>OZ004709.1:165151226-166423726 GCA_963924515.1 Vespertilio murinus | reverse complement strand
TCAGCAGATTCTGTCCCCGACCACGTGTACCTGCCCCAGGGACAACCCCCGCCCCCTGGCATTGGCCGTGAGGGTACGGCCCCTCTCTCACAAAGCCAGCCTGTGCCAGGTGAGCAGGCAGGAAAGCCACTGGCATTGTGGGAGTCCCAGCAGGGCAGAGGCAGGCTGGGACCGGTGTGCGCACGCTAACATGTTTTGGTATGTCCAGAAGCCTTCGTGCCAGGAACCGGGGCCACCTCGGGCTTTGACACAGTGTCCTAGTGGGTGTGCGAGTTCTCGGGAAACTTTTGAAACCATGTGCCTTCCTGCGAGTTGAGCACAGAGGTAGGAGCGTGCAGCCAGGTGGCCTGGGTTGAACAGTTTCTTCATGCCTCAGGACCCTCCTCTGCAAACCAGAGATGGTCCTGGTACCTACCTGTGGGGTTGCTAGAGGATTAAATAAGAAATATATACGCATGTGGCTCAGGGCTGTGCTTGGGGGTAAGGAGTGCTTGCCAGGGTTCGCTGTCTCATGATCTCCAGCCCAGGGCCCAGGAATGAGCTTCCGCTCTGAGTCAGCACCTCCCTCCCATCACCATGACAACCCACATCTCAGGGAGTGGGAGCATCAGCCGGGGAGCCGGGGACAGGCGCTGTCTGTGCACCTGCCAGGGCTTCTCCCTGGGCCCTGCTCGGCCCTGCTTCTTGGGGCCTCCCTCCTGGGACTGGCCTCATAACTTCCCGTAAGTTCTGGGGAACCCGACTTGGATCAAGGCACCTCGGCTCCTTGGCCCCAAAGCCACAGACGGGGAAGAACCTCAGGATTCTGTAAAATGCCCAGGAAAATGTTCGCCCTCTGATCGGACCTCAGTCCCAACGGGGGCCCACAGGATGCTCGGAGGGGTTACGAATGGGCCAGCCATGGCCAAGCAACTCTTTATTTACACTGTGCCTGAGTGTGTTTACGTTTTTGTGAACTGGTGCAACATTTAAAAATCCGGAAACTGTACACACACTGTCCAGGCTTTTCTTTAAAGAGACAGAAGTTCCGGCCATGTTAGGTTGGCATTCCCGGGAACAGGAAATCACTTGATCCTTTAATCCGGAAGCACTCCACAGGTCTCACCCCCACACCCGCTGTGTGTCCCACCTCCCCTGTCTGTGCCACCCCTTGGAGCCACGAGGGACACAGACTCGTGGGGGTTATCTTATCCCTCCACGTCCCTTGAACTGAGACACATACAGTTCATCCCGGCCTCCCCTTTCCACCGCCGCCGCCACCCCGTTTAGAATATGTCTGTGAGCCAAACACTCCTCTTAGCAACAGCAATAATATAACTATGAGCAGTCCCTGGGTTCAGGTAATGGCTTGTAGGAGCTTCCAGATCTTGGCGGGTGGAATAGGGAATAGGACGTTGCAGAAACAGCCTTCCTTTTCCAGCTTAAACAGAAGCATTGGACGCGCAGTCATGCGTCACTTAACGATTGGAAATGTGTCGTTAGGCAAATCCTTGGTTTTGCAAACAGCACAGAGTGCACTTCCACAGACCTGGCCGCCCCAGCAGCTGCACACCTAGGCTATGTGGCCCACCCCGTGGCCTCCTGACGACAAACCTATGTAGCCTGTTACTGTGCTGAGTCCTGTAGCCAATCATAACGCCTGTGCTGTGACCTTAGGGCAGCTGTGAGGTCACTGGGTGGCAGGAACTTCAGCTCCGTTATAATCTCGTGGGGCCACTTGGCATCTCTGCGGTCCATCCCACTGCGCAGCAAGCACCCCGGGGCCTGCTCTCAGGAGCAACCACGAGTCGGTGCTGGTCAGCCTGGTGCTGGCGGGGTGCACGGGCGGCAGGGGTGCCAGAGTTAGCAAACACAAACACAGGATGCCCAGCAACGTCTGCATTTCAAGTAACACGTTTTTAGCTACAAATATTTGGACATATATATAGTAAAAAATGACTCTGAAATTCCACTGTCACTGGGCATCTTGTGTTCTCTCTGGCAACCCTGAGGTGAAGTCTTCGGGGGCGTAAAGATAACTCTAGGCACCAATTTTAAAAATCGCCCTAGCCAGAGCCGGTTTGGCTCAGTGGATAGAGCGTCGGCCTGCGAACTGAAGGGTCCCGGGTTCGATTCCGGTCAAGGGCATGTACCTTGGTTGCGGGCACATCCCCAGTAGGAGGTGTGCAGGAGGCAGCTGATCGATGATTCTCTCTCATCGATGTTTCTAACTCTCTGTCCCTCTCTCTTCCTCTCTGTAAAAAGGCAATAAAATATATTTAAAAATTGCCCTAGTTGGCTGGCTCAGGTGGAAGGAGCACCGTCGCATATACCAAAAGGCTGTGGTGAGTGGATTCCTGGTCAGGGCACGCACCTAGGCTGTGGATTCCATCCCTGATCCGGGTGCATACTGGAGGCAATGGATCTATGTTTCTCTCACACCGATGTTTCTCTCTCTCTCTGTGTCTCCCTTCTTCTCTCTCTAAATCAATAAAAATACATCCGTGGATGACGATTAACTTTCTATTTCCTTGATGGGATGCTGCCCGATTCATGAATTGTTGAATACAGCCAACTAGATCTTTTAGAAATTAATAGTAATAGTTAATAACAATTTTTAAAATGGCTATTTTTTAAAAAATAACATAAAAGCCACCTGCTTTTGCCCAGGCCCTGCTCATGGCTCCGGGTGAGCTCTGGACGACAGGCCCGAGGGCACCGGGGAGGCCGGGCACAGGGTTGGGGCAGGGGCCCACTGAGGCCCTCTCCTCTGACCCTCTGACCCTCTGACCCTCTGCCCCTTCTGGTTTCAGCTACCGCAGCGGGCGTCATGGCGGTGGACGTGGCAGAGCACCACCTGAGCGGTGAGTCCCAGCAGCAGCATGCCATCTCCCAGGACCCCCCCCCCCCGCCAGGCCTGGGGTGCGGGTAG
The DNA here is from genome assembly GCA_963924515.1 of Vespertilio murinus. Lineage (NCBI taxonomy): Eukaryota > Metazoa > Chordata > Mammalia > Chiroptera > Vespertilionidae > Vespertilio > Vespertilio murinus. The sequence goes on along the minus strand of OZ004709.1, from coordinate 166,420,815 downwards.
CAGTGGGACACCCGCCGTGGCCCTGTTTTCCTGGTGAGGCCCATCAGTGACTTGCCCAAGGTCACGTGGCCTTGAGGACACAGGGCTGGGGCCAGTCTGAAATGCCTTCGTCTTTTTGCTCCAATGGCTTCTTCTCTGAACGTGACTTCCTCTTTTTGACTGGAGGGGACCCCCCAGAAAGCCCATGTCCCGCTGCCCCCTAAAGATGAGCCTGTGACACAGGTTCCACTTACTGGGACCATCCCTGGAGCCTCTCAAGTAGCCAAGTGAGAGGAAACCCGGGAAGGTTGATGCTAGATCCGCAGGACATGGAACTCAGAGGTGGCCCAGACCAGGCACCGAGCTTGAGGATGGGGTCGCATGACTCCAGGCCCACTTCTCACCATCTCTTCTCCTTAAGTTACTGTCCCCGATTGCAGATGGGGAAAAGGAGGCTCGGTGAGGGAACGGGGTCAGGACATGGACCCAGGTCTCCTGACTGCCCCCGTCACTCAGCTCCTGCCCTGGCGTGGCCTCCGGCCCACCTCTCCCAACACCCAGGGGTTCTCTCCTGCAGGCCCCCAGGTCTTGGCATGGCCTTGAGCAGGTAATGGAACCTTTCTGAGCCTCCACTTACTGAGTGAGGCCTGCCTCAGGGACTGCTGGGAAGACTCAGCAAGGTAACCTGTGCAGAGTGCCCGGCACAGTGGAAACATCACTCACCCCCAACGCCAGGGCTTTGCACGCGCAGTTCCCTTTGGCTGGAGTACTTCCCGCCTCTCCCTGGCTACGCCCTCAGGTGTGCTGCGGAGATTACAAGCACAGATCTGGAGCAAGATTGACAGTGAATATCTCCTCCGTCCCTCAGCTTCCCCATCTGTGAAATGGGGATAATAGTAGAACCTTCCTCACACAGTTGTTCTGAGGACTCGGGGGGTTAATACACATAAAGTGCTTGGATCAGAGCCTGGCAAACAGGAACCAGAAGGGAGCCTATTAGAACCCCAACTCCTCCTCCTGCTTATGTCGGGACCTCTCTTCCCTTGGCAATCCTTCCCATGGCATCCTAAGGCTGGTACTCAGGAAATGAATAAATACATGAGTCTCTACTGTCCTCATTTCATGGTACCTCCCTGAGGCTTTTCCTCCCATGCCCTCGGTCCGCCGGGGCCCTGGCTTCAGTCCCTCACACCCCTGGGTTCCTCCTTCCCAGAGGGGTCTGGCTCTGCTTTGCCAGCTTGCTGTGGCCATTGCCTGCCCGCGCCCACGGACCTGCCCCTACCGACCTCCAGGCCCGACTGTGCGCATCTCAGCAGGCGCCCCTCACTCTCCGATCAAGAGGGTGCATTCCCATCCCATCCCCCACCCGCCAGCCTCCCTGGACTACCTTGACCTCCCTCCGCCTCGCCAGGGCTGGCCCTGGAGCCCCTCTGTGGAGCCTTGCTGTGGCTTTATTTAGACCACAAATTGCATTCCAGCCACTGAAGTCAGGCGGAAGTAGTGCTTGCTCCCAGCCCCCACATCCTTAGTTCTTGCTTTCCTCATTCCTCCCTAGTCCGCCCAGCCCTTGGCCATTTGATGTGTGACTTTCACATCAAAACCATGTTGCTCTCCCATGTTGGGGATTGATGTTTTCCTCTCGACATTGCCACGATGACATCCCTCTCATCCTCAAAGGCCAGGGACACTCCCTCCTAAGACGGGTCAGACCTGCAGGCTGTTTCCAGATTGCTGCTGTTATAAATACAGCCTCCGTGACTCACCCCCGACAGAAACCTGTAGGGATGTTTCCCTGAGAATAGAGCCCCTGGGTGGCACCGCTGGATGGGGATGCTTTGAGGTCATCTCCTTCCGGGCGAGACTGGGCCCAGAGAGGCTAGGTGACCCGGGTTTCTCAGCCCTGTGGCCTGGAGCCCATAGATAGGTGTGCTCTTTTGCCTCCCCCAGCCTCGGGTCTCCCTCCAGAAAGCAGAGGCCTCGCAGGGAGCTAAGTGCTGGGTACCTGCCGGGGCTGCAGGCTGGGCCGCGCCCTTCTCCGGAATACGTCTAGTATAAATTCTGGCTAAAGTTGGCACAATTTTTTGGAGTATAGTCATCGTGCCAAAAGAAGCCCCATATTCCACATTCCTCTCTACTCCCCTCACCCCGGACAATTGCTAATCTATTTTCTGTCTATATAGATTTGGACATATAAATAGAATCATACAACATATGGTCTTTCGTATCTGGCTTGTTTCTCTTAACACAATGATTTCAAGGTTCATCCATGTTGATATATATATATATATATATATATATATATATATATATATATCAGTATGTCATTCCTTTAAAAACAATTTTTTAATTGACTTGAGAAAGGAAGAGTAGGAGAGAGAGAGAAACATTGATCAGTTGCTTCCTGTACATGCCCCCAAACCTGCAACCTGGATATGTGCCCTGACCAGGAATTGAACCTGAGACCCTTTGGTGCACAGGATGGGACTCCAACCAATGGTACCACACTGGCCAGGGCAGTACTTAATTCTTTTTTATTGCTGAATATTTCTCCATTGCATAGATACACTATCTATTATTTACCCATGCATCCATTAATGGACACTGTGTTGTTCTAGATGAGGAAAAAATGGGGATCATTTTGTTTTTGTCCCCCAAATCCCTTTCCTTTTCCCCCAAACCCCAAAAGACTGCTCTGACTATCTGGAAATGAGAGGTCCTCTGCAGGGTGAGGTCTGAGAACTCACAGAGGCGAGGACAACCCTATTTGTGTAAAGCCTAATGCACAGGTAACCAGGGCTCACAGCTCTTCAGCTGCTCTGGTCAAGTGTCAAAAGTAGGAATGTCTGCTTTTGTGGGAAAGAGGATAAAAGCAGAAATCACAGAAGAGTGGCTTCTTATGCAACATGACCCCCAGCACCAGCCCCTAGCCGACTACATGGAAGGCACTCAGTAGCCATTCGGGGAGTACGCCAGTGCTAAGCCACCTGCTCCCTGGGTGGGGTCTGTAACCACAGAGGGCCCCGGGGCCCACTAATGAGAGGCTGCTTTTGCCTTGCAGTCATCAAGAGCCCACCGGACTGGGAGGTGGGTGTCTACGCGGCGGGGGCCCTGGCGCTGCTTGGAATCACGGCTGTGAGCCTGTGGAAGCTCTGGACATCCGGTAGCTTCCCCAGCCCCTCCCCGTTCCCCAACTACAACTACAGGTACCTCCAGCAGAAGTATGGCGAGACCGACGCAGAGGCCAGGCACAAGGTGAGGCTTCTGCTCTTGTATTTTTTTTTTTTTGGGGGGGGGGTGCCTCCTAGCAAATCCATTGTTCCCTGAGATAGTCTGGCAGGCAAGCTCTTCCCGTGCACCACCCTGACTTCTGTGCACATGCCTGTCTTCCCTTCACCCCAGCAATCCAGTGCTGCAGGGGGGAGAGGGTGTTAAGCGCCTTGGAGGGACATTGCTGAGCTTCCCTCGATGTGAAGCTGGTGAAACAAACAGGCCTCTCCTTCCCAGCGGAATATGCTCAACAATCTCTGACTTCCCTGGCTCTTTTCCCTTTTATTAACATCGTTAACTAGCTAACTACACCACTAAAATGTGTGAGTGGGCGGACAGGAAAAGGGCCTCCTTTCCTTGTAACCGTCCACGGTTTATGAGAAGCACCTGGTAATTAGACTCCTCTGATTCCAATAGCCCTTCTGTTCAAGCTGCAAGACGAGATAAGCTACTTTCTTTTTTTTTTAAATATATTTTATTGATATTTTGCAGAGAGGAAGGGAGAGAGAGAGAGCTAGAAACGTCAATGAGAGAGAAACATCGACCAGCTGCCTCTTGCACACCCCCTATCGGGGATGTGCCCGCAACCAAGGTACATGCTCCTGACAGGAATTGAACCCAGGACCTTTCAGTCCGCAGACCGACGCTCTACCACTGAGCCAAACCGGTTTCAGCAAGATAAGCTACTTTCAAGGCTATCTTCTTGCATACCCCTCCTCCTGTGGTGGTAATGGCGCTCTAGGCTTCCCCTTTTATGGGTGCACACACGCCCCCACTGTCTGCTCTCAGGATCAACCTCCACTCCCGCCCCTCCTCGCGCCCTCCTGGTGAATTCCCTCCTGTGACCTGGCCCTGGTCCTCTCTCCTATCTCCAGCCTAGCCCAGCGCCTACTTGTTGAATGAATCCGTGAATACTTGTTACATGGATAAATAAATGAATGGAATGGTTTCAGTTTTAAAAGCCATCCTGTGAAAAATACAGTGTGCCTCATAAAATGTATATACACACTCTGAATAATTATAAAACCAGCGCTTTTTAAAATACATTTCATTTTCAAAATGGAGCTATCAGCTGCTAACGTGTGTGCATTTTTGGGAGCAACCCTGTATAGGAAAGTATAAATAAGAGGAAACCTCTTTCCCAAATGCCACCACCCTGAGGCAAGCAACAGTTAACCGTTTGTGTGGGTTTTGTTTTTAACTATTAGCATTTTTATTTATTTCCAATATTTTTTAAAATAGTACAGCCAGTTTGCTTGCTTTTTTATATATAACGAATCTTTTTAAATATTTTTTATTGATTTCAGAGAGGAAGGGAGAGATAGAGAGAGATAGAAACATCAATGATGAGAGAATCACAGATTGGCACCTCTGGCATGCCCCCCACTGGGGATCGAGCCCACAACCCAGGCATGTGCCCTTGACTGGAATCGAATCAGGAACCCTTCAGTCCACAGGCCAATGCTCTATCCACTGAGCAAAACTGGCTAGGGCTCCAATATTTTCATCTAACACTTCCCCGCCCCGCACCCGGTCTTTTTTCTGTGGGTAGTCTTTACATAATGGTTGTCATTTCTACTTAGAATTTTATTTTTTAATATATTTTAATTGATTTCAGAGAGAAAGGGAGAGAGATAGAAACATCAATGATGAGAATCATTGATCTGCTGCCTCCTGCACGCCCCACACTGGGATCTAGCCCGCAACCCGGGCATGTGCCCTGACCGGGAATCGAACCATGAACTCCTGGTTCATAGGTCGATACTCAACCAGTGGGCCACACCAGCTGGGCTAGAATTTTATACTTGCTCTTTTCATCTCAGTTATACCTGAAGCATTTTCCCATGTTGTGGAACACCCATTATAAATATCATTTTAATGCCTATGTAACATTCCTCTTTATTTTTCTGGCATGATTTACTAAATGCCATCATAAATGATGCCATAAGTGTTTTACAGGTAAAATTGTGTCTTCATTGGTATTATGTACTTTGAATAGATGTTGAATGACCATATCAGGGAGTACAAACATGTATAGGGCTCTCAGTATACACTGAGTGGCCAGATGATGATGATCTCTGAATGCATAATAATCTGGCCACTCAGTGTACATCCTGTATAATAAAAAGCTAATATGTAAATTGTCCCCTCAATCAGGATTTCAACCAGCAGGCAGGCCGGCCAACTGCCCATGTCCCCTCCCCCTGGCCAGACTGACCGGATCCCACCCATGCATGAATTCATGCACTGGGCCTCTAATATATACATACACACACACACACACACACACACACACACATAACTGAGTGGCCAGATTATTATGCGTTCAGAGATCATAATAATCCTGCCATCCAGTGTATATTGCTGAGTGTTTCATCACTTGATACTTGGCAGAGAATTTTTCTGACATGATGTAGGTACCAGAGAACACAGCCAGAATGTGTTCCCAGATCCGGGTGCCACATGCTAACTCATTTGGGGTTTCAGAAAGGACGATCTCTCTGTTGGGGGAACTGTCAATTGGCACAACATTTCCAAAGAGCATTTTGATGACAAGCGTCAAACGCTTTCAAAAGGACTGTATTCTCTTAAGTCAGGATTTTACAAAAGCCACTCAGTGCTGCATTATTTATAAGAGAAACAACATAAATGCTTAATAGAGGAGGAATTGTAAAATAAATTAAGGCTGTCTACTCAATGGGAAATTGGGGGGGCATTAAAATTATGGTAATGAAGACGGTGCAGCAACAGGGGAGATGCTTGTGGCACAAAAGGCTTTTTTGTTTTCGCAAACAGTAAGGTCAATGTAGACTAAATAAATTTTGAATATTAGGGTGAGTTTTACCCAACATGGAAGTTTTCTCATGTTGCAGACATTTTTGAAAACTTTCTTCGAGGCTGCTTGATCGGTATTGAGTAGCTGATCTGGACACTGAGATTGCTAGCTATCTTTCCTTTGTATAAACATCACTGCAGTGCACATCTTTACGTATGGAACTCAGTCTAGACCCATCGACATTTTGAGAAAATGCCCTCTTGCATCCTGGTTACAGAGAAAACCGAGCGATGTGAATAATGTTAAATGGGGACCCTCCGAACTAAGACACGCCCCGTGTTTGCAGAAGGGGAACTCGGAGGTGCCTGGAGTAAGCAGGGATTGCCATACCCCTTTGCCCTCTCAACACCATTGCCCTTGTGATGCCCCGCTGTCCCCTTCTCTCTCCCCCAGAGAGCGCCTGCCTGGGGTGCCCAACGGGCCAACACTCGGGGACCGCCCAGCCGCAAAGGCAGCCTGAGCATGGAGGACACCTTCGAGAGCATCAGCGAGCTGGGGCCCCTGGAGCTGATGGGCCGGGACCGGGACCTGGACCTGGCCCCCTACGGGACCCTCCGGAAGTCCCAGTCCGTGGACTCCGTCAACTCCATCTCCTCCGTGGGCAACACCTTTGGGCAGGACTTCACGGTGGGCCAGGTGGAGGTGAGCATGGACTACGATGCCGCCTCCCACGCCCTCCACGTGGCCGTGCTGCAGGGGAAGGACCTCCTGGAGCGGGAGGAAACCAGCTTCGAGTCCTGCTTCATGCGCATCAGCCTGCTGCCCGAGGAGCAGATCGTGGGCATCTCCCGGGTGAGTGGGCGCGGCAGGGCGGAGCAGAAGCGAGTTCGGGCTCTCAGGAGTCCTCCCCATCCTCCCTCCACCCCAGCAGGATGGTCTGCAGAGCCAGGCAGGTTCTGAGGGGGGCGCTGGAGAGCGGGTTTGGATGCTGACCCCAGAGCCCAAGGTGGTGACTATAGGGAGGACGGGGGACAGCCAAGAGGCTGGTTTGGCCAAAGAAAGGAGAGATGGAACTGAAGATCATGAAGACCCTGCATGCTAAGGTCAGGACCCAGAGGTGGGCTTTCTCGCCCGGTGGTGGAAAGAGGGGAGAAGGAGCCCTCAATTCTCAAGCAAGCGATTGGGTAGGGAACGTGGCTCCCAGAGAGCGGCGTGAGAGGAGGCTGCCCACAGCCCAGGCAGTCGTCCAGGAGCGTGGTTCAGGGAGCCTGAGGTGCCGGGAAATGGATTCCCGAGAAGGCAGGCGTCTTACGTCCCCGCCCAGCCGATCCAGCGAGTGGGTGGCTGCCGCCAGCTTCAGGCACGGCACCAGGAACGAGGGCTCCTCTCTCTAAATATCACCAGGCAGTGACTGAGGCAGCTCCCCCGGGAGGGGAGCAGTGCCCGCAGGTGCGCCTTCCCGGGGGCCTGCCCACCGCTTCCGGGGAGGAGGCCGGCGGGACCCACCGGGCAGGACTGGGCTTGGAAACTAAGTCAGTGCAACCTTGCCCGGTCGTTCCGTCCGGCGGTCCGCCCCACGGCGTTCCGGCAGCTCTGTGGGGGCAATGGCTCCGGGCTCCACAGTTATCCGTACTCACTGCCCACGGCCCAGAGCCGGACTTGGGCACATGCAAGAACAATGGAGCCAGCTCAGCCGAGGCGCCGTGCGGGTTCTCTGGAGCCGTGGCCGCGGTGGGGTCAGATTGGGCAAAGCGTTCAGTGCCAGGCTCATACTAGTAGATTGGCCCCCACTGAGAGGACGACAGGGGGCTTTCAAACCGTCACAACTGAGCCACCGAAAGAAGGATTGGTGTTGAGGTTGTGGGGACAGCAGAGCCAGGACCCTGGCCCAGGCACCAGACTCCATCCAGTGCTCTCGTCTTGCCACGGACCCTGGCTGCCAGCCCCTCCCACCTTTTTAAAAAATATATATTTTATTGATTTTTCACAGAGAGGACGAGAGAGGGATAGAGAGTTAGAAACATCAATGAGAGAGAAACATCAACCAGCTGCCTCTTGCACACCCCCTACTGGGGACGTGCCGGCAACCAAGGTGCATGCCCTTGACCGGAATCGAACCTGGGACCTTTCAGTCTGCAGGCCGACGCTCTATCCACTGAGCTAAACCGGTTTCGGCCCCTCCCCACCTTTGACGTGCCCTCCACGGGGCCCTTTCTCTCTGCAGATCCAGAGGAACGCCTACACCACCATCTTCTTCGACGAGAAGTTCTCCATCCCCCTGGACCCCGCTGCCCTGGAGGAGAAGAGCCTGCGGTTTTCGGTTTTCGGCATCGATGAGGACGAGCGGAACGTCAGCACGGGCGTGGTGGAGCTGAAGCTTTCCGTGCTTGACCTCCCGCTGCAGCCCTTCAGTGGCTGGCTCTACCTGCAGGATCAGAACAAGGTCAGTCCGCCCACCCGGCCACCCGGCCACCCGCCCGCCCGCTCAGGGAGTGTCACACACGTACGCTCCAGAGGAGGGACCCCACTGTCCTCTCCGGCTCCCCGAACACCGGCATCTTCAGGAAACGAGAGAAAGGGGCCTGGGCCACATTCAAGGAGGCTCCGTTCACCGCATGCAAACGAGAAACACCCCGACCCCTATTCGCAGCTCTTCTGCTGCTCCCACCTCCAGCCCCGTGGGAGCTCGGCCCCTACAGGGCTTCCCGCGAGGGTCTTTCAGAGAGAGGCCAGGCTGCAGTTTGCCTCGGTCAGTGTCAGAGTGCCGGGGAGCACGGCTGTTGTGTAAGCAAATGATCTCCTCCCTACATGGCCCGTGTGCTCCTGCCACAGAGTGTTCCCGTGGCCACGTAACTGCCTGTGGATGCCGCTGTGACAGGCACCCTCCCGCCTTCCTCCCAAGGCCGGACCCGCAGTGGTGGGATGGGGGGAGTGGGGTGCCCGGGTCGGAGGGGCCCCAAGAACAGCAGCTTCTCGGTGGCGAAGGAAGCTTCTGTCGGGGGACGGGGTCCTCTAAGCCACCGCCCGCCCTGCAGGCCGCCGACGCCGTGGGCGAGATCCTGCTGTCCCTCAGCTACCTCCCCACGGCCGAGCGCCTCACCGTGGTAGTGGTGAAGGCCAAGAATCTCATCTGGACCAACGAGAAGACCACGGCGGGTAAGGCCCCGCTGGCTGCCTGCCCCTCCGTGGGGCTGGTGGGACCCGTGTTGTGTCCAGCGGCGAAGCCCTGGGCACCTGCGCACATCCGCAGGTGTGGGGCCCAGCGCCAGGCTCCCCGCCCCCGGCTCTGGCTGAGCCCACGAGCCGTGCACAGCAGGGAGAGGCATCTAGCTGGGGAACCACAGAGGCAGGCAGGGAGCCCCCACAGGGAGAGAGAAGGGGGAATCTGAGAGCAGAAGGAACCAAGGTGGGCACCCACTTCCCGCCTGCAGCTCGTGGTGGAGGCTCCGTGCCCGGAGGCTGGGCCGCATTCCAGATCTCAAAGGAGGGGGGAGGCCCCTGGGACGGGGGGGGGGGGGGGGGGGGGTGCGCCAGGCAGGACCCAGTGGCCCAGTCTGCAGGAGCCTCCAGCCCCAGGTGACAGGAGACAGAGGCCCCGGGAGCCCAGCCCGCTGGAGCCGGGAGAACCCGGGGTCCCGGCAGGTGCAGCCAGGACACCCCGCGGGTGGGCGGTGGGTGAGGACAGCCGGAGACTTGTTATTCCGGAGCCCCACGGGGTGAGTCAGAGCCCGCGGAGCAGGTGCCGGCTGACTCAGCCGGTGTCTGCGCTCCGGCCGACCGCTTACAGGAGGAAGCGCGGCGGGTCTGCCAAGCCCTCGCAGCGTCACGGGAGAGGGGCGTGCTTCTGGGCCGGGAGGCACGCTGCCCGTGGCCAGAGCCCGGCTGTCCTCCGCGTGGGAGCCTCCGTTTTCCCGTCTATCAAATAGGAAGTAAAGGGCCAATGCCAGGGCATAAGGGCAGTGGTTAAGGCCGCCAGCGAGGGGCACAGGCACCACACGCCATCTACCTCGGTCCGGGTGCTCCTGACCTCCGCCCCCTCCTCCGCCCAGACCCCTACGTCAAGGTGTACCTGCTGCAGGACGGGAGGAAGATGAGCAAAAAGAGGACCGCCGTGAAGAGGGGCGACCCCAACCCAGTGTTCAACGAGGCCATGATCTTCTCGGTGCCGGCCATTGTGCTCCAGGTGAGGGGGGTGCCCAGGGGGTGGGGGCCGGGCCAGGTCGCCCCCGGGGCTCCGGGGCCACTTCCTCCCCCGCGGCCTGGCTTCCCGGGGCTCCCGCAGGTGCTGATGGTTTGCCTCAAGCCACGTGGTCAAGAAGCGTTTAGTTAGCACCTCCTAGATCCCAGCCCTGCGGTGGGTGCCGGGGACATGGGCGCTGCTTCCTGGGTGCCCACAGGGGCCAGGCAGGGAGGTCCCCAGGCAATCCTAATCAACTGAGCGCATGCCAGCCGTGGGCGGCCAGGGCACCTCCTGCAGGGGGGCTGCGCCGAGCTGAAGTCTGGGGGAACTGCAGAGCTGGGGGTGAGCCAGCGCTGGCCCCGGGGCAGAGTTCTGCCTGAAACTTCCCGAGGTTCTGCCTGCAGAGGCTCTGCTGAGCTCCCCACAGCCCCGTGGCATCGGGAGGTGACCCCCGACCAGCAGAGATAGGCAGAGCGCGGTGGGGAGATTGCAGGCGGTGTGACCTGGGCCACGCCGGTGGTGCTGTCTGCACTCCTCAGAGCGCGGGGAACTCACCGCCTCCCCTCACTACCACCCCCGTCCCGGGGCTTCCGCTGCCTCTTAGCCCTGGGGCCGCCCAGAAACCCACTTAATCTCCACTCCGGGGCCCCCTGTCCAAATTTGAGAGCCCAGAGTTCTGCCTCAGACTGGGTGTTCCTAACCCAAGCACACATCCCAGCACCTATGGGTGGCCCTAGGACCTAGGTGCCTTGCCCTGCCACCCTCATGGGACAGGCTGCCCACCGGCCCCTGCTCCCCCTGGGCGGTCACAGTGCCCCTGCGGCACAGCCTCCAAGAGCCAGAGACTTCCTGGGACGCTCCGGTTTCAGCTTTACTCCTCTGACCTCAAGCAGCGTCTTTCCCTCCCTCGGGTGTGTCCAGCCCCCGGTTGTATCAGGGGGAACCGCGGGCGTTCTGACGCCTGACTGGGCACAGGCGCCTTCCCGAGTTCCTTGCATTTTTAACTCACTTTGTTCCGAGAGCAGGTAGGAGCTACTCTTATCACCATGTAACAGATGGGGAAACTGAGGCCACATCACTGCCCGGGGTCGTGCGGCCAGGAAGCAATGAGGTGGCATTCGCACCCGGGCCACCGGGTGCTGCCGCTGTGCAGGGAGGGAGGGAGGGAGGGAGGAAGGCAGGCGGCACCAGACGCCCGTGGGGCAAGGCAGGTCAGAGGTGAGGATGCAGAGCGCCGTGCCTGACTCCCTGCTGGGGCCCAGGCGCGTGGAGGACCCCTGCACCGCCCCCGGTCCCCGCACTCACGTCACTTCTCCCGCAGGACCTGTCCCTCCGCGTGACGGTGGCCGAGAGCAGCAGCGATGGCCGCGGGGACAACATCGGCCACGTCATCATCGGGCCGTCGGCGAGCGGCATGGGCACCACCCACTGGAACCAGATGCTGGCCACGCTGCGCAGGCCCGTGTCCATGTGGCACCCCGTCCGGCCAAACTAGCAGCGGGGGCCGGGGCGGGGGGCGGGGGGCCTGGAGCTGCCTGGAGCCTGGAGCTAGCTCAGGGGTGACACCCTTCTCCACTGTCCAGCTGGAGCCGTGAATGCTGGGGTCCCCCGGTGGACTCCCCACGCGCCACCTCGGGCCCTCTCCCTGGACGGCAGAGGAGGGAGGCCCGGAGGTCCTCCCAGGAGGACCGGCTGTCACGGACCCATTGTTCTCCCGTTTTGAGATTCCCCAACTGGTCTGCCCCGCGGCCTGGAGCGACCTTAGCCCCTCGGACTCCTCACACCCACCCTGGTGGAGGGCCAGCGCCACGCTGGGCACCGTGCAGGCACCAGCAGGCGTGACATGAACAAGACGCAGACCTCTCAGACGCCAGCCAGGAAGACGAGAGCCTCTGTCCTGGCGATGGGCTCAGTGTGAATGAATGGTGGCCCAGCCGGGGAGGGCTGGGGGGCTCAGGGGGGTGGGTGAGAGGGGCGGGGGGAGGGCTGGAGGACGACAGGGGAGCTGTGGTTTGAGGGACAAGGAAAAGAACCAGTGACCCGGGGACGTGGACGTCTCTGCACACAGCCCTCCGGCCGCTGTGGTGGATGCAGGGCCTCCCTGGGCCGGAGAAGAGACCAGGAGACCAGGCCAGGCTGAGGCCCGCGGGCCACACGGGACACCGACTCCGGCGTCGTTCTCTGGAACCTTCTCCCTGAACCAAGACCCTTAGGAGACCCAGCGGCCCGCGGAGCCCTGCCCCAGGCCTGCGGTCAGTCCCGCACGCCGGGCCCGGGCTCCACGGCGTTCGCGGGAGTCCTTCCAGGCCAGGCCCTGGGGGGAGAGACGTCTCAGCCTCGGGGGGCCTGGGAGTTCGGGGGCAGCCAGAACCCAGACTGCAGGGGGTCTGTGGGTCTGCAGGCCGCTGAGAGGACATGGTGGATGCAGCAGGAGACCCTGGGCTGGGCCTTGGAGGGAGGGGCCGCCTGACCAGAGGCAGCGAAGGATAGTTAAGAGGGGTCAGGACGGACTGAGAGACTGGGAAGGAGGTGGCTCCTAGGACACGTTCCCAAAGCAGACCCCAAGATGAGGCTTCGGGGGCACTGGCCGTGTCGGGGGACAGCCCTCAGGGGAACCAGTCGGGGAGAGAGGGAGGCCGGGGCAGCGAGAAGCTGTGGCTTCGGGTGTCAGCCTCGGCCTGCCTGCCGGCCCGGGGGAGCTCCGAGTGTGGAGGGCACCCAGGGGGTCCTGCTCCAAAGGAAAGGGGCTTGGCTGTCACCCCCACGTGCACCATCTTTGGCTTCTGCCCCACCCCCAGCGGGAGGGAGGGTCGCTGGCTGAGGCGGCTTATATCCACCGCAGACAACCCCAGCGAAGGGCAGCCGTGCACCCCTCCTACTGAGGGCTCTGGCCAAAGGGATTGGGGAGGGGGCAGCATCTACCCCACGTGGCAATCCATGGGGAGCACATGGGCCCTTGGGCTGGCTGCCCCTGGCCCTGGGGAGGCAGGACACCCAGGCCCCTGGTCATCCCCGGTGATGGGCAGGAGAGGGTGGCTGGACCACAGTGGGGCCCAGGGTGGATTGGGACTAGGGCAGGGCTGTGGCTCTCCCCGTGTGACACCCCCGGGCCAGCACAGGGTCCGGGACACACAGCGGGCGGGCCTCCGCCGCCTGGGGGAGCCCAGACTTCCCACCCACCCCAGGCCGAGTGCAGGGTGATTCCCGCTGCCCCTCTCCCTTCCCTCTAACTGCATGGCACGTGGACTGTGGGCGTGGTGGGGACTGAGTATGCTGACTGGAATGACTCTAGAACCGAAATAAAGCTGGGGCAGGAAGGAGGGGGCTTCCAGGAGCCCTGCTCAGCCTGAACACCTCCATCTCTGCTTTGGGAACCGGGGGCTCAGGCCCGGGCCCGTGCTGCCCCTGCGGGGGGGAAGGGGGGGGCGCTCAGAGCTGGGGGAGGGGCAGGGAGGTGGCCCCAGTGTGGTTTGGGAGATCAGGACCAGGACCAAGGCCATCACACTGCTTGGGAAACTCGGAGAAGGGGCCATGAGCCAGGCCTGGTGTGGAGGCTGGCAGTGGGGGTATCAAGGAAGGCTTCCCGGTGGTGGTGCCAACCTGAGCCTTGGGGCGGGGGGGGGGGAGGGGAGAGACAAGAAGTAGCAGCCAAAAAGGGTAGATAAGGCCCCAAAGGCATTCCTGGCAGAGGGAGGAGCACAAGGGAAAGGGTCGGAGCTGGCAGACAAAAGCTCAGCTGAAACATCAACCTTGCTAAAGCCCTTAGGGAGGCTGGGGGGGGGAAAGAGCCAGAGGCAGGGTGAGGGGTGGTGGCGTAGGGGGTGTAAGAGCCTGTGAATGCCGCTGCGCAGCCTGCAACTCTAACACTTAGTTCAGGTACCGTGTTGTCTCCTTTTTGTAGCTATGGAAACGGAAGCTCAGAGAAGTTAGGTAACTAGCCCAAGGTCACACAGCCTAAAAGGCCTAGAGCTGAGATCCAAGCTCAGGCTCCAGAGCGCATGCTCTTAACCACTAGGCAGCACTGCCCCCTCCCCAGCCAGCCCCCGAGGAGTGGGGCTGAGGGCGCACACAGGCCCCTCTGGATCCCAGGTTGTTACGGTTTCCCCCTCCCTGGACCTCCCCCGAAAGATCACAGCAAGCATGGGAGGAGGAGGATCTGGGTGGACACTCCCCGCACCCCCGGGGCCCGCCCACTGTAAGGCCCGGCTGTGAAGAGCTTGTGTGGGGGCCCCCCCCCCCAACACAGGGAGACAGGCCACCAACCAGCCGGACTGTCGCGGGCGCCGGTGAAGGCTGGCGCCAGGGAGAGCTCCGGAGGGTGTGGAAACGTGAGCTCCGGCTCTGCGGGCCGGCAGACCGGACACCCGGAGGAGGGGGAGGGGCCTGCACAAGTGCGGCATGTGTCTGGGGCAGGGGTGGGCAAGCTTTTTGACCCGAGGGCCACCATGGGTTCTTACACTGGACCGGAGGGCCGGAACAAAAGCAACCTGACCACGCTGGCACTCTCCTCTTGGGCTGCTGGTGAAGGAGCAGAGGGGAGAGCAAGAGAGCCCTCCGCTCTTTCGGCTCCGAGGGGCAGATCCGGCCCTTGGGCCGTAGTTTGCCCACGGCTGGTCTAGGCACAGAGGCCAGGGGTGGCCGAGCTGAGGAGACTCCGTGTCCGGGTGGAGACCAAAGGTCCTTGTCCTGCTGGCCGCGGGGAGCCACAGACAAGCCCGAAGGAGGGAGGCGGGCAGGGGACGCTCCAAGCAGCTGTGGAAAGGAGGGGCATCAGCAGGCCGCTCTGGGCTCGCGAGGGGAGGTCCCGGCTGCCTTTAGGTTTTAAGTTCATTCAACAGGGCTCGGGCCCAGCTGCTCCCACCTCTTTCTGCCTCTTCTTTCTCTCCCCCCACCTTCCCCCTTCCTCCCGCCCCGGGCTTATGGGCCCGCCTGGAAGGTCGGGCCCCTCTGTCAGGGAGCCTTCAGCGGTAGACTGACCCCCCCCCCCAGGAGGACAGGTGTGGGGTCGCTGACCCGGCCAGCAGCACGGCCGGGCAGGCCCGCATGCGGGAGGCGCAGGGCCGCCAGTTTATCGCCCACGGCGCCTGCAGCTCCGGACTGTCCCTCCTCTCCTGCCTGCGGTCGGCCGTCTGGGACTGCAGACACCGGAAGGGCCCGTCCCAGCGGCTAAACAAACACAAACCACAGGGCTGCCTCTCTCCCCACCCCTCCCACCTCATAGTCAGCCTCCTCAGACCCAGGAGGGTCAATAGAGGGGAGGCAGGGGCAGAAGGCCGCGGCCCCAGCCCTGGGCTCCCGTCAAGTGGCCTCTGAGGCTGAGCTGGTCTTGGGGAGCCCGACGGAAGGAAATGAGAGAGAGAGAAAGAGAGAGGGGGGGGGGGGAGGCCCTTTGGGCTCTGCCTGCCACAGACCCGTGTCTGCTGCTTACTTGCTGTGTGCCAAGTCCCTTCCTCTCAAGAGCCAGTTTCCCCAAGAATGAGCATTTGGATTAAAAAGTCTCTAACGGCCCCCTGTACTCTGACTTCTGGGAATTGTGTGTGTAAAGGCTCTAGAGCCCTGGGTTAGAACCCCCGCTCCTCCACTCAGCAGCTGTGGGATCTTGGGAGCCCCAGCTTCCTGGATTGTCGAAGAGCATAAGAATTATGCATACCTCACTGGATGGGGTAAAATGGCAGGTGCCGAGAGTCTGGCCCACAGGAGGTGCTCAGCACACGTGCGGCCAGGGCTTTGGGTGGAGTTCCTCCCCCTGGGATTTGGTGTTTGGGGTGACAGGGAGGGAAGGGACAAGGGAGGTGCCTTGTCCCCAGCCTGTGTCCTCAGCCAAGTCATCTCAAGGGCAGGACTGGACTCTGAAGTTTCCCTCCCCTTCCTTCGTCCATGAACACCCCACACCCCAAGCCAGGAACCCCAAGCAGAGCGGGTGATGGCGGTGCAGGGAGCAGAGCCACCACACGAGGGCAGCAGAGACTCAGCTGGAACGGAAGGGGACCCGGGGCCTCAGGGAGGCTGGGGGTGGGGGTGTCAGAAAATGCCGCCGATGGAAGCTGCCTGCTGACCCTGAACTCTGGTCATGTGCTCATTCAGTCATGCATGCAAACCATTTGCTCCTTTATTCATTACTCTGCTTCTGGAGTCAGCCCATCTTCCTTCTTTCCTTCCTTCCTCTCTCCCCTACTCCATCATCTTCCCTCTCTTCCCATTCGTCCAGCCACGCAGTCAATTGGACAGAACATCCTGAGCCAAAGAAGGGCCGGTCTGGCCATCTCTGTTTTCTAGGGTCTTTGGGGCTGTGACCCACCGTTCAGGGTTCCCAAAGGACCCTGGGCTTGGGACCAGTGGGACCCTAAGAGGCTGCGTCACCCACCGGCTGGCAGTAAACGGCAACCACACAAAACAGTGTAACCGTAAACAGTATAACAGGTGGGCCAGCTGACCTGGGCCACCTCCTCTCTCCAAAATAAACTCCAGGAAAATACCGCTGTCCGGGGCCCGGCAATGTCTGAGATTCGGGGAAATTCCTAGCCAACCAGGGCAGATTTTCCCGGCCCTACTCTCCCTCCTGTAGATCTTGAGCATAGAGTGGGGGTAAAGCTGGGGTCTGACATCAGTAGACCTGAGGGCTGAATGAACTCACGCATGTGAGGTGTGATGTCGGGAGAGAGTGCGGCTTCGTGGCCAGACCTGGGATTTTGCCTCTTACTAGCTGTGGATCTGAGACAAGCACTTACCTCTCTGGGCCTCAGGCACCTCATCAGTGAAAGGGGGCTAACAATCCCCACCGACGGGGGAGGAGCGCACCTGCACAGGGATCCACTGATGGGCGCTGCGATCATTAGGAAATGCTCAGTGAAACTGTAAAGCGTGACACACATCGAGAGTGTCGGCGTGATTATCCCTATAGCAACCGAGGCCAAATGCCTCTGCCCGACTCTCAGCTCCCTCCACCCGGCCTGGCCTCACCTGCGGTGCCACCCAGAGCCTGGTGACAGCAGCCCGGGGAAGACGTCACTGGGGGAAGGGGGGATGGGAGAACTGGGGGGGGGATAGGGGGATGGGGCCCCTCCCCACCACTCCTAGGGGCGGAGAGCCCTGCTCCAGCCCAGTGCCAAGTCACTGCCCAGCCCCGGGGCAGTTTCGGGGAGGGAGGGGCGCCTGCGGGTGGGGCCGTCCTAGGGTGCTTCCTCCATCCAGGCGAGGCTCCATTCAGTCTGCTGACCAGGCCCGGGTGAGCCTGGAGATGAGTCAGGGTCCGAGGTCTGGGCTCTGCCTCTGCAGGCTGGGCAGTGACCCCTGCCCGGCTGCCTCTTTGGGTCACAGTGAGGTTCACAGAAGGTTGAGAGGGCTTTTTCTGCACCGAGGACGTCATCATTAATTTTAAAGGGGGGTTGGGGGGACATTGACATGAAAGAGAAACATAGATTGGTTGCCTCCCCGCTAGATCCAGCCCTAAACCTAGGTAGGTGCCCTGACCCAACCCGCCACCTTCCCGTGGACAGGACGACGCTGCAACCCCCTGAGCCACACCGGCCAGGGCTGAGGGTGCTTTCTCACGCGTCGGGCTCTGAACACCAAGCCGGGGACGTCATGGCCTGAGGGAGGGGCGGGGGGGGCGGGGAGGGCAAAGACTTCTGCCCCATTTCCTTGCGCTTTAGTGAAAACATTCAGTTCAGCATCTGGGGAGGCTCGTGTGCTCCTGTTTTAGATTTCAACGCTGGGAGGTCCAGTTCTACGTGTGTTCCTGACCCCCCCCCCAAGTGCTCCGCTGTCCAGTCCCACCCCAGCACCAGCTCCCCAGGCCACCTCGCCCTCAGGGAACCCCAAAGCAGCCCCCTCTCTCTTGCCTTTGCTTCTTGCATGTCCTGTTCCCTGGGTTTGGAAAATCTTTCCCCTCCCCCGTCCGACTTTCCCTATACTCTGGTCCCTCTTCTCAGGCAGTGTTTCCTGGTCCCCCAACCCGGGGGGGAGGGGACCCTCTCCCCGACAGCCACCCACTGCCTGTCCCCACCCCTGCTGCAGCTCTGATCACCGCTCTGAGCTCCCCTGCCCGCCTCCCGTTCTAGGCGTGGGCTTCTCAGGGGAGGGACCCCTGGCCCTTGGCACGGAGGGACCATCAGGGTTGGTTAAGTCATGAGGTTCACACGCATGGCACCAAACACGCCCCAGGTCCTGGTCTAAACTCTTCCCAGGTGGGAGATTCCATCGCTTCCCCAGATGATCCCCCAGCCAGAAGTGACAGGTGGCCACCCACCGCGGGGCGAAGCTTCCTGGCGCTGGCTGGGGGAGGGCATGCCCAGCTCACCGCCTTCCTACGGGCCAGAAGCGCCGGCCGGGGCTGTGCCACCTCTCCAGAGCGCTTAGGGAAAGGTGCACTCGGGCGTCCCTCCCCTCCGCCCAGCCCCGGCTTCTGCTGGCGCTGCACCTGCGTGGGCACCTGGAACCCAGTGCCTGTGCCCACCAAGCAGGCGGGCAAGCACGGCTGCCCGCCACCTCCCTCTTCTCCCCCGTCCACACCCCTGCGCACACTGGCACCATCCGGCTGCTGGTCTCTCCCCACCTTAGCAGACCAGACTTCCCCCTGAGGGAAGGGACTGAGTCTGGGCGCCCCCCACCCCCGTGGTCCCAGCGGGCGCGCACAGTGGGTGCTCCGGGAAGTTTTCACTGGTGCTGAATGGATGGCAGGGAAAGGGTTCCTCCTCCTCCTCCTCCTCCTCCTCGCCCCCCTCGAGCCCCGACGCCACGCCTCTCGCCCGAGCCCGGCCGGGCCTCTCACCTGGACGGCCCGCCGGCCGCCGCCACCCCGCCCGCCCCGGCCCCGTGCACTTCCTCCCGCCGCCCCGCCCCTTCCACATTCCAGCCCGGCCCGGCCCCCGGCCTCCCTCCCCGCAGCCCGGGCGCCCCGGCCCGGCCCGGCCTCCCTCCCTCCAGCCCGGGCGCCCCGGCCCGGCCCGGCGCCCCGCGATGAAGGCGGCCCAGGCCGAGGGCGAGGAGCCGCCGGGCCCGCGGCCGGTCAAGGTGGTCCTGGTGGGCGACGGCGGCTGCGGGAAGACGTCGCTGCTGATGGTCTTCGCCCAGGGGGACTTCCCCGAGGTGGGTGCCAGGGCCCCGGGCACGGCGCCCAGGCGCGCGGGGGGCTGCCAGGAGGTGTGCCCACGCCGGCCTCCAGCCGGGCCTCCCCGCAGACGGTGGGGTTAGATGGTGGGGTTGTTAGACGCGGCTCTCCCTCGGCCTTCGGGAGGGGGGCCCCTGTGATAGCATCTGGGAGAATGGCATCGCCCTGGGAGGCTGTCACCACGGGGGGGGGCACCCGGAGAGCAGCCCTTGGTGACACCGCCTGGCTTAGCGGGGAAACTGACCTCTGGAGCCCGCCCGGCTGCCTGGGTTCGAATGGTGACTTTGCCATTCACCGTTGTGTGCCCCTGGGCACGTCCCTTACCTTCCTTCTCTCTGCCCGTGTACCGGCGGCATCATAGGAACAATGATGTGCCCACCTCCCCGGGTCACGGGGAAGAGTGAGCTCGTGCCGCTCACCTGCCCAGCTCCGAATCTGCCACGGGAAGGACTCGCTAAATATGGCCACTGTCTTTCTTGGGAAACGTCATATTTCCTCCCCGTTTTGTCCTTGCAATGGACACCCCTTTTCCCCACACCCCTACCCCCCAGGCTCTGCCCGGGAGGGTAAGAGCACACCAGAGTCAAGTCAGGCAGCTGGCTAGCACCTTGGCACCCCTCTGGCCCTCAGTAACTTGCTTAGTTACTTAATACGAGCCTCAGTTTCCCCGTACAGCCTCCCGGGGTGGAAGGAGCCAGGGCGGGGGAGAGGCGGGGTTAAAGGAAGGCTGAGAGATGGCTCCCACTGGGTACCTGGCATGTCGCTCCTTCAGCAGCAAGCTCACTGACCGTCCTGGCAGACCTGCTGGGCACCGGGCACGGGGACGAGGGCCGGACCCAGCCACCAGGCCGCCTCTCCTGGGGGTCATGGGTTTGCTTCGGCGTCTCTTCTCCCTCCTGCCTCTCCCAGGACCCTGCCAGCCCCCGGGCTGCGCGGGCGCTGGGAAACGGATGGGGGAGGCAGGAGAGACCAAGCCTAGCAGCCGTGTGGGTGCCGTTTCTTTCCATTGAGGCAGCACCGAGCTGGTGCGTGTGGCTTACAGAGCTGATGTGGCCAGTCACTTTGTGAGGAATGTGTCTCCAGGCCCCCAGGGGCTGCCCAGGAGACCCCAGCAATCCCAGCATCCTGGGGGGAGAGCACCCCAGAGGGGCCAGGCCTGCGGGTCCCAGGAGAGGGGCTGGGAGGGGTGTCCTGGGCTCTGGGGCCAGTGTCCCTGGTGGTGAGACTCATCCGGATACCAGAGAGATCACCAGTTGGAGCCGAGCACCTCACAGCTGGTGAAATGTGTGTGTTGAAGGACCCACTGGAGTGGCCAAGGGGGTAAGTTGGCCGACGGGGGGACGAGCCTGCCCTTGTCTAGGCTCCTCCCTATCGGGGGCCTGGAATTCATCGGAACCCTTCCGCCTCCAGACACAAGAGAGGCCTCTTCCTTTAAAAGGACCACAAGGGCCCTAGCCGGTGTGGCTCAGCGGATAGTGTCAGCCTGCGGACAGAGGGGTCGTGGGTTCCACTTTGGTCAGGCTCCATCCCCAGTTCCCGTTGGGGCGCCTGCAGGAGGCAGCCAGTCTCTGTGTCTTCCTCACACGGGCGTTTCCGCCTCTCCTCCTTCCTCCCACTCTCTCTCTCAAAGTCAATGGGAAAATATCCCCAGGTGAGGATTAACAAAAATAAAACTAATAAAAGAAACGCAGGATCTAAGAGTTGGAAAGGCCTTCATTTGACAGGTGGGGACGCGATGCCGGAGAGAGAGCCTTCCCATGGAACACAGAGCCTAGCATGGCAGTGCCGGCCTGCACCCCAAGCTCCCGGCCCTGACCGGACACCCTCCGCAGCCCCCAGGGCTCTGCCTGCCCGACCCAGCCTTCTCCTGCTCCTGACCCTGGATGCCTCCTCCGGGCAGTCCTCCGAGCCCAGAGCCTGGAGCTGGGAGACTTGGGGCCCCATCTCCCAGGCCTCTCGCCTGCAGCAAAGAGCAGAGAGCAGGGTGGGATTTGGAGGGGCTTCGGTGACCTTTGGCTGTGCCCCAGCCTGGGGTTCAGGGGAGCGGGGAGCAGAGTAAGAGAGCTCCTGAGGCAGGGGTTTCCTCTCGGGAGAAGAGACGCCAGAGCCATAAATGTCAGCCACCATTCCCACAGGGGAGCCCGCAGCGCACCAGCTCAGTCTCCCTCCACACTGGGACTGTCTGTCTGTCTGTCTGTCTCTCTCTCTCTCAAATATATTTCTATCGATTTGAGAAAGGAAGGGAGAAGGTGAGAGAGAGATAGAAATATCAGTGATGAGAGAGAATCGTTGATGAGCTGCCTTCTGCATGTCCCCTAGTGGGGACCGAGCCCACAATCCAGGCACGTGCCCCGACCAGGAATTGAACCGTGACCTCCTGGTTCACAGGTCGACATTCAATCACCGAGGCAGGCCAGGCCTGACGCTCCTCTCTTGAGCTGCCTCCCCATTCTGTAACGATCCGTCCCCCCGACTGTGAGCCCCACGAGGGCAGACTCAGGCCTGAGTCACCCGCCCTGGCCCGGCCCCGGCTGGCCCTGCCCTCCCGGCTGAGGGCAGCCCCACAGATAAGATTAGGTGCTGCCCACGACGGTGTGGGCAGTGACCCCATCTGGGGGTTCAAAGAACACGAGAGAAGATGCAGACAGAGTCTCCAGGATAACATTCCAGAGTAGGGGACGGGTGGTGACAACTGCCAGTCAGAGCGGAGCGACCCAGCCCCCCATCATAGAACGGGACTTTCCCTGCTCACTCTGACACCAGAGCTGGTGGCCTCAGCGGAGGCAGGTGACGGGAACAAACCTGCCTCCATCTTTAGCCAGCTGTCCATTATGTGGCTCTGGGCAAGTCACCGTCCCTCTCTGGGCCTCAGGGTCTCATCAGGAAAATGGGGGTACTCCTGACTTCCCCGGGCTGCTGGGGTCAGAGACGGTGCGCGTCAAGGGACACCCACAGGGAATCCCGAGAGGATGTGGGTGGCACGCAGTCTCCACGGGCGTTTGCCAAGCGCTGACAGGTGTCTGCCTGCCCAGGACCCCTCTCCTGGGGAGCGGGTGGCCGGGCATCATGCCCTCCGGTCACAGGCTGGTGGGGACGGGGGCTCGGGCTGGGGGGATTGACAGCGGCCGGTGTGGACACTGTCTCTGGCGACCCGCTTCCTGGGTGGCGGACGTGTGTGTTGGACCGCACCTGCCAGCAGTCCTCCCGCCACCCTGTGCGGTGACACTCCTCTCCTTTAACCAGCGAGGACACTGGCCTGAGGTCACACAGCGGGCGAGGGCCAGCGCCAGTCCCGAGCAGTGCTCCTCGCCACCGCGTCACCCTGCCCCCGCCAGGCCAGGGGCCCCAGGAGAGGAGCCCCGGACCGGCAGAGAGGCCTGGGGAGGAGCGCTGGAGGCTTTTCCGTTCCTGTTAGCAGAGGGGGTGAGGGGTGACTGGAGTCCAGAATGGGTTGAGCCCCGACCCCAGGGCCATCCTAAGTGTCTCCCCACCCAGCTGCCGGCTCTGAACTTGCCTTTCTCCCCACCCTCCCCCTGCAGCTTCCCAAGTGCCCTGGGGGGCTGCACTTACCCAGACCCCCCCCCAGAGGGCGCTGCCCCTCCCAGAGGCCAGGGCCTGACCCAGGGCCAGTCCCAGGCAGGCCCCCCCAGCATAGGAAGTGGGGGGAGGACAGGGTCTCCTGGCTGTCTTCACTGAGCAGCCCTGAGCAAGGCCTGGGGGCCCCAACACAGCGGCCAGCGTGCCCCTCTGGGCAGCGGGCTTGGGTGGCGGAGTTTCAAAAACCTTGATTCCTGCATTTGTGTACAAAACCTGTCCTATTACTTTTTTAAAAATATTTTTTTATTGATTTCAGAGAGGGAGAGAGAGAGAGAAACATCAATGATGAGAGAGAATGATTGATTGGCTGCTTCCTGCACGCCCCCTCCTGGGGATCAAGCCCGCAACCGGGGCTCGTGCCCTTGACTGGAACTGAACCCAGAACCCTCAGTCCGCAGGCCCACGCTCTATCCACTGAGCCAAACCGTCAAGGGCCAAAGCCTGTCTTATTTCCACTCACCCTCCCTTTATGGAGAAGGAGTAAGCTCCAGGCCTGGGCAAAGGGGAGCCTGGCCCAGCTGACCTTCTCTGGAGCCCAGACACGGCCAATGAGAAGGGCAGAAGCCGGGCCTGAGGGAGGGGATCCTGGAGGAGGTGGCTGGCATTGGGCGGGGATCTTGGTTGGACTGTGAGAGACTGAAAGGCAAAGGACATGTTCTGGAGGCAGGCACTAGCTTTGTTCATTCCAGGCACCGAGTCTTGTTCATTTCTTCTTCTTCTTCTTCTTCTTCTTCTTCTTCTTCTTCTTCTTCTTCTTCTTCTTCTTCTTGTTAATATGTTTTGTTGATTTTTTACAGAGGGGATGGGAGAGGGATAGAGAGTTAGAAACATTGATGGGAGAGAAACATTGACCAGCTGCCTCCTGCACACCTCTCGGCCTGCAGCCAAGGTACATGCCCTTGACTGGAGTCGAACCTGGGACCCTTGAGTCTGCAGGCCGACACTACCCACTGAGCCAAACCAGTGAGGGCTTGTTCATTTCTTGTTCCCAGTGTCCAGAACTGGATCTGGAGAAGGTATCATGACTGAATGTATGAATGAATGAGGGGATGAACAAATGTGGGTTAATGTCATTCTGGGAGGAGGGGCAGCAGGAAGGAAGACTCAGCAATGGCACGGTCCCCTGTCCAGGGGACAGAGATAGAAATAACCGTGCCGGCATGCGTGGAGTGTTTCTTTTGTGCCGGGCTCTGTGTGGAGGATCTCGCACGCTGCGCTGGCTGCTCCTAACGTCCCCACGTTACGTCGGAGGAGGGAAGAGGGCTGGTGTCTCGCCGGGCACGCTGCTGGGAAGTGGCGGCTCTAGGCCTGGCCCCACCACACTGCTCCCAGACACTCCACCCTCTGCCGGCTCCCAGTGAGGGCAGTGCCGCCGGCGGTCCGGGCTCCGGGTCGGCACCGGGGCTGCTCCCCTCCAGAAGTTGTCCTCACAGCCTCCCCTGCCCCCTTCCTCCCCAGAGCTACGCGCCCACGGTGTTTGAGCGGTTCAACGTTACTATGAAAATGCAGGGCAAACCTGTGAACCTCCAGATCTGGGACACAGCAGGTGGGTGTGCAGGGCCAGGGAGGGGCCGGGTGGAAGGTGGGGCCCCAGAGGCTGGGAGCCAAGCCCCATCCCTTCCCTCTGAACCGGGAGGCCAACCAATCCCAGGGGAGGGGTGTGGGCCAGGATTGGGGCCCCCAAGAACGGAACCCGCCTTGCTTCTGTGCCTGTGTCCACAGCCTCCCCGACCCCAGGGCAGCTGGCCATGTCCCAGCGACAGGAGAGAGCCCAGAGCTCTTTGCTCTCAAGGGCGGACTGTTCCTGGCCTCAGCATCCCACCGTGGCTTAGCTTCTGTGTGATCTGCCTGACCTTGACCTCTGCCCTCCAGCCTGCTGACAAGGGGTCAGAGTCATCTTACATCAGACCTCAGTCCCAGCGGACCCCTTACCTTGGATAGGCCACGATGTCTTCTTTCTGGGGGGTCATCTGCCTTTCTCCTCACCCCGTGCCCCACGCCCTGGGCAAAGCGGTCCCTCCAGGCTGGGCCTCTGCCTTGTCCCAACCTTCCAAAACAGGGATGTCGCTGCAAGTGGTCTCACCCAGGCCTGGCACACGCGCACACATGCACATGCACACGCATGTTCTTGTGGGACCCAGGGCGTGGTGCTGGGAGTGGGCAGGAAGTCTGGAGGGAGGGAGTGACAGCGCCTGCCCCACAGGACAAGTGGATTATGACCGCCTGCGGCCCCTCTTCTACCCTGACGCCAGTGTCGTGCTCCTCTGCTTCGATGTCACCAGCCCCCACAGCTTTGAGAACGTCTTTACCCGGGTAGGTACTTGGGGGGGGGAGGTTGGGAGGCAGAGCCCCCAAAGCCAGGGCACTCTGCTCCACCCCCACTCCCTTTCCCCACTGCCACCCCCTCTGGACGCAGCAGACTGCCAGCGCTCAGCAGGCCCTGGATGGCATCATATATACGGGAAAGCCAGGCCCCAAGGTGGGCAGCAACTTGCCAGGGGTCCGCGGGGGTTTGGTGGAGGCTCTGGCCGCGGACTCCCGGTCCAGTGCTCCTCGCCTGCTCTCCACTGCAGACTCAGAACACTGTGACCCTGCCCGAGGAGGCTGGGTGGCCCAGGGCCCCTGAATCTCCCCCTTTCTGGGCCTGACCAAGGTCACATGAACAGTCAGCTTCAGTCAGCAGCTCTCAGCCCCCCATCTGTGTGGCTGTTGCCTCTTAGCAGTCTCACAGGATGCCCCCCAGTTATGTCGGGGGTTCCAGGGGCACACAGGCGTCAGGGCCTCCGGGTGAATGGCGTGCTCCAGGTTTCTGGGGAGCACAGCCAGTGGCAGCATTCGTGATCATAGCAACGAGGGTGGCAGCATGAGAACCCACCACGTGCCGGGCGCTGCTCCGGACACACATGTATGTTCTCATCTGACCCCCTTACCACCTGAAGGAGCAGACAGCGTCGTTGTCCCCACACTGGGTCACTTGCTCCGAGAAACGCATCGACTGAAGTGGCAGCGCAGGGATTCGAACCCAAGTGTTCCGCTCCGCGCAGCCCTTCGGAAGCAGTGACTGAGCGCAGCTCGGTGCCAGGCACTGTGCTGGGCACTGGGGACCAGATGGGGTGGTGGCGGCTGGGATGGTGCTAGCGGAGGGGCTAGTGAGAGGTGGGGGTGTCTTGAATCTCTTTGAAAGGCAGAACCATCAGGATCTGCAGGTGGCGTGGGCATGGGTGGGAGAAAGGTACGTTGGCCAGAGTAACCGGAAGGAGGACTTGCCATTTCCCGAGATGAGAAGGAGCAAGCGGGGAGGCAGGAGGCGGGAGGCGGGCCTGGTGGACATCCCAGAGGAGGTGGCAGGGAGGCAGGTGGGAGTCTGAGGCTGCAGTTCCCAGGAGCGGGCCGGGCCGGGCCGGGCCGGGCTGGACAGAGCCATGGACTGGGGGTGGTCCCCTGAAGGGCAAGAGCAGCCAGAGGAAAGGCACGCCCACAGCTTTGAGAAGGGGGTGCCGGTAAGGCCCGAGAAGAACCAGGCGAGTGGGGTTCTGGGGCGAAGTGCAGACCGGGTCTTGGGGGAAGGTGCGAAGATTCCCAGGGTCAGGGTTCAGGAAGGGTGGGGGCTGAGGACTCACTTGGGGTTTAGCAGGGTGGGGGTCACGGAGGAAACCCTTTCTGGGGGCAGTCCTGTGGAGGGCTGGGATGTGGGGAGTCTGCCCAGGACCCCGCTCCGGCCCCAGGTGGCTCCAGGAGCTGGCCGTTGGGTGCCCCTTCCCCCTGCACGGGCACGCAGAGCAGGCGTGCCCTCCAGGCCGCC
The DNA here is from genome assembly GCA_963924515.1 of Vespertilio murinus. Taxonomy (NCBI): domain Eukaryota; kingdom Metazoa; phylum Chordata; class Mammalia; order Chiroptera; family Vespertilionidae; genus Vespertilio; species Vespertilio murinus. The sequence goes on along the minus strand of OZ004709.1, from coordinate 166,394,105 downwards.
GGGCTGTAGTCCAGCCTGAGTCACCGGGAGCCCCACATTCCAAAGAGCAGCTGACTCGGGGTGACAGCAGTGCTCCCTCCGACCAGCCAACAGCCGCGGCAATCGTGTCATAAGCTGCTCTATCTTCAAAGGAGCACTTATCTGCTCACATATTTCACCAGGTTGAGTGGGGGGAGGGTCATGGGGGTCCTTGCCTTGTAGATAGGCAGGGTTCTAGCGGGAATGGCCCAAATCCTGCCACTTCCAGTTGTGTGGCCACGGCCCAGTTATACGGCCTCTCTGGGCCTCAGTGCATCATGGGATTGACGATGGGCGCGGCTTCCTCAGGGCCTGGGGGGGGGTTGATGAGTCCACAGGTGTAAGGCCTTAGAGCCTGGCACAGAGGCGTCCTCCCTGGACTTGGGCTGTGCTGATGGTCGGCGATCCAGCTGCCTGGGGGCAGGGGGACAGCCCATTCCCCCGCTCTGTGGAGACGGAAGTACTCCCCACGGCTGACACACCCCCCGCCCCCGCCCCCGCAGTGGTACCCAGAGGTGAGTCACTTCTGCAAGGAGGTGCCCATCATCCTCGTGGGCTGCAAGACTGATCTGCGCAAGGACAGGGCGCTGGTGACCAAGCTCTGGAAGGATAAGTTGGAGCCCGTGACCTACCACAGGGTAGGAATCCCAGCCCGGGGGGACAGGGGGTGCCGGGAGAGGGAGCCCCGGGCACGCTGACCAGCACAGCCTCTGTGTCAGGGAGGGATCAGAGACTGCTGGTGCGTGGAAGCGGTCCCCTAGAATACCTCTGGGAGGTTCCCGCTGTGGAAGGGAGAACAGGGATGTGCACATCAGATAGTCCTACCCACCCACATCCCGGGCGGGGGGCCTGAGGCCCAGAAAAGACCCCCAGCTCTGCAGCCTGCAGGCCCCCCTCCGCTCCACACCTGGGAGGTGAGCCGGGACTCGGAGAGGCAGAGACCGAGCCCAGGGCGGAGGCAGGAAGGCCAAGGAAGCCATGAGAGCACTTGTCCGGCCAGGGTGGGGGCAGGAGCGTGGGGACCCTAGGAACACCCACCTTCTGCTTGTGCCCCCGAGACTCCGGGGAGAGCCCGGGGGGCTGGGAGGAGCCGGGAGGGGGTCGGCAGCCCCATCTCACGGCCGGCCGGCCCGCCGGCGCTCTCCCCTCCCGCCAGGGCCAGGAGATGGCGAGGTCCGTGAGGGCCGTGGCCTACCTGGAGTGCTCCGCGCGGCTGCAGGAGAACGTCCACGCCGTCTTCCAGGAGGCCCTGGAGGTGGCCCTCAGCAGCCGCAGCCGCAACTTCTGGCGGCGGATCTCCCGGAGCTTCTGCGTGCTGACCTGACCGCGGCCTCCCGCCCAGATCGCCCACCGGCCAGGACGGAGCCGGGTGCTGACCTGCCCCCAGTTGGCTGGGCCGGACCCAGGTCCCGGGCTGTGACCGGACCGCCCTGCACACCGAGGGTCAGCACCGAGGCCAGGCCGCTCGTGCTGGGGCCGGGGTCCCTGAACTGAAGTGAAATCCCTCTGAGACCTGAGGAAGGGGGGTCCCTGGGCCCCCCTGCCCTGGGGAGGGCTGGTCCTGGAGGCCCCACGCTCCCAGCCCCGGACCCCACATCCTGCGTTGGCCATTCAGGCTGGGCCACCTGGCGGCTGTCCCTGGGGCTGCACCCTCAGCTCCTTCCGCAGGGCCTGGTGGTCCCAGGGCCACCCCCACCCCCACCTGACCCCTCACTCCTGCCCTTCCCCGTGGTCACTGTAACCACTAAAACCACATCGTCTGTCCGTTGTGGCACGCCTCTTGTTTCAAACCGCCTTCACACACACGCTCCAGGGTGGGTAAGAGCCGCCCCGTGTAGGCGCTGGAGTGGAGCTGCCCAGGCCCAGGCCCCGCCCTCGAACCCGCCCTCAGCTTCTCCCTTCGCTTTGCTTGAGAGCTCCGCCACCGTTTGTCACGGTCCTGTCTGTCTCCCAGCGGGGTGGCCAGCTTCCCTAGAGCCGGCCAGCTGGATTGTCCTGGGGCTGGCACACGGGAGCAGTCACAGTCCCGCCCAGAGGAGGAGGAGGAGGTCCAGTCTCTGCGGCCGGGAGCGCGGGCTCCCTGCATCCGACCACGGCCCGCCGTCCCCATGGGATGCCAGGACATCGGCACCCCGGCCACACCAGGGGAGCACCGACACCCAAACCAGCCTCCAGGCCTCCACTTCAGCACATCCTTCCTCCCAGCCCCTGCCTGTTCACCCCAAGCCCTTCCGGGGCCAGCTCAGACGCCACCTTCTCCAGCAAGCCCCGGGGGCTGCCGGCCTCCTCGCTCCCGCCCACTGCCCGGGTCAGCGCCCCGCGGCCAGGGCCCCGGCTCCTGGGGAGAGGCCGTCTTGGGCTCCGAGGAGGACCGTGTAGGAGGACCGTGTGGCGGCGGGACCAGGTGTCTGGGCGGGCAGGTGGGAGCCGGAGACCAGTTGGGCAGCTGCAGGCGTCCAGAAACAAGAAACAAGCCGCCACAAGTCGAGGCCAGGTGGCTCTGGGTGGCAAGGCCGGACCGCCGGGAGGGTGGGGACGCCGAGAGGGAGGGGAGCACGCTGGCCTCTGCCCTGTGTGAGGACCAGGAGGAAAGCCCCTTCCGGACCCGGGGCTGGGAGAGGCGGGGGTGCCCGGCGGCGGGTTCCGGCTGCGGGCCACACGCAGCCACCCGAGGTGTCACCGGAGGCCACAGTGAGCACTTGGCTGCCCCCGCTGAGGAGCCAGGGCTGTTAATGTGGCTGGTTGTTCTCCTCCTCCTCCTCCTCGGCTGCCAAACTTCTCTTTCCGTTCCGCCCCGCTCCACCTGGCAGGGCAGGCACGGCCAGACACGTGGGAGCCAGGGAGGGCAAGCCCAGAGGCCAGCGGGCTGCGAGCCACAGACCACAGTTTTCCTTTCTCCTTTCCACCCCGCCTGGCCTCAAAGGGCAGAGGTGGGGGCCCCAAGGCCACTCCCCCAGGGCAGGCCACGCCCTGGCATCGTGGGGTGGGCAGGGTGGGGCACTCTGTGAGTCATGAGGCTTCCCCCTCCCCCCTCTGCCTGGACAGCACCCAGGCCCCACCGCTGGGTGGCGGGGAGGGGGTGGTGGCTGGCCGATCACCCCACATCGGGCCACCTTTGCTCTCTCTGACCCCCTGCTCCTGTGCAGGATGAGAACGCCTGGTCCCCAGGAAGTCATCCCAAAGCCAGTGGCATAGGAATCAGAGAGAGATCCAAAACTGACCCTCTGGCCACCCACCCTGCATTCCAGGGCTGGACCTCCAAGTTACATGCTTCTGGTTAAAGCCGGGTTTGGGAAAGTGGGGGGTTTCCCTGAGTTCGAATCCTGGTTCTGCAACTTACCAGCGCTGTGACCTTGGAGGAGTCACTAGGTCACGTATTTGGAAAAGGAGGGTAGGAGTAGGACCTACCTCCTGGAGGCTGGATTAAACGAGTTCGCCTAACTAGTGCTTATTCACTGCGCGTGAACTACTAACAAGTTATTAAGCAGGGAATGAGGGTCATTCTTTCCTCTGCGAGGCTGTTGCAGTTTCTGCAAAGCAGGAGCAAGCATGGCATGCCTGATGGGCGTTGGTCCCCTTTCCCTGATTCGGGTCACCACACCCCGGGAGAAGGGGTGGCAGCTCAGGCCCTCCTGGTGACAAGGACGGAGCCTGGGCGGGAGGGGTGAACTTGGAGTAGGAGGCTCTTTGTGAGGCCAGCTGGGCCCTGTGAGGGGAGCCGGGGGGATGGGGCTGGGATTCCTCCAGGGCTCGTGTGTGCAGAGGAGACGCCACGCCTGGTCCAGTGCCGGGCACAGGGCAGGGGGCTGGGGCAAGGGACAAGGCCGTGGCCCTTGCTTCCCAGGCCTCCATCCTCCATGGGCTCCAGTGCGGACACGAGCAGCCGGGGAGGGCAGTGCCCCACAGCCACTCAGCAGCCTTCTCTGGATACTGAGAAAAGCGGGATGGGAGATGGAGGTGGGAGGACCAGGGAGGTGCTTCCCACTGAATGAGAGACAGCCGCCCAGAAGTTCACCCATCGCACCCATGCACCTGAAACCGGGTTGTTCTAGGACTCCCCTGTCTGCCCAGCGGAAGGGCGTCAGAGTCCTGTCTGGCCAGGCCCTGGCGGTGACATTCTGCACAGCCCACCTCATTCTGTCCTTAAATCCCCACTTTACAGCTCAGGAGACAAGTGCAGGAAGCTGAGGGCAGGGCCAAAAGCGGTGAGCGGGGTGCTTGGACACAGGATGCGTCCGGACTCGGGGCTCCGGACCCCCCGTGGACACTGGCAGCCGGCTGGGCCTCCGCCAGCAGAGGGCAGCAGGGCCCAAGGAGAAGGGCTTTCTCCGAGGCTGGCAGGCGAGCCGGGAGAGCAGGTTTGTTCCAACACTCCCGCCTGGGGCACTTTGGGGGGGGGGGACATACCCCTCCCACCAGCTGTCACCTACTGAGTGACGCCCGCCCCAAAATTGTAGTGAAGAAAGAGCAGGCTCAGAATGGCAAGTCTGGCACGCTGTGCTGCTCGTTACGGTTCTAGGTCAGAATTTAGGGTCTGAATGCTGGCCGTGCAATGAACAAACACCGTATGAGACTAAGATGGGCTGGGACGAGATGGTTTAAAGGAACCGTCTTGGCCGAGCATTTCCCAGGGGCTTGCTTGTTCCTCTAGGCTACACCTCAGGCAGGTGGGACTGAGGGGTCCCTGAAATTTCCACCCCAGAATCTGTAACATCGTTTGGGGAGACAATAAAAAATTCTCCAAGAATGTCAAGGAACTCAGGTTGTGCTCCCTGAATGTAAAGTGCTGTGAGCCGGCACCTGGAGCCAGAACTCTCCTGGGGAGCTGGCAGAAGGAGGAGGAAGGGGAAGAAGAGGAGGATCTGGAGGACTAGCTCACCCGAAGCCCCAGATCCTGTGATGGGTGGGCGGGAAGCTGCTGAGAAAGTTTCAAACTTTCTTACCCCCCCCCCCCCCCGTATCCCCAACAGCTGAGCTAAGTCATGTGACAATGTCAAGTCATGTGACCAAGGAGTGAGAGAGAGAGACACACACACACACACCCCACTCTGGCGCTTTCCTCTGGCCCAACAATGCCATATCGGCACCCTGGGCTCTCCTCCTTTCAGTTTCTCACCCCAACTGCCCCCACCACCACCGAAATAGAATAGAAAAGAAATGGCCAGATGAAAAGAATTTTACAATTGTCATGTGCCCCAGGCCTGTGGTAGCGGTGTCTGACCAGTGGAGTCAGAACAAATCTAGGTTCAGCAACTGGGGCTCTGGCTAGAAAAGAATCCAGAGCCAAGACCCAAACTGTAGGAGAACATTTATGTGGCATATCATGGAGGTAGAAAAAGTAATTCCTAGAAGAAATGAGCTGAGGAAACAAGTTCTGGGGGTAGAGAAAGGGCCCTTGGACTTGGGAGTGAGGAGCTAAAGGTACGGTGGGGTGCAGGGCAGGGAGGGAGCAGGGAAGGGAAAGGCACGCCGTGCTCCCGGGATTTTAGGGAAGGTCTCCGGGGAAGATCGCAATAGAAGACTCAGCAGCTTTCCAAGGTGTGTCCGTTGAGGTTGTGGTCTCCACTGGCTGATTGGCCAGCACCAGGGCAGGGGGTCATTATCTAATGCAGCTGGTCCGGAGGTCAGCCAGCCGGTTTTTATTTTTATTTTTTAAAACATGCTTTTATAGATTTCAAAGAGGAAAGAAGAGGGAAAAGCGAGACAGAAACATCAATGATGCCCTACCCGGTTTGGCTCAGTGGATAGAGCGTCAGCCTGCGGACTGAAGGGTCCCAGGTTCGATTCCAGTCAAGGGCATGTACCTTGGTTGGGGGCACATCCCCAGTAAGGGGTGTGCAAGAGGCAGTTGATTATTGATTCTCTCTCATCGATGTTTCTAACTCTCTATCCCTCTCTCTTCCTCTCTGTAAAAAATCAATAAAATATATATATTAAAAAAGAAAGAAACTTGTCCAATGTTATAAGCCAGCAAGTGACAGGTATAGGATTTGACCCTGGGCTGGATCTATGCAGCATCCCGAGAGGAGTGGGCATGGCAAGCCGGTAGGCAGCATCCAGCAGGTGTAACGGGGGCTGGAATGGTTTGCCTGCTCCCCATCCCTCTCACTTCCTCTGGGAGTGCTCCCCATCCCTCTCACTTCCTCTGGGAGTGATCCACCAGCCTTCCCATAAGGCCCTTTCCTGCTAACATCAATCAGCCTCTTCTCATATTCACACCCTCCGAGTGGTTGAGATCCCATATTAAGGAAAAATAAGGAAATATAAAAAAATAGGATTTCAGCCACTCTGAGCTGGTGTTGCTCGGTGGTTGGAGCATTGGCCCAATGATTCCAGGGTTTGATTCCTGGTCAAAGGCACATTTTTGGGTTGCAGGTTAGATCCCAGCCTGAGTGCAGGAGCCAACAACCTCTCTCTCTTCTCTCCCCCCCCAAAAAAAAAAATCAATGAAAAATAGTGTGTGTGTGTGTGTATATATATATATATATATCCATCCATCCTCGGGTGAGGATTAACAACAACAAAAGAAAGAATTTAAATTACTCTCAGTTTCACGGTCAACCAAATTAAATGACTTGATAACTTGCATATTTTCTTTTCCTCTTTTTTTCTATGAAAAATTTTTGCACAGTTATAATCACACTGTCACACAATTTTGAATTCTGCTTTTTTTATTTAATGTTTTAGCCTACACATTCCTATATTACAATTTGTGAATATCACTAAATTTTTATTTTGGAATAATTTTAGATTTAAGCAAGAATTATAAAAATAGTACATAGAGTCCCCATAAGCCCTTCCCCTAGCTTCTCCTAATGTTAACATTCATTTACCAAAACATAGAAAGTCACATTAATACCATTTATTAAACTCCAGACTTTACGTGGTTTCCCCAGGTTTTCCCCCCTCTAATATCCTTTCTCTGTTCTAAGATCCAATGTAGGATACCATGGTGTGTTTAAGTGAATATCATTTTCTGTGGCTGCATATTATTTCACCCAGTGAATGTTTTTAAAAATTTAAAACTTATTGGCTCGCCGAAACTAGTTTGGCTCAGTGGATAGAGTGTCGGCCTGCGGACTGAAGGGTCCCGGGTTCAATTCCGGTCAAGGGCATGTACCTTGGTTGTGGGCACATCCCCGGTGGGGGGTGTGCAAGAGGCAGCTGATCGATGATTCTTTCTTATCAATGTTCCTAACTCTCCCTCTCTCCTCCTCTCTGTAAAAAATCAATAAAATATATATATTTTTAAAACTTATTGGCTGTTCTGCATTATTTGCATTGTTTCTAGTTTTTTCTGCTTTTAAGCTTATTCAAAAACAACAGATGCTGCCAGAACTGGTTTGGCTCAGTGGATAGAGCGTTGGTCTGCAGACTGAAAGGTCCCAGGTTCAATTCCTGTCAAGGACATGTACCTTGGTTGCGGGCACATCCCCGGTAGGGGGTGTGCAGGAGGTGGCTGGTTGATGTTTCTCTCTCATCAACGTTTCTAGCTCTCTATCTCTCTCCCTTCCTCTCTGTAAAATATCAATAAAATATATATTTTTTAAAAAATAATAAAATAAAATACAAAGGCTACTTAAAAATTAAGCAAAGATTCCAGGAGGAATCTCCGGAGGCGGCTGGACATCCTATGATCTATGCTAGGATAGGGCCCCCAAATCTTTCAACTGAGAGCCTCGAAAGACACAGTCATCGTCCGTACCTTGAGGGGCTTCCTGAATGGTACAGTGTGGTAAACCAGCCAGGGCAGGTCCCAGAGGCCTAGCGACAGCCCCTCTCCTGGGTCCTTCCTCAGCGCGGACAACGCTTATTAAAAGTGCGTGGACTGCCCTGGCCGGCGTGGCTCCGTGAGTTGGAACGAGCGCAGTCCCAGGGCTGAAAGCCTCTCGGGTTTGATTCCCAGTCCTCAGCGGGCTTCCCCGCCTGGAGGGGGAACGGAGACGCAGGAGGGCAGCAGGAAACGCCCAGCTGGGCGGTGGTTTGCAGCGCAGCGGGGATTCGCCGGGAGGAGGGAGGAGGGAGCGGAGCCTAAGCCTGTGTGTGTGGGGGGGGGGGGGGGGGGTCCTGGGAGAGACCTGGTTCCTCATGGAGGAGTTGGAGGTGGGGGGAGGGGGGATGCCAAGGATGAAGTTGCTGGCAAGGGGTTTGGAAAGGTCAGGGCCAAGGTAGCTTGGGAGTCACCTCCCCAGAGACAATATTGGAAGTTAGAATAAATTCAAGGGAGAGAACTGAGGGCTGAGGGCTGAGGGCTGAGGGCTAGGCGTTGCAGAAAGACGAAGGGCAATGGGTGGGAGAAGCAGAGGCCGAGACTGAGGGAGACAGAAACAGAGGTTATCTCCCAGCAGGGGCCACGCTTTGGACTCTAAGCTCCCGTTCCTGTGTAGGCACCTGCCCGCGTCCTCAGGCCCCTGCCCGCGTCCTCACAGGCACCTGCCCGCGTCCTCACTGGCACCTGCCCGCGTCCTCACTGGCACCTGCCCGCGTCCTCACTGGCCTCTGGCACGACTGGCAGTCACGGGAAGTGGACCTCACTTGCACGGCTTCCCACATCCACACACTTCTCCCTTCGAGGAGGTGGAGAGCAGTAAGACGCGACTTCCCTCACAAAGGGGTTGGACTCAAAGCTGCTTCAGCCGCACTGCCTTCTCCACCACACACCCCCCCCACCGTGGCTTTTCCAGGGGTTTCAAGTGTGAATTCCCCCGACCTGCTGCCCCCAGCACCCTCCTTGGGCACTGCTCCACACCTCTCTTCAGTTCAGAGGAGCTGATCTCGTGGCCAGTCTGCCTCCCTGGCTGTTCCGCTCTGAGAACCTCCTGCTCCATCTCTTATCCCTTATTTGCAGGCTCCATTTATATATACCGTATTTGCTGGCGTATAAGACGATTTTTTGGCCCTGAAAAATACGTATTTGCCGGCGTATAAGACGACTGGGCGTATAAGAAGACCCCCTAACATTTCCACTAAAAATACAGAGTTTGTTATATACTCGCCGTATAAGACTACCCCCCACTTGGAGGCATATTTTTCAGGGCCAAAAAGTCGTCTTATACGCCGGCAAATACGGTGTGTATATATATATATATATATATATATATATATAGAGAGAGAGAGAGAGAGAGAGAGAGAGAGAGAAAGAGAGAGAGCCTGCAAATATATATATATATATATATATATATATATATATATATATATATATATATTTCTCCCCCAAAACCGTTGTGGCTCAGTGGTAGAGCGTTGGTCTGCGGACTGAAAGATCCCAGGTTAATTCCGGTCAAGGGCATGTACATTGGTTGCAGGCACATCCCCAGTAGGGGGTGTGCAGGAGGCAGCTGGTCGATGTTTCTCTCTCATCGACGTTTCTAGCTCTCTATCTCTCTTCCTTCCTCTCTGTAAAATATAAATAAAATATATTTAAATATATATGTATATATTTTATTGATTTCAGAGAGGAAGGGGGAGGTAGAGAGAAATAGAAACATTAATGATGAGAGAGAATCATTAATTGACTGTCTCCTGCACGCCCCATCCTGGGAATCGAGCCTGAAATCTGGGCATGAGCCCTTGACCAGAATTGAACTTGGGACCCTTCAGTCTGCAGGTCGACGCTCTATCCACTGAACTAACTTGTTAGGGTTCCAAGCTCCACCTTTCTCTACTGACACTTCCTTTTTTAAAAAATTTATTTTTTTTATAAAATTATTATCTATGTACATATTTTTACCATTGCCCCTTCCCATTCTTGCCCTCCCTCCCCAGAGTTTTGTGTCCATTGGTTGAACTTATATGCAAGTATACAAGTCCTTTGGTTGATCTCTTATCTCCCCCAGATCTCCCTACCCTCCCTGCTGTAATTTGACAGTCTGCTTGTTGCTTTACGTCTCTATATCTATCTTTTGGTTGGTCAGTTTATAATGTTCTTTATTATCCATAAATTAGTGAGGTCATGTGGTGTTTCTCTTTCATTGACTGGCTTATTTCACTTAGCATGATGTTCTCCAATTCCATCCAGGTTGCTGCAAATGATAAGAATTCCTCCTTTTTATGGCAGCATAGTATTCCATTGTGTAGATATACCATAGGGTTTTTTTTAGTTTTTTTTTTAATAGTTTTTATTGATATTTTACAGAGAGGAAGAGAGAGAAACAGAGAGCTAGAAACGTGAATAAGAGACTAACATTGACCAGCTGCCTCCTGCACCCCCCCCCCCCACCGGGGATGTGCCCGCAACCAATGTACATGCCCTTGACCGGAATCGAACCCGGGACCTTTCAGTCCGCAGACCGATGCTCTACCACTGAGCCAAACCGGTTTCGGCAACCATAGTTTTTTGATCCAATCATCTGCTGACAGGCACCTAGGCTGTTTCCAAATCCTAGCTATTGTAAATTGTGCTGCTATGAACATAGGGGTGCATATATCCTTTCTGATTGGTGTTTCTAGTTTCATGGGATATATTCCTAGGAGTGGGATTACTGGGTCAAATGGGAGTTCCATTTTCATTTTTTTGAGGAAGCTCCATACTGTTCTCCACAGCGGCTGCACCAGTCTGCATTCCCACCAGCAGTGCATGAGGGTTCCTTTTTCTCTGCAACCTCTCCAACACTTGTCGTTTGTTGATTCGGACACTTTCTTGCAGGAACACAAGCATGTTTCTTTCCAATGACAACCCCCTTTTTTGTCTTCCCTCCGCTCCTCTCTTCACAGGGCGTACACCTTCTTTTCTTACTTGAAAGAAGGGTGTACATTCACCTTCTTTGCTGACTTCCCATTCATTCTTTTTAAAAATATATTTTGTGGGGGTTTTTTTGAGAGAGAGGAAGGGAGATGGAGATATTGAAACATCAATGATGAGAGAGAAACATTATCAATCACATAATCAATCGGCTGCCTCCTGCACGCCCCCCACAGGGAATCGAGCCCACAAACCAGGCATGTGCCCTGACCGGGAATCGAACCAGTGGCCTCTTGGTTCCTGGCTCGATGCTCAACCGCTGAGCTACACCAGCTGGGCTTCCCATTCATTCTTGGCTCATGGCGTTCCAACTCCCCCATCCTCAACTGCATTGACTCTGTTGGCAAAGGCTGACAGTGATGTCATAATGGTTCCCCATCCAAGGCTGGTCTTCCGGCTTCATCTGCCGCCTGGGTCCCTCCCTCCTGCTCACACTCTCCATGCTAGTCCCACCTTTCTCTCTCTTACCTCTCTGGTCTCTCCTGCTCAGCTGTCTTCATGGATTCCTGTTCCTCTGCTGAACACTTCCTACATCCATTCATTCTGCAAGCACTAACTGAGCACCTGTAGTGAGCTGGGCAGAGTCCTCCTCCCTGCAGCCCTGTCCCTAGATTCTGGCCTCCTTTCTACGCTTTCCAGGGACATCTTGTTTCTCCCATGATCTTTGTTTTTAATTTTAATTTTTATTTATTTATTTTAGAGAGGAAGAGAGGGAGAGAGATATAGAAACATCAACGATGAGAGAGAAGCACTGATCGGCTGCCTCCTGCATGCCCACACTGGGGATCAAACCCACAACTCTGGCATGTGCCCTGATTGGGAATCAAACCTTGACCTCCTGGTTCACAGGTTGATGCTCAACTACTGAGCCGGGCCACTGTGAATGCTCACTCATTTATATCCGACCTAGGACAATGGCCTACAAGGAGAGACTCGGCTCCCATTTGAAATCCTGAGACCTGTGTGGCTTGAGCAAGGTGATATGTTCATTGTGTGGTGCACTGTATCGGGGTCCCCATGTCTGAGCAGGGATCTGCCTGGTGTGTCCATGGCATTCCCAGTGCCTAGAGCATGCCAGGGGTGGGAAATGCCCTTCCCACATTGTCTTCTTGATGAATATCAATACCCCAGTAACTTTCAAGCATTGCCTCCTCCACAAGGCCTTCAGGACTGGACATCCCTCCCTCCCAGCGGAATTGGCCCTGCCCACATTTGTGCCTTCACAGTAAGTATCCTGTATAGAGCAGGTATATATATATATATATATATATATATATATATATATATATATACACCCTGCACATACCTGATATCCATCAGGGTACTTGTCCTGGTTTATACTTGATGTACATATAGTTATTAGACTCTTCACTCTTTCAAAGCATCTTGGCTTAGAGCAGGAGTGGGCAAACTTCGGCCCGTGGGCTGGATGGCTGTTCTAAACTATTGAAATAAAAAAAAAAAATTTTTAAAGACCGTACCCTTTTATGTAATGATGTTTACTTTGAATTTATATTAGTTCACACAAACACTCATTTCATGCTTTTGTTTCGGCCCTCTGGTCCAGTTTAAGAACTCATTGTGGCCCTCGAGTCAAAAAGTTTGCCCACCCTGGCTTAGAGGCTAATTTACATGGTCACCTGAGACCCCCAGCATGTGCGCTCAATCACACTCCTGTTGCAGCCCCAGTGCCAAGCATAGTGCCCTGCACAGGCAGGTGCTCTTTCTGGGGAAGGAACAAGTGAACATATATTATATCTGGCTAAAAAATGCCATCAGTTGAAGGAGTAGCAGAAAGAGCGCTATCAGAGGACGTAGTGTAAGGTTCCAATTTCATTACTAAACTAGCTGCATGACGTTGGCCAAGCTGTTTAACATCTTCAGGCCCCAGGCTGCCAGTTTTGAAATGATCTGATTGGAGCCATGGCTGGATAGCTCAGCTGGTGGGACCATTGTCCTGATGCGCCGAAAGGTTTTGGGTTCGATCCCCAGTCAGGGCACATGCAAGAATCAACCAATGAATGCATGGATGCATGGAACAGCATATCAATGTTTCTCTCTCTCCCTTTCTCTCAGAAAAAAAAAAAAGGAAGGAAAAGAAAGGAACAGTTTACCTGGAATAATAGCTATTAAAGTAAAATGGTTTGGATGGATTAAATGACCTCCAAGCTCCATGCCAGCTCTAAGATTCTGTGAGTCAGTGCTAATATCTCTTTCACCAATGAGGACCTACCAGGCTCTATGGGGAAGAAGTTCATGCAGTACCAAGTAAACACACTGGGAAGTCTTTTTTTTTTTTCTATATATATTTTATTTATTTCTTACAGAGAGGAAGAGAGAGGGATAGAGAGTTAGAAACATCAATGAGAGAGAATCATCAATCAGCTGCCTCTTGCACACCTCCTACTGGGTATGTGCCCGCAACCAAGATACGTGCCCTTGACTGGAATTGAACCCGGGACCTTGCAGTCCCCAGGCCGACGCTCTATCCATTGAGCCAAGCCGGTTTCGGCCCACACTGGGAAGTCTTGAGAGAGACAGAGTGGTGTTGCCGCAGCTCTGAAGGCTATGCAGGTCAGAAACAGACTTCATTTCTCCTTGTCCGGCTCTGCTGTGCTGGGCATTTTTGAAGTAGTGTTTGTTTGTGGGTTTTGTTTTGTTTTTTAATTTATACTGTGAGCACCTGAGGGAAGGATTCAAATCCTATGCTTTTTAAATCCCGAGGAGCCAGCAGATAGTTAGAAATTAGCACATATTTTGTGGTTGATGAGGGTAATGGTCATAAAGGGATCCACTCAGATGTGGGACAGTTTCAATCTTAAGTACATTAAAGAATTAGGAGAAAGCATTGGAAATCAGGGGCACTGTTCTACTATTAGTTTCTCCTAAATTGCATGCCCGTGTAATAAAGAGCAACTTAAATGCATATAGAAAGAAATATGGTCCCTTCAAGAGGAAAAGTGTGGATTCAGGAAAAGGAAGCCCCTGTAGATTCTATATTTATATTCCAGCAAGCCAGAAGTGAGAAATCAATTGCCTACTTTTATGCATTTTTAACTGTAAAATGCATAAAATATAGGAAATAGTAAATGAGTACCAAAGACCAATATGAAATAGAAAATGTTTAAATACTAAAATTTATGGAAAACATAAACTTTCATCAATATAAACAGATGCATTAAAAACATAGATGGGTAGCCCTGGTCCATGTGGCTCTGTTGGTTGAGTGTTGTCTCAAAAGGTCACCAATTCAATTTTTGGTCAGGGCACATTGTCATGGTTTCAGGCTTGATCCCCAGTAGGGGATGTGCAAGAGGCAGCTGATCAATGTTTCTCTCTCTCTCTCTCTCTCTCTCTCTCTCTCTCTCTCTCTTTCTCTCTCTCTCTCCCTTTTCCTTCCCTTTTCTCTAAAATTAATAAAAACATTTTTAAAAAAGTAGATTGCCACTGGGCTGATCACCCACAACTGCCCTCCCCTCTTGGCCTCTAACTGCCTCTACCTCGGCCCCACCACCATGGCTTTGTCTAGAACAGTGTTTCCCAAACTTTTGATATATGTGTACCCCTTCTATAATTTTTGTAACGCTGAGTACCCCTCGTCAAAAAAAATGGATGTATTTTAATAACAATCCAAATATATTTATTTTTTCTTATTTTTGGTACATACACAAAATAATATTAAACAATAAATAAATAAATAAATAAATAAATAAATAAAGTAGATCGGCAAATCTTGTAATCAGTTAAAATTAAAAAAGGACTAAAATAAATAAATAAAATAATAAAGGATTAAGGTATAAATATAGTGTCTTTAAAATAAATAAATAGTTTCCCACATTTCTTAACAAAACAATTACACAGGAATAGAAAGTTAATAAGGATATGTGGCTCACTAATCCTATGTAATAAAATATGCCAAGGGTCTGGTGGTCTGTTCAATCAATCAAAGCATAATATGCTAATGACATGCTAAGGATGATCAACTGCTTGCTATGACATGTACTGACCACCAGTGGCAGACGCTCTGATGAGTAAGCTTACTGCTGGGGTCCAGTTAATTGGGACTGAGTGAGACAGGCTGGCCAACTTCCAGCATCCCTCCTCAGCCCCAATGTGCATCTGTGGTGTCCCTCAGCCTAGCCTGCACCCTCTCACAATCCAAGACCCCTTGAGGGATGTCAGAGAGCCAGTTTCAGCCCAATCCCGCAGACCAGGCTGAGGGACCCTACTGGTGCACGAATTTGTGCACTGGGCCTCTAGTAAGAAGATAATTAGATCAAAGTATAAGCAAATCTAGTAATTATGACCAATCAAAACATGAACCCTTAAAAATAAAACAAAAAGAAACATCAACTCCAAGCTGTGGCAAATCAAGTATAATTGCAAAAATATAACATGGAAATCTCACCTTAAACACAGTCAATATTTTTCTGTGGTTCCTCAGAGAGTGCAAAAATAGATTTAGCCAGAAATAAAAGAAGACTGAATACATTTCAGAGTTTAAGTAGGTAACAAACATTTCGGGGGGGAAAAAGAAAGTTGACATTTTAAAATTACACACTTCAAATGTAATAAACAATATAATTAAAAAAGGCATTGTGAAAAACAATTGCCCAGAGATATTAAATTTATACTATCACATCAAAAGCGATGCTCTGATATGGACTCTAAGACATGGACCTGGACCAGAGAATGGAGGCTGTGGAGACAAGTGGAGCGGAGAGGCTAGGTCACAGGAGAGGCTGGAATAAAAGACAGTGAAGAGCTGAGATCTGCACACTTACCTCCCGGCTGGTTTGCAGCAGTGGGGGCTTTAGATTCTAACACCTCTATTCCAGCTGGAGTGACAGCTGCAGGAGCAGTTTACCTGGAATAATCGCTATTACATTACCTTCTGCTCCGGGATGCATGTGCCTCTCTTTATCAAAATCAAACTTCTCTGCAAGGGTTTATGCTCTGCACTGCCATCCCCCCTCCCCACCCTGCCAAGCCTTCACACTCCTCCGTTCCTCAAAAGCATCACTCACTGCTTTACTTTTGATTCATTGATTCAATAAATACAAAGAATGAGTGCCAACCATGCCTGGCACTGTTCTGGGCACAGGGGACGCAGTGATGAGCGTGAACCACTGAATGAAACTTCCTGCCCCACGGGGCCTCCATCCAATGGAATCCATACCCAGTCCTTATTGTCCACACTGCCCTCCAGTGATTCACTACGATGACGGTGGTCCTTTAAGTACATCATAGCTTCATGCATCTCCTCCATGACCGGAAGTCTTTCCAGTTTTCAAATCTACTTTCTCCGTCTAAGCACTCAATTTAGTGTTGAGCCCATGATACTAAGTAACTGCAACAAATCCTTCGTGTAGGGAAAAAAAAAATAGGAGAACCAGAACTACTTTCAAAATACAGCTTCCATAGGGCATTTATGTCCATTAGTCCAATTGATTCAATAATCTTAGAAGGCAATCCGGCAGGAATCATGATCTGTTTTTATTATTATTATTATTATTATTATTATTATTATTGAGAGAATGGGGTTAAGAGACTGGGCTCTTTACACACAGCTGGTAAGGACCCCACACAAAGCAGCTGAAAGAATGCCAGCCTTAGCCGAAGCTGCCATAAGGCAGTGAATGCCCATGAAGAGGATGGGCAAAGATGAAAGCCTCGGAGAGGATCTAGGAACAGGCTTCAGTGTGGAGGCAACTGGCCCCTGGGGATGAGGCTGGGCACACCGGACTATCACCAGCTGAGCCAGCACACAAACACAAGGTTACAAACCGACTTTGAAACCCCGAGGTGGCAAGAAACGCTCCCTACCAAGCACAGGTTATAGTGAAGCCCCACTCTCCCCTTTAAAAGTGGCAGTGAGGGTGGCCTGGCCCCAAGGAGCAGCTAAAGCTGCCAGAAGAGCAGGTGGGTCCCGGATGCTGCTGCAGCTGCCCCAGTAGCTGAAGTCAACCTCGTGCCTCAGGAGAGGCAGGTCTGCACAAAGACAGGCCATATGCCTTGTGGGGGCAGGGGGAGTGGGTGGCAGCAAGAAGCCACTGGGCTGGGGAGGGTGGTAGTACTGTAATCCCACAGTCTTTGAAACTTACAAGTATCTCATGCGCCATCCATGTTCAATGATATGACAATCTGCAGGGCATTTCCGGCTTCCTTCCCCAGTGCCACCCTGCTCAATTCAGATTTTACTTCCAGGCTCAAAAGAAAAATTTCTATCCCTTAAAATGTATAACCACCCAACACCTAGTTCTTATCCACCTTCTTGGATAAACACAATAAGTATGTGGTATTGACTTTGGAAGGCCTTTTGAGGGATGCAAATGTGGGCTTCAAGGAACTTACCGTCTAGCGGAGGGAGGTGAAGGGATATGTTCAGGAAATGATTAAGTAACAAAACTAGAGTGCACATGTTGAGTACACCAAAGGGGAAGTGGGGAAGCAAGGTCTCCTCTGATGATGAAAGAGCAGATGACAACAGCCCTAGGAGAGAGGAATGAACACAGGAATACAGAGAGCAGCACAGTGATGGAGAGAAGGATGGAAATAACAGGACCTCAGGGGGTGGGTGATGATGAGAAAAAGGCAGACAGACAGACTCAGGGAAGAGAGAAAAATCAAGATCAGAGTGAGGGAGGAAAGAGAGACTAGGGAATAGGAAAGGAAAGGAAAGCTAAAAGTAAGTCATGACTTACAGTCTGTAAATTTGCTTAAATATTGAAGGATCTTTTTTAAAATTTTTAATCCTCATTGGAGGATAATTTTTCCATTGATTTTTAGAGAGCGAAAAGGAGGGAGGAGAAGGGGAGAGAGGGGAAACATGTATGGCCAGGAAGAGGGGAAGGGTATGGGGAGCGAATCTGCAATCAAGGTAATATGCCTTACCCTTTGGTCAGCGGACCGATGCTCTAACCAATGAGCCAAACCAACTAGGGCATATTGAAGCATTACTAAAAACTCTCTTTAAAGTTAGAGATTGGAAACAGTAAATGTGCCAGACACTGAGCTTTAAGACAATGTTTATTTCATTTTGAGAGGTATTTTCCAACTTTATAGATGGAAGACCAAGACTCTGAGGAGCTTGGTAAGACTGATTAGCTAGTAAACATTCTGTCTCTGAGCCCAGAGTTTTGTGTGTTTTTTTAGGATATTTTTCCCATTGATTTATAGAGAGTGGGAGGGAGGGAGGAGAGGGAGAGAAACGGTGACTGGTGAGAGACACACAATTGGTTGCCTCCTGCATACACCCCTGCTGGGGCTGGAGAACCTGCAATTGAGGTACGTGCCCTTGACAAGGAATCAAACCTGCGACCCTTCAGTCCAAGGGCGGTGCTCTAACCACCGACAGGGCTGATTCCAGAGCTTTTCAACTACTTACTGGTTATGCCAGGGTGGGCAAACTTTTTGACTCGAGGGTCACAATGGGTTCTTAATTGGACCAGAGGGCCAAAACAAAAGCAACCTGACCATGCTGGCACTCTCATCTTGGGCTGCTGGTGAAGGAGCGGAGGGGAGAGCAAGAGAACCCTACGCTATTTCGGCTCCGCGGGCCAGAGAGAACAGCCGAACGGGCCCACAGGCCGTAGTTTGCCCAGACCTGGGTTATGCGCTCTCTCTCTCTCTCTCAGAATCTTAAAATCCAACTTAAAAAAAAAAAAAGTCCTTACCCAAGGATATTTTCCCCATGATTTTTAGAGAAGGGGAAAGACAGAGAGAAATAGCGATGTGAGCTGAAACCGGTTTGGCTCAGTGGTAGAGCGTCGGTCTGCGGACTGAAAGGTCCCAGGTTTGATTCCGGTCAAGGGCATGTACCTTGGTTGCGGGCACATCCCGGGTAGGGGGTGTGCAAGAGGCAGCTGGTCGATGTTTCTCTCTCATTGACGTTTCTGGCTCTATCTCTCTCCCTTCCTCTCTGTAAAATATCAATAAAATATATTTAAACAACAACAAAAAGTTGAAAAAAAGAAAAAAAGAAATAGCGATGTGAGAGAAACATACCTATTGGTTGCCTCCTGAATGTGCTCTGACCGGGGCCCAGGCCAGGGAGGATCCTGCAACCGAGGAACCCACTGGATTGACAGACAGACGCTCTATCCACTGAGCCAAACCGGCTAGGGCTAGACCAACTTCTGTATTTTGGTTCAGACCTCCAGTGTTTGGGACATCCCCACTTCCTCCTTAACATTTAAGGAGTGCAGAGAAATTGAGAATACTTTAATTGACCAGACTATAGAGTTCTCTTTTTACCTACTAAAGTCTCACAAAAGAAGTGGGTGGTCTGGATTCTGACTCTCAGCATTGGTTGGGTCTTAGCTTTGCTCAAGACAGAGATTTGTTAATACCTTCTCAAGGCACCAGCTTGTTCCAGCCAGGGATCCTCTCCTCAATGATTGTAATGGGGATTTTTCCTTCCTTCTTCTCATCCACCACTCTTCCCCTCTCCCTGCCTTTATAGTTGAAGTCATGTAATTTATAATTCTAGCGGCCTTCTTGGGGATTTCCCCAAGTTCTATTCTCCTTGAAAATGGCCCTTTTTTTTTTTTTTTTTTTTGACAAAACAGTAAACCCTATGATGTGCCCTTGCCAACCACAGCCACTGTGATTGTGGGGAAATCACTAGCCATTTGCTTATCTTTTATCTCACCCTGCACATCTGCCTTAGAATATTAACCAAGCTGGCTTTGTGGATAAAACATTGTGTATGTATGTTTATTTAAAAAAATATTTTTTATTGATTTAAGAGAGGGAGAGGGAGATAGAAACATCAATGAGAGAGAATCATTGATCAGCTGCCACCTACTAGGGATTGAACCTGCAACCTAGCTAAATATACCCTTCACCGAGAGAGAAAGCGCATAAACCTTCACCGGAATCAGACCTGGGACCCTTGTCTTCAGGTCGATGCTCTATCCACTGAGCAAAACTGGCTAGGGTTGTGTATGTCTGTTTAAACATCATTTCTCTCTTTGCAGACTAGTCAACAAATGGCTTTCAACTGGAAAAGGCCTGGCTGCAATTGGACAAACCTTTATTTGCAGTCCTGTCCCAAAATAAGTAATACTATTATTGTTCTTGGATTCTTCTTAGGTTTCCTCCCAGTATACTCCACCCGAGTTAAACCTATAGAAGGCAGTTGTTTGCCGAAGGTGAGCAACTCAGATAAGGATTAATAAGCTAAGGGGCTCCGGACCTTAAGGTAAAGGGCAAGGCCAAATTGACCTACAGCAAGAGACCTCCTTTTCTCTGTTTGCCCCCAACTATCCCGTGGGCCACAGGGATGAGTGGAAAGAAAATAAAGGCACTTATTTTGCAGATAGCAATGAGGCCCAACTCTCCCTTAATCTGACAAAAGGCAAAAATCTTTACTACTTAACAAAAGCAACAAGCTCTTGAGTTTTTCTATACTTAAGAGACCCAGATGCCTATGGGGTCACATCTGGTGGTGCCAGTGTGAAAGACTTTTAAATATCTACTATAGTTTGAAAGACTTAAGAAGGCTGTAGGCCTGATAAAGTTTTGGTAAAGATCTTGGTATTGGTGCTCTGAAAAATGTGAGAAGTCTGAACAAAACTGATATCAGAGTCAAGAATATTTCCCAATGACTGGAATGCCAGAGGGTGATACCATATTAACAAATCTTTGTTTGTGAGATGTTGCTATTGCAGAGTGCTGGACTCCTCTCTGTTAGAGTTAACTATGAAAGCTCTGGTCCTTCTATACTTCAAGTGTCTGGCTTTAAAATGCTACCTGGCACTTTAGCTTATCTCTGAAGAGTGTTGTGAAACCGAGTAGAGAATGTCTGTAAAACTCCCAGAGTTTGCATGTAGGAACACCTAGAGTGGTAATAAAGAATACCTTGGCTTTACATAAGTGCCTTTATGCCAGAATTCAAACCTTGATAGAAACAGAAGGTATTATTTCAATGGTCTTTCTCCAAAGTCTTCCTCAAAGAGTTGGAGGTTGTTTATGCCAGCTGTATGATTCACTCCATGCCCTTCCTCTCCCCTACATCCCCTTATCCCGGGAATCAGAGGTGAAAGAGTGGGAAACCAAGACGGAGGAGGAGGTCTGTGCGACACCTCTCAGCAGGAGTGTTGTCGAGCCAGCGGTGCAGACCCGGATGCGTAACGCCCAAGCCAAGGTCCTTTATGGGATTTATCCTCTCAACGGGCCCCAGAGCAGCAGATTGGCTGGGGGAATGCCCGGATCGCGGCTGGGCTGCTCGCATGGCGTTGCTCCGATACCTCTGGCCCGGCTCCGTCGACGTCCCCTGCCCGCTAGCCCGTCGGGCAGCTGTCGAGCCGCGGGAGCCGGTTCGTGGGCAGGGCCGGCGCGCCTCGGGCGGCCGCTGCCCCGTCGCTGACCCTCGCGCGAAGCTGCGCGCACCGAGAGGAGACGTCTTCCCGGCCGGGCCTCCCGCGCCCGCCTCGGCCCGGGGCCGAGATGCCAACCTGGGACCCGGGGCGGCCCGCGCACCCCTCCGTGGAGGGCGCCCCGACTCGCCGGGGGCGGGGTCACGTCCCACCCGGGCCGCCGGGGGCACCGGCGCTGCGGAAACCTGAGCGTGGCCGAGGAGCGGGGGCTTCCCGGGCCACCTCCCCGGGCGCCTCGGGCCTGCCGTGGGCGCGCCGGCGTCCGCCGCCCCCGGGCCGTCGCGGAGACCACGGGGGCACCTGGTACCTGCGGACGCCCTCGTCCAGCGCCTGGAGGCCCCCCCGCTGCCCCCGGGGAGCCGAAACCAGGACAGACATGCTGCTCTCGGTTCCTGCCCCTTCGGAGCGGCGAGGAGTGGGTGAGGCGGGGCCAGGCCGCTGCATCGAGGAAAGCCCCTCCCGCCCCCCGGCCGAGGGCGGCCGGGTCCCGCGGCGGGGGCGCCGGGCCTGCCCGGGGATGGCGGACAGGCTGGCCTCGGCCCACGGGCGGGCGCCAGGACGGGGCAGCAGACGGGTAGGCGTCCCTTCCCCGCGCCCCCTCGCCAGGGCAGGCCCGAGCGGGGGCGCCCAGGTCGGGCCGGCCGGGCCCAGCGTCCTGACCCCGGGAGACCCCGCTTTGAGGCGGGCAACGGCCGCCCTGGCCCAGGCCGCCGGGGCCTCAGGTTGTGTGACTGTGACCGGCTGTTTGGGGCGGTTGCAGGGGAACCAGGCGCTTCTCCCCACTACTGGGTGGGGGTGGGGATGGGGGGCTGTGCTTTGTGGGGGGTCGGGGGTCACCACCCTCCCAGGGGAGGTGGGGGAGGGCCGCCGGCGCAGCTGGCCGGCGAGGGGCGGGGTCACAGAGGCGAAGTGTACGTGTGTGTCTGTGTGTTAGAACGAGGGCGTGTGGGGGGGGGAGCGCGCGCGGAGGCACCGAGGCCTGCGCGCAGGCGCGAGCAGCGGGCCGGCCCCAGCTCTGGAAGGAAGCCTGCGGGGAGCGGGGGCCGCGGGCCGGCGGGAGGGCCAGCCGCCGACGCGAGGGGCGGGGGGGGGGGGAGCGGGGAGCCGCGTCGGCGTCTGCGTCGCCGGGCGCGGGCGTTTCGAGGCCGACGCATCCGCGCGTGCGCGCGCCGGCGGCGGCGTGTCCGCGTCGAGCCGAGTGACGCGTGCGCGTTCACGTGCGCCCGGGAGAGCGGTAAGAGCGTCGGGAGGCTGGAAGGGGAGCGGGGGGAGGAGAGGCGAGCCGGGGGAGGGGTGGGGAGGCGGCGCCTGCGCAGTGCGCCGCGGAGGAGCTGTGTGTATGTGAGAGTCTGACGGGTTCAAAATGGCGGCGGCTGCTTCAGCGGCTCCTCCTGTGTGAGGGAAACAACACCCCTCCCCGGCATCCGCGGTGGCGGCGGCGGCGGCGGCGGCTCGCAGAGCACCTTTCCGGCGCCCGGGCCTGTCGCCGCTCCGTCTGCTCCGGGCCAGGGGCGCACCGGGAGGAGGAGCAACGCCAGGGGGCCCATCCCCCGGAATCCCTTCTCTGCGACTGGGGAGTAACCGGGGGCTCGTCCCGCAGCGCGGAGCCCGGGCTGAGGGGGAGCCGCGAGGGGAGCCCGGGCCCCCAGCCCGGCGCGCCTGGCCGCTCCCGCCCTCGCCGCCCCCCGGGGCCGGGGCCCGCGTTCCGGGGGGCCGGGGCGGCGCGGAGGTCCTCGGGCCGGCCGGTCTCAGCTGATCGGCCCCCGATCTCGGGCTCCGGAGGCGGTCGGGCGGCTGCTGGCCGCGGGCACGGCGAGGAGGGCGCTTCCCGCGGCCGCGGCCGGCCCGGGTCTCGGGCTCCGGCTGCTGACCGCTGGCCCGGGGGAGGCGGGGGCGCCCTGGGCTCGGCGCCGAGGGGTCGCGCTCCGCTCTCCTGACGCCTCCGACTCCCGGTCTCCAAAGCCAGAAGAGGAGGTTTGATTCCTGAGCAACTGTTTCCTCTCTTTTCCGGGTCGCTCTGACCCTCTCTGGATACTGGGTTGATCCACGGGAGGAAAAAAAAACACAAAACGAAGGAAGACGACGTTCGGGATTTAATTTTTTCCTCTCAGTTTTTGGAATCTTTGACTTCTCTTTTGGTCAAGAACTCAAGAGCAAAACCCCCGGTGAGATTTCCCTCTCTTACCTCCCTCCCCCTTTGGAAGTTTGGTTCTCTGTGTTATCTAGAGACTTAATGTAAAGTTTCTATTTCTTTTTCCGATGGGCGAGCCATTGAATGGCCTTTCCCTGGGGAGCCCGGCGCGGTTTGCCGTGCTCTGCTCCCCGGCCCGGCCGCGCTCAGGCCCCCGCGCCCCCCGCCCCCGGGGTGCCATCGCGCGCTCCCCGGTCGGGGGCGAGGGCTTCCTCCGGGGAGCACCGCCGCCGACTGTTCTCGCAAACTGTGCCACCGGGTCCGCGGGTCCCACGGCAGTTTGCAGAGGATGCTATTAACGTGGCGGTAGTGTAGTTAGAAAAGGGAAAACAAATCTGCGTCCCCTATGGAAGCCATCATCTAGAGGGGGGAAAAAAGAAAAACCATTCTTGGTATTAGAGTCCGTTGCGCAAACCTGTCTTTATTTGATTTTGGGGGGAACATGTATTTTACTAATATCTATAGGTAGAGTCGTTTGTTTTTATTTATTTGCCCAAAGTATCTGATAGAATTTTTGTTCCTGATTTTGCAACTCTTGGATTTCAGAGTTGTACACATCTTGGGTTGGGTTTGGGAATGAAAAGATCCTTAGGAAGGAGGACGGAGATTGTTGCTTTCTAGAAGAGTGTGGGAAATTGTTTTGAAGTTTTTCTTCAAATCCTAATTTCTTGTCCTCTTTATATATGGTCAGTCTGCCCTTCTTTCCTCTAGTTTCTAATTGCCAGTGAGAGAGAACTAATTTGGTTAGAATCTGGATTACTTCAGTACCTGCTTCACCTGGTCAGTGCCCCCCCCCCCACCCCCGCCTTTTTTAAAATTTTTATTTTTTTTGCTAATGCTGCCATGAAGGGGATCCTTGCTAATTGTATCCTGTGGGGAGAAACAAGTGGTGTGGCCCGACCACAAGGAACTGAAACCAGCATCTCCTATTGCTTAGGCCTTGGACTGTTGTAATTTGATTAATGTTGGTCATGACATGGAACCACTTGCCCAAGAGCACAGAGGTCCCAAGCAGATGAAGAGGAACCAGATTTCTCGCAGAGCTTTTACCTTACACATATTTTAAACACTTTTTTTTCCGTGCAAGGAAAGGTTGAGTTTGAGTCCTCATCTCTGCTCATATCATTATTCTTCAGTGTTGCAATCAATCTGGTTCCTAAGGAGGAAGAAGGCAGCCCTGGAGTGGTTTCTTCACAGTAATTTCAACAGAAGAGTGAGAGATGGAACCCGAAGAAGAAAGGATTCGGTACAGCCAGAGATTGGTTAGTATTTTCTCTTTATATTTTTTCCCCAGTTTTTAAGTAGAATAACTATAATGTTTCCATTTGTGAACATATCGCCGATTACAACTTTTCAGGTGGCCTTTCTCTCCTTTTCTAGAGAAGGAGAGAAGGTATATCATGACTGCCTACCTCATTTGGGTTTTAGGCCCAATAGTTGGAGCCTTCATATTCATCTTGATTGGAAATGGAGTTATATATGGAGCCTTTAACTTCTGTAGAGACCATTGTAAATCCGAGGACTTTTTGGATTACAACCTGACAAGGATTCCTAATTCTGCAATCCTGACATTGTAGTAATTCAGATTAAGTTTGAATGTAAATTTCAGAGGCAAAACTGTTTGAGGAAAGATAGTTGGATAAAATTTTTAAAGATTATGGTGTGCCAGGTTTTGTGGCTTTGAGCTGGGGAGTAAAACTATTGAGTCTTCCTTTATTTAAACAAATGAATGCTTCGATAGGTTTGGAAGGAAGTGGGGGAGTTGAGAAAAGGTAAAATGCTGGATGCTGATGAAGTTCTGTATTTTGGAAAGAATGTATGATACATGACATCTTGTTGAAGGACATTTTTACTTTAATGATTTGGAGGGAATTCATTTGTATGTGCATATGAATATGCATGCGCTCCTTTAGGCCCTGCTTTCTTCTCAAGGTTTCCCTAATGGACTTGTAAGAATTTGTTTTTGCTTCTCTAGTCAGCTTTATTCTATTTATTTCAGAAATTTGAATTTGTCTTTGTAGAGTGGGGTATGAGGAAAGCCACAAAATTATATTATGTGAAATTTGGTGAATTGAAAGACCTAGAAGAGACTAAAGGAATTGATGGTGGTTTTGTTTGGCTCTGTGTTTTAGACTTAGTTTGGAGGGGGGAAAAGTAATTCTTTAATCCATTTGTTGATGGTCTCCACTCTTTTTGAGAAAAGACTATGTTGTTTTTTTTTCCCTTGGTGTGATTGGTAAAAAGGTGTGGAGTGTATTGGCAAATATATCCAGCAGGTATGTGTTCCGGCAAGCCTTATTTCAGAGACTTGCTTCCTCTAATCCATGTGTTGATATTATATTTCTTTATCTTTAACTTTTCCAAGGAAAGTGTATCAGTAGTGGAATTTTGTACATTTAAGAATTATTTTGTTTTGACTTTTCTTGAGTTAAACTTTCTTTGGGAAAAAAAGAAAGAGTATGCTTATCATGTCAAACTTGTAGAATTGTTGACTGTTACATACATATCTAAGGGATATTGGGATCCAGTCTTTCACAGAAAGAGCCTTTCATCAAACAAGTTTCACTTTTTTTTTTTTTTTTTTAACAAGGTAGTTGTAGGGAGATACAAGAAATCTATGATTTTTGTCCTGGTAAGATTTTTTTATTTGTTTGTTAATTATAGTGATTGCTACCTGTTGCACAGTTAATCCTTTCCTTATCTAACCTGTTTTGTTTCTCTTGGTTCATGTGCAGTTGTAGTCATTTCATGTAAGAAGGTACACCATATATTTGGGGGACCTTTCTTAGAATTTTGGGTGATAATTTTGAAGTTTAGGGTGACGTGTTTTCCTTTCTTAGATTACATGACAAAATTATATCTGAAGTGTAAATCCCTTCCATAGCATAACTTTTGATATGAGAGCATATTGGTGGCTTATTTATATGGCAGTTTGCCTACCATACTTTTTTTAAAAAATATATATATTTTATTGATTTTTTACAGAGAGGAAGAGAGCGGGACAGAGAGTTAGAAACATCGATGAGAGAGAATCATCGATCAGCTGCCTCCTGCACACACCCTACTGGGATGTGCCCGCAACCAAGGTACATGCCCTTGACCGGAATTGAACCAGGGACCTTTCAGTCCCCAGGCCAACGCACTATCCACTGAGCCACACCGGTTTCGGCGATTTAAAAATATATATATATTGATTTTTTTACAGAGAGGGATAGAGAGTTAGAAACATCGATGAGAGAGAATCATCTATCAGCTGCCTCTTGCACACCCCCCCACCGGGGTCGTGCCCACAACCAAGGCACATACCCTTGACTGGAATTGAACCTGGGACCTTTCAGTCCCCAGGCCAACGCTCTATCCACTGAGCCAAACTGGTTTCGGCGCCTACCATACTTTTAATGTCTCTTCAGTGAGTGTTCACATTACAGAATTCTCTACTGGTTATTTGAACAATTTTAAGGCATAAAGGTTAATATATATATATATTTATATACACACACACACACACACATATATATATATATATATATATATATATATATATATATACATATATATATATATATATATATATACACACACATACATTTTTAACACCTTGTCTATCTTTAAGGTCATAGTGTAGAACTTAGGTGGTTTTACAGTAATTGGCCATGGAACATAAAGTGTGAAAGACAAAATGACAGGTTTATCAATTTGGCTTGGTGATTAAAGTTTGTGTTGGTCTCATACAGTATATATTTGTCAAATTGAATTGAATTAGGTAGTACATTGACTATTATTATTGACTGTTACTTCATATTACTTTTGGGGACACTGGGGATTGAGCTCGAAACTGGGGTATGTCCCCTAACCAGGAATTAAATTGTGACCTTCCAGTTCATAGGACGATGCTCAACCACTGAGCCATGCCACACTGGCATTTTATTTTATTTTTTATTTTTTGAGAGAAAGAGAGAGAAACATTGATGTGAAAGAGACACATCGTTTGGTTGCTTTCCATATGACACTCCCACCCCCAACCTAGTACCCCTAACTGGGAATAAAACTTGTGACCTTTCAGTCACATTGGCATATGCTCCAACCAACTGAGCCATATCAGCCAGGGTGATCCTTTACCTATCTTTAAAAAAAAAAGTTGTATGCGTATTAATAAGAATGCTATATTCATGATTGAATAGATCCTTTTATTTATTTTTTAAAATATATTTCTTTATTGATTTCAGAGAGGAAGGGAGGAGAGAGAGAAACATCAATGATGAGAGAGAATCATTGGTCAGCTGCCTCCCGCACACCCCCCACTGGGGATCGAGCCCGCAACCCAGGCATGTTACCATGGCCGGAATCGAACCTCGAACCCTTCAGTCTGCAGGCTGATTCTCTAGCCACTGAGCCAAGCCGGCTAGGGCTGAATAGATCCTTTTAATGACATAGCTATTTCAAGCGCACAGGATGAATTTGGTAAAATTTGATAGATTTATATAATCTTTGTGACAAGTAATTTTAAAAAATCAGAAATAGCTAGTTTTTTAAAGTTGGCTTGTCTTTTACCAAGCTATTATTTACTTATTGCATGTGGAAGAGAATTGTACCTTTGAAGATGGTGTGTATATGTAGATTTGAGCATTGACTCTACTTTCTGGAATCAGAAAACTCACTTTGTAGTGTAGGAAATGACATAGGAGGGTAAATATTGTTTGGCTTTAAATTTTTATTTTTATTGTCGATAGTATTACAGATGTCCTAGTTGTTTGTTTGTTTTTTTCCCCATTGACCCCCTCCATCCAGCACCCACACCTCCTAGGCCTTCACCACACTATTATCTGTGTCTATTGGCTATGCATATATGCATATAAGTTTCCTGGTTAATAAAAAAAATAAGCTGATAAACAAAATAGATCGTGTTGGGCTTTTTCAAAGCAAGACATAGACTTTTGTTTTGTAACCCTCACCCTAGGATATTTTTTCCATTTTTTTTTTTTTTTTTTAAAGAGAGAGTGGAAGGGAGAAAGGAGAGAGAAACATCAACTTGGGAGGGAAGGGATGGAATGAACCTGCAACCCAGGTACGTATGCTTGACTGGGAATTGAACCCGAACCCATGCGAGCCCATGACCCTTGGGTCCAAAGGCCGATGCTCCAACCACTGAGCCATGTCAACCAGGATTAGATTTTTTTTTTTTTTTTAATGAAAAACATTAGTAGTTTCAGTGTATAGATTCCTAGAATAACGCCAGATAGATCACCAAGTCAAATTGGTATATCTGAGGAGAGGAACCAGAAGCTTTAGTTTTAATGATGGGTGGATATTTGGTTGTCCAGAAGTAAACATTTATTTTTGTATTTTTAAAAAATATATATTTTTTATTGATTCAGAGAGGAAGGGAGAAGGAGAGAGAGAAACATCAGTGATGAGAGAGAATCACTGACCAGCTGTTTCCTGAGGCCACAGAGTGGCCATGTGCCCTTGACTGGAATCGAACCCAGGACTCTTCAGTCCATAGTCTTACGCTCTATCCATTGAGCCATACCAGCTAGGGCTATTTTTATATTTTATTAAATTTAGATGTAGGACCTTATTAAAAAGACATTGACTGGTACTAAAGATGAAACCTTTTATTTCTTCATTTGATTTTAGGAGCTAAAGTCTTGGAGTAGTGTTGGATGTTTGTGACTCTCCATTTATATTTAAGTTCATTTATAGGGAATGTTCAGCATAATATCGTATAGTTCCTTAATCTAAAATGTTAGTTAAATCCTTAGCAATTGTAATTTTTTTGAAATTTTTTAAAATTTTATTTTCATTTTTAAAATTTCTTTATTAAGATATTACATGTGTCTTTATTCCCCCATTACCCCCCTAACCCCCTCATTCATGCCCTTACCCCCCTGTTGTGTGTGTCAATTGGTTAGGCTTATATGCATGCATACAAGTCCTTTGGTTGATCTCTCCCCCTTACCCCCACCCTCCCCTACCTTCCCTTAGGTTTGACATTCTGATTGATGTTTTTCTGTCTCTGGGTCTGTTTTTGTTCATCAGTTTATGTTGTTCATTGCAATTATAATTGATGATCTTTCAGGTTTTTGAAATCACATCAATTTTGAGTAATCCTTACTTATTGCAAAGAAAATCAGGGGCAAAATAATGTGTATTTAAAGTAAATGCTTAATGCCCAGCCAATGTAGCTCAGTGGTTGAGTGTCACCCTATGAACCGGGGAAGTCACGGTTTGATTCCTGGTCAGAGCACATGCCCAGGTTTTGGGCTTAATCCCCAGTGCTGGGGGGGGGGGGGGGGGCGGAGGAGTACAGTCAAACAATAATTCTCTCATCATTGATGTTTCTATCTCTTCCTCTCTGAAATCAATAAAAACATATTTAAAAATAATAAGTAAAAAAAAAAAGAATTAATACCAATTATTCACAAACCCTGCAAAAAGTAGATAAGGAGGTAACACTGCCTAACTTATCCTATGAGGCATTGCCCAGATACTAAAACCAAACAAAGATATCACAAGAAAACTACAGACCAGTATCCCTTAATAATAAAAGTGTAATATGCTAATTAGACTGGACAGATGAACCACCTTCTGGATGACCTTCCAGATGAAGCCAGGGCTGTGAGGGCTGAGCCCATCGCACAAATTTTGTGCATCAGGCCTCTAGTCTACACTAATAAAAGAGTAAGGTGCAAATTGACTGTACCTTCGACTCCTGCCAGCCAATCTGGGGTGAGTATGCAAATT
Source organism: Vespertilio murinus (assembly GCA_963924515.1). Classification (NCBI taxonomy): domain Eukaryota; kingdom Metazoa; phylum Chordata; class Mammalia; order Chiroptera; family Vespertilionidae; genus Vespertilio; species Vespertilio murinus. The sequence continues at coordinate 166,364,029 of OZ004709.1, read as the reverse complement.
AACCCAACAAAGATGATGCGTTAATTAGCATGTGCAGAGCTGCCGGGGGCAGGACGGGGCGCCATGGCAACAACGCAGGTATTCCGCACTGGCTGTGGGAAGGCAGAAAGGCTGCTCCAGCCAGAGTGAAGGTGGTGCTGGTAGGAAGGAAGGCCCATTCTTGCACAAATCTTTGTGCATCGAGCCTTTAGTGTGTGTGTGTGTGTGTGTGTGTGTGTGTGTGTGTGTGTGTGTGTGTCTCTCTAATATGCAAAGTGTCCTTTTGGGAGTTTGACTGACTGTGAGTTTGATCGCTTGCTGTGATGTGTGCTGACCACCAGGGGGGCGGCGCAGAACAAAGGAAGACCCTGGCTGACAGCTGCTAGGGACTCTACCTATGCATGAATTTCATGCACTGGGCTTGTAGTATGAATATAAAATATTAACCAACCAAATCTAGTAACATGAATAGAATCATACATCATGCATGACCAATGGAATTTATCAGAGAAATACAAGGTTGATTCAACATCTAAAAATTGATGTAACATATACCAATAGAATTTTTTTTTAAGTTACATGATCATATCAATAGGCACAGAATAAAAGCATCTGACAAAATTCAAACACTTTCCATAAAAACAAAATAGGAATAAAAAGAAACTTCCTCAACTTGATAAAGGACACCCACAACTAACATCACTTCTTTTTTTCTTAAATTATATTTTTATTGATTTCAGAAAAGAAGGGAGAGGGAGAGAAAAACATTAATAATGAGCCAAAGCCGGTTTGGCTCAGTGGATAGAGCATCGGCCTGTGGACTGAAAGGTCCCAGGTTCGATTCTGGTCAAGGGCATGTACCTTGGATGCAGGCAAATCCCCAGTGGGGGTGTGCAAGAGGCAGCTGATCAATGTCTCTCTCTCATTGATGTTTCTAACTCTCTATCCCTCTCTCTTCTTCTCTGTAAAAAATCAATATATATATATATATATATATATATATATATATATATATATTTATAAAAGAAACCTTAATGATGAGAGAGAATCATTGATCGGTTGCCCCCTGCATACCCCATACTGGGGATTGAACTCGTAACCTGGACATGTGCCCTTGACCAGAATCAAACCCAGTGAGCAACCCAGCTAGAGCAGAGATCTAATTCTTTATTTTTATGTATCAGCCTTCCACAGTAAACTGTATTTTGGAGACCCAGAGTAAGGACTATATATAAGCTCTATCATTTTCTCTTGTTTTATTTTGCTGAGCACCAATCATTAGCTATCATACTTAAATTTGTTTATTTGTGTATATCTCTCCATTAGTGTAAGGTCCTTGAGAGTTGGGACTTTGTTTTTGTTTATGGTGTATATTGGATTCTTTGAATAGTGTCTGACACGTACAAAGTGTTCAATAAGTAGTTTGATAAAAGACAGTACTCGATCTAAACATAGAAAGTGCTCAACAAGTATTTGGTTATGTTGTTGGAAGCCTTCATAAATGCTTGTTTGTATTACCAGTTTTCTTTAGTGCTAGGAATAGGCCACTAGAATTGAGGAGAGTTTTGGTGCACAGGGATAAGCAAAATATCTGGGTATTGGATCTCACAGTGTACATAGGACCAGAAAGTCTAAGCTATAACAGATTAAAAGCTTATGCTTAATACACATTCATGCCAGATGAACACATTTGTAATGTTTGGGCCAGTAGAAAAAAGTAAGAAAGTGTCTAGTTAAACTTTAAAAATTCAGGTTGAATTAAGTTCTACCTCTAATCCTGTCCTAAACCCTGTATGTCAAAGTTGTTTTTTTTTAATTACTAAAAAGCATTTATTTATTTATAATTTATTAAGGTATTATATGTGTACATAGCTTACCATTGCCCCTCCCTCCCATTCATGCCCTCCCTTCCCATGTATGTCAAAGTTTTTGCTGACTTTTTAAAAAATATATTTTTATTGATTTCAGAGAGGAAGAGAGAGGGAGAGAGAGAGAAACATCAATGATGAGAGAGAATCATTGATTGACTGCCTTTTACATGTCCTCTACTGGGAATTGAGCCTGAAACCTGGGTATGTGGCCCTTGACTGGAATCCAACCTGGAACCCTTCAGTCCATAGGCGCCACACCAGCTAGGGCAAGTTTTTGCTGACTTTTAGACAACCTTAAAAAAATACATTTTACTGTTTTTTTTTGTTTTTGTTTTTGTTTTACAGAGAGGAAGAGAGAGGGATAGAGAGTTAGAAACATTGATGAGAGAGACATCCCCTACTGGGGATGTGCCCGTAACTAAGGTATATGCCCTTGACCGGAATGGAACCCAGGACCTTTCAGTCCACAGGCCGACGCTCTATCCACTGAGCCAGACCGGTTTCGGCTGACTTTTAGACAACCTTAAAGTTGTGAAGTTGCAAGTGATGTTATTCTCAAGTGTTGGTTTTGACCATTAAGTCAGGGAATTGATACATTTACTGTATACCACACTGAGGGACTTATATTCTTTATTTTATATCCTTTAAAAAAAAACTTTTTTTCCTTAGGAAATGGACATACTCAGGTTTCATTAGTTTGCTCTGTTTATTTTATTTTTGGATAACACTGTATTTTTGCATTGTGCTTTCTCATTTAAAAAAAGTTAAAATTCAATAAACACTTACCATATGCCAACTAGTAGGTTATGTTCTTCAATATACGTTACCTTATTGTACCCTTAAAGCAATCCTGTAAGGTAGACTGTATAGTTTTAAATCTTAATTTCTTTTCATTATGGAAATGGAAGCTTGGGGAAGGTCTTGATCAACTTGCCCAAGATCGGTCAGAGTAGAACCCCATGTTCCTTCTTTCACAACATGCCAGCTCTCTTGTGGTGCCTTTCATACAGAAAACAAATGATACCCTCTTCTGTTGTAGGAAGTGGTTAAACTTAGTACTTTCTCTACTTTAAAATTTTCTTCCCTAACAGATGTCTGCTAACATCCTAAATGAGGTAGCTATACATTTTTGACAGCCGGTGTTTAATCATATTTTAAAAAGATCGGCACATTCTCTTTGTGAACTTTTAATTGATTGCACTTAATCTATTAAAACACCAGTATTTGTGTAGTTTGTATATATGTCAGGCCTTTTATTTATGCATGTCACTTATATCATTGTTTTCTGTTTTAAATTTTAGGTTCTTGGGGGTTTTCTCTATCTGTGAGTACTTGGTAAAAACTTTAAACCATAAAGATAAAAGGCAGCAGATAGTGACCAAACGTGGTTTTGGCAAATACAGTGGTGAAAGCCTCCTTCAGGTAGGTAGAGAGGAGGAGGGAAGAGGGTGGCCTTGTAGGAGGTAAAGACAGCAGAAGCTGTATTATGGAGTGGGAAGTCTATAAGGTCTATTCTAAAGATATCCATTAGATTAGTAGGATTAAAGTAGATTTGTTTTGGGAGGGAGGCACTGCTGGGCACACATTTTAAACAATTATGAAAAGCCATGTGTGGAAAATAGCCGTAAGTTGTGGCTTATTTTTAATTGAATAGTAATTTGATAAAAATTTTATAAGTAATAATTTTTCAGTTTTAGATCTGAAAGAATACTGAAATAAGTTGCCTCTTAAGGTGAAAGGTACCTGAACTCTAGGGCAGTGGCTCTTGAGTGGTTCACTCACCAGCTGCAGAAGCATTATCTGGGTGTCTGGGAACATATTAGTTACACACTTTTGGATCCTCCCCATACTTACTAAATTAGAATCTCCGGGGTTAGGGATCAGCAAAATGTGTTTTTACAAGCTAGGTGATTCTGATTCATAGAGAAGTTTGAGAACCACTGCTTTGGGGTATAAGTAGTAGAAATGGAAAGTAATGGGTGGAAGGAAGCAAGACATGTTGGCAGTGAAGGACTGTTAAAACTAGATGACTGCTGGATAGCAACGTGCTGTGACGGAAAAGAGTGCTTGATTAGGGATCATAAACCTTGAGTACTAGTTTTAAGTCTATCACCAGCTGTGGTTTGGAGGCAAAGGCAATTGAAGAATTGAAGTGGACCTGAGGTTAAATCTGGATTCCCAGGAAAATCAGAGGGAGGGATTTTTGAAAGAAAGAGGAGAGAACGTGGGTGGATGTTTTAGACCATTGGAACAGATTTGTTTAAAGCAGGATTCTCATCTGGGTGTGATTTTTGTCCAGTCAAGAGAGTTTGGCAATATCTGGAGCCTTTTTGTTGTTGTTGTTAATCCTTACCTTAGGAGGATATTTTTTTTTTAAAAATACTTTTTTTTTTCTTCCCCAGAGAGGAAGAGACAGAAATATCAATGATGAGAGAGAATCATTGATTGGTTGCCTCCTGCTCGCCCCCCACTGGGGGGCAAGACCACAACCTGGACACCTGCCCTGACCAGGAATTGAATTGTGACCTTCTGGTCCATAGGTCGATGCTCAACCCCTGAGCCCTGTCGGCCAGGCTAGGTGGATATTTTATCCATTGATTTTATTTATGTTTTTTTAGGCATCCTGTAATTGCTTTTTAAATATATTTTATTTTTTCAATTCATTTTTTTCATTAACCAGGATAAATTAGCTGTGTTGTCTATCTGTCTGTTTGTTTAAAAGTCCAACAGAAGTTTTTCGTTCTCCCCAGGACAGACAACTCTCCAGGGCAATTCATCCTCCTCCATTGATTTTTAGAGAGAGTGGAAGGGATGGAGGGTGAGAGAGAGAGAGAGAGAGAGAGAGAGAGAAATCAATGTGAGAGGGATACATGGATTAGTTGCCTCTGGCACGGGCCCCGACCAGGGCCAGGGATTGAAGCTGCAGCCCAGGTATGTGCCCTTGACCGGGAATTGAATCCACGATGCTTTGGTTTGCAGGATGACACTCTAACCACTGTGTTATACTGGCCAGGGCTGGAGACATTTTTTATTGTTGGATTAGGGGAGTACTACTGGTATTTTAGTGAGTAGAGTCTAGGGATGCTGCTAAGACATCCTGATGCACAGATCAGACTTCCGTACAATGAATCATCTGACTCCAAATGTCAGTAGTGTAAGATTGAAAATCGGTAGATAGTTCTCTGTATGTTATTCTGATTAGCTGCTATTCATCTTTGAATTTAAAGTCTATCACAAAGCATCTTGAAAGCACTCTCAGATTTTGTTTCTTAGGACTTTGCACAAAGTAAGCATGAAGCATTTTTGTTGAATTTTCACAGCTAACTTCATGGTCATGACAAATCCTCACCCCAGTTGCAGATTTATTACTCCACTTATCCTAAGATCAACTTATTTGGGTACCCGAAATAAATATTCACTGTCTTGAGATCAATAATTACGTTACAACAAGGAATTTCCTTTTGATATTCTCTTTGAAGGATAGAAAAATGAGATAAAAGCTGCAGTGTTAGATGTAAGCAAATATTGAAATATTATGAATTGCCCTGCAGCTGAGTACCCATGACCATCCCTGAGAAACAACCACATGGCTGGTTGTAGCCCGCAGTGTGAATTCAAGCTAGCCTGACTATTACTCCATCTCTTTATAGCCTTGGGTCACTGAGCAGTAATCGAGCCAACCTTTTTTCTGACATTGACCTCAAGAGAATGTACATTTGTAAATATAGTGATCATTTTATAATACTTTTAACTTTCAAAGTACTTCCTTGTGCCTTTTGATTTGCTGAATTGCTGGAACTCGGAGATGGTGCTGCCATGTAGCACAAGTCTGGAAGGGGCTCTTCACATGTCTTACCCACGTGAGAGATGTCTGTGGAGTGGTGCAGTGGCCTTTCTGGGGTGGATGAGATAAAGGAAAAGTCACGCTATGTATTTGAAACATTGGGAGGAAAAGCCCAATCTAATGGGTAATAATACACTCTGTGCTTGGTATTGGCACTTTGTTCCAATTCCCATTTTACTGGTTTGGAAACTGAGGCATAGAGCAGCTAAGTAACTTGTCAGAGGTTATCCAGTTAGAAGGGAAAGAGCCAGGACTCAAAGTAGGCAGTCTGGCTTTCAAGTTTATTGGAGCACAGTTTGTAAATGTTTTGCTGATGGATTTGGGGTGTTCCCCATGTCATCTTTTCTCATTCAGGAGATTCAATCACTTAAATGTTTGTTGAATGCTTATACTGTGGCAGGCACTTTGCTTGGGCCTTACCTTATTAGACTTCTGAATACTATACTATGGTTTCAGATGTGTTGAATACTTCAAAGAAATTAAAAGGGTAATAAAATTGTTGTATCATGGGAATAACTTCTTGAGATTGGGTGATCAGTAGAGGCTTCTTTTGCAGAAGGCATTTTGTAACTATGACTTGAGTGATGAGGAGCCAATTTTGTGAAGTTCAAGAACTTAGGGGACCAGATCTGGGTCAACAGAGCTCTAGGCAGAGGGACCGGCTAGTGCAAAGCCTAATGGTAGAGTTGAGAAAATGTTGCAAGCATTTAACCATGTGTCAGACACCATGCAAAGCTTGCTATAGATTCAGAGAGAAGACAGGCATGTTCTCTCCATCATGAAGCTTACAGTCTGGTGGGGAAGTCAGACATTAAGTAAATACTTATATTAATAATGTTAATTGCTGAAACCGGTTTGGCTCAGTGGTAGAGCGTCGGTCTGCGGACTGAAAGGTCCCAGGTTCGATTCCGGTAGCGGGTGTGCAGGAGGCAGCTGGTCGATGTTTCTCTCTCATCGACGTTTCTAGCTCTCTATCTCTCTCCCTTTCTCTCTGTAAAATATCAATAAAATATATATTAAAAAAATAATGTTAATTATAGTTACACAAAGGTAAGTACAGGATGCAATGAGAGTATATAAACCTGATCTAAACTTCAGGAGTGGGAGAAGGTGTCAGAGAACACTTTTCCTGAGAAAGCCTTTAGAGCTGAGACCTATAGGGTGAATAAGAGGTAACCAACTTTAAAAGAGAACTGACGCCAAAACTGGTTTGGCTCAGTGGATAGAGCGTCAGCCTGCGGACTGAAGGGTCCCGGGTTTGATTCTGGTCAAGGGCATGTACCTTGGTTGCGGGCACATTCCCAGTGGGGGGTGTGCAGGAGGCAGCTGATGGATGATTCTCTCTCGGTGATGTTTGACTCTCTGTCCCTCTTTCTTCCTCTCTGTAAAGAATCAATAAAATATGTATTTTTTTAAAAAGAGAACTATCACATGCAAAAACCCTGAGGTTGGAAGGAATCTGACATGTTTGAATAACTTATCGACCAAACAAAAACAAAGTCCATTGTAATGAGAGAAGAGAGTGGAGGGAGAGAGTCAATCTTGACAAGGTTGTTAGTGGTCAGTCCAAGTAGTTTTTATCCTGAAGGCAGCAGGAAAGGCAGACATTCAGCAGAGGAGTAATATGCTTGGACTAGCCCTACCTGGTTTGGCTCAGTGGGTAGAGCGTCGGCCTGCGGACTGAAGGGTCCCAGGTTTGATTCTGGTCAAGGGCATGTACCTTGGTTGTGGCACATCACCAGTGGGGAGTGTGCAGGAGGCAGCTGATCTGATGTTTTTCTCTCATTGATGTTTCTAACTCTTTCTCCCTCTCCCTTCCTCTCTGTAAAAAATCAATAATATTTTTATATATATATATATATATATATATATATATATATATATATACACACACACACACACACACACACACACACACACACATACATATATATATATAGACAAAGCAGACTGTAATAAATTACTCCATTCTCTGGGGAAGTGCTTACAGTTATCAGGATGGCGGTGGTCAGAACACAATCAAAGAAGGCTAGCCAAGAAACAAGAATTGGCTTGCTCCACTTGTTCTGCTCATAAGAGAAAGGAGAAACAAGCTGCTCATGTTCCTTGAGACCATCCAGTTACCCTTGCTCTTACTACACAGTGCTCACCAGCTTCTTTTTTCATTAGCTTGGTTCCCTGTTCCTTGATGCTGGAAAATGGGTTTCTTGGATAGTGGGCATAAATATTCATAGTCAGTGGTAGGCATTACCAGAAGTCACCTATAAGTTCTTTTGTCTTGTAGAATTGATTATTAGCCTACCAAAATTTCATTTTTGAAATTGAAAGAGGCAAAAATATCCCTGGTTGCTGTGGCTCAGTTGGTTGGGCCGTGCCAGGCACTGAGGAGTTGCTGGTTTGATTCTCGAGGACACATGTCCTGGTTTGGGTCCAATCCCCTGTCAGGTTCATGCAGGAGGCAGCTGATGGTGTGTCAGTGTTTCTCTTTCTCCTCCACCCTCTCTCTCAAATTTAATTTTAAAACCTTTAAAATAAAATAAAGGAGACAAAGATATCTACTTAACATAAATGGTATCTACAGCCACTCTTTATGTGCAAAGGTTTGAATATGAGTTTGTAGCATGTCAAGGTACTATCTTCATACCATAGTTCATATCCTTTTCTCAGAGAAGTCTTTTATTAAATTCTCATAATATAGAATACCTCATATAGATAGCACTTATCAAAATTGCTACTTTATATTTACTTGGATAATTATGTGATTGTCTGTTTCTCTTTTAGAGTGTAAGCATCATTAAAGCCCGCTACAATGCCTTTTCTCACCATTTTATCTCGTGCTTGGTATAATGCCTGGTCCACAGTAGGTGCTTGATGGATTTTTTTTCCTGTGAATGTATATATCTAAAAGCTCTCCATCCCACCCATTCTGTATTTTTGGTAAGCTGCTAATAATTATCCTCCAAGGACCCAGATATTCTCTTGAGTTATTTTCAGTTATATTCCCATGCCACTTTATATATATTTTTGTGGAAACAGTCACTTTGTGTTGTAGTTATTTGACTGTGAGTCTCTTCTTTAAAGAAAGAGGCTATGTCTTCTTCAAGTGCTCAAAAAATACTTATAGAATTTAACAAAAATATGTTTGCACTTTTAAAAAATACATAAAAATATATAACATAATAACTGAACCCTAACAATGGAAGAACCTTAGATTGATAATCAGGAAGCCTGCTGGTTGTCTAAGCTTTATTTTATTCACCTGCAAGTTCTTTCACAGCATAATGGTTTGAAAAACAGTTGTTTTCAAAAGGTGTCCCTGACCATATCTGAGAACTTGTGAGAAATGAAAATTCTTTTTTTAAAAAACATATTTTATTGATTTTTTACAGAGAGGAAAAGAGAGGGATATAGAGTTAGAAACATCGATGAGATGAGAGAGAATCATCAATCAGCTGCCTCTTGCACACCCCCTACTGGTGATGTGCCGCAACCAAGGTACATGCCCTTGACCGGAAGCGAATCCGGGACCTTTCAGTCCGCAGGCTGACACTCTCTATCCACTGAGCCAAACCGGTTTCGGTGAGAAATAGAAATCCTTGGGTCTTTCTCCAAACTTACTGAATCAGAAGCTCTGGGAGTGGAACCAAGCAATCTGTGTCTTAACAATTCCATTAGGTGATTCTTCTATTTCTCTATTTTTTCCATTGATTTTTAGGGAGAATGAATGGGAGAGAGAAACACTGATGTGAGAGAGACACATGGATTGGTCGCCTCCCACATGGCACAGACCTTGCAAACCCAGGTATGTACCCTTGACCAGAATCAAACTTGGGACCCTTCAGTTGTAGGCAGACGCTCTATCCACTGAGCCAAATCATTTAGGGCACTTTAAAAAAAAAACAAACATTTTTATTGATTTCAGAGAGGAAAGGAGAGGGAGAGAGAGATAGAAACACCAATGAGAATCATTGATTGGCTTCCTCCTGCCTGGCTCACACTGGGGATTGAGCCTGCAACCCAGATATGTACCTGACCGGGAATTGAACCATAACTTCCTAGTTCATAGGTAAATGCTCAACCACTGAGGCACACCGGCCGGACAGGTAATTCTGATAAATGGTCAAGTTTGAGAACTATCGAAAATAGTTTAGTAGTTTGTTTTTCTGTGTGTTAAAAAAAAAAAAATTAGAGTCAACTGCTTTACACTTCATAGCTTAAGGTTATTTTTAAAACTTAGTATGTGTGTTTCTTATCAGTTGAATTTGTGAATATTTTTTCTGAATTGTTAATGATAGCTATATAGGCAAAATAGGCCTTTTTTGCTTTCCCAAATCAAAGCTAATAATATAATACAGTAGAACTTGGTTTCTCAAATTTGATTTATTCTGGAAGGCTGTTATCAGAATTATGGGCATCAGAATTATGGGCATCCCAGAAGATGACAGAGAGCAAGATACCGAAAACATATTGAAAGAAATAGTGACAGAAAACTTCCCCCACCTGGGGAAAGAAATAGATTTACATGTCCAGGAAGCACACAGAACCCCAAACAAAAGGAATCCAAAAAGAACCACACCAAGACACATCATAATTAAAATTCCAAGAGCTAAAGACAAAGAGAGAATATTAAAAGCAGCAAGACAAAAGCAGGTAGTTACCTATAAAGGGGCACCCATACGACTGTCAGCTGATTTCTCAACAGAAACCATGCAGGCCAGACGGGAATGGCAAGAAATATTCAAGGTGATGAATAACAAGAACCTACAGCCAAAAATACTCTACCCAGCAAAGCTATCACTCAGAATCGAAGGCCAGATAAAGAGCTTCACAAATAAATTTAAGCTAAAGGAATTCATCACTGCCAAGCCAGAATTATATGAATTGTTAAAAGGGGTTCTTTAGGAAGAGGAAGAAAATAAAGATAAAAATTATGAACAAACACGTAACTATCAACAAGTGAGTCTAAAAACCAAGGGAAGTAAAAATGATGAACAATATTAACTGGTGAATATAATAGAATCAGAGGTATGGGAGGGGAGTGGACTGATGATTCTTGGGGAAATGGGGAGTGGAGCGGGGCGGGAAGAGACTGAACATAAACTGCACCTATGGATGAGGACAATGGGGGATGGGGAAAGGGCAGAGAATTGAATGGAAACTTGGTGTAGGGGAGCAATGGGGGGGGGATGAGGAACATTTGTAATAATATGAACAATAAAGATTTATTTAAAAAAAAAAAAAAAAATAAAAATAATTTTTTCCCATCCTATATAATAAAAACCTAGTATGCAAATTGACCAAATGGCAGAGCAACTAGTCGCTATGATGCACATTGGCCACCAGGGGGCAGACACTCGATGCAGGAGCTGCCCCCAGTCTGCAGACCCCAGGTCAGCCAAGGTGGGTGTGAGCAATCTTCCCCCTATTCCCCTGACTGCCCTACCAGTCACCCCACAGAGGGAGGCGGGAGGTGGGGTCAGCAAGTGGGCAGTGCCAGGCTGGCCAAGGCAGATGCCAGCGGGGACCTCCCAATCACCCTGCCAGTCACCCTGTAGAGGGAGGTGACCGGCAGCAGGTGCCAGGTTGGCCAGAGTGGGTGTGAGTGGGTGGCCCCTATCACCCTGTTGGTCGCCCTACAGATTGACTCTGATCGATGGCCAGACCTAGGGATTCTACCTGTGCATGAATTTTGTGCATCAGGCCTCTAGTTAGAAATAATGTAGCCTGGGCTACATTATTTGGGTCAGTGGATAGATTGTTGGCCTATAGACCGAAGGGTCCCAGGTTCGATTCTGGTCAAGGGCATATGTTGCAGGCTCCTCCCCTGCCTAGGCCCTGCAGGAGGCAACCAATCAATATGCTTCTCTCCCACTCTCAAAAAATCAGTGGGAAGCCGAAACTGGTTTGGCTCAGTGGTAGAGCATCAGTGTGCGGACTGAAGGATCCTGGGTTCGATTCCTGTCAAGGGCATGTACATTGGTTGCGGGCACATCCCCGGTAGGGGGTGTGCAAGAGGCAGCTGGTTGATGTTTCTCTCTCATCAACGTTTCTAGCTCTCTATCTCTCTCCCTTCCTCTCTGTAAAATATCAATAAAAAAATTTTTTTTTAAATCAGTGGGAAAATATCTTTGGGTGAGGAGGAAAAAGAAAAAGAAAAAGAAAATAATGTAAATTGAGTTAATCTGTTTCAGACCCCAAATGAGTTCCTGTTTTAATCTTCTGTATATAGTACATGTCTACTATACTGTTTAATCTATAAATAAACCCTTTAGAAATAAAAAGGGCATGAAATGTAAATGAAAATTTAACAAAAAGGAAAAGAAATGTATAGTAAAAATGAAAAATTTACAATAATTACAAGCAGCAACAAAAACAAAAATATTCACAGCACAATATCCTGAGATTTTGACAGTGGTAAACTGAATCATATTCACACATTTTTTTCTTTTTCACCTGTGAGATGAATGACTCATACAGGTGTAGATGGAAGAGGTTTGAGAAATGAGGTTCCACTGTACTTATCCACTTAGCTTTTTAAGTTCTTTTCAGTTTATACCCCTCTGTTCGTAATGTTACACCATGTTATCTCCTGTATCTTTATGAAAATACCAGAGGCCTGGTGCATGAATTCATGCATGGGTGAGGTCATAGGCTGATTGGGGCCAGGCCAGTGGGGGAGGGGGCAGCAGGCAGTTGGGGGAGGAGGGCAGGGGCAGAGCCAGCCAGGGGGAGGGGCTGAGGTTGGTTGGCCAGCTGGCCCTGCTTCCTGGTGGAATTCCTGGGAGAGGGGACAATTTGCATATTAGCCTTTTATTATATAGGACTAGGAACTGTTTCAAACGTTGTATTGTGAGGACAAATATCTGCAGATATCCATTTGTGTCTGTCCCTTATTTCTTTATATTTATTCTTTAATTCTTCCAGATTCTATAATTTAAAAATTCTGTAGAGAAGCCTTGTTAAAGGTGTTTATAATTCTAAATACATTTCTTGAATTTTTCCCTTTATGGAACCCATGTGGCTGTTGTAACCGCACATTTGGGAGAGCCCCTGCTGATACTTGTGCCATCCTATGTCAAGTTGGAACTTGAGGGACTTTGAGTTACCAGCCATAAGCCAAGGAACTCAACTTGTAAAAGAAGAATAGGAATTTCTAGCATCATGGTCAAGTGTCGAGTAGCGGTGGTGGTGGTTTTAGACCTGGGAAGGCATCACATCTCTAGGCCTCTCCGGCCTTTTCTACGTTAGAACAACTTTCTCTCATTTTTCATAGATTAAGAGTTTTCTGACCAAGAGAGACTTAGTTTTAAGACACATCTGAACACAGAAAAATATTGGCTCAAATTTCACTATCTTGTTCTACTGTAATAATCATTTGAATGACTTATATATGCCTACCCATATTAATCAAATTCATTGGCTTCTACTAAAGCTTTAATGGGAGTAGAATGGCAAGCTGACACATGTCCACATGAATCAAAATCTCTTCACAGGCCTTTGATAGGTTCATTGCCACAAGAATTTTAAACTATGTGCACTGGCTTAGGTGTGAAATAATCTCTATTCCGTTTCTGAAAAGGAGATGTTTCTTTGGGTATAATGCTTTCTTATATGCTGTTAAATTCTAAGAGTATTTTATTGGCTAGTTGAACTATGGAATTAATTTGATATTAACAAGACTCATATTGAAACTGTAATTAAATATAGAAGTAATACAAAGGACTTGAGTTCCTTTAAGTGTTGTTGTTGTTTTTGTGGGGTTTTTTGCTGGTGTCACTTCCACTAGGATGTCTTTATCCTTTTCATCATAATCACTTTCTCATTTATTTGATAAGCTTGTTTGCACTTAGTTCCTCTGATGCATATAACTACATTCATGTTCTATTCAAATTTCATTTCCACTTTTTTTGAAAAATAGGCTGGTTTTTTGTTTGTTTATTATATATATTTTTATTGATTTTAGAAAAGGAGGAAGGGAGAAATGGAAACATCAATGATGAGAGAAAATCATTGCTCAGCAGCCTCCTACATGCCCCCCACTGGGCATCAAGCCCACAACCCAGGCATGTGCCCTGGACTGGAATCGAACCTAGGACCCTTCAGTCCAAAGGCCAACGCTCTCCACTGAGCCAAGCCAGATAGGGCTCACTTTTTATTTCTTTGCTCCATTTTTATCTTTGTAGATCAGTTCCCTCTTTTGATTATCCTTTAAAAAAAATAAATAAAACGGCATGTGGTTTATCACCGGGAGGGAGACGAGGAGGCAATACTTGGCTTTATTGTTTATATGTGAACTCATCACCAACAGACTTGGAAAGAAGTAGTATGATTGCTCACTGATCATGATGCACACCTCTTATTTGCAGATTGTTTTGTGGACTGAGAAACTAGCAGTAAAGTTTGTACTTTATTTGACTACTCTCAGTTCATATACAATAGTAAATTAAATTTAAACTATATTGTTAGGAGGTTGATGTTATTTAACTAAACTGTGGTAACTGAAATGTATGCATTTTGGGACCATGCAAAGCAAGTACTACCAGTATAAAGAGTGTATGAATGAGCACAAATGCTTTGATTTTATAATGTTAGAAGATTAATTCCTTGTAGGGAGATTAATGTCATTGTATTTTACTGAGCTGTAGCTCTGGTTTATAGGTAGGATCAGAGGATGAGATACTTTCTATAATAATAAAAGCATAACATGCTAATTAGACTGGACAACCTTCCGGATTGAGGCAGCCATCGCTGCTGAGAGGGATCTAGGCTGCAAAGGTCTACTCTTGCACAAATTTCATGCAAGTATCCTATATAATAAAGATGTAATATGCAAATGGTCATTATGTCAACCGACCAACTGTGTAAGGACTGGACCACGGATCAGCGGGAGGGTGGGGCGGCAAGCTACAAGTGAGTGACAGAGAGCTACAGGAGGGCGGGGCAGCAGGCGGAGAGCTACTAGAAGGCAGCAGCGAGCTGCTGGCACACAGATTCGTGTGCAGGACTACTAGGACGTGTATAAAGGACCTTTGTTAGGCACAACACATTTTAGAGAACAATTATGTAGTATGATAGGGCAAGCAACATGACCAGCTCTAATAGCCAGGGAGTCTTTTTTATTTTTAAAATATTTTTTTGAGTTTTTAAAAAATATATTTTATTGAGTTTTTACAGAGAGGGATAGAGAGTTAGAAACATTGACGAGAGAGAATCATCTATCAGCTGCCTTCTGCACACCCTCTACTGGGGATGTACCTGCAACCAAGGTACATGGCTTTGACCAGAATCGAACCTAGGACCTTTCAGTCCGCAGGCTGACGCTCTATCCACTGAGCCAAACCAGTTTCAGCTAAATATGTTTTTAATGATTTTATTTTATTTTTAGTTTTATTGATTTTAGAGAGAAGAAACGTTAATAAGAGCCTGGTTGTTGTGGCTCAGTAGTCGAGCATCGACCTATGAATCAAGAGGTCATGGTTTGATTCCTGGTTGGGCACATGCCCAAGTTATGGGCTCGATTCCCAATAGGAGCATGTAGGAGGCAGTTGATTGATGATTCTCTCTCATTATTGATGTTTTTATCTCTCTATTCTTTTCCCTTCTTCTCTCTGAAATCAATAAAAACACATTTTAAAAAAACATTGTAAGCCGAAACCGGTTTGGCTCAATGGTAGAGCGTGGGTCTGCGAACTGAAAGGTCCCGGGTTCGATTCTAGTCAAGGGCATGTACATTGGTTGCGGGCACATCCCTGGTAGGGGGTGTGCAAGAGGCAGCTGGTCGATGTTTCTCTCTCATCGACGTTTCTAGCTCTCTATCTCTCACCCTTCCTCTCTGTGAAATATCAATAAAATATATATTTTTTAAAATAAAAATAAAAAAAACATTGTAAGCCGAAACCGGTTTGGCTCAGTGGATAGAGCATCGGCCTGCAGACTGAAAGGTCCCAGGTTCGATTCCGGTCAAGGGCATGTACCTTGGTTGCAGGCACATCCCAGTAGTAGGAGGTGTGCAGGAGGCAGCTGATCCATGTTTCTAACTCACTATCTCTCTCCCTTTCTCTCTGTAAAAAAGTTAATAAAATGTATTAAAAATAAAATATA
Source organism: Vespertilio murinus (assembly GCA_963924515.1). Taxonomy (NCBI): domain Eukaryota; kingdom Metazoa; phylum Chordata; class Mammalia; order Chiroptera; family Vespertilionidae; genus Vespertilio; species Vespertilio murinus. Next base: position 166,348,234 of record OZ004709.1, on the reverse strand, counting down.
TTTAAAAAAACACAAAACGTTGTGAGAGAGAAATATCCATCTTTTGCCTCCCACCTTACTGGGGACTGAACTCATAACCTGAGCATGTGCCCTGACCGGGAATTGAACTGGCAACCTTTTGGTGCACAACCAAAAGGAGGACAACCGAGCCACACCAGTTAGTGTGTCAGGCATCATTATACTTTACATATAGTAGATATAACATGTTATAATGATCCTTATAACAATTTTTGAAATTGGTAGTACTTCATATAACCTCATTTTATAGATGAGAAAACTGAGACTTACAATTTATGTAAGCTTAATAAGTTGCTGATCAGAATTCAGATTTAGGTCTGTCTAGCTCCAAACCCATACTCATTTTACTACTACATTTTTTTGTGATGGTTGTTAGGAGTCCTCTCAGAGGCTCTTTGATAGTGGCTAAATTGAAATTTAGAAATGAGAAAGGATCATTTTAGATATACTTAAATGATTTAGGTTTAACATTTTGGCAAAAAGACTACTGTTCATTATTTATTGCATCATACCAGAAGACAGTGTTAGGTTGTCTCATTCTTGGTGATGCTAGATTTGATCAACTTTATTAAATGTGTGACTGTCAATTTTTTCCTATAACATTTTTCTTTAGTAATTAGAAAGTAATTTATGGGATGGTACTTTGAGATTTCCCCAACAACTTTTCACTAATCATCTATTTTTTTTCTTTTATTCCTTACCAAGGATATTTTAAGAGCGAGTGGAAGGGAGGAGGGGGAAGAGAGAGGGAGAAACATCAGTGTGGGAGAGACATATCGATTGGTTGCCTCCTGTACGTGCCCCAATCGGGGAGGGAACCTGCAACTCAGGTACCTGCCCTTGACCAGAATAGAATCTGTGACCTTTCAGTCTGTGGCCTGACGCTCTATATACTGAGCCAAACTGACTAGGGCATAGGTTTCAAAGGTTTTGATATTTTTTGTATACTGAAGTCATGAGGTCTTTGTAAGAAAAGGTAGAGCTGGGAATAGAGTTTGGAAAAGGAACTTGAAACCACGTGTATGAAATGAAGCTACCAAATACAAAAAGAGCAATATTGAAACTATGGATGAAAAGAAACATTCTCAGAAAACGTTTCAGTTTAATATTGGCTATTAACGACATTGCCATTGATTCCCTTCTCTTCATTTTAGTGTGTTTAATGTAATTATTCCTTAACTAGAGGATTAAAGTGTTTTATAAAAGTATTTAAAGTTGCATAGCTTTCTGATCTCATTTGGAATCATGTTAATATGTTTGAAACTCTCTCAGAACCTGGCTGGAGGACTAAAGTTAATTTGTGGTAAAGATTTCCTGAACCCAGATATAAATAGCAGAAAAGCTATGCAAGATGGAAGTTGAAACAGAATTAAGATTTATGAGAATGAGAATGTCTGCAGTGTAAGTCCAGAGTATGTAATCAAGTTCAAAACAATGTTGTTGTAGAAGATTTGATATATGAGAGTATAAATAAGCCTTGATTGTATTTCATTCAGGCTAACCACATCTTTTGTACCATCATGGGAAAGGTTAGGTTAAAAGGTATTTCTTTCACTGGATTTCAGGAGTCAGTGAAGCTATCTAAACCTTTTTAAAGAAAGAAGGAAAGGAAAATTCAAGCATCAAGGGCTTCCCCAGAAACTGTAGTTTCCAAACATTAAAGATTCTTTTCTTTTTTTTTTTAAATTGATTTCAGAGAGAGGAAAGGAGAGGGAGAAATAGAAACTTCAATGATGAAAGAGAATCGTTGATTGGCTGCCTCCTGCACATTCCCCACTGGGGATCGAGCCTGCAATCGGGCATGTGCCCTGACCTGCTTCATAGATCGATGCTCAACCACCGAGCCACACTAGCTGGGTGACAGAGATTCTTGTAGCAAGACTTCTAGCTTATCTTCTAGTGGTAAACTAATTTAGTATACACCTGTCAGTTGATTAACTTGGAGTCTTTAACAGATAATTTACAATTGGTGCAAGCAATTGTCACTTTTGCTGCCCTTTAAGAAAATTATGGTTTTTTTGGCAGGTAAAACTCAACCATAGGTTTTGTGTGTGTGTGTGTGTGTGTGTGTGTGTGTGTGTGTTATTTTGTTTTTTTACTTTATCAGAAACAAATAATCCATATCCTAAAGTGCAATCCAGCTGAAATTCTCTATTATACTTTGCTTAGAACTAAGCAAAAGAGCTGAGGTAGGGGCCAGTTAGCACATGGCTTGGCACTACAATTCAATTTAAATCTCTTTTCTAAATTTTTTATGTACTGTTTTTTCCTCCTATCACTCTCTACTTTAAGACTTTCGATAGGTTTGGGATGTTACACCATGTTAAGCATGGCAATAAGCCAATCAAGAAATTGCTTTTAAATGTTTATACTGCTGACAGATAGATTAAGCAGGTTTTTTTTTTCTGGAGCTTTTTACTAGTAATAATGACAAACATTAAAAAATATTTTCTTCTTGCTTCTGAACTAACTGAATATTCCCTTAGCAAGGCTATATATAACCAGTGTATTAAATCCCCTGTATGCTTGCCTTAGTGTGGTCTTGGGAGTCCAGGTTCCAACATTTGTGTGACCTTGAACAGGACATATCTTAACCTCTTTGAGTCTCATTTTACTCATTTTCTAAATTGGGGTAATAATGATACCTACTTTTTAAAGGCTATTTGAAGACTTAATGGGATAACAAATATAAACTGCTTTGCAACCAATGAACTTATAATAAATGATAGCTATTATAATTTTCAAAGCTTAAGAAGTATATAACAGCTAGTTCTAAATATTTCAATCTGACTTTTTAATTATACAAATAAAATATGAATGCATTATTAATTAAAGTTTTGCAGGTAAGGCTAAAGAGTTTCTTTTTTCTTTTTTTTAAAATATATTTTATTGATATTTTACAGAGAGGAAGGGAGAGAGATAGAGAGCTAGAAACGTCAATGAGAGAGAAACATCGACCAGCTGCCTCTTGCACACCCCCTGACTGGGGATGTGCCCGCAACCAATGTACATGCCCTTGACCGGAATTGAACCTGGGACCTTTCAGTCCACAGACCGACGCTCTACCGCTGAGCCAAACCGGTTTCGGCTAAAGAGTTTCTTAACTGCTGTAATCCCAGTTCTTTCCCCAGAAGTAACCATTTTATCAATTCATGTGTCCTTCCATGTCTTTTTTTGCCTTTAAAGTACAAAAATATGCACATGTATATATATTTACTTCATATATCAAGAATGAAGTTATTTTGTAAATATTACAATTGTCAGTTATTAGCATCTATATTTTATAGGCTCAATAATCAGAGGATAGCAAAATTCAACTATTTGTTATATAGTATCAGATCTTGGGCCAAATTATAGAATTCTTTATAACCCTAGAAAGTTTTAATCAAAGGAAAGAAGCCAGAAAAATAAGAAACATAGCTTTAGGCATTTAGCTCAGAAATAATACAGTTGCTTTTCTAGCCAATAAATAGATCAGAATTTATGAAATTTAGTATCTCTCAGTTTACCTTAGGTTCCACACCAAGAGGTTAAAGTTATTGTTTGTTAGTCTGACAAATAAGAAATGTTTCCTTTTCTAAAAAAATCTGAAAAGTTTGCCACCATCCTTTTGGGGCAAGGAAGGTATTTGGGGGACGGTAGTAGGAAAGTAATTAAAACTGCATATTTATGATCCTCGAGTATATTTAAATTATTTTTGTAATTGCCGATGGTGTTTTGTTTTTAAATCATTTTTTAATCCTCACAGAAGGATATGCTCTCTTAATTGATTTTTAGAGAGGAAGGGGGAAAGGGACAGGGACAGAGAAATGATGTGAGAGAGAAACATCGATTGGCTATCTCCCATTCATGTTCCAACTAAAGATAAAGATAAACAAACCCACAACCTAGGTATGTGCCCTGACCAGGAATGGAACCTGCAACCTTTTGATGTGCAGAATAATGCTCTAACCAACTGAACCCCCCAGTCAGAGCACCTATGGTATTTTTGTTTATAACATGTACATTGGGTAAGTGGATTCCAGGCCACTTGAAGAAGATTGATCATGAAGTGATGTTTCTCCGAAAGCCTCTTGTTATGACAGAATTTTCTAAGTAAGCGAATATCAAGAAGAAGAGGCCACATTACTGTAGCAGGGATGTAAGAGTTGGAGAATTTGACACGATCTCTTTTCTCTTGGGAATTAGAGGCCATTTGGGCAAAATTATAGGAAAAGGGGGTTAGTGGACACAGGAAAATGCTAACATTTTGAGAGAGTGATACACAGCGGAGTAATATATTCAGGTCCTCTTTTATCACAGTATTCAGACTTAAACTAGTAATGAAAGCCAAAGGACAGAGCTCCCAAACTCAGTGTGTGTTTGTGGGGAGGTCTGTGGTAAAGCCCCCACTCTCGGCCTATAATAGGGATGGGATAACCACCTTGTGGAGGATATCAGAGCTTGGTTTGAGTTTAGTTTGTAAGTTATACCTTAGTAAATGCTTGTTTGGATGATTATCTTAGAGACATTCAAGCATATGTTGCCTTGGGCGATTCATATACAGGGGTGGGCAAGAGTCAGTTTTCAGTATTTGTATGGATAATAATACAAGAATTAATTCTGTGTTTTGTGTATACTCACAACTCCTGTTTTTCCCCACTCCTGTACATAACTTTAAGTAGCTTTCCTGATAGTGCATTTTCTAAGCTTTACTTCTGTTGCTTCTTCCAAGATTTAGGCTGTCCTGTCCACTATAGTAAACCACAAGCCACAAATGAGACTAAATTGAGATGTGAGTACCAAATACACACTGAGCTGAAACTGGTTTAGCTCAGTGGATAGAGCGTCGGCCTGCGGACTGTAAGGTACCAGGTTCGATTCCGGTCAAGGGCATGTTCCTTGGTTGCGGGCACATCCCCAATAGGGGGTGTGCAGGAGGCAACTGATCAATGATTCTCTCTCATAGATGTTTCTAACTCTCTATCCCTCTCCCTTCTCTGTAAAAAAATCAATAATATATATATATATATATATATATATATATATATATATATTAAAAATACACACTGAATCTTGAAGACTTAATATGAAAAAATAATGTAAAACACCCTGGTAATGGTGCATGGGATAATGTTCAACCAACTGAGCCCCACTGGCCAGGACAGGGAAATATTTTTAAATTTAATTAAAAAAATAATAATAATAAATAAATTTAATTTTATATCAGTGGGAATATAGGATTATAGTGGCAGTTTGCATGTATGTGTCATGTTTTTTGTGCATGGGTATGGGTGTCTGTGTGTGAGTGATTTACCAGGAAAGACTTTGTGTTGCTTATGGTACATGTATGTGATTTACCAGGAAAACCTTTTATGGTGCTTATGGTACATCTTATACAACCATGTCCATGAGGAATGGTCCCATCAATCTTTTTACCCGATTAAGTCCGTTCTTGGATAAGTGATGTTTTTCTGTCCCAGAAAAGGATCCAGGAACCAGGTATACTCCTCAACCCTGTTTGTTTGTTTTTTTAATTGAATTTATTGGGGTGACATTGGTTAACAAAAATTGTACAGTATTTAGGTGCACAATTCTACAACACATCATCTGTACACTGTATTGTGTTCGCCATCCCAAGTCATGTCGCCATCCATCATGTATCTCCTCCTCCCACCCTCCCCAAAACCTGGTTCTTAAAAGCCCTTACTCTCAAGAAATGTGGGGCATTAGGCTTAATACATCATCAGACTTTGGCCCTGGCCAGTGTGGCTTAGTTGGTTGGAGTGTAGTCCTGTCCACTGAAGGGTCATGGATTTGATTCCCAGTCAGGGCATATACCCAAGTTGTGGATTTGATCCCCATAGATCGATTGGGCAACCGATCTATGTTTCTCACATTGATGTTTCTCTCCCCCCCCCCTTCTTCCTCTCAAATAAATAGATAAAAATATTTGTCTATCATTAAAAATAAAAATAAAAAACATCAAACGTTGGTATTCAGCTGTCTAGAGCCAGTTTTCTACATTCATGAAATACACTTTCCCACAAATTTTATTTTTCTCTTTTTCTAATCCTCACCTGAAGATATGTTTTTAGTAATGAGAGAGAGAGAAACATCAATTTGAAAATTAATCGGTTGTCTTTCGTATGCACCCTCAAGGATCCAACCCACAACCTTGGGTATGTGCCCTAACTGGGAATCGAATCCACAACCTTTTGGTGTTGCCTTGGGAGATTCACATACAGGAGTAGACAAGTCAGTTTGGAGAGACAGAAACATCAGTGTGAGAGACACGTTGGTTGCCTCCTGCAGGAGCCCCAACAGGGGTCAGGGACCAAACCTGCTACCCAAGTACCGTATTTGCCAGCGTATAAGACGATTTTTTGGCCCTGAAAAATATGCCTCCAAGTGGGGGGTAGTCTTATACGGCGAGTATATAACAAACTCTGTATTTTGAGTGAAAATGTTAGGGGGTCGTCTTATACGCCCAGTCTCTTATACGCCGGCAAATACGGTATGTGTCCTTGGCTGGATTTAAAGTGAAAGTAAGTGCATATTAGGGTTATAAAGTGGGAATTTGGTACATGTTGTAAAGATTCAGATTTAATCCATTTTATATAATAAAGAGGGAATATGCAAATTGACTCATCAGCCACAAAATGGCTATGCCCACAGCGGAAGCAGGGTTTCTGTAACACAAGATGGCTGCACAGCCGAAACCAGTTTGGCTCAGTGGATAGAGCATCGGTCTGCAGACTCAAAGGTCCCAGGTTTGATTCCTGTCAAGGGCATGTCCCCGGTTCGGGGTGTGCAAGAGGCAACTGATCGATATTTCTAGCTTTCTATTCTTCTCCTCTCTGTAAAAACTCAATAAAATAAAATAAAACAAATTTTTTAAAGATGGATGCACCCACAGGGAGGCCGAGTTATCATAACAAGCCTTAGCGAGCAATCAGCAGGGACCTGAGGTTGTGCCCTCCCCTTCCCACCATAATGGGGCTTTGACGGGACCTCAGGCCATGCCCCCCTCCCAGCAGGGCTTGACAGGGGGACCTCAGACCACACCCCCTGCCTCAGCACTGGGCCAGGGGGCCTGAGGGCGTACCCCCTTCCTGACGGAGCTTGACAGGGGACTTCAGGCCATACCCTCTACACCCAGTGCTGGGCTGGGGGACCTCAGGCACGCCCCCCTGCCCTGCCCTGGCCTGGGCTGGGGAACCTCAGGCCACACACCCTGCCCAGTGGGACTTAATGGGGGACCTGAGGGTGGGGACTGGCCAGGTGTGGATCTAGCCTAATTGGGGGAGAGGGGGTAGCTGGCTGGGTCTGGGTCTCGCATGATTTTGAGGTGCACGTGGTGGGGGGGACTTGACTCTGGTTCCCATAGTGCACCCCAGACTTGACAGGAGGAAGATTTTTATATACATTTTACTAATTTTCTTCTATCACTGACACTTCTATTATAAAGGGCAAATAGTAATATTAAAATATTTCCTCTAATTAATCTTGTAATGTGCACAAATTTCATGCACTGGGCCACTAGTACCTACACTAATTAAAAAGAAATATGCAAATTGACCGTAACCTCACAACACCCACCAGCCAACCAGGAGTGAGTATACAAATTAACCCAACAAATGTAGTGGTGTGGAGCTGCTGGGCAGGGCAGGATGCCTGCTATGAGAGGGAGGGCGGGGGACAGAGGGGAGATACAAGGAACGGTGCTCCGACCGGGAGTGAAGACTGCAGGCTCCTGGGCAGCTGGGAGCAAAGCCAGCAGAAAGCAGGCCTATTCTTGCACGAATCTTTGTGCAATGAGCCTCTAGTATATATTTATTAAAAAGATGCCACCAAGCTTTTTCACCCGTGATGTGGGACATGAAAATCTAATTGTTATTTGGCTTCTTATACCATTTCTAGCAAAGAAAAACTTTAAAAACTTCTTAAGTAGTGAAATAAGATAGATCAGAATCTTAGAGAAAATCTGAGTTGATTGAATTAATCTTGGTAAAAAATACATTGGCAATTTAATCTTTACAGAAGGTTTGAAATAGTTTGATTACAAATGTAGAGAATGAAAACACATTTGAACAGCTTAGACAATAAATGATGTATTAATTTCCAAATACTTTGTCTATGGGTAGAAATAGCAATATTTTTATTTCAGCCAGAAGAGCTGAATGACTCGTAAAATAAGTTTCAAATAAAAGTTAGAATTAGAAATCAGGAATGGTAGAATGTTAAGTAGTGGCATAGCTAGAATTGTAGTGTCCCTTAGAAACTTCCTGCCTTGGGGAAGAGCCTTTGCTTTAGTGTTAAAGTAGGTCTCTGCTTTTAGAGTTTCACCTGTAGTGGATTGTGTTATTGATTTCTAGGTTATTGTGAGGATTGAGTATGTTTTTAAAGCTCCTAGAGATTTGCTGTAGATATTTACTTTTCCCAGGTTTTACATTAAGACGTTGGGGGAGGGTGGGAGCTTATCCTTGACAATGTTAAAACCGACACAAATAATTTTCACATCAGTATTGACTTCCCAGTTGCAACAATCAAAAAGAAAATAATTCAAGTTAATTTTTCTGTCTTTAAGAAATAAGCATATCTTCAGGGGGCCGTGTGCCCTGGGTGAGCCATGTGTCCCAGGGGGCCGTGTGCCCCGGGTGAGCCGTGTGTCCCAGGGGGCCTTGTGCCCCGGGTGAGCCGTGTGTCCCAGGGGAAGCAGTGGGGCCCAGGGGGAGGGGCCGTGAGAACCAGAGGAGGAGCGGACTCTATTGGTGTGGTCCTGAGATAGTCACCATAAAACAAGCAGATTGTCAAATGACAACGGGGAAGGGAAGGAGACCTGGGGGGAGATAAGAGAACAACCGAAGGAGTGGTATGCATGCATATAAATACAACCACCGAACACAGAACTCTGGGGAGGGAGGGCATGAATGAGAGGGGGTGATGCAATGGTAAGCTATGTACACATATAATACCTTAATAATAAAAAAATATATAGTTAAAAAAAAATAAATGGACATATCTTGGCTGGAAAAAGAGCCTTCCCTATATTGTTATACTCTACAAAGTGAAAGTGCAAATAGGACTCTTTTAAAAATATATATTTTTATTTATTTATCTTTTTACAAGGAGGAAGGGAGAGGGAGAGAGAGCTAGAAACATCGATGAGAGAGAAACATCGATCAGTTGCCTCCTGCACACTCCCCACTGGGTATGTGCCTGCAACCAGAATCGAACCCGGGACCCTTGAGTTCATAGGCTGATGCTCTATCCACTGAGCCAAACCGGTCAGGGCAATAGGACTCTTCTTGATATAACAAAGAAAATCACCAGGCCAGAGTGGCTCAGTGTTTGAGTGTTGACCTATGAACCAGGAGGTCACAGTTCAATTCCAGGTCAGGGTACATGCCAGGTTTCAGGCTCCATCCCCAGTAGGGGGCATGCAGAAGGTGGCAGCTAATCAATGATTCTCTCATTGTTGTTTCTATATCTCCCACTCCTCTCTGAAATCAGTAAAAAATATAGATATTTTTTAAAGATTAGGAAAATAATGTAAAAAGGAAGGAAAGGTAGGGGAACTTCTGGCTACCATGTTAGAAATGTTGGGGTAAATAGGGTGAATATGTTGTCACTGAAGAAGAAAAATGAAATAAAGAAATGTATTTTGGGAAACTACATTTATTCTGATGGTGTTGCCCTTATTGTATGATATGCTTGGAAATCGTCTTTTGGACACATGTGGAATAAGGTGAAGAAGAAAACTTGAGTATTGGTCTTTCCAAAAAAACCTATGTAAGAAATTGTCAGTGAAAATATATTCCCCTATCCCCAAATAAATGTACTTAAAAAAAAGTATTTTGAATGGAGATGGCATTATTGTTGTAATGTTCTATTAAAATTAATCTTTTTCGGCGGGCTTTTGAACTGTGGCTTATGGAAAAGACAGCAGATATCCTTCAGTGTTTCTATCTAAGTTTCTAAGTTGACCCTTGCTCTTCTCAGGTGTGTGACAATGTATTTTATTTCCTTTATTTTTTATTTCCTATGATTCATTTCTGTCCATTCCTTAAGAGATCTTCCTCCAATGTCTCATTTTCCTATATATTTATATAAAATCAGGTGCTATGTAATCAACTTTAGATCATCAATATCTAACTTTAAATTCCAATTTTAGTTGTTTTTAGCACATAGTAGGGTATAGCTACTTACCCTTGTATGGCACCTACTACTCCCACACCAATTGTCCCTTGTGTATATATTCAAGAATAGCAAATGTCAACATTGGCTAAAGTAAAATATACCAAAAGATAAATTTGCAGTATAAACAACATGTTAATTTTTTTCAGAAAAAAATAACATTTATGAGATATGACTCATTACCATAAAATTCACCCATTTAAAATGTATAATTTACTGGTTCTTAGTATATTTACAGAGTTGTGTAAATATTATCACGACCTAATTTAAGAACATTTTCATAATTTTTAAAAGAAATCCATACCATTAATGTCACTTCTTTTATTTTTAAGTATTTTTTAATTGAATTCAGAGAGGAAGGGAGAGGGAGAGATTGAAACATCAATGATGAGAATCATTGATTAGCTGCCTCCTACACGCCCCCTCCTGGGGGATGGATCCGTGCATGTGCCCTTGACCAGAATCAAACCTGGGACCTTTCAGTCCACAGGTGGACGCTCTATCCACTGAGCAAAACAAGCTGCAGTGGTCACTTCTCTCTTTTTATTTTATTGTTTTTAATTTATAGTGTAATGCTATCCTGTAAATAAGAAAGCCAAAGCCGTCTAGTAAATTCTGATCCAAAATAATGGTTTTTTGTTTTGTTTTGTTTTAATATATTTTATTGATATTTTACAGAGAGGAAGGGAGAGAGATAGAGAGCCAGAAACGTCCATGAGAGAGAAACAGCGACCAGATGCCTCTTGCACACCCCCTACTGGGGATGTGCCCGCAACCAATGTACATGCCCTTGACCGGAATCGAAACCGGGACCTTTCAGTCCGCAGACCGACGCTCTACCATTGAGCCAAACCGGTTTGGCTCTCTATCTCTCTCCCTTCCTCTCTGTAAAATATCAATAAAATATATATATATATATTTTAAAACTGGTTTCGGCAAAAATATGGTTTTACCATAAAATTTCAGGTAGTTTCAAGAGAGGAAAAGCAATTCAAAGTGTTATGAAAAACCTGGCTGGTGTGGCTCAGTTGGTTGGAATGTTGTCACATACATGAAAGGTCGCTGGTTTGATACGTGTTCAGGGCACATACCCTATTGTGGGTTTGATCCCTGATTGGAGTGCATATGGGAGGAAACTGATCAATGTTTCACATTGGTGTTTTTCTTTCCCTCTCTCAAATCAATTTAAATAAAACTTAAAAGAGTTGTAAAAAGAAAATGTGGGAAAACCTAATAATCTAAGTTTACCTTAGAAAACTGTTTTTCAAGTGAAATGTAATTGTTATAATAAATGCTGAATGATCATTATAGAAACCACATGGATTATCATATGATCTGTAATACACTAATTAGACCAGATAGCCAAACGACCTTCCGGATGAAGCTGCCACAGTGGGGACTGAGGCAGAGGTGGTTAGGGGTGATCAAGCAGGCAGGTAAGTAGCTAGGGGCAATCAGGCAGGCAGGTGAGTGGTTAGGGGTGATCAGGCAGGCAGGTGAGCAGTTAGGAGCCAGAAGTCCCAGATTGTGAGAGGGATGTCCTACTGCCAGTTTAGGCCTGGTCCCTCAGGGATCCAGCAGTTGGATATCCCCCAAGGGGTCCCAGATTTCATTAGAGTGCAGACCGGGCTGAGGGACCCTCCCTCCACCCCTGCATGAATTTCGTGCACGGGGCCTCTAAAGAAAATAAAACTGTCCATTAAGATAGTAATTGGGTAATATTAGAAATTCTTAGAATGACTCACTTAACAAATTCAGCAGTTATGAATTACATAATTACAGGTTGTTTTTTTCCTGTGAAAACCACATACAATATTAAATATTGGTGTGTAATACTTAGCTATATAGGCTGCTATACCAAAGGAAGATGCCTTCCTCCATAGCAAAATAACAGAGAAATATAAAATTGCAGAGCATTGAAAGAAAGTCTACCATAATTCCCTCTGGTTTAAATAAACCATCAAGAAGAAATCTTTTTATTTTATTTAAAAAATGTTAATTAAAATTTTGGAGGTACACACTGGCTAATAAAATTACAATTCTATAATATATCATCAAGAAGAAAAATCATACTGGTCACTTCTTTTCTCTTAGTCTTCCCAGTCTCTGACAACCACTAATCTACTTTCTATCTCTCTGGATTTGCCTATTCTGGACATTTCATGTAAACAATATTATACAATATGTGGTCTTTTATGTTTGGCTTCTTTCATTTAAGTGTTTTCAAGATTCTTGTATGTTGTAGCACTTATTAATACTTCATTTATTTTTATAAAATGTTCCATTGTGTAAATACTAGAGGCCCAGTGCACGAAATTTGTGCATGGGAAAGGTCCCTATGCCTGGCTGGCAGTCAAGGCCAATCGGAGCCTTCCTTCCCTGGCTGCAGGCTGCCAGCTGGGGCCTTCCTTTGTTCTGCACCACTGCCTGGTGATCAGTGCATGTCATAGCGAGCGGTCAAACTCCCAAGAGGACAATTTGCACATTAGCCTTTTATTATATAGGATACCACATTTTGTTTTTAATATATTTTATTGATTTTTTTACAGAGAGGAATGGAGAGGGATAGAAAGCTAGAAAAATCGATGAGAGAGAAACATCAATCAGCTGCCTCCTGCACACCCCCTACTGGGGATGTGCCCACAACCAAGGTACATGCTCTTGATCAAACTCGAACCTGGGACTTTTCAGTCCATAGGCTAACGCTCTATTCACTGAGCCAAACCAGCTTTGGCAGATACCATATTTTGATAATCCATTCATCATCAATTGAAATTTGGCTTGCTGCCTTTGGCTATTATAAATGTTGCCATGAACATTTTGTACAAGTTTTTGTATGGGCTTTGTTTAAATTTTATATCCTTTATAATAAAAGGCTAATATGCAAATCCACCAAACGGCAGAAGACTGGTCGCTATGATGCACACTGACCAACAGGGGGCAGCTCTTGCATTGAGCATCTGCCCCCTGGTGATCAGTGCACTCCTGTAGGAGGAGCGCTGCTCAGCTAGAAACTGGGCTCACAGCTGGTGAGCGCAGCAGCAATAATGGGAGTCTCCCACGGCAGCGGGGGCCTAAGCACTCAGTCAGACATCCCCCAAGGGCTCTTGGACATCGAGAAAGTGCATGCTGGGCTAAGGGACATCCCGCCCCACCCCGCCATGCATGAATTCCATGCACCGGGCCTCTAGTGTGTACACACACACACACACACACACACACACACACACACACCTCGGAATAAAAACCTCAGAGTAGAACTGCTACATCTGCCAAACTGTTTTCTAAAGTGGTTGTACCATTTTAGATTCAATTCATCAATGTATGAGGGTTTCCATTCCTCCACATTCTTGCCAACTCTTTTTTAAAAATATATATATTTTATTGATTTTTCACAGAGAGGAAAGGAGAGGGTTAGAGAGCTAGAAACATCGATGAGAGAGATACATCAACCAGCTGCCTCCTACACACCCCTCACTGGGGTGTGCCCACAACTAATGTACATGCCCTTGACCGGAATCGAACCTGGGACCTTTCGGTCCGCAGACCGATGCTCTATCCACTGAGCCAAACCGGTTTTGGCCCAACTCTTTTTATTGTCCATCTTTTTTATAATAGTCATCCTAGAGGGTGTGAAGTGGTATCTCATTGTGGTTTTAATTTGCACTTCTCATAATGACTAATGATCTTGAGCATTTTCATGTGCTCATTGGTATTTGTATATCTTCTTTGGGAAGACATCCTTAAAGTTAAATATTGGAGGTTACTGTTTGGAATGCTTTGTTCAAATTAACTTTATTCCTTTATCTAATGTTAGAGTTTTTGCTTCATTAATTAAAACGTTGTACTCTATTCTTGAAGGTAATGTAGATACAGCTTTTCACTGTGAAAAGTTTATTATATCCTGGCCTGAAATGTTCATAAAGACACTTTGTTCCTACTCTGATAAGCAGTGATTGACAAGTAAAATGTTTAGTAGACCCTTTTTGGTCAAATTATTATTATAAATTTATTTCTCTAGGCTGAGTTAGCAGAAGGAACATATCACAAGTAGGAAACCCAGTGGCTCATTAAAACTTGGTTTTATACCATACTTTCTCAGAAAACACTCACCTTTTGTTAAGAAAAAGATCTTAAGGCAAGGAATATTGATGCTTGACATAGCAACTAAAGTTGAAAGTAGCACTTTGCTCATACATGTAGTGAAAACTGACCACTTTTAAATAAGCATGAAAAAGTACATGATTTCATCTTTAATGTCCCTCTCTCCCCAGCGTGGTACCATGCGACGACGTTATGAAGATGATGGCATTTCAGATGATGAAATTGAAGGGAAAAGAACTTTTGACCTGGAAGAAAAACTTCACACCAACAAATATAATGCAAATTTTGTTACTTTTATGGAGGGAAAAGGTTAGTATTATTTTGGTTTAGACCTGTAGTCCCTTGATGGAGAAAGTTTAAATTTTGGGAACTGTAGTTAGCATCTATGCAGCCAGGATATTACCTGTTGATGCTAAGCTGCTATTATCTTTTCTCTTTTTACACACTACCATCCCCAAATCTTCCCACCCTGTGAGTCATTTCTTTGCTATATTAGAAAAAGCAAGCAGGAATGTTGTTAGAATTTTTCTCTAAAGGTCTTTTCTTTTTCCTCCTTTCCTTGGTTTGGGTTTAATTATAAATCCTGTATTATAATAAAAGCTTAATATACAAATCAACCAAATGGCAGAACAACCAGTTGCCATGACACTCCCTGATCACCAGGGGGAAGACGCTCAATGCAGGAGCTGCCCCCAGCCCACAGGCCCCGACTGGCATGGGCAGGGGCCTGGGCCGGCGAGTAGGTGGCGCCAGGCCAGCTAAAGCAGGTGCCAGTGGGGGCTCCCTGATCACCCTACCTGTCACCCTGCAGATGGTCCCTGATCGCCAGCCAGGCCTAGCAACCCTACCTGTACACAAATTTTGTGCACTGGGCCTCTAGTAGTACAGTAAAAAGCCTTTTTATGCATGTACCACCCGCCAAAACTGAGATGTGTGATTCCATGTGTACCATGCAACTTTGCTCCTTGGCAAACCAAAGGGATGTAGTGGACTGAATTACAGTTTTGGGCTATTAGGAAGGATGATGCCAAGTTAGCGTAGCTCAATGGTTGAGTGCCAACCTATGAACCAAGAGGTCATGGTTCGATTTCCAGGTCAGGGAACATACCCGGGTTATGGGCTTGATCCCTATTGTGGGATGTGCAGGAGGCAGCCAATAATGATTCTCTTTCAATATTGATGTTTCTAATCTCTCCCACTACCTTCCTCTCTGAAATCAATAAAAATGTATATTCTTTAAAAAAGAGGAAGGATGATGATAATTTCTGCCTAGGATTTATGAGATGACTCGGTAATGGAGCTACCCCCTATTGGTTAAATTTTTAAAAAAATATATTTTATTGATTTTTAATTTACTCTGGAAATAGATTTAGCAAATCCCTAAATCCTGCTTCCCAGTTATCTTTTTCCAGCTATACCTCTTGCTGTTCTAACAATTGTTTTCCTTTGGTGACAGATTTTAATGTGGAGTATATCCAGCGGGGTGGCCTAAGAGACCCTCTGATTTTCAAGAATTCTGATGGACTTGGAATAAAGTAAGTGTTGGCCTGATTGGATATGGTTGAGAACTGGCCATACTATACCTAGGAAATAGACAATGCAGTATTGATAATATTTCTCATTTAGTTTTAAAAGGGTTTACATTTCTTCTTTTGTTACAAATGATTGTTAAAGGTAAATGAGAAAATATAGTTGAGATAAGATAATCAAGTCTTTTATATTTAAAATATATTTTCAGCTCAAGAAGATTGATGTGTCTCAACTGGGGAGTTCTTAGTACGTTAAGAAAAAACTTCACACTGCCCTCGCCAGTATGGGCGAGGTTGGTTGGGCATCATCTTATGCACCAAAAGGTTGTTTGTCCAATTTCGGTCAGGGCATGTGCCCAGGTTGTGGGCTTGGTCCCTGGTAGGGTGAATGCAAGAGGCAGTCAATAGATGTTTCTTTCTCATATCAGTGTTTCTCTCCCCCTCTTTGGAAAAAAATTTTTAAAAATGTTAAAAATAAATTCAGATTGGCCTTGGGCATGCATATCTCTCCTCCACATAAAAAAAAAAAAATCTTAAACAAAAACGATAGCCCAAATGGCATGGCTCTTTGAGCATCAGGCTATGAACCAGGAAATCAAGGTGTATGATTCCTGGTCAAGGCACATGCCGGGTTGTGGGCTCCATCCCCAGAGGGAGTATGCAAGAGGCAGCCAATCAATGAATCTCTCATCATTGATGTTTCTATCCTTCTTTCTTCCTCTCTGAAATCAATAAAAAACATATTTTTTCTTAGAGTGTTAAAAAGAAAGAAGGAAAAAAAGACTAACACTGACTAAAGAAGTTATGCTTCCCATTTAAGTTGTGCTCATTGGTGTTTGTTTCATAGGATGCCAGATCCAGACTTCACTGTGAATGATGTCAAAATGTGTGTGGGTGAGTATTAAATGTGGCCTTTGTGTCTTTGAGGTAGAGATTTTATATTTAGGACTGAGTCTTAAATCTCTGAGATTTGAGAAGGTTTAGGAGCATTGAAGTATATATTGGATTGAAGTATATATTAGATAGTTTATTGATTAGAAACTATAATTCAGCAACTGAGAATTTCCTGTTACAAAGTTGCTTTGGTTAGCACTCATTTGAGGTAGAACATTTGAACCCGCTACTTCTTTCCTACCTGCCATTTTTATCTCTGCATTCCTCTCCCACTCCCCACCTCTTTCTCTCCAGAAGATCCTGTCTTCCAGGGAAACCTCCCCTGGATAGTGAAATTTTATATCTATGAGCCATGAATGAAGCTTCATTCATATTCTATTATCTTTATCCCCCCTAAAAGCAATAGAGAACTTTCCAGGAAATTTTTACCAATGCTACATTTGTTAAGTAAGCCAAGGTTTGAAACTTAAACCGAGTAGATACATTAAAATTTCTCTTCATCAGTGACTGGTTAACTTAAATCTTTAATCTTATTTATGTTTTATAAAAAGAAAGCAAATTGGAGCAATCTAATTAAAGAACAACACTTCCTGTGGTCAGTAAAGGTTCAGGTCAATTTTCTGCAGATCATTGCTGTTCAGTGAGACAGTACTGAATTCAGAAATCGTCACTCTCCTATACACAAGAAGGCCGTAAAGTATATTAAAATCTTTTAGAAGGGTTTTCAACAGGACATGAAACAAAAGTTTTTTGATGCTTTCCTTCTACCACTAAATTTCCTCTATGCAGAAGCTGCCCTGAAATAGCTTGCTTTGGAAATTAAATAGTGCAGTACTACCTCTTGGCCACTTGAGGGCCCTTTTTAAACAGCTGGATAACTTCTGTTTATCTGAGGTGAAAAAATCAGGTAGCCCAGGTAGAGGAAAGTTCTCTCATTCCCTGTATTTTTTAGTCCCTCACTGGTTCTATATTAGATTTCACTTATCTGCCTGTCGCTCTGTATTTCCTCGTACTTAGCATATTCTCTGGAGTATGTAGGTGCTCAGTAAACCTGTTGACTAAAATGCTTTTCTGTTATACTCTTCAAGGTAGGGCTCTCAGGAGGCATCAGAAAGACCTACTTGAGTACTTATCAGTCCATCACTTTATTTATTTCCCTAATGGACCTCCAGAGCACTAATTCCTTAGATCTTTAAGTTAATGGACCACCACAGCTTTTCTCTATGGGTCAAGCATTCTTTTTTTTAATTTATTTTATTTTTATTGATTTTTTTACAAAGAGGAAGAGAGGGGGATAGAGAGTTAGAAACATCGGTGAGAGAGAATCATCGACCAGCTGCCTCTTGCACACCCCCTACTGGGGATGTGCCCGCAACCAATGTACATGCCCTTGACCGGAATCGAACTTGGGACCTTTCAGTTCGAAGGCCGACGCTCTATCCACTGAGCCAAACCGGTTTTGGCTGATTTTTCTTCTTGATGATATATTATAGAATTGTAATTTTCTTAGCCAATGTGTACCTCCAAAATTTTCTCCCTTAACCACCATTTTTAAAACTTTTTAGCTGTGCTGCCTTTCCATATCTTCTCCTACGCTGTTGCCTCCATTTGGATTTCTCTCTGTTGAATCTTGCTGAAAATCTATTTATTCTTCAGAGCCAAACTCAATGACTTTCCTACCATCTCTTTTCTTCTCTGATCAGTATAGGGGTGTGTGTGTGTGTGTGTGTGTGTGTGTGTGTGTGTGTGTGTGTTTTAAATATATTTTCTCTTATTTTTAATTAATTAGTATTTAATTGAGCACCTACCTTATGTTAAACATTTTATTTCATTGACTAAATTTTCACAGCAGCCCATAAGGTGATTATTCCCAAGTTACAGAAGATGATATTAAGGTTCAGAGCAGTTAAATAACTTGGCCAAGTAGTATTAGAGCTGAGATGTACATTAGATTTCTTTGGCTCCAAAACTATTGTTTTCTTCCCCTCGTACCATGGTTGGCAAACTGTGGCTCGCGAGCCACATGCAGCTCTTTGGCCCCTTGAGTGTGGCTCTTCCACAAAATACCATGGCCTGGGCGAGTCTATTTTGAAGAAGTGGCGTTAGAAGAAGTTTAAATTTTAAAAAATTGGCTCTCAAAAGAATTCAATCGCTGTACATATTTGGCTCTATTGACTAATGAGTTTGCCGATCACTGCCCTAGTATTTTATGCTATCTCTTCTAGCATTCTGCCTTTTGTTGTGGTTGTTATGATCAGTTGAGAATCTAATATAAATAGATATTTATGTCCCTTATGGTATCTTTCTCAGTAAGTATTTGTGGAACATATGAAAAGGGAATTTTATATTAGAAATACTTGATAGGTTTGGGAAATAACCCTTTTAAAGAAAAGAGTAGACAGATTGAAATTTAATCTAGTACTCACTAAAGAATGGGTCTTCTACTCAGTTTGTGGGAGAGATTAGATTCTGTTTAAAACCTGCGTCAAAGCAGTATAGCTCAGTGGGTAAGTACATTAACTCTAAAATTGGGCTACCTGCATTCTTGTCCTGCAAGTTACCTATCACCTGTTTTCTCATCTATGACATGGAGATTACTACTTAGCATTTAGAATTGTTAGGCTTGAGTGAGATATTGAGTATAAGATTCAGTGCCTAACCATATAATAAACATGACCTAGGGAGTGATTGTTATTTTTAATATTACCCATTGTCTTTCCCATTTTCCGTGATTTGATTTTCTGTTGATTATCTCAAGTCACAACTAGCTCTTTGTTATTGAATACCTTAAGTAAGAAAGGGTATAGTTTGTTTCCTTTCACTTCTATTTTATAGTCTTAATATATTCATGGATATCAATGGCTCAGTAGAGATAATCAATGCATCTTTCATGGCAGGGAGTCGTCGCATGGTGGATGTCATGGATGTGAACACACAGAAAGGTATTGAAATGACGATGGCTCAGTGGACACGCTACTATGAGACCCCAGAGGAGGAGCGAGAAAAACTGTATAATGTCATCAGCCTAGAGTTTAGCCACACCAGGCTGGAGAATATGGTGCAGAGGCCCTCCACGGTTAGTCTAACCATTTCTTTCCACATTGTCATTGTCACCAAGAGAGTTGTATATTTACTAGAAGAATTAATTACTTTCTGTATATACCAAGGTGAAGATGAAGAAGAACAAGACAATTTAATAAGGATAACTAGCATTTTAGATGGTCCATCATTTTCTAAAATAATTTCATTTTATATAGGGAGGGGCCATTCTGATTTACATCACCAATATATATAATTTAGGAACGTTGGCCTTTGTACAAGAATAATCTTAAAATTCACTCTTGTAAGTACTGTCAATAGGAAGTCTGTCCTATAGGTTTATGTTTGCTGAGAAACTTGGGAGAAAACTGGTTTAGAGCAAGGTGATTGTTTTATGAAATTATTTTTTTAGTAGATTCTACTGGATGACTATTAACAATAAATTGACACCCCATACTTAGGGAAAGTTAGTCTTTGATCAGTAGCTCTCCTGAAGATAGATGTAGATTTTGCCCATTTCTTGGCAAAGTAGGGGCTGTCTACGGGACATTGAGAAAACTTTATTTTCTGATGGGGATTGCTTTCACATTTGAAATACACCTAGTCATCTTCAAACAAATTTTATTCATTTAATTCCTGACTCAGAACTCAGTTTTGTCAAGTATTACACCTGGAACAACAAAACTTGAAATATACTAATTAATTTGTTTAAAGTCAAGGTCTCTGTGTTTTATCCCTTTGACTTTCAAAGCCTAGATACTATAAGTGCTTATAACATCATTTTTATATGTATGTATGTATAGCTTACTACTAAAGTTACATTGTTATATTAATACATAGATAAATATGTATAGACCAATGGAAAAAGTTCATAGTATTTCACTATTATCTGAAAAGATGATTTTTAGTCATTGCTTCTTATAACTGGAGATGCTATAATTAAATGCAGAATTTCTCATTAAGAAAACATCCCCCCCCCACTAAATTCTTTTAATAGTAATTATTACTTGTTATGTCAAATAATATAGGAAGACAGGAAATATAGGTACTTTTAGCTTTGTTATTAGCCATATCTGGTCTACTTAATAAATAAAGAGTTCAATTAAGTGAGGGATGTAATAATTACAATAACCTATTTTTATAAATGTATTTCTTAATATTTTTATAATTTTAATTTAAAAGAAATATGGTTGTACTTGTAAAATTAAAACTTGATATGGATCATACTTTTTCATTTTTTAAGTTTAGAAATGTGTTACTAATGAAGCCTTCTTTGTAACATCCTTAATTGATTCACTATGTCCTTAGTTTTAGTGATTTCAAAATGCTGGTAAAAAATCATTTTATAAAAATTAGAAAAATATTGTACCATTATAAATGGAGGAATAGAATCAGTGGAAGGGCTAAGAAGTAGAAAATTTTCTAGAGGACAAAGGACAATGCACAAGTATCTTTAAGGTACCTAAAACACGGCCAGAAAGATTGAGTGAGCTGCCGAAACCGGTTTGGCTCAGTGGTAGAGCGTCGGTCTGTGGACTGAAGGGTCCCGGGTTCGATTCCGGTCAAGGGCATGTACATTGGTTGCGGGCACATCCCCAGTGGTGGGTGTGCAGGAGGCAGCTGGTCAAGGTTTCTCTCTCGTCGACGTTACTAGCTCTCTATCTCTCTCTCTTCCTCTCTGTAAAATATCAATAAAATATATATATATATTTTAAAACGATTGAGTGAGCTATTACCAAAGTCACATTCTAAAATCAAGTAAGCTTTCTATGACCTTGCTATATAACCAGTAATATACTTATTCAGCTGGATTACTATTTATTTATTTACTGTTTTAGAGGTTTTCTTGCCCACAGTATACCCCTCCATTTATTTAGGTCTTTTCTAATATCTCAATAATGTTTTTTAAAAAGTCAACTTTATTGAGGTACAATTGACATACAATAAAATGTACCTCACCATGCATGAATTTGTATACTCTCCCTCCCCCCCTCTCTCGCTATATATATATATATATATATATATATATATATATATATATACAATTTATATATATATACAATTTATATATATATATATACAATTTATATATATATATATACAATATATATATATATATATATATATATACACAATTTTTTTTAAAGAATGTTTTTATTGATTTCAGAAAGGGAGAGGGAGAGAGAGATAGAAACATCAATGATGAGAATCCTTGATCGGTTGCCTCCTGCACACCCTCCACTAAGAATTCAGTCCACAACTCAGATATGTGCCCTGACCTAGAATCAAACTGATTCCTGGTTCCTAGGTCGACACTCAACTCTGAGCCACACTACAAGTCATATACGATTTTGAGAAAATATGACCTGGAACTTCTTTTCTTAACCTTGTAGATTCATGCAAAGCTCAAATCCCTACTGGATTTTTTTTTGTCTTTTTTTTTTATTTTTTTTAACTATTGATATCTTAGTTGCTCTAATAGTGTTAGCTTATAGGTACCCTGCAGGGAGTTGTATTGAAAAAAATAGAGTTGATTACACAGAAGAGAGGGCTTGGCTGGATACTACTGTTATTTAATAACTTCACTTTTATTAATCCTGTCTTTATGATCATGTTGATAGGACTATTAGTCTTTATTCTCATTAAATAATAATTTCTAGAAGGTTTGCCCACCAAATCTAAGATTGTTTTAGTTCACTTATAGTCAGTCTTTCAGTGTGTATTTTGAGAAATTCTATTTTTCTTTTAAAAAAATATGTCTTTATTGATTTCAGAGAGAGTAAGGGAGAGGGAGAAAGAGATAGAAATACCAATGATGAGAAAGAATCATCAACCGGCTGTCTCCTGCACGCTCCGTAGTGGGGATTGAGCCACAACCCAGGCATATGCCATGACTGGGAATCAAACATCAACCTCTTGGTTCATAGGTCACCGTTCAACTACTAAGCCATGCTGGCCAGGCAAAAATTCTATTTTTTTATTTATTTTAAAATTCTCTTTAATCCTGACCCTACCTTTGAAGCCTAAATGTTTTCTTTTCCTTTTTAAAGGTGGATTTCATTGACTGGGTAGACAACATGTGGCCAAGGCATTTGAAGGAAAGTCAGACGGAATCAACAAATGCCATCTTGGAGATGCAGTACCCTAAAGTGCAGAAGTAAGTGGTACCTGCGTTTTCCTCAGTGTGCGAGGGGAGACCAAGGTGATAGCAAGGATTGGTTCCTCCTTTAGAAGCCATTCTCCGTTTCCTAAATGATCAAAAACATCAATTCTTTAGAGTAGCCTTTACGGTCCCAAAGGGAAGAGTGTATGTAAGCGGATTATAGCCCATGATCACAGAGTTAAAGAAAAAACTTTACCCTGATAATGAGATGACATGCAATTGCATGCCTCTCACTGCCTGGAGCGGATTAGATGAAAGATCGAGGGAGTGCACAGGGGAGAATGTGGCGTTGTGGTGGGGTGGGCACTCTTTTTCTCATCAGTGCACTAACACTGCTGCTTTTTTTGGGGTCAGGTACTGTCTAATGAGTGTTCGAGGCTGCTATACTGACTTCCACGTCGACTTCGGTGGTACCTCTGTCTGGTATCACATCCATCAAGGGGGAAAGGTACGGTTGTAGTTGTGATGGGGGTTGGAATCTGACACTGGTTATATAATTTTGCTTTAGTTCATGCTTGCTTAATATACGTAGAGATGAATCTATTAGGAGATTGTCCCACTCATCTCTAGAGAGAATTGTCTATTTAGTTGACCTTCTTGGCTAGAATTCAGTAGGAATTAGTATTCATGTCGGCCACTATGATCATGCTAATATTTGCATAGTACTTAGTAAACCTCAACAGTCCTGTGTATAGCTCCCCAACGTAGAATTCTCCAAATGAAGGCAAGGAAGTGGTTTTAAGAGGACGAGATAATTTCTCTATGTGGGAGCATAATAAGATAGAAGGACACACAAATTTTGGATAGATTCACAATGAAATCAGCAAATTAAGATCCAAGTTACCTTAACCTATATGGAGGCATTGGTGTAAAATGGGACCAAAATATACCTTTAAGATGTTTCTAAAGTTGTAAATAGATTTTGAAAGATTATTCTCATTTATAAAGAACTATATTTCAGCTTGTTGGAGTGTTTCTGAATGATGTGAGAATGGAAATCTAGAACATAGGGGTTTATAGTGTTCTACTTTTATTGTTACCCTTTTTCCCCTTAGAATTGAATGCATTTGTGAGAGAAAAGTAAAACTGGAATAAAAACAAAGTTTTAAACCTTTTAAAATGTGAAGTCCTAATCTAGAACAATTGTACCTCTAAATCCAAAATCATTTTATTTACTTTGGAACCACTTAAGTGGTATCTTAAGTTTCATTCTTTTGGTCTTGGTTGCTACCTTGGAACAAAACAACCCAGACCAGTCTCTTAAAGATTTTATACCTAACAATAAAGCTGTAGAGGCCAGACAGCTAGGGGCAAAAAGGGGCTGCCTAGGTAATAAGCCCAATGCCCCACTTCATTCTGAGTCTTAGGTTCTTTGTTCTACATTCAAATCTCAGGGAAACTCTAATGCTGTCTGATCAAGTGGAGGATGAAACAATATGTACTTTTTGGGGCCCTTAGAATTTCCCAGTGATCAAGTTCTGTTGGCTGGGAGAATTACTTGCCTTTCTTCTACATGTTGGTCTTAACTTGGTACCTATTTATCCGTTGAGGGGGGAGACTGGGTCATGTCAATGGCTGTTAACAGACTGAAGTTTTTTAACTCACAGGTCTTCTGGCTCATCCCCCCTACAGCCCACAACCTGGAGCTGTACGAGAATTGGCTGCTGTCAGGGAAACAGGGAGACATCTTTCTGGGTGACCGGGTGTCAGATTGCCAGCGCATTGAGCTCAAGCAGGGCTATACCTTCGTCATTCCCTCAGGTAAGCAGGATAGGAAAAGTGGGTTATCTACTCTAGCCACTTTTTTCCTTAAGTCAAAAGGAATTGATGCATTACTATCAACAATGATTATGATGCTGGGATAGGCAGAAACATCAGTGTCCTTTCCTGTTATTATGGAGTGGATGCTGCGGTTGTTGTTTTTTTTTAAAGGCAGTGATTTTCCACTAAAGGTATATATAGAATTGCCAATGGATGCTTTTCAGTTCTATATGTTTGGGCCCCACATTAGCCCTAGAAATTCAGAATCTCTAGATAAAACCAAATTCTGTAGGTGATACATAACCCCTGGGTTAGAACTACCTACCGTATTTGCCGGCGTATAAGACGATTTTTTGGCCCTGAAAAATATGCCTCCAAGTGGGGGGTAGTCTTATACGGCGAGTATATAACAAACTCTGTATTTTTAGTGGAAATTTTAGGGGTTCATCATATACGCCGGCAAATACGTATTTTTCAGGGCCAAAAAATCGTCTTATACGCCGGCAAATACGGTACTCCTCTAGAGTCTAGAGCAGCTGTGGGCAAACTATGGCCCGCGGGCCGGATCCGGCCCATTTGGCTGTTCTCTCCGGCCCGCGGAGCCGAAAGAGCGGAGGGTCCTCTTGCTCTCCCCTCCGCTCCTTCACCAGCAGCCCAAGATGAGAGTGCCAGCATGGTCAGTTGCTTTTGTTCCGGCCCTCCGATCCAAGAACCCATTATGGCCCTCAAGTCAAAAGTTTGCCCACCCCTGGTCTAGGCTGTGAAGGCTAGAGAAAGTGCTGAATCAGTGATATTTTTTATCAGGTCATTAATTCCTAAGTAAGTACTCAGAGCATAGCTTTTAGGGTCACAGACATGTATTAGAATTCTGACTGTGCATTTACTTGCTAAACCACTTTTGTCAAATATTTAAATCAGTTTTATTTTGTTGTGAGGAATAAATGAGAATACATGTAAACTCTTGTACTGAGCCTGATCATAATAAGTACTCCAATAAATAGAAGCAGCATTTATTAAAAATTTGTTATATATATATCTCTCTCTCCAATTATTTTGGGGGGAGGCAACCAAAATTTTTGTTGGCCTTGTTTCGACAAGGCTTTAAAATAAATTATATGTGAAACACTTTACATTCATTTTCTCATTTAATGTTTACCAACAAGCATGTAAAATATAATTCATGTTTTATAGAGGATAGTGAAATCCAAGAGATTAAATAACCTGACTAATCACTAAGAGAAAAAAAAGTGTGGTGTAGGAATCTTGTACTAGTTCTCTGAGAAAGCCCATTTTATAATGTGTGCTTACAGCTACTGCCCTTCATTTCCTTTCTTCTAGGCTGGATTCATGCTGTGTATACTCCTACAGACACGTTAGTGTTTGGAGGCAATTTTTTGCACAGTTTCAATATCCCCATGCAGTTAAAAATATACAACATTGAAGATCGGACACGGGTAAGTAATTCTGTATAACAGTTGATATGAACAGGATTACTTGTTAGATAGATGTTATAAGAGATTCATTGATAGTTTATCTCAAAACTTTAATTTTTCTTTGAATTAAAATGCAGTGTTCACATTTTGGGAACACTGAAAGAAAAGTTTTAATAAGATCTACATGTTTGATTTGGGAGACTCCAATTCCTGGAGATTCTTGGTGTCTCAGATTTTTATGGGGCTAGAGATAGACATTGGATAGTCTCTTGAGCATGTTTTTCATTTTTATGCTCTTAGAATAATTTGTTGTAACGGATTTATCAACTCAAGATCCACAACTTTAAATTCATGTATCTTTCTTTATTAACACTCAAACTGTTGTAGTTTAATATAGAAATGTGTATACTGCCTTTCTCAACTGAGAGAAACCTATGAGGGAATTCAGTATTGTAGAAAATGATTTCTGTGTCTTGTTCTCTGTTTTCCTTAGGATGGTACAGAGCTGATTTCATTCTAGACGTATAGAAAAAAAGTTCATTATATGCAGTAGCTACTATAAGGCAGGATTTAGCAAACCTTTTCTATAAAGAACCAAATTTTAGGCTTTGTGGGCCATACAATTTTCTAACTTGCCTTGTAGAATGAATTTTAAAAGAATGAACATGGCTTAAATAAAATAAAGTTTTACTTATGGACACAAATTTGAATTTCACATGATTTTCCTGTGTCACAAATGCTCTTTTAAGGTATTTTTTCAACCATTTAAAAATATGAAAGCCGAAACCGGTTTGGCTCAGTGGATAGAGCATCAGCCTTCGAACTGAAAGATCCCAGGTTCGATTCCGGTTAGGGGCATGTACCTTGGTTGCGGGCACATCCCCAGTGGGGCGTGTGCAGGTGGCAGCTGATTGATGATTCTCTCTCATTGATGTTTCTAACTCTCTATCCCTCTCTCTTCCTCTCTGTAAAAAAAAATCAATTAAAAATAAATAAATTAAAAATATGAAAGCCAAAACCGGTTTGGCTCAGTGGATAGAATGTCGGCCTGCAGACTCAAGGGTCCCAGGTTTGATTCTGGTCAAAGGCATGTACCTTGGTTGCAGGCACATTCCCAGTGGAAGATGTGCAGGAGGCAGCTGATCGATGTTTCTCTCTCATTGATGTTTCTAACTCTCTATCTCTCTCCCTTCCTCTCGGTAAAAAAAATCAGTAAAAAATATATTTTTTTTAAATGTGAAAAACACTCTTAGCTCACAGCCCTTCTAAAACAGATAGCTGACCAAATCCATCAGCTGCTACTTGTTGGTTGACTTATGCCTTAGGGCAATGTTTCCCAAAGTGTGGTACGTGTACCCCCAGGGGTATGGGAAGAGTTTGGTGGGGATGTCACTGCACCGTGCTTAGCTGCTCCTAATTCTACGTTCTCATGAGTCAAGTCAAGACAGTCTTGTGAGGTGTGCGATGGTCCAGTGTGCAAATAAATGTTATTTATAATATAACTTTCATTTATATTTTATGGATAATTTTATTTTTCATTTATTATTATTTTGTGTATGTACCAAAAAAAGAAAAAATAAATATATTTTGATTGTTATTGAAATACATCCATTTTATTTTTTGATAAAGGGTACTTAGTGTTACGAAAATTATAGAAGGGGTACACATATGTCAAAAGTTTGGGAAACACTGCCTTAGAGGTAAATAGTCTCAATTCTTTAGCAAACCCTAGTTGTTAAGGGCTGAATTATATCTGTATATGATTAAAGTATAAATGGTATTGACATTAAACAGCAATTAGAGTACAGATATTTAGTGATGTTCATAACTTGCTCTGAGGTAGTTCAGCAAATAACAGCATATATGAATAGAGATTGGCAGAGAAACATCAATGATGAGAGAGAATCATTGATTGGCTGCTTCCTGCATGCTCTCTGCGGGGGAGGAACCTGCAACCCAGGCATGTGCCCTTGACCAGAATTGAACCCGGGACTCTTCAGTCCCCAGGCAGACGTTCTATCTTCTGAGCCAAAAGAGCCAGGGCAGACTTGAAAGTTTTTAAAAATTAAAAAATAGCAGTTAGTAAAGAATTTACACCTTTTAGAAGGAATAGGCATTGGCCTGTTTACTGTGAACATGGTCAGTTTACTATTTTGGTGTCTATTTTGAAACATTTATTTTGGTTATGAAATACTTATCCTATCTAATAAAGAGGGGATATGCTAATTGACTGTCTTGCCATCACAAAGATGACATTGCCCACAGTCAATAAGGAGGAAATATGCTAATTGACTCCCACACCTTCAAAGATGGCAGTGCCCACAGCCACAAGATAGCGGTACTAGGTACCCTCAGCCCCACTGGGGCAGCAGGCGGGCAGTACAGCCAAGCCCCAGATGCAGCTGCATAGCCACCCAGGGCCAGCCCAAGGCGTAGGCAAGCCTCGGATGGCTGCTGCTCAGTCACCCAGGGCCAGCCAAAGCTCACACTGCCGGCTGTGGCAGCAGCAGAGGTGTGATGGCAGCATAATGAAACTACAAAAGATAGTAAGGATTTTATTAAGTTTGAACTTGTGATAATCCTATATAATAAAGAGCTAGTAGGCTAATTAAATCAAACAGCAGAATGACCATCTGGATGACCTTCCATACGAAGCTGGGGCTGCAAGTGCTGAGTCCCTTGCACAAATTTCGTGCATTAGGGCTCAGGAGTTAATATTATAACATATTATTCCATTTTTCTTAAGTGTGGCTTAATTCTGTTATTTCAAATAAGGAACCCTTCTATGTTTCTATAAAATGAACCAGTGTTTTGTTTTGTTTTTAATTGCTTTCTACATCAATCTTTTATGTGCTAAATACCAACCTGGTATATGTTTACTATATTATTAATCTATAAACTTACAAAGTTTAAAGGAGAATATAAAAAGATGTTTTATGAAAGAAATATAAATTTAAGGCAATGCTTTAGTTACTTTTGCCATGCCAACATATAAACTTAAGTGTTGATAATTATTCTCCTGATAGTGTTTAAAGGATCACTAATTTTGTAATGAGGAACTTAAAAATATTTTGCAAAAAATTTAAACCCAGTCTCAAATTGATATGCTTTCTGGTGTCTGGCAGGATAGGTAAAATGTAGCAAGACAGGATGATAGGTATGTGATATCTTGACTCTTACGAATATAATCTGATGAGTTCAAGTAAAAAATAAAAAGTTTAATGTCTTGCTCTGACCGGTTTGGCTCAGTGGATAGAGTGTCAGCCTGTGGACTGAAAGGTCCCAGGTTCGATTCCAGTCACGGGCATGTATCTTGGTTGCGAGCACATCCCCAGTGGGGACTGTGCAGGAGGCAGCTGATCGATGTTTCTCTAATCGATGTTTCTAGCTCTCTATCCCTCTCCCTTCCTCTCTGTAAAAAAATCATTAAAATATATATTTTTAAAAAAAGTTTAATGTCCTATTATATATTTTCTTTTTTCTTATCAATATTACTCAGTTTTGGCTTTTCACTGCTGATAGTGCGTGCAAACATGGTGAACATTCCTAAAACCTGCCGAACTTTCTGTAAGCAGGTGTGACAAGCATCAACCCCACAAAGTAACACAGTACAAGAAGGGCAAGGATTCTCTGTGTGCGCAGGGAAAGCAGCGTTATGACAGGAAGCAAAGTAGCTGTGGTGGGCAGACTAAGCCTATTTTCAAAAAAAAAAAAAGGCTAAAATTACACAGAAGATTGTGCTGAGGCCTGAATATATTGAGCCTAACTGCAGATCGAAGAGAATGCTGGCTATGAAGAGATGCAAGCATTTTGAACTGGGAGGAAATAAGGAGAGAAAGAATCAAGTGATCTAGTTCTAGAGCGTCATATTTTGTTTTATTATATGA
Source organism: Vespertilio murinus (assembly GCA_963924515.1). Lineage (NCBI taxonomy): Eukaryota > Metazoa > Chordata > Mammalia > Chiroptera > Vespertilionidae > Vespertilio > Vespertilio murinus. Next base: position 166,318,227 of record OZ004709.1, on the reverse strand, counting down.
CAATAAAATCTTGATATGTTAAAAAAATATTACTTAGTTCTGAAGAGTCCCAAATGGCTTTAATTTGGGGAGACCATCTATTTATTAATTTTTGTGGTCCATCCTCCTCTCTACTGAGAAGTAAAGTAATTTGACTTTTAATTAAGAGAGTAGGAAACCTCTTCTTGTTGTAGCCACGTAAGAGACCTAGAGCCTGGGTTTTCTGTGTTGGAAAACTAATGAGAAGTACATACCTCACCTGCCTTGGGATGAGGAAAGTGCCCTGTGACCTGGTGAAGGGTTTTGCAGTCACATGTTCTACCATTGAGTTGTACCCTTTCTTGGTGAAGCGTTTTGAAAAGGGATTCCCATCCAGATCACCTTGATTTAGGAAGACTACCTGACATGGAGCTTTGAAAAGGAGTTGGGAACATTTTCAGGAATTGCATATTTAGAACAGTCTTTAAAATGTTGTTATGTTTCATCTGAAAGGTGGCCTCTCTAAATGAAGACAACCTACTATATTTAGCATAGTCCCCATCCCTGGTCGTTTTCACTGAATAATAATACATACTGATTTGCCTTTTCCTTGGCTTTGGTAGATTTAAAGGACAATTCTTTTTATTATTATTTAGCTAGAATAATTTCATGCCACTTTTGGGGAAAATGGAAAGAAAACTAAAGATAGTGACTGATTAGGCCATGTGGAACAGCAATCTTGATTTGTGGACATAACGTCTTGGCAAACTACGAAGTACATGACAGGCAAGCTGAGAGTTGATAGCAGGGAAAATATTCAGTCTTTTGTCCTGGACTGGATATAGCTAGAGAATGAGTCTCTACTTCTACTTTCATAGATGTAAGGATAGAACAAAAACATATAACTTAATTTCATGTTCTGTTTTCCATTAGATTCTTTATTCCATGGCCTTATTCAGAGTAGAACTATAGTAAAGGCAAGATGCTTGACAAGCCTTTGTATTCCAAGAACCCTAAAACAGTTTTCTCAGTTATGTGTATTGTGTCTTACATGGAAACTCGCTGTCCCAGAACTTCTTTTTGATGCTTTCTTTCCTAGTCAGAAGTTATAAATAATGTCAGTGTTTTGGTTGTTCTGAATGGTCTTTCCAAGAACCTTTTATCTTTAGTGATTGTTTCCCCAAGATCAACATTTTCCAAGTTGTCAGATACAAAATGCCAGCCTGGGTTTTCAGGTTGACTAGAGAGTTTTTTTCTAGGTTAATTATTGCAGTCATACAGTTATCTAACTTGCTTTTAAAATTGATATCAGCTTTCTTTTCTCATTATTTTGCTCCTGTAGGTTCCAAATAAGTTTCGCTATCCATTCTACTATGAGATGTGTTGGTATGTGTTGGAGCGCTATGTGTACTGCATAACCAACCGCTCCCACCTAACCAAGGAATTTCAGAAAGAGTCCCTCAGCATGGGTAAGTGTTCTGCCTATACAAATTTTCAAGACACCCTGCAGGACTGAGGGGATGGCTAAGAATATTCAGCAGACTGTTGCTCAATAGTTTTGTTTTTATTTTATTTATTTTATTTTCGGGGTTTTTTGTTTGTTTGTTTGTTTGTTTGTTTACTTATCTACCTGAAAATACCAAATTTAGTTATTGGAGTTGAATGCTGTTTAATAGCTGATCTCCTACCCAGATGTGAATTACTAAGTTAAATGAAATATTCTGGATATCATATTTGTCTGAGTTTATTATTACTTTACTCCTCAAGAAAGGAATCAATTGTCTGGTACGTGACTTTAAAAAAATTATTAAATATATTGGGGTATTATTAAATAGAGTCATAGGCTACAATTATACATTTCTATGATACATAACTTGTATATTAAATCGTGTGCTCACTACCCAAAGTCTATCATCTTCCATCACCATATATTTGGCCCCTTTTACACTCTTCATCTTCCTCTCACCCCCCCCCCCTTCCCCTCTCCTATGGTCATCACCATACTGCGGTCTGTGTCTGAGCTTGTTTATTTATTGCTTTCAGTTTTATATCCCATATATATATATGGCTAAGTAGTATTTCATAGTCTGTATGTACCACATCTTTATCCAGTCACCCATCTAAGGACACTTGGATTGTTTCCATGTCTTGGCTATGGAGATTAATGCTGCAATGAGCAAGCATAGGTAGTACAATGTCTTTATGAATAAATTTTGGGGGCAGATATCCAGAAGATGGATTCGTGGGTCTTATAGTAGCTCAATTCTTAGTTTACAAACCTACTTTTTAAGTATACTAGTATGTGCTTCATGCTGTCTACTTTTTAAAAAGGTAATTAAATCATAACCCCAAATTTGAGTTTGAACTTGAAACTAATTTACAGTAATTTTCATAGGTAACTTTTTTTAGCACACAAAACTGGGCTTTTCTCAATCTTCTGAAAATCCTATAGCCATGATTTTTAACAATGGACATATGGGTGTTGGAATAAGGAAAGATCATTTTAAACGTGTTACAACTTCATTATTAATAACTTGAAGGCCCCGCCTATGCTGCCTATTTCTCTCATTGATCATATTGGCCAAGTGGCTTGTCCTTACTGCATTTTTCTTTTCATACCAACAGATTTGGAGTTAAATGGGTTGGAATCTGGAAATGGGGATGAAGAAGCAGTGGATCGAGAACCCCGGCGCTTGAGCAGTAGGCGTTCTGTCCTCACTAGCCCTGTAGCCAATGGGGTCAACCTGGATTATGATGGACTGGGCAAAACCTGCCGAAGTCTTCCAAGTCTGAAGAAAAGCTTGTCTGGGGACTCATCATCTGACTCTAGCCGGGGCTCTCACAATGGCCAAGTGTGGGATCCCCAGTGTAGTCCCCGAAAGGACAGGCAGGTGCATCTGACCCATTTTGAGCTCGAAGGCCTTCGCTGCCTTGTAGACAAGTTGGAGTCTCTGCCACTGCACAAGAAATGTGTCCCTACAGGGATAGAAGATGAAGATGCTCTGATTGCTGATGTAAAGGTAAGAGTTGCTTGTGTTGTATGACAGCTACTGATCTGGCTAGAGCTGCTAATTTCTGGATTCTGAGAAAGAAATTTTGTGTAGTTCCTGGTTTATCAGAAATTATGTATATGTTTGTACTGCATAGTGTTTCAATTCCTAAAAAGATATGTCTGTTGTAAAAACACAAATTGCAGGTTGATCCTAAAAATCTTTAAAGAAGAGCCTGAGGAAGTGTTTATATTAAGAAGTATTACTTTAGCCGAAACCGGTTTGGCTCAGTGGATAGAGCGTCGACCTGTGGACTGAAAGGTCCCGAGTTCGATTCCGGTCAAGGGCATGGACCTTGGTTTCGGGCACATCCCCAGTAGGGAGTGTGCAGGAGGCAGCTGATCGATGTTTCTCTCTATCGATGTTTCCAACTCTCTATCCCTCTCCCTTCTTCCCTGCAAAAAATCAATAAAATATAAATTGAAAAAAAGAAATATTACTTTAAACTTAAGTTACCCTCATATAAACAGGCCTATTACAGAACAAAAGTAGCCAGTAACAATGTCTAACATTCTTACCCCAAACAGAAGAAAGAAATTATTTTATGTTGGGTTATATTAAGTAGGTTTAGCATATTTAGTTTTAAATTTATCCAGTATTACGACTTAAATATATTAAGGCAACTTCTAAAAATATATCATTTAAAACATAATGCAACCTATTATATCAAGTTTCTTCATGTTGTATATCTTTCTTCCTTTTTTCAAGAGATCTCCCAGCCCTAGCTGGTTTGGCTCAGTGGAAAAAGCGTCGGCCAGCAGACTGGAGGGACCTGGGTTCAATTCCAGTCAAGGGCATATTCCTGGTTGCAGGCTTGATCCCCAGTGGGGGGGTGTGCAGGAGGCAGCCAATCAATGACTCTCTCATCATTGATGTTTCTATATCTCTTTCTCCCTTCCTCTCTGAATCAATAAAAATATATTTTTTTAAAAAGATAGATAAGAAGATAGATCTCCCAGTATTAGCAATCTTGAAAGTCTTTCCCACCTCTCATGTGTTGATCTCAAAGAAATAAGGTTTTTTGTGTGTGTTTTTTAAATATGTTCTTATTTTTTAGATATTTTTATTGATTTCAGAGAGGAAGGGAGGGGAGAGAGAGAAAAACATCAGTGATAAAGAGAGAATCATTGATCTGCTGCCTTCTACATGCTTTCTACTGGGGACTGAGCCCGAAACCCATGTGCATGCGCCCTGACCAGGAATCGAACCTTGGTTCATCGGTCGACGCTCAGCCACTGAACCATGCTAGCCGGGCAAAATGAGTTTATTTTTAAGGAATCCAGATTTGAGCCTTCTGAACGGGAGGGAGCTCTTTTAAGTATTTCTCCTAGGTAACCATTAAAATGAACACCAAAAAATGTAAAGCTGGAAATAACAGTGTTAAGTCAGTGTCTGGAACTAGGTCTTGGTTGCAGGGCATACAAATACAAGGTAAAGTGACACCACTTGCCTCTTCTAGAGCAAACCTTATAAAGCCAAACTTGGTCAGGTTATGTGTATTAGAAAGCTAGCTCACAATTTGTAATAAGTGTTATTTTTAAAACCTGTCATAGATTATTTTAAGCCTCAGAAGGATTATAGGGAATACTTTTGTCACCTTAAGATAGATGGGCTAAATATCTCATTGTAGGTTTTTTTTCCATCTCTTATTCCTGATTCAAGTTTTTCTTTGGTCACCAAACTAACCAACTAAAGTGCTTCCTACCTTTTGCAGCTATCTCAGGAAAGAATTTCAAAGACTGAAATAGGACCTGAACTTTTTTTTTCTTTTTATGATTGCATTTTCATTATATCTTATTGTTTATGCATCAGTAAAAAGGTAAAAATTAGAGAGGCTCTGCCCTAACCGGTTTTGCTCAGTGGATAGAGCATCGGCCTGCAGACTCAAGAGTCCCAGGTTCGATTCTGGTCAAGGGCACATACCTTGGTTGCGGGCACATACCCAGTGGGGAGTGTGCAGGAGGCAATTGGTTGATATTTCTCTCCCAGCAATGTTTCTAACTCTATCCCTCTCCTTTCCTCCCTGTAAAAAAATCAATAAAATACATATTTTAAAAAATTAGAGGCTAAAAGGAGTCTAACCTGGTGAAGTTGGTTTTCTCCCTGGACAGTTGGTTTTATAGTTTGTTTTATAAGGTTTGCTCTAGAAAGAGCAAGTGGCATCACTTTACCTTGTATTTAGGGGAGGAAATGACAAAGTTCAAGATAGGTGCAGTCCTGTTTCTATAATGATTAATGCATAGCACAAAACAAACATAGCCATACATTTCCAGACTCACAAGCTAGATCTCAGACTCACTCCCATACTTAAGTAATCAAAGGACACTTACCGTATTTGCCGGCGTATAAGACGATTTTTTTGGCCCTGAAAAATATGCCTCCAAGTGGGGGGTAGTCTTATACGGCGAGTATATAACAAACTCTGTATTTTTTGTGGAAATGTTAGGGGGTCGTCTTATACGCCCAGTCTCTTATACGCCGGCAAATACGGTATTTTTCAGGGCCAAAAAATCGTCTTATATGCCGGCAAATACGGTAGTTTCTTTCTTCTCTATTGTGATCAGACACATATAAGTATATTTTCCTGAGAATTTGAGTGTAATGTCTTTTTTTTTTTTCCTACAGAAGTTTGTGGGGTTTTTTAAAAATATATTTTTAATTGATTTTAGAGAGAAAGCGAGAGTAAAAACGTCAATGATAAGAGAGACTCATTGATTGGCTGCCTGCTGCACGCCCCCCCCCCCCCCCTAGGAATTGAGCCCGCAATCTGGGTATGTGTCCTTGACCAGAATCAAACCCAGGACCCTTCAGTCTGCAGGCTGACGCTCTATCCACTGAGCCAAACCAGCTAGGGCCAGAATTTTTTTTTTTATGTAGCTATTCCATCATGGATACATGTGAGAAACATAAAATTATGACTTTGGGAATTTAGTGATTTGTATAATTGTCTTTAAGAACCCTAAGAAGAAAGATTTCTTAATTTATATCTCACTAACATTCTTTTGGCCGGGGTATTTCTGATTTATGAAAAAGAAAAATATATTTTCAGTCCTAAGTGATGTCTATAGTGATAATCCAGAATCCAGTTGTAGGAAGCCATATTATAATCTGCTAATCATTTGTACAAGGTCAAGTATCACGATCAAAATAGGCAAACTCTCTTACCTAAGTAGTTAAATAAGAATGTTTGAGGAGGCAGAGTGGTAAGAGGAAATTTTAAAAGATATGATTCAAATATTAAGCAATATAATAGGAGGCTACTAGAAGGGCAATGAGTTTAGAAGGTACATCTAAAGAGGACTCAGCATTATAAAAGTGTCTAGAGAGAACATCCCCATGTTTATCAGGAATCATGAGAGACATGGCTGCCATTGCTGGCTAAGATGGAATGGCACAGCGACCAGAGCATGAGGAACGGATCTTTAGTAGGATGACCGCATAGGCTGACAATGTTTGAATTTCCCCTGCAGAGGCTTTCCACAACTTCTTTTGTTTACTCAATACCATAATCATAATCAGAAGACAACAGCTTCAGATCCCAGCTCTGCAGGTACTCTCACTTAAGATCAAATTAATTGCCCAGCCAGCGTGGCAACAATGGTTGAGCATCAACTATGAACCAGGGAGTCACAGATTCAATTCCCAGTCTGGGCATATGTCCAAATTATGGGCTCGATCTCATGTGTGCAGGAGGCAGCCAATCAATGATTTTCTCTCATCGATATTTCTATCTCCATCTCCCTTTCTCTCTGATATCAATGAAATTTTTTAAAAAAAGATCTAATGAATTAATTATTCCTACATTTGACTATATTTAATCAGAGCTTCAGATAATAGTGAGTTTGGAGCTTGAATCATTTGAAAATCTGAAGAAAATAAAGCATTAGGTTGGGTGAGTGCCGAATAACTACACAAGTAGAGACTATAGTGCTAGAGAACGTAGTGTTTGTAGACAGAATGCTACACCGCAGTGGAGGACAGAAGCAAGCTTCATTTACCCTTCCTGCAGAGGAAGGGATTGGTTTTTGTTGTAGCCTATTGGTTTTGTTGAGAGCCATAAATAACCGGCAGAAGAGAAGAGAGAAAAAGTGGTGAGATGAGATGTTCATAAACATATTCTGCTGAAACCGGTTTGGCTCAGTGGTAGAGCTAGAGCGACGGTCTGCGGACTGAAAGGTCCCGGGTTCAATTCCGGTCAAGGACATGTACCTTGGTTGCGGGCACATCCCCGGTAGGGGGCGTGCAAGAGGCAGCTGATTGCTTCTCTCTCATCAATGTTTCTAGTTCTCTATCTCTCTCCCTTCCTCTCTGTAAAATATCAATAAAACATATTTTTTTTAAAAATATATTCTCTGGAAAAAAAGTCAGTTTTAGTGATGTGGTAAAAGGGCTTTGAGGGTGCCAAAATGTTAAGTTCTACAGTGATGAAGAGCAAATCATAGAATATAGAATTGGAAGGAGATTCGATTAAAAAGTGTTGACTTGCCGAAACCGGTTTGGCGTTCTGCGGACTGAAGGGTCCCGGGTTCGGTTCCGGTCAGGGGCATGTGCATTGGTTGCGGGCATATCCCCAGTGGGGGGTGTGCAAGAGGCAGCTGCTCGATGTTTCTCTCTCATTTACATATCTAGCTCTCTATCTCTCTCCCTTCCTCTCTGTAAAATATCAATAAAATATATATATTTTTTTAAAGTGTTGACTTAATGGTAAAATTCAGGGAAAGAAATTAGTATGTGTAAAGTTCTGATTAAGAGGGGTGTGGATATGAATCCTAAAAGTAGACTAAAAATAGAATGGAGTTCTCTCCTACTGTGAGATATTTCACATTTCTAAAATTGAGAAGTTGTGTCCTGGATAGATGCTGAATAAAGAGGCAGGACGTGGAGCAGTGTGTATAGTACAGCCCCATTAATGTAAGAAAAAGAGTCCCTTTGTATGTGCATTGGGGGGGAGGACAAGAGGGCAGAGGAGGGCACATCAACTGATGACAGTGGGTCACAGCAAGGAGTTGGGAGTCAGCTGGAAGACTGAGTTTTAATCAGACTATTGTTTTGTTTGTGCTTGTTTTGGTAATAAAGAAGATCTTAATATCTGTAAAAGAAGTTTTTAATATATCAATATAGCCCTAGTTGGTTTGGCTTAGTAGATAGAGCATCAGCCTGCGGACCGAAGGGTCACTGGTTCGATTCTGGTCAAGGACACCTACCTCGGTTGCAGGCTCCTGGCCCTGCCTGGTTGGGCGCGCGCAAAGGCAACCAATCAATGTGTTTCTCTCACATCGATATTTCTCTCTGTCTTTCCCTTTCTCCCACTCTCTCTGAAAACCAATGGAAAAAAAATACACATATGCCTAACTCGTTTAATGAAAAATTCAGTATTGTTGAATATTTTTCTATTTTCCTGTTTGCTCTTAAAGCATTTACTAGTAGATAAGCTTGACAGCCATTTGACTTTGGGGCAAAGCCTGTTTTTCCTCTATAGATAACATCTACCTCAGTGGGGCTGTTAGGAAAATTAATGATGTTAGTAAAGTATTTAACAAATGGTATTATTACCATTACCAGAAAAAAATTAGATGTTACAAGTCTTTGAAATTCATTTATTTTGCTACTTTGAACGATGCCTAGTCAGTGCCAGGAATCATGCTTAGTGTTGGAATAAATATGCAAACATTTCAGGGACTCAGCCCTCAAGGGGCTTACAGTCCAGGGTGGAGCAGCATGTAAGTGGTCTAAGAAAGTGAGAGCACTTCAGGTTCACGGGTGCTGTGCATGACGGCACCAAGAGCACACAGGGAGGGTCCAGTGGTGGGCTCTGCCCTGCGGGAAGGAGATGTCAGTCTTCTTAATCACCAGTTAATAAGCTTGCCTGTTAGATGATACAAATTGATTACTTCAATATTGTGTAGATGGTAAAATCTATCAGTTTATAAATTTGAAAACTACTTTGTGGTTCAATAGGCTACTGTTGCTCCGATCTAAAATTCTAACAGTTTATTTTGTAATTATGGTCTAAAAATTTACCCTGGACTCCATCCCAGGAGTGTGATGAGATTGAAGCCAGAGTTTGGTTACAAATAAATACAGAAGCACTGATCAGAAATTTTCTTTATCTGATATTAATAAAGAGAATAACTGGTAGAGGTCTCAGTGTAATTAGATTTTAATCCAGTAAACCAGATTAGGAGTGGGAGAAAGCAACCTGTATAAATAAAACTTCATTTGCAATTCTTACTAACAATATATTTGTAATAATTTGCATTCTTATTGAGTAGAAAGTTTTAAATAATTTAACTCAGTTATAGGCATATAGGTTAGCCCTGGCTTTTAGGTTAGTGTGGCTTAGTTGGTCAGGTGTTGTCCTGTACACCAGAAGGTTGCCAGTTTGATTCCTGGTCAGGGCATATTCTCTGGGTTCCAGGTTCAATCCCCGGTAGGGGACATGCATCCAATCAGTGTTTCATTCTCGCATCAATGTTTCTCTCTAAAAAATCTATTTTAAAATCTTTTTTTTAAAAGGTATATAAAGTAGGTTAAAATAGATTTAGTCTTTAAAATATTTCCATTATATTCCTTTATTATGTCATGTCATGTTCTTAATAATTCTGATCTTTTTAACAGTTTTTTTGAATGAACCAATCAATTTCATTTTATTTGAGAAAGAGAAACATTGACGGGAGAGAGAGACATCAATTGGTTGCCTCCTATATGTACTCCAACCTGGGGCGGGGGACGAATCCGTAACCCAGATATGAATCCTTGACTGGCAATCGAACCCAAGACCTTCCAATGCATGGGCCGATGCTGTAACCACTGAGCAATACCAGTCAGGGCTAATTCTGATCTTTGTTGCCTATCTTTTATTCTGAATTAATGGGGGTGGGGTTGGCCTATTAATTTGTGATTTGAAGACTTACTTGGAGTGTTTCCTAGTGCCCTATCTGTTTTTGTTCTTTCCTGTGACTTCCAAGAATTTATACTTGCTACAACTGGAACTTTATTTTGTTTCAGAGTAACATGTTTCTCTTAAGTATTTGTATTTTATCATCCCTCTAAGTTAGATAGCACTAAGATCAAAATAAGCATTTTCTGCTCTGGCCCGATAGCTCAGTTTGTTAGAGAGATGTCACATAAGGAAAGTTTTTCACACATAATAGAATAGGCTGATTGAGTCTTTGAGTCTTAAGAATAAGGGCAAAGAAGAGATTTAGGATAGATAGAATGACCATATAAATATTTCCAGGAAGAGCTCCACCTGAGAACACAAAAGTCCCTCCTTTCTTTGGCAGACTATTATACAAATTAAAGTATGCAGCCCCTGAAAGATATTAGACTACTGACTACTAGAAACTCACTGAAACAACCATGCTGAGAATAAGAATTCCCAGTGGTGAGAGCTGGGTCCTAGTAGCCTGAAATGTTTATTTCAGTGCAGCGTCTGTAATTTCCAGAAAACGCAGGTTACAATTCTGAGAGTCTAAAGATTACATTTAAAAATTTAAAAATTACGTAAATCTCGACCCAAAATATGATCCTCTGTAGCCTGAGTGACTGCTGGTTCAGAGCTTCACCCTTTCTGATTGGTGCGCGGAGAGTGGGTGACCGATCACTCCGGTGGTTGTCACAGTAGCATCCAGGCGGCTGACGGGACGCGGGGCTGCTTTATCGAGGGAATCAAGAAGAGGCCGTCAGGACCAGCCACCAGCGTGGGAGATGTGCTGAGTGCTGGTGTCCTGAAGGAGGGATAATCGGAGGGGCAGAATAAGCCCGATAAGCTAAGGTCCCAGGAGACTGGCAAATACACATTTGCTGTCTCCCTGATCTCGGGTCACACCTCAGATAATGTGGCCTGGTCAGAAGAGCTGTCCAGCCATGACCCTTACCTGGTGGCACCAGTCACAACCCGAGACAGGCAGCTGTTGTAGACAGTTGATGTTAAACAGAGACATTGTTTTGAATACCTCTATATTGGTTGGTTTTTCTGGAACCCTGTATGCTGGCTCTGTATTCTGGGCTGGGAGAGCAGCAGTGAGCAGTTGAAGCGAGTCATGTCAGAGGAGAGAAAGTGCCTGCGGAGAGGCTCAGCTTCCGCCTGCAAGGCGGAACTTCTGGCCACTCCTGTGAGAGAGAGCAGGAAGCGTCCTGTGTGTGCAGTCTGGGGAGCGGTGCGAACTAACAATGAGAGGTGACCCTGAAGGGAAGGGTGTGGACTGATACGGGACTAATGCGGGACCAGAGGCCTAATGGGTTAAGGCTTTCCCTCCCTCTGGCTGGCGCCTGCCAAAGTCGGCCAGCGGCGCCCTCGGGCCACCCCGGGTCTCCTATTGCAGCGGCGGGGCGGCGGGCGGGAGCGGGAGGCGGTGCTCGGCCGCTCCTCGGCCCGCTCTCCTCCAATGGCCGGGAGGAGAGGCCCGAAGAGCACCTCCCTCCCGACTCTGCAGCAGGCTGCCTGGGCCCTCTGCCGGCAAGCCCAGCTTCCCCCACCCCCCCCTGCCATCTTCCGTTGCAAAGCATTTCTGGGAGCTGCATGTGGGTGACGCAGCAGCATTGTTCGCAGGCAGAGGAAGCCGCGGCTGAGCTGAAGGTCTCTGGAAGGAGCTCTGAGCGCCGCACACCGCTCCCTCTGGGCGGCCGGACTGTCCTGCCTTATGTACTCTGGGAGATTTCAGAATTTTCAATTAAATCGGATTTTCCAAGAGGCAGAAAACCTAACTCCTTCAGCACAACTTCCTATACAGAAAACAAAACAAAGACGCTGGGGAAACTTCAACCAAAAGCCTCAGCACTCCAGAGGGACGAGAAACACAAGGTCAGGCGGGCGGGCGGCGGGCGGCAAACCCTTCCTGGTTCAGGGCTGAACTGCGGGGACTTCGGGGAAAGGCAGAGGACGTCTGCCGGGCGAGCCCTAGACAATGCTGAGGTACTTTATGTTGGTGGAGCCGTCACTGCACTTGCTCCCCGCCTTGTGGGCTGTGCTTCTGAATTGGGTCGCTTGGCTTTGGGGAATCCATTCCCCTTCTCCGCCCAGACGTCCCTGTTCTCTTCCCCTTCCTGGCTCGTGTTTGAACGTTCTCCGCAAAACCGGGATTCTAGAGAGGCGTTAGCCTTCTGCATTCCGCCCCTGCTCCCCGTCCCAAACCCCCTCTGGTGAAGGTTGGTGGCTTCTTTATATGGTTCCATGCAGAGCCTCAGCTGGAGCCTGTCTTTTTCCATGAAAACAGGGTGTGCTTGGTTGTATGGCCCCAGCAAAATAAGGCTTGGAAGGCAATCTGCATTTCCCCCCACACCCACACAGACCCCAGTAACTGAGTCTGTGTGTTAACAGCCCCCCCTCCCACTTCCTCCCCACCCACAGCTTCTCCGCCCACCCTGCTCCCCACAGAAACCCAGCCGGGAGCCCTGGGCTGCTGCTGGTGAACAGTGCGGCTCCTTTTCTACTCTCACACAGTCCGACAGTTGCGGATCTCTGTGTGCCGTCTGTTTTGCCGAAAGTGGAAAGTCCCTATTTGTGGACAGCTCTGAGCCGGGGAGAGGAAATGGGCAGAGTCCTACTCCTCGGCAGTGCGAGGTGGGGGAGGGGAGCTGTGCGCTCTCAAGCTCACATTTTGAATGGACCTGAATTTTTCACCCCAGGGAGATTGGAGCCCATACCAGAGTCTCGTCCCATGCGGCACCGCACCCTGCTCCTCACCCCCACGCAGTGTGGTACTAACAGGAGGCTCCAGAATAGGGTGCCATAGCAACTCAGAGTAAATAAAACGGCTGGAAATGAAATCAGTTTGGGGGAGGGGGAAAGGCATCTGGAGGCTTGGCAAAGGGGGATCTTCATAGAGAAGCTTCCTGGGTATGAGTTAAAGGGTCTTTCTGAGTCCCAACTCTGGGGTTTGGAACCTGATCCTAAGGTTCAGGAAGAAAATGCTTGGTAAGGAAAATGCTTGCTTCAGAAAGTTTAGGTCTCCAGGCAGAGAGCCCACAAGGTTATGAGAGTGATCATTAAAAGTGGCCCAAGCATGGATCAAAGTTTAGTTTTTTCTAAACAGTTAGTATCCTATATTCACCTAAGGAATCATGTCACTTGTCTTCTGTATTTGTGTTGTTGTTTTTTTTGTCGGTGTCATTACTTTAAGACTTATGAGGTCAGAGGGATTTCATCCTGCTAGGTTTGGAATTCAGAAATTTCTGTCTATAAAACTTTAAAGGTTTCAAAACAACACTCAACCACTGTGATTCACTTAAGTGGCAGTTTCTTACTGTGGTATTATTCCTAAGTCATGCAAACTAGATTGGTTAAAGCCATAAGAGAACTATTGTTCCTAAAATTATTCCTGCCCTATTTATAGGAATAAAGGCAAATAATTGACCATGCGTGCGCGCGTGTGCATGTGCGTGCGTGTGTGTGTGTGTGTGTGTGTGTGTGTAAGAGAGAGAGATTTAAGGCTAAGATTTCTGTAATCAGCCTTAGAAGAACAGAGTCCCTGGTTGAGGTAGACATTAAGACTCTGCTGTTCAGATTATTAATTCAGTATTAACATATATATATATTAGTGTGTGTGTGTGTGTGTGTGTGTGTATATATATATATATATATATATACACACACTATTTTGCTGACACATACACTATTTTGCTGACATCTGCAAATTGAAGTCAGTACTTACTATCTAGCAGTACTCATTAACTGGTATGAAAAAGTAAAAGGGTGAAATAAAGTTTTATTGTCATCTGTAGAACTAGCTGCTTCAGTGAAAGTGTCAACAAAGTAGTGTATACACAAGAACCAGGTTGGGAACAAAGATACAAGTTTTGACAGTATTGTACTAGTTTTAAGTTTTCTCTTTCGTTTCAATTTACTTGTTCTTCAGCAAGTCTGTAATGAAGTGAAAATAGAGACAGCTGGTTCCCTGGTCTTCCCCTTGGTGCTACGGGACTGAGGCTAAGGAGTGATGGGCTCTTTGTTCACTGTGCCCCCTTTTCTTCTGTCCCACCCTTAGGTTTTGCTGGAGGAGCTTGCCAACAGTGATCCCAAGTTAGCCCTCACTGGAGTCCCTATCGTACAGTGGCCAAAAAGGGATAAGGTAAGAAACTCTTCTAATTGACCTTCAGGTTGGAAAGTATTTACTGTATGACCATTGTTATTCTGGAAGAAAAGGACATCTAGAAGCATTTGGTGCATGAATACAAAGGGACTGAAAATCATTCCTCAGTTCGTTCTGACTCTTAGGTCAGGGTAATTGGCTATCTTTGGAGGTGACACTCTTAACAAAACTATCAAACTAGGAGACCTGTCTCCAAGTTCGGATGCCAAGGTATGCGTTTGTTCACCAGAATGGGCCGGCTCCTATCCTCTGGCCCAGTGACACAATTATTTTCACAGAATGATTTAAAACTGGTTAAAATAATTACATATATATTTAAAAGGCCAGGGTGTTTCTGTGTTGAATTGAGACCACATTCTTAAGTTTCCTTTAATTTGGACTTTTCACTATCAAATTGAAAAGAGAAGATAGAAATTACCCATTAGCTAATAAATTGTCAGTTGTGAATTTTGATGACTCTTCAATTAGGCCCTGAATAATTTTTCCCCACATTGTCCTTTGTCAAAATTATTACATAAAAGTGATAAAAATAATTTAAAAAAAAGAAAAGTAAGTGATAGCATTCTGATCGTGAGAGTGGCCCTTGTTTGGTGTTCCTAAAGCTGAAATTGCAGGCCAGCACTTTGTAGGGTGTTGGGTAGAGTATAAAGGTGTGTGGCTGAAAGATGTCTTGAAAGAACTGTCTCCTCCTGCCCAGGTGCAGGGCTCCCATGTGGCCTCAAAATACTTTAGTCATTTCTGTGTTAGTGGAGTGTCTGCTGTGTTATGTACAGGTTTTATACTTGGATTGAGAGTAATACAGAAACGAACAAGACCTGCCTGACCCTCCGGTAGTTTACTGTCTTCTTTAGGAGTGTACACTGAGTGATAATATTCAGGATAAGGAAATGTTGGAGGGCCCTGACGTGACTGGTACCTAGAAAGCTCAACAGCATGAGAGATGTCTCTGAAGGAATCGGCAACCTTTTTTTCAAAAATTATATTTTTATTGATTTTAAGAGAGGAAGGGAGAGGGACAAAGAGAGAAACATCAATGATGAGAGAAAATCATTGATTGGCTGCCTCCCGTGGGGATCGAGCCCACAACCCGGGCATGTGCCTTTGACCGGAATTGAACCTGAGACCCTTCAGTTCATAAGATGACTCTCTGTCCACTGAGCCAAACCAGCTAGGGTGGAATTGGCAACCTTTTTCAGATAAGGTAATATGTAGATAATAAAGATTAATATTTTAGGTTTTGCAGGCCGTACGGTCTCTGTCACAACTTCAGTTCTGCCAGTGCACATAAAAGCAGGCATAGACCGTACATAAGCAACTGCACATGGCTGTGTCCTAGTAACTTATT
Organism: Vespertilio murinus; assembly: GCA_963924515.1. Classification (NCBI taxonomy): domain Eukaryota; kingdom Metazoa; phylum Chordata; class Mammalia; order Chiroptera; family Vespertilionidae; genus Vespertilio; species Vespertilio murinus. The sequence continues at coordinate 166,302,781 of OZ004709.1, read as the reverse complement.
TACAAAAAAACAGGCAGCAGGCAGATTTCTCCACGGGCCATGTAATCTTCTACCGTCTCTAGTTCTTAAAGCTACCTGATATATTTGACCTCACTGCTTTCTCTTCCCAGCTTAAATTCCCCACCCGGCCAAAGGTGCGGGTTCCTACCATCCCCATCACAAAGCCTCACACTATGAAACCAGCTCCACGGCTAACACCTGTGAGGCCGGCTGCCGCCTCCCCCATAGTGTCTGGAGCCAGGCGGAGACGAGTACGATGTCGAAAGTGCAAAGCCTGTGTGCAAGGAGAATGTGGCGTGTGCCACTACTGCAGGGACATGAAGAAGTTCGGAGGGCCTGGTCGTATGAAGCAGTCCTGTGTCCTCCGGCAGTGCTTGGCAGTGAGTGACCTACTGGGTAAAGAATTGGGGGAGCGGTGGTGCCAAAGGGACTGAAATACGTTGAATATAAAGTTTTTGAGACTTGGAAAGAAAAAGTTACTCTCTCTTTTTAGCTTTCTTCATTTTGGCCCTTTTCTCCCTGGGTTGTGAAGGAACATCTAGTACTAAAACTTAGCTAGTACTAAATCTTTCAGCCATATCCAGTTTTCAAATGAGAAACCGGCATTTGAAGGGAAAATCACTGCTATCTGTCCCCTCCCTCTTTAAGTGGATTGGAAAGAAAGGACCCCAAGACCAGGGCCTGCTCACTAAAAATAAACTGGTCTCTGTTGGTCTGTTGTCTGTAGCTACTTGATCTCCCCACCTCACACCCCAACCCCGCCCCGTCTTCTTCCTCGCCCACTTCTCTCCCTGGTCTCCACGTTCCCTATGTGTTTACTATAGAGTCACAGGAACCAAACTGCCCATCTCAGTTAAAGGGAAGCTGAAGTGATAAGAATCTAAGTCTGCTCTTCTCTTGGTTTCTATCTTTGTCCTCTTGTAGCCCAGACTGCCTCACTCGGTCACATGCTCCCTCTGTGGAGAAGTGGATCAAAATGAGGAGACACAGGACTTTGAAAAGAAACTCATGGAATGCTGTATCTGCAATGAGATTGTTCATCCTGGCTGCCTCCAGGTGAGACCCTGAGGGGCTCCTGGGGTCTCAGCTGATAGAGTGTCTAAAGAAACAGTGGAGCAGAGGAAACTGGAATATATGTCTCAGGAAACTGCCAGCATCCATATTGTCGGCCATCAGCTGTGGGTCACGTAATGATGTAAAATCTACCCTTGATCCAAATGTCTCTACTGTGTATCATACACTGTGCTAGGCCTTGAGGATAGACCAGTACACAAAAAAGTCCAGATTTCTGCCCTCAGGGAGCTCACGTTCTGGCCTGTGGAGACTCTGTTTGGAGTCTCCAGGCCATCATGGAACTTTGAGGTCTGTTTTGGAATGTTTCATGGATGTAAGCATCTTTGTTGAATACTTCATTCTATCACTAGATATTAGTTCCTAAAAAGCAGTGAGAGTCGTAACATTAGCCAATAACATTTAATGAGTGCTCAGTCTGTATCAGGCTTAGTGCACACCTAAGGAGCTTTAAAAAAAGAAGTTCAGATCCCAGAGATTGAGTCAGCTCTTCTAGCCCAGACCTAGGCTGAGGCATTCAAAATCTCCTACATCATTCTGATGTGCAGCTGAGACGGAGAGCTGATGGTTTCCATGCACTCCCTTGTTTAAGCTCTAACAACTGTGTGAAGTTGGGTCTGCCTGCCTCGTTTCTTTGTATTTCTTTAAATCTAAAAAGCATTGGTGCTGGTACTTTTTGGTCTTCCCAGAGGTGTCAATTATGTCATGACTGCACCTGGGTGACAACGATTTATAAAACACTGTTTTATATGAGAAGCAGCTCAATTTCAGAAAGATTCAAATGTGAAAAATATGCTTCTTAGAATCAATAAAATAGGATGTTATCTCTACGATAATAATGGTAATTACGGAGCATTTATTACATGCCAGGTATTTATCTAAACACTTTACGTAATACTTAATTAAATCTTCATCACAACCTATAAAATGAGTATTGTTATTTATCCCCACTTTACAGTGAGCCACAGAGACTAGGCCTCTGTCTCTGAACCCAAGCGGTCATAACTATGCCCCATGTTAAGATTGGGTCTGGCACCATTCCTGTGTGGTCCGTTTCTTTTGCAAACTGGCATGAGACCCTCTGGAGTATATGTGTCAAGAGAAGAGGCCCCAGACTCAGGAATTTCCCCATAGAGCCTCACTGATCAAGTAACCAAGAGTGAGGGTAGCGTTTCCCTGTGGTAACGTGAGACTAAATGGCTCTCGTTTTTTCTCTCATGAGCCAATGTATTTAGAAATGGGTAACTCTTCAAGGTCCTTCCTAACCATGTGGTGATTAGTGTTTAATAAAGGAGGCTTAAGAGGCAGGCTTTTTTAATTTTTTGCTTTTTTATTTACTTTTTGCTTTTTTTTTTGCTTTTTTTTATTTTTGCTTTTTTATTTTTTTTATTTTTATTTTTTTGTAATGAGACAGATTTTTAACATCCCTGTCTACCTATAGATGGATGGAGAGGGGTTGCTTAACGAGGAATTGCCAAATTGCTGGGAGTGTCCCAAGTGCTACCAGGAGGACAGCTCAGAGAAAGCCCAGGTAAGGGAACTTTATCCAGACTTGCCCTGTGAGAAGAAAGGAAGCATCAAGCTTAGGAGGTGTTTGCCTTTGCAACTTGATTCACATGGTTTTCCGATTCAGGGATATTTTTAATCTTTTTTATATTTTTCCCTTTAGTTATTTTATTTTATTTTATTAGTTTTTATTTTTAAATATATTTTTGTTGATTTCAGAGAGGAAGGGAGAAGGAGAGTGAGATAGAAACATCAATGAGAGAGACTCACTGATCGGCTGCCTTCTGCACACCCCACATTGGGGATTGAGCCCACAACAGTAGAACCATGACCTTCTGGTTCATAGGTCAATGCTCAACCACTGAGCCATGCCAGCTGGGCCTTTTGTGTTATTGAATATTGTTTCACTTGGGGTCTGCAAATGGCTGCGGTTCTTATACAATCTGGGGCCCTAGAAAAAGAGGAAACACAGCTGGGCTGTTGGAGCAAGGTTGCTGTGGAGTGAAACTTTAGCAGAGATCTGAAGCAGCTGGGAAATACAGTGGTGTACTGGAGTTTCCAGTTAAGCGGGTTCACATTTTTGTCATCTTCACCTTTGGGCTCACAGGAAGTCTGCCCATGGGCCCAAATGTGTCCTCCAGGGGCGGCCCCTCCCCCAGGGGCGGCCAGTCCTGTGCCCTTGGCCCTGGGCAGCTGTGGTTGTTGGCCCAATGGTCGCCAGTGATGTCAGAGGGCCAAAAGGACTCTGGTTACCGGGGCTGGCAAGACAAGACCTGTGCTAAGGGCACACGCAGAGGAGAGAGCTGGTCTGGTGTCCGTCATCCGGGCCGGTGGTCTCCTGGATGCACTGCGTAGGAGTGGAGGCAAGGGCCTTGTCTTTCTACTTCTTTCGCCCTAGGCAGTGAGTTAGTTGAGTTTTCAGTCTAAATATCTTTGAGGACAAAGATTTCTAGAGTTGACTAATCTAGAATTCTCTGTATTTCAAGTTCTTATACTAGGAACAGGTTTGTTTTGTTTCTCTTTAATATATGTTTTTGTTGATTGCAGGGAGGAAGGGAGAGTGAGTGATAGAAACATCAATGATGAGAGAGAATCATTGCTAGGCTGCCTCCTGTAGGCCCCACGCTGGGGATCAAGGCCACAACCCGGGCATGTGCGCTGACCAGGAATTGAATCATGACCTGGTTCATGGGTCAACACTCAACCACTGAGTCACACCGCCTGGGCTTATTTGTTTTTTAATGTATTGATGAGGGAGAGAGAAAAACGTTGATTTGTTGATCCACTTATTTATGCATTCACTGGTTGATTCTTGTATGTGCCCTGTCCGGGGATCAAACCCGCAACCTTGAGGCATCGGTACAATGATATAACAACTGAGCTACCAGGACAGGGCTAGGAGCAAGTTTTTATACTGGCAGATTCTACATTTGTCTTTACTGGTAGTGGTGGGCGTTACTTCTCTGTTGTAGCAGATGGGTTGCCAGGTGCTGTGTTTTAGTGTCACCTTCTGGTGTTCGGTAAAAGCCAGTACCCGAAAGGTGGTTATCCTCTTCCAACCACAGTGCACTAAAAATATGAGGGTGAAAAGGAGGAGGATTATTGCTTAGGGACAGAAAATGTCTTCTCCTTCACAAAAATCAACTGCTGCTGTGAAACCTAGTGAAACATGTTAATTCGGCTTTATCGCAACATAGCCAAGGCGGGCTCCCGAAAGGGGCAAGAGGCTGGAGGACACAGTGGCGTGGGATGAGTTTGTGTTCCTTTACGAAAGGTTGTCTTCGCCCAGCCTGAATTCCTCCTCCCATCCAGAGCAGGTTCCTGCGGGAATAGTGCGGTTTCTACAGAGGTTCTCATTCTCTGCCCCGGGTCTCTGGGGAGAGGGTGGGCGCTGAGTGGAAGCAGCAGACTGGTGGAGGCGAGCTCAGACACGGTGGAGCTGGGGGTCTGTTGTGCGGACTGCTCTCAGGTTTTGCATCCTAGCCCATAGAGTAAATGGAGGCCTCTTTTCTTTCACCACTAGCATCTCTTCTGCCAGAAGCATCTCTTAATGCTTTCTCCCTAGAAAAGCAGTGATCTGTCTTCTCTAGTCCGCTGACAGCGACAGGAGGCACTCACGTGGCTTTTTTGGGCCTGTTTTATAGAAGCGGAAGATGGAAGAGAGCGACGACGAAGCTGTGCAAGCCAAAGTCCTGCGGCCCCTGCGGAGCTGTGACGAGCCCCTCACACCCCCGCCTCACTCCCCCACCTCCATGCTGCAGCTCATCCATGACCCGGTGTCCCCCCGGGGCATGGTGACTCGGTCGTCGCCTGGGGCCGGCCCCAGCGACCACCACGGCGCCAGCCGCGACGAGCGCTTCAAACGTCGGCAGCTGCTGCGGCTGCAGGCCTCCGAGCGCTCCCTGGTGCGCGAGAAGGAGAACAACCCCAGCGGCAGGAAGGAGCTGTCCGAAGTCGAGAAAGCCAAGATCCGGGGATCGTACCTCACGGTCACGCTGCAGAGGCCCACCAAAGAGCTCCACGGGACATCCATTGTGCCCAAGCTGCAGGCCATCACGGCCTCCTCTGCCAACCTCCGCCATTCCCCCCGAGTGCTAGTGCAGCACTGCCCAGCCCGAACCCCCCAGCGCGGGGATGAGGAGGGGCTGGGGGGAGAGGACGAGGAGGAGGAGGATGAGGAGGAGGAAGATGACAGTGCAGAGGAGGGGGGTGCGGCCAGGCTGAATGGCCGGGGCAGTTGGGCTCAGGATGGAGACGAAAGCTGGATGCAGCGGGAGGTCTGGATGTCTGTCTTCCGCTACCTCAGCCGCAGAGAACTTTGTGAATGTATGCGAGTGTGCAAGACGTGGTATAAATGGTGAGCAGGGATACAGGGATCAAGACCAGGGGTATGGGAGCAGGTGGCAGGTTTTTCAAATGAGACAACATGTGATTTGGCATCTGGAGGCTTGTTGGGACCTAAAAGATTGAATCAACCTAGTCTGTTCCTCAGACTGGGTTCTTGTTCAAGATGTTGACACTTGTGTCCATGAGGGAAATTTGGCCCTTTGCCTCCTCCCTTATCCATACTTTTCCATCTCTCTTTACTGGGCATAGGAAACTGGTTTGGGGGATGGATCTGTAGTTTGTGTGAAAACTTCAGTCATAAGTTTCCCCGCAAGTCAGTGAAACTAGTCACTTATTTGTTGAGTCTGTGATGTGCCAGTCACTCTCCTGGTCCTGGAGACAGGTGACGCCCAATAATTGCCTGCTCGGTCCCCTCTCTAATAGGAGAAGTGGGCATGCTTTTCAAACAACTTGAAGGTGCTCACACTTTTCTAGTTTTAATTCTTGTTCCCAAAATCTGGACCAGAATTGCTTTCTCCAACAAGCAGGGTCCAGTTTTCCAGTTTTTAAACTTGAGACTTAGTTGTCCTTAATGAGGCCAACAGTTTCTTCTCAAGTTAAACATTAAGAAATGGGGGGTGGGGGTGTCCCTAGTGATGATGAACAAAGATTTTCATAGGACACTGATTTTCCTCAAGCTTCGGAACCCTAGGACATACCCTGCATATCTGGGTAGTTCTCAAAGATGATGCCCAAACCAGTGGCATCACCCGGGACCTTGTTAGAAATGCAAGTTCTCAGGGCCCACCTAACAGAACGTCCGAGGGCAGGGCCGGTCAGTCTGTCCTTAAGTCCTCCAGGAGTTCTGGTACACATTCAAGTCTGAGATCCACCGCTTTAGGTAAGCTGCTTGTTTCTGCTAGAAAAGTTTCATGTGCCATTGGTAAAGTTCTTTTCAGTTTTAAAATAAATACCCCATTCTTCACAAATACAAGCTTACTTCCCAAATCTGAATATGTGAGCCTCACAAATGCTCCTAATATTTCTCTTTGTAGGGCTAGTGGGCCTGCCTTGGCTTCCAGGCCAGATCACGTAAGATTCCCATGCTGTCCTGTCTCCCTTCTGCTGCCAGCAGACTGAGCCGGCTGCGGGGACAGGCACTGTAAGATATTAAATAGAGGCCTGCATGTGGCAGCAGTATTTGTGGCCTATGCACTTGCAGATTGCAATGGAAAGGCAGTCCTCTCTCTTCCGATTCTGGTCTGGACTGGCTAGAGAACATAGAGAAAACACCGAGGCAGAAACCCAGGGTGGGAAAGAGCTCTCCAGGCCTGGTCATGAAGAGCCTCTTTTGGCTTGGTACAATACGGACTCTTTCTAGAGCTGAAGGCAGGATGAACTGTGGATATTCCTGCATCTCCATCCAGGTGGGAGTGACTGACAAGGGAAAGAATATAGTCGCTCCTAGCTTCTGGCATTAAGAAGTCAAGTTTTTTTAATACTCCCTTTAATGCACTTTGGTAGGAGCCATACCATTTTAATGCAAATGAGGGCTTATTGTTTGCTGTGTTCTCAGTCCATTCAGAGTAGATCAAGGTGAACTGGTCAGGTTATCCATCAATTAATCTCTGCAGGGTTGCCTGTAGAGGACAAGCCCTATTCTCACGGAGAAAATACAACAGGCATGATCTTGTAAGCTTGTAGAAGAACCCAGAGAGACCCTCCGGATGCTCTGCTTTTCCCAGAAGCCTCCAGCAGACTGATGGAAGTTCCTCTAACAAAGGATATTGAGTTACTGACAGCTACTTCTCTTTCCTTCTGCCACAGGTGCTGTGACAAGAGACTTTGGACAAAAATTGACTTGAGTAGGTGTAAGGCTATTGTACCCCAGGCTCTCAGTGGCATCATCAAGAGGCAGCCAGTTAGCCTTGACCTCAGTTGGACCAACATCTCTAAAAAGCAACTGACGTGGCTCGTCAATAGGCTGCCAGGTGAGCAGCCCTGCCGCTGCCCTTCCAGGGCCCCTGGGTGGGCAGGGAGAGTTGCTTTGTTGGCAGCAGTCCCATACCATAGTTGCCTCTCTGCTTAGCAAGAGATTTATTCAGGGTCACCTTAACTGCTAGTTCCCAGGTACTGCTCTGGACTGGCAGACCAGTCACCGCACTGGACAATGAAAAGCAGGGAACCAGGTACTGCTGTCGGTGCTGCGGCTCTCCTCACATGGCTGCTGAAGAGGGAGTTTGAATAAGATGTTGCTTAGATCAGCTCCTTGTAAGGACCTATTCCTTTCAGCATTTTGAAGTTTTAGAAAGACAGGAAATCACATTTGCATTGCTATTGTAGGAAGTAAGGAATTGGTTTTACCACCAAAGCTAGAAGATATAATATAGGAGAGTGCTTATAGGAATCTTTGAGCTGGATTACTGGAATAAGATAAGGACATAGTCTCTCTCCCTCTCTCCCTCTCTCCCTCTCTACCTCTTCCTCTCCCATTAGACTGGGAATCCATTTACCTTAGTTCAGCTGCTAATAAGGCTTTGAATGTGCTGATAGAGTATATTTTATTGCATATGCACTTTCTTCCGTTGCAGGACTGAAAGACCTTCTCCTAGCCGGCTGTTCCTGGTCTGCAGTCTCTGCCCTCAGCACCTCCAGCTGCCCCCTTCTCAGGACCCTTGATCTTCGGTGGGCAGTAGGAATCAAGGACCCTCAGATTCGGGACTTGCTAACTCCACCTGCTGATAAACCAGGTATGCTCTGTGCCTGACTTCTCTGTGCTGGTCTTTCAACATACTTTGTATATAGCTTTATCTTTCAGTGTACTTCATCTTCAGAAGCAAAGGTAGTCTCAAAAATGATGCTGTGCAGATTGAGAACAGCATGCTAGAGTGTGTACAAGTTAATGATTTACAATCAGACAACTACCTGCAAACAAAGGAGTAAACCATTTTGTGGGTCAGTGGCATTTGGGGTCCAGAAAGTATAAAGCCTAAGGAAGTCAGGGAAGGCTTCCTGGTTGAGGTGGATCATTAAGAACTATTTGCATGAGATGATCTAGAAAAGTATAGGAGTGTGGGAAAGGTAGGGGCATACTGCACATACTCTTTTGATGTGTGAGGCATATTCCAGCAGCTGGGAAGAAAGAAAACGTGTCTGGTTTCCTAGAAACTGCCCCCCACACACACACTGCTCTCTGAAGGCAGGCTGGGTATGGGCAGTTCTGCTTATTCCCGCCAAGGGGACCTGGCCTGAAAAGTCGCCCGTAGGTTTGGAGCTGGGATAGAGTTAAAGAGTTTTGTTCTAGGCTCTTTTCTTGCTTGCACAGGTCAGGACAATCGCAGCAAGCTCCGGAACATGACTGACTTCCGGCTGGCAGGCCTTGACATCACCGATGCCACGCTTCGCCTCATTATTCGCCACATGCCCCTCCTGTCTCGACTCGACCTCAGTCACTGCAGCCACCTGACAGATCAGTCCTCCAATCTACTCACTGCTGTCGGGTCTTCCACCCGTTACTCCCTCACAGAGCTCAACATGGCAGGTATGCTGTGCAGTGCTCCCTGGCTAACTGCCCATGCCTCCTGCAAGGCCCGGCCCTTCCTGGAGCTTGACCAGTAGACCTGATGACTAAACTGTGATAACTTGTGTTAACCTGTTTTCTCACAAATGGACAGAGATGGGTTTCTATCCCTTTTCTAACTGATGGGTGGCCAACCCTAGAGTAATTGTCAGGTGCCTAAGAGCACAGCCACCACCCAGCTGCAGTTTGGTCAACTTTAAAATGCAGGAAGTGAGATAGCAGGGGCTTTCAGAGGCCACAGTGCTGATGGGGCTTCTACTCCCTGAGCCAGATAGGAGACAAAGAGGGCTCTGGGTTAGCATTTTGAAGGGAAGAGCTGGGGAGTTGAGCTGCAGAGGCAAGCTCCTATGGCCCTGTGTACATATATTTGTCCTTATAGTCACTTTCCCCACAGGTTGCAATAAATTGACAGACCAGACCCTGATCTACCTACGGCGCATCGCCAATGTCACCTTGATCGACCTTCGAGGATGCAAGCAGATCACTCGAAAAGCCTGCGAGCACTTCATCTCAGACTTGTCCATCAACAGTCTCTACTGCCTGTCTGACGAGAAGCTGATACAGAAGATCAGTTAAGACACACCTGGCCCAGACTGAACAGGAAACCGATCTTCCCTGACTCCCTAGCCGGGAGAGCTTCTCTCCCTGACCCTGCACAGGCTCTGAGGCCAACGTCACACTCCCTCTCTGCTTTCCTGTCCTCTGAGCCCTTCCCCGATAGGCGGGGCAGAGAGTGTGGTGGACACCGGGCTTACCTGCCTGCTCCTCTTCCTCCTAAGGAAAAGGAAGTAGCAAATTGATCTAAGGGAAAAGCATAGGCCGTGTGCTGTCAAGGTGCCAGCTCACCTGCACACTTGCCGCCTGCCTGCCAGGAGGCCGAGCTCTCAGTTGGGTCGTCTGTGCAACTGTCCTCTGTGCTAGGCCCGGGGCACTCCTCCCACCGTGGCCCCAGCGGTGCCTGGCTCCGAGCAAGCTCCCGGGGAGGAAGCAGCCCGTCTCCGAGGCCAGGTTCTCCTTCTGGTGCCCAGTATCTCCTCTGTCACACTCTCCCGGCTTACATAGGAGGGGCCAGGAGCCCCGGAATGCCAGACCCATACAGGTCACACTGGTGCTGTTGAGGTGTCTAAGACCTCATCTGTGTCTGTCCTCCCCTCTCCTCCCGTTAGCTTGATATCCTGTCTGATGCACCACGTCAGTTCACATAATGAGGCTACCCCCTCCCGCCTAGACTTCCCTGCCAGTCTCTATGAGGTCCTGAGGTCCTTGTTGCACTTATTGGGGTTGAGGCTCTTTAGAGGAGCTGGAACTGTATCCCAGGGACACCCCCATTTTATTGCTTTCTAAGCAGATTCTGAGACAGGCAACATCTCCTTGTTCCCACTCCGTTAGCCCCCCACTGCCCTTTTCCATGTCTTTACTCCTGCTGCCTGAATAGGGCTTTCCCAGGATGCGGGTCCTCAAAGGGAGCAGCCTGTCTGCCCCCGCTGGGGGAGCAGAGATCGGGCCAGGTTCCCCCTGCCTCCCAGCAGGCACCGGGGCTCTAGTGTGGGGTGATCCCTGGAGCCCAGACCTGTGTTCAGTCCCAGTGGCTCACTGATCTGGCACCACTGGGAGGAGGGGGAGCTCCTGCTTAGAAGCCAGTCACCTGCCCTCTGCCTGCGGCCCTGGAAGGGGGTGTGCATGTGCCTCTACGTGTGTGGCTGAGTGTATTACGCGTGTGTGGGGGGAGGGGAGGTGGGAGCATGGTGTCTCCTACCTTACCTCCCAGTGTCAAGCCCCATCAGCTGCCCCCTTTTTCTTTGCATTGAACGGCCTGTCCAAAGATCCTCTCTCTAGGGCAGCAGAGAGCTTTTTGCACTTTAAAAAAAAAAAAAGAAAAGGTCGGAATTTCTTTTGGGTCAATATTGAAATGTGTGAGGAGATGCTCAATAGCAGCAGCCTGTGGCAAGAGCTTATAGGTGATAGATGCGGATTTGCACTCTGCTCTCCCTCCAGAAGGACATGATAGCACAACCTTGCCCGCCTCGTCCTCCAGCCCCGTCCCTCCTGTCCCTTTCTGCATCCCAGTCTCAGGCTCTTCTGAAACTCTGTGGGGGGGGCAAGGAGCCTAGGCACCTTGAGGAGAGACGCCAACTGCACCCTTGCCACTTCCAAAGCAATAGAGGCAGAGGGCCCCCTCTTTGCCGCCTAGCCCAGCTTTGACCCTGGCATTGACTGGCCTAAGAGAAAACTGGGTCCTGGTAGGAGGGGATAGCATGGTGTGTTTCTTCCAATCTGCTGATCCTCTTGGCTGCACCTTAAAAACAGCAGTCTGCTCCCACGACCCTCTGCCCCTCCCATTGGTCTCCAGGCCCAGTGACCTGGGGGTGAAACTTTGAGGAAACGCCAGTGACTTATTCCAGAGTGCCTCAGTTAGGGGAACTTCTCTGTAAAGAACCCTGGGTATTGAGCAAAAACCTTATTAATATTGTTAATGATCTATAATTGGAAGCTTCCTGCCTTTTTTGGTTGCTCCTGTGGAAAATACTAACAAGACTGTTTTGTTGTCTTTTTATAAAAGGGGAGGTGGAGAGACCCCCTCAGAGCAGGGATTGTGCCGGGAGAGTGCCTCTGACTTTGGGACATTTCATCCACAGAAATTTCCAAGCTGATGGTTTGTTTTGGGTTTTGGTTTGTATTTTTGTTCGTTTTGGGTTTGGAAAAATAAGCATTTTTACCGCGCACATAATTGGTCAACAGAAAAAGGAACCCAGGAGCGGCAGCAGATGGACCTATGCCCTTGCTGGGGTTTCCTTTTCTCTGGGACTGTGAGGGGGAATGGTTTTCAGAGGTGAGGGATGGTCCACGTGGAGGAAAGAAATGTTTCTGTTTGGGGACAGAGGAACCCGGGAGTTCCATCGCATTTCCTGCCATCTGCTCTTAGCTATCTGCCTTGTCAGGAGAGCCTGCCCTCAGACCACAGGACCACACACCCTGCCTCCATCTTTCCAAGCACCGGGGCGAAAAACCACAAAGGAAAGGAAGAAAATTTATATATATATATATATATATATACATATATATATAATATAAAATCACTTGGTGATTAAAAAAATAACTGCTCCATAAATAAAACTCCTAAAGTCACTATGTTTAAAGGGTTTGGTTGTGTTTTTTGTTTTTTTGGAGAAATATTGTAAATATATATATTTTTTTGTTGCTGATTTAGTCTGTCTCCAATGTTGTGCTAAAAATTTAAATTAAATGTAAAGCATTAAGGGGACAAGTCATGCTATATCTCAGTTGACACATTGGGTTCTTTTGGGCCAGGGAAAGAGGGAAGCTAGTTGGACTTTTGTTTTCTAAACGTTTCCACTATTGGTTTTAGAGAAAGCAAGGACATCTTTCTTCTGACACGGGAATGGGAGATATTTGTGTAATAAAAATTTTAAAAAAGAAAAAAAAGAAATAGCTTCCAATGGGAAATTTTTGATTTTTTTTTATAATAAAAAGCTTTAAAAACAACAACAACAAAACAAAACCTTTCCTGCCTTGGTGTGTGTGAGTGCCTGCGAGAATGAGAAAGTTTTCATGTTAGGGGCCGAGGCCAAAGGTTGCCTGCTTCACTCCTCTGGACAGAAGCAGCTTCTAAAACACATTTCTTAGAACTTCTTAACGGACGTGAAAACTTCAGTATGAGGATACCTGTTCCCCTACATGCGCACACAGCCCACCCACGGCATTGCCGAGTGGTTCTGTACAGTCTTGGAGGAGAGCTAGCCCTGTGGTGCTCACCTGAGACGGGAGACCTGGGGTTTCTAACCTTGGCATCTGGAGAGCTGTTAGCCAGGGCCAGCCCTCAAGGAAGTGCCGACTGTAGTCCCTGAATAGGGTCTGAGCCAGACAGGTCACGGTCAGCATCTGTCCCACAGGGTCTGAGCCAGACAGGTCACGGTCAGCATCTGTCCCACCACCCCCACTGCTTCCCACTTGGCTTGCTGGGAACAAGCTTCCAGCCTTTAGACAAGCTGGCTGCTGCCAGCAGACTGCCCCCGCATCCTTGATGGCAGCATCTCAGCAGAGCTGGGGTCCCACCACCACCTGCACTGAGTGGGGAGCTGCCCACCTGTTCCCCAAGCTGACAGCTAAGGACCACCTCCAGTTCTGCACATTCTAGTAAAGGATGGGGTCTTGCACGAGGGGTTGCTTCATCTTGGTTTCCTGAGGATGGGTGAGGGGCGTGGCCATATTTGGCCAGGAAAGGAAGTGTGTCAGTTTGGCCTTCTAACTATCAGAAACCACCTGTCTCCGTCACCTCATCCCTGCCACCCTGTTTGAAGCCACCATTGTTCAGAACCCTGAGGCCTCCCAGCCTTGGTCCAACTGTACTGGCAGCCAGAACATTTCTCTCTCAAAAGATATATTGAGCCCTAGCTGGTTTGGCTCAGTGAACAGAGCACTGGCCTGTTGACTGAAGGGTCCTGGGTTCAATTCTGGTACCATGGTTGCAAGTTCCTTCCTGGCCCAAGCCCTGGTCAGGACATGTGCAGGAGGCAACCAATTGATGTGTTTCTTTCACATCAATATTTCTATCTTGCCCTCTCTCTTCCACAATTTAAAAATATCCTTGGGTAAGGATTAAAATTATATATACACATATATACACTAGAAGCCTGGTGCATGAAATCCGTGCACGGGTAGGGTCCCTAGGCCTGGCCAGCAATCAGGGCCTTCCTTGCCCCTGCTGCCAGCTGCTGCCCGGGGCCTGCCTTCATTCTGCGCCACCCCCTGGTGGTCAGAGCACATCATAATGGTCAACTCCCAGTCAGTTGAATTCCCAAGGGGACAATTTGCATATCAGCCTTTTATTATATAGGATATGTTTAAAACCCATTAAATATGTCTCAGGATGAAGTCCTCAAGCTTTTTATCCTTTGCCCCTTTTACTCCTCTCCATCTTAGCTAACTTTTTTCAATCCCACCATCTGAGTCTTTACACATGCTATTCCCTCTGCTGGTACACCTCCCTCTGTTTACAAGCTACTTCCTCCAGGAAGCCATCTCCCACCCTGCTCAAGACCAGATCACATGTTCCCATGATACCATACTGCTCACCAGGGCTCCCATAAGTCAGTCTCCTAGCTAGCCAGAAGCTCCAGTAGGACACAGAACAGTCTGTGTTGCTCATGTCACATCCTAGTAGCTGATGCAGAGCTTGGCACATAATAGATGTTGAGTGAATGTTCCCAGTAGCTCATAAACCGAGAGGCCCATCCCTCCCTGATATGGCCAATCTGTTGCCATGTTTTCCAAGTTCACTTTCCCACTACCTCATACATCCTCTCCTTTCTTGTGCCAATACTACCAGCCCAGCCTCTCTTTCTTTGGCAGGGAGGGGTAGTTCCAAGCTGACCTCAATTCAGCTTTGCATTAATCTTCCTAAGGCACACAAAAATGTTCAGTAACCCTTCAGGGTCATGTCTAAACGGAATAAATTCATCCTGCCACTGACTTCTCTGAAACGGGAAACACCATAGTCGACACGTGGCAGGTGTGTGCTTCTGACTAAGAGGCTAAACTGGCACCTCTGTGGTCCCCAGACTTGGCTGTGTTTAGGACGTGGTATGCCACCCTCACCACAGCTCTGAAAATCTTCCTTCAAAGACCCTTCTGAGCATCCAGGGTGGGGCTAACCTCAGCGCCCTCTACCTCCCCCTTCCCCTGTCCCAGAAGTGGGGGATAAGGAAATGTAGAGGTGGGTGTACAGGAAGGGGACCAGCAGGACCAACTTCATAGGTGAGTGACCCATGCAGTTCCAGAGGGCCCTGGGCTCGGAGGGACCTCACACTTGGCTGAATGCTCTGCTTTCACCATCTTGAAAGTCTTAATTTTTTAACAAAGGGCCCCACAGTCCACTTGCAATGGGTCCTGCAAATGGTATAGCCAGTCCTGGGGGGAGGGACAATCCAGCTCTCCCCTGTCCTCCCAGGCCAATCTGTGCTAAGTGTCATTGGGTGGCCAGCAGCAGAGCAGACCTGCACTTCCCAGCTGAGGAGACCTGTCCTGCCAGCACCTTCCCAGGTGCCCAGGCCCAGAGGGAACTTCAGCGCTGGACACCTATGTGTGGGCAGGAAACTTTAAGAACAGGCACCTGCAGTCCTGGAGCACCTGGTTTGCCCTAAGCCTAGTGCTGTCACCCAGCTTCTGCCTCCCCCACCAGCTCCATTCCAGAGAGAGCTATGAGGGGGGGGGGGGGGGTGTGCAGAAAGGTCCCACTGCTATCCCCGCCCTCCCCGGAGTGTGACATGGGAGTGCTAGAAAGGTAAGACAGGGACAGACACAGAAACAGAAACACAGAGAAAACACCCTGAAAACCCCAGAAAAGGAAAGACAGAAAAAGAAGTCGAGAAAGGGGGTGGGGAGAAGGTAAGTGAAATGAGAGAGAAGAGACCATGGAAGATGCCGAGAGGGAGATACAAGTGAGGCCCAAGATAATCCAGGTCTGACTGGCCACAAGGAAAACCATCGCCCCCAGCCCAGCACTACGCACGCAGCTCCCATAAAGGCCAGGCTCACAGAGGTTAAGTAACTTGCCTTCACCTCTAAATATCAGAAAAACGGTCCAACAGAGGTGGCACTAGCATGTACACATAAGTCCCGGGCCCCGACGCAAGTACCAGGGGCCGCGGTGATCACGCCTCGGATACTCAGGCTGGAGGTCACGACAGAAGCGTGAGCCGCGAGAACGCAGAGGTTCCAGCTCCCCGCCGAGCCCAGGCCGACAAGACGCATGCGCGCCGGAGACGGCTCCGGGCGGGCGCCGGGGGCGGGGCGCTGCCAGGGCCAGAATCCGAGGGAGGCCCGTGGCCGGGGGCGGGGCGGGCTCCGGGCCAGGGGCGGGGCGAAGCCAAGGGAGGCGAGGGGCGGGGCTAAGATAGGGGCGGGGCGGGCTCCGGGCCAGGGGCGGGACGAAGCCAAGGGAGGCTGGGGGCGGGGCTAAGATAGGGGCTGGGCGGGCGAAGCCAAGGGGCGAGGGGCGGGGCTAATATAGGGGCGGGGCGGGCTCTGGGCCAGGGGCGGGGCGAAGCCAAGGGAGGTGAGGGGCGGGGCTAAGACCCGGGCGGGGTGGGGCGGGCTCCGGGCCAGGGGCGGGGCGGGCGAAGCCAAGGGAGGCGGGGGCGGGGCTAAGACAGGGGCGGGGCCTGAACATGGTTGGGGAGCTGGCCGTAGCTGCCGCGAGCGGGCTGCAGGTTGGAGCCAAGTCCAGGCTGAGGTTCCGAAGCGGGAAAGGAGTTGATCCTGGGCAGTGCGGGGACTGTGTGACCTTCCGGAGGGTCCCAGGAAGAGGTGCTGGTCCCGGGAAGCAGGCTGGGCGGTGCCAGCGGGAAGCCCGGCCCAAGGACTGTGTGCGGAGATTCACCCGGAAAGTTGCTGGACTGTGCGGGAGGGAGGCCTGGCGGTGCGGGAGCCTCCTGGATAACCAGCCTCCGCACTTGCTGTTCCGCGGGCTGGAACGCTCTTCCCTGCCCCTAGCAAAGCTGCCCCCCTCCCGTCCTTCAGGCTCCGGCCGAAAACAAAGGCCCGTCCTCAGAGGGTTCCCGACTTTCCTGAAGGAGGCGCCTGGCTTTTGTAGTAAACTTGCCACCTGCCTCCTAAGGGGGTTTTCAGTATACAATGAGATCATCAGGGCTCTAGGAACAGTGCCCTGCACACAGTGAGGACCCCAAAAATGTGGTGGTTGTTGCCATGTGTACTTTGCCCATTCGTTCACGTCTCTCTCCCTCGGTTGGACCCTCAAGGCCAAGCAAGCACCAGTGCCTGCCACGCAGCAGAAGCTCCACAAACATTGTCAGATGTGAGAGAGTGAATCCAGTGAACTTCTGGGATCCCAGCAGACCCTGGCCCTGTCTGGTTCCCAGGCATCAGAGAGATGGCTGTCCATGTTGGGCAGGGATTCTCCCAGTCACCTGTACACCCCGGGTGAGGTCAGGGAAGCTCCCAAATCCATCCTCCCAGATCCTCAAGGCCCAGGATGGAGACGGAGAGGTGCCCAGTCCTCACCCCCAGCCTCATTCACATTTATGTGTACACAATGTGAAGTTCGAGATCCTTCCTGTTCCTCCCTCGTCCTGCCCAACCCTTCCCGTGATCCTCCTCATCATCTACCTCCTCGAATTAGAGCTCTTGTCAGGTTTATTGTAGGTATGCCCTTAGGCCGGTGGTCGGCAAACTGCGGCTCGCGAGCCACGGTTTGCCACTCTGTTGACTGATGAGTTTGCTGACCACTGTATACTATCCTTTACCTCTCTTTAAAAAAACAAACAAACATATTTTATTGATTTTTTACAGCAAGGAAGGAAGAGAGATAAAGAGTTAGAAACATTGATGAGAGTCGCCAATCAGCTGCCTCTTGCACACCCCCCACTGGGGATGTGCTCACAACCGAGGTACATGTCCCTGACCGGAATCGAACCTGGGACCCCTCAGTCCGAAGGCCGACACTCTATCCACTGAGCCAAACCGGTTTTGGCGCTACCCTTTACCTCTCTGCACGCAATATGCCACAATTGCCTAATCTTCACAGCTTCCAACTACATGGTAACATTTAGTCTAGTCCAGTGGTCGTCGGCAAACTCATTAGTCAACAGAGCCACAAACTGCGGCTCGCGAGCCGCGGTTTGCCGACCACTGGCTTAGGCGGTCTTCTTTCCCACCGGACTGGGCCACCACCGAGTCCTTTTTCTCTCTGTGGCTCTAACTTTGTGCTGTGAGCCTTGATGGGTGTGAGGCGTGCAGCAGTGAGCACAGCACACAGGTACCAAAGGGAGCCTCCTGAGCCGGAGGGCCTTTCCTCCCGTGAGACGCAGGGCGAACGGGAGCCCAGCTCACCAGAGAGCAGGGGGAGGGCGCTTCAGGCCAGGCTCCTGGGGGGGAAATAAACTTGGTCTGTTGTAGTGACCGAAGGAAGACCGGAGACTAGAGACTAGAGGACCGGGGAAGGAGGGGAGGGTTGGATTAAAGAAGCGGGCAGGGGCCAGAATGCGCAGGCCTTACAGACCACGGAAAAGGGGGTATGTTTTATCCGCAGTGCAGGGGCCGTCACTGGAGGTGGGGTGTGGTTCAGGCTGTAAAAACCCTGACGAGATGAGAGGCAGGGAGCCCCACGGAGAGCTGGTCCAGGTGGCAGCACCCGCTGGGAGGTGATGGGGCTCAGGCAGAGATTAGCAGGGCACAGGAGAAGCCTCACAGCCGGTATGATCTGGGTGATAGCATGTGTATACGTGTGTGTGGGTGGGGGGAGGCAGTGAGGGAAGAAAGGAATCCAGGGTGACGCCTAAGTTTCTGGAAGATGGAGGAGCCACGACTGAAACAGGGAGGCGGGCGAGGAGCCGGTTGGACAGGGGCTGTGTGGTGGGAGCAAGCGCGCTCCGTGTGGGACGCTTTCAGTTGCAAAACCTATTAGTCATCCAGGGGAGATGCCAAGTAATTATGCGTCTGCGGGTCTGCCAGCTGGACCGAGGTGGGGTTCCATTCCTCTTTCACTATCACTATCCGGGCGCAGCCTGAGCCCAGGACAAAGGTTTGAGGAGGGAAGCAATGACTGAAGCCAACCTGAGAGGCAAGTTCACAGTCGACCTTCCCTCGGCCACCAGAGGGCAGCACCACTCAAAACACAGCCGCCCCCAGATCAGAAACTGGCACTACCTCCTGGAGCCCAGGACGCCCGCTGGCCCCTTCCCATTTCCCAAGGCCTAGGAATCAGTGCGAGGCTCTCTGGACACTGGCTCTCTTGTAGGACCCTGGCTTAGGCCTGCCGGGGCTGCAGATTGAGCTGTGGGTGGGAGGGCAGTCTGGGTTTTCAAGTTTGCGGGGGGGGGGGGGGGCACCTCGTGGAGCAGGACGGTTGGCATTTGAGAACCCACAGGGACTGTGGTCTGACAGGTTCATCAGGAAGAATTTTTTTTTAATCGTCACCCACTGAATTGATTTTAGAGAGAAGTAGGAAAGGTAGGGGGAGAGAGAGAGAGAGGGAGAAACATTGATGTGACAGAGAAACATCGGTCGGTGGCCTCCTGTACATACTCCAACTGGGATCAAGCCTGAAACCTTTTGGTGTACGGGACGATGCTCCAACCAAAGGAGCCACCCAGCCAAACCAGGAAGGATTTTTTTTAATTCTTCTTTTTCTTTTTTTAAAATATATTTTTATTGATATTTTACAGAGAGGAAGGGAGAGAGATACAGAGCTAGAAACGTCGATGAGAGAGAAACATCAACCAGCTGCCTCTTGCACACCCCCTACTGGGGATGTGCCCGCAACCAAGGTACATGCCCTTGACCAGAATCGAACTCGGGACCTTCCAGTCCGCAGACCGACGCTCTACCACTGAGCCAAACTGGTTTCGGCCCAGGAAGGATTTTTTAAATTGGGGTTGCTCCAGAAAACCCAGGCCAGCGTGTGTGTCTATAGTTAGAGTACCAAAGAATTGGAGAGGGGTGGGAGGGAGGGAGGTTAGAGACCTCCTGCTGTGGCATTCTGTGTGCCTCTGGCTCCGTTCTGCTCCAAACCCCACGTGCCACCTTGGGCTGAGGAGCTCAGTACTCATTCACCACGCATTGGCTAGTCTTTTCGGTGTCAGCTTCTGTGGTGGGCACTGGGAGCAAGAGAGAAACTGGCAGTATCAGGTGCAGCTGCAGATGGTATACACACAGCATTTTTTCATACATTAGCATTTCCAGCATCAGGATGCATTTTCCAATTAATGCAAACATTTTAAAAATATATGTTTGCCAAAACCGGTTTTGCTCAGTGGATAGAGCATCGGCCTGCGGATTGAAAAGTCCCAGGTTCGATTCCGGTCAAGGGCATGTACCTTGGTTGTGGGCACATCCCCAGTGGGGAGTGTGCAGGAGGCAGTTGATCGATGTCTCTCTCTCAGCAATATTTCTAACTCTCTATCCCTCTCCCTTCCTCTCTGTAAAAAAATCAATAAAATATATTTTTTTAAATATATATATATTTTTAATTGATATAAGAGATGAAGGGAGGAGAGAGAAATAGAAACATCAAAATGAGGGAGAATCATTTATGGGTTGTCTCTTACACACCGCCCACTGGGGACGGAGCCCACAGCCCAGGTATGTGGGCTCCAACCATGACTGGACATCCAACCGTGTCCTCCTGGTTCATAGGTTGACGTTCAACCACTGAGCCACACCGGCCGGACCCAATTGATGCAAACATTTAATTTAAGCTTCACACACACACACACACACACACACACACACAGTAAAAAATGTGACATGAAAAAAACAAGCAAACACACACAAAAAGTGACGTTATGCATCTTGCAATTGATGATGTTTTCAAACCAAGGAACGGAGTGGTAAGTGCAGAGATGTACCGAGTGGGGCTGGGGCAGGCCCCCTGGAGAAGACAGGTCTTAAAGGATGAGCAGGAGCTCGCCAGGGGCGAGGACACAGAGCTTCCAGGCACAGGGAAGAGCAGACGCGCAGAGGGAGAGCTGAGGGGGCAGAGATGGTGGCAGCACCAGCTGCAGGGGAACCGGGCACAGGCATCTGAGACCTTGGCTTGCAGGTGAAGGAAGGTGTCGGCCTGGTTTGCTGCGGGCAGAGTGGGTGGGAGCCCGGAGTGGCTTCTGGGAGCTAACCAGGCAGTAACGCCATCAGCTCTACCGTAGACGGGGAAGAGGCATTTCTGGTCAGAGCCGGCAGCGGGCAGCAGCGGTGAGGATCCTGAGAAGCAGAAGGTTCAAGAAGAGTCTCGGGAGGCCCAGCCGGAGGGTGTGGTGCTCAAGGAGATTAGGACGGGGCGGAGGGAGGAGCCGGGGCTGATGACCGGAGTCCTGGTCTGGGTATCTGGGTGGACGGCGGTGCTGCCCACACAGAAGTGGCCTTGCCTCTGACGTGCTCCGATCCCCAGTCTGCGAGGCTGATCTCAGAAGGCAGCCTTACAAAAGGGTCCTGGTGGCCGTGCCCACCTGGGGAAGGACCTTGTCGTCTTGGAAAGCAGAGACTCTGAAGAGGGGCATGTTGATATAGGGGTGCTGCTTTGAAACACATAGACAACCCCCCCCCCCACCTCCCCTTGTGCGCTCAGCAGAGTGAGTTTCCCTTGCCAGACAGCACTGAGACACTTGTGCCCTCCCAGGATGAGAGAGACCCACGATGATCCCATCGTGAATCTGTCGCTGGGTTGGGTGCAGGCCAGGGACCTGCGTCTACAAGCTGGTCCAGGGAGGGCAAGGGCTGGTGCAGTGCCCTTGGCCCTGAAGCCGGGACTGGTCCTGGAGCAGGAAGGGGACGGGGAATGGGATGAGCCTGGAGTCTGACCACAGTTGTCAGGTCCCAGGTGACCTGAGTCCAGTCCCGGTTCTGGTTGGAAGTCCTGGGTTTGTGTCCAGATTTCTTGGTGTTGGGTCTAGGACCCTAGTTTGGTGTTGATGGTCCCACACCCAATCTGGACTCTGCCCCCAAGTTTAAGGTCATGAGCGTGATCTGGTTTTGGGGTTGGAATCAAGGTTGGGTCAGCAACCAATATGAAATTATGTCCTTGATCAGTGTTTGAGATCACGATCCAAAATCCTGCTGGGGACCTGGGGTCTGGTGTCAGTCAGGGTCTGGGTGTGGAGTTGAGGGACCCAGGGTTGTGACTCAAGGTCAAGGTGAGATTCTGAGGTCTGGGTCTGGCGTCCCGTTCAGAGGCCCGGGTCACAGCGTTATCCAGGTCTGGTGACAGCTCACAGGGCTGCGCCCAAGATCGGGGTCAGAGACCGGCGTCCCCGGGACCACGCTCCGAAGTGCCGGCCTCGGGGCGGGGACGTGGCCCTGCAGAGTCTGGGAGCCGCCTGGAGGTCGGACCGGGCGTCAGGGTCCGGGCCCGGCGTTTTCGCCGGTCCCGCTCCAGGTCTGGGGTCAGGGCCGTGGCTCCCACCGGGTCGGTCCGGCCGCCGGCTCCGGAGCCGGGTCGGGCGGCCGCGGGGGTCGGGCGGGCGCTGCGCGCGCGGCCAGCAGGGGGCGCCGCGGGCCGCCGGCCCCTCGCGGGCTCGCTGGCGCCGTGCGCGGCAGGCGGGGCCGGAGGCGGCGGCGGCGGCGGCGGCGGCTCCGGGGCGCGGGCGGCGGCGGCGGCGGCGGCGGCCCGACTGCAGTCCCGGCGGGAGCGGAGCGAGCCGGGGCCGGGCCCGAGCCGGCGCCATGGGGCGGCGCCGCGTGTGAGCCGCGGCGAGCGGAGCCGCGGGCGCCCAGCGGGGCCGGGCGGGCGGCGGCGCCCGAGGCCGACGGAGCCTCCGGCCGGGCCGGGCCGGGCCGAGCGCGCCGAGCCGAGCGGAGCGGAGCCGAGCGGCGGGAGAGGCCGCCGCCGCCGCCAAGATGGCGGACCTGGAGGCGGTGCTGGCCGACGTGAGCTACCTGATGGCCATGGAGAAGAGCAAGGCCACGCCGGCCGCGCGCGCCAGCAAGAAGATCCTGCTGCCCGAGCCCAGGTGAGGCCGCCGCCGCCCGGCGCCCCCCCGGGTCCGAGCCCTGCCGACCCGCGCCCGGCCCCGCGCACCTGAACCCCCGCCGGCCCCGCGGCCCCTGCCCGGCCCCCGGCTCTGCCTCCCCCCGCCGGAGCCGAGCCCCCTCCATCCTCCCCCGGGCGGCGCTTGGTCCCTTCCTCCGGCCCCTCCCTCCTCTGCCTCCCGCCGGCCGGCTACCTGCCTGACCGGGCGGCCGGTCCTCCCTCTGCTGCCCATCCCGGCCCCTCAGACCCGGGGGTGTCCCTGCCTCCGCTGGCCCCGACGGCCAAGGCTGCGTGGGGTTTGGGGGAGGCCAACGTCCGCCCCGCCGCCCGGTGGGCCCCTGGCCGGGGAAGGGGCTGGAGGGTGCTCTGGGGTCGGGATGGGGGCAGCGAGCAGGGGGTGTGATGTGTGCCCCGGCCCTGGGGAGGGGACACCGCCGTCCCTGCCCCCTACATTCCTCCTCCTCCTCCGGCGGCGGGCCCTGCCTGCGGCGCCCCGGGGTGCTGGGTGCTGGGTGCTGGGTGCCGGGGCACCTCCCAGCGCCCCTGCGGCAGCTGGACCGCGGCTGCCACCTCTCTGCCAGACAGCCGATGCCGTCGCACCTGGCATCAAAGTTTAAACTGTGCGTGAGGATGGAGCGCAGGAGTGCACAGGATGCGGGCGGCAGCGGAGGAGGCTTTTTATGGTTTCTAGAGTGTGTGTGTTTTGTTTTGTTTGGTTTTTTTTTTTTCTCATTGTTTGAGCCTGATGGCCACCCATGGGCAGGGAGAGCGGGTGTGGCGTTGGCCCCGTGGAACAGGTGGGGACGCTGAGTGTGCCCGCCTCGAGGCCCAGGTAATCCAGGGTGGTGCCTGCCACCAGGTCAGGGCTTCCGGCTCCCGGCTCCACATTTCTTCCACCCACCGCCCTGGCCCGGGCCAGGACCTGGCCGTTCTGAATCTGCCAGAGCCATGTGCTCACGACCACTCCTCGAATTACCCCTGGCCGGGCCAGCCCCAGCACCTCCTCCCTGCCTGCCTGAGAGAGGGGGCCTGCTGGGTACTGCCAGCCCAGGGCCGAGGGGTTACCCTGTGACTTTGGGCAAGACCCTCCCGGTGTGTGGGCCTCGGTTTTCTCATCTGGGCAGCGAGGATGGTGTGCAGCAGGCGGTGCCCGCAGCGTCCGAGTCGGTGAAGCGGGCAGGAGGCTGCACGGGGGGCCAGGCAGGGCTCCCCGGGGCCCCGCTCACGGTTGGGTTTCGGATTGACTGCACACCAGGCCTGGGAGCGGAAAACGGGTCTGCAGTGCGAGAAGGCCGTTAGGGGCCGTTTTTTCTAGACGTTTGCAATCAGATTTCTCAAAACAGGAACCAGACTGACTGCCAGCCGGGGGCTGTCCGGGGAGCAGGGACGGTTAGAACAAAAAGGAGTTCAGAAATGACGAAGCCCCGAGGGAGGAAATGGGGAGTCCGCCTCGGGGGCTTGCAACGGGGGCCCCTCCTCGGTGGCCGAGACCCCAAGACAAATGGTGAGGCGGGGCCTTCTCTGGAATGCTCTGCGTTTGGGTAACCTCGCCCCAGCATGCATTGCTCCTGATGGGGCCCCACCTTGGGTTGGCCCTGCAGGTGTCAGCGCCGCCGGGGAAACGCGGCGTTCCTCTTTCCCCGGCCCCTTCACCATCTGCGGCGGGGATGGCGGTGGCAGGGATGGCGGTGGGAATGATAATGATTTATTATTTATTTTGGCATCTGTCATCTTAATTGATCCAAAAACCAAAATGGGAAGTTGACAAGGCCACGCCTTGCGTGTCACGTAGCTGCGCCGGAGCTGCCACGAGCCCTGTGCCACGGCCAAAGCCAGGATGGCCGTGCGCTGTGGGCAAGCAGCAGGCGACCGGGAGCCGGGGGTCCTGGGTTCCTGTCCAGGGTCACCCCGTGGCAGCATGCTGCCAGGCAGGTTGCCCACGTGTGCGAGATGGGCCAGAGGCCTCAGCAGTGACCAGGGCTGAGCCGAGGCCAGGGCCGGGCCGGGCCGGGCTGCGCCTCGGAGTGCAGGCCTCCTGCGTTAGAGCCCACGCCAGCCTCTGCTTCATGCTTCCTCCCCACACCCAGCGGCCAGACGCCTGCTGCCCTGGGCGGCATCATGGCCGTCTCTGTGTCTGGCAGTTCCCGGGGAGCCAAGGGCTGGCTCTGCTCCGCGTTCCCCTCTTCGGGACGGTGGGAAGCAGGCACAGCAGGCGGTATCTGCGACTCTCCCATTTCACAGTTGAAGCAGCTAAGACTCAGAGGGGGAGGCGGCTTGGTTACGGGGAGCTGGAACCCGAACTCGGGCCCCTGGGCTCCCACGTGCTCCTCCCTCTTGGGGTTCCTCCGCACACCCCTCTGCAGCTCTGCCCTCACCCGGCCGGCACCCCTTCTCCAGGGAGCCCCGGTTCACGAGGCCCAGCCCGCTCCCATCGGCCGCCCTGGCAAAGCTGGTGCCTGGAGTGGGCAGTGCCATGTGTGGGGTCACATCGTCCCCCCAAAGGTCAGAGTCCGGAAGAGAGGCTGTGGCTCCTCCCGTGACAAGGTGCCATTGGGTCGCTCCCGCCTCCGCCCCCGGGGGGCTCCCTGCGGCTGGTGCCCGGTTGGGGCTTGGCTGGGCGAGGGGGGGGGGTCTGTGGGCACAGTTCTGGCTCCTCAGGGTTGGGGCTCGGGAGCTGTTGGGCGCAAGGCCGCTTGGAGCTGGCACAGGGGCCTCTCCTCTGTCACGGTAGAATCCAAGGAAACAGACCCATTTCTCCACTTCCTCGCCGAAGGACGCAGCCTTGCGGAGAGGGGAGACTCGGCTTCCCCCGCTGCCGCGGTGCCCGCTCCCAGCCCGTGCCCGGCCGGCCTGCCTCCGCGTCTGCCGCCGTGAGACGGGGGACCGCGGCCTGCTCCTCTCTCCGAAGGAGCTGCTGTCTCCCTTCCCAGCCGCTCAGTAATTACTGCCATTTGCTTAATATGACCATGGAGGCCTCGTGTAATTAATCTCCGGGCTCCTGCCGAGGCGCCGGTCCGGGCCGTCCCCGGAGGTGCCCGGTCCTCCCCGGCGGCCGCGGCGGCCCGAGCCGGAGGCTGTCAAAGCCGGGGGCCGCTTGCAGCCGCCCATTTTCTCGCTCCTTCCTGGTCCCTCCCCCACCGTGGATTTCCTTCTTCCTGTCCCTCTCCTGGCTTCCCTGTCTCCGGGACCCACCACTCAGCCTCCAGAACTTCCTGCCCTTCATTTGTGGGGGATGGGGCGCAGGGAAGGTTTGCTCCCCTCCTCCCCCCTCCACTTCTCCACCACGGCCTTTATTCCTCATCCAGAACTTTCCATGCCAGCGGCAGCCACTCCCAACGGGCCTCTGCAGCCCCTGGGTCCCCGGAATGGGTCCCCGGCCTGTCTTTCCCCGTCTGTTCTCCTTTCCCCATCGCTGGGTTTCACATTTTCGAAGTTGCCGGCCTGCCTGTTTGCCGAGGAGTCTGAGGGGACATGAGCCGCAGGCTGGACTCCTTGCCGGGGGTTCTGGGCTCGTCGGCCCGGGAATAATGTATCCGGTGAGCGCACCACCGTTCCCCGTGGGACGTTCGCAGGAGCGCGGGTGTGGGCACACCGCAGCCAGCGTGCCCCCAGCGGGCGGGCGCCGGGTCAGCTTTGCGGATGGGCCACTGCTTCCAGGACACGACGCTCCTGCCGGACCCAGCAGCAGCCACGAACCCAGCAGTCTCTGGGGGATGCACAGCCTCCACCGCACCTGCCCTCTCTTCCCGTGGCCGCTCCCCACTCTCCCGTGGCCCCGAGGGGCCGAGGCCTCGCTCACTCGCTCCCTCGGTACAGAGGAGGAGTCTCTTGGGTCATTGCTGCGCCGTTTCAGGCGGGAGGCTCTGCAGCTGAGGCGCTGAGCAGCCGCTTTTTCTGAGGCCGGTGGAAGAGCAGGGTTTTGGAGGGGGGGGGGCGTAGAGAGACACGCTTCTGGTGTTAACGTGTGAGCAGCCTTATGCTCTGAGGAGACAGCGCTCTGGTTCTGGAGCCCTCCTGGGTTCGGGGAGGGGGGCGGCCCCGCTCCGGGCACCTTGGGGCGCAGCGCCCCGGGAGTGTGTTCTTGCTGCATGCTAACACGGAGGCAGGGAATTGCAGGGTGTGGTGCCCGTGTCATATTTGTGTGGAAGCCGTGACGTGCCACAAGGCCGCCAGAGTGCCTCTTCCCGCGCATCCCGCAGGGAGCCGCTCTGGCCGCTGTGCCCGGGGGCCTGGGCTGCTGCAGACACCCGCAGTGGGCTGGCGTGTGGCGCCCACCGGGCACCCTTCCCCCTCCCCCCGCCAGGGCTTGTGCGCAGCTGGCCGGTTCAGTTGGTCTTTGCCGTCTCGTAGGTGCCCCGTCCTCGATCTCTGAGCCGTTGCCAGCCCGAGGGAGAGTCATTGAGAAATATTAATAAAAGCCCCAGGGGACGGCTCCTCGGCGGCCACCGCGGTGCCAGGTTTCCTGGAAGTGCCACAGGGGAGTGCCCCGGCCTCCGCTCTGCTGGCTTGTGAGCTGTCACCTCCCAGACCAGTTCCGGTGTGGCCCGGCCCCCGTGCCAGCGTGCACTGTCCTGGGACTTCAAGGCTCTGTCACCCGACACACAGGGGCGCAGAAACTGTGGTCCCCGGCCTGCCAGGTGCCGGCCAGCTCAGTGGGTTCCCGAGAGAGACGCCGCCTGCTGCCCGCGTCACCGACTGGCAGAGAAGGCAGCCAGGTCATGAGCCAGGGTCCCCCGAGACCCTGCACCCCGCTCTTCCACAGACGTTAAGGGGCTCCCAACAGTGAGTGGGAGGGCTGGATGTTCTTGTGCCACTAACGCGTGTGGGACTCTGCCCAGCTGCCTTCCGCCTTGGTTTCCTCACCCTCAGAATGTGTTTGCCTCTGACCCCTGCCGGCCCTCCCCGTCCACAGAAGCCACTGCCTGTGGCCGAGTCGGAGTCACCGATGAGGATCCAGACCCACTTGCCGGGCCACTGCGCCACAGCGTGAGGGCCTCTGCTCTTCCTGTGGGCCACGTGGTGCCAGAAGGTTCCGGAAGTTCTCACCCCCTCCCTGCCTGCTGTTCTGTCACCCCAACCCCGACTCTGGGCTGAGAGGGAGGAAGTGCTCCCCTCTGTCCGCCCCCTCATGCCGTGTCAGACTGGACCTGCTCCTCGGAGCAGCTGCAGCCGGTGCGGGCAGCCCTGGCTGCAGGTGGCAGTGCCACGCACCCAGGCCGGCAGCTCCGGACTGCATCAGGGCAGGTGCTGGGCTCTGCCCGGGGTCCCCAGGCTGAGCAGCGGGAGCCAGGGGGGCCGATCTGCCAGCAGCCACGCTCCTGCTCTCACGGCTCCTGGTCAGGGCTCACCCCTCAGGAGGCGCCTGGCCACGGCCTCGGTCCCGGAACACGCAGGTGTGGGCCAGGGCCCGAGCAAGACGCAGCTGTGGTCAGTCTAGAGGAGGTGCGGGCTGTAGGAGCCACTTACTGGTTTATATATTTCTTTAAAATATATTTTATTGATATTTTACAGAGAGGAAGGGAGAGAGATAGAGAGCTAGAAACGTCGATGAGAGAGAAACATGGACCAGCTGCCTCCTGCACACCCTCCACCGGGGATGTGCCCGCAACCAATGCACATGCCCTGTGACCGGAATCGAACCCGGGACCTTTCAGTCCGCAGACCGACGCTCTACCACTGAGCCAAACCGGTTTCGGCGCTTGTTTATATTTTTATTACTTTTGAGAGAGAAACACGGTGGGCTGCCTCCCGAACCCCCTCCTCACTGGAGATCGAGCCTGTAACCAGGCGTGCGCCCCGACCGAGAACTGAACCGGCAACCTTTCAGTGCAGGGTGACGCCCCGCGGGCGGCCACACCGGCCGGGGCCTCGCGTTTTAAATGCCCAGTGCTGCGGTGACAGTTCAGCATTTTGTTGACATCCTCTTTTTACAAATGAGGAAACTGGACGCTTAAAGTGGGTGGCTTGGCCTGGCCTCCCGGGAGGGGGCGGGGAGAGCCATTTGGAACCCAGACTATGGTTGGGCGCCCCTTGATTGGGAGCCTCGGGGAGCCTCTGGCAGGACAGCCCGAGTGGACGAGGGAGCCCCGTGCTCCCGGGCGTGGGGGCAGGAACGCTGCTCTGGGCTCCCCCCGCCCCCAGGCTCCTCCAGCGTCACAAAGGTGACCCAGCCCGAGGCATCACCACCCCTGTGCCAGCCTGAACTTGCCACCCGGCGGGAGTGTCCCCCGAAACACGTCTCTGTAACCTGCCGGCTCCGCCAGCCGGCCCGTGGGAGCGGACAGGGGACCCCGACACCGTCGCTTTGGGGGCCTTCCATTCGAGGGCTCTGCCCGAGTTTGACCTTGTGTTTGGTTGGGAGCCGTGTTTGTTTTGTTTAGGAAACATTTTTTTTCTTTTTAAGGAAGAAAGTGAAGTGCTGTGGGCCGGGAAGAATGCCGCGGCCTCCGTGCAGGCTGCGGGGGGAGGGCAGGGTCTGGCCGCCCAGGCGGCTCGGAGCCGGGCCTCTTTCTGCTGTCCGGGCGGGCGGAGGTGACAGCGCGGGGAGGGGAAGGCTCTGCTGCCTGCGGCCTGTCCTCTCTGTGGAGAGGGTGACCCCCGGGGGACCTCGGGTGTTCGGTTCTCAGCTGCTCTGCTGGACCGTCGAGTCACAAGTAGGATGGCTCCCGTGGGCATTGCCGTGTCCCCCCTTCACTGAGCCAGCAGCGGGCTTGCAGGTTCTCATAAAGGGAGTTTTGGGCTCAGCAGGGGTCCCCAGTGACTGTCGCAGGAGCCCTGTTGGGGTCATCTACACTGGCTGTGCGTCGTCTGCATCACCTGTCTGGACACTCACCTGAGCAACCTGACCACCATCTCGATGTCCACTCCAAGGAGGAGGGACATTTTTTCCCTTTGTTTCCCCCCGGTTGCTTTCTCTCATCGCCTGCCACAGGAATGGGGTACAGACGTGAAGAGCCCCGGGCAGAGAGTGAGGGCCCGCCTTGCTGGTCCCCCTCACGGGAGAAACCCAGGCACCTGGCCTTTTGGAGTTCCGGGCTCACGCCCCTGCCTGCGGCTGCCTGGTCTCGCCACTCGCCTCTCGGGGGCCCTTCCCGCTGCACTCGGCCCAGCAGCCCGACCCCCACCCAGCTGCCCCGTGTCTGAGCTGAGGTTCCCAGCTCTGCGTGCTCCCGTCAGCTCTGGGTGCTCCCGTCAGCTCTGCGTGCTCCCGTGCTCTCTTGCATGGCTTTTCCTTGAGTGGACTGAACATGAGCTAAGGCCTGGGAAGGCCGGGGCCTGGGCTTCCACCCAGACCACCTCAGAAGGAAAACGCGGGTGGAAAAGTGCAGGAGTCCCCTTCCTTCGAACCCGGGCCCAGAGGCTGTGAAACGAGGATGTCAGCAAGGCCTGGTCAACCTTTTCTTCCATCCTTCCAGCAGCCTGAGCCTTACCCCACCCTATTTCTTCCCCTGCTTCCTGGCCCCGCCCTCAGACACCTGGGCTTCCTCCGCTGGGTGCCCCCAGCTCACTCCCTACCCTGCACCGAGCTTTTTAAGGGTCCTTCTTGCTGGTCCCTGGCCTGGCCTTCCCCCTGTATTCTCAGCCACCCACCTGCCCCGGGCTTCACCACCTGCTCACATCCTGTTTGCGCTTGAGGAACCCACCGAAGTTCCGCCTTCTCCACACAGCCCGTCCCGAAGGCCCAGAGCAGTGGTCGGCAAACTCATCAGTCAACAGAGCGGCAAACCGCGGCTCTCGAGCAGCACGTGGCTCGTGAGTCGCAGTTTGCCGGTCAGTGGCCAGAGCACTCCTCCCTGTCTGAGTCTCCTTGAGCTGGCTGGGTCCCACTGCGGCTCTGTCACCCTGTCTGATGTCACAGAACAGGCTTGTGTCCTGGGTGTGTGTGTGTGTGTGTGTGTGTGTGTGTGTGTGTGCATGGCTGTGAGGTGATGTACAGCGGCCCGGCGGCCAGGCCCTGAGCTGAGCTCTGAGGAGGACACGGAGGGGGGCCTGGGGTTTCCCGTCCAAGACCCTGCCTGTGCGGTCCTATTAGTGGCCTGCTGGTGCCCCACGCACCCTCAGGGCACATGCGCCTGGCCTGGCCTGGCCTTAGGTGCGACTGCCAGTGTGGCCCTCAGTTTGGGCAGCGAGCCGTGCTCCTCGGGATCCTGGGCTCGTGAGGACCAGACATGGCCAGCTGCAGGGATGGACTGCAAGTGGCCGGGGGCGGGGGGGAGACAGATGGTGTGTCTGCGGCCTGAAGCATAGTGCGGCGGCGCTGTCCCAGGCCGTGCTGGACGTGGGGGGGAGAGGAGCGGGTAGAGCGTGGGGTTGGCTTCTGGGTCAGAGGGGCCACCCTCCCTGCTGCAGCCCAGGGACAGGGGTCAGGGACGTGGGAACTGAGGCTTGGCTTTTTCTTTTTTGAACCATTAAAAAAAATCGAAATGTAATTCAAATAACATAAATTTACCATTTTAGCCCTGGCCAGCTGGTTGGCCATCAACCTAAAAGGTTCGGTTCGAGTCCCGGGCTGCATGCTCCGTCCCAGGTGGCAGGTGCAAGAGGCAGCTGATCTATGCTTCCCTCTCCAGTCTATGTTTCTCTCCTTCTCCCTTCCTCTCTCTAAAAATCAATAAAAATATTTTTTAAAATTTATCATTTTAAGGAGTACAGTTGAGTGGGTTTTGGTGCATTCACTATGTTGTGCAACCCTCACCGCTACCTAATTCCAGAACATTCCCGTCACCCCCAAAAGAGACCCCATGCCCTTAGCAGTCACCCCCCTTCCCTCCCCCAGCCCTTGGCAACCACTGTTCTGCTCTCTGTCTCCGTGGATTTGTCTGTTCTTGGCATTTCATGTAAATGGCGTCGTGCAGCCTGGTCTTTTATGATTGTCTTTTTTCACTTAGCAGAACACTTTCAAGGCCCATCATATTGTAGCGAGTATGTGTGTCACTGCCGGTTCTTCTGCGGCTGAGCAGTGTGGGTGCCGTTGTGGGGACAGGCCGCGTTTTGGTCACCCATCATCTGCTGCTCGCTGGCCAAGACCCCAGCGCCGGCACAAGGCAGTGCTGGGACCAAACTTCTCCGCAGCCACCTCTGGCCGCCCCGCTTTGGGGTCAGAGCCGTAGGGGCAGGCACAGCTTCCTCAGGTCCCTCTGCTGTGACCTTCCCAGAGGGACCAGCGACGCCCGGGGCAGTGCCCTCTGCTGACCGGCGTCCTGGGCCCCCGGTCACCACGGCCCCTCTGCCTTCCAGCATCCGCAGCGTCATGCAGAAGTACCTGGAGGACCGGGGCGAGGTGACCTTCGACAAGATCTTCTCCCAGAAACTGGGTGAGTACAGAGGGGGCTCCGCCGGCCCCAAGGACCGGGGCGTGGGGACAGAGACCCTGAGGCCGGCGCCCCGGATCTGGCCTCCCCTCCACGGGGCAGGGCAGCCAGGGAGCCCTGGGGGACAGCCGAGCTGTGCCCTCGGTGCCGCCCAGTCCCCGGCTGAGGCCCAGGGAGCCCGTGAAGGGGTGGGGGCCCGGCCTTCCAGGGCCACGGGGAAGTTCCTCCTTTGGGGTTTTTGTTTTTGAGAGTTGCAGCTTCCCCTTGGCGCAGGCACAGCTGCTCCGGGCAGTTGGTAGAACTGACAGGAAGGGGCGGGGCTCTTCCTGTGGCGCCTGCCTCGCTGTGGTCGGCCACCCCGCCCCCACGGGCCTCTTTGTGACAACCTGCTTCGGCCTGGTCCCCAGCCCTCCCCTTCCAGGCTGCGGTCTGAGCGCGGGACCTGGCCTGGGGCGCCGGGCTCCGGTCACTCAGCTCGGATGGGGACAGGGTCTCAGCTCTGACACGGGGTGGCCTGGCCTGGTGGGACCAGGCTTTGGGGTCAGGTTGGGAGCCGGCTCGGCAGGAAGCACACAGCTTGGGTGCCCTTGCCTGTGCTGGGTGACCTTGGGCACATTGCGTTACAAACTCTGGGCCGGCTGGTGCCCTCACCTGGGACTTACCACCAGGAGCCCCGCCTGAGGGAGGACGGAAGTGATAGTGCCAGTGAAAGCCCCCGAGTTGGCTATTCAGGGGCACGGCACCGGTGGGCAGGCCTCCCCCCAGGAAGTGAGCCCGCAGGCTCTGGGAGAGGTGCCTCGCAGTGGGGACAGTGCCCCCGAGAAGCAGAGAAAACTCCCACGGGCAAGATGCTCGTCCGGGCTGGGCTGGAGGGGCAGGGGCCACGCATCCCTCTCCTTTGCCCTCCAGGGCGCTCCGAGCCAGGCCTCAGGCCCTGCTCCCTGGGGGGGTGGGGCCTGGCCTGGCCGGGGCCTCTGTGGGTGCTTGCCGTAGCCCATCTCACCGCCCCACCGTGGCCCCTGCCCTTCAAGCTGACTCCCCAGCCTGTCCTGACAGCCCCTGCCTGACAGACCTCCCTGAGCCTTGTCTCCCCGGTTGGACCTCTCCTCCGGGGCTGTGTCTCGGGCTGCTGTGAGGCAGCGGCTGATGGGGTGTGAGGTCTGGGGAGAGCGGGAGGCCCCGAGAGGCAGCTTTCTCCCCATGCCCGGCCCGGGGCGGGTCACACTGTGGGAGGAGGGGCAGGTCCCTAGACAGCAGTGAGGGGGCTGGGGCCAGGTGCCAGAGCCAGCCCCGGCCTGTGCCTCACCAACGTGCCAGCCACGTTCCAGCCGCCACCCGAGGAGGAGATCCTGAGAGGGTAGAAATGCCGGCGCCCTGACCCCGAATCCAAGAATCTCCCATTGGCAGCAGCCTTCAAGGCCATCTTGCCCAGCCACTGCCTGGCAGAGACCGCCTCCCCCTGTTCTGCCCAGGGCGCCTCCGTGGTGGGAAGGCTTCTGAGACGGTGTGGCTCAGTGACCTGATGCTTGCTTTCAGGGTACCTGCTCTTTCGAGACTTCTGCCTGAAGCACCTGGAGGAGGCCAGGCCGTTGGTGGAGTTCTACGAGGAGGTGAGCGGCCCGAGCTGCCGGAAGGGGACGAGCGGGGCTGCTTTTGCTGAGCTGACCAGACGCTTGGCGCCTCCGGGCTGCCTGGGCCAAAGGTCACCGGGGAATCTTGTCTTCCAGATCAAGAAATACGAGAAGCTGGAGACGGAGGAGGAGCGGCTGGCCTGCAGCCGGGAGATCTTCGACACCTACATCATGAAGGAGCTGCTGGCCTGCTCGCACGTGAGTGCCGGACGGCCTGCAGGCATCGGGAAGGGAGGAAAGGGCCTGCGGAGAGTTCACGGCCACCTCTGTCTTCCCCAGCCCTTCTCGAAAAGTGCCACCGAGCATGTCCAGGGCCACCTGGCGAAGAGGCAGGTGCCTCCAGATCTCTTCCAGGTGGGTGCTGACTGCCCCCGCCCCCCGGCCAGGCCAGGCTCACCGCGGCCAGGCCAGGGAGCCTGGTCAGCTCCCGCTCTGGCGCAGTCGCCAACCTCTGCCTTCCTCCCTCAGCCATACATCGAAGAGATTTGTCAGAACCTCCGAGGGGATGTGTTCCAGAAATTCATTGAGAGGTGAGCGGGCGCACGCCGGAGCAGAGAGGAGCGGAGTGGAGAAGGGTGTGGGTGGCATGGCGAGAACCCAGCCGGCTCTAGGTCCTGGGCAGGGCGGTGCCCGGGCCCAGTGAAGAGACTCCTCAGAGTCAGGCAGGCCAGGTCATTGCCTGCTCCCCCCCCCCCCACTCCTGCCGTCCTCGGCCCCAAGCCTGGCCATGGGACCCTCCGGGGCCTTCCTGCTGGGCCTGTCCCGACTGAGGAGCATGGGGGACGGTTTGGGTAGACACAAGAGGACACGCTGCCCAGCCCCCACCCTCATGGCCAGAGCCCACTGTGCGGGGAACGGGAGGCAGGTGTCAGCTTGCTGTGAGGAGCAGCCATGCGTGGGGCCTCCCGGGAGTGAGTGTGTGTCGCTGGAGGCACGCAGCATCGCCAGCGATCTGGTGGCAGGAAGCCCAAGGCGGGGAGACCTCCTCTCTAACCTCTGATCGCAGCAGGAACCTGCGTGCAGGTGGCCAGGCCCGCGCAGGCCGGTGTTCCGGGCGGGCCGCTCGGGATGGCGCTCTTCCTGGGCCGGTCCAGGAGAGGGCGCTGAGGCTCCGGACCCCGGGGAGTGGCGGTGGGGTGGGGCAGGCTCATCCCACTTACTTTCTGAGGTTTGCCTGAGCCAGGTTCTTCTCTTCCAGCGATAAATTCACTCGGTTTTGCCAGTGGAAGAATGTGGAGCTCAACATTCACGTGAGTGGGGGCCCCAGGGCGTGGCCAGGGCGTGGCAGGTCAGGGAGTCTGCCAGCCTCTGGTGTGGTGGCTGTGGGTTCAGCGCCAGGTTCCCCACGGGGGTGGCCTCGGGCAGGGGCCCAGGCAGCCCGCAGTGACCCGTTGTTGCCCCCTGCAGCTGACCATGAACGACTTCAGCGTGCACCGCATCATCGGCCGAGGCGGCTTCGGCGAGGTCTACGGGTGCCGGAAGGCCGACACGGGCAAGATGTCAGCACCTCCCGGGAAGGGAGGGCCCCGGGGGTGCCCTAAAGGCAGGGTGTCCATGGGAGAACTGCAGGGGCATCAGGGTCCCAGGAGCCGGGTGGCGGGTCCTTAGCGGGCAGGTCTCTGCAGGGGCACGCGCTTGCTCGTCACTCCACGCCACTGCCTCTCCACTTCCTACACCCTGAGCCTCCAGCCCATCAGCACTTTCCCTATCCCCCTCTCTGTCTCTGTGTCATAAGCTTGCTGTGGTGTCCAGAATCCCCCAAAAGGGCTCTGAGGACTCCCCACCCCATCCCGGGCCCCAGAGCAGCCCGGACTCGGCGCTGCTGCGGCTCCGGCTGACCCCCGCCCGCCTACCCGCAGGTACGCCATGAAGTGTCTGGACAAGAAGCGCATCAAGATGAAGCAGGGGGAGACGCTGGCCCTGAACGAGCGCATCATGCTGTCCCTCGTCAGCACCGGGGTGAGCAGGCGGCCAGGTGGGCTGCCTCCCCGCGGCCTCTGGCTCTGCGCCTTTGGCGGCTTCTGCTGACCCGTCCTGTCCCTCCCCTCCAGGACTGCCCGTTCATCGTCTGCATGTCCTACGCGTTCCACACGCCAGACAAGCTCAGCTTCATCCTGGATCTCATGAACGGTGAGCGCGGCCGGCCCAGGAGCGCCGAGGGGCGGGGCGGGGCGGCGGGCACAGGGAGCTGAGCCCTTCCTCCGCAGGCGGGGACCTGCACTACCACCTGTCCCAGCACGGGGTCTTCTCCGAGGCCGACATGCGCTTCTACGCCGCCGAGATCATCCTGGGCCTGGAGCACATGCACAACCGCTTCGTGGTCTACCGGGACCTGAAGGTGAGCCGCCGGCCGCCCCCTCTCGGTGCCATGGGGTGGGGCGCCCGGGGCAGGGCAGCGGCTCCTTCCCGCTGCACCCTCCCGCCCACCACGCCGTTTTCTGGGTTCAGATTGTGATGAGGAGGGGAGGGAAGACCCTGCCCAGGGCCTGGTCCCCGGACACCCATAACCCTTTAGAGTGAAGGCAGCGACCAGCTGGCACCTTGCCGGGCTGGGCCCTGTCCTGAGCTGCTTTCCCCCGCAGCCCGCCAACATCCTGCTGGACGAGCACGGCCACGTGCGCATCTCAGACCTGGGCCTGGCCTGCGACTTCTCCAAGAAGAAGCCCCACGCCAGCGTGTGAGTGCCCCGCCCGCCCCCGCCCTTCCCAGCCCTCTGCCAACCCCGCTCATGGCTCTGCTTCCACAGGGGCACCCATGGGTACATGGCCCCCGAGGTGCTGCAGAAGGGCGTGGCCTACGACAGCAGCGCGGACTGGTTCTCCCTGGGCTGCATGCTCTTCAAGCTGCTGCGGGGGTGAGTGGGCCGGACAGAGCGGGAGGCTCGGGGAGGAGCACACAGCTCCCTGGGTGTCAGGTATGGCATCATTCTGGGTTTGGATGAGGACCAGGGATGCTCCTGCCTCAGTTTCCCCATTCCT
Source organism: Vespertilio murinus (assembly GCA_963924515.1). Taxonomy (NCBI): domain Eukaryota; kingdom Metazoa; phylum Chordata; class Mammalia; order Chiroptera; family Vespertilionidae; genus Vespertilio; species Vespertilio murinus. Next base: position 166,266,377 of record OZ004709.1, on the reverse strand, counting down.
GCTCTGTGACTCTGGCCTTTGTCCTTTCCTGCCCAGGCACAGTCCCTTCCGGCAGCACAAGACCAAAGACAAGCATGAGATTGACCGCATGACGTTGACAATGGTGAGTGTGGGTTCAGCCCCGGGATGCCGGGTAGAGTCCCTGGGGCCGCAGTGGGGTTGGAGTCTCACGGTATCAAGGTCACGGACTCCCGGTTCTCACCAGCAATGACCTTGGGCCTTTCACCCCACTCTGGCCTCCTGCCCCGTATTGTCAGAGCACACATGCCCGCTGGGCCCGTTCCCCGCCCTCCTGGGAGCCGGGCCCCTCTGGCCACTGCTGACGTCGCGCTCTTCCTGCAGGCGGTGGAGCTGCCCGACTCCTTCTCCCCCGAGCTCCGCTCCCTGCTGGAGGGGCTTCTGCAGAGGGACGTCCACCGGAGGCTGGGCTGCCTGGGCCGAGGGTGAGTGCCGGGACCGGGCCACTCCCAGCAAGGCCCTGAGCACTCGGCTTCTGCGGTGTCCCGGCCTCTGCGTGGGCCGCTGGGCTTCTGCCTGTGCCCCCCGAGGACAGGGCTGTGTCCCTCACTGGGACCAACCCCTCTGAGCAGCTCACAGGAGCTGGGCTCAGCCAGCTGCGTCCAGCGTCCCCCGGGTGGCAGCTGCTGGAGCTGGCTGGTGACTGGCTTCCGGGGGCCCTTGTAACAAAGCCGGTAATATCAGATGATGATGATGACAGCAGCTTTTTATGTTTATTAAACATTTACTAAATGCCAGGCATGATGTTGCAAGATTTACAATATTAAAACTTACAACAACCCTACGGGACGTGGGAAACTGCTGCTCTCCCCCCTAGAGATGAGGAAATAGGCTCAGGTTTAAGGAACTTGCCCAAGGTCGCAGGGCCAGAAAGTGGCAGAACCCGGAGCGAGTTGGGGCCACCTGCCCCACCCCCGGACGTCGCCCGGATGACCGGCGTCTCCCCACAGGGCCCAGGAGGTGAAGGAGAGTCCCTTCTTCCGCTCCCTGGACTGGCAGATGGTCTTCCTGCAGAAGGTAAGAGCAGGGGCCGGGCCGGGGGGCGCCCTGCAGTCCCTGCCCCGTGCTGACGCCCAGCCCTCGTTCCGCACAGTACCCGCCCCCGCTGATCCCCCCACGAGGGGAGGTGAACGCTGCCGACGCCTTCGACATCGGCTCCTTTGACGAGGAAGACACGAAAGGAATCAAGGTACTGGCCTTGCCTGGCCGGACGCATCGGCGCCCCTTCCCCACCCCTGAGACCTTTGGCCGGCCCTGCCCTGTGGGCCCCGGCTCCCCTGTCCCTGCGGGTGGGCCAGGCCTCCGTGCCCCGGCCCGTGGGTGGCACGCCCATGGTGATGGCGCCTGCCTTGTCCGCGGCGCAGCTACTGGACAGCGACCAGGAGCTCTACCGCAACTTCCCCCTCACCATCTCGGAGCGGTGGCAGCAGGAGGTGGCGGAGACCGTCTTCGACACCATCAATGCCGAGACGGACCGGCTGGAGACGCGCAAGAAAACCAAAAACAAGCAGCTGGGCCACGAGGAAGGTGAGGGCCGGTGGCGCCGTGGGTTCCCACCGCCCGCTTTATGGAGGAGAGACAGGCGTGGGCTCCGGGAGCCCAGCCAGGATTCCAACCCGGGCCGCCCCCCCCCCCCCCACTCTCTTACCCCAGACTACGCCCTGGGCAAGGACTGCATCATGCACGGCTACATGTCCAAGATGGGCAACCCCTTCCTGACGCAGTGGCAGCGGCGGTACTTCTACCTGTTCCCCAACCGGCTTGAGTGGCGGGGCGAGGGCGAGGCCCCGGTAAGATGGGGGCCAGGCTGGGGCCGGGGCCGGGGCCGCTGAGCCTGTCCGGTGCCCTCACTGCCCTGCCCGCCCCTCCTGCCCTGCAGCAGAGCCTGCTGACCATGGAAGAGATCCAGTCGGTGGAGGAGACGCAGATCAAGGAGCGAAAGTGCCTCCTCCTCAAGATCCGCGGCGGCAAACAGTTCGTCCTGCAGTGCGACGTGAGTGGGGTGGTGGGGCCGGCAGGGGTGGGGTGGGGGGGCTGCATGGCCTTCGGGCGCCCAGGCCCCGCCTGACGAGCCCCGGCGTGCGCAGAGTGACCCGGAGCTGGTGCAGTGGAAGAAGGAGCTGCGTGACGCCTACCGCGAGGCCCAGCAGCTGGTGCAGCGGGTGCCCAAGATGAAGAACAAGGCCCGCTCGCCCGTGGTGGAGCTGAGCAAGGTGCCGCTGGTCCAGCGCGGCAGTGCCAACGGCCTCTGACCCCGCCCGCCCGCCCGCCTTTTATAAACCTCTAATTTATTTTGTCGAATTTTTATTATTTGTTTTCCCGCAAAGCGGAAAAGGTTTTATTTTGTAATTATTGTGATTTCCTGTGGCCCCAGCCCCCAGGGAGGGGCCCGCTTGCCTTGGCTCCTGCTGCCACCAACCCAGCCACTGTCCAGCCACCTGTCACCCCGAAGCCCCAGGGACTCCCCGCTCCCAGTGTCTTCCTGTGGAGGGGAGAGCAGCCCCCCGCCCCTCCCCTCCCCGCCCTGGGGGGTGCCACCCCAGGCGCCCTGGGCTGTGCTCTGAGCCAGCGGCGCAGTGGGGTGGCTCAGCGTCCTCCACCCAGGGGAGCCCTCAGCCCAGGAACGCTGCCCGAGTTTTTCCACTTCGGCCCCTCCTGCGACAGAGGCAGCCTGCGCTGTCCTGCCCCAGCCGGTTGGTGAGAAGGAGCCATGGTCTCCCTGACCCCAGCGCCGCCCACAGTGACCTGGACTCCTGCCCCCTCACCTGGGAGGAGTGCCTGTGTCACTGGTGCCTCCATCCCCACCTTCCCTGGGCACGGCGGGCTTGGCCGGGACGGTGGCGTTGGCAGCAGGTGCTGCTGCCGTCACCCCAGCCCCGCCCTTCCCCCACCCGAGCCCCCGGCTCAGGACCACAGAAAGGCAACTGTGGGCTGTGCCACACTGGCCAGCCCGGCCTGAGGTCCCCAGCCCCTGGCCCCTCCTTCCCGGGCCTCGCCCTCGCCATCACCCCGGCCTGGGCAAGGCCTTTGTGCCCAGGACCACAGGGGCCAGCCGGGGGGCTGGGCCGCACAGCGAGAGGGGCCACCCCGGGGTCAGCAGTGTGCCCCGTGGGCTGTCCAGCCCAGCCCCATGTCCTGTCAGTGCCACTACCCACAGGGCGCCACCTCACCCGCCGCATGCCCCCTCGTGCCATCGCGCTGCCGTGTGTGGTGTCGCGCGTTCTCCCCCAGCGGCTGGGTTGGCTCACCCTCCCCTCCCATCTGCTCACTCCCTGGGGCGTTTCTTTGCCGATTTTTGAATGTGATTTTAAAGTGAGAAAATGAGATTATGCGTTTTTATAAAAAAATGGTGCCTGACTTCGGCCGTGTCAGACTCTTTTGTGCCCCATGACGGTTTGCAGCCGCCCCTGGGCTGAGGCACGAGGGCAGAGGGTCGTGGTGGTGCCAGGCCCCTCCACCACCATGGCGGCACCCACGGCCAGCCTGCCCAGGCCCACGCCCTCCCCCGTCCCACCCACCACCCTGGGGGAGCAGAGAGGGTCTCCCGCCCCCAGAAGCAGGGGGAGGTACCTGAATTCACCTCTTGGTGTCACGTTAGCCGCCAGGCAATTGCTGAGGGCAGCTTCCGGCACAGACAAGCACCTCTGCCCTTGGGCCGCAGTGAGCCTCCGGGCCCTGGCCCTCCCTCCGGCCTCGGGCTGCACCCCGGGCGGCAGTCTGAGGCCTGGGGGACTCCCCAGAGACTCCAGTCAACTGCTTTTTCCCCAGGCCTGCCCCACAGGCCCCTGTGGGTGATGTCTGTTGCTGCCCACCCGTGGAAGGTTCTGCTGGGCAGGGCAGGCGGCGAGGGAAGGTGCTGGGTGGAGGCTGGGACTTGGAAAAGGCCTTTGGGCTGGGCCTGCAGTAGTGAGGTGGGAGGCGGGGTGTTTCTGGTGCAGAGATGGGCCGGCAGGCGGGAGTGGCTCCAGTTGGCAGGAGCACTGTGGGAAGGAGCCAGGCCTGCGAGGCCCTGAATGCCAGGCTCAGCCTGGCTCAGGGCCCAGTGCGCACTTAGTGGCTACGGAACGAAGAAGGGAGTGGACGTGGGGTCTGAGCTGGATGAGCTGTGGACGGCTGGGGCGCTGGGAGCAGCTGCAGAACCGGTCCCTGATTACATGCGCAGGATGAGTGGAGGGAGGCCGCTCAGGGCCGCTTCTGCCCAGGGAAGTGATGCCTTAATGGCCGTGGCGGAGGCTGGGTCTGGAAGAGATGCAGACAGGCTCCGCGGGAAGAACATGGCCCATCAGTAATGGGCAGGACTTGGGGGTGAGAGAGAGATGTGGGGTTCACGATGGCGCCTGGGGAGGCCTGTGGTGCCATTCGGAGTCAGGCCAGCAGGCAGCACGGCGGCCTGAGGGAAGAGGGTGAAGGTGGCCGGAACTGGTGGCTGCCTCATCACCCAACAAGACCAGGGCCAGAGGCCAGGCTAAGGCCGGGGCGATGACGCCAGCGCTGGGCCCGGAGGCCTGCACCTTGGTTCCGGTTTCGAAACTCTCCTTCCTCTCCTGACACCGGCGACGAAGGGCCGCCTCTGCCCCAGGGATCCCCGCGGTGGGTCAGAGCCGCTCACCGTGGACAGTCCTCCCCCAGGAGAGGGCCAGAGCTAGCCGGGCCTGCTCTCCCGCCCCCGGCGCCCCGCTCCTGACTCCAGGGCCCTGGGGCGCTTCCTGCGGGGCCGGACCCATCCTGCGGAGCAGCCACCACCAGCCCGGGCCCAGGTCCCTCGCGGGGCTCCCTGCTTCACGCCGAGCTGGCCATCCGACAGGGCCTAGGCGGGAGGCGGGAGGCGGGGAGGGAAGGCAGGGGGACGGGCCGGCAGGACTGGTGGAGAAATGCGATGACCCACGCGCAGCAGAAAGGCCGCCCGCTGCGCGCGCACGCCCCGGGGTCCCGGTCCCCGCCCCTCGCCCAGACGCCCCGCCCCTGGTCCCCCGCCTTCCCCTGCGGCTGGGCTGGGGCTGGAGCGCCCCCTGCAGGCCGCGGACGGAGCTGGAGCCAGGGGCCCCGCCTTCCGGACCGCCCTCCGCAGCCCCTCTCTCCGCAGCGCCGGGCCCGGCTTCTCCCCGGCGCGCGCCCCGGCCGCCGCGGCCGCCGGACCTCCGCGCACGCGGGCCCGGCGGCGGTTGCCATGGCTGCGGGTGGGAGGGGCGCGCGGCCGAGGCCCCGCCCCCGGCCCAAGGCCCCGCCCCCGGCCCGGCCCCGGCCCCGCCCTCCCCGCCACCTGCGCCGCCGCTGCTGCCGCCGCCGCCGCGGTGCGCGGGGTCCGGGGCTGCGGCGGGTGTCGCTGGGGCGCCGGGAGGGCGCGGGTCGAGGGGGCCGCGCCGGGCTCCGCGCTGAGGCAGGGCCGGGCCGCCCTCGCCACGCCCGCCCGCCCGCCCGCCGCCCGGGATGCGGCGCTGAGGCCCAGCATGGCCGGCCCGGGCCCCACCTTCCCGCTGCACCGGCTCGTCTGGGCGAACCGGCACCGCGAGCTGGAGGCCGCGCTGCACAGCCGCCAGGTGAGGCCCGCCGGGCGCCCGGGGCCGTCCTCGGGGCTCCGCACCCAAAGCCGCGGCCTCCGCCGGAGGCCTCCGGTCCCCGCCCGGCGCCGCAGCCGCCTCCCCGCGCGCCCTCCCCGGGCGATGGGCGCCCAGGTGACCGGCCCCGCTCGCCGGAGCCTCGCCCGCCTCCCCGCGTCACGCCGCCCCCAGCCCCTGACCTCTCCCGAGCCGGGCTGAGAAGGAGCGAGCCGGTCCCGGTCCCCAGGCCGGTCCCAGCTCCCGGCAGCCGCGGCCCTGCCTCTGCCGGCCCAGGCCCCCCCAACGGGCCCACAGCTCTGCCCCCGGCCAAGCCCCGGAGAGGCGGCGGGCCCTTCCACCTGCCCGCGCCCTCCCCGCAGGGCCGGCGAGGTGCGCCCTCCGCCATCTCCGCCGCCTGGCGCCTCACTCCCCCCGGGGCTTCCAGCTCCGCGCAGCCCGCGGTCCGCTGGCCGCCGCCTCGCTCTCCTTGCCCCGCGCTGACGCCCCGTCTCCCCCAGCATGACATCGAACAGGAGGACCCCCGGGGGCGCACCCCGCTGGAGCTGGCCGTTTCCCTGGGGAACCTGGAGTCCGTGAGGGTCCTCCTTCGCCACAATGCCAACGTGGGCAAAGAGAGCTGCCAGGGCTGGGCAGGTACTGCAGGGGGCAAAGCGGGCTTTCCTGGAGGGTGGCTTCGGGGTTGGTGAGTAACCCGGACCTGGGGCCACCAAGGGAGCACCCTTCAGCAGCCCGGTGACCCCAGTCCTGCAGGAGGCAGTCAGCACGGGGGACCCGGAGATGGTGCAAGTGGTGCTGCAGTATCGGGACTACCAGAGGGCCAAGCAGAGGCTGGCTGGCATCCCGGAATTGCTCAACAAACTCCGCCAGGTACTGAGGGCTCTGGTGTGACCAGTGAGAGGGGTGGAGAGCCGCGACCCGGGGCTGACCTACTGTGTGCTGGTCACCCTGGCCGCCCAGCCTGTGCAGCCTGCTTTCCCAACACTGCCGACCAAGCCCCCCGCCCCCTCTCTCTTTCTTTTGTCTGTCTATCCATATCTGATTATTATTTTTTATTTAAATTCTTTACTGTTTAAAGTATTATATATGTCTCCTTTCCCCCCTCCCCCCATTGACCTCTCCCCAGCCACTCCCACTCCCCAGCACATGCCCTCACCCCGGAGCCCCTCTCTGATGACCCAGCCCGGGTCACGGAGGAAAGAGAGGCCCTCGGGGACCAGGGTGGGTCTTCTGGAAGGCACGCTCGCTCTCACCGGCACTAAGGGCCTCCTGGCGCCAGGAACCTCAACAGCTCTGTAGGCCGGGGGCTCCCTGGTGAGGGCAGATCTTGTAGGGGGAGGATGTCACCCACCTCTGCGGATGCGGCCTGCGCTTCCGGAATACTGTCTGCCTTCTCCAAGCACCGGGGAGGTGGGGGTTGAGAGAGCACACTACCTCCCCTCCACCCCCCATCCCAGGGGCAGGCCCAGAGCGGGTCCTTGTGCTCCGTCTACAGATGGGGATTCCGGGATCCAGAACAGTCAGGAGCTCCCTGGCGGGGGGTTGGAGGGTTGGGGGGTGCAGCATGCCAGCAGCCAGGTTGAGACGGGCTCTCAGATCTTAGTCTGATTGCTGAAGGCCTTTTCAGGACACCACTTGGCCCACCCTTTCCCGGTGTGTGTGTGTGTGTGTGTGTGTGTGTGTTTGTGATGGGGGCAGACAAGGCCATGGCAATGCATCAGGGTGTCCCCAAGCTGAAGGGCTCGGCTCCCAGACGGGGCTGCAGACGAGGAGCGGCCCCCGGAACTAGGCAGGGCCCTGACCGGCGCTCTGCTCTGTCCCAGGCCCCTGACTTCTACGTGGAGATGAAGTGGGAGTTTACCAGCTGGGGTGAGTGGCGACTGCTCGGCTCCGCGGGGCCTGGGTGGGCCCGGAGGGGAAGAACGCTGGTGACCTCTGTGCCCCCTGCAGTGCCCCTCGTGTCCAAGATGTGCCCGAGTGACGTGTACCGCGTGTGGAAGCGGGGCGAGAGCCTGCGGGTGGACACCAGTCTCCTGGGCTTCGAGCACATGACCTGGCAGCGTGGCCGGAGGAGCTTCATCTTCAAGGGCCAGGGTGAGCTCCGGGGGGCCCGCCGCGGGCTCCGGGGCGTCCCCTGTGGCCTGCGAAGATCAGGCTGTCCTTTCTTCCCGCTCTCCGGAGGTGGAAATGGAGGTTTGGGGCGGAGGGGGCCCGGGGCTGAGGCCACCCCTTAGCAGCAGGTGGCTGAGGGCATCACGCTGGGCGCCACGCACTGCCTCGGGCCTGGCGCTGATTTGCTCCCCTCTTGCCTCCCACTGGCTGGCAGAGGCAGGAGCCCTGGTGATGGAAGTGGACCATGACCGGCAGGTGGTCCACACGGAGACGCTGGGGCTGGCCCCGCCTGAGCCGGAAGTGCTGCTGGCCGCCATGCGGCCCAGTGAGGAGCATGTGGCCAGTCGCCTCACCTCTCCTATCGTCTCCACCCACTTGGACACTCGGAACGTGGCTTTCGAGAGGTAAGTTGGGGTCTGGCCGCACAGCGGGCGCTGCCCTCGAGGCTCCTGGGAGGCTGAGCCACTTGCGGAGGCTGCTCAGATTACGGGGGGGTTGGGGGGGCAGTGTGTCACTGCAGGCCCAGTGTCCCCCGAAGATTGGCCACCTAAGCATCCTGTGGCAGCCTGCAAGCCTGCACCTGTCTGTCTGTACTGGCAGCTGACTTCCTGGGGAAGAGGCTGGGTCAGGGTGTCCCCAGTTTCCTGACTCCTAACCTCGCATATTTTCCCATAAAAGCAAGAATTTGGGCTGTGGTTCAGGACAGCTGTTCGCACCAAAGCTGGCTCCTCGGTAGTAGCACTGTGCCTGGGCCAGAGGCCTTTGTGGGCAGCCGAGGAACCCGACCCTTCCAGCCAGAGTGTATTTCTGTGACAACACATGCCCGGGCTCCAACAACAGACTTTAGAAACACCTAAAAGAAAAACCAAACCGTTTCACTGAGATACAGTTTTCATATATCATCCAGCTTGTCTATTTCAAGTGTACAACAATTCAGTGGTTTTTAGTGCATTCACAGGTATGCAACCATCACTACACAGTTCATTTTAGGACATTTTATCATCTCAGAAAGAAACCCTGTACCTTTTAATTCCCATCCCCTTCTTCCCTCCCCCAGCGCCAAGCAGCTACTGATCTTTATAGGTTTGCTATACTGGGCATTTCCTATGATATGTTGTCTTTTTCTTAAATAGATTTTTATTGACTTCAGAGAGGAAGGGGGAGGGAGAGAAACATCAATGATGAGAGAGAATCATCAATCAGCTGCCTCCTGTACGCCCCACACTGGGGGGCCAGGCCCACAACCCTGGCATCTGCCCTTGACCGGAATTGAACCTGGGACCCTTCAGTCCACAGGCTGATGCTCAATCCACTGAGCCCAACCAGCTAGGGCCATATGGAGTCTTTTGTAACTGGCTTCTTTTGTGTAGCATAATGTCTTCAAGGCTCATCCCAGTTGTAGCATAAAGCTGCACCATCATTTTTTTATGGCTGAATAGGTTGTAGGGATATGCCACATGTTGTTTAGTCATTCGTCCATCGACATTCTGATTATTTCTACCTTTTGAACTCTTGTGAAAAATGCTGCTGTGAAGAGTAGTGCACGAATGTTGGTACGGACACGTGTTTTCATTTTTGTCGGGTACACACACCTAGGAGTAGAATGCTGGGTCACGTGGTCACTGGACGTGTAACTGAAGAATGGCCAGGCTGTCTGCCAGAGGGACCGGCATCTTCTCTCCCTGCCCGTGCGGTGTGAGGGTTGTAATTGCTCCACTTCCTCGCTGAACACTCACTATCCACTCATTCATTTTTGGGTCATAACCATCCTATTGGGTGTGAAGTAGTATCTCACTGCGGTTTGATTTGCATTTCCCTAAGGACGAGTGGTGTTGACCATCATTTCATGTGCTTTTTGGCCATTTGTCTATCTTCTTTGGAGACCTGTCTTTTCAGATTCTTTGCACATTTAAAAAAATTGGGTTATCTTTTATTATTTAGTTGTAAGAGTTCTTTTTATAAATTCCCTTATCAGATACATGATTTGCAAATATTTTCCCCTATCCTGTGGATTCTTTTCCCTTAAAAAAAAAATCTTTTAATTGATTTTTTTCAGAGAGGAAGAGAGCGGGATAGAGAGTTAGAAACATCGATCAGAGAGAAACATCGACCAGCTGCCTCCTGCACACTCTCTACTGGGGATGTGCCCGCAACCAAGGTACATGCTCTTGACCGGAATTGAACCTGGGACCCCTCAGTTGGTAGGCCGACACTCTATCCACTGAGCCAAACCGGTTAGGGCTCTTTTCACTTTCTTAATGGTGTACTAAGTTTGTTTTTATTTTTAAAAAACCTATTAAGATGGTATCAGAGGCAGTATTTTTCTTTTGTTATTTATTTATTTATTATTTTAAAAATATATTTCAGAAAGGAATGGAGAGAGAGAGAGAGAGAGAGAGAGGCATCAATGATGACAGAGTATCACTAATTAGCTGCCTACTGGGGATCGAGCCCACAACCTGGGCATGTCCTCTTGACCAGAATTGAACCCAGGACCCTTCAGTCCATAGGTCATTGTGACGCTCTATCCACTGATCCAAACCAGCCAGGACTGTTTGTTTGTTTTTAAAGAATAGTTTATTGATTTTTGGAGAAAGAGGAAGGAAGAGAAACATTGATGTGTGAGTGCAACATCAATTGGCTGCCTTCCTTACGCCGCCGCCCCCCCCCCGGGGGGGGGGGGAGGGGACTGAGCCTGGAACTTGGTCATTTGAACCAGCAACTCTTTGTTCACAGGACGCCCCCCAGCTGAGCCACACCGGTGAAGCACAGAAGTTTTTAATTTTTATGAAGTCCAGGTTACCTATTTTTTTTCTTTTTGCTTGTACTTTTAGTTTCATATCAAACAATACTTTGCCAAATCCAACCAAAGTCATGAAGATTTCCCCCTATATTTTCTTTTTAAAGTTTTATAGTTTTTGCTCTTACATTTAGGTCTTTGATCCATTTTGAGTTAACATTTATATGTGGTGGGTTCAACGCTACTCCTTTGCCTGTGCCTCTTCTGTCATTTCGCCCCATTGAATGGTGTGACATCCCCGTGGAAAATCAGTTGACCATAGATGTGTGGGTCTGTTTCTGGACCCTCTATACCATCCCATTGATCTACACATGTGTCTTTGTTCCAGGGCCACCCTGTCTTCATCGATATTGCTTTGTAGTTAAGTTTTAAATTTGGAAAGTGTGAGTCTTCTGATTTTGTTCCTCTTTCTCGGGATTATTTTGGGTATTTTGACTCCCTTGTAATTTCATAGGAATTCCCAATTCAGCTTGTTAGTTTCTACAAAGAAGTCAGATGGGATTCTGATTTTAATTTCAACCAACGTTTCAACCACAGTTGGTTGACTCCATGGAGTTAATTTTGGGGGGGAGTCAGAAGTTATACAGATTTTCAGTTGCATGGGAGTAGGCACCACTAACCCCCACATTGTTCAAGGATCGGGCGGTATTCATTCTTTAAATGTTTGGTGGGAAATCATTATGAAGCCATCTGGGCCTGGGCTTTTCTGTGGGTAGTTATTGTACTGCCCTTCAATCTCTTTACTTACTACTAGTCTATTAAATTTTAAAAAAATCTATTTTGATAGTGTTTGTCCCTGTAGGATTTGTTCATTTCATATAAATTATAAATTTGGGAATAGTTATTCATTTGTATACTTTTATAATCCTTACTTCTGTAATGTCAGTAACAGTGGCCCTTTTTTTATTTCTGATTTGAGTCATTTGAATCTTGTCTGTTTTTTGGCCAATCTAGCTAAAGGTTTGTCAATTTTGTTGACCTTTTCAAAGAACTCTCTTTTGGTTTACTTTCTCTGTTGTTTTTCTATTCTGTATTTTGTTAATTTTCACTGTAATGTTTATTATTTCCTTCCGTCTGCTTGTGGGTTTACTGGGCTCTTTCTCCAGTATCTTAATATGGAAGGTTAGATTATCGATTTGATATTTCTTCTTTCTTTTTTAATTTTTAAATATATTTATTGACTTTTTACAGAGAGTAAGAGAGAGGGATAGAGAGCCAGAAACATCGATGAGAGAAACATTGATCAGCTGCCTCCTGTTCACCCCCTCCTAGGGATGTGCCTGCAACCCAGGTACATGCCCTTGACCGGAATCGAACCTGGGACCCTTGAGTCCGCAGGCCGACGCTCTATCCACTGAGCCAAACCAGTTAGGGCTCTTCTTTCTTAATACAGTCATTTCTAGTTAAGAATGCCCCTCTAAGCTCTACTTTAACTGTGTTCCATAAGTTTTGATATGTTGTGTTTTCATTTCCATTCATCTCAAAGTATTTTCTGACTTCCCTTTTGATTTATTCTTTAATCCTTTGGTTATTTGGGAGTGTGTAGTTTGCTTTCCATATATTTGTGAGTTTCCCGAATCTCTTTTCTGTTTATTCAAATTCCAGTTTCATTCCATGTGATCGGAGGACACACGCTGTGTGATATCTCTCCTTTACATTTTATTGTGGCTTCTTTTATGGCCTAGCATATGGTCTGTCCTGAAGACTAGTCCCCGTGCACTTCAGAAGAACGTGTGTTCGTTGTTGGGTGGGGTGTTCGAAGGAAGTCGGCTAAGTCTAGTTTATGGTGCTGTTCACGTCTTCTGTGTCCTTGTTGAACTTCTGCCTGCTCATTCTCTCCATTACTGAAAGGGAGATAGTGAAGTCTCCAGCTATTATTGTTGAATCAGATACACTTTTTTCCCCAACTTTGTATTACGGAAAGTTTCAAACATTTATGAAAGAAGAGAGAATAGTATGATATGCTCATCACCCAAATTCAACATTTATTGAACATTTTGCCTGTCTTGTTGAATCTATTCTTCCTCACCTTTTTAAAAAATATATTTTTATTGATTTTTTTACAGAGAGGAAGGGAGAGGGATAGTGATTTAGAAACATAGATCAGAGAGAAACATCGACTAGCTGCCTCTTGCACACTCCGTATTGGGGATGTGCCCGCAACCAAGGTACATGCCCTTGACAGGAATCGAACCTGGGACCTTTCAGTCCGCAGGCCGACGCTCTATCCACTGAGCCTAAACCGGTTTCGGCAGTCCTTCCTCCCCCTTTTTATCTTTTTACCTGGACTGTTTTAAAGTACATTCCAGATGGCATATCATCTCAACAGTAAATGCCTTTGCACATGACTCGAACACGCAAGGATGTTTTTAAACCCAGCTCAGCACAGTTATCACACCTGACCAAGTTAGTTATCCTAACCCCTGACCAAGTTAACCGCGATGCCTCAGTCCGTCTGGCCCCGGGCCTCGTCCACCGTCCCAGCCGCCGGGCACCCTCCTCCAGGCCCCGCATGCCTCCCAGCGAGAAGGCCGGCTGGAGGGCGTCAGGAAGGGAAGGCGTTGGCCAGGGTGGGGGGTCCTGCCTCATGAGCCCCTGTTTGGTCTGTTGCAGGAACAAATGTGGGATCTGGGGCTGGCGGTCTGAGAAGATGGAAACCGTTAGCGGCTACGAGGCCAAGGCAGGAGGGGCTCGTGGTGGGGCTGGGGTGGACACGGCCCAGGACTCCACTCCCTCTCCTCGCCCACCACCTGGAGGGGGAGGCAGAGGAGCCTGGGGGCCGGAAGCCCCGTGCGGCCCTGGGAACTCAATGGGGCCCAACCCCCTCCCCCCCCCCCCCCCCGGAGCCTCCTGACACGTAGGGATCACCCACGGTGCGGTTCCCCCACCCAAGTTACTGAGATGAAAGCAGACCATTTTCCTGTCACTGGTGACTTCCCGGGGTTTAGACCCTGCCATCCCTCCTCTGTGGGGAGCCAGCTCTCACCTGTTCCTGGGGACAGGACTTGGGTCCCGTGCTGGTGAGGCTGAGTGTGGGGAACAGGCTCTGGGCCCCCAGCTCCCCCTGTCCCCCCCCACCCTGCTCCCCAGGTGTACAGTGCCATCAATGTGGAGCTGGTGACACGCACACGCACGGAGCACCTCTCTGATCAGGACAAGTCGAGGAGCAAAGGTAAACCCAGGTGCGCCTGCTGCTGCCCAGTCCCACCATGTGGTGGGGTCACCCTGGTCTGGGGGGCCAGAGTATCTGGGACAAGCTGAGGGGTCACCCCACTCCCGTCTGCTCAGTCTTCCACTCGACAGGAGGCTCCCAGGGTGGATGGTGGGGAGGGGGGCAGTGGCCTAAAGCCCCTTCATGGACTCCCTCTCTTCTCCTTAGGGGGGAAGACTCCGTTCCAGTCCTTCCTCGGGATGGCCCAGCAGCACTCCTCCCACAATGGGGTGAGCCAGGCGGGGGGTTGGCGGGCTGGCTGGGGCACTGGGCAGGCGCTGTCCTGAGCGCTAAGCGGGGTCCGGGGCCCACCAGGTTCCCGTGCAGCAGGCAGCCAGCCCCACCAACCCCACAGCCATTTCCCCCGATGAGTACTTTGACCCCAACTTCAGCCTGGAGTCACGGAACATCGGCCGCCCCATCGAGATGTCCAGCAAAGTACAGAGGTGAGGCCCGGGACGCGTTGGGAACCCCGCCGATGACAGGGACCCTGCCTGGCTCCCCGGAGCTCTAACAGACTCCCGTCACCCATGGGGCTGCCAGCGGAGGGGATCCGCCCCCTCTGCATCCCCGAGGGCCGGCCACTCTTCTTTGGTGAGCGAGCAAGTGAATGAGCGGCACGCCACCCACGTGTGGTTTTCTGTGAGATGCAATGGCACTTGCTGGGGGCCAGCCTCGGAGCAGAGTGGGAAGGGCCCACGGCTCTACCACCTCCGGGCTTCGTGGCCCAGGAACCACCTTCCTCCGCAGAATCTGGCCTCTCAGTAACAGAAGTCACACCTGGGCACTGGGAGGGGCCTGACGGGCCGTGACATGAGCTTATGATGGGCCCAGCACTGTCCCAGCAGCCTCTCTCTCTCTCTCAGCCACCCAGGGCGTCTGAGCCCGGCAGTCTGGCCTGTGGCTGTGCTGGCCAGCGGTGGCTGAGGGGGTGGTCAGGGCTGCAGATCAGGCTCGGGCTGGAGCCGGCATCTCCACGAGTTGAGCGGACGCACACTGCCGTAGGCTCCAGCCTGGGCCCAGGGCCTGGGGGCGGCTCAGGCCCCGGGACCAGGTCACAAGCTCCCGGGGACAGCCGGCAGGGGCAGCGGAGGAGAGCAGAGGGAACCCGGGCAGGCGGAGGGCCAGAGCAGAGGCAGGTGTCCGGAGTGGGTGGGCTTTGGGACAGGGGCCACCAGAGGTTCCTCGACCCACGTCCTGCGGTTGGCCGGGCAGATTCAAGGCGACGCTGTGGCTGAGCGAGGAGCACCCGCTCTCCCTGGGGGACCAGGTGACACCCATCATCGACCTGATGGCCATCAGCAACGCCCACTTTGCCAAGCTGCGGGACTTCATCACCCTGCGCCTCCCGCCGGGCTTCCCGGTCAAGATTGGTGAGCGGGCGGGGGCCTCGGGCAGTGCCAGGGAGTGGGTGGAGGTGGCCCCAGGGGCCGGGCACCGGTGGGCTAGGGCCACAGGGGCTCAGGCGTGGCTGTCTCCTCACAGAGATCCCCCTTTTCCACGTGCTCAATGCCCGCATCACCTTCAGCAACCTGTGCGGCTGTGACGAGCCGCTGAGCTCGGTGTGTGTGCCCGCCCCCGGCCCCGCCGGCCCCGCAGAGCCAGGTACTGCCGTGGAGGGATAGGGGAGGGGGGCCTCGGGACTTGCTGGCGTTTGAGCCCCGGGGGCTGAGCGCGGCCCCCTGTCACCCCAGGGAGCCCTTTCCCGTGCGAGGTGGACCCCGCGGTGTTCGAGGTGCCCGCGGGGTACAGCGTGCTGGGCGCGGAGCGCAGCGAGCCCCTCCGCGACGAGGACGACGACCTGCTGCAGTTCGCCATCCAGCAGAGCCTGCTCGAGGCGGGCACCGAGGCCGAGCAGGTGGGCAGGCGGGCGGGCCTGGGCATCAGCGGAGTGGGGGGGCGGGGGCAGAGGTGACAGCCGGGCTCTGGCTGCTGCAGGTGACTGTCTGGGAAGCCCTGACCAACACCAGGCCTGGCGCCCGCCCTCCGTCCCGAGCCGTGGCTTATGAGGAGCAGCTTCAGCTGGAGCGGTGAGCCCTCCGGACCTCCGAGGTCCGCCTCTCAGCCCTGCCCCACCTCAGGGCCACCAGGTCCTTGGCCGGCGGAGGGGGAGCAGGGAGGTGCTTGTCCCACGGTCACCTTCCATTAGCATCGCTCCCCGGCCCCGAAGGCGGCATGTGGGATGGGAAGACGGGGCCCCACCTTGCCTCTTGGCTCTGTCTCCCAGGGCCCAGCCACCCTGTCCTGGTCCTGGTCCTGGTCCTCCAAAGCCACGCCCCAGCCCTCGGCCTCCCCCCGCAGCCGGGTGCTCACCTGTCTGCTCTCCCTCTCACCCCTTTCCTTGAAGGGCCCTCCAGGAAAGCCTGCACCTGTCCACGGAGCCCAGGGGCCCGGGGTCCCCTCTCAGGACGCCCCTGGCCCCGAGCCCCCCGAGCTTTGAGGAGCAGCTTCGCCTGGCCCTGGAGCTGAGCTCGCGGGAGCAGGAGGAGCGGGAGCGGCGAGGGCAGCAGGAGGAGGAGGACTTACAGCGGATCCTGCGGCTCTCGCTCACGGAGCACTGAGCACTGACTGCCCGGCCCCTGGGAGGGCTTCGGGCCGACCCCCCTCCCGCTTTTGTAACTTATTTATTTATAAACTGTCTGCTGCTGGGGCTGGGGCCGGAGCCCTGGGGATGGGCTTGCGTTGGCGACCGGGATGGAAATAAAGAGACCTCCAGCGGCAGGCTTGCTCTGCTCTGTTGGGTGAAAGCTGAGGGGAGACACTATGGTGATGGCGTCGGACCCGGGTTCAAATCTTGGCCAGGGCCCCCTTAGCCTCTGAGCCGCAGTTTCCCGCGCTGTAAGATGAGACCACTTGCTACCCCGCCAGGGCTGCCGGGAGGGAGGGGGAAGGAGCCAGCATGTGTCCAGTAGGTGCTTCATAAAATCAGTTCCCCTGAGCCTGTGCCACCTACCCACGACCCAGGTTCCTCCTGCCACCAGTCTGGCTTCCCCAGAGCCCACTCCTGCTCCTGCCGGGAGGGGGCGACACGGAGCCCCAGCCTACTTACCCCCAGAGCCCCTGCACCCCAGGCCCGGTTCCTGCTGACTCCGGCTGGGCCTATGGAAGTGTTTGGGGCCAGTCGCCTCCCTCTGCCCCACCCGCTCACCTCCGAGGCGGCCTTGAGCTCCCCCCGGAGTGGGAGTATGAGGGGCAACCAGCGTGAAGAAATAGGTCTGGGGTGCCCCCCGCCCCAACTTAAGGCCCGCTGTGTCTGGTCCCCTCCGGCCTGCCTTCCCTGGGACCCACCTCTGCCAGCTAACAGAACTTTGAGGCCCGAACCAGAGTCCAGGTGACCTAACCGGGCGGCCGGGGCGGGGCGGGAGGCCCGGGGTTGGGGTGCTTCCTGGGAGGAGGGGCCAGACCTGCCCTTCCTCCTCACCTGCGCCCCGGCCCGGCCCGCCCCACCGGCTCGGGAGGCGGGACCAGCGGGCGGACCGGAGGGCGGAGGGCGGGGCGGGGCGGCGGCCGGCGGGCCGGCGCCTGGCCCTTTAAGGGCCGCCCCAGGAGGTGCCAGGCCGGGTGTCGCCGGCCTCTCCTTCCTGGTCCTGGGGGCCGGGCGTCCGTGCGGCCGCGGAGGCTCCGTGCCCAGCGCCGACCCCATGGCCCTGGTCACCGTGAGCCGCTCGCCGCCGGCCAGCGGCCGCTCCACGCCGGCGGGGCCCCCGGTGAGTCCGGCCCCGCCCCCGGAGCGGGCAGCCAGCGGCGGGGGGCTCGTCCCGCCGCGGGAGCTTCCCGTCCAGGCGGAGGGGGCGGAGGGGGTGGAGGACCCGGGCCCGGCTGCGGGCGGGGGTCTTGGGGCTCCCCCCGGGAACTTTGGCCAAGCCCAGGCGGGGAGCTCCGAGCGCCAGGCCGGCCAGTGGAGGCCCTGCCCGCTCCGTGGCCCAGATGTGGGCCAAACTCCAGCACCCCGCCCCCCTCACCCCACCGCCGCCCTGCCCGGCCCGGGCTGGCCTCCCCCAGGGCCTCCCCCAGGGCCTCCCCCAGGGCCTCCCCCAGGGCCTCCCCCAGGGCCTCCCCCAGGGCCCCCCGTGGGGTGCAGACCGGGATGGGGAGAGGGTCTGGCACCTTTTCTGGCTCCACTTGGGGGGGAACGCCCCCCACCCCAGAACTCCCTAACTCTGCCCCGGGGCCTGCGCTCTCCCGGCAGGACCAGGCCTCCCAGAGGAGAAGCCGGCTCCAGCGAAGGTGAGCGCCTCCCCCAGCGGAGACCCATCGGGAGCGCAGGGAGCGGGTGACGAGGGAGCACCTGGTCCGAGTGGGCACTGGCCACTGCCACCCTGGGGGGCTCTGGGGGTGAAAGGTTGTTGCCAGTGGGCATGGCTGCCTTTGCTTTCATCTTTCCCCGGGTCATTTGGGGTTCCTTCACCCATTAGGCTAGTGGCTCTAGGGCAAAATGGGACTGCAGGCCTGAGGCCTCCCGGGTCCCCATCCGGGGTACGTTGAGCCAGGCAGACGACAGGAAGAAAAAGAGAGCAATGCTCAGAGTGCGGTGGCCAATCGCCTGGGCCCTCGCTGGAAATGCACATTCCCAGGTCTCCACATTGCATACCTGCTGACTCACAGATGGGGCCCAACACTTGTTTTGCTTTTTTAAAATATATATATATTTTATTGATCTTTCACAGAGAGAAGGGAGAGGGATAGAGAGTCGGAAACATCGATGAGAGAGAAACATCCATCAGCTGCCTCCTGCACACCTCCCACTGGGGATGTGCCCACAGCCAATGTACATGCCCTTGACCGGAATCGAACCTGGGACCCTTGAGTCCACAGGCCGACGCTCTATCCACTGAGCCAAACCAATCAGGGCTCAGCTCCTGCTTTGACGGGTCCTCCGGCCCTCGGGGGAGTCTGAGGGAGTCTGAGGGACCTCTGTCCTGAGCGACAGCCGCCGACACGCCCCCGCCCGCCAGGCAGAGCTTCGCGGTGCTCCACGGGGCTGTGCTGGGGCTGCAGGACGGAGGGGGCCGCGCAGAGGCCGCTGAGCCCGGCCCGCGGCCCTCGGAGGAGCCCTCGGGGGAAGAGCAGCTCCTCGGGGACCAGACGGACGACGGGCAGGGGCCCCAGAGCCCCCAGAAGCAGGAGCAGAGCCAGCACCTGCGCCTCATGGTGGAGCTGCTGAGGCCGCAGGACGACATTCGCCTGGTGAGGGCCCTCTTGGAGGGGGAAGGGTCAGCCCGGGGCGGGAGGAGGGGAGGGCAGAATGGAGCAGGGGGTGTGTCTGTGGGGAGCAGTGGTGTGAGGGCAGGGGGCACCCCGCGGAGCGAAGGGTTTGCCCAAACCCTGACTGCTGGGGTGTTTGACAGGGAAAGGCTCTGTCTTCAGGGGCCCGAGGGGCTGGGAGAGGCCCGGGGGTGGGTGGGGTTGTTCTGCATGAGCCTGTAGGGCCCAGTTAGGCCAAGAGCTGGGGTCACACAGAGACAGGTTTCCCAACAACAGGGGGAGTCGCCCGCATGGACCGGTGCTCAGGGAGCCTGCGGAGCACCCACCAGGAGCTGGTGTGCGGGCGGGGGTGGGGGGTGGGAGGGATCCCCGCGGTGGGTGGTCACAGGTGGGAGCCCGAGAACTAGTCCCCAGATGCCGGTGGAACGTCTCACTGCAGCCAAAGGGGACGAAGAAGGCGCAGTCAGTCTTGTAGAGCTGAGTTTACTCCACGGGAACACCGTCTTTTAGTGTGAGGTTGTGTCTCTCCTGTTTCTTGAATGAAATGAGGGTAATGGCAAGCGAAAGGGTTCATTGTAAACCTCGTTCCCAGGCAAAAATAGAAAACGGGCAGTCTTTGTCAGGTTCGTTCTCCCCCTTTCCCAGCACATACACCCTCGAAGGAAGATCTTTTAAGACACTTTATTAGACCATAAAGTTCGAAAGTCGGGAGCCCTGGCATGTGGCCGGCTGTCGGGAAGGAGGGGGTGGTGTGGCGGGAGCAGGCAGCGGGGCCGCCGCAGGCCCAGCTGTGCGTCCCGGGGAGGGGGCAGGTCCTGGGGCCGCGGTGACCTCGGCGTCTGTCCTCCCGCCCCCCCAGGCGGCCCAGCTGGAGGCAGCACGGCCCCCCCGGCTCCGCTACCTGCTGGTGGTCTCCACCAGAGACCGCGCGGGCCAGGACGAGACAGTCCTCCTGGGAGTGGACTTCCCGGACAGCAGGTGGGCGCAGGGAGAGGAAGTGGGGGGGGGGGGCGGCGCTAAGAAGTGAGGAGCTGGGAACAACGGCCTCCCCTCTGTGTCCTGCCAGCTCCTGCAGCTGCACGCTGGGCCTGGTCTTGCCCCTCTGGAGTGACACCCAGGTGTACCTCGACGGAGATGGGTAAGAGATGGCAGCTGGAGGGCCGGGGAGGGGGGGAGGAGAGGAAGTGAGGTAGATGATGGAGGGGTGGGGCACCGGGGAGCTGCTGCAGAACTCCGGCTGGGTGTCTGAGGCGGGGCCTGCTCTCAGCTCCACCCCAGATTTACTGTGTGATCCTGGGCAGGTCGCCTAACTTCTCTGGGCCTCAGCTGCCCCATATCTGGCAAAAGGGGCTTATTGTGAAGCTCCGACACGTGTACATGTTCTGAGGACCCGCCTCACGAGGTGGCCAGTGGGTGCTCCTCTCGGGGCTCTGTCCCAGGGCCCGGAGTGGGGTTCCACCCTCCCTCTCTCCCTCAGGGGCTTCAGTGTGACGTCCGGCGGGCAGAGTCGAATCTTCAAGCCGATCTCCATCCAGACCATGTGGTAAGAGCCGGCCTGGGTAGTCCAGCCTCCGCCGGCCCCCCCCTCAGAGATGGCGGCGGGGAGGACAGTGTGACCCGGCCCCTCTCCTGTCCCAGGGCCACACTCCAGGTGTTGCACCAGGCATGCGAGGCGGCTCTAGGCAGCGGTCTCGTGCCAGGGGGCAGTGCCCTCACCTGGGCCGGCCACTACCAGGACAGACTGAGCTCTGACCAGAGCTGTCTCAACGAGTGGATGGCCATGGCTGACCTGGAGTCTCTGCGGCCTCCCAGTGCGGAGCCTGGCAGGTGGGTACAGGGAAGGGAGGAAATGGGGGGCGTGGGGGGGGGTGCCATGGCAAAGCAGGGCAAAGGGCCCCTGGACTGACGGGCTCGGCTCCCAGGCCCTCGGAACAGGAGCAGATGGAGCAGGCAATCCGGGCCGAGCTGTGGAAGGTGCTGGACACCAGCGACCTGGACAGCGTCACCTCCAAAGAGGTGGGCGGGGCGGGGCCGGGAGGAAGCGGGGCTCGGAAGGGGCGGCAGAAGAACCCTCCCGCTGGGAGCCCGTGTTCCTCCCCGCGAAGTCCCCCCACCTAGCCCTCCTCCCTTCCTGAGCCAGTCCTGGGCGCTTGGCCTCGGCTCTTCGGAATAGATGGACGGAACCGTCCCCTTCGCCCCGAAGGGAGGGTGGGTCATCAGGAGCCTCCGGCCCTTCCTGCCCGCAGATCCGCCAGGCCCTGGAGCTGCGCCTGGGCCACCCCCTCCAGCAGTACCGCGACTTCATCGATAACCAGATGCTGCTGCTCATGGCCCAGCGGGACCGGGCCTCCCGCATCTTCCCCCACCTCTACCTGGTGAGCTTCCCCACCTCTACCTGGTGAGCTTCCCCACCTCTACCTGGTGAGCTTCCCCACCTCTACCTGGTGAGCGCGGGCGGGCGGGGGTGGGGACAGCCGCAGAGGTGCCGTGCGGGGGGGAGAACGGTGCTCCGCTCCCTGTCCATCCACAGGGCTCGGAGTGGAACGCAGCGAACCTGGAAGAGCTGCAGAGGAACAGGTAGGGTTCCCAGCCCCCTCAGACTGCCCACAGCCTGTCACCCCCCCTTGCCTGGCCTCCCCTCGAGGGGCCCCCCAGACTCCCCTCAGCAGCTGCTAACTCAGCGTCCAACTCCGAGCTGGGGCCGTTCCCTGGGTCGGCATGGTCTTGGGCCAGAACAGAAGCGCCACCTTGCCGGCTTGCCGGCTCCCCGGCCCCCTCTTCTCCCTCCCCACGCTGTAAAGGCGGGTGGAAGCGCCCCTCTCCCGGGGGGACCTGGCTGCTGGCTCCCGCGGGTTCCTATCGTTTGCCCACCAGGGAGGGCCCTCACCCCGCTGCTGCAGGTCCTCCCATCGCAGCTTCTCAAACTGGCTTCTGGGAGTGACCGAAGGCCCGGGGTTGCAGGCAGCCCAGCGGCTTCCTGGACTAGAGGGGACCCGGGCCCGGGGTGTGTGTGTGTGTGTGTGTGTGTCTGTGTGTGAAGTGATGGGCTCAGGGCTGCAGTCACCACCTCCTCCCAGCGTGCCTGTGCCACCCCACCGGACTCAGAACCGAGAACTAGACAGAGACGCCCAGGCCCGCTGGGTGCCCGGGCCGGTGCCCCGGGAGCCGCCGGCCACGGCAGCCTGCCTCGCACTCCCCGCTGCAGGGTCAGCCACATCCTGAACATGGCGCGGGAGATCGACAACTTCTACCCCGAGCGCTTCACCTACCACAACGTGCGCCTCTGGGACGAGGAGTCGGCCCAGCTGCTGCCTCACTGGAAGGAGACGCACCGCTTCGTGGAGGCCGCCAGGTCAGGCGCCCGGCCTCCTCCCCCCCATGGCAGGGCTCCGCACGGCGGCGAGGGGCCAGGAGGGGGGCTCACCGTGTCCTCCTCCACAGAGCGCAGGGCACCCGCGTGCTGGTCCACTGCAAGATGGGCGTCAGCCGCTCGGCGGCCACGGTGGTGGCGTACGCCATGAAGCAGTACGGCTGGAGCCTGGAGCAGGCCCTGCGCCACGTGCAGGAGCTCCGGCCCATCGCCCGCCCCAACCCGGGCTTCCTGCGCCAGCTGCAGACCTACCAGGGCATCCTGACCGCCAGGTACAGAGTGGAGGGCAGGGGACAGGGGTGCTGCGGATGGCGGCTGGGTCCGTCCCCCCCTCCCCCCCCAAGCTGACTCGGGGCCCTCTCCTCACAGCCGGCAGAGCCACGTCTGGGAGCAGAAAGTGGGTGGGGTCTCCCCAGAGGAGTCCCTGGCCCCTGAGGTCTCCACGCCGTTCCCACTGTTCCCGCCAGAACCAGGGGGCAGTGGGGAGGTGACGGCCACAGGGGTGGAGGGAAGCCAGCCGTCCCCAAGAGAAGAGCCTGCAGCTCGGCCCCGCATCAACCTCCGCGGGGTCATGAGGTCCATCAGCCTCCTGGAGCCGCCCGCCGAGCTGGAGAGCGCCCCGGGGGCTGGCGACCTGCCCGAGGTGAGGCTGGGCTGAAGAGGGGCCGGGCTGCCGCAGGGTTGGCACCGGGAGGAGGGGCGGGCGGCCCGAGGATGGAGAGAGACCAGGATTGGGAGTGAGCCCCGGCAGGAGGCTGCAAATCTCAGCCTGGCGAGAGGACTTGCTTCCTAAGGGGCAGGGCTGCCCAGCTGTGCAGTCAGCATCCCCCCCAGGCCAGGGGCTAGGCCGCTGACTGCTGACCCCCGAGGCGGATAGCTGAGATGATCTTGGCAGCCCTTCCCAAATCTGAGAGGCAACACAGTGGAGGAGGAGATGCAGAGGGGTTATAGCACTGATGCGACCAAAGTCCTGGCTGACTGGAGGGAGGGGGGCTGTCTCACAGAGGGAGGGGGGAGGGGACACTTGGGAGAGCCCTCCTGGAGGGGGTGGTGCTGGGTGCGGAAGGATGGGGAAGAGGGAATGGTGGGTGGGTGGGTGTGGGTGGTCCTAAAGGCCGGCTGTCCTCCCTCCACACCCCGCTCAGGGCCCTGGCACCTGCAGCGTGTTTCACAAATGACTTTCTAAAGGCCGAGGGGGACCCTGGCTGGGTAGCTCAGTTGGTTCGAGCCTTGTCCCAACACACCAAGGTTGTGGGTTCAATCCCTGGCCAGGACACATACAAGAATCAACGAATGGGCCCTAGCCGGTTTGGCTCAGTGGATAGAACGTCGGCCTGCAGACTGAAGGGTTTCGGGTTCGATTCCGGTCAAGGGCACATGCCAGGATTGCGGGCTCTGTCCCCAGTGGGGGTAGGTAGGAGGCAGCCATTCAATGATTCTCATCATTGATTTTTCTTTCTTTTCTTTCTTTTCTTTAAATATATTTTATTGATTTTTTACAGAGAGGGATAGAAAGTTAGAAACATCGATGAGAGAGAAACATCGACCAGCTGCCTCTTGCACCCCCCCCAATGGGGATGTGCCCGCAACCAAGTTACATGCCCTTGACCGGAATCGGACCCGGGACCCTTCAGTTCACAGGCCGATGCTCTACCCACTGAGCCAAACCGGTTTCGGCTCATCAATGATTTTTCTCTCTCTCCCTCTCCCTTTCTCTCTGAAATCAGTAAAAAAATATTTTTTAAAAAATCAACTAAAGAATGCATAAATAAGTGGAACAACAACTCTCTCTCTCTCAAAAAAGGCAGAAGGGGCAAGATGAGGAAATAAGGGCCTTAATGACAGGGCAGGTGCAGAGAAGCTACGGAGGGCTTCTGGGGCCAGAAAGCTTAGACAGGTGAGGGCTGAGGAATGAGGGCTGTGGGGCTGCCCCGGGTCTTCCCTCCCAGGGAAATGTGACTCGTGAGTAGCTCAGTTTTTAGTATTCAGTCAACAAACATTCTGCTCTTTTCCAGGCTCCGTGCTCCATGACTCTCTTTCCTTTTACTTTCACCCTCCCAGGTCTTCTCTTCCAGCGAAACCTCAGATGAAGACCCTCCACTGCCCTTTCTTCAGGTCTCAAAGGCCAAGGGAGGCAGGCGGGGCTGCAAGGGGCCTTGGCCTGCCCTGAAGTCCCGCCAGTCTGTGGTTGCCCTCAACAGCGCCGCCCTGGTGGCCAGCCGGACCCGGGCCTTCCAGGAGCAGGAGCAAAAGCAGGAGCAGGAACAGAGGGAGGCTGGCTACGCCTCCACACCCAGGCTCAGGAAGGTGGTGAGGCAGGCCAGCGTGGATGACAGTGGGGAGGAGGGCGAGGCCTGAGCCCTCACACATGCCTATGCCCCCTTAGACACTAATAGAGGCGCCTGGGTACAGCTCCTGGGGTGAGCGCTCCTCACTCCTGCCAGCTTGGCTGCGCTCCTCCCAGGAGGCTCCAGGCCCCCTTCACTACAGCCTCAGCTTCGTCAGCCTTAAATCTCAGACCCGTGTCCCCTGTCCAAGGGCTCAAGACTCGCTCTGCAGTTGGGGATAGAGTAGAGAGAGTGGAGGTGCTTAGGGGGCATTCTCACCCGCTGCCTGAATAAAAGTCCCCAGTGCTCCCTCATGCTCCCTCCCTCACCCGCTCCCGTCTGCCCCATCTCTGCCCCCTTCCTCCCTCGGGCCCTCTGGGCCAGAGAACCAGTGGCTGCCAAAGGTCTAGAGTAACCTCAGTCCTCAGTCCCAGACCTGGGCCCTCTGACGGGGCTGGCAGGTTGGCCTCCCTCACCCACCCTACAGCCCGCTGCAGTCTTTTGCTGCTGCCCCTTCCAACCCCTCCCGCCAACACCCACCTCCCTCCCGTGGCACGGCCCTGGGACACGGGGCACCAGGCCAAAGAGAGTCCTCTTTTTGTCCTTCGTAGCCTCTGGCCAGTTTTCCAGTCTTAATAGTATCTGACTTTGTACTTAGAAATAAAAAAGACATTTTCGTATTATTTTTGATGAAGCCATCTACTGTCAGTCCCATTCTTCTGTGGTTCCACAAGGAGTCTGGCTTCTTTTTACTCCTTCCAGTCTCCCCACAACTCCCGGGTGTCTTGAGAGGTGCCTGCTTGGGGTGGGGTGGGAGGAAGAATGGGAGAGGAGGGAGGCCAGCGCGGTCTCCCTCGTCTCCTAGGGCAGGACCTGGGTAAATGCTAGCTGCCACGCCCCCCAGGTGGGCCGGCAGGGGAACAAGTCTGCATTGGGCTGTAGGTGCTTGCTCTGTGGGGACAGCTGAAGGGAGTTACTCATGAGGAAGTGGAGGCTGCCAGCACCTGCCCGGACAGGACCAAGCCTGCCCCAAGAATTAAGGCTCCTTTTGGACACCCGATGCTAATTCTTGAGCACACATTGGGTCCTGAGAACCCTTTTCCTGCTACATGCAGGAGAGTCTGATCTTCCAAGCCAGCCTGTGACTGGCCAGGAAGGACCCTTGATGGGCCTCCTCCTGCTAGGGGCTCCTTCTGCTTAGTTGTAGCATTCACGAAGAGAAGTGGCTCCATTGTTTGTTTGTTTTTTTCATTTTTTAAAAAAATTTATTAAGGTATTATATGTGTACATAGCTTACCATTGCCCCCCCCCCCCCCACTTCTCATTCACGCCCTCCCTCCCCAGAGTTCTGTGTTTGTTGGTTGTACTTATATGCATGCATACCAGTCCTTGGGTTGATCTCTTATCTCCCCCCAGGTCTCGTTCCCCTCCCCGCTGTCATTTGACAATCTGCTTGTTTTATGGTGACTATCTCAGGACCACACGAATAGAATCCGATCCTCCTCTGGTTCACACCGCCCCTGCCGCCCCCCCCCCCCCGTCCCCTGTCCCACCGCTTCCCTGGGGCACACGGCTCTCCTGGGGCACATGTCTCCCCCTGGGGCACACGGCTCACCCGGGGCACACGCCCCCCTGGGTGGCTCCATCGTTGTCACTGGTAGCCCCTCTTCCCAAGATCACATTCTCTGTCCTATGCCACACTACTTGGGTTGGGGGTGGGTAGGTGGGTATGCAACTCCTTCCCTCAAAGCAAGCCTCAGATAGAGCTGGCACCAAATATTTTCATTGATTTGAGACCTGATGCCCAGTTTTGTTTTGTTTTTTAAAATATTTTTTAAAATTGATTTCAGAGAGGAAGGGCAAGGGAGAGAGAGAGAGAGAAACATTATCATTGATCAGCTGCCTCCTGCACGCCCACTACTGGCGACGGAGCCTGCAACCTGGGCCGTAGGTGCTTGCTCTGCTGGGACAGCTGAAGAGAGTTACTCATGAGGAAGTGGAGGCTGGAATCAAACCAGCCCTTGACTGGAATCAAACCCGGCACCCTTCAGTCTGCAGGCTGATGATCTACCCACTGAGCCAAACCAGCTAGGGCCTCATGCTCAGTTTTAAGAATGAGTCTCTTACCCATAACCTGGTGCACTAATCCTAGAGTACTGAGGGGCAGGAGGCTGGGGTTCTAACCCTGGCTTTACCACTTACAAGTTACTTTCACCTTAAGTCTCTGTTTCTACAAAACAAAGGGATGAGACCAGGAAACCCCTAAGCGCCCCCTCCCACTTTGATATTTTAACAATAATACATGTCATTATGCACTGACAGAATTCAGCCTCTAAATTCCGCTCTGTAGAAGAATCGTCTGTTCCTGTCTGTGGTTGTCGTGCCAAAGGTCATAAGGTGGGGTACAGAGAAGTTAGTTCTGATTCTTGATCCACTTAGCTGGTTCACCCCGCTGAACAAACACTAGGGACTGCATGTCTCCCTGTAGCCACCCATGAAGCTCACCCACACTCCCCTGGGGCAGGTGGAAGGGACAGGGTCAGGAAGGTCCAGTTGTAAACTCAGAGCTGTGGGCCCGCTAGAGTCTATGGAGGACTCTTGGAAAGTAAGAGTTCAGCACACAGGGGGACAAAACCCGGAAACTGCATAAAAATGCAGACAAAATGATTAAGAACTCTCTATATACAAACTCACAAATTGTTAAAGGGGCAAAAAAAATAGTTTTTAAAAAAAGACGTAAAATTAAAGTGTCCCTCAGATCCTATCCTTCAATCTTTCACAGGCAGCCACTGTTACCAGCTTCTTGAGACGCTCCACAGACATTCCGTGCTTATGTCATCAAATGTATTTGTGTATTCTTTTTAAAAATATAAATGGTAGTGTATTAACATGCTATTCTCACTTTGAGAAGTTTTTCATATCACAAAGAGTTGCACACCAGTATAAAAAGCTCTGCCTTGTTTTTATTTATTTTTTTAAAGAATAAAAAGCATTTATTTGAGCAAAAGGAGCTGCTGCTCTGTCTTATTTAAAACTAGAGGCCTGGTGCATGAAATTCGTGCGGGGGGGGGGGAGTGGTCCCTCAGCCCCACCTGCACCCTCTTCACAGTCTAGGAGCCCTCAGGGGATGTCTGACTGATGCTTTGGTGCAGGGAGTGGGCCTGAGCTGTTAGTTGGACATCCTTAGTGCTGCCACCGAGAGGAGAGGCTCCTGCCACCGCCACCACCGTGCTCACCAGCCATGAGCCCAGCTTCTGGTTGAGTGGTGCTCCCCCTAAGGGAGCACACTGACCACCAGGGGGCAGCTCCTGCGTTCAGTAAGCATCATAAGGAACAGTCTGCTGTTTGGCCAATTTGCATACTAGCCTTTTATCATGTAGGCTAACCACACATTCTATTTGATGGAATATTTCATTTACTTAAGTGAACTTAAATGATGAACATGTAAGTTGCTGGGTTTTTTTTTCCATTCCAAGTAAGTAGACCCTTATCCATACTATCCACAATTTCTAAAACTGCCGAAGCAACGGCTATGTGCTTTTTCAATTTTGAAAGGCATTGCCTAATTTCCTCCCAAGAAGTTGCACCAACATCCAGCGAACGGACTGTTCAGCCTACACATCAATGCCATCTCCTATGAGCCTTGCAACAGTCCCAGAGAAGAAAGGCCAAGCCTTACAGTGACCCCTGTTTTACAGGTCAGGAAACAGGCCCGGCCGGGAGAGGTGACCGAGTCTCTGACGGAGCCTGACTCACTGAATCAGATCCTGGGTTTCTAGATCTCAGTCCAGAGGGCGGATCCCTGCTCTGAGCTGGTAGCTGAGGCCGAGGCGGCCGGGTCGGGAGCGCTGGGAGCCTGGGGAAGAGGGGCGGTGGGGTGGGGTGGGGAGGATCGGGACGATCTCCGCTCCCCACCTGGCTCAGGGGCCTCCCGGGAGCAGCCGCTGTCGCCCGGCCCAGACTGGAACACCTGCGAGCTAACGTCCCCTCGGACAGCCGCTTCCTCCAGGCCCGCTCCACCTTCAGAACCTTCTCCCTCCGTCGCGCTGGGCTCGGCTCAGCCCAGGCTAGCACAGGCCCCGAGCCAGGGCGGCCCCTCGTCAGGGCAAATTTCCCAAAGTCAAAACTGAACGCGCCCCGTCTCTCTGCACCCTGCATCCCAGACACCTCAGAGCCGCGGCTGCCAAGAGAAACCGCCTTTCAGGCCTCCGCGGCCGGCCTCTCCCACGCCCGCGGCGCCAGGGCCCGCAGACCCGGCGACTCGGCACCGCCCGCTACGCGCGGGCGCCATCTTGCGTTAGTTCCTCTCGGCCACCCGGTGCGACAGTCCCGGAACTACGTTTCCCAGCGTGCCTAGCGCGTCGGCCCAGAGCCTCCTCTGGTTGCCATGGGAACCTCGCCCCTCAAAGGCCGGCGGTTGGACTGTGGCGCGCGAAGCGGCCGCTCCCCTTCAGGTGCCCGGCGTTAGACCAGGTCTGCAGCCAGCTGAGGGGGAAAGGAGGGGGCTTGCGGGGAGGAGGCCAGGCGGCCCTGCTTCCCGGACTGGCGCTCCCCAGTTCTCCTTGGGGTCCTCCGTCCGTGCGCTCGAGGGCCCCCGCGTTCTGAGGCGAAGGGGTCCGGCGAGGGGAAGCCCGACTCCGTGTCAGCGCCTGGTCACCCGGGGCCGGAGGCCTGCGCGCCGCTGACGGGAATTCCGGGCGCGGGGCCGTTGGTGCCGCCGGAGAATGAACTGCAGGAGACGCAGGGCCGGCACCTGGGCGCCCGGGATTGGGCCCGGCTCCGCCTCTGGTGGACCCAGGACGCGGGGCTCCCCTCCGCCCTCAGACCCGCCCCGCGTAAGATGAGGCTGGGCTGAATTTCATGCCCATTTCAGTGCCGGCGCACAGCGGCCCGGCTCTGTGGGACCCGAGGGACAAGTCCCTTCATCACCGAGTCCAAGTTTCCTCCTCTCTAAAGGAAGGAGGTGGAAGCAGGTGGACCCCTAGGGTCGCTTCTAGCAGACATAGGACCAGACGTAGGACCATTGTCCCTCGTGGCACGCCACGTTCAGGAAGAAAGAAAGAACGGGACCTGGGTGGTTTGAGCAAGGATCTCAGCTCAGGGTCTCGTCAGGAAAGTCTGGGTAGTGGGACTGTGGGCACAGTCAGTCATTCCATCTCCTGAGCCTCACTTCCCTCCCTTGCAAAACTGGGGGCAACAATAGTCCTTCCTCAGGTTTTTGAAAATCAAATGGGGCATTTCACGTGTAAGTTTAGCCCATGGGCTGTACAGAGTAAGCGCCATCCCAAGACCCAGCCATCATTTCTGATACTTTTAAAAAGTTCCTTTAACCCCCTCCTCCCCCAAATCGTTCCTTAGGCACCGTGAGAACTTTTCCTTTTTTTTTTTTTTTTTTTGAGCTGTTTCTTTTTATGTGGGGCAAACCCGTCTTTCTAGGCAGGGGGGTTTTATAGGCCGATTCTGATGGGGAGGCCTGGGTCTTCCCAACAGAGGGGGGGTGGGAGGCTCCTGGCAGGGGAGTCTCCTCCCTTCAGGGCGGTCTGGGTCTTAACATTACCCACGGCACCTGGGAGGTGTAGAGCCAAGGCCACGCGTGCAGAAGGCCCTTTCCCTTCCTTAACATCCGCCCAGCATGTCAGCGCTTCCATAGCGTGATGCAGAAACAGCTGGATGCTGAACGGTAATCCTCATATAACTCATATAAGGTTATAACAAAGTTACTACAAAGAAGCACGTAAGAATCTTGTGCTGTCTGCATGGAGTTTAATCTTTGTGGTATGTAATTGGTAAAATCCTACCAAAGAGTTTTAAATTAGTGATAAAAAAATTTAAATCTGGGAACTCCCAATAGCTCCACAGACAAGCCTTCACTCATCCAACAGGCATCCTTATATGGAAGGAAGTGGGACTATTTTTTGAGCACTTCTTAGGTTCCTGGTGCTGTGTGGGGCACTCTGAGGGTACAAAGATGTATAAGACCATCTTTGCGCTAAGAAACGTAGAGTCTAGTAGAGAAGACCAGCTTTGCATACAAACACATCTAATACACGTGCCTCTCTCATGGTGTGTCATGAGAGAGATACAAGTACCTGTGCTGTGGACACTGAGAGGCAGGAAAGACCACTGCCCAGCGGCTGTACAATCAAGGAAGAGCCAGCATTCGAGCCGGGCCTTGAAGGATGTGGAAAATGTGAATTTGCCAACAAGTAGGGAAAAGATACACTGGGCACCCTCCCTATAGCCCGGAGACCTGGGGGGGAAATGCCCATAGCCCTAACTACACGGTGAGCTTCTAGAAGGCAGCTCGGTACAAGGAGAGCACGCAGTAAATATGAGTGAAGAAATGGGGGTCACGACTTTCCTGCCATGAGAAACCAAGATGTGGTCTCTGTTACTCAGAGGCCCTTCTGTCAGGCTCACATGCCCTCTTACAGTCACTCTTCTAAGGGAAGAATGTGAACAGGCAAAGGATCATGGGTAAGGGTCATATTGTTGGCATAGTTGGTACAGTACCAGCCAACTGTACTGAACAGAGTGACAGGGTCTTGTGACAGGTAGGAGGGTTTGTGAGCCTCTTTCCCTGGAAATGAGCTGCACACCATGAGGGGAGGAAGCCGCAGCACGGGGTCACAAAGCAGTCTTAAGGACTACGATAGCTATCCCTCTGGCTCTTACCGCATTTGCGTCTTGGCTCTTCTTTTTCTGTGGCTCACTCCACCCCAGAGATCCCCTCCCCACATGACCTACCTGGAGTGGGAAACTGTTCACCATGCCAACAGATTGCTGAGACCTGCAGCTATTGCAAAGGAATGAAGTTAGCAGCACCATCTTCAGGCTGACTTCCGAGTTCTGCCCTTCTAGTCCTACCTAGGGTGAACCTAGGAGCTAGCCAGGAGCTAGTACTGAAACAGACCACCAGAGACACTGTCCAATGACCTCAGCGAGGGGACAAATACTTTAGGACATGGGGTGGAGACATTGCTGGAAGAGGACAAAGCAGAGAAGATGGAAAGGAGAATGTCTTTATTATTATTATTACTACTACTACTATTGACTTCAGAGAGGAAGGAAGAGATAGAAAGAGATAGAAACATCAATGATGAGAATCACTGATTCGCTGCCTCCTGCACACACACCCCCCTCCATTGGGGATTGAACCCACAACCCGGGCACGTGCCCTTGACCAGAACTGATCCCGGGATCCTTCGGTCCACAGGCCAATGCAGCATCCACTGAACCAAACTGGCCGGGGTGATAATGTCTTGAGGACAGGAAAAACCTTCCTTAGATGTCTCCTTTCCTATTTAGGCTCACGGAGGATGCCGTATTTTCAGAACGAGGAATGTACGAAGAGGTTAGGTGGGTACAACCAAGGAAGGGATGGGGCACAACTGACTGCCGATTTTCTTCCTAGATGGGAAGGCGCTGGACTTCTAGGAGCCACAAAAGCTCCTTTTCCTGGCGATGCATTCCAGGCGAGCTGTTACACCACCCTCCTGGCAGTCTGTGCCCTCCCCACCGGAGCCCTGCTCTTCCTCTCCAGTTTGCTCCCACTCCACTGCTGCAGGTGAGTGCCTGCCAGGTATGTCAAGATTCCTGGGTTGCTAAGTGCCGTGTGAAGCCTTAACTCTGCACCTGCCTCTCGAGAGGAGGTTACGGCGGCTCAGGGCCTGCATGGAGGCCTACGTCAGCCTGCTGCAGGGGCATGATGATCCTTTACCGTTTACAACAGCCAGAAAGTCTTGTATTACAACTTTTACTTTACCACCTGAGGAATCTGAGTTCTTAGGTTATGAGTCAAAGAGCCAAATGGTGGCATTGAAACCAGTGATTTCTTCATTACCTCAGCCGTCCCTGAAGGGGCGTATCTGCCTGCTGGGGCGGCCACAGTCCTTGGCTAACCTGAAGTTAGACCAAGACTCTCCTTCCTTCCCTTCTCAGCCAACATGTCCTGCCCACTTTCCTCCGTTCTCCAGCCCAGCCCGGCTTCTCTCTGACATAAGACATGTTTGGCCAGAGTTTCACCCTCAAGCTCTTGCTGGACACTGGCGTGTTCCCATGGCAGCAGGTCCCATCAGAGAGCTGGCGCTCCTCCCCTTACTCTGCCAGGTTTGTCCGCTCCCAGGTGGCCTCCCTGGGTAGCTGGACACTTGAGGGGATTCTGTGTCTGGGCTAGAGGACCAAGAATACAAAAGCTATTCTCCCACTGAATAGGGAGGCAAGTTGACAAAATTTGCCCAGTGGGATTCCCTGGCCTGGATAGGGAATGCCACCCCCTCCCCCCACACACCCCTTTGACACCCCCGGCAGCAGCTCAGTGAGCCTCACAGGTAAAGGTGGGGAGGTGGGTGTGGCAGAGACGGGCATGCAGAACAAGCCCAAACCAAAGCAAGGCCCCACATGCTGGCCTAACTCGAGCTACGTGTAATTGTCGGGGTGGGCAGCGGGCTAAGAGAAGGAGGATGCCCCGGAGGTTGGCGTGAGGAGACAGCTGATTATAAGTCATACACATGGTCTTCCTGTGACCCGAGAAGGCTTGGAGCTGGGTAGGTGTGCCCAGGACAGCAGCTGCCAGTCTCCTCGAGTAGCATTCGCCGCCGTGCAGCTTATCTCTTGGTCTGGTGGACTGACTCCCATCTGATGACGGCCTCAGAGACCTTCTCCACAGCTTTCACTCTCACCAGGAGGCCCAGCTAGACGCCTCCTCCAGCCCTGCCCTGCCCACACTCTCATTATCTCAGTGTCCCACATGGTCCCGTGCTAGCTGAACTCTGCCTCATCAGACTGCCCGCACTCCTGCCAACCTCAAGCTCTTATTTTTACACAGAAATGGGAAACCGGAAGAGGGAGGCTAAGTGCCATGGGGATAGAATAAACGGTTTGAGGCAACAGATGGAATTATTCTGGGTCAGTGGAATGCCTGAGCTGGGAAGCAGAGATCCCCACCCCAGTACTGCTGGCGATCCCATGTGGTGGGTGAGGCCGGGAGAGCAAGGCCAGATGCTCTCCCTGCTGCCAGATCTGCTGCAGGCAGTCCCTGCCGCCCCACCTACCATCCTGCTGAAGCCTCCCCTCCCCCTCAGCCCTGCTCTTTTATTTGCTCTCCCCCCCCCCCCCCCCCCCCCCCCCCCCGCCTACCTGCAGGAGTGCCGTCTCGGCCTGCCTGCTGCAGGACTGGTGTTCCTGGGCAGATACCGCTGATCCTCCTCAGATAAGAGAGGAGGCTATGGCAGGTAGAACTACATGTGGGCTAAGTGGTAAGGAGCCGGGTTGAAGAGACAGCACCAGGGAAGGACTGGAGGTACCTGTAAGAGTTTGCCAGTCCCTGGGATGGATTGTGGGGCCAAGGTGAGGCTGGTCTGATGGAGAAGCTGTCCTCAGAAAGAGAATTCTGTTTAAAATTGGACCTTGGATCCATTTGACAGGAAGGCTGGGATAAAACTAAGCCCATTTCTTTTGCTTTCAGTTCCTCGTTCTGAGTCTTGAGCTGCAAACTATCCTCTCCTGCTGACTTTCCCGTTTCCTCTATTCTTCTACACCCAGGTGTAAACCTCAGGGTGATAATTCATTTAATCATTTATCAACTTCTGATGATCCTTCACAAAACA
This sequence comes from Vespertilio murinus, assembly GCA_963924515.1. NCBI lineage: Eukaryota > Metazoa > Chordata > Mammalia > Chiroptera > Vespertilionidae > Vespertilio > Vespertilio murinus. Next base: position 166,232,171 of record OZ004709.1, on the reverse strand, counting down.
GTTGCCTTGTCCTAGCCGGTTCTGCCTTGTGGACTGAACATCAGCCTGTGGACTGAAGGGAAGGGGCCCAGGTTCTATTCCGGTCAAGGGCACATACTTTGGTTGCAGGCTCCGGCCCCAGGTGGGGTGTGTGCAGGAGGCAACTATTCAATGTGTCTCTCTCACATCAATGTCTCTCTCTCCCTGTCTCTCCCTCTCCATTCCACTCTAAAAATCAGCGGAAAAATAAACTCGGATGAGGATCAACAACAACAAAAACCACACAGTTGCCTTTTATTCCCACTTCTAGCCCAAGTCCCTCCTCCCATGCCTAGGCCATTGTAATACCTCCTAGTTGCTTACATCCTCAGAGTATCCAGAACGTCATGACTAGATTACCTTTTGGAGTAGTTACTCTTGTGTTTATTGCCTTCAGTAGTGCTCCCGTTGCCTGTCAAGAGCAGTAGACACTGTTCTTTAGCTCAAGGCCTTTCCCAGTCTGGCACCAGCTAACCTTTCTGGCTTTATCTCCCAGAATGTCCTAGTACACACCTTCCACTCAAATCAAAGTCAACAACTGACTATTCCTTGAAAACACTTTTCCACCTCTTCATCTTTGTTCATGCTGTTCTCTCTCTGGGAGGTCCCCTCTTGCATTTATTCATTAAAATAAAGTGTTAGAAACATTTTAAATTATTTTGAAAAATTTCAGAGCTACAGAAAGTTGAAAGAATAGTACAATGAACACATACATACACTATATCTAGATTCACTGGTTGTTAGCTTTTTGCCACATTCTCTCTCTCTCTCTCTCTCTTTTTTTTTTCCTGGACCCATTGAAAATAAGATGTATGTCCTGGCTGGTGTGGCTCTGTGGCTAGAGTGTTGGCCCACACACTAGAGGGTTATAGGTTTGATCCCTAGCCCTGGTGTGATATGTGCAGAAGGTAACCAATTGATGTGTCTCTCTCACATCGAAGTTTCTCTCCCTCTCTCTTTCCCTCCCTCCCTCCCTCCACTTTCTCTGAAAAAAAATTAATGGAAAAAATATTCTCTGGTGAGGATTAGCAAGAAAAGAAAATTAGATGTGGATGGTGTGGCTCAGTTGGTTGGGTATTTTCCCATGCAGCAAAGTTTGCAGGTTCTTGCCCTAACCAGTTTGGCTCAGTAGATAGACCATCGGCCTGCAGACTGAAGGTTCAATTCCAGTCAAGGGCATGTACCCTGGTTGCGGGCACATCCCCAGTAGGGGGTATGCAGGAGGCAGCTGATTGATGTTTCTCTCTCATCCATGTTTCTGGCTCTCTATTCCTCTCCCTTCCTCTCTGTAAAAAGTCAATAAAAATATTTTTGAAAAAGGTTACAGGTTCAATTTCCATTCGGGGCACTTGCCCAGGTTTCAGGCTGATCTTCTAATAGGGAATGTGCAGGAGGGAGCCTATGAATGTTATGCTTTCATGTTGATGTTTCTCTCTCTCTAAAAATTAATAAAAATATTTTTAAAAGACACTTCACCCCTAAATATTGCGGCCCATATCTCCTAATAATAAGAACATTAACACTAGGCCAGTGTAGCTCAGTGGTTGAGGAGATCATAGTTCAATTCCCAGTCAGGGCAAATGCCCAGGTTGTGAATTCAGTTACCAGTAGAAGCCATATAGGAGGCAGCCAATCAATGATTTTTCTCTCATCATTTTTTTTATGATTGCACTGTATTTTACTTTATTTTTAAAGTCTTTATTGTTAGAAGTATTACATATGTCCCGTTTTCCCCCCATTGACTTCTTCCCCATCCCCCTTTTCTCATCATTGATGTTTCTATCTCTCTCCCTCTCCTTTCCACTCTGAAATCAATAAAAGTATATATATATATATACTTAAAGTATATATATATAAGTATATATATATAAGTATATATATATATATACTTAAGTATATATATATATATATATATACTTAAAAAGAACATTAACTTACATACCACAATATCCTTTCTTAAAATTTGTGGTAAAACACACATAACATAAAATTTACTATTTTAGCCATTTTAAGTGTATAATTGTGACATTAAGTACATTAACAGTGTTGTGCAACTCCAGAACTTTTTCATCATCATAAATAGAAATTCTGTACCAATTAAATGTCCCACCCCCACCCCCCTGGTAATTTCTATTCTACTTTTTGTCTGTATGAATTTGTCTATTCTAAGGACTTAATATAAGCAGAATCATGCAATATTTGGCTTATTTCACTTAGCACAATGTCTTCAAGGTTCATCTATGTTCATACATGTAGCATGTATCAGAATTGCATTCCTTTTAAAGCTGAATAATACTCTATTATAGGTGTATGTGACATTTTGTTTAGCCATTCATCTGTTGATAGACTCTTGTTTCCACCTTTTTGCGATGTGAGCCTGGGTGTAGAAGTATCTTTTTGAGTGCCTGCTTTCAGTTCTTTTGAGTATGTACCTAAAAGTGGAACTGCTGGATCATATGGTAAGTCTATGTTTAACTTTCTGAGGAATTGCCAAACTATTTTCCATAGCGACCAAGAAATTTCAGTGATGCAATATTATTATCTAGACTACAGACCATAATTACATTTCTCCAAATATCTCTAAAATTTCCATTACAGCTTCTTTAAAAATGTTGATTCAGGACCCAATCAGGGATCACAGGCTGAATTTGGTTATCATGTCTCTTAGTTCTTCTTCAGTCTAGAATAGTCCTGCCTTTTTTGAAGAATCCAAGCTTGTTGTATTGTGAAATATATTTTCACTTATATTTGATTGTTTTGACTTATTTAAATATTCCCTCACAATTAGATTTAGGTTAAACCTTTTGTAAAAATACTGCATGTGAAAAAAATACTACATGTGACATGTTCTTTCTGTTGTATTACTTTAGTCATTATTCCTTTATCTCATTATTGTTGATGCCAAATTTGTATTCTTGGTTAAGATGGTATATGCTAGATCTCTCCATTTCAAGGGACCCTTTTCCCTTTGTAGTCATAAGTAATCTGTTGGATGATAAATTGAGACCCTGTGAATATCCTGTCTTCAACAATCTGTCAATTGTTAGCTTCAGCCTCAAGTAATGATCTTTGCCTAAATTATTTATCTCATTGTGTTTTAAAAAATTATAACATTATTTCTACATTTATATAATACATTATTATTCTTTAATATATAGTATGCATTTAATATAATATAGTATTATTCTTTAGTGAAGAAGAATATTCTCTTGATCTATTTTTAGTATTACTATAGATGAAAGTACTCTTTTTAATTCAGTGTATTCTAAGCTATTATCATAATTATTGTTTTAGATGCTCAAATTTTCTTATATTTGGCCAATGAGAGCCCCTTCAAGCTGGCCCCAAGTCCTTCTGTCATGTTGTTTTGAGCACCTGATATTCCAGATGGACATAGGATTTTCCTGGTCCTGAATGTGGAATCAGCCATTTGCCTGAAGATCTCTGGTTTCTTTATGTGGGGAAAGATATTTAGAAACTGAGATCTAGGTTCTAGGTATACTTGTTGCTACTAAGGTTTTATTGCTTTTAAGCTTTGTCAATGGACAGAGAATAAATTTTATTTTTAAACATATGACTCTGCTTTTGACCATGTCAGAGCCTTCCCATTATAAACAACTATAAAACTTGCAAATATAAATAGGGCAACTATTATTAGGCTCTGAACACTAAACAGGATGTGAGTACTGAGAGAAGGAAACCGCTTGAAGTGAGCCCCACGTTAGTCCTGGCCCCTGAACCTTTGCCTGAGGACAGTTTGCTGACCACAGCACAGAGGGGAAGCCCATGAAGAGCACAAGGTTCTGCTGAGCTGATAGGACAGAATGCAGAGCTGAGGGTTGCTAAAGCAGCTAGAAATGTCAGGGCTGGGGTCAGAGAGGTGGCAGCTGAGTAGAGGGCAGAATACCCATAATGTAGGTTCTCTATGGGTCCTTAGCTAAAGACGGGCTGAATATGAAAGGGTGAGACTCTGTGAGACCTGGCAGGAGGTTGCTGCTATGGATTCGGAAATGGAACGGATATGCTAGAGATTACACAGTGCGGGAGAACTTGAGTTCTGGCCTTGCCAGAATGGAAACACTTCATTGGTACTCTGGGTATTGGGCTGGGACCAGGAAGGCCATGATCTAGAGCTGGGGTTGGCAAACGATAGCCTGCCCAAATCTGGCCCACAGTGGGCCGGATATGCCTACCTACTTGTTTACATATTGTCAGTGGCTGATTTCACACTGCAGTGGCAGAGCTGAGTAGTTGTGGGGAGGGAGAGGAAGGGAGTAGTAGTTTGTTCATTTATTTTTTGTTTGTTTGTTTTAAAAAAGGAGTTGGGCTTTCTAGAGAGAGCAAGTTCTGGACCTTCCTACTGCCTGGAACCCTCCCCCCCCCCAAGGGGCAGGTAGAAGACACTTCTCTCCCAGTGGAATGTTGTGAGTCCAGGGACATCCACAAAACCATTGCAACACATCTCATAATAACCCTATTACCCTAGTGAAATTGCTTCCTTTTTAAAATATATATATATTTTTATTGGTTTCAAAGAGAAGAAGGGAGAGAGAGATAGGACACGTTAATGATGAGGGAGAATCATTGATAAGCTGCCGCCTGCCCAACCCCTACTGGGGATCGAGCCCACAACCCAGGCACGTGCCCTGACCAGGAATTGAACCTGTGACCTCCTGGTTCATTGGTCAGTGCTTAACCACTGAGCCATGCCGGCCGGGCAAATTCTTTCCTTTTATTTTTTAAAAATATATTTTATTCATTTTTTTTACAGAGAGGAAGGGAGAGGGATAGAGAGTTAGAAACAGTTCTCTCTTGAAAAACATCAACCAGCTGCCCCCGCAACCAAGGCACATGCCCTTGACTGGAATCAAACCCGGGACTCTTGAGTCTGCAGGCTGATGCTCTAGCCACTGAGCCAAACCAGTTAGGGCAAATTCTTTCCTTTTAAAAAAATCTTATTTATTGATTTGAATGAGAGAGAGATCATTTTGTTGTTCCACTTATTTATGCATTCATTGGTTGATTCTTATATGTGCCCTGACCAGAGATTGAACCTGCAACCTTGGTGTATCAGGACAATGTTCTAACCAACTGAGGTACCCATCCAAGTTCTATATTATTATTTTTAAAAATATATTTTATTGATTTCTTACAGAAAGGAAGGGAGAGAGAGATAGAAAGGTAGAAACATCGATAAGCTGCCTCCTGCACACCCACCACTGGGGATGTGCCCCCAACCAAGGTACATGCCCTTGACCGGAATCAAACCTGAGACCTTTAAGTATGCAGGCTGACACTCTATCCACTGAGCCACACCGGTTTTGGCGGTCCTATATTATTTTAACATTTATTAAATATATTAAATAGACATGGCAAGACTTTTTCCCCCCTCACTGATTAAATAGGTAATATAGTTACATACTTCAATATTCATACTTTTTGTAAGTCCTTTTTCCTCCACTTAACTATTTTAGAGATCAGCTATTTTAGTTGACAGCTTTGATGCCTTCCTTGCTGAGAAGGTACTAGGGAAAAATGGCTCCAGCTACAAAGTCCAAATAACCCCCAGGAGAACTGACTCAGAGGCCAGATTTCACTAGAGTTTAGGACTTGCCTTCACCATTGGTACATGAATGATTCTCACAGGCTGGACAAGACCAGCAGACCAAATAGGAGGTGTGAGGGAAGCCTGGGTGCTTGTCGTGTAGCTGACCCTGCGCCAGGTACACACAGACAAGGATACAATACTCTCCAGCAGTGGAAACAATGAAATACATTGCTGTAGCCATGTAATGTGAGATAATAAAATATAACAAAGTTACCGCCGGGAGCAAAAGAGGAATCTTGAACTCTTCTTAAGGAAGGCAGCACAGAGGAAAAACATGACATCAAGGGTCGGACTTGCAGGACCACTTGTACTTGTCCTTGGGTAAAGGGCCGTCTTCAGGAAGTCTGAGTTCCCACAGTGCCAAGTTCACAACTGTCATGTGACAGCTTTTGGCATGCACATCTTTTCTCTCTCTCTCTCTCTCTCTCTCTCTCTCTCTCTCTCTCTCTCTCTCTCCCCACACACACACTCTAGTTAGCTCTTGGAGCTTCGTGGCTGGGGTCCTAATAATTTATATTTGCCACAATTGGCACAAAGTTGTTTTCTAGTTTAGGACTAAAGTAGATGAACTGGAGACCTACCTGCAGAGAAAATTAGCAAGCATGTTAAGGATTCCATAAGTCCTAGAGATAACGTCAACTCAAATTCGCCTCCAACTGGCACTGCTGTAACTTTGATTTACTTCTAGACTAATCCAGAAATGTGTTTCTTCCCTTTATTTACTTGAGTTTCTTGGTAAATTAGTTCCTTAAGCCCTCACACTACTAACATTTTTATCTAAATTTGAGAATGAATAAATATTGCCACACCCGACTTAATTAAGAATGAATCAGTATAGTATATAACCAGTTTGGCTTAGTGGATAGAGCGTTGGCCTGCCAACTGGAGTATCTCAGGTTCGATTCCCGTCAAGGGCATGTATCTTGGTTGCGGGCACATCCCCAGTAGGGGGTGCACAGAAGGCAGCTCTTCCATGTTTCTCTCTCATCGATGTTTCTAACTCTCTCTCCCTCTCCTGCTCTGTAAAAGATCAATTATATATATATATATATATATATATATATATATATATATATGTATATATATATATATATATTTTTTTAATGAATCAGTATAGCCTTCATTGATGGCTGTGGCACTGGTAGTTACTATGACCACGTGGAATGCAGAGAGAACAACAAATTGGGGACAGAATTAGGGCAAGCCATCCTAGCGTTTCCATCTCTTCCTAATATCTTCTTTGACATCTCAGCAGCATCACACCACTCACTACCACTTGGGAAGTTCTTGGGAACCTCCCAGACACTGCTCTACCTTGACCCTCCTGCCACTCCAATGCTCTTCTCTCAATTGCTGGCCTTCCACCTTCTAGAGAGAATTTTCCCAAGGCCATATTTGGTCCTGTCTTTGCACCCTCTCCCTGTCTCTCTCTATTCTCTTAGAGAACTCAGCCACGCTCATGGGCTCAGTGTCAGTTCTATGCATGTGGTTCCCTTCTCTCCTCTGAAACCATGTTCTCTCCAGACCGCACTGCTGGACTTGACCTCTAGGTTTTCATTGCCCACTAACTAGATATTTCCATTTTGGTGTCCTGTCATCATCTCAAACTAAACATGCATGACATTGAGCCTCCCAGTTTCCATTTCCCTGCCCATGGCATCAGCATTCTCTCACCCACTCAAGCTCAGACCTGAGTCATGTTTGGTGCCTCCTCCCCATTCTTCCTTTCCCAAGCACAACGTTTGCCAACTTTATTTGCAACATCTCTTTAGCTCTTTGTTCTGTCCATTCTGTCCACTAATCTAGGTTCCAGTGCCCATGCCTTGAATACCTAAGGGCTTCTCACTTGGTCTTCCTGGCTGTAGTTTCTTCCTCCTCCCCTTTTAGTCTTTCTTTCATATCTGGCCAGACAGATTCTCCAGAATGATTGAATCTTCTCTCTCTCCTGCTCAAAAACCTTCAAGAGCTCTCATCACCCTAGATAAGTCCAAACTCCTCAAGCTCATGCCCCTGTGTTTGGTCCCAACCCATCTCACTGGCATTCCACCTGGTATGAGTGGAGTCTCTGAAGCTGGACTCTGGAATCATATCCTATTCTCGACCCTGACATGCTGAATGACCCTGGGTAAGTATTTAACCTCTCTGTGTGCCTGAATTTTTTCTTTAAAATCACCTCATAAAAATTTTAGTCATTTCTGGGGTTATAGTGAGGATTAAAGACATTTAGAACAATGCTGGATGCATAAGAAGCACTGAAGTGCTGGCTGTTTATTGCGCCGACCTGTAGAGAGCACGTGCGGTGGCCTGCACACCTCTCCCCGGGTGCCCACGGCCACCTCTCAGAGTTAGGTGCCTTTGCTCCATCCAGACCTCCCGTCTGCGGCTGCCTCTCACTCACCCTGCAAGGGCCCTCATCTCCCTGCCCTCCGGTAACTGCTTGTTTGTGTGGTGCTTTCTGCTTGCCGTGCTGCCCAGCCTGGCCTGGGGAGTGGCGGGGGCACGGCAGGGTGCTGAAGCCAGCCACAGGCCACGCAAGTGCGTCTTTCTGGAGGGCTCATTTTACTTGATAAGTAAGCTTATTCATTTTTACGACCAGATGAATCACAGAGTAGAATGCGAACTTGACCAAAGGGTTTTAAGATCAAACACACAACTATTAAGAATATTCAGAGTGAAGGGGTCTTGGCCGCCCCCAGCCCTAGTGGGAGCCTGTATTCATTCTGCAGTGGAAAGTCTGAGAAGCAGGTCTGAGTAGAAGGGCTAGTGTGGATGAGGGAAGGCAGGGTAATTCCAGTGCAACAGAGGCGGCAGTCCTTGTGCTGGGACCCTTGCAGTGAGGGCCACCTTAACAGGTGGTGGCCTTGCCTTCCTGAGAATTCCTATCTATTCCACTCCTACTTGCCCCATAGTAGCACTTGTATGTTAGGCTGATTTTCAGCTTTCTACATGGATAGGTCTGATCTCTTCAACACCATCCTAAGGACCTGAGGCTCAGCAGCAGGTGCAGAGTAAGTGAGGGGAAGACAGAACTGGTGTGAATGGACCCTGGGCTTTACTGATTGAGCAAGTCACTTTTCCTATCAGCTTCAGTTTCCTGACCTGTAAAACATGAATAATACTTACCCTAATGAAGTTGTTCTAACGAGTTAACTAGATTGAGTATGTGCAGCATTCGGCACAATCGATGACATGATGGCACTTAGTAAACATCAGACCCTCCCAGCGTGCCAGGCTCTCAGCAAACATCTGATCCTCAAATGTTCCCACTCCCGACTGTACCCGCCTCCTGTGTGGAGTCTCACATCCTCTGCCTCCTTTCCTGCCACAGTGTGTTCCTGTCTAAGGCCACCCTCTTCCTGGCCCTTCTCACCTTCACAAAAACCTCACTCCTAAACTCCCATTGTCCCTCCCACATGGATCGCTCTATTTGCCATGTAACTATGCTATAATATCACTCTGAAACAAAAGACAAAACAATCTATAAAAATCCTCTCTTGCTCCCATATCCCCTTCTAGTTACTACTCTAGTTCCCTACTCTCGTTATAGTCAAAAAGTCCTGGAAGAGTTGGCATACTGCCTGTGTGCATTTCTGCCACCCCCTCTGAGCCTGCCCCAGGCACACTCCTAGCCTCATTGCTTCATGGGAACTGCTGATCTCCAGCGACCTCTGCCTCGCAGTCAGCACGCTGCTCCCAGGCTTCTTTTACCGTGTGACCTGGAAGCACCTTCGCCCAGGCCTCCTAGACCCCACCCCTCCTTATTTTCTCCAGTCTTGCCACTCCTCGGCTTCCTTTGCTGCAAACCTCTTCTCCATGATCAGTGCTCAATAAAATGGGGGCTAAAAGACCATTTGGTCGTTCTCTAGGCCCGTTTCCAAGGAGTCCCTAGTGCTCTCTCTATCTGCCCCAGAACGGAGGGCTGACACAGCAAATGAAGGTGACACCATGTGAGGAGGACTGATTACATTCTCCACGTGATATTGTCCCAGGGTCCCTTAAACATTGCTTCTGGCTCCAGCCAGTTCTCTTCTATCCCCAACACTGTCCAGTTCCCTGCCAAAGCCCCTCCCACAATGGCCATCTCTGAGGAGCTCCTATGGGTTGAAACCCTCCCCCAATCCTGCTTGGAAACCACCCCCCACCCCTCATGTATAAGTCTGTCTGGACTTTATGATCCATGGGTTGGCTCCATGGCTGTTCCTCTGACAAAGGACCTGTTTTACGGAGGTGGAGAACACGGCAACTGCTAGGTGGCTGGTCTTACAGGTTTTCTCTGGCTGATCAGTGCAGGTGACTAAAGAGTACTTCCCCTGTGCACCACCAGGGGGCACCGGAGGCCGCTAAGCTCTTGTGAGGACTTGTCCATTGGTCTTCTAGGTGTCTTTCCTGTTAGGCAGTGGAAGGAGGTACATGCACCTTGTAAAAAAGCCTAGTGCTAGCTGTCTCCCACCTATCAACTTGCTAAGTGATGCCAACACAAGTAGAGCCACATTAAGGGACGGGAGGTTAGGGTGCCAGGCTGTGTTCTTTATTGATAAGCATTAGTGAACCCCTTGCCCTGTAAGCTTAGCCAGTTCTATCCTTAGATTCCTAGCCCTAGGCAGGGAGTGCATCTGCTTAAGTCAGATCCGCCAAGACTGTGCGTAAGTTGCTACAGCGTCCCCAGGATCACAGTGTTCAGGTCAGGGAGGTGTGTGGCAGGTATAGTTGGTCATGCCCAGATCCTTGTCCTCAGAGACCACCACCCCACGCAGGAAGTGCTCTTCGGCTCTCACAGGGGCTCTGCTGGTTAGATGGAGGGCTGAGTGTGGAGATTTCCAGATTCAGTCTCTTTCCTTCCCTGCAGGACTCCTTCCTGCAATGTTCTCCACAGCGGAGCTGAGCTGAGGCAGTAACTGGCTCTTGCTTGTGTCCTGAGGTTCTTGGGTATCAGGCAGGAGACCTTGGGTGGGACCTCAGAGGGGATAGAAATGCCAGAGACTGTGCGAGGGGGTTGGGGGAAGAGAAACAAGAGAGAGTCATTAAGTCCCTTGATCTGATTTCACCAGCAGCAGTTCTGGGCTATGGCCTATAGTCCTTGGCCATCCCCTGGTACTAAATAGATAGTACCTTGGGTCCTGGGTATACCCTTCCCCCACCATTATCTCAGAGATGAGAATCATTAAACTGTCCTAGCTGGTTTGGCTCAGTGGATAGAGCACCAGTCTGCAGACTGATGGGTCCTGGGTTTGATTCCAATCAAGGCCACATGCCCAGATTGCGGGCTCAATACCCAGTAGGGGACATACAAGAGGCTGCCAATCAATGATTCTCTCCCATCATTGATTTTTTTTCTCTCTCTCCCTCTCTGAAATCAATATATATAATTATTAAAGCAACCTCTGCCCTCCTTAGCCAGGCACTTGTAGAACTTTCTTGTTGCTCAGCAAGAACTCCCAAGCCAGCATCCATTTCTCCCTCAGGTCAGGACAGCCCCCCCCCCCCAGGGCCAGCAGATGGTGGTGCCTGGAGAAGACTGGCTCCCCTGAAAGCTCTCCCTGGCTTGTCTCTGACCTGAACTGGAAGCGGGGATCTCCGGGGTGGGTTTGTAGCACTTGATACACTTCTGGGGGAGGCTCCAAGCCCATCTGCTCAGCCCGGTGCCAGCGCTGCAGCCTCGTGATCCCTGCCAGGGCGGGAAGAAGACAGTGGGGACTCATGTGGGCAAGGCAGAGGCCAGGCTAGAGAATGTGTGTGGAGGGGTGTGGAGGGTCCTCTACACTCCCCAGTCTCAGGAGACAGTGCCCAAAAGGATCAGGCAGGGGCTTGGATTGCTTCAGAAATATGGGGGTGACAGGACTGGGTCCAACATGTGCTCTGGGGCCTTTGGGGTCCTCACCTGTGCAGGGCCCATACTGCCAGGCCAGGTCAAAGTGCCTCAGCAGCTCCAGCTCCACTTCGTCCACGCTCAGGGGCTGGATCTCCTCCTCTGCAATGACAAGCGGCTCCTCAGGCCTGCCCAGGACTGCACCCTGCAGGGCGGGTTCTCTGCCCCTCCCCTCACAGCTGTCCCTCTGCTTCTCAGCCCTCACCACCCTCTGCCTCTGTCCTCTGCTGCCAGGCCTGGTGTAGGAAGTAGAGGACATACTTCACTTCCCCTCGCATTGCCCACATCCGCCCACGTCCCATGTCCCTCCGTGTCCACTCCTCCGCCCTCCCCACGCCCCAAAGACCTAGCTCTGTTGCCAGCTCCCCCTTGCTGTGTCCAGCGGGGCCCTCCCTTCTCTTCACTGCTGGGTAGGAGTCAGTGATGAGCCGCTTCCGGCCCATGGCGGCCACCCAGGCAGGCGGAGAAGACGACGACAGGGAAGGGGAGAGACAGGCCAGCGGGCACGAGAGAGACAGCTGCTGAGAGAGAGAGAGTGACAGAGGGCTGGGCCAGAGAGCGAGCCTGGGACCAGCAACCGGCAGACAGAAGGACCGACAAGCAGAGAGGAAGTCCGCAGGTTCCAGGGAATGACGTCTCTCCCCTAGCCCTCAAGCACGCAAACATCAAAGACCTAAGCCAATGGCAGGCCGCCTCGGAGAGGCGTGGCCCGGACTCCAGCCAATGGCAGACGGCGCAGGCAGGGGGCGGGGCAGCTGCAGCAGCTGTGTTCTAGGGAGAAGGGGTGAGGCTGGGTGGGGGAACCTGTCAAAATACCCCAGACTGCACCGCCTCCTCCTGCGCCCCCCCAATTGGCCAGCAGTGGGTCTCGGGGGACTTACAGAGCGTTATCCTCAGACTCTCACTTCCCGTTTTCCCTTCCTAGGCAAATGTTCTTTTCAGCCTCACTAATCCCCGTGGCAGGTTTGTAACTCCCCAGGGCCCAGCTGGAGCCTCCCCCCCCCCCCCCCCCTTGGCCCACAGAATGTTGTGGGGGCAGGTCTGGAGGTCCGAAGAGAGTTTGGGCTAATCCAGCCCTCTTCCCTGCTCCCACCCCACCCCCACTGGCCCCAGGAGAGCTGGCTGGAGAAGCCCGTGGATTTGGAAAGCTCCTTTCTCACAGTCTGCGCCCAAAGACACTGCCCACCCTTAGTCCAAGCAAGCGTCTGCCTTATCGGCTCTCCTGGGGCGCCTCAGCCGGTCCCTGCTGGCCCTACTAGTCAGGAAGATTCCACACTGAGCTGGAGGCCAGTTCCACACTGTTTGGATCCCCAGTTCTTCATAGCACAACCAGCCATGTCTATATCACGCGAATGTGTGTGCAGAAAATACCAACAACAAACCTAGCACTTATATGGCACTTACAGTGTGCCAAATACTGTCCTAAGCACTTTCCCACAGATTCCCTCAACTAAAATTGATGTAAAATGGTTCTTGAAAGTAGGAAGTACTGATAGTCACAGACATTGTGGGGCCCCAGTTAGACCATAGCCCCTCTGTGCTCCCCTGGAGCTCGCAGGCTGTAGGGCAGGCAGACGGGACTCACAAGTTGTTCGTGCGAGGACAACGTTTCTAACAAACAGAAGACAGGGAAAGGGTGCGTCATGGGGCTGCCTTAGCACTGGAAGACCTCCTGGAGGAGGCAAGCTGAATAAACAGTGCCTCTCAATTCTCCACCCATGACCTTTGTCCCTGGGCTCCTGTCATCGCTGACTCACCCCTACACCCGCCTCCCCCTCACCAGCTTCCTGGCAGCAGGCAGAGTGCTGGCCAGTGGGAGTCTGGGAATCGGCACAGGGACCGGCCCTGCTCTAGTCACCCGCTAGAGACCCCATCTCCCCCTTCCCTTCAGGGGTACGAGCCTTCCCCTTCTTCCTCTGCCCCCGCCTGCTGCCCGTGACAGGAGGGAGGTGGGCACGAGTGAGAACACTCTGAGTCTAGGGTGGGCCACCGAAGGGGAGGGGAGGGGCAGGCATGTCTCAGGGGCCTCCGCCCGCCTGGCTCTCCCGTCTGCTTCCTTGAGGAGGGCTGGGTCCAGAAGTGAGAGCCCGCGGTGTACAGAGCCGCGGGGCCCTCCCTCCTGTATTGTTTGGGCTGGGCCTGATCTAATCCCCCGTCTGCATTATGGGCTAAGGGGGGCCCACTTTGAGGGGCCTGCTGTGTTGGGAGGAGGTGGGAGGCGGGAGGCCCTCTCCACCAGCCTACAAAGGGTCTAGGTGTGGGGTCCAGCCAGGCACGGAGCACTCTATGGAGGGATGATGGTGTCCGGCTCTGTGGGGCTGCCGACCCCCTCCCCAGGGGGCATTGCCAGAGGTGTGCGGCACCCAACTCCTAAGCCCACAAAGCCCTAGGGAGTAGGGAGCCCTGGGTGGGGCAGAACCCTCCTCATTCCTGGTTCCTCCCACCCCTGAAAGCTGATAGCCGTGAGGCCCTGCCGCCGCCCAGGGAGCGTGAAATGGGGTGTGCCACTGGGCGGCCACAGTGGCTCCCACTGCCGCAGAGCCTCTTCCCTCTCCCCTCTGGCACCCCGACCTGCTCTGCGGACACTGTCTGATCGTCCCTGCCAGCTGCCCCCAGCTCTGCCGGCCCAGGCCTGCTAGCCTCTCGCACCCAGTCTGGCAGATGTCTCCCTTGGCCTTCAGCTTCACCCAGTACCAAAAAAATAAATAAATAAAGAGTCAGGGCAGTGAGCTCTAGTGCGGGCACCCTCGGGCTGGCTTGCAGGAGCTCTCCACTGGCAGCGTTGCCCTCCTCTCCTAGTCAGAGAGCAAAGGGATCGAGCTCCCAAGGTTTGAAGGAGTTGGCACCCAGGGGTGTAGAACCATCTCTGTCCAATTTGCATCTTTCCTTTACTTGGCATCTGGCTCCTTAAGGTGTGCTGGCAACTAGACCCAACCTTCACCTTCCCTTCTTTACTTCCCCATCCTTGTCTGCTCCCTGTCCCCTTCTTCCTTGAACCCTGCCCTATTCAGGCCCCTCCCCAAAGCTGCTGTCTGGGGCCTGTCACAGCTCAAGCTTCAGGCTAGAAGGCCAGGCCAGAGGTCTGAGGTGGAGGCTCAATTCTCTTCCTTTAGGGAATTTCCTGAGACCAAGGCCTACGTTCCTGTGTCAGCCCTAACCCCCAAAGGTTGACGATGGGACTAGCAGGAGTGACCTGTGTGTACTTCGGCCTGGGAATACTCGAGGCCCTTGCTTCATAGCCAGGACCAAAGTCGTGGGGGAACTCAAAAGAAAAGGAGAGAACAGAAGTGGAACAGAAGCTCAGAGCCTTCCTGAGGGCTGAGGCCCACCGCTGACTGCTCCACGGGGAAGGGGGATTAAACTGGCTTAGCTCAGACAATGAGGCAGGATGGGGGGCCTCAGCACTGCGCATGCACCCTAAGAGCCCCTTCCCTCCCCCCAGCTCATGATGGAGCTTGTGGGGAAAGCCAGCTAGAGCTAGGAAGGTGGGGGCAGGTGTGGGGAGGGAGGGAAGCAGCTGCCTGGGGCCCAATGGGCTGTGAGGCGTTGCCCGCTCTCCTTCCCTCTCCCCAGCACACCCCCTCCTCAGGCCCCCAGGCTCTGCCACCCACCCAGAGCCCCCACATACTCATACACCCTGGGCCCCATTCCCCACCCTGTGGGCCAAAATTCTTTCAGGCAGCTCCTCCTAGTCCCCACACGACCCTCCCAGACGTCCCACCTCAAGCTCCTCCAGATTCTCTGGCCGAGTGGAGCCTGGTAGAAGGCAAGGGTTCCCTGGGTCTGGGTTTTTCTGCCACTGGATGTCTCCTTTGTCCTGTCCCAGCCACCCCCTCCAAACCTCCTTTCATCACCTCGCTTTTTACCTTGGCCATCCTTCCTCTAGTGTTCTGGGGAGATTTGAAAAGGGGCCCTTCTGGCCATTCCTCACCGTGGCCACCAGGTGTCAGACTTTGTCCAGCTGGGAGGAAAGTCCTAGTTCATTTCCCCCGTCAGCCAGGCTTTGGAGCTCAGGGCAAGTGGGAGAGGGGCCTGGACACCTCTGAGTGGAGGCTGAGGGACCCTGAAGGTTGAGAAGAGGAAAGGACTGGATTTCTGGTCCTAAAGCTCACAGTATTTTCTTACTTGTCCTAGTCCCCACTGACAAGGGCTTTGTCCACTATTGGGAAATTGGGGGAACCAGGCTGAGTCAGAGAGCTCGGGAATTGAAGTGACAAAGGCAGGGACAATTGTGGCTCCAGAGAAGGAGGGGCTGAGAGGAAGCCACCCATCAGAGCACTCAGCCAGGCCTGGGCCACTGGCCGTTGCCCTCTAGGTTAAGGAGAACAAGGGCCTCCCTTGGGGTGGCTGTGGCAAGTGGGTGAGTGTGTGTGTGTGTGTGTGTGTGTGTGTGTGTATGTGTGTGTAAGATGAGTGCTTGACTGAGGCTCCTAACTTACTGAGGGGGTCCTAAGTCCTGGATGTCAGGTCAGTCTTTGCAAAAGTGGGCAACTGGCAAGGTGTGATACCCTTTTTGCCACCCTGCATCTGAGCCTCTTCTGAGCCCACTCCTGTGCCCCTGGAAGCTGCCCCTCCCCCATATGACAGTCCTCCATCTTAAACACAGGGGTGTTAGGTGAAAGTGAGATTTCTAATCCACTCTGTAATATCTGGAGAAGACAGGGAGAAGGGCCTTCTCCCCACCCCCACCCTCCCACCCCACCCTGCCCTCTCACTTTCCCTAGGCTTCCTGGGAACAGACGCCTTCTAGAGACAACATCTCCCTCCATGACACTGCAGGGCTTCAGGTATCCCAAGTTCTTAGGTTGACCTCCTGAAACAGCTGTGGATGGAGAATGACAAACTCACTCACAGAAAAGCCTGATAGCATGCCATTGACCAGGAGCTACCAGCCCCTTGACCAAAACCCAAAGGAGGGGCTGCCACTTCCAACACCATCAGTCAGGAGCTATTGGAAGGAAGTTCAAAAACACAAACTGTGAAGTGTCCTCTCTGACTGGGTTCTCCTCTGTGTCCACCTCCCGCACCCTCTCCTCAGGTGCACCCTCTGCATCCTTAGCTGGAGTGAACCCCGGCCCTCGTCCACCCTGCTCCTCCCAGTCACCTGTCCCATTTCCCCTGGCTACTTACCTGCCTGCACTGTGCTCTGCAAGGCACACAGCCACTCAGCCGTACAATTTCTCACCTTCTAGAGCCCACATACCGTATTTTCCGGCGTATAAGACGATTTTTTGGCCCTGAAAAATATGCCTCCAAGTGGGGGGTAGTCTTATACGGTGAGTATATAACAAACTCTGTATTTTGAGTGGAAATGTTAGGGGGTCGTCTTATACGCCCAGTCGTCTTATACGCCGGCAAATACGGTATTTTCAGGGCCAAAAAATCGTCTTATACGCCAGCAAATACGGTACTCATTGCCCCATGATTCACTGCCATTCCTGCCTTGCTAGGCCTCAGCTTTGGGGAATGCCCTTTCTCCACTCTGTCCTACCTCTGGGCATCTCTCGCTTGCTAGGGAATGTCACAATCCATGGCAAGTGGGTTGATGACAACAGAGCTGTGTTTGCGGATGTTACCTGGCTCCTTACGGCTGCCCAGCAACCCTTTTGATTCTCCTGTGCTTGTCTGTGATTTCACTCCCCACGTCTCTCCACTCTTCCACTGCCACTCCTCATGCAGCAATGCATGTTCAGATCTCTTCTGTCTTAAACAACAGCAAACCAACCAACCAACCAAAAACCCTTCCATGCTCCTCTACCATCTCTAGATATTCCTTTTGCCACCAAACTTTTGAGGGAATATACTTACCCCATTCTACTACTTTCTTATCATTTCCTTTAATCTCACGGTTTGGTATCTGCCTCTTAGCTGCTTTTGCAAGGGTCACCAAAGACTGCCTGATTTTACCAATGCCAGTGGATTTTGCCCATAGTCTCTCAGTTCTTCTGGGCATCTGACACTGTCAATCAGCAGCTTCCTTAAAACTCTCCTCTCTTGACTTTTAGCACATTATTGTCTGGACACACTTTAAATCAAATTATGGAGAACTTTAGTCTGTGCTGGGCATTGTGCTAAAATGCCGTAGGAATGCGAAGATGAATAGATTACAGAGCCTGCCTTCAAGATGCGACCTGCTTAAAAGGGAAATGGACACACTCAACTATCCCTTGCCTTGCCCATCCTTAAGGAATGGCGTCAAATCCCACCTTCTATACTGATGCAAAAGGGCTTACTGTGTGCAAGGCACTGGAGACACACAGCCATCTCAGACAGTCCTTGCCGCCCTCCTAGGGCTACAGACTAGCAGAGTCCTCGCCCAACTGGGAGCGATTGCTTCTTCCTTGATGTCCATAGTATTTTCCCTGGGTCTTTCTAAACTTAATCAAATCCTACCCCGGATTCTAGCATTTATGAGGAGGGAAGGAAGTGACAAGTCGTTTTTGTTCAACACACTAATTGATCACCATCTTTAGGCTGGAGCTTGAGCTGGGTGCTGGGATAGACAGATGGGGAAGACTCGGAATCTTTCCCCCAAAAGCTCACAGTACAGCCGTGTGGGACATCCCTCTCCCTCCCTGTATTCTATACAGCCCTTTCCCTGGTGCCTTACACAGAACAGCTGCTACTCATTTTTCCCCTGCATGGAGGCAGCCCAGATGCCCTCTCCTCTGTCGAGTGAGGCAGGAGGCAGGGCCATGCCCGGGCAGATTTCTCCCTGAAGAACCCGGACCCCGCAGGGTGGGCATGTTCCCTCCAGGTTGGGCCAGGTGACTCAGGGACACTCAGCAGAGCCTGGCTTGCTCCACCCACACACAAGTCCAAAAGCTCTGGCCTCTCCCTTTCCAGTGGTTCATGCATTTGTGGGGACCGCCCAGTGCATACGACACACGCATGCTTTTGTTCCTTATCATTTCAGGTAAGCTGGTCTTCTCTTCCCAAATAGATTGATTACAGGCTCCATAAGGGCTTCTTTCTTGTTTCCTGCACCAAGTAGCACAGTGATGACAAGGTAATCTCTTTAAAATATTTGTCAACTCCCTGGCCAGTGTGGTTAAGTGGTTGAGCATCTACTTATGAACCAGGAGGTCACGGTTCAATTCCTGGTCAGGGCACATGCCTGGGTTGTAGGCTCAACCCCCAGTGGGGGGTGAGCAGGAGGCAGCTGATTAATGATGAGCCAATTCTCTCTCATCATTGGTGTTTCTGCCCCTCTCTCCCCTCCCTTCGTCTCTGAGAAAAATATATTAAAAAATATATATTTGTCAACTGATTGACATCACCGTCACTTGTTACTTTCTTTGCTTCGGGTACTGTCTCCAGGAGACCCTTGTAAAATAGCCATGTATTTACCTGGGAGCAGGTAGTCCATTAATTTATCCAGCGGCTCTTCACTAGATTGTTATGACACGTCATATGCCACAAGTAATCTGTTTTACTAATCACCACTGCTGTATTGAATATTCCCATTTTACAGATGGGGAAACTGGAGAAGAGAGAGTTTTAAATGATCTGTCCAAGGACACTTAGCTCATAGGTTATGAAACTGGAATTTGAGCTCAAGCCACCCTTTAAACAGCATCTCTCCTATTGACTTGCAGTCAATGTGGACTTTCTCTTTCCCACTAATCTGTCTCGCATTGGAAAGGAGGAGTCACAGCTGAGAATCGTGACGTGGCTGTGGCCTATCACCCTCCCTGGTGGATGAAGGGCCATGAGAAAGTGAGGGTGGGGAGGAAGAGCCCAGAGGCAGCCCCAGGGGAGGTTCTGGGGAAACTGAGGACCAAATGCATGGGCTGACTACCGGAAAGAGCACCAAAGGGACAGCTAAACTGTTTTTCCAAGAGACATACCCCTGAGACCATTAAAGTAATCCAGAGAGATGAGGTGGACTGAGCAAAGGCGGGGAGAAGGAAGTCAGTGACAGATAAGAAGGCTTTGGAGGGATTAAAGGAACATGGCGTTGATGGAGAGAGCTGGAGTGAAGTCTGCTGTGTGCACATCTTCCCCGACAGCATGGGAGAGCCTCTTCCCCATGCTCTTTGCGTCTCCTGAGTTACCCTTTGGGCTCTCCGGCCCTCCTAGCAGTCACGGGAGCCGGGGAGGGGGAGGGGGAAGGGGAGGGCCAGGAGAACCGGTAATGAGAGCCAGGAGGGGCAGTGCCAAGCAGAGATGCTTCTGGGGCAAGCATTTTATTTGTTAATACAAGAATAGAAAATTTGCAATAAATATAATCTAATAAATAACATCTCCAAATAAATAAATATTAATACAACAAACAGAGTCATGAGTGGTTGGGGCTGGAGTGCAGGGCCTGGGGGAGCTGCCCCATACACCCCGAAATGCTACTGCAATGTAAACTTTCAGGAAATCCTGTGGCTGTGGCTATGGTTGCCCTCCCCAGGCTGGGCAACCCACAGATACCCTGGAAAAGGGGGCAGAGAGGAGGCACCGTGATGCTGGCAAGAAAGTTCAAGACAAGGTCCTTTGGTTGCCACCCTGTGCCACAAGTGCCTTGGTGACCCCAGGGTCCAGTCTGTGCCTGTCCCTCTGCTTTCAGTATTACCTCCAATGCAGACCTCACCTCTTCCATTTTTAATACCATCTCTTCCTGTTTGGACTTGCCACTGTGCTTGTTTCCTGAATTAAATGTATGGAGTTAACTGGGGTAGGGGAGCAACACCCATCTAAGGAGAGTGAGGCAGCAAAGGGCTTCACCCCAGAAAGGCACATGCTGCGGCGGCCCCCTCCCTGCCCCACAGGCATGCTTCCTGCAAGTGCCGCTCAAGGGGCTGCCTGGGCACTGGCAAGTGGTTGGCAGGAAGCGGGAGGCTGTGAGAGCCTTTACACCAACCCGAACCACTTGGGGCTCCCTGGAGCGTTCCTTCCTGTAGAAATGGGATGGGGCCTATTGCACCTCTTCCCAGACCTGCAGAACTTTGGGAATAGGGAGGGGATGAGTCTTATTGCATCATGCCCTCTTCCAAGTCTGGGAAGGGCCAGAGGCTCACAGCTTCTGTCTCCTGGCTCAACAAGTGTTGGCACACAGGTTTCTCCCTCCCAGAGCGGGAGCAGGGTTGGAAAGGGGAGGGGAAAGAGGAGGTGGTAAAGGTCAAAGGTTAGAAGCCGTGGGTCCCCAGGTGCAGGGTGACTGCGGCTGCTGGCGGCTGCATCTTCTTCTTGAGCCGGTTGAAGTCCTTGGCTGAGCGCCACAGCCAGGTCTGCAGCTCCTTCAGCAGCCAGAAGTCATCCATCTTCTGGAGGAAGTCACTGTGGGCAGGGCCGGGGGCCCAGGTGGGCTCAGTCCCGGGCAGAGGCTGGGGCAGCGGGTAGCCCAGAGCTGCCATGACACCCGCAATGCTGCCCAGCAGGCCCTGGAGGCTGGTGCAGAAGTGGGCCAGGCTCCGGCGCAGCTCGGCCGCAGCAGCCTGGCGGTTGAGGCCACGCAAGTGGCACAGAAGGTGGCTGTAGGCCTCGTAGTTCTGGGTCAGCCGCAGTTTGTCATTGAGGCTTCGCCAAACTTCCAAGTTGACAGTGGCCCTGGGAAGAGTCTCTGCCCCCAGCCGAGGCGGGTTGAAGTCAGGCTCGTTGAAAGGGGGGCCCAGGTAGTTCAGCTGTGGAAAGGAGAGGGCGATGGGGAGGGAGGAGGGCAAAGCAGCCAGCTTGCCACCACCAGGAGATACCTGTCCCCAAAGCTTCTGTTTCCTGTGTCCCCTGACATTGGCTCCATCCCCCGCTAGATCTCTCTGTTCACAGGCCAACCCTAAGTTTCCCCATGGTTGTTGTTTGCATGGAGATGACAGCTGAAGCAGTGAGGGTACTGAGCTCCTCTGGAGAGGCGTAGAATGAGAAAACTTGAGCAGCAGGTACTCAGGGAGGACTCACTGACCGGCTGTGTGTGCAAGCCTCCGGAGAGGGCCTCGGGGGCAGGGCAGAAGAGGAAGAGGAGCCATGGGGACCCAGGAGGCCAGGCCGCAGAGGCAGAAGGTGGGCTGAGAGTGCAGAGCCAAGAAGAGTTCAAGAAGGCAGCAGTGCTCAACAGCGTGGCTGTAAAACAGAGAGCAAGGGGAATGAGCCTTAGGAAGTGCTGTTGGGTTTGGCAAGAAGGAGGCGCCTGACAACCTCGGAGAGAACCGTTCCAGTGGCCTGGAAGCCAGATTGCAGGGGGTTAAAGCGTGAGTGGGTGGAGAGGAAGTGGAGGCAGAGGGTGTAGACCACTCCTTCGAAAAATTTGGCAGGGAAAGCCAGGAGAGAAAAAGGGTCGGGAACTAGAGGGGGTAGCGGAGTCAAGCAAAGGTTTTCTGGACAGAAAAGGCAGGTCGAAAGGGAGAGGGGCCTGTGGGCATCAGCTCCAGTTGCCCGGTGCCCCCAGCTGAAGGGCTGAGGACAGAGGTACACACTAACCCCGAGGAAGGGCTCAGCCCATAGAAGCAGGACTGCAGGAGGAAGAAACTGAGGCAGTCTCTAGAGCTGGGGTGGAGGAAGGGTATGGAAGGCAGCGCAGGGAAAAGGACAGCCTTGCCAACCCCCGGGGGAGAAGCCTGGGGCCCAGGGAAAGGGCTGAGGGAGACGGTTCAGCGGGGAGAGAGAGGAGAAGAGAGGGGCGAGGCCTGGGATAGGCAAGGGCCCAGGGGGAGGTTCACACGCTGACAAGCACAGAGACAAACTAATTTCCTCGGTGTATCCTGGGGCTGGAGCCAGCTCCCCCGCCACCCTCCTCCCCCTTCTTTCCCTGGCTCCAAAGTAGGGTCTGGGATGTAGAGGAGGAACATGGGAAGAGGGGGCCGGATCCCCGTGGTCCTCGCTTACTCTGACCCTCCTTCCTCCTCTCCTGGGCTCTCCAAACACCTCTGGACTGCCCCCAAATTCGTATGGCAGAACTTCAATCCACACCCTGAGCCCCCTGCCACTGCTGGCCTGGGTCCCCTGCAGCCCCTTCCCACAAGCCCCCCCTCGGAGGCCCATCTAGGGTGGGAGAGGCCGACAGAAGGAAGGCCCACGGGTCCAGAGCAGCAGGGCCCCAGGTCTGGGGCAGAGGCGAGCTGGAACATAGGCATGGGAGGTGGGGCCTCCCCATCCCCACCCAGCCCCACCCTTGCAAGAGACACCACAACACGGTGTAAACAGAGGAGACTTCCCTGGCCCCCAGGGGGAGGCGGGCGGCTGGGCAGTCAGCCAGTGGGGCAATGGGCCAAGGCGGGTGCGAGGCCTGCCCACATGCCTAGTCTTGGGGCCAGGGATGGGGAGGAAGGGGCACCCTAGAGGGAAGGGCAAGAGATAGGGCAGACATAAAGACTGCTTGGAGCTAAAGGTCCCCTCTTCATCACCCCACATTCATCTGGACCCCTCCACCATTCTCTTCCAGCTCCTCTTCCCATTCTTTGCCCAGTTCCCAGACCCCTAAAGCCACCCCTAATACTCACATAGGTCCCAGCCAAGCTGCGGAGTTGGTGCTCCAGGTAGCGGGTGAGGTCATAGGTTTTCTGGATGGAGGGACCAGGCCCTGGGTCCCCTGTGCGATTGAGGGCTGGCACTGCAGGGAGGTGCCAGAGCACGGTGCACAGGCAAGCTAGCATCCCCCACGAGTCCCCTGTGGACAGGATGGGCAAGAAGCATGAGGGTGGGCCTGGCCTGGTAGAGGAAGCAGCTGGCAGCCCCTCAGGTGTCTGTCCCCACCTTGGGCTGGGAGGGAGGGAGGAACGCCAGATGGGAGGCAGGGGGAGGGGATGGAGGAGGGGAGCATTCCTGGCCCCAGAAAGCGGTTGCTCGTGTGTGTGTGTGAGTGTGTGTGTGTGTGTGTGTGTGTGTGTGTGTGTGTGTAGGCATGTATGTTATACATTATACCAGTAGATATTGGAGAGTATATTTGCGGATCAGCTAACAGTCACTGTATGTGCCACCATGTGGGTATGGGTACAAGGAGGGCCAGGCCTAGGGACAGGAATCAGTGTTCCCGAGTTCCAGGTGTACCGCAGCCTCCTCTCCCGGCCTCTAGTCCCACTGCCGCTTGCGGGGAGCCAAGGGGTTCGGGTGGGAAACAGCACACATCACAGCTGCCCGCTGAGAGGCTGTCTCCTCTCTCCTCTGTCCCCCCGCCCTCCCAGAACTAACAAGTCCCTGTCAAGCTATAGGAGGCAAGGTGTAGGGTCAGATCACCAGGGTCAGGCTCAAGGACATAGGTCTGGCTCATGCGGTCAGTGGTGGGGACATTCTAGGATATGCTCTTTGATGTGGAAATGTAGGATGGGGTTAGATTAAAGTAGAGTTAACATTCACTCTCAGGGAAGTATGCTCCATTCTTATCTAGGGTTTTAGATGAGGAAAAGGTTAAGCGGCATGAGGCTTTCAATCAGTCTGCAGTGGAGGTGCAGGGGGGTTAGAGGGGGGGAGAGAATGATGTATTCAATGGACTGGGTCTGTCAGCTGATGGTGCTGGACATCCGAGGATGCCAGAGGCCAGGGGTCAGTGCTGTGAGAACAGACATAGGTGGTTGGGAAACATGATTTTCCCAGCTTCTAGGTGAGGCTCAAAATCAAGAACACTTGGTCAGGATTCAGTGGGCATTGGGTCTGGGCAAAGCAATTAAGGTTAGGATAGGATAAGGCTATAATTGGCATTGAGCTAGGTTAGCTTTAAGGAGGGTTACTTTTAAAGTTTCAGGTTAATTTATTGGGATTTGGCTGAGTGAGTGTGGTTGAGGTTTGAGCCCAGCTGGGGGATGTGGTTAGGTTTGGGCAGGCAGAGGGTTGGCTGGGACTAAGGTTTGTGAATGTGTTGATTCATATTTTCAGATAGGGTGATGCATGACATGTCAGTAAGAATATTGCAAGTGGATTTTGAGCTTGGATAGATGTGAGACCATGAGTGGTTTTTTCCTTCTAATTTATATTTTATACTTTCACATTTTCTGCAATGACATATGTTGTTTTAATAAAAATAAGTTGGATATGGGTTTAACATTTGACTGCACTTAGAGTTAGGATAGGTTTGAGTTAAGATTAGGTTAAGTTTACAGTTAGTCATAATGCTGGGTCAGGGTTTTAGAGAAGATAAAACTTGGAAGGGTTTAGGATTCAAATTGTATAGAATGTCTCACAGAGTGTAAGGATCAGGTGGGGACTCCTGCAGTGTCCCCAACTGGTCAGTCTTTAAGAGGAAAGGTTAAGAGAGAGAGATGAGAGAGAATCATCAATCAGCTGCCTCCTTGCATGCCCCACAGTGGGGATCGAACCTGCAACCCAGGCATGTGCCCAAACTGGGAACTGAATCATGACTTCCTGGTTCAGAGGTCGACAATCACTGAGCCACGCCAACTGGTCAATCTTGACTTTCAGATGTGTGACTGACTGGCTTTATTGATGGAGCATGGGGTAGGGGTATGCTAGTCTCAGGGACCTGCCATTTTGGTGAAAGGCTTTTGGTCTGAGTGTGCGTACCCACAGGCATGTGTTTTAGGACAGAGAGGAGGGTCAGGCACGTAACTGCTCCCTCAGGAGACGGGCTCGCTCTTCCCCCATCTCCGGCCTGTGCATTCCCTCAACGTTCCTTTCCTTATTCTTTCCTTCCGTCTGAGCTCTTGCTGACTCTGAATTCCTTTCTAGTCCCCGTTCTGCACACCCCAGACAGCCCCAGGCCTTCTCCTCTGCAGGAAGCCTTGGGCTACTCTTAGCCTGGATGTCTGGCTGAGTCACTCCCAACATCCTGCTGGTACAGGTGGGGTTAGCTTTGGAGGCAGAGACCTGCTGGGTGGGCAGTGGCCCCTCCAGCCTTGAGGTAGCTTTGAGGGTTGGGTCTGGCCTGGCTGGCAGTTAGTGGCAATGCCGAGGGGTCTGGCTGAAGCGGGAGTTGGGAGTGGGCTTGCCTCTTTACCCACCCTGCTCTGGGCAGCCCTGCGGGACAAGAGGGGGGGGTAGTCAGGAACCCAGCTATGGGACTTATCCCCCCTCCTCTTCAGGGCCCTGTGGGACATCCCTGGGGAGCACTGGCTCCCTAACAGGGACAGCGGGAGAGTGGGGGAGAAGCCTTTGGATAAACAAGAGCTAAGTCATCTGGGCAGAAAAACGGCTCATGAAATTAACCAGACAAGGCCGGTGTTTCCAGGAATATTTCAGTTCTGAGGTAACTGTCACTGCAGTGTGGGTGGGTGGGTCGGGGGGGGGGGTGGTGCAAGGGAGAGAGCAGAAGGATCCAACTGACTGACCCATAGAGAGAACCAAAAAGAGGGAAGGAGACTCAGAAACCCACAGGGAAAAGAGGCTAGGAGAGGAGAGAGGGGACAGGACGGGGCTCTACCCTCTGTCATGACAGCTTCCACTCCGGGCACAGTGTTCCTGTACCTCAGGCGGCAAAAGCCTCTGGGGCAGAGACAACTGTGATTCGGTTGCACGGAGCTCGCAGCTTGCCTTGTCCCTAGGAGGGAGCGTGCGGTGGGCATCCGGGAGCCCTCCTTGATCTCCTCTCCAAGTCCGTGGTGTGCAGGTGGACCTGGCCACTACGTGCTGTGTCCTGGGCCCCATCTCCCCAGTCCTGGCACCCGCCCAGCTCCCGCCCCAGCTCTGGCTCTGGCTGCTGCCCACTGATTGTTTACATCCCGTCTTCCCCTGTGTTTATAAATCCGGCTGAGCACGTGAGGAGCTAATGAGTGCAGCTCACGTTTCCTGCTGCAGCCCCCTCACCCCCCCATCCTGGCCCCCGCCTGGGCCGGCCCCTAATTCCATCCAGATCCCTGGGCTCTGGGAACCGAGGCCCCCCTTATGAACACTCACATGCACACCTCGGACTGCAAGCGCATGGCCACCCTGCCCCGGCTGCACACACAGGCACACCTGTGTGCGCATGCCTTTGGCCAGCTGCCCCTCAGTCTGTAGCCTGTACCCCCCAGGCTGGCCTCACCCCACTCACTGAGGGCGTGGGGCTCGGCAGTGCAGATGTGCCAGGGTGGTCAGGGTGAGTAGGACACGTCAGCTGGGACACTCTGCTCCTGGACTGGTGGCGAAGAGCTATCAGCGGTGCATAGGAGCCAGGGAGGCACGGCCAAGCTCCAGAGTGCTGGGCTAGCGGTGGGAGCAGAGGGAAAGCCCTGCCCTCAGGCCAGATCAGGAAGCATCCTGGTGGCTGTGGAGGGGCCTGTGCAGGGGAACTAGGGCAATGAAGAGTTTAGGGGTTGGTGTGTCCACTGTGGCATGAGATCCAGGCACAGACTGTAAGAAGGGTCCACGGGGAGCTTCCCATCCTGCCTTCCCGGGGAAAGGCCCACAGACACAGCGGACCTCCCTGTCCTCTTGGCTGCCTGGCTGCCCTCCCTCCACCCTCTCCTGGGTTCCTGACCCCGGCTGCTGAGAGGTGGCTTAGTGAGTGAGTGCACATGGGCCCCCAGAAGTCAGGAGACCTCGCTTTGCCTGCAACCCCTCAGGAAATGGGGCTTTAGTGAGGGGCTGCACCATGAATGTTAAAGTTCCTCTCCAGAACCGCGTGGGGCTCCGTCTCTGCTGTCCTCCTCAACAGCCCGCTCCCGGCCCCGCTCCTCCACCGACGTGACCAGAAATGGAGGGAGGCCTGGGGAAGAAGCAGCCGGGCAGGCAGCTGCCTTGTGGAGTCCATGTGGACCCAGCAGTTGGCTTTCCTTGGAGTGAGAGGGTTCTGGATTGTGCTGCAAAAGGACCCTGGGTGTGCTGGGGGTGGGAGAGAGAGTGAGAGAGTGAGAGAGAGAGAGAGAGCGCGAGAGAGCTGAGACCAGGGAAGCTGGGCCATGGCTTTAGGGAGGCAGGGGGAGAAGTTAGGAAATAGTAGGGGTAAGTGAGTGGGTGAGTTTCAAAGGGTGTTGTTATCCAAAAGGCCTGGGAGGGGCTCCGAGGGATCGGGCAGGAGCCGTGTGAACAAGCAGGTGGGATTGTGGGGAGGAATGTGAAGTGTCACTAGTAGCCTGGCTGGCTGGCAGGGTGGGGTGCAGTGTGGCCGGGCAGGAGAGCGGGCTGGGGGGGGGGGGGTAGGGAGAAGAGGCTCATGGGGCAGCTGGGGGACAGTTGCTGCCATCACTGCCTGGTGCCCTTTCCCATCTGGTTGAGCTCCTGGCTCGGGCACAGGGAGTGTGCCTGGGCCAGTGGTGGGCAGGTCTGCTCAGTCAGGGAAGGGCCTCTGTGTCCCACCGGCTCACTGTGTGGCTGAGGCCGGGAGGGATCCGCGGGGGCCCTGAAAGGTGCCTGTCCGGGTTGGAGAGCCCTGACAGAGGAGTGTGTCCAGTGCCCCCGCCTACAGCCTCTCTAAGGGCTCGGATGGCTCCAGCCCCGGGACTGCCTGCTCCCCTCGCTCCGGCTCCGGCCGGCTCCAGGCAGCCCCCTCCGACCCCTTAGGGAAGGGCAGGCCGGGCGCAGGAGGAAGCTGGGACCGGGTCCTCGGACTGGAGGTCTCTGGGGCGGACTCCTGGACGGCCCACAAGGAAGGTGGGAGGCAGTGTTCAGGGGGCTCTGCGAGGCTCGAGGGACGCGGGTTCCCCTTGGGGGCCTCGGCCCGGGACGTGTGACGGCGGCCGCTCCGGGCCCTCCCCCCTCGGCGTGACCCCTCGCTCCGGGCCCTCTCCCCGCGGCGGCGGCGGCGGCGACGCCTTCCCCTTGTGTGGCCCCGGCGCCCCCGGCCCCGCCCCCGCCGCTCCCGCCCGGTGCTCCCTTCCCGGCGGCGGGGCGGGGGCCGGTCCGGGGCTCCGCTCCGCGGGCCGCTGCCCTTCCCGCGCGCCAGCTCCCCGATCCGCCCGCCGCCCTCCCGCGGGCCGCCGGCGCCCAGCGGCCGCCGCTCCCGGAGGGTGACGGACTTTTTCCTGCCCGGCCGGCCGCGCGGCCCCCGCCCCCCGCTAATCACTCCCAGGCCGGGGCGGCGGGGCGGAGGGCTCGGGCCGCCGCCCCCACCGCCGGCCCTACCTGCCGCCGGCCGGGCCGCGGGCGGCATGGGGGGCTCCGGCCCGCGGCGCGGCTGGGAAGCCGCGAGTCCGGCCCGCGGCCCGGCCCGGCCGGCGGGCTCTGCTCTCCGCCTCTTCTCCCCCTCGCCCGCCCTCCTTCCCGCCCGCTCCTCCCGCCGGCCGGGGAGGGAGCGCGGCGCGGCCCGAGGTGTCGGCCTCCCTCGCCTCCCGCCGGCCCGGCCCCGGGCTCCCCTCGGTCTCCCCCCCCCCCCTCTTCCTCCCCGGCCCCCACCGCCCGCGCCGCGGCGCCCTCCGCAGCCCCGCTCCCGCCGCGGACTCGCTCTCCCCGGCTTTGCGCGGGGCTCGTCCGTCGGGACTGGCGGGACCCCGCCTGGCCGGGATTCCTGGCGGCCGCCTCCCCGGCTGCGGGTCGCCGGGACTCCCCGCCGCTCCCGGCCACCCGGTCCCTCGGAGCGGACTCCAGGAATGCCGCGCCCGCCCGGCCGCTCTCGAGGGCGCCCAGCTCTGCCTCCACCGGCCCGAGCCCCGCTGGCGGGGCAGGTCCAGGCTCCGGGCTGCGGGCTCCCGGGGGAGGATGGAACCGGATCTCGGGGCTCCCGGGCGGAGGCGGGGGCCGGGGCCTCGGACGCCTGGCTCCTACCTGCTCGGAGGTCCATGGGGCTGGGGGCCGGGCCGGCCGGGCGAGGCTCCTCTCCCGGAGGCTGGCGGAGTGGGAGGGCGAGCCGCGGCTCCAGCGAAGCTTTAATAATCCCATCCGCCAGGCCCACTCGCAGGTTTTTTTCGCTCGGTTTCGGATTTTTTTTTTTTTCAGTGTGGGACATTCTGCAAACTTTTTTTTTTTTTTCTGACGTGTAAAGCTGTAACCACAAATTGTAGCGGCCCTCCCTGGGGTGGGGGGAGGAGGGGGGAGGAGGGAAGGGAGGGCTTCTGGGGCTCCTCTCCCTCCCACGACACCGAGGGGGGGTGAGGTGAGGCGAGGCTGCGGTGGTACCACCCTGGGCCTCCTGGGGGAGGGGGCGGGAAGGGCATCCGTCGGTGTGCAAACTTTGAGAGCTCAGGCAGGCAGGGAGCCGCCCGCTCCTTTTCCTCGCCCTCCGCGTCTGCCTGGGGCGCCGCTCCCTGTCCGCGTGGGTCCCTGGGTCCCACGCTCACCCTACCTCTGCCTTCTCATCTTTAAGCTTACCCCCACCCCCACCACACACAGTAAATGCAATGACACATTCTCCCAAATGCCAGCGAGCTGGCCTCCAAGCAAGTGATGGTGTTTTTCCTGCTGCCCTTTGTCTGGGCTGACCGCCCCCCTTGCCTATTGTCCCGTCGCCTGTCCCACTTCCAAAAGCTGGGGCTAAGCGAGCGCCGGCCGTGGCAGGTGACTAACGGGTTCACAATGCCCCCTGCGGGGGTGGGAGAGGGCACCGCAGGCCCACTTGGCCAGTGCCGCCCCGCAAGTTCACAGGGTTCTTCCTTCTCCCCAGTGGCCAGGAGAGGACACACGGGTGGGGGTTTGCAATTCATTCATCAACACGAGGCACCCGGACCAGTTTCAACACCAGGGCTTCGTGGTGACTCAGCGAGAATGTTCTAATTCAAGGCAATGGACGACCCCATTTGTGAAATGCTTCCCCATAAAGACATTTGGCTTCCTCCTGCCTTTGGGGTTTGGGGTTGTTGGTTTTTCCGGTGGTGGGGTAGGGGCGATTTGGCTGTGGAGTGCTCTTTCTCCTCCCTTCCCTCAGGCTGGGTTGGGACTTGCTGGCTGGGGTACCCAGGGGACCCATAAGCCTAGACCCTCCCTGGAGGGTCTCTCTCGCACTGCATGGATCTGCTAGGAAGCGTGGGAGAAAACTGCTCCCCCTCGTCTGGGGTCGTGCAGGAATCTCCACTGCGTGACTTTTCTTGGGGGACAGTCATCTGATCTCCATGGCTTTGAGAGCTCTAGAACCAGACCAGCAATAAAATCACTTAGTAATTCGTTGCCTTTGTTGTTGTTTGTTTGTTTGTTTTTTCAAAGGGATAGAGGCGGTGGTGGGCCAGACCTGGACGGTGATCCCTCTCTCTGGAATAGCGTCAGAGCCCTCGCTCCCCACTGCTTCCCTGTGCCCCCAGAGAGGCGGGTGCTCTGCCAGCCGTGCCGCAGCCCCTCCTCCTGTAGGTGCGGGCCGGCAGGTCACGGCCAGCACTGGGTTCCAGGGCACTCTTCCTTCTGCGCTTGGAGAACTGGGGTGGGGGGGATGGGGGGGTGGGGAAGAAGTTTGTTTTCAATTACCTCACTGGAGTGGGACAGACTTTGTTGTTGAGTTTTTTTCCCCCTCTTCTTTCTTTTTCTTTTTTTTCCTAAACAAGAAAAAGAACTGGGAAAGGGGAGCTAGCCTGGAGTTGGGGGCAGGGGACTTTCTAGGGGAGCAGCAGCAGCTCTGATGGGCTCTAGGGCATCTGCCTCAGAGGGGCTCTTTTGAAAAGTGCTCAGAGCCTCCCTCTTCCCCTGGCCACCCCCCCATCCCACCCCCACCCCCCCCACCCCCGCCCAAGCCCGAACACTGAAGTTTCAATGACATTCTTGGCCTGTGAGCCCAACGATCTTTGATGCCCATGCCAAGGTCAAGAAGGCAGATGCCCAGTGGGTGACTGGCACTGAGGCCAGCCAGGAGGCCCCCTAGCAGCCACCCGGTCAGAGGGAGGGAGCTGAGGAGGGGAGGGGGGGGGAGGAGAGAGGGGAACCGCTCAAGTCCTTCTCCCCGTTTGCAGCCTGCAGCCGGCTCCTTGTGGAGAGCGTCTGCACAGACAATGTGGTTTGGATTTGGCTGAGCCCCCTCAGCACCTTATAAAGCACCTTGCTGAGTCAGGGAGAAAGCAGCCCCACCGAGGGAGGGGAGGAGGGGGCCAGGAGAAAAAGGGGGAGAGGGAGCTGGAGGAGGAGGGTGGGGGCTGAGGGAAGGGGAGGGGGAGAAGGGAAGGGACAGAACAGGAAAGAGGAGACACAAAGGCAAATAAATGGGTGGGAGTGGGGAGGGGGGAGGAGCAGGAGCCCGAGGAGGAAGGAGAACAGACTCACTCGTAGTTGAGAGGGATTTACCATGCTGCCTCCCTCCCCAGTCCTCTCCCCCCACAAATACTCACCTCAAGAGTCTAGAAAGCATTGGTTCAAAGGAACCAAGGGCTTCAGCTCTAAATGAGGACCAGGCCAGGTGGGTGCAGGGACAACTGGCCTCGCACACAGCCCGTGGGCTGGATCCTGTGACCCCACAAGCTGAGGAAGCCCCGCCCGCCTCTGCCTCTTGTCTGGGCTTGTATCCCTGCCCTCGCCCCTCTCTGTGGTGGTGGTGGGAGAATGGAGGAGTGGGGGGCAAGCCTCTCCCCTCCCCCTCTTCTCTACTGCCAAAGGGAAAATCAACTCCGTCTCCAAGCGGCCTGTGCCCCTCTGCCATGCCTGGGCGAAGGCAGCCGGCGAGGAGCTGCCAGTTGGGTTGGGGTGGGGTGGGGGCTGGAATAAAGACTATGCCTTTCTTCTACCAAACCCCAAGTGGGAGTGGGCTACCGGAACTCGAAGGAAGGAAGGAAGGAAGGAAGGAAGGAAGGAAGGAAGGAAGGAAGGAAGGAAGGAAGGAGAGGCAGAGTAGGGAGGGCACCTTCAGGGTTTCTGTGGGTGGCGGGGCACAGGGGGCCGCCCTCTGATTTCCAGCTGGGGACCCCCAGAAGGTACCTGCTCCCCTGTGGCTCTTCCTGTTCATTGCCGCTGGGGCAGGACAGAGGTTAGAGGAGACCCCCCCCCATACACACACAGCTGAGTTCCAGGTCCTTGGGGTGTTGTGCAGGCACTCCCTGAGCCCCGCTGGGTTCCGGATCCTATAAAAGACCAGGGAGGAGGAAAACCTGCCCCTCCTTTAAGAATCCCCCAGCCCTGTGACAAGAGACACCCATTAGCCCCTCGAGGTCAGCGGATGGTGAGGGGAGGAGAGCTCTGGGAAGAGGTAGAAATGTGACTGGAGGGCAGGAGGGGCAGCGGCAACCACAGGCAGGGGCCCTGCGGTGCCCGGGCAGAGGTATGAGGCTCCCGCAGAGGCAGAGGGCCGGGCTGGCAGTCAGAACGCTGGGCTTTCCGTTGGTCAGCGTGGCCTTGGGACAAGCCCATCGCCTCTCTGTGTGGAATGGGATGGGACCGCCTTCCACCAACTCCCCCACAGGATGGTGGAGGATCAGTGAGCTAAGGAGGCAGACACTGCTTTGCTGCCCTCTCTGGCCTTCTAGGCTCCAAGCCTTTCCATTCACAGTGGGGTAGCAGGTAAGGCTCCAAGCGGTGTGGCTGGGCAGGGGGCAGGGGGCAGGGCTGGCACCAGCTGATGACTGAGCTGCCCTCCAAAGAGATGGGGTGAGTCCTCTTCACCGCCACTAGATTCCCACTTCTCCCTCCCACCTTCCCCCATAACTGGTATCCCCAGGGAAGGCTCTCCAGATGCCCCAGGCAGCTGAAGGATTGGCACTGTAGGGGCACTGGCCTCTGGGTGTCCTGGATTCTGGTCTGATGCCCTCTGAGGGGTGAGCGGGAGGATGGTGGTAGAGAAGCCCACAGAGGTGAATAAGGACATCCATTAATCCATTCATTTGTTCACTAAACTTCCCCGAGTGCCTACTCCGAGCCAAGTGCTAGGGACACAGAGAAACCCTAAGAGGCTATGGGGTGGAGGCTGACCTGTGTGCAGGAAGGAGAGGTAGGGGGAGCGAGGGAAAAGAGACAGAGAGAGAACGAAACATTGATGTAAGAGTGATACATTGGCCCTAGCAGGGGTGGCTCAGTGGATAGAGTGTCAACTCAGGGACTGAATAGTCCCAGTTTAATTCCAGTCAAGGGCATGTACCTCAGTTGCAGGCAATCTCTGTGCAAGAGGCAACTAATCAATGTTTCTCTCTCTGTCTCTCTTCCTCCCTTCCACTCTTTCTAAAAATCAATGGAAAAATATCCTTGGATGAGCATTAAATAAATAAATAAACCATGAATGCAAAAATAGAGCACTTGTTTCTACAAAAAATAAATTCTTTTTTTAAAAAAGAGAGACACATTGATCAGTTGTGCCCTAATTGGAGATTGAACCCACAACCTAGCTATGTGCCCTGACCAGGAATCCAACCCCCAACCTTCCGGTGCACAGGACAACGCTCCAACCAACTGAGCACAGTGGATGGCAGGGCCTTCTCAGGCTTACAATAACGCTGTAACTGTTATTTCCCCATTCACATGTGAGGAAACCGAGGCTTGGTCCGAGGAAGTCACCTGCCTAAGGTCACACAAGTAGTAGAACCTGGACGTTAGAAGTAGAAGCCCTTCTAACCTCCCTCCCAGAAGCAAGCCTGGAGGGCACTCTGGAAAGGAGAGGTGGGTGCGGGCAGCTCCAGAAGCACCAGGGCTTGCCGGCGCCCTAGCCAGGAGGTGGCTAACCGGGGTCCCTGGTCTCTTCAGGACACTAAGCTGTCCTAGGGACAGAGTCCCCGCTCTCTCGCCCACCATCCACTACTGACAAGAACTGACTGTGATGCTAGGCTGTCCCCCCACATCTCCCTGGGGCAGGGAGAGGCACCGTGCCCTCAGCTGGAATTGAGATTCCAGGAGCAGTAGCTTGAATTAGGACTGAGCACTGACCTGGGAGTTAGGGGACCCCACCTGCAGGTCCAGGACCGGGATGTCCCTGTGCTTCCGGAAGGCCAGACAGATGGCCTGCAAAGGGAGGAGCTAGGTAGGCTGAGAGGCCCCTTCTGAGCTAACGAGGGCCAGACAAGGCCCCCCGAGATCCACCCCTGGGAGAGTGCTCCTCTTCACCGCCACGTGGGAACACTCCATGGGAGTGTGCGGGCCTGGGCCCCTGAGGGCGGATGGTGAGAAAAGGGGTGGGCGCTCCCCTTTCCCTCCAGCGGGCAAGAGCCCAGCGGGCCCTGTCTCACCCTGAGCTGGCCGTGATGTCAGCGGAAACCCCTGGGCCTCCTCCCACCTCAGCAAGGGCCCTACCCTGCCCTGGGCCCCCACCCACACCTGGAGCAGCTCAGGCCTCCCCAGGACACCGCACCCACCGCCTCCTGTGAAGCTAAGAGAACCAGGCCTCGCTGTGGGCCGCTCCCTGTCCCGCCCGGGCTCTGCTCCTCTGCAGGGATGTCGGGGTGACAGGTGTGCGCGACGGGCAGGGGCAGAAGGGATACCCCCATGCTCAGCTCCTCCCTTGCTTGTCAGAAACTCCCCCCCCCCATTCTTCCAGGATGTTCCATTGCCCTGGCCAACCCATGCCTGGGGCTCCGTGACTCCGTCTCCCCTGGCAAAGGAGTGGGGTTACCTCTCCCTGGGCTGGAAGATCCTTATCCTGCCCGGCTGAGTCACTGCCGCTCCTCCTGCTGTCCCCTCCCTCCGCCCAGCCACCCTCCGCAGGACTGTCTCCAGAATGTCTGCGCTTCTCGGGGGTCAGAGGACAGACCGCCCCTCCCTGGGGCCACCCCAGCGAGGCAGTGATGGGAGTCCCGCCCGCCCAGTGTGTGCCACCCCAAGTGCCTGCGCGGTTGGGAGAGTGACAGTTGAGGTGACCACTCCAGCTTTCCTAGCTGTGTGACTTTGGGCAGATCACTGATCCCTGCCCATCTATTTCCTCCTGCATAAAACAGGGGTGATGATGACAGTGCCTTCCTCAGAATAAGGGTCAATCCGGTTAATACAAGTCAATCTCTGGCACTCACCACTCAGTACGGTCAAATATTACTGTTACCTCCCCCCCCCCACGCCCTATCCTCCTGCTTCCACTAATGATGCCACTACCCCCCCCCCCATGTCTGTGCTTTTTCTGTCCTTTTGAGTCTGCCTTCCTGAAGCCTGTCCCCATCACCCCCGGTCTGACTCTCCACACAGGGCACAGCCACAGAACTCTGGAGAGTTCTAGAATTGGGCTGTTGCTCAACTCTCCAATGATAAATGATTCCCAAGCATTTGAATTTGCACCCCAGACAGCCTCCGGTAGGGGTTCAGCGTGTTAGGGAGGGTGGAGTGGGAGGGGCACAGTGAGGGCACAGTGAGCTGGAGGGCTGAGAGGAGCCAACTGATCCTGTGCTGGGTGCCCGCCCCATTCTGAGCTTTCAGGTTCAGGTCATCTGTCTGCAAGATGTGGGTAGTTCGGATCTCTGAGGAGCGCCCCCCCCCCCACACACACACACACTCCTACTGGCCCCGCTGGCACCTTTCTGAGGACCGCAGGGTCCTCAGCAGAGCGCTCTGTGCAGGGCAGTTTCAGCCTGCTCCAGAACTTGTTAAATGAGACACGTGCTGAAGAACGTAAGGTTTCTAAAGGCTGTGGGGCACAGAAGGGCCAGGACGGCGATGCCGGGAGGGAAGGACGTCCGGAGGGGCTGGGGAATCTGAGTGGCAGAAAGGGAAAGGCCGCACCTGGCCTGGGACCGTGCTGGGGCCGGGGAGGAGCTTGCAGAAGCTCCTGTGTGTACCCATGGAACAGTCTGGAACTGTAGAGACCCACGCCTGCCAGCCCGGGGCTCTGGGTCTCCTGGGACAGAGGGCAAGATGGCTCCAGAGCCACTCTGCTCTTAATTAGTGGCCTCCTTCCCACCCTGCCCCCCGTTTCCTAGTCTCTCCCCCTTCCCCCCACTGCAGTAAGCCCGTCTCAGCCCCTCCCTCCCCCGTGCCTAGCTGCCTTCGGCACAGAGCTGGGCCCAGGGGCCCTGCTGGCCCTGCAGGCGGAGTAGCCCCACTCCGTCCTGGGAGCTGGGGCTGGACACGGTGTCTGTCTCCCTCTGCTGGTCCCTTTAGGGGACAACCCGGTCAGGACTCCCCAGAGCTGGTGGTGCACGTACCTCCCCAGACAGCGAGTGTTGAGGGTTGAGGAAAGAACCCCGGGATTCAGACGGGCCCTAGCCTGCAGGTCGCCACCTGGGGCTCCTGTGGCCTCAAGCCTGCCTTTGACCCGGGCGCCTGGAGCTGCTCTGAAGGAGGCCAGGTCCCGCCCGAGGCTTTCCCCACCGGCCCCAGTCCCCGCTCCCCCCCCCTTCCTTCCCTCTGCCCATGAATGGAGCTGTCATCCACAGATTTATCTAAACCTTTTGTGAAGCTATTTATGTTCCCAGCCGAGACCACATCTTGGGGTAATGAGTTCCATCGGTGTCCTCCCCTGCTGGGTGAAGCTCGCTGTCTTTGATTTGTCCTAAACTTACCTCACTTGTGCTCCAAGGGGGCCTGTAATTCCAGCATGCCAGGTTTTGGTGAACAAGCCTGTGCTTCCCCTTTCCTTCTCCGCTGTGGGTTTAGAAAATTCCCTCCCTTCTCCCTCCCCCCTCCCCACTCCCCCGCCCTGCAGACTGGAGAGACCTGGTCTAGTCTGTGCACCGTGCCTGGCAGTGTGGGCACAGCCACTGCCATGCCAGCCTCTGGCAGCTCGGGAAGACAGAGGACTTCCGTTCCCCTCACGAGGCATCGAGGGGCCAGCACATGGCAACAGCCACCGCCCCCCACACCTTTTCCTGGGGGCTGACCTCCGCCCCACCCGAGTCCTGCAAGTTCTTTCCAGTCCCTGGCCTCTGGCCTTTCCTTGCAGGTTTCTCTGGGGGTCTTCCTCCTGCTTCCTCGTGTGGATTCCTCCCTGAGGATTGATTTTGTTCTCGGTTCTGACCCTAGAATGTGAGACAGAGGTAGTGGGACACAAGAGGGAGGTAGTGGGACACAGCAATCATCACAGTAGAGCTGACAGCTATATCGATTACTAAGGTAATCCTCACAACAGCCCTTTCCTTCCCCCAATTTACAGATGAGTAAACTGAAGCTCAGAGAATATCGGCAAGGTGTCCATTTGCACACGACCTAAAAGTGAGGCAGCCAGGAGTCAGAGCTGAGCAGGCTAGTGCCTAGAATCCCATTGTCCACCTCAACAGACAACCTGAGTTCAAATCTTGTGACCACTTTGAATGTTATGCTCTTCAGTTATTCACTATATGCTGAAGCCACGATGGGAGCTGAGCTTGCTCTCATTGCTGGGAGGAATGCTGGGGAAGAGAAAGGCCTGGGCAGGGCAGGGCTTGCCTACAGGCACCACTGGCACCTGGTGGACCACCAACAGTTGCAGGTGGGCAAGTAGTGCCCTGCCAGCAGCTCAGAGCTGCCTCGCCCCTTGGTCATCCCAGCGTAACTGCACATTTGGGTCACACCAGGGCCTTGGCACAGGCTGCTCCCTTAGATCTGTCCTCTCTAGCACAGTGGAAGGGATTTGTATATAGCAGGGATTTGGATCCTGTACTCAAGTTCCTGAACTTAGAAATGTGTTTCTGTATTTAATGGATTACTGAGCTCTGGGGATTCCTGCAACGTCAGACCTAACCAGTTGGGTGAGAAGTAGTGGTTGAACTGAAATTTCCCGACAGATGATTGTTTTTAAAGTTTGAAATGGGTCCTGGCCAGTTTTGGTCAGTGGTTAGAGCATGGGCCCTAGGACCGAAGGGTCGAGGGGTTGATTCCTGGCATGAATCTTGGGTTACAGGTTCCCTGGCCCTGGCAGGAGGCAGCCAATCGATACGTCTCTCTCACATCGATGTTTCTCTCTCTCTCTCCCCCTTCCATGCTCTCTAGAAATCAATGGAAAAAATATCGAGAGATAAAGAGGGGGGGGGAGAGAAAGTCCTAAAAAAAAGTTTTCAATGGTAATCACCTTCTTCTGTCCACCTTCTTCTGTCCCCTATCTCTCCCTCCCCCCACACCCTCACATACACACTTGTGGGAGGTCACCAGTGGGGATGGTGAAGACTAAGAATATAGGGTTTGAAAGGTTCTGAGAGAGCATCTCATCCAATCCCCCCTTTTTTATCAAGGGGAAACTGAGGCCCAGAGAAGTCTTGCTTGAAGTTGTGAGTAGGACTGGAGGTCCCCCCAGGCCTCTTGACTTCTGGCACAGATCCCACATTGCTTCTGGGCCCCTATATTCACTGCCTGCCCAACACAAAGGGCTCCTGACAGTTCTGAGGCTCTCATGCCCCCTGTAAACCTTCCCTTCTGGACCTTTTGTTGGCTGTGCCAACTACAGCCTGGAGAGCCCCCTTCTGGCCCCACAGCCAATGACAGCCCGGGTGTGTGTGTGTGTGTGTGTGTGGCTGTTGGCTGAGCCTCATCCCATGCACCTCAAGGTCACCAGTCAGGGCACAGATCCAGGCTGCAGGTTTGATCCTGGTGAGGGAGGCAGCCAATCAATGTTTGTATCTCACATTATATTTTTTCTTCTCTCTCCCTTTCTCTCTAAAAATCAATTTATATATATATATATAAAACTGGAGGTTTTACTAGAGTCAGCCACCTGGGGCCAGGAGAAAGCCCCTGCTCACTGTCGCTGCAGCCATCACTGTATCTGATGAAGCTGGCTGGACAGGCTTCCCAAACAAAACTTTAAAAGTTAAGCCAAACAGCCGAAACCAGTTTGGCTCAGTGGATAGAGTGTCGGCCTGCGGACTGAAAGGTCCCAGGTTCGATTCCGGTCAAGGGCATGTACCTTGGTTGCGGGCACATCCCCAGTGGGGGGTGTGCAAGAGGCATCCAGTAGATGTTTCTCTCTCATGAACGTTTCTAACTCTCCTTCTCAATTCCTCTCTGTGTAAAATCAATAAAATTTATTTTTTTAAAAAGTTAAGCCACAGTCCCGCCACTGTGGTTCAGTGGCTGAGTGTCGACTTTTGAAGCAGGAGGTCAAGGTCTGATTCCCAGTCAGTGCACATTCCCGGTGTTTCGGGCTTGATCTTCAGTGTGGGGTGTGCAGGTAGCAGCCGATCAATGATTCTCTCTCATTATTGATGTTTCTTCCCCCCCCCCCCTTCTCTCTCTCCTCGTTGATACTGCAAATGCGAATCAGGTCATAACTGGTCCAGTTGTGTATGGCACTGCAGAGCGGTGCTGTAGAGATCACGACAGCCACTTACCACCAGATAGGACCTGCTGTGGCCACTTCCCCTTTGGGTTTCAGGTTCAATCTCCAGCCGGGTCAGGACGCATGTGGGAGGCAACCAATGGATGTCATTTCTCTAAAAAACAATGGGAAAAATAGCCTCAGGTGAGGATTAACAGAAACAAAAAGACAGCCAATGACAGCTCCTCTCCATTGCTATGGCCAGATGAGGGGCCTCGGGAAGCCGGGGCACCGCAGGGAGCATCTCATGCCACCAACAGCCGCAGAGCCAGGGAGGGCTTCACAAAGTCACACAGCGAATCCGTGCGGATCTAGACCAGAAACCCAGACTCCTGACTCCTGTTCCAGCCTCCTTTCCGTTGTCTGAGCCCTTCTGAAGGGCAGAGTCCGACTTTTAACAGGCGAGTGTGTGTGTGTGTGTGTGTGTGTGTGTGTGTGTGTGTGTGGTGTGGGAGAGAGAGAGTCTGTCTCTCTCTCCCCAGAGCCTTGCTCCAAGACCTCAAGGCCATAAGACTCCGCAGACCTGGGGGTCAGGGCAGACAAGACTGCAGAATCACAGCCTCCTTCCTGGCCTTCCGCGGGCTTTGGGTCTACCTCCTGCTCCGGTGGGCTGCTCAGGAACTGAATGGTGGGGGCAGAGTGAGGTGAGGCTGTGAGGCTCCGCTGACTTACACTGGGGGGGTGGGGGGCAGGGACGTCCAGGACGGGGAGGAAAGGTTACGGAAGAGAAGAGCTGTTCTAGTTCTTTTGTTCTGACAGAACAGGGCCGGGGACAGCTCTCGCCTAGGGAAGGGTGGGGCTGAGCTGGAGGCAGGTGAAGAGGCTGGGCAGGCTTGGGGAGTGGATTCTATGAGAAATGTGGGGGCTTGGAGGCAGTCATTTGGATCACACATTTGTCCACTGAACACGTTTCCCCTCTACCGAGGGCTAGGCCCTGTGTGAGGCACAGGGATAGACACAGCAACAACAAAACAGGCATGGTCCCTGTGCTCAGGAGCTGACATACAAGCGGTGCAGACGTCGTTGAACAAACGCACACACGTGTGCAATAATGTTGAGTTGTGCTAAGTGCTGTGACTAACCCAGAGCAAGGGCTTGGCTAGAGAGAAGGGAGACATGGGGGCGGGGCGGGGGCCTAATGCTTGAAGCGAAAGCCCAGGAAAGGAGCCAGCATGTGAGAGGGGAGAAGGGAGGAAGAG
The DNA here is from genome assembly GCA_963924515.1 of Vespertilio murinus. NCBI lineage: Eukaryota > Metazoa > Chordata > Mammalia > Chiroptera > Vespertilionidae > Vespertilio > Vespertilio murinus. Next base: position 166,191,660 of record OZ004709.1, on the reverse strand, counting down.
CCTGTGCAGAGATCCCAAGATGGAAAAGGATGTGAGGTGCAGTGAACCTCACATGGACTGCGCAGGAAGGCCAGAGAAGAGGCTGGGCCGGGTCCTGAGGTTTGGGGTAAAAAGTGTGGGTTTTATGGGAAGTTAGAAACCACTGGAGGGTCTAAACAAGGGGAGGCATGGCGTGATTGACCTTTTAGGAGGGCCACCTTGGTGCTGCATGGAGAGTGGACTGGATGAGGCAGAGAGACTCAGAGCTCCTAGTCAGCGGTCCAGAGGAGAAACGATGGCCTTAGCCAGGATGATGGCTCTGGAGACGGAAGAGGACGGGTGAAGTTATCTGTTTGGGAGGTAGACTCAGGACTTGCCAAAAAAAGTGTAGTCTGTGGGGTGATGGGAAGGTGGGGTCAGGATGACTCCAGGCTCACTCACCTAAATGCCTGCACAGAGGTGGTGCATGTACCGACCCCCTGGGAGGACAGAATAAGCTCCCCCAGAGCCCAGTGAGGAGGGGGATGAAGGCCAGGAGAAGGGGAAACAAAGTGGGGTCACAGTTGCAGGTTAGGAGTTGGAGGGCAAGGGGTCCTCAGGCAAAGATATCCTCGCTGCAGACAGCAGCAGAGGGGCGAGGCCAGGCGGCCCAAAGAACACCGCGCCGGCCCTACAGAGCACCTGCGAGCATTGGTGCTGCCAGAGGTCAGCACGCCCCGCCCAGGACTTCCTTCCACATTGCACAGGGGACTGACGCCCGAGGCCAGGCGGACACCCCGGGCTGACCAAACCCTTCCTTTTGCATGTCCGGGCTTTGCGTTGTTGTTGTTGTTGTTGTTGTTTTAAACGGCCACGTAAGTACGATTCCGTCCCAGTGCTTCTCATCAGTGCGCCTGGTCATCTGGCAGCCACCAAATCAATGGAAGATCCTCGAAGCCAGAAGGAACAGCCCGCCCATCGGATCCGGCCGCAATTGCTTTCATCTTCCTTCAGTGCTGGTGGTTGCAGCTTGTATCCTAGTCTCCGGCCCGGATTGGGTGCGGACGGTCTTTCTTCCACCCCGTATCCCCGACAGACACCTACATTGGTGACTCAAGCGGCCTCCTCCCGCCCCGAGCACCCGGGGGCCTCCTCCGGGATCCTCGCGCTCGGCTGTACACTCGCTCGCCTGCGGGAGAAAATGAGCTGGGTCGGCACCAGGCGCTCCCGGATCACGTGACCTGCCCCAATGGGCTCTGTCACGTGACAGTGGAGTTGGCTAACGTTTTCCTCACGTGGCGGAGGGCCGGGTGTGTGGACCAATGAAGAGACGGGGCGGGGCTGTCAGGGGTGGTGCGCGCGAAGGCGATCGGCTCTCCACGCCGCGGAGAGGAGGGAGCCGCCGGTCGCAGGCCCGGCTTCCGTGCAGGGGCAGCATGAAGTGTCTGGTCACAGGCGGCAACGTGAAGGGTGAGTGGGGACCGGCCGAGGTGGCGGGGATGGGGGGGACGTGGGACTGCCCGAGGCTCCAGCCTAACCCCTGATTCTCTCCTCCCCACGCAGTGCTCGGCAAGGCCGTCCACTCTCTCTCCCGAATCGGAGAAGAGCTCTACCTGGAGCCCCTGGAAGACGGGGTGAGGAGCCGGGGTGTGGGACAGGAGGGGATTCCAACCGGGAGCCCTAACCTGGGCTTGAGTCTCGCCTCCACCAGGCAGGATGCCTGTGACAGATTTGTCAGCTGAGTTTGTTTCCAACCCCTGGTGCTGGGCATCCGTTTGGTGAATTGAGAACAATTGCTCTCCCAGAAGTGCCAGGTGGCCGTGGGGGTGGCTAGGGTGAAAGGCGCAGTGTGTTGGTGAAGGCCCTTGGTGGGAGCAGTGCTGAGGCCAATTCTGTGGAGGCTTCAAGGAGGAGGTATCCGATGATGGGAAGGGGTCAGGATTTCACTAGGCGATTGTGGAGGTGCAGGACATTAGGGCCAGAGTGTGAGCAAGAGCTGGCCAGCGGGATTGGCCTGTCACTGCCCTGACCACCTTCCTCTCCCTGCTTTTCCTTGCCCAGCTCTCTCTCCGGACTGTGAATTCCTCCCGCTCTGCCTACGCCTGCTTCCTCTTTGCCCCCCTCTTCTTCCAGCTGTACCAGGCGGCCACCCCTGGCCAGGACCCACTGCGCTGTAAGATCCTGATGAAGGTGAGGTCCTCCCTCAGCCCCCCAGGAGCCCCAGCAGCAGTGGCTGCTCTGGGCGCTCAGTAGCTGGGGCCTGGGGGGAGGTGTCTGCAGAGGGGAATGGCAGATGAGGAGAGGGCGGTCAACCCTACCGGGGACCTGGAGAGACAGGGGCCATTCAAGCAGGTCCTGTAAGGCATTCCAGACAGGGAGCAGCACGAACAAAGGCCCAGAAATGTGTCGGTGACCCATGTATGGGAGCTCCCTTCCCGGTATGACAGCCCTGAGCACATGGTGGGCTAGGGCTACGGGGGACGGGAGAACCGGCTGTGGGAGGTGCAGTGTTGGCCCAATGTGTTTGCCCCCCTTAGTCGTTCCTGTCAGTCTTCCGCTCGCTAGCGATGCTGGAGAAGACGGTGGAGAAATGCTGCATCTCCGTGAATGGCAGGAGCAGCCGCCTGGTGGTCCAGCTGCACTGCAAGTACGGTGCGTGGGCAGCTGGCCAGCAAGGGGGTCACACCTCCTGGGAGGTGTGGGAGTGGAGGTGGAGGTCGGCGAGGTCCTGAGACTCTGTCTGCCCGTCCAGGGGTGAGAAAGACTCACAACCTGTCCCTCCAGGACTGTGAGTCCCTGCAGGCTGTCTTCGACCCGGCCTCGTGCCCCCATCTGCTCCGCGCCCCAGCGAAGTGAGTATACCGCTGTCCCGGACCCGAGCCCTCGGGCTCGTCTTCCTTCTTTGGGGCCTCGAGGGCCAGTTTAAAGAAGGCCCTCTGCCATTCTCCCACAGCGTTTCTGTGAGGTCAGCAGTCACCAGCCCGTGCGCTCTCAGGTTCTGTCTCTCTAAGAGGCGCAGTGGAGGAGGGACGGGCTCTCTTGCTTAGGCTCCAGCTGTGCAGGAGCCTGGTTCTCACTCCAAGGGTTCAGCGTGTGTTTCTGGCCAGTCAGCCTTCTGGAGATAGGTCTCTGGCCTGAGCAGCCTTGAAAGTCTGCCATCAGCTTTGTAGCTCAGGGCTCAACACCCTTCTTTGGCTTGGTTATCCCTCTGGGGCGTTCCCCACTCAAGGGCAGCCTCTCTTTCTGCCTACCATGACCCCGGCCTTGAGTCCTCAGGCCAGGCAGGGCTGGGCGGGAGGTTGGGGTCTAGGACTGCCAAACAAGCGGCTCTGGAGCTGGAACCATGGGGCGATCAGGCGCCCAGGGGCTGGGAGGTGGGGCCTGCGGTGGAGCCCGGGTCCCTGGTGAAGACCGTGCAGAGGGGTTCCCCCTTCCCGCCCATGCTGGATGCTCTGGCACTCCAGTGGCCCAAGGTCTTGTTTCTTTTTTTTGGCAGCCATGGGTCATGGCAACTCGAAGGTCAAGGTCCCTTTGGGTCCCGACTCTATGGTTTCTGAGTTCTGTTCATAGCCCTGCTCAGGTCTCCTTTGGATGGAGAGAGGGAAGGCTGTCACCTCTGGATTGGATTTTGAGGCTATTTCTCTTCTCTAATGAGTAATTTTTTCTTTTTCTTACAATTTTAAATACATATAAAAGATGCCAGCTCCTGTCCCAACTGACTTGAGGCTAATTCTAAATATTATTTCATTTGTAACTATTAATTACCATGTATCCCTAAAAAGCAAGAATGTAGGGCTTGCCGAAACCAGTTTGGTTCAGTGGATAGAGTGTTGGCCTTCAGACTGAAAGGTCCCAGGTTCGATTCCTGTCAAGGGCATGTACCTTGGTTGCGGGAACATCCCCAGTAGGGGGTGTGCAAGAGGCAGCTGATCAATGTTTCTCTCTCATCAATGTTTCTGACTCTCAATCCCTCCCCCTTCCTCTCTGTAAAAAATCCATAAAATAACATTTTAAAAAGAGAATGTAGGGTTTTCTGAAGGCCGAGTGATAAGGATGGAAGGGTGTGGTTTCCCACCCCTGGGTGGACAGGCGTTGCCTGCCTGGCATAGCCCATCCTTCCTGCTCCTTCCCTGGGCTCCTCTGGTCTGTCCTGTCCCTCACAGCGGATTTGCTGCCATGACAGCCTGGGAGCTTTGGACGGGGCAGGAACCATGTCTTGCTCCCCCTTCCTCCTCCCTGGGGCGTGCTAGCCTGGCCATGGCAGTCCCCCTCCCGTCCTGGTGCGGGTGTCACTGTCCTGCCTCCGGTCCTCTGAGAGCAAAACCCCTGGGCAGGGCCCAGCCTTAGGGGTAACGCTCTGCCCCCCTCACAGGGTTCTGGGGGAGGCCGTTCTGCCCTTCCCCCCTGCACTGGCTGAAGTGACGCTGGGCATTGGCCATGGTCACCGGGTCATCCTGCGAAGCTACCAGGAGGAGGAGGCAGGTGAGGGAGCTGGCCAGGGCCTGGGACAGGGAGCGATGGGGTGGGAGCTAGGACCCACGGGCCCAGGTTCCTCTTGTTCCTGCCCCACAGAAAGCACCATCAAAGCCATGGTGACCGAGATAAGCATTGGGCAGGAGGATTTCCAGCAGCTGCAGGCCGAAGAAGGGGTGGCCATCACTTTCTGCCTCAAGGAATTCCGGGTGAGGTTCCCCCCGTACCCTCACCATCCCATCCTCCCTGTCCTGTCCAAGGCCTCACTGCTCTGCTCTCCTCCCAGGGGCTCCTGAGCTTCGCGGAGTCAGCGAATTTATCTCTCAGCATTCACTTCGATGCTCCCGGCAGGTAATGCCCAGCTTCAGGACTGGGGGAGGTGGGGGGGGGGGTAGAGGGGGCTCTGGGGTGCCAGGAGCCAAAGGGCCCTTACCTTGTCTGCGGCCCATCATCTGCCCAGGCCAGCCATCTTTGCCATCAAGGACTCTCTGCTGGATGGCCACTTTGTTCTGGCTACACTCTCGGAGCCAACTCCAAACTCCCAGGACCTGCACTTCCCGGAGCCCTGCCGGCCAGCGCCTCAGCGCCAGGCTCACAGGTGAGGGCTTCCCTCCCAAGTGGCTGAGCACCTTGGCCTGAGCCTGCTGCTTCCAGCGTCCATACCCCCCCCCCCCTCCACGCAGACATTTCCTGTAAGGCCCCAGCCCCTGCAGTGCTTCCAGCTTCCAGCCTCACAGGCCCAGCCTTCCTGGTCAGCTGTGCTCAGAGATCCCTCCCACCCAGGGGAAGCGTCCCCAAGGTCAGGCTAGCTTCCTCCTCTGGCTGAGACCTCCCCCCGAGCTTCCTCCCAGACGAGGAGGGGAAGGGGGTTGCTGGAGGCTGGGGACTGCCTGGTGAAAAGCAGGTGGCTGGGAGGGCAGGTGGGTTGGGGAGGATGGGACCAGTCTAGTTTAAGCAGAGGAAGTTTGGTCTGGCCCCTGGCCCAGCGGGTCCCTGGGCCCTAATGCTCTCCAGCTCCTGTCCCCTGGGAAGGTGAGATATTGGGCCCAAAGCGGCCCTGCTCACCGGACTTGCCATTCCCCTCCCCCAGCTGAGCTCAACTGGCCCCCAGGATGCCTCCCTCAGGCCCCTGTCTGAACTGGATCAAAAGATTCCAGGCCCAGCCCCTCCAGGAAGCCGCCGCTTAACCCTTGTATCCTCTCTCCTCCAACCAAATAAGGAAGTAATAAAACTGAGAGATCACCAGTGGTCACAAGGCCCCCACCCACCGCGCCCCAGCCCAGCCCTCCAAGGTGGGCTCTCTTCCTGTTTCTCTCTGACCTCTTTACCTGCAGCACCCCCCAGCTGGATGACTTTGCCAATGACGACATTGACTCTTACATGATCGCCATGGAAACCACTGTGGGCAGTGAGAGCTCAAGACCACTCCCCTCCATCTCCCTCTCACCTGGCTTCCAGCGTCCCTGCAACTCCGAAGAGGAAGATGAAGCTGAGGCTGAACAGAGCACAGTGCCTGGGACCCCCCCACCCAAGAAGGTAGGAGCCGGAAGTGAGGCAGAGGGTGGGATGCCAGCAGCCTCCACAACTCACTCGGCTTCCTATTCTTCCAGTTCCGCTCGCTGTTCTTTGGCTCCATCCTGGCCCCTGCACACTCCCCGCTGGGCCCCAGCCCTGTGTTGGCTGAAGACAGTGAGGGTGAAGGCTGAACTGAGAGCCTCGTCCGTGCCCAGAGGCCCTGGACTGGATGAAGCCACAGCCTCCCACCTCAGCGCCAGCCAGCGACAGGGCTGGGTCTCCACCCTGGCGGTTGGTAAGGGTGGGCTGGAGCTGAGCCGCCTGGTCCTGCTGCACCCCCATGCCCCACGACCTCAGGGAGCTATTGGTAACTGGCCCCCAATCAATCATGTCCCCCTATCAATCATGTCTGTTTCGAGGGGAGGCCCACCTGACAGGAGGTCCCACACCTTAATTCCAACCCTGAGGCCATGGCTAGACGCCTAGCTTCCTGACGAAATCACAGTGGGGCTGCTGGCCCGTCGATCTACTATTTCTGATAATCATGACTGTCCCTCTTCCAAATCTGGGCACATCTCGGGATGTCTGATGGCTGGCTGACAGTTCTTGCTTTTTTTAGTATTTCTTGGCTCTCGCTGGGAATTCTAGGAGGCCCTGTGGATCTTATTAGGGCCCCATGCCCAGCAATCCAGCCCTCGCAAGTGGCTCCGGGCAAAGGAGTGCCAGGCCCGCTGTATGGACAAGGGAGACAGGCCAGGGCAAGAATCCAGCTTTGACCTTTATTCAAGAGACCAGATGGGTTGCCCAGGATCTGGCTGCCAGCCCCGAGGCCAAGCAAGGCTGGAGACCCACAACCTGGCCCTGCTTTGCCCTGAGCTGCAGCCTCAGCCCCAGGATCCTGCTCGCAGCCACCGAGGCACAGGCAGAGGGAGCCCTGGGGGCTTGGACACTGCTACTGATTCATTAAAAAAAAGGAAAAATACATCGAGGCTCCCGTGTTCCCTGTGACAGCAGGCCTAGGAATCTGCATGACCCCCCCAGGCTGTGTGGTTTCTGTACAATCCACCATCTAGGGCAGAGGCGGGCACGTGGAGGCTACTTCTTGGCTTTGGCGGAGTTACGGGGCGGGGTGATGGGCCGGCCACCAGGGTTCAGGCCACTGAACTGCCCATATTTCCCCTTGTTCTTGTCGGCGGGCTTGAGGATCTAAAAAGAGACAACACTGGTCAGGCTCATGGGGCTGAGCCAGGGGCCACCAGCCCCTTCCTTCCCCTTCCTAACCCCCATCCCCACCTGGAAGGAGCACATGAGCGTCTCGTCCACACTCATCATGGCGCCAGCATTATCAAACTCGCCACAGTAGTTGGGAGCTGAGAAGAGCGTCACCAGCTGCCGCTTGGCAAAGAACTCATAGCCATCTTCTACCACCTGGACGAGGATGGGCAGACAGTTAAGCAGGTGCTGGCTGCCCAGGGCCCCCTCCCACCTGGACCAGAGCTGCCAGCCCACCTGGTGTGCCCGGCAGATGAGGTCCAAGTCATGCTTGTGTAGGAACTTGGCCACCACCTCGGCCCCAAAGGTAAAGGAGACACCACGGTCGTTCTCGCCCCAGCCCTGCACGTCCTTGTCGGGGTCAGACCACAGCAGGTCACACAACAGCCCCTGGTCAGGCACATCTGTGGGCCGCATGATACGCCGAATCTGCTCCATGGACTGTAGGTCGGGGGACAGACCTGGGGGGCACAGGTGGCACATCACTTCCTCAGGCCTCAAAACAAGGATGCTTCCCTTCCCCCCACCAAAAAGCCCTGGCCAATCAGCTTTTGTGGCGCACACACTCCGCTGCTACCCCTGGCCCTCTCCGGGATTTCTGGGAGCCCAGGCAGACAGAACTCATTACCTTCAGCCTCTTTTAAGTCCCTGCCTTCTAGGAGCACAGAGCTCCCTAGAGAGAGGAGCAAACACATTCCATGCACAATGCTGAGGCCCCCACCGGGGAGAGGAGAGTGCAGCCTGACCCCAAGGAGCAGGGGAACGTCCTGCGATGAGCAGCACCCGAGCCCAGACCCCGGGAGAGCCGTCCCAGGCGACCAGGAGCACGTCCTCTCCCCGACGGCTCCTCCCAGGGCCAAGAACCCCCTCGGCAGGTGCCCAGGGCCGCCCTCACCTCCGTGGCAGCAGAAGATCTTCTCGTCAACGATGGCTGCGATGGGCAGGCAGTTGAAGCAGTCGGTGAACGTTTTCCACAGTTTAATGTTGTAGCGCCTCTTGCCTGCCCGGGGGAAGGAGACAGCGCATGAGCAGGCCTCCGGGGCCTCCCAGACACAGCTGGGAGGGGAGCATGGAAGATAAGTGTGTGCGGAACCCCCTCCGCACACACACTGCCTTCGGGCCTTCTAGGGGAATTCTACAGTAGCTGACTCCACGGAACCCCAACGTTCCAATCTGGAACAATGCTGGATTTAGCATGCCCCCCACCCTGTGAGCAGGACCAGGCCAGGACTGGGTTTCTTTTTATCTCAGCTTCTGGCCAGCAGGGTCCGGTCCAAATAAGTGTCCTAAGTGCTTAAGTAGGACATCTGTTTCCCGATGGTCTTAGGCGACCACTGCTGTAGAGCCTAAGACCATCGGAAAACACAGATATTTACATTACGGCTCATTAAGTAGCAAAATCACAGTTATGAAGTAGCAACGATAATTTTATGGTTGGGGGTCACCACCACATGAGGAGCTGTATTAAAGGGTCCCGGCAGGAGGAAGGTTGAACACCACTGTACTGGAGGGGGTGTCACCTGACAGGGCTCTGCATTAGAATGTGGACAGCCCTTCGGTCAGCAACAATTCACCAGACCCCTGTGAGTGCCAGACCCCATGGCAGGAGGGCAGGGCTCTGCCAGATGTGGATACCCCTACCACCAGGCCAACTGAACAGCAGGCAGAGCTCTTCAGGCCTCGGGCAGCCCCAGGCACGAAGCTACTCACACTCATCGTAGAAGCCGTAGATGCGGTTGATGCTGGCACACTCGTGGTTCCCGCGGAGCAGGAAGAAGTTCTCGGGGTACTTGATCTTATAGGCCAGCAGCAGGCAGATGGTCTCCAGCGACTGCTTGCCCCGGTCTACATAGTCCCCCAGGAAGAGGTAGTTGCTCTCTGGAGGGAAGCCCCCGTATTCAAACAGCCGCAGAAGGTCGTAGTACTGGCCATGGATGTCACCTGTGACCCAGGGAACCAGGTCAGCACTGGTGCAGGGTCCAGACTGGAACCCAGGACCAGTGTTGGGCTCAGGATAAGAAGGACCCAGGGATTTGGGGGGCCAGTGCCGCTTTCAGGAAACAAAGGGGCCTGGGCAGGAGTCTCACCGCAGATCTTGAGGGGTGCCTCCAACTCCAGAAGGATGGGCTGGCTCAGGAAAATCTCCCGGGACTTGAGGCACAGGCCACGGATCTCATTCTCGGTCAGCTGCACATTCTTCCCAGGCCGCGAGCCCTGCACTGCAGGCAGAACGGGCGTCAGGACCCTGGTCCCCGAGACAGGAGGAGGGTGGGCGACACGGGTGTCCCAAGGGCACTCCTGGGGGCGCCAGGGCCTCCTGGGCCCCTCCTTGCCCGGGACAGATGGTGCTGCTGCGCCTCCCAGGACACGAGGTGGCCTCCCGATTACCCACAAGGCTCTCGAAGGGAATGCCGTGCGGCGCAGGTGCTGCCCCTCCAAACCCTTCAGGGCAGGACCCTTGGGTGAGGGGAGGCTGTCTAGGTTTCTCCCTCGTTCCACAAGACCAGGCCGACCCGTGCGCCCCAGGCCCAGGGGAGGGGGAGCCCCGTGCCCCAGCAGCCCCAGATCCCCCAAGCGCGTCGCGAGTGGGGGGTGGCTGCGGCCGTGGGATCTCGCGGCCCGTCCCCGCCCGTCTAAGCGGCCCTGGGAGGGGCAGGCGCCCCAGAGCGCCACTTCCGGGCCCGGCCGGGGGTCAGGGCGCAGTGGGAGCCGACCTCCCCCGCCCCAGCCAACCTTCCAGCAGGCGCCCGATGATAGAGTCCAGGTTGAGCTTCTCACTGTCGGACATGGCGGCTCCGCCGCTCCGGCCCAGCAGCTCCGGGCCCGCTCCTGCCTCCCGCCCTCCGCGGCCTCCTTCCGGCCTGGAGCTCCTTCCGCCCTCCCGGGCCCGCCCCGCCCCGCCCCGCTCGCTCCCCGGCCCGCCGCCCCAGCTCCATAGCGCCCCCGCTGGACCCTCGCGCAGCGGCCGCGGCGCCCCGGGGGCGGGGCCCCGGACGCGGGGGGGCGGGCCCGGTGTGTTGGGGGCGGGGCTCCGGAGGTGGGGCGGGGCCGGCGAGTCGGGGGCGGGGCCCGGCCGGTGGGCGGGGCTCTGCGGGGCGAGGTTGCGGCGGGCCCCGCCCCTGCTAGGAATTGCCCAGCCCCTTTCCGAGGCTGTGCGGCCGGAAGTACTTGGAAGTTGTTTTTCTCTCTCAGAAGCTAAACAGTCCTTCCCGCCCGGTGTGAGCGCGTTGGTAATTGTTTCCCTAACGCTGCGGCTTGAGTCCCTCAGTGCAGAAAAGGAACCCGAGGCTCAGAGAGAGCCAGGGCCGGCCTCGCTTTCCCTGAGGACCTCGGCCTCCTGAGTCTCTGTGGCCCCCTAGGCGGCTGACCAGGACTCAGAGCCCGTTTTGGGTCCCACAGTCTGTGTTGCGACCTAAATTAGTATTTATTTATAAGCCCCATCATTGCCTATTGTGTAGCATAATAATGCTGCATGTGTGCACGTTAAACGTGTTACCTGGGCCCGGCCATCATGCTCAGTGGTTTGGCGTCCACCTAGGAACCGTTCCAATCAGGGCACATGCCTGGCTGCGGGCTCGCTTCCCAGGGATCGGTTCCCAGTGCGGGGCGTGCAGGAGGCAGGTGATCAATGATTCTATTACCATTGATGTTTCTATCTCTCTTCCTTTCCTCTCTGATATCACTAAAAAAAAATATTTTTTAAAAGTATTACTTTGTAAAGAGCAAACATTAACTAAACCATAATCCTCACTGGCACCCTGAATTGAGTGTTTTACATGCTAGTCTCCTCAAAACTAGAGGTCTCTCTACTCTGGCAACCCTGGCCCCATCACAGCCAGCACAGGAACCCAGTCCTGCCCAAGGGGTGGAGGGAGGAGCCGATGGCCCAGGGACACTGGGGTAGACAGGAAGAGCCTCAGAGAGGAAGAGGTGACACCCCCTTCCCCCCCCCCACACACACACACACTGGGGAGGGGCCCCCCAGTGAGTTGTTGAAGCTGTGGCTGAGGAGGAAGTGAGAGGAGGAGGTGAGGTGCAGCAGGAAGGTAAGCTGGGGCTGGGCCTGGGGCTGGGTCTCTGCACGGAGGCCTGGCTTTTCTGCCCCTTCAGGGCCTACCCCTCCAGAAGAAGGGCTAGAGGGGCTTGGTGAGACACCCTGAAACCTCTTCCCTACCCTCGCAGCCAGGGTCTGCGGCTGGGGGCTGGCGGCTAGGGAGCCCGGGCCCCGACTGGCCAGGAGCTGCCTCTCACACTAGCTTCCCCCACATCCTGCAGCCCGTTACAGTGAGGGTCTGCGGCGGCATGGCCCGGGCCCTAGGTGAGGACCTGGTGCAGGATGATTCCAGCTCTTTGGGGTCTGACTCGGAGCTGAGTGGGCCCGGCCCATATCGCCAGGCTGACCGCTATGGCTTCATTGGGGGCAGCTCAGCAGAGCCAGGGTAAGTGGGGAAGGAAGCGGGGGGAGCGGGGTTTAGGGGGGAGGGAAGGGGAGGGTGCATGAATTGAGGATGGGGGCTAAGGGCTTGCTTCCAGAGTGAGGCCCAACCTCAAGGGTCCTGGGAGGGTCTAGGGGTTCAGCCAGTGTCACTCCTCAGGCTCCAGGTAGAATCCTATGGATGGCAGGGCTGGGTGATATGTCCAAGTATGCCTCTCTTAAAATATATATTTTTATTGATTTCAGAGAGGAAGGGAGAGGGAGGGAGAGATAGAAACATCAATGACGAGAGAGAATCATTGTCTGCCTCCTGCACACCCCTCACTGGAGATTGAGCCCACAACCTGGGCATGTGCCCTTGACTGGAATCGAACCCGGGGCCCTTCAGTCTGCAGGCCGACCCTCTATCCACTAAGCCAAACCAGCTAGGGCCAAGAATGCCTCTTTCGCACCCAATCTTTGAGGGTTTGCACCCACCTCTGGAGCCAAAAATTCTTCCCCTTTTAATCTCTGGACCAAGAATCCCGAATCTAAATCCTAGAAACCCACACCTAGGTGCCCACACGCCCCCTTTCCCAACACACAGACAGGATGACAAGCCCAGGGACACAAAGGAACTTGCCTGAGGTCACACCGCAGCTCAGAGACAGAACCAGACTCAAGCTCTGGGACTCCCGGCTTCCAGTTCAGGGTTCTGTCCCCTCAGCTGTCTCTGCCCTGTCTCTGCCCCTGTGATGGGGGCAGCCAACCAGCCCGTCCCCAGCACACACCTCCACACCCCCTTCGGTCTTTCCTGCTGCTGCCCACATCACAGCCACATCCTTTCCTGTCCCCATTACAACCTCTGGCAACTCCTGGGTGACGGGTCAACCCCCCAGTGGCTACCCGGGCGGCACGAGAGTGCCAGGTGCGGGCTCCGCTCACGGCTGCCCCGCGTCTCCATGTCTGTGGCGTGTGGCCCAGGCCAGGCCACCCCCCCGCAGACCTCATCCGCCAGCGGGAGATGAAGTGGGTGGAGATGACGTCACACTGGGAGAAGACCATGTCTCGCCGGTACAAGAAGGTGAGAGGGACCGGGGCCCGCCGGCCTCCTTGGCGCACCACCCTCTGCCCCTCCTCCTGCCCCTTCTCCCTGCCACCCACAGGGGCCCTTGCCGATGACAGGCTGCGTTTGGTGCCTGCTGAGAGGAGCAGGGGAGGCGGGGGGCCGGGGCATGGGGAGGGGCTAGCCTCCGGGTCCTTGGCCTCCCCACAGGTGAAGATGCAGTGCCGGAAGGGCATCCCCTCAGCCCTGCGAGCCCGCTGCTGGCCCCTGCTGTGCGGGGCTCACGTGTGCCGGGAGAACAGCCCCGACACGTACCAGGTAAAAGAGTTGGCAGGGGGCCTAGTCCGCGTCCCAGGGCCCCTCGCCACTCTGAGCCCTCGCATCCGCTTCCCGCCCGCCCGCAGGGACTGGCTGAGGCGCCAGGAGACCCGCAGTGGATGGAGACCATCAGCAGGGACCTGCACCGCCAGTTCCCTCTGCACGAGATGTTTGTGTCTCCCCAGGGCCACGGGTACGAGGCCAGCGATGCCCAGGGATCCCAGCCTCACACCCCAGTCATTTGGTGTAGCCACCCCCTGCCCCCCGCCTCACCCCCTGCCCCCCACCTCACCCCCTGCCCCCCGCCTCACCCCCTGCCCCCCGCCTCACCCCCTGCCCCCCACCTCACCCCCTGGCCCCCCGCCCCCGTTCCCCCAGCAAAGCCAGGGTGGTGAGGCCTGGGCAGAGGCTGCCAGAGGCTGGGGAAGGGATGCCTAACGGGGTCTCCCGGCACAGGCAGCAGGGGCTCCTGCAGGTACTCAAGGCCTACACCCTGTATCGGCCGGAACAGGGCTACTGCCAGGCCCAGGGCCCCGTGGCTGCGGTGCTGCTCATGCATCTGCCCCCGGAGGTGAGTGCCCTGGACCCTGACCCTGACCCCGCAGCCCCACTCACCTTGTCCCCAACCCAAGGGACTCTGAATGCATGTACTTGGGACCCTTGATCCCCAACCCTAGTGACCCTGGGACCTCGTAGTCCTGGGCCCTGGACCCTTGGCTTCCTAACCCAGGTGCCCTGACCTCAGGGACCCGGGATCCTTGCCTCCCAGATCCCGTCCTGGGGATCCAGGGCCTCATGGCTGCCGACCTCAGTGACCTTCAAGCGCAACAACCTTGACCCCGGAACCTTGCTCGGGGATCTAGGAACCTGGATGTTACTACCTTGACCTCAGGACTCCCAGTGCTGTTGTTGTTTGGTTTTTGTTACTCCTCACCTGAGGATATTTGTCCCATTGATTTTAAAAATATATATATTTTATTGATTTTTTTACAGAGAGGAAGAGAGAGGGATAGAGAGTTAGAAACATCGATGAGAGAGAGTCATCGATCAGCTGCCTCTTGCACACACCCCACCGGGGATGTGCCCGCAACCAAGGTACATGCCCTTGACCGGAATTGAACCTGGGACCTTTCAGTCCACAGGCCGATGCTCTATCCACTGAGCCAAACCGGCTGTCCCATTGGATTTTTTAGAGAGAATGAAAGGGAGGAGGAGAGACAAGGAGAGAAAAACATCGATGTGAGAGACACATGGATTAGTTCCTCCTGCAAGTGCCCTGACCAGGGGGGGCACTGATCGTGCAACTGAGAGACGTGCCTTTGACTGGAATCGAACCCCTTCAGTCTGCGGGCGGACACTAACCACCGAGTCAAACCAGCTAGGGCACGACTCTTGCTTCTGAAACTTGCAGACATGATCCCTGACCCAATGACTCCAAGAACCCAGCACTTGAACTCTGAGCCCCCAACCCTTGACCAGTGAGCCCCAACCCTGTGACCCTCAAATTCAACACCCTGAGCTCTGTGACCAAATCATGGGTAGCCCTCTGTCTGGGCACGGGGTGGGGGAAGGGGAAGGGGTGTCTTTTGGTAAAAGTGCCCCAGCACCGAGCTCAGGCTTCTGGCTTGAGTCACACAGGTGGTGTCCGGGCCTCCCCTGCACCCCTGTCCCCCACCCTTTGAGGTGGCACTCACAGCCCGGCTCTGTCCTCAGGAGGCCTTCTGGTGCCTGGTGCAGATCTGCGAGCTCTACCTGCCCGGCTACTACGGGCCCCACATGGTGAGAGGCTGCATGGGCCAGAGGGCACGGCAGAGGGGCGGGCGGGCGGGGGGAGGGGTGTGTAGGGGAGCAGGGGAGGGCTGGGGAGGGAGCGGGGTGCTGATGGACGTGGCCGCAGGAGGCCGTGAGGCTGGACGCCGAGGTGTTCGCGGCCCTGCTGCGGCGGCAGCTCCCGCGCGTGCACAAGCACCTGCAGCAGGCGGGCGTGGGGCCCCTGCTCTACCTGCCCGAGTGGTTCCTGTGCCTCTTCGCCCGCTCCCTGCCCTTCCCCACCGTGCTGCGCGTCTGGGACGCCTTCCTCAGCGAGGGTGAGTGGGGACCGCCAGGCGGGGTGGGGCCGGGGCGACAGCCTTCGGTGCTCGGTGCTGGCCCTGGGTCTGGGTGTCAGGGGGTGCTGGGTCTGGGCGCCTAGGGGTGCTGGCCCTGGGTCTGGGTGCCCGGGGGTGCTGAGGGTGACGGTGCCCTGCCCGCTCTGGGCAAACAGCCCGGCCCCGGGCCACACTCCCCGTGTAATGAATGGTGGCCCTGCCCTGTGCGCTGAGACCACTCCAGGGCGGGCAGCCTGTGCCCGGGAGGCCGGGCAGGGAGGCTCCTCCAGGTAGATAGGCAGGAGCTGGGAGATCAGAGCCAGGCAAGGGCTCGGGCTGGCACCGTGGGGTCATGGCCAGCGGCAGAGGCCCTCACCCTGGGGCCCCAGTGCCCACGTGGGGCACGCTCACTAGTGCCAGCGGCTGCCTGCGCACTAGGGCCGCCTGAATGAGGGGACCTACGTTCCGGGGGTGGGGATGGAAGGCTCATGTAACCCAATTTTTGTTTATTTATGTTTTAATATATTTTTATTATTGATGTCAGAGAGGAAGGGAGAGGGAGAGACAGAAACATCAACGATGAGAGAGAATTATGGATCGGCTGCCTCCGGCACGCCCCACACTGGAGATCGAGTCCACAACCTGGGCCTGTGCCCTGACCCGGAATTGAACTCTGACCTCCTGGTTCTTAGGTTGATGCTCAACCACTGAGCCACGCCAGCTGGGCTATTTTTAATTTTTTTAAAAAAAATTATTGTACTTTTTTTATTATTTATTACTTTTAAGCAATTAACATAGTTACGCAGGCAGGACACTGTCCACGGGGTCCAGGCTACAGATGAATTGGGGGTGCGGGCGGGGACAGGGGTGGGTGCCTGGGCCAGGCCAAGAGTGGGGGAGTCAGGGCAGAGCCGAACCAGGCTCCAGGTCTTTGGGGCTCGGCCTCCCTTCTCCCATCGGTCACCTGCCTGCATTCTGTCCCCCTGGGCTGTCCAGCAGTCTCACCTAAAAAATGGTAGAAATTCGTCAGCGCTTTTACTGAGCACCGGCTGCGTGCCTGTTTGGCCCCAGGCTGGCTTTCAGCTCGGCCGTGGTTCCAAGTCGCCATCTGTGGGCCAGCCCGCTCCAGCCTCAGAGCTCCAGGCCGAGCAACGGAGCCCTCCCCGCCCTCCCCGCCCTCCCCGCCCTCCCCGCTGCGGACAAGCCCTCCGCGGCCCCGTCATACGGATGACGTTCACGGTCACTCCACCCCTGTGGGAGGCACAGTGACCGCCAGGCCGTGCTGGTCCCTGAGCGCTCTCCGTAGCAGACCCGCGGCGGCCCGGAAGGGAGTCAGGATTCTGGGACAGCCCACGGTCACACCCGTGTCCACGTGTGTGTGTGTGTGTGTGTGTGTGTGTGTGCACGCACATGTGCACCGTGCTCTCGGCGCAGGGAGGAGCAGCTCTGGCCAGGATCTCTCTGGAACCAGGACAAGCTGGAAGGGCCTTCATGGGAACTCTGCCCGGCCCGGCCTCGTAGGAACACAGAGCTGAGAGAAAGAGAGAGAGAGAGAGAGAGAGAGAGAGAGAGAGAGAGAAGGCTTTGTGCGAGGCTGTCAGTCCCCCCCTGGCTCCTGGCAGGAGCTCTGCCCGGGAGCATCTGTGGCCGCTGAGACATACTCCCCGGTGACCCCACATTGCACCCCTCCTCCTCGTCCTTGCTCCTGGCCTGGGGTGTGCAGAGTTGGGGGGCGGGGGGAGGGGGGAGGAATCTGGGGAGAGGGCAGCGCCACGGGCAGGTTCAGGAGGGGCGGCTGGCCCCCTGAGTGAGCCTGGTCTGCAGGTGTGAAGGTGCTGTTCCGCGCGGGGCTGGCGCTGGTGCGCCTGGCGCTGGGCACCACGGAGCAGCGCCTGGCCTGCCCCGGGCTCCTGGAGACGCTCGGCGCCCTCCGAGCCATCCCCCCTGCCCAGCTGCAGGAGGAGGTCTTCATGTCCCAGGTGGGTGCCCCCTGCCGGCCCTCCCCGGCTGCAAAGTCGGGGAAACCGAGTCCCAGAGCCGAAGTCATAGTGAGAACGGGTGGTTAGCTCCTGCCCTCCGAGCACAGAGAGCCTGAAAGCCCCGGCCTCGGTGCCTGGCTGTGACTCCCTCCGTGGGACCGCCCGCCCCTCAGCCCTCAGCCCTCAGCCCTCAGCCCTCAGCCCTCCGCCACTTCCTGGGCTGCCCGCCCTCGGGGGCCTGGGGCTTCCTGCCTCCCGCAGGCCAGGCCAGCTCCGTGCCAACCGCTCCCCACAGGTGCACAGCGTGGCGCTGTCGGAGCAGGACCTGCAGCGGGAGATCAAGGCCCAGCTGGCCCAGCTGCCAGAGTCCACCTCCGGGCCCCCCCCGCGGCCCAAGGCCCGCCTGGCCGGGGCCCGGGCGGTCTTCGAGGCCCAGCAGCTGGCCCGGGCGCGGGGCGGCGCCACGCCCGAGGTGCCCCGCATCGTCGTGCAGCCCCCAGACGAGCCCAGGCCGCCGCGGCGCAAGCCCCAGACCCGAGGCAAGACTTTCCACGGGCTCCTGACGCGGGCCAAGGGCCCCCCTCTCGAGGGGCCCCCCAGGTCCCACCGAAGCTCCACCTCCTTCCTGGACACCCGATTCTGAAGCTCCCGCCGCTGAGGGCACCAGGGACGCGGTGTCCCCCCGACCGACCTCAGCGACCCAAATGGCTGACGCCGGCCCCACCGACGGGCACGCACTTTATCGCTGGGATTTATCAGCTGCCTTCTCACTGCCGGCCAAGGGCAGGAAGTGGACCCGGAGGCAGTGGCTAGAAATAAACGATTAAGATTTATTCCAGGTTCTTAGTGTGTGCAAACCCCGAGCGGGACTGGGCAGCCGGCGGCGTGGGGGTGAAGAGGAGGCCGGGGCTCGGTGGACAGCCCGCCCCGCGCCGCCGGCCGGAGGAGCCGACTCCCGGACGCCAGGCGGTCGACGGGCGGACATTCTTTCCGACTGTCTTCATTTTCCATCGGCCCTATCGCCGGCATCTCCGGGCACTGACGCACGGCGAGGGGTTCAGAAGGGTACATCCTCAGCCTCATTAGAGTAAAACAAAGCACTTTCCCCAGGAACCCGCCGTGGCAGCCCGATGAGAGACTCCGTTCTGAGTCAGCGTAGCTATGGGGACTTCAACTTGTTGTCTTTGCTCATTCCTCGCGGGGACTGGGCCGGGCACGGGATGAAGGGAGGCCGCAGACTGGGGTTCGGGGGCCCAGGCCCACCATCACCCCACGGCGCTGTCTCCTTGCCAGCACAGACGTGATGCCGAAGGAGCGTGGGGGGGGGGGGTCAGGGTAGCCTGCTGGGCTAGGGGGACCCCAAAGGACTCGTGGGGAGGCCTGGAATAAAGCCTGATTTTGCAGAAGCCTGGCGGGAATTGGATCAAATGTCCTCCACCCCCAACCCTAGGCCAGCGGCCCCTCCTGCCCCCCCCCTTCCCTCAGCCCCGCCCCTCCCGGTTCCGCGGACGCGCCACGGCTGCCCATTGGCTGCTGGAAGGTGTTTACCAGGTCAGGGCCCAATGGTGAGCCTCTTAGGGGCAGGTAGCACCTGTGGGAGGAGGGCCCCCCAGTGGGTGCTGGGCCCAGGAGAGGGGCTTCTCCTCTATCCTGCCTCTCCCCCCAAGTCTGGTTCAGGACCCAGGGGGGGGGGCGCCTCTAACCCAAGTTCACGCCCCACCCATGATCCCGCGGGAACAAAGGCCTAGTGTGCCCAGGACAAAGGAGAAAGGCCCGCCGGCCCTGGTCCCCTCGGAGGCCTTGCCGCAGCCCCTGGGACTGCCACCATGGAAACCCCTCCCACACTCCCTAATTGGCCCCGTGGGTGCCTGGGACCGGAGCCGTCGTCAGGGCAACGGGCTGGTTCCGATGCGCGCTCACTTCGCTGGGTGCCCTTTCCCCTGGGTGCCCGCCCAGCAGGGTGGGGGAGGAGGGTGGGGCGCGGCAGGAGTGGGGAGCCGAGGAGAGAGCAGGCCCGGAGTCCTGCTTCGATGGAGTGGTGGCCGCCGGCCCCAGCCCTGATCCTAACTGCCCTGCCAGCCGGTGGCCTCCAGGCCAGTGCCCTGGGCCTGTGCTGCTCGGCCCTCCCTGACCTTCCTCCCTGCGCCCACGAGGCAATCGCTGCCTCCGCCCGTGCCTAGCCGGGGCGGCTGAGCGTGTGCAGAGCCACACGGCTCTCTGTGCTCCATGCACGCACTCGGGCAGAGGGAAGAGCCCAGCGACTCCCTCACCAGCCGAGTGGCCCTGGGCAAGCAGCACGCCTCTCCGAGCCTCACACTCCTCACCTGTCAGAGGCAGACTCGTAACTGCTGCTCTCAGGGTCCTGTGAGGTGCCACACAAAGGCCCTGACGCAGCGCCTGGGGCAAGGCCAACAAACGCTTGCTGTCCCTGCCACGAGCACCCACCTCTGCCAGGCACCCGTGCCCGCTGCTGTGACGGGCGCCCGGTAATCCCCTCGGAGGAGGAGGAGAGCCCGCAGAGGCTGCCGAGCTCGTGTTAAACACAGGCAGCAGGTCCGGATGAAGTCACTTATGCTAAGCCACACGATGACACCAAACCAAGACTGACGACAGCTTCGGTTCTCCCGGAATCCCCTGGTCGGCACTGGGTAGACCCCGACCCTCCGCGGAAGGAACGCAATGACCCACCTGGCACTAACCACCCGCTGTTTGCCTGGAAAACTTCCTCCCTCAGACCCCTCTGCCCGTAGTCTTTCTCCTCCCTTCCTCCCTCCCTCCCTCTTTCTTTCTCTTTCTTTCTTTCTTTCTTTCTTTCTTTCTTTCTCTTTCTTTCTTTCTTTCTTTGGGGGCGGGATGGGGGGGGAGGAAAAGGGGGCGATTAGCTGTAATTTGGGCCAGGCTGGGCCATGCCTCTCCTCCCCCAGCCCAACCCCTCCCCCTCGAGCAGGTCCATCAGAGATTCTAATCAGGCCCACAACACTTGTCCTTCCTTTTTTTTTTCACACTGTGCCCTTCCTTGTTAGGACTTGGCTATTCTTTATCTTTAAATCATCCCATAATGCCCAGGCTGGTTTGGCCCAGCGGATAGAGCGTTGGCCTGCAAACTGAAGGGTTTAATTCTGGCCGGGGGGCACAGGCCCCGGGTTGCGGGTTCAATCCCCAGTAGGGGGCATGCGGGAGGCAGCTGGTCGGTGATTCTCTCTCATCTTTGATGTTTCTATCTCTCTCTCTCCCTTCCTCTCTGAAATCAATGAAGAAATACATCATTTTTAAACAATGAAGTAAATTATCCCAGACTCTCATTTTGTGCAGCTCCTCGCTGTCTGTCTGCTGGGCGGGGGACTGCCCCGGCTATGAGCCGCCGAACAAAGCCAGGAAGACCCTTAAAACGGACTCAGCTGAGTTGTTGGTGGTCAGCACTCGTTAAGGGTCAGGCTGCTGCTCTCCAGTGACTCCGGGCCCCCCTCCCGCTGCCACGGCACCTCGTTCCGGGAGCTGGGAGCCTCCCGCAGCCGGCCCTGCAGTGCCGTGGGGGGTGGGCCGGGCGGGGTCCCTGCTTAAGCCCCTCCTCCCCTCCAAGTCCCTCCAAGTCCCTCCAGTGATAGATGGGACCTCGTAGGTCACTCTGTATACACTTGCCAACCCTGCCCCACCAAGTGCCACGGGCCCCTCAGGACCCTCCCCAGCCCGGGGTCACCAGGGAGAGGGTCTGAGGTGGGGGCGGGTGGAGGGTGAGGAATAGCCCACGCCCGTCCGGTGAGGTGGGGACTAGCCCCGTCTTAGGCAGGAGGTAAGTGGGGTTCAGACCAGAAAGGGGAGGTCCCACGCTGGAACTAGGATTGGAACCCGCCAGCAACGACACACTTACACTTGAGTAGAGGGTGTGAGTCTCTGGCTGTGTTTCTGGGGGTGAATTCGCAGCCGTGAGCCAGATCTCGGGGTGTGCTTCTGTGGGTGCACCTGGGTGTGGGGGCGTGTGTCTCGGGGAGGCTGTGGGTGTCCAGCTGGCCTGGGCGTTGATGGGCAGGGCAGATCCTGTAGATGACCCTCTTCCGGTGCTCAGACCCGCTACACTCCCGCAGCCTGGCACCCCTTCCCTCCGGCCCCAGGAGGGAGAAGGGACCCCGTACTGAGCGGTGGCGTGGCCGGCAGGGCTGGGAGCGGTGAGGAGGGCCCGTGGCCATGGGCCTCTGGGAGAGTGCTCACGGCGGACGGACAGCTGCTGGCCGAGGACACCATCCCGGGGCAGAGCTGGGGCTGTGTGCCCAGGCTCTCCGGCCCCCACCAAGGGCCCCCGGTGCCAGTCTCTGTTGGCTCTGCCCCCCTCCCCTTCCCCCTCTCCTCTAGCCTTCTCCCCCGTCAGGGCACGTCCTCGAGTCCCTGTCCTCCTCTCTGTCTGGTCTTGCCGCAGCCCACGGCGGGGACCCTCGTGGCGCCCAGTCCCCGGCCTGTGTCTCCGAGGATGCCGGTGCTCCTCGTCCGGCCCTCCGTCTGTCCGTCCATCCCGGGGCCGAGCTGGCGGCCTCCCTCCGTCCGCCCTCCCGGCCGGAGCGGGGCGGGCCCTCCCCTCCCGCTGGGCGGCCCCGGCGCCTCTATAAAAGGCGGAGCCGCCTCAGCCCGGCGTCGCCAGAGTGCCTCGCCCAGCGCCACCCGGTCCTCCGAGCCCCGCCGGACCTCCGCGCCCGCCACCAGGTACCCGGCTCCCGCCCTCGCCGGGCACAGCGGGAGGAGCGCCCGGGCAGGGGCTGCGGCCCGGGGACAGAGCGCCCGCGCCCCCGGCGGGACCCGCGCCCCGACCCACGCGCGCCCCGGGGACGGCTGAGCGCCTGGCCCCCCGCCCCCGGAGGCGCTCTCACGGCCCGGTGATGTGTGAGCCCCTGGGTCCGGGCAAAAATCCCCCCACCCTCCCTCCCCCGCCTCCTCGGGGTGGGGAGGGGTGTCAGGCTGGGCACCTCCCGCTGGGAGGAGAGAGGAGAGGCGGCCCTGACCCCGTCCTGTCTCTTCCTCCCCTCTGCCCTCAGGCTCCCAGCCTCTCTGCACCTGTAGGATGGTGAGTCCCCTCGGGTCCTTCCCCCAGGGCCCCCCCAAGACCGAGGGCCCCGGGGGCCGCTTCTCCCCCAGGCCCTGGCCCCTCCGCAGCACATGCCCCTGCCGCCCCCTCCTGTATCCCGGGACCAGCAGCCAGGCTCTCCCCTCCCCATCAGCCCGGGCAGTGGGCACTGTGGGTCTCCTTTGGCATCCATTCCTTCTGCAACACCTGCTGAGCACCTCCCAGGCACTGGCCCTGTTCTGAGTTTGGGGGGAAGTGACGACGAACCCCGTCCAGGCTCTCGGGGAGTTGGCCTTCTGAGGGAGGGCATGAGGCTCAGAGCTTGGCACTGACCGCTGAGCTGGGGCCCAGACCTCCTCCCTCCTGGCCGCGTGCAACACACAGTGTGTGTGTGTGTGTGTGTGTGTGTGTGTGTGTGTGTGTGTGTCCCCGCCCCTCACCGAGGGGGTGCTTTTGGTCCAAGGTTCCTCAGCACCCGAGGGCGGGACAGGACGGGCGCCTAGCACCCACAGGGTCCAAAGAAACCTCATGACTTGGCCCGGGCCCATTTCATTGTGTTTGCTCCGAGCCTCTGAGCTGCCCCACGTGGGCGTCAAGGATGTTTTCGTCCAAAAACAGCGTGTCCGTGGCCCAGTGCTGAGAGCAAGGCCACCAGCTTCTCCCCCCCTCCCCACGCCTCGCCTCGGGGTGGGATCACAGCAAGTCCTCGAAGCCCACCTGGGGCGGCGAGGAACAGACCCCCCTACAAATCCAGGTCTCAGCAGAGCCCCGTGAAGGTGGATGGGCCACGGAGGCCGGAGGGAAACCAGCAGCCAGGAGGGACTGCTGGGCCGCTCTGCTCACAGGCTCTGTCAGCACATGTCCCCTGAGCAGCCAGCGTGCCGGGCACTGTCTTAGTGCCGGGCTGCACTGAGGAACAAAACAGACAAAACCCCTGCCCCTGTGAACCAAGCTAGGGCAAACCCTGGCGGGATGGGGGTGGGGTGGGGAAGTGTGGTCTAGCCAGCAGCACCCTCCCTGCCTCCCCTCCGCTGGGGCGAGGCATCGCATGTACAGTCTGCAAAGCATTCCCACCTACACATTCCTGGTCTTCGTCCCCCAATCCAACCCCGTCCTCTCCCGGTTCTTTTTTTTTTTTTTTAATATATTTTTATTGATTTTTAACAGAGAAGAAGGGAGGGGGATAGAGAATTAGAATCATTCATCAGCTGCCTCCTGCACACCCCCCACTGGGGATGTGATTGCAACCAAGGTACATGCCCTTGACCGGAATCGAACCCGGGACCTTTCAATCCACAGGCTGACACTCTATCCACTGAGCCAAACCAGTTTCGTCCTCTCCTGGTTCTTGGGACGGGGTCCGCCCTGAATGTCACCCAAGGTCGAGTCCCTCTTGAGTGACTTTAATGTGCCCCTTGCTCACCCTGCCCGACACCCACCACTGTCACCCCCAGCTCTCCTCTGATCAGCTGAGTCCCAAGCGGGACTGCCTCCTGGAGGACACGGAGGGCCCGAGGGGGGGAGGGGGCTCGGGCCCGCCCCCCCCAGACTGCTTCCCTGGCTCCTGGCGCCTGGACGTGGGCCTGGACTGCAGAGGCTCCCCTGAAGGGGCCGAGGCCCGGGCCTGGACCGCCTACCGCTACAGCCTCCTGCAGAGCTGCCTGCAGCACGCCGGCCTGCCGGAGACCCAGGACCGCAGCCAGGTGCCCCGCACAGGTGCCCCAGGGCTCCGCGGAGGGGGACCCGGGGGGAGGGAGGCGTCCCTAGCCCAGCCAGCTTCCACCCAGTCAAGGTCAGTCCCTCCCCCAGGCTGTGACTAGGTCTGCAGCCCCGGCCAAGTTCGGGCGGGCATTGCTTCCGCGGGCCTCTGGCACCAGTCAAGTCAGAGGCCCAGGCTTCCCTCCACCCCCCCACCCCCCCCGAAGATCCTGCCACAGCTTCCAGAGAAGGGTCTTGTCTCGGGAGCTGCGGTGGAGGCAGCTAGCAGAGGGGACCCCGGCCTCCTTCCCTGCTTTACCTACTTCACATATCAGGGGGCCCCCAAAGCTCTAAGGCACAGGAAGAACCAGCCTCGGCTGCGTTGTAGGCTGGAAAACGAGGTGCAGAGGCTCCTCCTCCCACTGCACCGGGGCCACGGGGCCCACGAAAGTCAGTGGCAGAGCCCAGGCCAGAGCCAAGGCCCCTGGCCACCCACCCTCCAGCGCCTTCTAGACCAGCCGCCGAGAGGAGGGAGCTGGCCTCCCTGGGCGGGGACGGGCAGAGCTTCCTCTTCCCTCTCTAGCTTCCCCTCAGTCCCTTTAACTCTCCTCGATGCCCAGAAGGGCCACGGGGGTCAGGAAGGGGGAGGGGGGGCAGAAAGACAAGCAGAAAGCCCCTGGTGAGCTCGCGTGTTCTCTTCCCTCGAGGCCGCCCCGGGGCGGAGGTGACCCTGTGCATCCTGGGATCCCCCAGCACCTTTCTGCCGGTGCTGCTGGAGGGGGGGGTCCAGAGTCCCGGTGAGTGTGCACCCAAGGTCCCCCACCCCTCCTCCAGAAAGGGCAGCCCCGCCCTGGCCCAGCCACATCCCAAAATACCCGCCGACCCTGGCAACTGCCAGCGCTCCAGGGTGCCAGCTGCCGTGCTCAAAGCGGGTGTGGGCCCTGGGAGCAGCTGCCCCCCCTGCCGGGGCCGGGCCGGAGGAGGAGGAGGAGGAGGAGGAGGAGGAGGAGGAGGAGGAGGAGGAGGAGGAGGGGGAGGGGGAGGGGGAGGGGGAGGAGGGGGAGGAGGAGGAGGAGGAGGCAGGCATGGGACCGGGAGCCTTCCCTGACCGGCTCTCCCCCACCTGCCACAGGAAACATGCTGCTCTGCCTGTCCCCTGCGTGGCTGACCAAGGTGCCCGCGCCGGGGCGGCCGGGGGAGGCGGCCCTGCTGGTCTCCAAGGCAGTGAGCTTCCACCCGGGCGGCCTGACCTTCCTGGATGACTTTGTCCCCCCGCGCCAAGCCACCTACTTCCTGGTGGGCCTGGGCCCGGGGCCCGGCCAGGGGAGGGAAGCAGCCGAGCTCGCTCGCGACCTCACCTGCCCTACGGGAGGCTCGGCGGAGCTGGCGCGGCTGCTGGAGGACCGGCTGCTCACGAGGCACTTGCTGGCCCAGCGAGGCGTGGCCGTGCCGGCCACCCTGGCTTTCACCTACAAGCCGCCCGCACCGCTGCGGGGAGGGGATGGCAGCCCGGGGCTGCGGCTGGTGGAGCTGAGTGGCACCGAGGGCCCGGAGGCGCTGGTGAAGGAGGAAGTAGGGGCCTTTCTGCACTCGGAGGCCCTGGGCGATGCCCGGCAGGTAACAGGCCCCCCTGCCCTGGGGTCTGTGTAGATGCCCCAGGAGGGGACCGAGTTACCCCCAACTTTGTGTCCTCTTGCCGTCCCCCCATCGCTGTGGCAGCCCTCTGCCTTCTGCCTCAGTGTACTCATGGGCTCCTAGGGTGTGTGACGTCTCGTCCCGCAGGCACGTGGGTGGAGAGGAAGCCCCTTCCCCTCCCTGTGGTTGCAGGTGGCCGTCAAGCTCAGTGGCTGGCGCTGGCGGGGGCAGCAGGCGCTCCGCCTGCACCCACGGGCCGAGGCGGGCCCCGTGGCGGACGCCGTGGTGGCGCTGCTGGAGGAGCTGCAGGAGGAGGAGAGCGTCCTGGTGGAGGCCGTGTGCCCCCCTGCCCGGCTGCCTTCCCCAGGTGAGAGCCGCCTGAGCCGCCGGGGTGGGCGCGGCTCGGCCTCCTGGCCGCTGTGCCGGGCTCAGGCCTCCCGTCTCCCCCCAGGAAGCCCCCCGCCAGGCCCGGAGCTGGCCGTGCGGATCTGTGCCGTGGTGTGTCGCACACAGGGTGACAGGCCCCTGTTGAGCAAGGTGAGGGTGGCCCAGGCTTAGTCAAGACCCTGCTGCCGCACCCCAGTCCAGCCCCGCTGAGCCGAGGAGGGCCCCTGGGCACAGAGGACACAATCTTTTTTAAAAGTACTTTTATAGACGGTTATTTTTTTTTAAATAACATTTTAACGTTTTTACTGATTTTAGAGAGGAAGGAAGAGAGAAACATCCACGTGAGAGAGAGGAAACATGTGTCAGTTGCCTCCTGCACACACCCCAGCTGGGGAATCAAATCCACAACCTGGGTGTGTGCCCTGACCGGGAATCAAACCCACCACCTTTTGGTGTTTGGGACGACGCTCCAACCAGCTGAGCCACACCAGCTAGGGCCAGAGGACACACGCTTTGAGGGGGATCTTGGTTGCCTCTGGGAGGACTCCTGGGTCTGGCCCTTTGTCCCGCCCCTCCCACCCTGCCTGCACCCCTCCCACCCTGCCTGCACCCCTCCCACATCGGGAGCCTTGACTGATCCCCATGCTGCTAGCAGAGCAGAGCGTGGGGCCGAGCCCTCTTCCCCAGGAGCTCTTGCCCACAGGCGAGGCTGACCCAGCCCCTGACAAGCCTCCCGTGCCTGGAGCCCTTTGGAGGGGCCTCCAAGCTGGGGAGCTCAGGAAGGCTTGGGGACCCCCTCCCCTGGGTGTACAGCTCGGGGCCAAGCTGAGAGGGGGAGGCTCAGTCCTGTCCTCCGGGGCTGGGGCACACCAGGGTGGCACAGGTCCCGGGGCGGCAGGAGCTAGGACCCAGCATGCTCGGAGCCCTCAGGGAGCAGAGACCCCAGCTGGATGGAAACCTGAGTGGAATCCCCCAGGGGCCTAGGGCCAGCTGGGCAGTGGGCTGTGGAGGTGGTTTGTGCAATGTTAAGTCGCTCCGGAGAACTGGGCTTCTTGGCTGTCCCCTGGACCTTGGCACAGGGGGCAGCAGGCCCGGGGTGAGGGTCAGGAGGGGTGGGGTGTCCTGGGAGCACTCCTCCCGGGCCAGCCCCTGAGCCCCAGCCCGCCCAGGTGGTGTGCGCCGTGGGCCGCGCGAACCGGCCCCTCCGGCACCAGGACTCTCTGCCGCGCCCGCTGGAGGCGGCGCTGGCCCAGTGCGGCCTGGGCGCGGCGGCCCCGGCGGCGGCCGTGCGGCGGAGCGTCCAGGCGGCCGCGGAGGCGGCGCTGGCCGCCGTGCTGGCCCTGGAAGCCGGGCTGAGCGCCGAGCAGCGCGGCGGGCGCCTGGCCGGCACGGACGTCCTCGGTGAGTGCCGGGCGGAGGCCGGGGCACCGGCGGGAGGGCCGGCCCGGGGCGGCCCGCGCTGAGCCCGCGCCCGCTCCCGGCCAGGCGTGGACTTGGCGCTGACGGCGGCGGGCGGCGCGCTCACCCCGGTGGCTCTGGAGCTCAACTGCGGCCGGTGCCTGGAGGCGTGCGGGGCGCTCGAGGGGCTCTGGGCCGCCCCGCGCTCGGGGCCGGCGGCCGAGGAGGCGGCGGCGGCCGCGCCGCTGGTGGAGACCATGCTGCGGCGCTCGGCGCGCTGCCTGATGGAGGGCAAGCAGCTGCTGGTGGTCGGCGGGGGCGGCGTCAGCAAGAAGTTCGTGTGGGAGGCGGCGCGCGACTACGGGCTCAAGGTGGGCGGGGTCTGGACTCAATGTGGGCGGGGAGAGGGCGGGGCTAAGCCCTGGTGGGCGGGGGCGGGGCTCGAGGTGGGCGGGCTCAGACCGGGTGGGCGGGGCCGGGGCTCGAGGTGGCTGGCTCAGCCCGGGTGGGCGGGGCTGGGGCTCAGGGTGGGCGGGGCTGGGGCGGGCCAGCCTAGGGGTGGTGTCTGCGCCCCGCATCTCTCTGGGGCGCTGGATCCCGGTCCTAGGGGCCGCGCCAACCGCTTGGCCCAGGTTAGAAGTCTAGCCCAGTTACGTCCCCGCACCCCGCAGTTTTTATTATTATTATTATTATTATTTTATTTCAGAGAGGAAGGGAGAGGGGGAGAGAGAGAAACATGAATAAGGAGAATCATTGATCAGCTGCCTCCTGCACGCCCCCTACTGGGGATGGAGCCCGCAACCCGATGGGGGGCGGGGGATCAAACCGCGGCTCCTGTTTCATAGGTCGATGCTCAACCACTGAGCCGCCGGCCGGCTCTGTCCCGCAGTTCTAAGCGGAGCGCAGGGCAGGCAGGCTGGAGGGCGGGCAGCACTCAGGATCAGTGCCAGGCCCGGGCTCTGAATGCCGGGCGGGCGAAGGGGCCTGGGCCTACCCCGCAGAAAGGCCAGGTGCTTCCTCTGAGATGGAGTCCCTAGGGCACCGAAGGGTGCTGGGGAGCAGCTTACAGATCCAGAGCCAAGTTCCCAGAAGTGGCCTCGTTACAGGATCTGGAGCCAGGCAGGCAGCATAGACATGCTTCCCCCCACTGAACAGATAAAAAACAAACAAACAAACAAAAAAAAAACGGAGGCCAAACATCCAGGCTCTTCCTGGTCCCAGCCTACCACCGTGGCCGCCTGTCCCCTCTGCCACAGCACAACACGCCCCTCCCCCGGCCATTCCTGTGCCTCCTTGTTCCCTGCCCTCCATGTTCCTCTGTGCGTACCTCCCCGAGTCAGAACACAGCGATGGCCGGGAGTGTAATGCCCAAAGACACTGACCGCCTGTCCGAGCCCCACACCTGGTGGCTTCCCTACAAACCCTGGCCGCGGTGAGGCTGCCTGTGGGGACCAGCACACTCGCCCTCTGCACCCGCCCCTCTGCCCTCTCCCTCCTAAGCCCTCTTTCCTCTGGGGGCTCTCATTTGGCTCCCAGCTTAAGCACCGCCACTTCCAGGGTGCTTTCTCTCCCCCCCTCCCCCCCACACCCCCGGCTGCACCTCCCATTTACTCCGTCATCCACCAGTATCTCTCGAGCACCGAACGCTGGTAGACCCATCTCCCCTGAGGGCCACGACCACCTCCCGGGCTCCGTCCTGTTTCCTCGGCGCCCAGCGCGGGCTGACCTGAGCGTGGTGCCCTCCCGTGGTTTCTGCAGCTGCACCTGGTGGAGTCCGACCCCAACCACTTCGCCTCCCAGCTGGTGCAGACCTTCATCCACTTCGACATCACGGAGCACCGGAGGGACGAGGAGAACGCGCGGCTGCTGGCGGAGCTGGTGCGGGCCCGCGGCCTGCGGCTGGACGGCTGCTTCTCCTACTGGGATGACTGCCTGGTGCTCACAGCCTTGCTCTGCCAGGAGCTGGGCCTGCCCTGCAGCCCCCCGGCCGCCGTGCGCCTGGCCAAGCAGAAGAGCCGCACCCAGCTGCACCTGCTGGGGTGCCAAGGCCCGCCCTGGCCCTCGCCCTCCCTCCACGCCGTGCCCTGCTGCCCCCTGGAGAGCGAGGCCGACGTGGAGAGGGCTGTGGGCCGGGTGCCCCTGCCGGGGGTCATGAAGCTGGAGTTCGGGGCGGGCGCGGTGGGCGTGCGGCTGGTGGAGGACGCGCGGCAGTGCCGCCAGCACTTTGCACGCATCGCCCGCGACCTGCAGGGGGAGGCCGACCACCCCGGCATCGGGCTGGGCTGGGGCAACTCCATGCTGCTGATGGAGTTCGTGGAGGGCACGGAGCACGACGTGGACCTGGTGCTGTTCCGGGGGCGGCTGCTGGCCGCCTTCGTCTCGGACAACGGCCCCACGCGGCTGCCCGGCTTCACCGAGACGGCCGCCCGCATGCCCAGCGGGCTGGCCCCGGAGCCGGAGGCGCAGCTGGTGCAGGCGGCCCTCCGCTGCTGCCTGGGCTGCGGGCTGCTGGACGGGGTCTTCAACGTGGAGCTCAAGCTGACGGGGGCGGGGCCGCGGCTCCTCGAGATCAACCCCCGCATGGGGGGCTTCTACCTGCGGGACTGGATCCTGGAGCTCTACGGGGTGGACCTGCTGCTGGCCGCCGCGATGGCGGCCTGCGGCCTGCGGCCCGCCGTGCCCCCGCACCCGCGGGCCAGGGGCTGCCTGGTGGGCGTCACCGGCCTGGCGTCCCAGCACCGGCGGGCGCTGCGTTCCACGGCCAGCCCCGAGGCGCTGCGGGCGCTCCACGACCGCGGCGTGCTGCGCTTCAACCAGTTCACGACCTTGGAGGAGGCCCGGGCGCCCGGCGAGTACGAGGAGCCCTACTGCAGCATGGCCTGTGCCGGGCCCAGCCCCGCCGAGGCTGGCCTCCGCC
Source organism: Vespertilio murinus (assembly GCA_963924515.1). Taxonomy (NCBI): domain Eukaryota; kingdom Metazoa; phylum Chordata; class Mammalia; order Chiroptera; family Vespertilionidae; genus Vespertilio; species Vespertilio murinus. Next base: position 166,161,493 of record OZ004709.1, on the reverse strand, counting down.
TGCTGGGGCTCTGCCAGGGCCTGGGCATCGACGGGCCCCACTACCCCGTGGCCCACTTCCTGTCCCACTTCAAATAGCGCTGGTGTCCGGGGGCAGGGCCAGGGTGCTGGAGGGGCGTGGCGCTGCCCCCGGCTGCCTCAGACTCTCCCTGCCTCTCTACCCCTACCCCTGCCCCTACCCCTAGCCCTACCCCTAGCCCTGCCCCAGCCCTGGCCCGGCCCGCTCCTGGGCCTCAGCTCCATTCCAGAGTGGCAGGGCCATTGGGACACCAAGGCCTCCTGGGATGAAGGGCCATAAGAGATAGCAGCCGGGGAGGGAGGGTGTCATTGGGCCCTCTTGCCCTCCCAAAGGCCAGTCCAGGCCACAGCTGCCCCCAGACTCATGGAGAAGGCACAAGAGCTGTGTGCACGCACACACACCCCCAGAAGGTGGGAGTGTGCCCAAACATAGCCCATGGCGCCACCCCTCCAAGCCATCTGCAGGAGGAGAGAGCCTGGCAGGCCCTGGCCCCGGGCAAGTCCCAAGAAAACCTGAGGCTAAACACCTTGTCCTCCTACTCTCACCCTCTCATTTAACAAATTCCAGGACAGTTGTAGAGTCTGGCAAGGCTGTGCCTGCCTCATGTGGCCTGAGCAGGCGGCCTGACGTCAGCAGTTACCATCTCCCCTCCATGTAGACATGGCTGACCCGTTAGACGCTAGACGAGGAAAGAGGCTCAGAGAGGAAAAGCCGTGTCCTGAAGGTCATATCGCAGCGGGTGGAATGTCGAGGGACAGGTGTAGGGTCCAGGGTCCTGCTTTTACTGTCTTACATGCCCACTCAGTTTCTAGGCCTTGCTAAGCCCCCTGCCCTGATTCCTAAGTGGCCCGGGCACATGAGAATAGCCCCTCACGCATCATGTATCTTCACCACGCTTCGGTTCCTTGGCCTCTGGCACACCTAACTAGCATTGGCAGAGGAGTCTCACCCTTCACTCAGGGGAGACTGCTTAAGAACTCCTGCGTGCTCAGCATAGGAGCCACGGACAGCTCCACAGCATCCCTCTCCGAATAAAGGCTTAAGGACTACCTAACAGTCCAGGGTCTGCCACAGGTTCTTGCGACTTGGACAGCATCTCTCAGGCTCAGCTCTATGGGGAGGGGGGAAGGGAGGGGTGGCTAGGGGACACCTGTGACGTCTGGAGCTGAGGCTACCCGCCACACTGGCCTCGGGCTTTTGGGTTGACCTTTGTGGGAGCCCTCCAGGAGAATCCACACCAGCACCCAAGCTTGAGGGCCTCCCGAGGGTGGAATTACACCCACAGGGTCACATCCAACCAGATGACCCTCCTCCAGCACGGAGACCCCTGAGATCTGTAATATCCACGTTTAAATCTACTCACTCAGGCCTCATCTGGCCCAATTCACCCCCTCAGAGCCCCATCCAGTAAGAATGCATGCCCAAATCTGAAGTCACAGACCAGGTTTAGTGTGTTCGTTCCTTCCTTCATTCATTCTTTTAACAAAGTTTTATCCAGCGCCCATTCCGTATCAGGTAGTCAGATTACAAAACGTGCTTACATTGGCAGCGGAGCAAATTCCAACACAAGCCTGTGTTTGCAGGTGGATGAATGAGTGAGGCACAAGTCCTTTCTGGCAGGAACCTGGCAACAAAGCCCGGCAGTAAGTGGGGCACGGAGCAGTCACCGAGTAAATGCTCTGACTTGCAGGGTCCCGGGACACGGAGGCACCGAGACAGAACACGGAGGTACGGAGGCCCGTTAGGGAGACTCTGATGCAGCCGTCTCCCTTTCAGGGGCGAACAGATGGAAGACGTGGCCTGCCCCATCGCCACTCAGCCAGCCCGGCAGCGAAAGGCTCATCAGGGCTGGGAGTTGCGTTTACACTCATACCTGTATGCGCGTCCGGCTCTGCCCCCTTCAAACTCTTAGGGCCGAGAGGGGCGCCTCCCAGGCCGCCCGGTCCGGTGCCTCTCCCGGACGGAGAGCTGTGCTGGGAAGACAGAAGGTTTTGACAGACGGCTCCGCAGGTTTTGGCACCCTGGTAACCTGGAACTACAATTCCCGAGAGGCCTTGCGACGGACGCCATATTTTCTCCTCTCCTGGGTGGGAGATGTGTTGCGTCATCGGCGCGCGCGGCCCGCCGCCGTCGACGTCGCCCAGAGATCACGTGGAGGCCCGGCCCGGGCTGTCAGTCACTGCGCGGCTGGAGCGCGCCGAGGGGCCCGCGGGGCCGGCGCCGCGATGGCGGCCGTATTTGACCTGGACCTGGAGACGGAGGAAGGCAGCGAGGGCGAGGGCGAGGGCGAGGCAGAGTTTAGCCCTGCGGTGAGTGGGCCTCCCGGGCGCGGCTGGACCCCAGAGCCGATCCCATCACCCAGGCGGTGGGGTCGCCCCGTCTCCCCCCATGAGTGGACTCCGATCCCGCAGACCCCGATCTTCCTCAGAGCCCGGCCCCTGTTAAGCGCCTTCCCCACCGTCACCCCGACCCGCCTTCCAGGACCTGCCCCCGATCCTTCCTTTTCTCCGCTCTCGTCCTCCCCTCCCCAGTCCTGGCCCCTCACCTGCCAGCTCCCGTTCCCGTCCCCTCCCTCCCTCCCCGGGCCAGGCAGCCCAGCTGGCGGGGCGGAATCCCGGCCCCTCCCCGCCTCTGACCCCTCGGTTTCTCACAGGACGCGTGTCCCCTCGCCGACCTGAGGGCGGCTGGCCTGGAGTGAGTGACGGTCGTGTCGGGGGAGGAGGGGCTGGGCAAGGGGACCTGGGGAGTAGGGAGCCCCGCCCCCATCGCCCTCCTGTGTCCACAGGCCCGTGGGGCACTATGAAGAGGTGGAGCTGACGGAGACCAGTGTGAACCCCGGCCCCGAGCGCATCGGGCCCCACTGCTTTGAGCTGCTGCGAGTGCTGGGCAAGGGGGGCTACGGCAAGGTACGGGCCCCACCCCTCCTCACAGGCTTCAATGCAGAGGGTCCAACAAGCGGGGCTTGCAAATCCGGAGCCTCCCACCAAACTGGGAGGTAGAAACAGAAAGGATGGAAGGGCAAACCCTTTAAGAATCGGACTGGAAATCATTACTGCCCCACCCTGAGGTGGGCACCAGCCTCTAGGTCCCCGAGCTGCGGGGCGGGGCGGGGCATTTTGAAGACAGGGTGTAGAGAGGGAAGTTGATCCTGTCTTCCCCTCACTACAGGTGTTCCAGGTGCGAAAGGTGCAGGGCACCAACGTGGGCAAAATCTATGCCATGAAGGTCCTGAGGAAGGTGGGTTACTCGTTCAGCCAACAGATCTGCCATTCCCGCCGCGCTGCACTGGGTTCGGGGAGGACAGCAGGGCACGTGGTGGAGGAGACAGGCCCTGTCTTGGGCGTTTGCTGGTCTGTTGTCAGTTGTGATCACAGTCATGCCCCACTTAATGAGGGCGTGCCTTCTGAGCAGTGCATCGTTAGGCAAGCCCATTGTCAGAGTGCACAGACCGGGATGGCCTCACCGGCTGTGCGCCACACGGTATGGCAGAGCCTGTCGCTCCTGGGCCACCGGCCTGTACAGCACGTACTGTACAGAACAGCACAGACTCAGTCAGACACAAAGATGCCGTAAGCGAGATGTATGAGGCTGCTGCGGTGTCGCAGGGCAGACTGTTGTGTGGCAAGCTTTTTTTATAAGTGGAAAGAGCATCCTCTAAAATAGAGAGGAAGCCGAAACCGGTTTGGCTCAGTGGATAGGGCGTCAGCCTGCGGACTGAAAGGTCCTGGGCTCGATTCCGGTCAAGGGCATGTACCTTGGTTGCGGGCACATCCCCAGTAGGGGGCGTGCAAGAGGCAGCTGGTCAATGACTCTCATCGATGTTTCTAACTCTATCTCTCTCCCTTCCTCTCTGTAAAAAATTAATAAATTATATTTTAAAAAATAAAATAGGAAAAGAATAGTATATAGCACACATATAAGTCAGTAACAGTCATTTATTATTGTTCGCAAGTATGTACTCTACATGATTGTGGGTACCATTTTTAAAAAAATCCTCACTGGATATTTCTCCATTGATTTTCAGACAGAGTGAAAGAGGGAGGGAGGGAACACCGATGTGAGAGAGATGCATAGATTGGTTGCTTCCCGTACATGCCCCTGCCAGGCCTAGGAACTGAGGCTGCAGCCGAGGCACATGCCCTTGACTGGGAATCGAACCCACGACCCTTCAGTCCTCAGTCTGACGTTCTAACCCACAAGCCAACCCAGCCAGGGCAGCGCCATACTTTATATACCTGGCAGCACAGTGGTTTGTTTACACCAGCATCACCACAGACAGTCGGGGAATGGGTTGGTTAGGACTTTACCTCATCGCTAGGAGATAGCAATTTTTAGCTTCATTAAGCTCTATGGGACCGCCATCATGGATGCGCTTTGTTGTTGACTGAAACTGGATATTGTTTGGGCATTAATGCTCGGCCGTGGGCAGTCTTGCCCCCCAGGGGACGTTTGGCAGTGCCTGGACACGGTTTGGAACCATGACTAGAGGGGGTGCTGGGGGCACCCAGTGGGCAGAGGCCAGGGACGCTGCTAGATACCCTGCCGTGCACAAGGCAGCCCCACACCGATGAGGTGCTGCCCAGGGTGTCGGCAGTGTGGTGCCGAGGTTGAGAGAGGGTGGCTGAAGGACAGTGGCTGGGGGGACCGAAGGAGCCCCAGGCGCCCACCTTCTCGCCCATTCCTGCCTCTCCAGGCCAAAATTGTGCGCAACGCCAAGGACACGGCTCACACACGGGCTGAACGAAACATTCTGGAGTCGGTGAAACACCCCTTCATAGTGGAGCTGGCCTATGCCTTCCAGACGGGCGGCAAACTCTACCTCATCCTCGAGTGCCTCAGTGGTATGAGGGGCCGAGAGGGCGTGGGCAGGGCCCAGGAAGCAGCACAGGGAGGTCTGGGTCTGGGAGGCCTGGAGAGCTGTGGGGTGGAGGACAGCCAGGGGCCCCCCACCCGTCTGTCCGTCTGTCCATCCCTTTATCCATCCCTTCGTTCCTTCATTCATTCATTCAGCAAACATCTATCTAATGCCTGTGTGTCCCTCGCCTGTGCTGGGGGTGGATGGGGATGTGGGAGTTTGTTTAGAAGTGTAGAGGGCTGTTCTCCATTCCCTTTGTCCCTTCATGCCCTGCTCCTTCCCCCTGTGTGTCCCAGAGCCAGTCAGGCCATTCTCTGCCATGACCTCCATCCTCTCCCCTGGGCCACGGGGAGGGCACAGTTGTGTCTTCCCTTCGGCTCCGCCTCTCCCAGTGTCTCCTCCGCCAACCCCCAGGGTCATCGTCTCAGAGCCTGGCCTTGTTCCCTACACTCCTCCGAGTGCATGGCTCCCTGTAACTGCCCGGTACAGCCTGACCTTGGCCTGGCCTCTCCCGGGGCCTCCTGCTCGCCCTGGAGCGCTCCAGGCCTGCCTCCCCCCACGCCATCGGCACCGAGGAGGCCTGTGCGCTCCAGTCCCTGAGCGCCATCTCGGCGTCCCCTCCGAGTCCCACTGCTGCCATGCCTTCCCGTCCCCTCGCCTCGGGGTGATTCTGTCCCCCTGTGTCTCCTCTGTGAGGCATTTCGGGGTTAAGCTCGCAGAGCTGGCGCCTCCGTCTGGCGTGTCTTCTCCCGTTAGACGGAGCGTCCTGAGGGCAGTGGCTGGGTCTCCTATCTCTGTCCCCAGCTTCACCCAGCGCAGGGCCGGGCACCGAGTAGGCGTCGGTAGATGTTTGCTGAATTGAATTGCACCCCACGGCAGCTCTGTGAGGCAGGTAGGGCGGGAATTGTGAGCCCCACTCCCCCAAGGAGAAACCAAGGCTCAGCGAGCGAAGGAGCTGGCCGAAGCCCACAGCTGCTGACGTGTTTGTGTCGCAGGCGGCGAGCTCTTCACACACCTGGAGCGAGAGGGCATCTTCCTGGAGGACACGGCCTGGTGGGTGCGCCTTCCTGCCTCTCTCCTGGGGCTCCTGGGAGCCGAGGGCCTGCCTTCCCCGTGTCACTCTTGCCCTCCCCCCCTGTCCTGTGTCTGCAGCTTCTACCTGGCAGAGATCACACTGGCCCTGGGCCACCTCCACTCCCAAGGCATCATCTACCGGGACCTCAAACCCGAGAACATCATGCTTAACAGCCAGGGTGCGCATGCGCAGTCGTGTCCACTGGTCAGCACCCCCGGGGAGGGCTGAGGAGCCGGTGGGGTGGACTGGGTGGCCCTGACCACCCCTCCACACGTCTCCTCAGGCCACATCAAACTGACGGACTTTGGGCTCTGCAAGGAGTCCATTCACGAGGGCGCCGTCACCCACACCTTCTGTGGCACCATTGAGTACATGTAAGGGGCGGCCGGCGAGGCCCAGGGTCGGGAGGACAGCCGGGAAGGGCCTGGCACGGCTGATGCCTCTCCCCGGCTTCCAGGGCCCCTGAGATCCTGGTGCGCAGCGGCCACAACCGGGCGGTGGACTGGTGGAGCCTGGGGGCCCTGATGTACGACATGCTCACTGGATCGGCAAGTCCCGCCTCCCGGGAGGGCAGGGGTGAGGGCAGGAGGGGTCCCTCCCCCGGGCAGGGGCAGGGCCCGGCGGGAGGCCCACAAGGCTCCTCTCACCCTCCTCCCCTCCAGCCACCCTTCACTGCAGAGAATCGGAAGAAAACCATGGACAAGATCATCAAAGGGAAGCTGGCGCTGCCCCCTTACCTCACCCCGGATGCCCGGGACCTGGTCAAAAAGGTGGGCTCCCCCCTGCCCTTGGTCGGGCCGTCTCATCCCCGGCCCTGCGTGGGCTCCCGAGTGCCTCTGGGTCGTGGGGAGCAGAGCACTGCAGCCTGTGCAGGTGCCTTTGGGGTGAGGAGCCCCCCTTTGCGGTCCCAGACACGAGTGTGGGGCTTAGCACTGACGCAGAGCAGCTGCTGACCCCGCGTCCTGATTTGCAAACCGCTGGTGATGAGCCGGCCGCTCTTCCACTGAAAGGCGGCCAGGGCACAGGGCTGGGTGGGCCTCACGCAGTTTGCAGTTGGGTCCCCCCCCCAAGCACCGGGGTGATGCCAGCAACCCTGGGCCCGTTAAAGGCTCCGTAGAGAAGGGGACACTGGACCAAACCTTGGAAGTCTGAGCATCAGGAGGTGGAGAGCACGCTCCTGAGGCCTTCTCCTCCCACCCCCTCCTCGCCACGCCCTGTCCCCTCCCCAGCCGGCTCCTGGGAACACGGGACACCCAGCACTGCCTGTCCCAGACCCTCCCTCTGCCCTCTCCTCTAGTTTCTAAAGCGGAATCCCAGCCAGCGGATCGGGGGCGGCCCTGGGGACGCTGCTGATGTGCAGGTGGGTCTGGAACCACCATGAGGGGGTGCTGGAGGGCAGAGAGAGCTTCTGAGAGAGCCGAGGGGGGCGAACTGTTGGCATGTTGGGGGCGATCTACCTACAGAGGCACCCCTTTTTCCGGCACGTTAACTGGGACGATCTCCTGGCCCGCCGTGTGGACCCCCCTTTCAGGCCCTGTCTGGTGAGTGGTGGTCCCATGGGCCCAGGGGTGGGTGGGGGACCCCATTTTGGACACCCTGTGACCCCTCCCCACTTGGGTCTGCCCACAGCAGTCAGAAGAGGACGTGAGCCAGTTTGACACCCACTTCACGCGGCAGACGCCAGTGGACAGTCCTGACGACACGGCCCTCAGTGAGAGCGCCAACCAGGCCTTCCTGGTGAGTCTGGCGCCTGCGGGCTCGGGACACGGCGGGCTGGCGGGGAGCGGCGGCTGCTGAGCACCCCCCTCTGCCCAGGGCTTCACGTACGTGGCGCCCTCCGTCCTGGACAGCATCAAGGAGGGCTTCTCCTTCCAGCCCAAGCTGCGCTCCCCCCGGCGCCTCAACAGCAGCCCCCGGACCCCCCTCAGGTACTCGGGGCAGCGGGCAGCCTCGGGCGGGGCCCGGGGGCCAGTTCCAGCTGTGGCTCTGCCCTCAAGCCCAGGGCTGCCCTGGCTGAGGCTCTTAGCCAGCACCAGCCTCAGTTTCCCATCCACCTCGGGGACACCTAGTGGCGGGGCTGCCTGAGGGTGGGGGGGGACTTGCCCTCACAGCCTGTGTACCCAGGCAGGTGGGGAAGTCGGCCCTCCTGCCCTGGTGCCAGGAGGCGCTGACTCTGCCTTGGTTTCCCCTGTAGCCCCCTGACGTTCTCACCCTTTGAGGGGTTCCGGCCCAGCCCCGGCCCACCAGAGCCCATGGAGCCCCCTCTTCCTCCTCTCCTGCCGCCGCCGCCACCACCGCCCTTGAGCACGGTCCCCCTCCCCATCCGACCCCCCTCCGGGAAGAAGAAGTCCAAGAGGGGCCGGGGGCACCCTGGCCACTGAGAGGCGGGCAGGGAGGAAGCCGGCTCCCGAGGCTCCTCGCTGCAGGCCAAGAAGGACCCAGGGGACACGGGGTGCAGGAGTGAGTGTGTGTGAGCGAGTCTCTGGTGGGCGTGGCCGTGCCCCGAATCCTGAGCCAGGCTGGCTGCCGGGGGTGCCTCCCGCCGCTGAGCTGTGTGCCCACGGAAATAAAGGATCAGCTCATGGCACGGACCTGGCTCTTCCTTTGGCCGTCTGGGGGAAGGAGTGGGCAAGGTCGTGCCAGAGGAGCGTCTGCTTAGGCACAGAGGGTCGCCAAGGGCCACAGGGTGGAGGACTTTATTTCAGAGGGCTGTTCAGTGCCAGCCCGGAGGGGGCAGAGAGCGCAGCCTCGGGGACAAGACTGAGGGGCGGAGTGGCAGTCTGAGGCTCTCCATGTGGGGGTGACAGTGGGGTCCAGGGCAGGCAGTCTCGTCAGGGCAGCTGGGGAGGCAGAGGCACAGCGACCGGGATGTGACCCCAGGGCTGGCCCCTACAGTGCGGTGACATGGAGGCCCTTGCCCCCAGCCGCCCCGGCACTGTCGTCCCAGGCGGCGCTGCCGGCGAAGGCGTGCAGGCCGCTCAGCAGGGCCTCGGCGCTGCCGCCTGAGCCCTGCAGCTCCTTGGAGCTGAGGCCCAGGCCCCCTTCCGTGTCGCCGGTGTCGCCGCCGCCGTGTGCTTCCTGTGCGGACCCGCTGTGCTGTGGGCCATGCTCTCCGCACCGCTGCTCCTCTTCCCGGGGCTCGGCCTTCTCCGGGCCTCCCCCAAGGCTGTAGTCTTCCTCGTCCTGCTCACCGTCCTGCTGCTCCGGGTCCTCGTCTGGGGACCCCGGCTCCGCCCGGGCCCGCAGCCAGCGGCCCGGGGGGCTGGCCCAGAGCAGGCGGCGGGCGCGGCCCCACAGCGCAGCACCCAGGCGGGCCGGGTGGTAGTAGCCTCCGGAGTCTCGGCTGAGGCGGTGCCAGGCCAGGGCCAGGCCGGCGACCAGCAGGAGCAGCAGCAGCAGCAGCAGGACCACGGTGACAGAGCTGGAGCCCTCGGCGTTCTTGGCGCTGCCGCCGGAGCCCAGGACCCCCGGCAGGGCCAGCAGCGCCCCAAGCCCGAGGGCACAGGCCAGGTCCTGTGGGGAGACGGGCAGGCTCACCCCCAGGCCACGGCCGGCTGGGTGACCGGGTCCTTGGATGCCTTTTGGGCAAGATGGGGACAGTGGAGCAGAGAAGCCCACGTCCTTGCTCGGTCAACAAGGCTCTTGCCCTGTGGGACCTCTCTACCTCCCTCCCACTGCACCTTATAAGTCTGCTCTGTGTGTGTGTGGGAGGGGGTGGTCGGTGGGGGGGGGAGGGGATCTCAAGGGAGGACTCTGCTGGAACGCCCGCCCCTCCCCCCCTTCCTGCCAGCCACATAGCTCGCTCCCACCTCAGCTCTGAGGACCTGGATGACCACACTGACCTCATCCCTGCAGCCCAGCTCCACTACCCACCCCCACTCCTAGCCCAACGGGAAGGCTACTTTTTATTAAGTTTATCTGCTCCCCGCCATACACACACGCCAGGATTAACAACAGGAAGAGGGGGATCTTTCTGGCTCAAGCATCTAAAAAATTCCTGGCACACAGTAGGTGCTCAATAAATGGCTGTCAGCCTGCAGGGGTGGCCAGGGGTGGAGGTGGAAGCCTGCAAGGTTGGTGTTGGGCTGGCTTCTCCTGAGGCCTGGGTGTTTACTGTCCACTTGGCCAGAAAAGGGGTCCCTGAGACTCCTCTTCCCCCAGCTCTGCCGCCCCGCTGTAGCATTTCCGTTCAGTTTTAACTCTGTCCCTGGGGGCCTCGGGGCTGGGGGAGGCGGGTGCAGCTGCCAGAGGAAGCCTGCGGTTGGAACAAGGCAGGTGGGGGTGTTTGGGGGAAGGGTGCAGAGGTACAAGCAAGACTCCCTCCCAGGCAGGCTCACCGGCAGAGCGGGGAGGGTCTCTCGGGGGGTCTTTAAGCAGGTCTGGGTCACAACCGGAGGCCCAGGGAGGCCCGGCTCTGAGGCGAAGGGAGAGAAAGGCCCAGCGTCCGCCCCACACCTGTCCTGGCTCTGCTCTGTCCTCTGCCGGGACCGGTTGCTTTTAGCCCCATCGGGGGAATCCTCCCTTAACTCCCGCTGGCTCCTGTCACCCCCACCCCAAGGCCCCAGCGGGCGCCAGTGCTCACCATGGGTCCGAGCTTCTCAGCGCTGGGTGCCCCTTCTAGCTCCAACTGTACCGAGTCAGAAGTGAGCTCTCACGCTCAGCTGCAGCTGGGGGTTACTTGACGCTTCCGCTTCCTGCCCACGAGACCCCACCCAGGCCTCTCTGTCACAGCCCCCTGAGCCTCTTGGGGCCTCCCCGACCCTCACAGGCCTCTCGCTGGGCCGGGCTGTGGGGCCGGTGACCGGGCCTCCAAGAGGAAGAGGGCAGCCACTCAGCCGGATAGGCCCTGAAGGCTCCCACGTGTCTTCTGCCGCAGCCTCCAGGGGAGCTGGCGGTGGGGGTGCTCCCGGCCCAGACCCCTCTCAGTCCCTGCGGCCTCAATGCCCCCTTTGCCTTTCCCAGCCCCACCGCGAGCAGAATGGCAAACTGGCTTTTAGAAAGAGAATTTTATTTGGAATGAAAATATAGAGCCCATCCCCCCAACTCCTCCAAGGGGGGAGCGGGGGCTGGGTAGGAGTGGGGAGGTGGTCCCTCAAGAGTATAAGCTTGTGTTGGTACAAAAATCCTCCACGGTAACAACGTCAAAAGCCAGGCAGCCCCAGCCTGGGCCCCAGGGCGGTGAGGGTGTGGACTGGCCCTGGAACCTGCCCCAGAGCCCTCGGCGGGGGCCGGGGCCAGCCAGCCAGCAGTGTGACCTGACAGCAGAGGCGGAGTGAGGCGCGGGGCAGTGGAGGAGGAGGAGGAAGTGAGGTGGGAATGGCATCCGGTGGCCTGTGGTCCTACGCGTCCCCGTTCTCCATGCGGCCCAGCTGCTCCTCCAGGCGGCCGATCCGCTCCCCTTGCTCCTTGACCAGTGCTCTGAGCGCCCGCAGCTCCTGCATCACCTCCTCCAGCTTGCCCGCCTCCTGCAGGGGCACGGGGGTCAGGGGTCACGGGGCTGTAGCCCTCCCTAAATCATGACCAGGCAGGGAGGGGCCCGAGGCTCAGAGACAAACAGCAATGGTTCCGGCTCCCCAGCACTGCCCAGCGGGCCCAGCACGTACCCCGGCTCCGGCGAGGCTGCTGCCGGCGGCGGCTGCACCGGCGGCGGCTGCAGGCGCGGAGGCCCCTGCGCGAGCGGAGCCCGGGGCCGCGGCAGGCCGGCTGTCGGAGAGCACGTTGCGCCGGCTGACCTTCAGGTCCCGATGTTTGCTGGGCACGTAGGCCTCCCGCAGGGAGATGAGGACAGGGTCCGCATCCCGCCCGCTCACCCACTCCTCCGCCTCCAGGGCCGCCTCGGGCCCTGCCGTGTCGGGGTACAGGTCATCCTGGAAGAGGTCCGACTGGGCAGGGGCGAGGGAGGTCGGGATCAGTGGGGGCCCACCGTCAGCGTCCTCTTGCCTGGACTCTAGGTGGCCACCTCCTCGTCTCTCCTGGCCTCCAGGCCTGCTCCCTGCCAACCCATTCCCCGGTGGCCAGGCCCTGAGTCACCACCCGTCCAAGTTCGCCCTGTCCCTTTACCTCCCTCCAGGACCCCGCCAGCTGCTCCCTCCGAAGCCTCCCAGCCTCCCCAAGCAGGGATGGGGCTCCGGGCGCCATGGCTGTGCCCATGGGCCGGGAGCGCCTGGGACAGCCCTGTCGGTCTGGTTCACAGCCCGGCTCCCTGGGACGAGCCTGGCACTGAGCGGTCACTCAGCAAACGCTGGCTGGAGGAGGAGGAGGCACGCCCAAAGCTCTTGGCTGGGCATCTGAGACGCAGCCACGTGTGGCCTGATGCCCTCCTCCTGGGGGCCTCCACCGCGGCCAGCCTCCCTGCCCTCTCCATCCCCAGCTCTGTGCCCTGTGCCTGGCCCACTGCCCACCACCGGAGGGCCTGCCCCAGCGCACTGCCAGCCGCCTCCGACGAGACCTCCCGGCTGTCCCCTGTGGTCCATGCAGAGCCGGCCTTGGCGCTCACCCTTATCTCGGCTTGTCCCCTGCCCAGTACAGCCCAGCACCTGGGGACGCCCTGGTGTTTGTGCAGCCCGCTGGCGGCACCCACACCCAGCAGGCCTCACCCCACACGCCTGTCTGCTGGAGAAGGGCGTGGGTCCCCACACTGCCGGGTAGGACAGGGGAACCGGGGGCCTCACCTTTCTTGGCACAGTCATGACAATGGGCTCGCACTTGCGCTCATGCAGTTTGTAGAACCTGGGAAAGGGAGGGAGGGAGGAGCCGCGCATGGAACCCCGACCAGCTCCCCTGGCTCCCTGTACCCCCCACTGCCGGTCCTCACCGAGCCCCTCCGAGGCTGACGCTCGCCCCGGGCCTCCGAAGCAGTCTGCTATGATTTGACCTCTCAGCCCTGCCCCAGGCCACCCTCCCTCCCCGCCCCCGCCCCCGCCCCCGCCCCCGCCCCCCGCCGCCGGCTGCCCGGGGCCCTCTTACCGGGCGATCTCGCACTTGCTGACCTCCAGGCCCCGCTTGGGCATGCTGCCCATGCCCCGCTGGGGCTCTTTGCTGGTGAAGGTGTTCAGGAAGTGGATGTAAGGGGACTCGTCTGTGATCTCAAAGTACCGGATGCTGGAGTCGCCCTGCGGGGGGGGCGGGCGGTTCCCTCTTCCCTGCCCACCAGGCTGCCCGGCCTCACCTTGCCGCACACGTAGACCACACTGGTGTCCGGGTCATAAAAGGGCAACAGGGCCCCGTTGCTTGAATCCAGCTCCTGCAGGGCCATGGGCTCTTCGAGGTTTGCCTGGCACGTGGGGGGAGGGGGGTTGGGGGGGCAGTCAGGTCAGGCCAGGCCACACTCTGCTCTCCCCCCAGTGTCCCAGCGCTCCGTGGGGGCTGCCCCGGCCGCCTCGCACGCCAGGCCGGCGGGTTCTCGCCCACCTCCAAGCTCTGCCTACAGCGTGAGCCCCACCGAGCCCTCCTGGCTCCCCCTGTGCCCAGGGTCCTGCTTCCCTGGCCTACGCCAGGCCCGTAGGCGACTCCCAGGCCCCTGGCAAGACTGGCAATCCCCACCACGTGGGAGCTGGGGGGCCAGGACGCATCGGCCCGTCTCCGGGGCCCCGGGGGGTCAGGATACAGAGTTCAGGGGAAGGCTGGGCGGCTTCCTGGCAGAGGGACCTCTGCGCCGGGTCTCAGGGGCAGCTGGGTAGGAACAGGCCAGCAAAGCAGGGAAAGACCCTCCGGCTGGTGAGAGCAATGTGAACAAAGACTCAGCGGCGGCGGCTGGAGGCACAGGGGCCGGGACAGGAGAGCCGCAGGGGCTGGGCTGGGAACCTGGGAGCCACAGGTCTCTCCAGGGTGACTCCTGAGGTGAGGCGGGAGGGGGGCCAAGTCTCTAGCCTGCCACCGCAGGCCAGCCAGGGCCACTCACCGGGTCCCAGAGCGCCAGCTGCCGCTCGCTCATGCGGCTGAAGCCTGTGGTGAACACCTTGCCATCAGCCAGGAAGATGGCGCGCATGGGCCGGGCCCCCTCGTGAGCCTTCTCCCGCTCCTGGTGGGGGGGATGGGGGGGGTCACGACGCCTGGATAGAGCCCCCTGGCCCGTTCCCCGCCCCCTCGCCCCCCGGGGCCACGCACCGCCACCAGGGTGCCCCGGCGGGGGTCGATGATGCGCACGCTCTTGTCCTTGCACGCGGAGCAGAAGAGGCTGCCGTTGTGGTTCCAGCTGACGTTGTAGATGAGGTCGGGGTGCAGGCTGTCCAGGCGGTACAGCTCCTCCGCCGTGCCCACGTTCCAGATGAGCACCACGTTGTCGCAGCCTGCCGGGCGGGCGGGTGTCAGCCTGGCGGGCCCCTCGGAGCACCCCCGGGGGCCTCAGCTTTCCCACCTCTCAGAGGGCCTGGGAGGAGGTGCGGGGGGCGGGCGGGGCGGGATGCAGACCTGCGCTGAGCAGCACGTTGCGGGCCGTCGGGTGCCAGGTGACGATGCCCACGCGCTTGGTGTGCCCCTCCAGCACCACCACCGGCTCGGTCAGCGGGGAGACCAGCCCGTTCTCCGGGATCTGCCACACCTGTGGGAGGGGCGAGGCTGCCGCTAAGGCCTGCGGCCTCCAGCCACGCCGGCGACCCCGGCCCGCCACAGCCCCGCGCCTCACCATGACCGTGCAGTCCTCCGAGCCGCTGGCGATGACTTCGTCGTTGTGGGGGCACCAGTCGATGTCCAGGACTGGTCCCGTGTGGCCGCACACGGTCGGGTAGGCCTTGTCAATGCGGCCCGTCTGCCGGCGTGAGGGGGGCGGACAGTCAAGGAGGACTCGAGGCCCCCAGGCTCCCCCCGTCCCCCTCCCAAAGCCTCAGCTTCCCCGCCACGGGGCGGGCATGATGCCAGGCCAGGCCCGGACGTGGCTGCTCTTCCTGGCCCACCTCTGTCTCGCGGGCACCACCGGGTGAGCAGGAAATGTTGGCTGCCTTGACCCTGACTCAGTGGCAATAAAGGACTTTCTCCGTCTGGGAGAGACGTGGATTATGACACCTTCCAGACAGGGTGGGGACGGGCGAGATATGGGCTGTGGCGATCGATGGGCCCGGTAGGAGCGGCCAGGCCCCGTCCAGCCCTCCCCCGGCCCCCAGGGGCCCCACCTTGCTGAGGGGGAGCACCAGGAAGGCGCCCCCGCCGCTGGCCTCCACAATCACCGCCAGGAACTTGGGGTTGACCGCGCAGAAGGTGCTGTCCCAGGTGACGCGGGACACCCGAATGTCTTCGTAGCACTGGTCATTCTTGACCGGCTGCCCGAACACGTGCCGGAATTTGCTCTGCCGAACCACCTTCCGGAAGGACATGTCTGCAGTGTGCACAGCCCCGGGTCAGCTCCCACCCCCCAGCCCGGGCTCAGCTCCCACCCAGCCCTGGGTCAGCTCCCACCCAGCCCTGGGTCAGCTCCCACCCAGCCCTGGGTCAGCTCCCACCCCACAGCCCCGGGTCAGCTCCCACCCAGCTCCAGTCAGCTCCCACCCAGCCCTGGGTCAGCTCCCACCCAGCCCCGGGTCAGCTCCCACCCAGCCCCGGGTCAGCTCCCACCCCACAGCCCCGGGTCAGCTCCCACCCAGCTCCAGTCAGCTCCCACCCAGCCCTGGGTCAGCTCCCACCCAGCCCCGGGTCAGCTCCCACCCAGCCCCGGGTCAGCTCCCACCCCACAGCCCCGGGTCAGCTCCCACCCAGCTCCAGTCAGCTCCCACCCAGCCCCAGTCAGCTCCCACCCAGCCCCGGGTCAGCTCCCACCCCCCAGCCCTGGGTCAGCTCCCACCCAGCCCTGGGTCAGCTCCCACCCAGCCCAACGGCCCCAGCCTCCCCCGGCTGCCTGAAGGGGGTTGGGGGGACGCCACTGGGGCCTGGTCATCACGACCTGCCTGGCTCTCAGTTTCCCCTTGCAGGATGGGGTCACAGGTGCCGAGGGAAGAGGGAAACGCTGAGCCCCGAGAGGCCTGGCAGGACCCTTCCCGGGGCCCCTCGCTGGCTCTGGTATGTGTGTGGGGGAGCAAGGGGGGCGGAGGGCCAAAGCCAGAGCGAGCTTAGCTTCCCCGTGGGCCCCAGTCAGTTCCCAGCAGGCTCCCCGCCCAGGCCTGGGGAGGTGGGTGATGACGAGGGCGGCGGAGGGGGCAGGCGGGTCTCCGCTGTTGGGGCCGCGCTAGGCCCGGGTGCGAGTCCCAGGGAACGTGCAGAACCCGCAGGAATGGGCAGGGACCCCAGGCCGGCCGGGGCGCCTGGCAGGACTGGGCAGGGGTCGCCCCGGAGCATCCCTGAGCCTCCCCGGAGCGGGGTCCGAGCTAAACCGGGAGCCCGACTGCCAGGGACCCCGGCCCAGGAGGGGAGGGGCCGGGTGGCCCAGGGGAGCTGGGACCGAGGGTGGGGCACCGCGGAGGGGCGGGCTCCCCGGACTCGCGACCTCCCGCCCGGGCCCCCCGCGGCCCCGCCCGCAGCTCCGCCGCCCCGTCTGCGCCCCCAGCCCGGCCTCGGCTCACCGGGCGCCGGGGACTGCGGCACCGGCCTCGGGCGGCTCCGGATCCCGGCCTCTGGGAAGCAGGAAGCGGGAATCAGGAAGTGACAGAGAGAGGGGCGGGGCGGGCGGGGGTCACGCGCTGAGGGGCGGGGCCGGGGCGCGGAGGGGCGGGGCGCGGAGGGCCGGGGCCTGGGCGCGGAGGGGCGGGGGCCGGAGGGCGGGGCCTGAGCGCGGAGGGGCGGAGCCTGGGCGCGGAGGGGCGGGGCCGGGCGCGGCGGCGCCTGGAGCCCCGAGCGCCGCGGGGGGCGGGGCCTGGGTGGGTCCGGGAGCCCCGCCCCGCAGAGCCCGCCCCGCCCCCCGCCCTGGGCGGAGGCCTGGAGCCCGAGGGCCGGGGCAGTCCGGCCCCTCGGAGTGGGTGGAGACCGGCCCGCCCCACCTCGCACCCCAACGCAAGCTTCGGCCCGGGCCATCCGCCCACTCCCGAGCACAGTATCCACTGGGCCCTGTGACCTTGCCTCCTTCCAAGTGACAGAAGTATCGCTCTTGGTTAACAATGTAAATAACACAGGGCTGTAAGGAGCGAGTGGAAGGTCATGTTCCCCCCCCCCCCCCCCGCGCACCCCCATTCTCCCCGGTGAACACCCTGGGTCTTGCTGGGCCTCCTTATTAAAAACAGAAATGGGCCGAAACCGGTTCGGCTCAGTGGACAGAGCGTTGGCCTGCGGACTGAGGGGTCCCAGGTTCGATTCCGGTCAAGGGCATGTACCTTGGTTGCAGGCACATCCCCAGTGGGGGTGTGTGTAGGAGGCAGCTGGTCGATGATTCTCTCTCATCGACGTTTCTAACTCTCTACCCTTTTCCCTTCCTCTCTGTAAAAAAATCAATAAAATATATTTTTTAAAAATAGAAATGGGCCATCCCACCTCCCATCCCCCGCCCCCAGAACCATCTCCCACGGAGACCTGGCAGTCAGTGCACAGACCTCTCCCTCCTGCAGCCAGCTCCGGTGACGAGGGGCTTGGTGTTCCTGGGGGTCTCACAGGCAGTCTGTCCCCTCCACCGGAGGCTGAGGTCCCAGTGGCACCAGCCACTTCCCCTCCCCTCATTCCTTCTCTGAGCATCTGCTGCCCCCATGACTAAAGGGTGATGGGCAAGGCCCCTTTCTCAGAAGGGTGGGGTGCAGGGGGCAGAAGTCAGAAGGAGCTTTCCTAGCGCTCTATGGAGCCCTGGGGTCCCGTGTGGGCTGCGGCTTATGCCCTCCCCCTGCCCCTCACCACACCCCACTGAGGAAACAGCCCAGGGAGGAGAGGTGCCCAGGCCACCCTTCTGGGACTCAGGCCTGATCTGTTTGGCTCCAAAGTCCTTGCTTTCCCACTGCCCCATAAATCTCGGGCAGGCCAACCCCTCCAGGCCAGGACAGGAATGTGGGCGGCTTACAAGAGGGGAGGCAGCCACAGAGCCTCCCTCTCCATTGTGCCTACGCCCCAAACCAGATAACACCTGCAGTGGCTGCTACCCTACCCCACCCTCCTGTCTGACCCCTGCCAACCACCCTCACCACCAGCGACTGTCCTTTCCCTGTACGCGGCCCGGTGACACTTGACCTCCTGCCCCGGAAACATACCCCTCTCCTTCCTACCTCGGGACCTTGGCACGTCCTGCTCCCTCACCTGAAGACTCTTTCTTCCCTCAGACCTTGAAAAGGCTCCCACCTCACTTCCTCCCGGCCTCTGCTCAGATGCCTCCTCCTCCGAGGGCCTTCGCCCACTGCCCTCCCACCCGTCACTCTCTGGCTCCTCAGGCTCCCGCCGGGGCCCCTGGTCAACTGGAGGGCTTAGTCATGACCCTTAGTATGATCCCCATTACGTGTTCGCCCTGCCTCATTCTCAGTCACGGCCTGATGTTACGTCATATAGTGGTGGGCGCATTCGCTGTCTGTCTGCTCTGCCCACCAGGGTGTCAGCAAACCAAGGCCAGTACTCTGCCCCGTTTCCCACTGTGTTCTAGCACCCAGAGCGAGAAGGCCCAGCACGCAGTGCGTGTTCGATTAACGTACGCTGAGGGAATGAAGGAACAGCAGCCCTGAGTGTCCAATGGAGAAAGGTTCATGTTCACAACTCCCAGAATCTGTCAACGTCTGGCCCCCAGGAGGGAGAGGGACCATGTCTCTTGTCTGGAGAAGGGATGAGTTCCCCTGGGCGTCACAGGGGATGCCCCAGGGGGCGGAGGGAGGGCCTGTGGAATGCGGGGCCACCAACAGAACTCCTCTTTACTCCTCAAAACCCTTCCTGGCACTGCTCTGTCTCCTGGATGGCAATCATCCATCACGGGTGGGATTCCTCTCGGGGACGTGGCGGCGAGGCTGGCCCAGTCTCCCAGAGGCGGGGCGTGGACTGTGGGCCAGAGCGAAGGCAGGCGGCTGGCACTGCGGTTTCAGCCCCCGGCCTGCCCGCCCTGTTGAAAAGGCCTTGGGACCTGTAATGGGGAGAAGGGACGAGGGCACTGCCGAGTGCCCCACGGGGACCTTCCCCTGAGGGGGTGTGCGCTGTGAGGAGGTGAGAGCCTGTGAAAGCCTGGGGGAGGCAGCGTGGGGGAGGACCAGTGCCTGGTGGGCGGGGTTCTGCCACGTGGGCTCTGGCCCGGGGTCCGTGCTGGTCCCAGGCCTGGCTGAGGCTGGGGGTGCTCACTGGCATAAGCCAATGAGTGGCTAACGAATACTGAGCACTCATCCTGTGCCAGGCGAGGATCCAAGCATTTGGCAGGGATTCATCGTTATCCTTGATCCCCAGTCTACAGAGTGTGTCCACGCAGTGCCTCCGGGTGGAAGGGGGCACCGCTGAGTGTGAAAGCGGGGGTTCAAACAGCCCCCGAAGGGCGCCAGAGGCCAAGCCCTGAAACCCACCCTTGTGTCTCCAAAACGGAAGTCTGGCTGGAGAGGCCCCAGCAAGCGCTCAGTAAACACTTGCTGGTTGGGCCCGGCCGGCAGGCTCAGTGGTTGAGCTTCGACCTGTGACGCAGGAGGTCAGGCCACCTGCCCAGGCTGCGGGCTCAGTCCCCAGTTGGCAGCTGATCAATGATTCTCTCTCATCATCGATGTTTCTATCTCTCTATCTCGCTCCCTTCCTCTCAGAAATCAACAAAAATATTTTTTTAAAATATATATTTTATTGATATTTCACAGAGAGGAAGGGAGAGAGATAGAGAGCTAGAAACGTCAATGAGAGAGAAACATCGACCAGCTGCCTCTTGCACACTCCCTACCGGGGATGTGCCCACAACTGATGTAAATGCCCTTGACCGGAATCAAATCCGGGACTTTTCAGTCCGCAGACCGACGCTCTACCACTGAGCCAAACCGATTTCGGCAACAAAAATATTTTTAAAAAAATACTTGCTCAATGAATGAACTCGACAAGTTTGTGCCCGTCTGAAAATCGCCCTCCCCCCGGCCTCCGTGTCCACAGTTCCACCACCGGGAAATGCTGTGGTTACGCCGCTCGTGTCACCACCGCCCAGGGCGCCTCCATCCCGGCACCGTGAACGCTCATAACGGCCAACCTTGCAAGGAGAACGCCATCACCCCGTGTTACAGAGGAGAAAACTGAGGTGAGGAGCCAGCTAGGAACCAGAACCCAGATCTGCCTGCACAGCAATTTCCTTTTAAAAATGCAAGCAGGCCTGGGGGGTAGCATGTGAAACGTCATTGTCATTTACATCTGCTGGCCATGGTATCGCTCAGCCGCTAAAGGTCAGAAGGCTGAGCGAATGAGGAAGGAGGGGTACACGCATGTGAGAAAAGGGTGAAGAAGAGAGCCTGGTTTCGGAGCCCTGAGGGCTGAGAGAAAGCTGGGCGGTGTGGGAGCCAGCCGAGAGGGATGGGTGTGAAAGGGAAGTGGGGTGGAGGTCAGAAAATAGACCTTCAGCACTTCCCAGTTTTATTTTTGCCGTGTTGGCAGCTCGAGAGGGAAGAGGTTGGCTGGCTCTGCCCCAGAGATGTTGTGTGACCTCTGCCCTTTCTGAAGCCACCGGTCCCCGGGGTTCTCATCTCTGCCAGAAACTGCCCCTGGGCTGAGTGCTTCGCAGGCGCTCCGATGGAGGCAGGCCTAAGGCACTCTGCGCCTGCAGCTGCCACCCTGCCGGCCACGTGGGAACTGGCCGAAACCTTCCATGGAGCAGACCTCGAAGTCCCGTGGAGCTGCCCCGGGCACAGAGGCGGCCCCGTGCTCTCCGAGGCCACCTGGGTGTCTGCAGCCCACCGCTGTCCTGGGCACCGCTGTCCTGGGCACAGCTGTCCTGGGCACAGCTGTCCTGGGCACAGCTGCTCGGGCCCCAAGCGCACAAGATCCCAGGTGCTCGGGCCGGGTGCCGCCTTCTCCCCTCCCGCCCCAGCCCCCGCAGGGACCTCCCTGGGTGCCAGGGAAGGAAGGCCATCTGTTCACTGAGCACCCACTGGGTGCCACAGGCTCTCGCCAGGTGCCTCCCACACTTCTCACTTCATGCTCACGGCAGCCGGTGAGGCAGGAGCTCAGAGGGGGAAGCAGCTTCTCGAGTCACACCCAGACCGCACGCGGCCCCGGGCTTGGCTGCTCTCCCTGCTGCTCCTGTCGCTGCTGAAGGCCTCGCAGCGCTGGGCCCCTGCGCGCCTCCCTCCTCTGCAGGGTCTTCCTCCTCTGGTGTCCTCCTGCTCGGGTTAGAGCAGTGGCCGGCAAACTCGTTAGTCCGCAGAGCCAAACATCAACAGGACGACGACTGAAATTTCTTTTGAGCCGAAAACCGACTTCTGCGCATGGGCCACAAAGTTTCAGTCGCCCTGTGCGTGCGCGCCCGCAGGTGGTGTTTTGTGGAAGAGCCACACGCAAGGGGCCAAAGAGCCGCAGTTTGCTGACCACTGGGTTGGGGGATGGGCCCAGGAGAAGGGGTGGGAGGGGAGGAGTGCAGGGAGTCAGATCAGGCCCCCGGCTGCCCCCACCCCTGCCCCTCGGAGCATAAACTGTCAGTGGGCTGGGGTGTGGGAGGGGCGGGCCGGACAGGGCACCGTCAGCTGTGACAGTTTGGGGGCTGTTGGGCCACTGGGTGTGTGTGTGGGGGGAGGGGCAACTGTGAAAGAGCTCGGTGGGACCCAGACAGGGACACGACGCTCACAACAGACTATCTGGGACTTTTGGCCTCTTCATTCTCACTTCCCCCAAGTTCTCCTGCAGCCCCGAGGGACCTGGCGGGGTTTCCCAAGATGACTCCCACCGCGACACCCCTCCGCTCTGACTGTCTGATTCCGCCGTCTCCTTCCTTCCGGCTGCCCGGGCACGTCTGGGCCTTCCCTGGCCCTCACGTGGGCCCTGCCCCGGGACCCTCCTCTGGGGGGGCACCGCTGGGGGGCCCTCCCTCAGAGGCAGCAGGCATGGCCGGGTTCTCAGGGGCCTCCGGGGTGGGGTCCGCGGATGGGGCAAAGGAGGCTTCATCACAGGGGCTGGGGGCTGAGCTGGCAGCAGGTCCCGGGGTCTGGGCCTCGGGGCTCCCCTCTGTCGGGGCCACAGAGTCCAACTGGGGCTGGGCCTGATGGTCCTCCTGTTTCTGGGCCGTGGGGTTCGGCTGAGGCTGGGCCCCAGAATCTGACCCTGGCTGGGCCCCAGAATCTGACTCTGTCTGGGCCGTGGGGTTCGGCTGAGGCTGGGCCCCAGAATCTGATCCTGGCTGGGCCGTGGGGTGCAGCTGAGCCTGGGCCCCAGAGTCTGACCCTGGCTGTGCCGTGGGGTTCAGCTGTGGCTGGGCCCCAGAATCTGACTCTGGCTGGGCCGTGGGGTTCAGCTGAGCCTGGGCCCCAGAATCTGACCCGGGCTGGGCCGTGGGGTTCGGCTGTGGCTGGGCCCCAGAATCTGACCTGGGCTGGGCCTTGGGGTGCAGCTGAGCCCGGGCCCCAGAATCTGACCCTGGCTGGGCCACGGAATCCAACCGTGGCTGGGCCGTGGGGTTCGCCTGTGGCTGGGCCGTGGGGTTCGCCTGTGGCTGGGCCGTGAGGTTCGCCTGTGGCTGGACCAGGGGGGCCGACTGTGGTGGCTGGGCCTCGGCAGTTGGTTCTGGCAGAGTCTGCCCGCCGAAGTCCACCTGGGCCTGCGGCTCGGCGGGCGTGAAGCTGCCGGGCCGCTCCTCGCAGAGCGCGGCGGCGAAGGAGGAGAGCACGGCGCGCAGCAGGGCCCGCAGGTCGGCGCTGGCCAGCAGGCAGAGGAAGGGGCTGAGGCAGCTGCTGAGCAGCACCAGGTAGTCGGAGTAGACCAGCGCCTCCCACAGCAGGTAGCCCGGGTAGAGGTCCCACAGGAAGGCCAGGTACAGCAGCTGGGCCAGCTGGTACGGCAGCCGCAGGACCACGTAGGCCGACAGGACGGTCTTGGCCACTCGGGCGAAGCCGGCGGGCGGCCGGGGCCGGCGGCGGCGGCGGCAGCAGGGCCGGCAGGCGGCGGCCTGGGTGAGCG
Organism: Vespertilio murinus; assembly: GCA_963924515.1. NCBI lineage: Eukaryota > Metazoa > Chordata > Mammalia > Chiroptera > Vespertilionidae > Vespertilio > Vespertilio murinus. The sequence continues at coordinate 166,138,613 of OZ004709.1, read as the reverse complement.
CGTGGCAGACGAGCAGCAGCAGGAAGGGCAGGAGGCCGCCCAGGACCTCCAGCATGCGCAGCGGCAGCTCCTCGCTGTCCCAGAAGTCCAGGCAGAGGACGAGGTCGTACCACCAGACCACCGCCTCGGGGAAGACCAGCCAGGGCACGCTGCAGAGGGTGGCCAGCACCCAGACCCCCGCGCACACCCAGAGGGGCAGGCGGACCGGGCGGCGCCCCGGGTACCAGCGCGGGCACAGCGCCAGCAGGCAGCGGTCCAGGCTGAGGGCCGCCAGCAGGAAGAGGCCGGAGGAGTAGGACACGCCCCACAGGAAGTAGTAGAAGCGGCAGGCCGGCGTCCCCAGCGGCCAGTGCCCGCCGTGCTGGATCTCCACGATCTGGAAGGCCGCGGCCGCCAGGAACAGGAAGTCGGACAGAGCCAGGCTGAGCAGGAGCAGCGCCAGCCGCGTGCCCGCCCCCTGCCGGGCCTGCGAGCCCGCCAGCCACGCCATGAGCGCGTTGGCCGGCAGCCCCAGGAGCAGCAGGGCCACCAGGAAGACCGTGTCCCAGCCGCCCTGCGGGTAGTAGTCCTCGTCATCCAGCTCCGTGCGGGGGGGCCCCCGGCCGGAGGCCCCCAGGCGGGCTTCCATCGCAGTCTCCATCTGGGGTCCCCCGCGACCGGCCGGACACGGGGTGGGCGCCTGGTAAATCAACGAAGGCAGGGGTGACTGGGTGCGAGAGGGTGCTGTGCGCCTCCCGGCCGTCCCTGCCCCCCCCTCTGGGCACCCTCGCCACCTCCGGGCAGGTACCCGACGCCGGGGACTCTGACGGGTGACCTCACGTAGTCCTCCCAAGGTCCGTGTGGCAGGCGGCGGCGAGAGGAAAAGGCAGAGGATCAGTGACTCTCGCTCAAGGTCAGAGGTGGTGGGAAGGGAGACACCGGGACCTGAACTCAGACGCGACCGTTCTGCCATTCGGAATCCCGCCGTGGCCAGGTGGGCGACACCAGAGGCTCTCTAGACTGTTTTTAAAGCGGGTGGATCTTTTCTCTGAGTGAACTTTATGGTGGAGCGCCTGTGAGCTAAGAGGGGGTGCTCAGATGGAAGGAAGGGTACCGTAGGGCCCCAGGGAACACAGTTTGAAAACCACTTGGTCAGGTCATTGCAGGCCCCATTTTTTGTCTGGTATCCTGGGGTTCGAGGGTTTAAGATTCCAAAGAGGGAGGGCCCAGGTCCCCTGGGTGCCCAGGAATTGAAGGGTGACATACGGTCTGGGGCCGAGCCCCTCCCCCGTCCGGTACAGCCAGGGCCTCAGGGTGAGGTCTGCCGCTCAGGCAGAAGGTGGCGGCCCCCGCTTGTGCTCCGAGGCTGCTAAGCAGAGAAGGGGGCCCAGCCGTGTGATGGGGGTGAGGCGGCTGCCGCCCCACTTCCCCCGCTGGGGGAGCGAGCTTCCTGAGGACAAAAAGCCCTGATAACAGCGCAGAGTCGCAGAGTCGGGGGTGACGCAGAGGCCACGGGGACGCTGGGCCCGCCCGTGGCCCAGGCCCCGCACCTGGCCGTTAGCCCGGTGGCCTCCCACGGCCGCCCGCCCGGGGCTTCTGCTTAGGCCGCCCCCACGCCGCCCGCGGGCTCCGGCCCGCCGATGGGAGCCCGGCCTGGCTTACCTGCGAGGAGGGAGGGCCGCTGGCTGGAAGGAGCTGGGCGCGCCTGGCCGCCCCGAGCTCCGGCATCTGCGGGGCCCCACCCCGGGCCTGCTGCGTGGCGCCCGGCGCGAAGGCGGCCCGCGTGAAACCCAAGCTGGGAGGACATCAATCATTCATGGGGCTGCTCCCCGGGAAACCCTAACCTCGGCCCAGTGCGGCCGAGTGACCGCCAGGCCCCAGGAGTCTTGAAAACGCCGCACGGCGGAAACCGCCTTGCCGTGGGGGTCTCCAGCCCGGGGGCGGGCTCTGGGGCTCCTCGGGGTCCCTCCCCGCCAGGTCCCTCACTCCACGTCCGAGGGCTCTCTCTCACACTCTCCGCTCCAGCCAGGATGTCACCCGGGCGGGGGCCGCAGGGGGCATTGGGCCCGCACTGCCCACGTCCCGGCCTTCCTCCTGCCCGGCTGAGACGCCTCCTCCTCGCGTCCTCTCCTAGCTAAGTCCTGCCCGAGTCACACCACTGGGCTGAGTCCGTGGCTCTTCAGCGATGTTGCCCCCATTTTACAGAGAAGACAACCGAGACTTAAGGCAGCTCCTAGGTGGGCAGAGCCGCAGTCTGAAGCTCGTTACGGCCGCCCTGCCCTGGCACTCGTCATTGCCGAGTTCTCTCGCCCCAGCTGACCCAGAGGGCCCGGATTAGGGCCTGGGCTGCTACCTCACTGAGCCTAATCCCCTCCGGCCCCATCCCAGGCCAGCAGCTCTCGGGGCGGATAAGCCGCTTTCTGGGTCCTGAGAGCCAAGGCGCTTCCTCGTGCTGCATCTCAGCCCTGCGTCCCGTCTCCTTATGGCCACGGGGCAGGGGAGGGGGCAGCCCGGCCCAGCCCGGGCCCCCAGCCCCCAGAAGCCCCCTGAGGGGGTCATGGCTCCCAGCAGCGGTGCTGAGGGCCAACCCTTGGCCAGGACGAGAAGCAAGAGGGAGAGGGGGCTCCGCGGGTCCCGGAAAGGCGCTGGCGGCTCTGGGAAGCAGACCCCCTTCCAGTGCCCCGAGGCCCCAGGGGGCGGCGAGAGCCCCTCGAGGCCAGGAGGGCAGGAGGAGCCGGCGCCCGCAGCCCCCGCAGCCCCCGGGCCGGCCTCTCGCCGCCAGTCCCACCGGCACCGTCCTGGCCCCCGGCACGACGCTGCTCAGAAGACATACGGGCCCCTGCTCAACCACATCTTTGGGAAGGTCAGGTGGGGGCTGGGAGTGGGGGTGGAGCTTGCCCTCCCCCCAGGGTCAGCCCACCCTGCCCCTGGAGCTCAGACCCAGGGCCCTGGGAGCAGGAGGGGGGGGTTGTGTCTTTTCCGGGGGCCCTCAGGTCTTTAGCCGCCTTCTCCGGCCCTCGCGGGCCTGGCCCTGCACAGGCCAGGGTGGGTGGGGCCGGAGGAGGAGGGCCAACGTCCCGGCTGGCCCCAGGGACACGCTGTACTCGCCCCCGCAGGACCGGGAGCTGGGCCCCGAGGAGCTGGACGGTGAGTGACCTCTGCCGGGGCAGCGGGCGGGAGGCGCCCCTGAGCGGGCTGCGGGCCTGACCTCCCTCCCCTGCAGAGCTGCAGGCCGCCTTCGCGGAGTTCGACACGGACCGGGACGGCTACATCGGCTACCGGGAGCTGGGCGCCTGCATGCGGACGGTGGGCTACATGCCCACGGAGATGGAGCTCCTCGAGGTCTCCCAGCAGGCCAAGATGCGGGGTCAGTGCCGGCCGCCTGCCCCGCAGGGGGGGCGGGGGCAGGGGTGCAGGGAGACGGCAGCTTCCAGGACAGTGTGACGTGGACACCGGGGGGCAAGGAAGGCTCCGGGGATTCAGAGGGACCTGGGGCTCCATGTGACGGGTGGAAGGAGCCGGCCTCTGAGCTCCTGAGGAAATGCCTCCTGCCGGCGGGCCGTCTCCCCTCCAACGCCCCCCGCCCCCCAACCCCTCTCCCCCTAAAAAAAAGCCTCCTGAGCGCCAGTGAGCCTGCGCCAGAGCCCTGCCGTCCAGCGGTGAGACGTGGGCTGGGCGGACCCTGTGTCATCATTAGCCGCGTGTCAAGCTCAGGTTCCCCTCCGTCCGCGACTCCAGCACCTGCTCCCTCTGGGCTCCCGAGCGGGATGCGGCTCACCACTCCTGTGGCCGGTTCCCTTTCGGCTCCTTTCTTTCCCAAAGCTGTTATTTGACCATCCGTGCTTTTTTATTTTTTATTTTTTATAATCGATGCTATCTTAACGCGAGGGGCACCGTGGTACATTTCTTTAGAGGCACAGGGGTCCACACCCGGGAAAGCCACGAGCTCCACCCACCCGCAACGCTTGGTTCTCTTGCCCCCTCCTGGGGCCGGGAGGCATTCAGCCAGGCACCTGAGCCGGGGCTGGGCCCAGGGGCTGAGCTTCCGAAGCTGGTCTCGTCCCGGACCCAGTGCTTCACTGAGGGGCCCCCAGCAGACAGCGTGGGTGCCCGTGGGTGCCGGGTGTTCATTCTTTCCTGGATGCAGGAGAGCCAGGAGGGACGGGCCCAGGCTGTCCCCCCCAGCCCCCAGCCCCCAGCCCCCGGTGACGCTCTGCTGGGTCCGCAGGGGGTGGCCGTGTGGACTTCGAGGAGTTTGTGGAACTGATGGGCCCGAAGCTGAAGGAGGAGACGGCGCACATGCTGGGGGTGCGGGAGCTGCGCATCGCCTTCCGAGAGGTGCGGGGCGGGCGGGGGCGCAGGGCGGGGCGAGGGCCGAGACCGACGGCCCCGCAGCAGGAGTGGAGGGGGGGATGGAGGGGACGGGGAGCAGGGCCAGGGAGGGGTAGGAGAGGACGTGGCTCAGAGGGACCCTCCGGAGGGTCCTCTCGGGGAAGCTTCCTGGAGCAGGAAGAGAGGGGGCTGGACTGTGGGGGGTAGGGCGTCCCAGCACAGCACGTGGTAAGGCGGGGGGAGGGAGGTTTTTTGGGGGAGGGGCTGAACCCCGCGGGGATCCCAGTTCGACAGGGACAGGGATGGACGAATCACAGTGGCAGAGCTGCGGCAGGCAGCGCCGGCCCTGCTGGGGGAGCCGCTGGCGGATCAGGAGCTGGACGAGATGCTCCGCAACGTGGACCTCAATGGGGACGGCACGGTGGACTTTGACGGTAGGTGTGCTCCCCCACCCCTGGGTGCTCCCCCCAACCCCTGGGTGCTCCCCCCACACCTGGGTGCTCCCCCCACCCCTGGGTGCTCCCCCCACCCCTGGCTGCTCCCTCCACCCCTGGGTGCTCCCTCACCCCTCCAGCGCCCAGGCCGAGCTCAGCGCCTCCTGGGATCCCTGACTGGCCGGCCATCTCTTTGCAGAGTTTGTGATGATGCTCTTCACCTGCTGAGGCCGCAGAGCAGCGGGGCTCGTGCTGCACACCCTCCCCGGGGCCCCGGACCAAAGAGACCCTCAGGCTTCTCCTGCCCCTGACGACACCTGGCTGGCAACGTGGCTCGTCACCTGACCACCCTCCCCCTCACCTCCTCCCACCCGAGGTGCTGAGAAAGCCCGCGCTCAGCTGCCTGTCGTTCCCAGGGTCAGCAGGATTTCGGTCTCTCCGGCCCCTCCGCAGGTAGGGAGCTACCATTAAGAAATGGGGCAGTTTTGCCCTGGCGGGTGTTGCTCAGTGGTTAGAGCATTGCCCCTCATACGGAAAGGTTGCGAGTTCAATTCCCAGTCGGGACACACACCTAGTTGTGGGTTCTACTCTTGGTCGGGGCACGTGTGGAAGGGACCAATTTGGGTTCCCTCTCACCTCAATGTTTCTCTCTCTATCCCTCTTCTCCCTCTCTAAAATCAATCCGCATATCTTCGGGTGAGGATTAAATAAAGCGGGCCAGTTTTAGGGGGAGGAATCAGCAGGGGTACAGATGTCCAGGGCCTTGAGGGGGAACATTATCCTAGAGAGCCCAGAACTCAGGCCTGCGCGTGAAGCAGCAGTGTGGTCTGTCCCCATGGCATGGGAAGCTGAAGACATAGGAAAGAAATTGCTGAAAAGGACACACTTTCAACCAAGGCACATAGGACTTAAAACACACACACACAAACACACACACACACTGTCACTTCTGAAGATGAACCAGGTGCTGCCCAGGGCCCAGAGGTCAGCTGGGACCTGCCCTTTCACGCCAGACGCTCGTGCTTCCATTGTCGGCCAGGCCTGGGGACCGCACCTGTGCATGAGTTTCGTGCACCGGGCCTCTAGTATTGAAATAAAAGAAGGAAGAGAGACCAATATGCAGCAACAGGATAGTATTAAAACTGAATAGGGAGATTCAAAAACTAACAATAGAACTTCTAAAAATAAAGGATATAGCCATTGGAATGAAAAAAATATTAATAAGTTAAACAGCAGATCAGAAACAGATTCGAGAGGATTAGTGACCTGGAAGCTATTGCCTGAGAAATCACCCCGAAGGTAGCCCTGAAGGATAAAAAGATGGAAAAAATTTACAGGGAAATTACAAGTCATTAAGGAGTTTCAAAAGGAGAAAATATAGAGAAGGGCATGACGCAGTATTCAGAGAGATGAAGTTTTTCCACAAAGACATTGCCCAGATGGAAGGAGCACATTGGAGCCAGAGAAGAATAAATAAAATTAAATGTATATCTACCTGGAAATAAACACAGATCCTTTATCTTCTAAAAAAAAAAAAGTTATATCTAGATGCATCTTGGTGAAACTGCAGAATGCAAAAGGAAAGTGAAAGGGCTCCCACACGTACTCCCATCGAAGGGACGGCTTCCGTAAGATGGAAAGTCAGTCCCGAATGGAGGCAGAATCTGTGCTGTCAGTAATGAGCGACATAAACTGACGAACAAAAACCGATCCAGAGACAGAGAAGCATCCATCAGGCAGTCAAACCCAAGGGAAGGTAGGGGAGGGTGGGGGGAAGGGGGAGAGATTAACCAAAGGACTTGTGTGCATGCATATAAGCCTCACCAATGGACACACACAACAGGGGGGTGAGGACATGAGTGTATGTGTGTGGGGAGGTATTGGGGGGGGGGGTAAGGACACTTATGTAACACCTAAAAAAATAAAGAAATTTAAAGGGAAAAAAAATAACAATCAGGAAAGAAACCAGTAAACACATTGGTGGATTTAAAGAAGCATTTACTTTAAAATTTTCATTTAGGGGATTTTAGAAACAAGAGGGAACTGAAATAATAGGCAAAACAAAATGGAAGGCGTGCTTCAATTTTGCTGTTGTTGTTGTTAATGCTCACCTGAGGACACTTTTTCTGTTGCTTTTCAGAGCAGAAGGGAGGGAGGAAAGGAGAGACAGAGAGACATCAATGTAAGTGAGACACATCAACTGGTTGCCTCCCACATGCACACTGACATGGGCCAGGGATTGAACCTGCAACCCAGGTACATGCCATTGGCCGGGAATTGAACATGTGACCCTATGGTTCTCAGGCCCACACTCTAACCGCTGGGCAACACCAGCCAGGGCTACATTAAAACTTTAAATGTTTGACTTGGTGTCTGTCAAAGGGTTCGTATGGCTCCAGGGTTGGCATATGTTTTCTGTGAAGGGCTGGGTGGTCAGGATTTGAGGCTGAGGACCACATTTTCTGCTGCAACCGCTCACTCCGCTTTTGTAGTCTGCGTTGCCAAGCAGCCAGAGTCCACACATAAACAAATGGGTGTGGCTGTATTGGAACTTTAATGAAGAATTAATTAAACGTGATTTATTGATACTGAAGTTTCAATTTTATAAATTTTTATGAGCTCAAAAATCTTATATCACTATTCTTTGACTTTTCCCAACTGTTACAAAAATGTGAGAACCCTTCTTAGCTTGGGGGCTCAGCTGGGCCTGTAGACTCCAGCTTGCTGACTCCTGAGTCTTGTGATACGGAAAATAACCATTTCTGAGATAACTTTGCTAAGATTGTGGAATAACAAAAAGTTAGGAGCCTGCTTACTTCCAATGAATGGTTCTTGTGATTTTTCTTTTTCCCCATGTTTGTTCTGATTATATTTATTGAAATGTAATTTTATGTCTGATTGATTTGGTAATACAAACTTTTGGCTTGATTCTGTGTTTGTTTTTAATTTCACTTTTCTAGTGTTTATTTTATTTTCAAGTATTGATTCATGACAAAATCAGACATGAAAATTGCTTCTCATTTCAGCTAGTTTAAGAACCAGTTCCTGCATCCTGGCGCCTCTATAAAAAGTGTCTTGGCTCGGGGGCCGCAGGTTGGAAGTGTGGGTGGGCCAGGAGAACAGGAGTGAGGCAGGCGTCTGGATGTTCTTTTAAAAAAAAAAAAAGTCACAGAAACCCAAAGGCGCGGTTCTGGCTGCTGCATCCAGAGTGGAGACTAGACTGAGCCCAATCCCTTAATGGCACTCACGTGTTCCTGGGGGACACAGACTGTAAACATGGAATCACATGAACAGGGTCTCCTTAGCTCACACGTGTTCAGCCAGCCCTGAGGTTGGCCGGTTGGTGACCACCAGCTCAGTGCCCCTCTCTGTCCCGCTGGTGTCATGGAACCCTGGCTATGACCCCAACTTTGCCCTTGGGTGAGTCAACCTCTCTGGGACTGTTTCATCTGTAAAATGGAGCTGAGGAAGTGAGGACCAGAAATAACAGATAGCAGGTGCTTAGCACAGATCCTGGTGCCTTCTAAGAGTTTGATAAATGGTAGCTATTATGGTCTCAGATTACAGGGTTCTCAAAGATTTTGTTTCCTTGTTCTTAAGATTCTGAGATATTTGGATTTTTCAAAATCCTGAGATGGTCTGTTCCCAATGTTCTGTGGTTCTGAGTCTTTGATCACTGGGGTTCACTGTTGAAAAGCCCTTATCCCATGTCCTTTGTCTCCTATTTCTCCCAACCCTTGGGCCTAGGAAGTAGGGCAGTGGGTGGGGGGTGGGGGGCTGGGCCGCTGCCTTGTCATGGCCCACATTCAGAGCCGTGGCATCCCAGGGCCCCAGAGCCAGACTGGAACCAGGATAGCAGCCTCCAGGCCCCAGGCCTGCGTCATCGTCATCGGGGTGCCCTTGGCCAGGACAGGAACTAATGCTGCCCCTACCGGTGGAAAAGGGGCAGGGCGGGCAATGGGGAGGCTGGAAGAGAGAGGCTCCTCCAGGCTTCCAGGGACGAAGATCCAGCTCTACCCGTAACGCACAGCCGGGCGAGTCCTGGAGCGCCAGGGCTGTCCCGTGCACGGGGCGAGATGGGCGGTCCTGGCGCCCTTCAGTTCTGGGGCAGGCTTGGCGGCAGGGGCAGGTTGGAAGGAAAGAGCAGTTCTTTGCTGGATACAAGTACCCCCTTTATTAGCGAACAACACCACCGCTCAGCAGTCTCAGGCCCGGGAATAAGTTAAGGCACAGAGCAGGCAAAGGGCGACTTTCCCGGGCGCAGGCAACGGGCCCAGGGCCGGCAGGCCCCGACTTCCTGAGCAAACTCCGGAGTGGACAATGGCCGAGGAGCGCCCCCTGGGGATGAGAGGCGGCCGCCGGCGCCGACGCGGATTCCTGCCGTCCGGCCGTCCGCGCGCTCACTTCTCGAAGTAGGGCAGGTAGAAGAACTGGAAGCCCCGCTGGCCCTTGACGGCGCAGTAGATGAAGATCACGTGGTAGACTGTGGGCGAGGCCGGTCAGCGCCTGAGCCCCTCAGGCCCCGCCCCCGGCCAGTCCAGGCCCCGCCCCATCAAGGCCACGCCCACCCCAGGCCCCGCCCCGCCCGCGGGCTCTCACCTCCCGGCACCAGCAGCAGGAAGCCGGGGACGAAGAAGATAGCGCTGGAGACACCTTCGGGAGGAGAGGAGGGGCCAGGTCAGGGCAGGGGCACCTTCCGCAGTACCAGGGCCCTTTCTGGCCGGGAGGGTGGTGAGCGATGGGAGGGCAGGGGGCTTGCCAAGGATCGCTGGGCACCAGAGGAGTGAGCGCTGCTGGAGTGGGGGGCGCTCACCTGGCGAGGGGGCCACCTCCAGTCCCACGCCGACCAGGATCAGCACTGCACACAGATGGGGCCGCAAGGGTGAGGGCGGGAGCAGGGGCAGGAGCTGGGACCGCCCACCGCACCCCCAGCATGGCCTAGGCCCGGGGAATGGTGCTCCCCCACCTGAGCTGACGGCTCCCGGGCAGCTCGCCAAACTGTTTTCAGAGCGAGGGCCCTGGCAGGCCCTGGGACACGGCTGTAAGGAGAGACTTTTATCTGCTCCTTGGTGTGGTCTTTGCGTCAATCAACACGCATTTAGGGAGCACTTGGTGTTGGGGATCCCTGGGGGCCGCAGGGGGAGGCAGATGAGGTCTCTGCCCTCATGCCCTTCCCTAATAGAGCGACCAGCAAGAACCCCCGAGCTCCTGCCCAGTGGCCGGGATGTGGTGGGTCAGATCAGACAGCATGGCAGCCTGGGGGTCTCGGAGAGCTTCTGGGGGGCAGTGGCGCCCGAGCCGAGCAGGGCAGCAGGAGCAAGGGCAGTTTACATGGAGCAGACACTGGCCAGGTGCTGCCAGACACTGGCTAAGCGTGTCACATGCACCCTTTGTCACGTTGGCCGATGAGGCATTTATTATCCCCATTTCTCAGAGGATGAGACTGAGGCACAGAGGGGAAAGTAACTTCCAGGCTGCACCTGGAGGGCAGTGGCGTTCTGACTAGACCTTCTGCTCTGGTGTCACGCAGGCAGAGAGGGAAAGGAGTGTTCCGGACAGGGACAGTGGAGGGAGCCTGGGCTTTCTAGGAGCCTCCCGCGCTGGGGAGACTGCAGACAAGAGCCCAGGTGGAGGAGTCTGGCGAGGCGTGTAGGCCCGGGAAAACTGTGGACTCTGGCCGAGGACAGTGGACGCTGGGGAAGGTGGAGAGGTCAGGCCGGGTCAACTTCCCAGACCCAAAGCGAGTTGGGGGCCCCCAGGTGCAGGATGGGGTGGGAGAGGTGAGGACTGGGCTCTGCGGCAATGGGGTGGGGGTACAGCACAGCACAGAGACTTGAGGGGCCTCTATGAGCTGTTAGGTGGTTTGTGCCCTGTACAAGAGCACCTCAGAAAGGCCTTCGTGGGGGCTGGGACTCACTCCCTGAGCCCTGGCTTAGGGCTGTGGGCCCTGCCCACTCAGAGTAGGCATCTTTTTTCTCATTCCTTCAGAGGCCTGGCGACGCCATTATTGTGGGTTTAAATCCCAGCTCATCTACGTCTTAGCTGTGACCTGACAGAGTCCCTTCACCTGCCCGAGTCTGTGTCCGCCTTTCTGGACTGATCACCACGCTCGCCCTGCTGGTGCTGAGGGGATGAGATGAGATGAGCAGGTGGCCAGTGTGAGCAGCGCTGTGCGTGCAGGTAGCGGAGAGGAACAGACGCCCAGAGCTGAGGCAAGGACGCTGCTCACTTTCTGTCCAGGCAACCCATGACCTTCCTGGAGGAGGGAGGGCAGCTGCCACAGGGGCCCCTCTGGATCCCAATCCTAGAACCTTTCTGGGGACCCTGACTCCTCAGCCCCATCGAGTGAGAAGTGTGGAGCCAGAAAACATCTGGCTGTGAGATCTGCCTGCCTGGGCCTCAGTTTTCCTGTCTGAGCAATGGGGAGAGGAGGTGGAAGGGAGAGCTGGGGATGACAGGTGTGCTGCGGATCAGGCTGGCGGGCACTCGGCAGCCCTGGCCCACGAGAACGGGCATCTCCCTGAGCAACGGGGCTCCACACCCAGGTTCCGGGTCATGACCCTGCCTCCGCCTTGCCCTGTGACCTCTGTAAGGTGAGCGAGAGAAACCTGCCCTGTGCCTGGTGCGAAGCAGACAGAGTCAATGGGTTAAACAGGCCGAGTTAGAGAATCCAGTTTGCAGCACTGAACAAGGTTCCACTTTCAACTCCCTGTGACTTCCTGGCCGTGTGATCGGGAGGCTGGGCCTGCCTCTCTCAGGCCTCAGTTTCCTCATCTATAAAATGGGGGGGTGGGGACGGCAGCCAGTCGCCTCCTCAGGGTGCTGGGAGGCTCAGCGAGCCAAGGGAGTGCAGAGCCTGCGGAGGAGGGCACCCCCCCCCCCCCAGGGGCTCAGGGACACTCACCCAGCCCCAGCAGCAGCAGCAGGAAGGAGGCCAGCACTACCCTGCGGTTCTTCTGGATCAGAGGGTGCTGAGTCCAGCTGGGTAGCAGGAGAGCGGGAGGGGATGAAAGAGGTGGCAGGGCCCACCCCCGTCTGCCACCCTCCCTGACCCAGAGGGCTGTCTGTAGTGGGCCCTTCAGGAGGGCGGTGGCTCACCTGCAGCAGGCATTGTAGGAGCGCTGGGTGCTGTTGCTGATGGTACTGAAGGACCACTGGGAGCTGCGGACGGAGGGTGCTCGGCCAGCGTCCCTGCAGGGCGGGTGGGCCGGTGAGGGGGAAAGGGAGGCCAGGAGCCATGGTAATGTGGCTGGGGAGGGGGAGGGACGAGGGCTGGGTGTTCCTATAGGATAAGGGGGCCTTGACAGGGAGGTTTCTGCAGACTGAGGTGGAAGGTTGGGGTTCAAGCTAGGGATGCTTGCAGGACATGTGACCCGTGAGAAGGTAGGGGCCAGGTCAGGCCTGGTTTTCTGCAGGATGAAGAGGCTGGTGGGGGTGGGGGGGTGAGTGGGTGAGGCTGGCACTAGGGTAGGGTGACCCTGCGGGACAGGGAGCCCAGGAGAAGGGGGATCAGGCTCCGAGTCCTTGTGGGGGAGGGTGTGAGAGCTGAGTGAGGGGAGGTGGGCTGAACTGGAGCCAGAGGAACAGGAGCAGGGGTGCGGGGTGGGTCCCCACCTGGCCCTGACCTGGTGTTGACTCCCCCATCTGGCTCCGGAGACACCGGGGCTCCTTCCTCATCGTTCTCCAGGTTCTATTCCAAACAGGGGGCTCAGGGTCACTGCGGGGCCTTCCTCAGCCCCCTCCGGGGCGGGGAGGAGAGCCAGAGCCAGCCCCAACAGCTGCTGGCCGCCGGCCCCTCCCTCCTCCTCCCCGCGGAGCCCAACAGGTTTGTGAATCATCAAACCGAAACCACCTGGTGGTGGGAGCTGGAGGCTTTGGGGGCCGGAGTGCAGGGGCTGATGGAGGGCCACAGGCATAGGTCCCGGGGCCAGGAGACAGCCCAGGTTTGGGGGTTAGGGGGGAACTGTGGGGATGGTATTTCAGAGGTTCAATACAGAGGCTCTGGATTTGGGGTGCAGGGAAGGGCAGGCCCATGGTTTTCAGGTTTGGGGCACAAGAATCTGGTCCAAGGATCCAGAGTTGGTGGAGGTCACCCGGGAAAATGGGGATTTCCAGTTTGGTGGGAGTCAAGGTGCGGGCAAGGACCCCTGTGAGTGGGGGCCCCAGCTCCCCGGGAAAGGGTGGATGGAGGCTTCCAGAGCAGAAGAGGGGATGCGGGTTCCTGTTAGATCACCGGGCCTGGACCTCAGGGGGTTGCTCATGAATAAGGACAAGGTCTGACTCGGGTACCGAGGAGGCTCCCAGCTCCCTCTCCCAACATCTGGAGAGGGAGGGGGACCAGTGCCCAGGGTGGGCAGGCCTGCGGCAGGGGTGGGAGGGAGCTCCCGGGCCGGGCTCTGGGCTCAGGTGGTGGCTGGGGGCCAGAATCGGAACCGAGGGTCCGGGCGGGGCTCTCCATCGGTGGCCACGCCGGGGAGTGGGGTGGGGGTCCGGCTCCCACTCCGGCCAGGGCCGCTAGGCAGTTCTCCCCCGAGCTGGGGTCCTCCAGGGCCGGCCTGGGGTCCCGCCCGGAGCCGGGCGGGGATGAGGAGGGCCGGGCCGGTCACCTGGTAGCGCAGCCGGGACTGCTTGTCCTCGTCGGCCGCCTCGAACCGCGCCCGGCGTTCGAAGTGCAGCGGCCCGAAGCGGGCGACCCCGCCGGACTCGGGCCCAGGGCCCGCGTCCTCCAGGGACAGCTCGAAGGCGTCATCGATGCTGAACTGGGGCCGCCCGGCGCTCATGGCCCCCCAGCTCTGGCGCCCCGCGCCCCGCGCCGCCGCCCGCGCCCGCCGCCCCGCGCGCCCGGCCCCGCCCCCGCACGCCGCGGCCTCCACCGTCGTCTAGGGAGCGGGCGCCGCCCGCCGAAGCCTCGCCCCTCCTTACGCCCCGCCCCCCGCAGGCCCGAGCTGCCGAGCGCCGAGCTGCCGAGCGGGCTGGGCGGCCTCTGGTTCGGACCGCGCTGGGCCCTAGCGCCGCCCAGCGGCCGTCTTCGCGAGCAACGGCGGCTGCCGGGTTGGGACGCAGCCCCGGGTCTGTACCGCGGGCCGGCTTGGAGGGGCTGCCCGCCAGGCGCCAGCCTACCGGCCCCAGACGCGGCCCTCGCATTCCAGCCGCTCCTTCCGGGCCAAGGAGACTCGGGGCACCGGTCCCCACCCGTACTCACCAGGGCCCTGCCCGGGCGAGGTGTTCTTCCTCTCAGCCTGGCCTCTGTGCAAACAGGCTCAGAGAGTGTGTGGCTTCCCCTCCCACTCAGCAGCCAAAGTGTTCTTTAAAAAACATACCCGATTCTTTTCTCGGTGTGTTAGATAAAAGTTTTTAAAAAGTGCAAAAGCAAGTGTGCTGCTAAGACACTCCTCTGCGTAAAACCCCTGTGGTTTTCCATTGTGGTCAGAACAATATCTGAACTTCTCCTGACCGAGGCCCACGAGGCTCTGAATGCTCTGGTCTCATCAAGGCCCTCTCTGCCCTTCCTCACCCGCCTCAGCCGAACCGGCCAAGCTTACTCCCACCTCAGGGTTTCTGCACCTGCCGTTCCCTGTGCCTGCAAAGCACTTATCCCGCAGGGAAGCCATCCCTTTCTCTGCCACGTAGTCAGTTTCGGTTTCACATCCTATAGCATTTACCTTGATTTATCCTGGTAGTTTTATTCACCGCTGTGTCTGTGGTGCCCAGAACATTGTTTGGCACTAAGTACATACTCAATAAGTGTTTGTGGAAGAAATGAATGTGTGCTCTGTTAAAATCCCAAATGCTTGCAAGTGGAAGAAGTGGTATTTGAACGAAGGTCCCCCTGGCGCCAACGGTGTTCCTTCTCTCCCACCCAGCCGTCCGCTTTACTGTATTGACACAGCTGTGTCAACCGTGCCTCTCCGTTTGTGACACATCATCCCTATGAGCCATTTCCTTCTTCCCCTCCCCATCTTCCCTGCTCCCCGCTCCCTTCCATCCGTGTGTCAGCCCGTCTCCCCGGATCCTGCCGGGCTTCCTACTGCACATGGCACTGGCTCTTATGCGGATGTGCTTCCAATTTAAAACATGGTGTCATGCGTGAAACTCATTCTGTTGTTTACATTTGTGCATTTTTACACTCAGTACCAATGTTCTCCACATGCGTCTCACTTGTTGCTTCTGGCTGCATGTTGAGCTCCTCGCGCTTTTCTTATCCACCACCCCCACCAAGTGGTGCACACCGAGCCTGGCCTGCGGCCCCAGCACGTCGCATACGTCACTGCTGTGGACATCTCTACATTGTCCCCAGAGGGGCCGTCGGGGAATTCTGCTTGAAAGTGGGACTTGTGGGCCATGGAGTCCGTGGACCCTTGACTTCACAAAGTACCACCACAGATGCTCTCCTAAGTGGTTGTATGAATTTGCACACCCACGTTTTTAAGTGCACAGTTCAGTATTATTAAGTACACAACCAATCTCCAGTACCTTTTCATTCTGCAAAACTGAAACTCTATACTCTTTAAACAACAACTCTCCATTTCTCCCTCCCCCATAGCCAACCACCATCCAACTTCCTCTCTATGAATGTGACCACTCTAGGCTAGGCACCTCATATATTTTTCAAATACATTTTCTTTCTTTTAAAAAAAAAAAAAAAATATATATATATATATATATATATATATATATATATATAATTGATTTTTTAAAGAGAGGAAGAGAGAGGGACAGAGAGTTAGAAACATCGATGAGAGAGAATCATTGATCAGCCGCCTCTTGCACGCCCCCCACTGGGGATGTGCCCGCAACCAAGGTACATGCCCTTGCCCGGAATCGAACCTGGGACCCCTCAGTCTGCAGGCCAACGCTCTATCCACTGAGCCAAACCAGTTTCGGCTCAAATACATTTTAATTTTTTTTTCTTTTGAGAGGATGGGATAGGGACAGAGAGGGAGCAACATTGATGAGAGAGAAACATTGATGGGTTGTGTGTCCTGGCTGAGGATCAGGGGCCTTTCAGTGCATGGGACAACACTCAACCAAGTCACACGGCCAGGGCTGTATTTCATATTGTTACCAGAAAGGGGAGCTGGCCCGGAGCTGGTCTGCCTAGGGCAGGCCGGTAGTGAGCGGGCTCTGGACTTCGTGAGTCTATGTGATGTTTAGAGGAAGTTTCCTAAAGCCGGGGACAGTGGAACAGGGAAGGATCTAAGGCAGAAGCAGCAGCAGCGGAGATGCTAGGTGGGGGATGGGCCTCGGCTGGGCTGCTCTGCTCACTCAGAAGTCAGGGAAAAGGGGGCCTTGGGGACAAGTGCAGGGGTGAATCTGGGATGAGCTGCCACTGCGTACTGCTCCCTGGTTGCAAGCCTCTTGGGAGTCCCCCGGAGTTCAGGAGATGCATGCCTGTGGGGGAAGACGTGGAGGAAGGGAAAGGCAAGGGAGTGCTCCCAGGAGGAAGAACAGGAGCTAGGAACAGGTTTATGAGGGTTTTTTAAAAGCTGGGAGTTTAAAGGAGGATTAATAGAAAATTCATCAATTTTATGCTGATGTGCCAAAATGAGATTAATTCCCTTAACCTCATCCGTCCTTGGATGTGGCTGGCACAAATGGCACTAATTGGATTTCTGCTATCTGTTTCCCTGGGTAGGGTGATGTAAGCTATTTACCCTCCTGTCCTGGAGGAGAAGTGCAAACCATCTACTCTTTTGTTGTTTTTAAATATATTTTTATTGATTTCAGAGAGGAAGGGAGAGGGAGAGAGGGATAGAAACATCAATGATGAGAGAGAGGATCATTGATCAGTTGCCTCCTGCATGCCCCACACTGGGGATCGAGCCTGCAACCCGGTCATGTGCCCTGACCAGGCATTGAATTGTGACCTCCTGGTTAATAGGTCAATGCTCAACCACCGAGCCACACTGGCCAGGCCAAACCATCTTTTTGTTGTTCCTCACTGGAGGATATTTTTCCATTGATTTTTTTTTAGAGAGAGTGGGAGGAGAGACAAAGAGAGAGAAACATCGATGTGAGAAAGACACATGGATTGGTTGTCTCCTGTACGTGCCCCAACCAGGGCCGGGAATCTCATGCTCTTGACCAGAATCCAACCTGGGACCCTTCAGTCCCCGGCTGATTCTCTAATCACTGAGCCAAACCTGGCAGGGCCAAACCACCTACTCTTAAGTGTCCTTGGTTTAGGGAAGATAAGATTTATTAGATGGCTGCTAACTGCTGGGATCTAGATTTACTAGATGGCTGCACACTGTTTGCTTCACTCTCTGTCTCCACTTCCCTGTTCCTCTTGTCCCGCCTCACTAGCCTCTCTCCGTAGGAAGCATATAGAATCTCCCTTGTTGTGAGTGGCATTCATTTAGATATTGATGCATTTTATATACACTAGTGGATTCAAGTAACTTAATATTTCATTTAGAATTTTTCCTATCTATAGTTATTAGTAAAATGTTGTATAATCTTCTTGCCTTATGATATACGTAACTGGTTCAAACACCAAGATTAAAGAAGCCTTGTAAAATACTTTGGTCAGCTGAGGGGTGAGGAGGGGTTAGAGAGCAACCAAAGGACTTGTGTGCCTGCATATTAGCATAACCAATGGGCACGGACACTGGGGCGGAGGGGGCTTGCCCAGGGTGGGAATGGCTGGGGTGGGGTGGGGATCAATTGGGGGAAAATGAGACCTACCATATTTGCCAGCGTATAAGACGACTGGGCGTATAAGACGACCCCCTAACATTTCCACTCAAAATACAGTTTGTTATATACTCACCGTATAAGACTACCCCCTCTTCCCCACACCTTCCACACACCAAATAAAAGGTAAAACAATATCAGATTTGATTTCAACATTTTAATTTATATTCAAATGCTTATGACATGCAGGAAAACTGTCACAAGGCTGTATGTAATCAAACATATACATAAAACTGTGCAAGTTTATTATTTAATCGCGAATCTTCAATGCATATGTAAAGAAATATACGGTAACCCGAATTTACCACACTCGCAAAATCGCATAACAGCAAAATCGCATAACAGCTGAGCATACACCCAGGAGCGCTGCGGATGCCTGAAAGGTATGTGGAATGAAGTGGGCGGGCATCGGGAGGCCACTATGGCACGGGGCAAGCACTATCTGAAGTGTACCTGGCGTATAAGACGACCCCCCACTTGGAGGCATATTTTTCAGGGCCAAAAAATCGTCTTATATGCCGGCAAATACGGTATGTAAAACTTTAGACAATAAAAACAAACAACAAACAAAAACTTCTTGTACTGGTTAAAAAAGAAGAAACAAACAAAGCACGTTGCCTTCACCTCAGAGGTCCTGCCTGTCTGGGGGGGGGTGGGCTGGTTGTGGGAGATGAACCAACGTTAATATTGGGAGCACCTAGCACCTGGGCGGCAGGGGACTAACAATAACCCCTCGCAGTTATGACGGTGCGATGTAGACAGTGCACAGGTCCCAAGACATTCCTGACCTGACGACCTAAACCTTGTGGACGAGAGAGGGGCACGCACTCAACCTGACCAGCTCAGGGAGGCTACCTGGTGGCCTTACCAACTCGGAAACTAAAAATAGCCATGTAGGATGGTCTGGAATGAAAACTTTCTAACCAGCCCACAAATCCTCTCACTGTTATTGTGGACTGTACACTTTCCTGCATCCACCCATGTAAAAGACGCTTGTCTATTCATTGTACTTTTTATTCCATCCCGGGGTTTTCCCTGCTTTGCTTCCTCCTGCCTCCCGGCCTCGCGCATCTTCCCCTTTGGTTCTTGGTCTACACCAAGTGGTAGAACGGCTGCTTTCGGGAGCATCTTCTCCATCCGCTGAGATTTTGCTTCCTGGCAATTGTCTCAGTTTGGCTCAAATAAACCTCCCTGTAGGTTGGAACGTTTCTTACGCTGACAACCCCAGAGTGGGAGCAGAAGGCTCTCACAGCTGTTGCTCACAGCTAGTTTGCGGGGAGGGAGGGAATTGTTGTTTTAGCCCCAAAGTACCTGACGCCTGTCACTTCATGTATTACCTTATATCTACTGGGCCTCCACTCTGTGCCAGTCACTGTGGATTCAATGGTGATAAAACCCCTCACCCCAACCCTTCATGGCACTTTCTCAGTACCTTGGGGAGCTTCCAGTTCCCACAGAGATGCCGAAACACTCCCCCCTTCTTACTCACGGTTTTGCTCTTTATTTTTATTTATTTATTTTTTAAAATATATTTTATTGATTTTTTTTTTTTTTTTTACAGAGAGGAAAGGAGAGGGATAGAGAGCTAGAATCATCGACCAGCTGCCTCCTGCACACCTTCTACGGGGGATGTGCCCGCAACCAAGGTACATGCCCTTGACAGGAATCAAGTTGGGACCCTTCTGTTCGCAGGCCGAGAACCGGTTAGGGCTGCTTTTTATTTTTGAAGGAGGAAAAAAAATTCAGGATTTAAAAGTCGCAATTATTGTGCTAGACTTGCAAGAAGAAAAAGCCAGAAGGGGATACACAAAAACAGTTTTTGGGAACTGGCCTTACAGTGGGTTCGCCCCACCCCGCCCCATTCTCCTCTCCGGGGTCTGAAATGCTGTTAGGCTGTTGGTACAGCTTTAAACGCGGCGGCACGAGGCCCAGTGGGCGGGCCGCGGCCCCAATCCATTCAAGGACCTGTTTGCCGGAGCCGCCCCGCCCCGCCCCGCCCCGCCCCGCCCGCCCCGCAGACCCCGCCCCTCAGCCAGGCTTCCGTTCACGCCCCGCCCTCGGGTCCGCCTCAGGCCCCGCCCCTGCCCAGACCTGCGCGCTCAGCCTCAGTGCGGAGAACCAATCACCTTCCGTTTCCGCGTCCGGCCCCTCTTTGGCGTCTGCCCTCAGCCAAGATGGCGGCACCTCGGAAGTTGCCGAAGCGCCAGCAGTTGCCGAAGCAGGTCCGGAAGCTGCCGAGCGAATCCGGAAGTTACCGAAAGAGAGCAGCGGGTAAGGAGGATGGCGGATGTCATCGCAAGACTCCGGGAGGACGGGATCCAAAAGCGTGTGATACAGGAGGGCCGAGGGGAACTCCCCGACTTTAAGGATGGAACCAAGGTTCGTGTCTCACCCCGTCCCCTTAACCCCCCTGGGCGGCGCGCGTGCGAGGCGGGAGGAGGCCTTAGGCGAGAGGTTGCGCATGCCTATAGAACAGCGGCCGGTGACCCTCCCGCTCACATGCAGAACTCGACGCTGATTGGCCTGAATTTAAGTCGGGGATGAATTTGGATGCGTCTGCCCCGCCCCCCTGGCCTGGCTGGGTGGCTGTATGGGCCCGGGAGGCGGACTGGCCCTATAAACGGGTTGGGGGAGCTTGACCTAAGCGCCTGCTTGGACCCAGTGCCGGAGAAGAACCCAACCCGAGCTAGATACCTGGGTCTGGGAGGGACCCTGGACTGGGGAGGGGGCCCATGTTGCAAGGCTTAAGATCTTTTATAGATGGGTGTTCTTTTTTCTTTTTCCCCCCAATATATTTTTTATTGATTTTTTACAGAGAGGGAGAGGGGATAGAGAGCTAGGAACATCGATGAGAGAGAGAGACATCCATGAGCTGCCTCCTGCACACCCCCCACTGGGGATGTGCCCGCAACCAATGTACATGCCCTTGACCGGAATCGAACCCGGGACCTTCCAGTCTGAAGACTGATGCTCTATCCACTGAGCCAAACCGGTTTCGGCTAGATGGATGTTCTTAAAACATTTAGACCAGCTCCCATTGTTTAGATGGGAAAACTGAGGTTCCAGAGAGTAGGCCCTGAGGTCAGGTCTGCCAGATCAGAACCCTTTGGCAGCGTTCCGACTGCTCTACCTTGCATCCTGAGACAGATAAAGTAGAGCCTCCTGCCTTCCTCCTTTGTACGTTAAGGCCTCTCCTGCCTCCTCCCCCAAACAACCTGCATCAGCTGCTGCTCCTGCAGTTCTGTCCTCCTGGAGATCCTTTCCCTGATGCCACTTGCCTGTGGAGTATGGAACTGCCCTGGGGTAGCCCTGTGCCCAGCAGAGCAGCCATGCAGGCCAGGTATATTGAGGGGAGGGCACATCCTAGCCTGGCCCCATGTGAGTGCTCCGAGGACAGAGGGGAACTGCACCCCTCTAGTGATGATTTGTATGAAGTGGGATCCTTGTCCAGATTAGAGAAGGGGTGTGGGTGTGGCTGCATGTCCCCATGAAGAAGGTGCTGGCAAGGGAGATTTTGGTTGGAACCGACACCAGAAGGCGAGAACATGGTGAAGATAGTAGAGTTCTGTGAACAATGCCATTGAGAGAACAGGGACGGGAGATATTAAATGACCAGTCATCAGCACTGATTTATGCTCACTCTATAATCACTTTGCTAAATGCTTTACAAGCTTATCTCATTTCCACAATGTGGGACGAGTACTGTCACTGACTTCGTTTCCCTGGTGTGGAAACGGAGCTCAGAGAAGCAGCATGGCGCGTGAAGAGTGTGGGCTCCTCCAGCCACCGCCCGTTGAGGGTTGGGGCTTCAGACCTCTTCTCTCTGCACTCACCCCCACGTGACCTCTTCCAGGCTCAGCTCTTTAAACAAATTCTCCATGCCTGGACTACCCCCAAATGTTTATCCCTAGCCTTTACCTCTCCCTTAAACTTGATAGCTAGCTCCCTACTCACCATCTCCACCTGGATATCTGGTCGGCAACTCAGATCGCGCCACCCGTGCCTTCCCCCTCTTGGTGAAGGGCACCTCTAGCCTTCTGGCTGCTCAGGCCAACTACCATCCATGGCTCCTCTCACCCCACAGCAAAACCTCAGGATACACCCAGGGTCTTACCACTTGCCCCATCAATGCTGTGGTTCAAGCCGCCACGGTCTCCCCGGGTTACTTCAGTAACCTCCTCACTCACCTTCCTGCTTCTGCCCTCGCCCCTCTACGACCTGCTCTCGTCTCAGCAGCAGCAGGACACACATCCCATGACATCACATCCGTCCTCTGCTTGGATCCACCGAGTGGCTTCCATCTCAGAGTAAAAAAACAACGTCCTCATAACACATGGCTGACAGGCCCTGGGGGGTCTACCCCTGCTGACCCCATGACCCCATGGTACACCCCTCCCCTACAATCACTCTGCTTCTGCCAGTGATCCTGCAGCCTCCTGAACTTACCATAAGCTATCCCTCCGTGAGGCTTTTGTGCTGCTCCTTTTGGCCTAGAAAGTCAACGCTGTCTTGCTAACGCAGCTTCTACCTGGCTTGCTTCTCCCTACTCCCTTTATTTTATTTTTAAAATATATTTTATTGATTTTTTTTTACAGAGAGGAAGAGAGAGGGATAGAGAGTTAGAAACATCAATGTGAGAGAAACATCGATCAGCCGCCTCCTGTACACCCCCTACTGGGGATGTGCCCGCAATCAAGGTACATGCCCTTGACCGGAATCAAACCCGGGACTCTTCGGTCTGCAGGCCGACGCTCTATCCACTGAGCCAAACCGGTTTCGGCTCCCTACTCCCTTTAGATCTCTGCTTAAAGGTTGCCTTCCCCATCCCATATACACTCTCCTTGCCTTAGCTGCTGTTTGTTTTCTGATGTACAGCACTGCCTCCACCTTACATAGCACATTGTTTGAGGCCCATCTCTCCGGTAGACAGCCCACGTGAGCTGCATGGGGCGGGGACCAGCTCTGTTCTCCGCCGTGTCTAGCACGGGTACAGAGCAGGTGCCGTGACTATTGGTTGGGGAATAACCAGAGCCAGGCTGCTGGGCTCCCCTCCCAGGCCATCCTCCCACTGGCCATGGGACGTGAGCCCCTTCTTGCCCTCTCTTGGACTCACTTTCCTCACTCGGTGGTGGGTCAAGGTCAGGTGGTGACCCTGGGCAAGCCCTGCCCCTTAGGCTGTCTGCAGGCTGGGAGCGGCTTTGTTTTGGGGCTGGGCGAGGGCTGATACCCCTGCCTGACCCCTCACGGGCCTGCAGGCCACCTTCCACTACCGGACTCTGCACAGCGGTGAGGAGGGCACGGTGCTGGATGACAGCCGGGTGCGTGGCAAGCCCATGGAGCTCATCATTGGCAAGAAGTTCAAGTTGCCCGTGTGGGAGACCATCGTGAGCACCATGCGCGAGGGGGAGATCGCCCAGTTCCACTGCGACGTCAAGGTGCCTGAGTCTTACCTCTGCCTGCATGTCTGTCCAGCCACCCCCACTGCCCATGCCAGGGCCTCTACCCTGGCCCACCAGCTCCCCCGGGCACCGCACACCAGGAGGACACAGGCATCCCAGCCCCTCTCCTGCCTTCTCCTCTCCGTGAGCCACACTGTAGCCAGGGGACTGGTTCTCAGATGGAAAGGACCCACTCAGGTCCTTGCTTCAGGCCTCTCTGTTCCTGGTGCTCACTTGGCCCTGTAGGCCTCCTCTCCCTTTCCATCCCCTCTTCTCCCCTCCCCTCCCCTTCCCGCCTTTCCTTTCTATCCTTTTTGGCCAAACTTCTCCCTCATACCTCACAGTAAATTCCTGGGTCACCGCTCCCAGGAAGTCCTCCATGACTGCTAGTAGTTGGCTTGCACCCCTCCTTGGGTCCTTCAACCCATCTTGCCTTGGATCTGGTCCTCTGCCTGCATCTCAGCTACTTCAGGGCAGGGGTAGGGCTTGTTTTCCTCCAGTTTCAAAATGCCCAGCGTAGCCCTGGTCCGTGTGCCTCGGTTGGTTGGGCATTGTCTAGCACACTGGTTTGATTTCTGGTCAGGGCACATGCCCGGTGTGAGGGCTTGATTCCTGGTGGGTGGCATGTAGGAGGCAGACAATTGATGTTTCTCTCTTTCCTTCCTCTCTCTCTCTTAAAAAAAATAAAAATAAAAATAAATGCCCAGCATGGTCCAGTCCAGACCCAAGACTCAGGAGTGCCTATTGGCTGGATGAGACGGCAAGGCCAGTGAGGAGAGCTGGTTAGACTGGGGTGGGGTAGTATATATATTTGCTTTGATTTCAGAGAGGGAGGGAGAGGCAGAGACAGAAACATCAATGATGAGAGAGAATCATTGATCGGCTGCCTTTTACACGCCCCCTGCATGCTCCCTACCAGGGATTGAACCCGCAACCCGGGCATGTGCCATGACTGGGAATCAAACTGTGACTTCCCAGTTCATAGGTCCAAGCTCAGCCACTGAGCCGCTCTGGCCGGGCATAGGGTGGGAGTCTTATTCCCACCACCCCAGCAGCTGTTCCTAGTGAAAGGGCAAAGGCTGGGTGCCCTGTGGCTAAGGGTCTCCCCTGTGGGCTGTGAGGTGGCTGCCCGGAACTCAGCTCTGAGACGGGCCCTGAATGGGGCGGGGGGGGGGGGGGCAGCAGAGGGACCCCAATAATGGACTCCCAGGAGGAAGAGGTAAGAATCACTCTGGGCCTGTACGAACGAGGGAGACGGGTTGACAGTGGGGGTGGGTGATTGCCGGGTTCGGTGCCCAGAGCGGTGGAAGGACCTGGGGCTTCACTGGGGGAGGGGGCTGGGCTGCTGGAGCCCAAGGGGAAAGGCCTCCTGGGTTTTAGCAGAGGGGCTGGACCAGCTGCGGCCCCTCCCTGGCCCCCAGGGTCCTTCCCCGGGTGGTGATGGGCAGGGCTGGGCGTCTTGGGCCACACTGACGGCCCCTGCTGCCCACCATCCTGTGCAGCACGTGGTCCTGTACCCACTGGTGGCCAAGAGTTTGCGCAACATCGCGGCCGGCAAGGACCCCCTGGAGGGCCAGCGGCACTGCTGCGGCATCGCCCAGATGCACGAGCACAGCTCCCTGGGCCACGCCGACCTGGACGCCCTGCAGCAGAACCCCCAGCCCCTCACCTTCGACATCGAGATGCTGAAGGTGAGCAGCCGCCAAGGCCCAGCCTCGGAGCGGGCCCGTAGGCACCGTGGATAGACTGGGGGGTACGGCAGGCAGGTACCAGAACACCCTGTGAACCCCTGGCTGACCCCAGGGGCTCCCCCTCGGCCCCTCCTTCCCCTCAGTGTCTGTGAGGGCAGGGACCTCACCGTCCCATTCACTGCTCGGTCTCTAGAACCTGGCACGGTGCTGGGCACTGGGAGAGGCGGCTACATGAGTGGGTGTTGGTGGTCAGTGAAGGAACGGCAATGTGGTTTGGGAATCCATTGCTGGAGGCCGAGCGCCCCTTGACTCGGCCCGCACTCCGGCAGGTGGAGGGCCCTGGCACATACCAGCAGGACCCGTGGGCAATGACGGATGAGGAGAAGGCAAAGGCGGTGCCGGTCATCCACCAGGAGGGCAACCGGCTGTACCGCGAGGGTCACGTGAAGGAGGCCGCTGCCAAGTACTACGACGCCATCGCCTGCCTCAAGAACCTGCAGATGAAGGTGCTGCCCTGAGGCCGCGGCAGGTGGGGGGAGGCCGAGTGGAGCCAGGGGCCCGGGTCTCAGCGTCCGTGTCCCTCTCCTGCCCCCTACGCCCCCAGGAACAGCCTGGGTCCCCGGACTGGATCGAGCTGGATCAGCAGATCACGCCACTGCTGCTCAACTACTGTCAGTGCAAGCTGGTGGCCCAGGAGTATTACGAAGTGCTGGACCACTGCTCCTCCATCCTCAACAAGTACGACGGTGAGCGCGGGCACTGGGCTGCTGGGTGGGCGGGGTCAGGCGAGCGGCCTCCTCCTCCCTGGCACCCCTGGGCACTGGAGTGCAAAGACGGAGCCTTTGCCATCACCCCGACTCCGTCAGCTGTCCCCCCCCCAGGCAGGGCATGTCCTGATGTGCCAATGAGGTGTGAGTGGGGAACGGGAGCTCTGTCCCATGACAGACCCCACGGTGCAGGAGGCATACTGGGCAGCTAGCTGGCCCCCGCTCATGCCTTGCCTGCCTGCTGCCTCCTGCCACCCCCCGCAGACAACGTGAAGGCCTACTTCAAGCGGGGCAAGGCGCACGCCGCCGTGTGGAATGCCCAGGAGGCCCAGGCTGACTTTGCCAAGGTGCTGGAGCTGGACCCCGCCCTGGCACCCATTGTGAGCAAGGAGCTTCGGGCCCTCGAGGCACGGATTCGGCAGAAGGACGAAGAGGACAAGGCCCGCTTCCGGGGTATCTTCTCCCACTGACAGGGCCCTGCCCACCCTGCCCAGCTCACTGCTGCCACTGCCAGCCCACCTGCCCCCACGATATCATGCTTCTCTGTACATAAAAGCCTTATTTATCTCTCTCTGCGCCTGCTGAGTGCACTCACTGGGACAGGTGGGAGCCATCACCCCACACTTTCTGGTACTCGGATGGTGTTGGGGGACAGAGAATCAGGGTTCTAATCCCAGCACCCGGTTCACCAGCCTCAGCGTCCTGACAGAAATGAGGGTGACCTCTGCCACAAAGGAAGCATTTCTTGCTGCCAGAGCTGGGGTGCCCGGAGCCTTCGGTCTTAAGGGGGAGACAGTTCGTGCTTGAGCGAGATGGTCTCCCTGCCCCTCCGACCTCTGACCCAATGGTCCCCTCGTCTCAGCTTCTGGAGGCAGAGGTCTCAGTGAGGAGCCACGTCTGGGCTGAGGGAGCCCCTTGCGCGGAAGCGCCGGCTCAGGTGGGAGGGCCAGGGGCTGACTCTAGCAAAGGCCTGGCTGGGTAGAGGTGAAGACAGCCTTCGGGGCCCAGGAGGGGCCTGTCTCTGACCGGCTGTCTGGCTCTGGATGCTTCCTGGCCCTCTGCCGGGCAGACTGGAAATGGTGGGCGTGGCTACCGGAGACCAGGCAGGTGGGCACTCGGGTGGGATGTGGGTGGTGTTTATTGTCATGGTTTACACACCGAAAGCCTCTGGGTCTTGCGGCTCCCTCCCCCGCCCCCTGGTCTGGGTCCTCCCACCTGAAGGGAAGTAACACGGAGGGGCAGGCAGAGATGCAGGGTGTGGAGGTGGGAGGCTCCGCTGGGCAGACGTGCTGGGTGGACGCCAATGCCCCCGCCCCCCACACCTGGTCGCCTGGGCCCCTGACTGTGAATAAATAACCCGAGTCCAGCCACAGCTCAGGCCTCACCGCAGTCCAGCTTGAGGCTGATGCTTCGGCCCTTGCCCCGGCTCAGCGTGGTGGGCGGCGTGCCGGGGCCCTCCCGCTCCGCCTGGCTGGGGCCCCGGGAGCGCAGCAGCTGGCTCTGCTTGCGGAGGAAGTCCACGGGGGCGGCCCCGCCGTAGCTGCTCTTGGCCAGCGTGGCCCTCGAGGGTCCCGTGGGGGCGTGGGGGTGGGCGCCGGCTTCCAGCTGGCCCAGGTGGGCCACGTAGCCATCTGACAGGAACTGTGGGCAGAGGCGGGCAGGGATGAGGGCGGTGGCCTCAGGCCCGCACACTGCCCTCCGTCCCCCAGGCTCCCGGTCCGTGCTGGCCGAGTTGTAGGCCCGGCAGAGCCAGCCCCCGAGTCTCTCAGCAGATAGGAACCTGGGCTGGAGCAGGCACCTTGGCCTTCCTCCTGGCCCTGCCCCTCCCGAGCCTCAGTTTCCTCATCTCTAAAGGGGGCTTCTTTGTGGGGGGTTAGTCATGGCAGTTAACATTCTCAAGCCTGTGTTTTGTGCCCAGCTCTGTAAATCACATGACCTTCATGATAGCTGTCAAGGCCAGTGCTATTTTATCATTTCCATTTTACAGACAGGAAATCGGGGCTTAGAAAGGTCAGGGTGGAGAGTATCATGCTAAGTGAAATAAGTCAGAGAAAGGCAAGTATCACATGATCTCACTCATATTTGGAATCTAAGTAACAAAATAAACTGATGATGCCGAAACCGGTTTGGCTCAGTGGACAGAGCGTCGGCCTGCGGACTGAAAAGTCCCAGGTTCGATTCCAGTCAAGGGCATGTACCTTGGTTGCAGGCACATCCCCAGTAGGGGGCGTGCAAGAGGCAGCTGATTGATGATTCTCTCTCATCCATGTTTCTAACTCTCTATCCCTCTCTCTTCCTCTGTAAAAAATCAATAAAATATATATTTTTAAAAAGAATTACAATCACCTGACAAGACAAAATGAAAAGTCCATATAAAAAAATAAAAAATAAATAAAACAAACTGATGAATAGAGTGGATCTAGAGAACACGGAAGCATGGAACTGAGTGTGAAATCTCAGAGGGAAGGTGGGGGAGGATGGGTGGGTGGTAGGTAATCAGCCAAAGACCTTGTATGCGTAACCCATGGACACAGACAATAGGTGCAGGAGGTCAGGGGTGGGATGGGGGGTGAGTGGAGGGGAAAAAAGGGACATGTAATATTTTCAACAATAAAGAATTATGTAATAAATAAATAAAATGACAAGAAAGAGAAAAAGGTCCAGGCTCACGCCCAGGGCCATGCGACATGCAGTCAGCACTCCAGCCCAGTTATCAATACTGATCTGCCCAGCAGCTCCGAGCTGCTCAGGACCCATGTCCTAGGAGGAGCCAGATCCCCTAAAGCCAGCCACCCTTCCCATAGCCGCCCCCCTCAGCTCAGGTGGACCGATGACCCGAAACCCAGTCCCCTAGCCCTCACCTGGCACTGTGCTTGCAGCTTCCGCACAGCGCGGCCCACGATGTAGGTCTGGCTGGGGGGCAGGCCCAGAGCCGCATATACAGCCACATCTTTGGGGGATCCATAGCCGGCCACGATGTTCAGTTCCACCTGCGGTGGGGGAGGCCAGTCAGCCACCCCTGGGACAGGGCCTGAGGCTGGGGTGGGGTCTGGTGGGCTTCCTGAGTCAGATAGATTAGGGAGCCAAGCTAGTTGGGCAGGTGGGGCAGAGTCCATGTCACCGGCACCCATGGGAGGCAAGACTGACTGGGTCTCCCTGGTTGGCCCGAAGGATTAGAGACCCTTTGGAACATGAGAGGGCGGGACCGTAGAACAATTAAGGTCCCAGAGATGAGCTGAGGGCGGAGGAGATGGGCTGAGGGCGGAGGAGATGGGCTGAGGGCGGAGGAGATGGGCTGAGGGCGGAGGAGATGGGCTGAGGGCGGAGGCGGGTCCCTTCCCATCCCGCACCTCCTGCACCAGGCTCTGCAGAAACATGGCTTTCTGGCGCAGCGGGTCATGGGTGAGGCCGTCACAGAAGGAGACGACGCCGTGGGGGAAGTTGTGCTGCGACAGCCAGGCCACCACTCGGTGCTTCTGCATATCTGGCCGGCCCGTCACATAAACAATCAGGTAGCCCGCATCCTGCCAGTGCCTGCGGGTGGGGTGGCAGTGAGCTCCAGGCGCCAGGCGGGGGTCGGCCTCCAGGGTGAGTCCGGGCGGCGCGCCTACCTGACCACGTCCACGGCGCCGGCGCGCACCTTGGGGTCGCTGCCCATGATGGAGACGCTGGCAGTGAAGGAGCCGTCTATGCTGAAGACCACGGCCTCCGTGCCGCGGGCCACCACCGTCAGGCAGCACTCGGCGTAGGTGTGGTCGCCCCTGCGGTCCACAGGTGAGGTGAGCAAGGGGGCGGCGGCCGAGTCCCAGCCCTCGGGGGAGTGGCCGGCCTGGCGCTCACCTGACCATCATCCGCACTGGGTAGACGCCAATGCCCAGCGCACGCTCAGGGGGCACCGGGAAAGTGAGGCGGCCAGAGCTGCTGGTGACCTCCGTGCCAAAGTGGATCCACTTGCCGGACAGTGGCTGTGTCATGATGTAGACGTCCACCTGCGGGGAGAGTGTGAGCGCCCGTGGGGCGGAGAGCCTGGTGCGGAGGAGGGCAGAGGTGGGCTTGTCGTTAGGGGTGGGTGGGGCCTCGGGGAGCTGTGTGTGTGTGTGTGTGTGTGTGTGTGTGTGAGTGAGAGTGTGTGTGTGTGTGTGTGTGAGTGTGTGTGACAATAAAGACACAGGAGGCAGGACGGGGACACCGACTTGGGGGTGTGGTGGGCCGATGGGGGCCCTGACCTTCTCTCCGGTGAGCGTGACCACGTCCAAGGGCCCGTACATGAAGCGCCCGTTCAGCACCTGGGGGCGGCCCTCGCACACCACGGTGTCGCTCGCCCGGTGGTTGGAAGTGACGTTCTGCTGGGAGGAGAGAACATGGGGACAGCCAGGTGTTGGGGACGCAGAGGAAGCAGATGAGAGAGAGAGAGAGAGAGAGAGAGAGAGAGAGAGAGAGAGACGGGCACCCAGACCAGGAGATGGGGCGGGGCTGGGCGGAGGGCCCACGGCCAGGAGGGCCCTGTGACCGGACTGTGACATGATCGGAGGCCGAGGAGGAGCGGGGTGGGTACCTGCCCACCAGAGACCTAGCTTGCAGGGGGAAAGGGTTCCCAGGGGCGGGGCTGAGGGGCTCCCTCGGGCGGGATGGGAAGGCCGTGTGGGCGGGGATCCGGCGGCCAGGGGCTGGACACCTACTCGGATCTTGACTTGGGTGCGTTTGCGCTGCCACTTCTCCCGGGGGAAGGCCGGGCTGTAGATGGACGGCTCCTCGCACTCGGCCAGCTGCGGCTGCTCCTTCTCGATCACCTGCAGGGGCCCAGCTGGGTCACCTGCACGGGGCTCTGGGCTGCCCTCCCCCAGCCCGCAGCCCCCGCCGCCCCCTTCCTCTCTGGTCCCCTCGCCCCGTCCACCCCCGGGCCCACCTGGCGCAGGATGAAGGCCACCACGTCCGCGGACTCCCAGTAGCTGGCGTGGAAGAGGTGGGGCAGCGTGACGGTGGGGAAGGCCGTGAGCGCCTCGGGGCAGTAGAGCGAGTAGTCAATCCGCTTGGTCCCCCACCATCGCTCCAGGACTGCACAGCCACGGTGGGCAGTGAGTCAGGGTGGCTCCCCCCGGTGCCCACCTGCCTGGCCCCTGGGTGCTCTTCCCGCCCTGCTTTCCTCCGAGCCTGGGTGCCGGAGGGGAGGGGCAGAGCGGGGGCCGGGGGCCGGGGGCCGTGGCCGCTGACTTACTCTTAACCACCTCACTGGTGGTGCTGGGGGCAGCCGGCTGGGCCTGTGGCTCGGCGCCTAACTCGCCGCCCTTCCAGAAGGCACCGCTGGTAGAGGTGGGCGTTGAGGGCACCAACATCTCCAGCTCCTCCAGAAAGAGGCCTGAGTGGGTCTGCAGGGTGTCAGCTGCGGGAGGAGGGGCAGCCTCAGCAGCAGACAGGGCCCGAGGGCAGCCGAGTGCCCACAGCTCGGCGTCCACACCTCCACCACCTTTCCTGCCCGCCCTCCTGGTCTGAGGCTGAAGCGCTCCATATCCGGATGCGGGCATTCTCTCCTCTCGGCCCACCCCACCGCCCCTGCGTTCTTGCCAGAATGCCTGTCACCACCATCCCGAGGCAGGCCCACTGTCTCAGGGAGCCAAGGGCAAACATGTGCATGTGAGAACACGGGGTCTGTGGACACGCAAGCACCCCTACACACACGGCAGGCCCCTCCCATCCCCTGGTGGCTGCCCTCACACGGGCATACTGGAGTCACTCCCCCTCCTCTAGGCCGGTCACCCCCGTGGGCACAGTGCAGGGGGTCTGCAGACCTCCCAAGGGGCGGAGGCGGGCCCCTGAGGTGGCCCGGGGCGTGGGGACGGCCTCATGTCTCCTTGGGGATGGGCCCCGTCCTCATCCCTCCTGAGGCCCCCCTCGCTCCCCCGAACCTCGGCGGGCGCATACCCAGCAGCAGGGACGAGCCGTCGCCCAGGGGGAACTTCTGGTAGCGGGGTATGACCAGCGGGGCGATGGCCTGGAACTTGGGGGCCAGCAGGGGCTCCAGGCGGCAGGCGCAGGGGTCGGCCGCGTGGAAGAGGTTGTAGATCTGCTCGCAGGCTGGGCGCATCTGGGCCACTGGCACCCAGGAGACAAAGTGGGGGGGGGGGTTTCACCAGGGCGTTCCAGGGGGTGTGGGCAGCGGCGCCCTGACATTTGGGGTGAGCCCAAGCCAGTGCTTCCCACACTGCACCCCCTGGAGGCCGCACCCCCAGGGTCCTGCTCAGCGAGGCGGGGCTCTTGGCTCAGAATACGCCGGCGGGCGCCCTCGCTGTGCTGGGGTGGCTCAGGACGGAGGGGCTCCCGAGCCGGGGGGGCCTCTTCTCACCCAGAGCGGCTGAGGGCGGGAGGGCCTCCCACTGCACTATGGGAGACGGCGTTGGCAAGCCCCTGCTTTCTGGGCCCCAGGTTCCCCCCTAGCCGGGATGTGCCGTTGGTACAGTGAGGGGTGGCACCATAGCTGGCGTCTCAGGAGATGAGTCTGGAGGGGCTGGGGGCGGGGCAGAGGAAGGATGGGGTGCGCCCCCCCCCCATCCTCGGGGCTCACCCTCCAAGGCAGGCATCACGGTTTTGCGCAGAGCCAGCACCAGGCCCAGCGGGGAGCCGAAGAGGAAGAAGCCGGAGACCTTGAAGTCCAGGCGGGCGGCGCTGACGGAGCCGTCCGGAGCCTCCGAGGCGGCCGCGGGCGGACAGGAGCCGGTGCTCGCCCGCCGGGGCTCCCCGGAGGAGGAGGAGGCAGCGGCGCTGGCGGGGGCCACCTGCAGGCTGTGGGGAGGGGCTCAGTGCTGCTGCCCCCTCAGCCCAGCACACCCCCGGGCGAGGGGTGGGGAGGAGGGGCAGGAATGTCACCTGCTCTGGGAGCCCTCGTGTTCGGGATTGGCCATGCTGCTGGGTGTGCGCTGGGCGAGCAGGGCCGAGGGTTCTGGGCTGCCCCGGCCCAGCCCCTCCGTCCCGTCTGCCAGGGGGTCCTTGGCCGGGCCGATTTCCGGGGAGAGCAGCTCGTTGTTCTAGAAGGAACAGGGGACCCAGAGTCCTTATTTGGAAGTGAGGAGAGAGGCGTGGCCGTGGGGCCGGGAGCCAAAGCCAGGGGGCCAGCGGAGCCCTGGAGGGGACAGAGCGAGGAGGCAGAGGGTGAGGTGGCAGAGGGTGAGGTGGCAGAGGGCAAGACGGCAGGGCCCAGAGGTCGTGTTCCAGGGGGCAGAGCCCTGGAGGTGGAGAGACACCCCCCCCGCCCCCCCGAGGAGCAGGGGGTGCACACTGACCACGCTCCCGCGGCGGCTGCTGCCCCGGCTCCCAGAGCCCGCGCTGGCACTGTGACAGAGGGCGTCAAAGCCCAGGATCCCGCCCACCGCGTCTCCGATCAGCACCACCTAGAGGACAGGGCGGCACGTCAGGGGGCTGACCCGTGAGGGAGGGCCCACAGCAGGCTCCCGGACCACCAGGCCCCTGACCGGCCCCTGACCTGCCCGCAGAAGCCGGCGCCCTCGGCGGAGCTCAGGAAGGCGGCGTAGGCCTGGTTGGTGCGGGCGATGACGGTGGCCACGGCGCTCTGGTACCGGGAGGACGAGGTGGCCAAGAGCGGCAGGGCGGCCAGCGGAATGTGGTCCTGAGAGCGGGACAGGCTGTCGCCATCGTGGCTGTAGGGACTCAGGCTGGAGGAGAGGGGGGTGTGGGTGGGTGAGTGGCCGGGGGTCTGCAGCCCCTTCCCTGCCCCCTCCTGCCCCCTTGGCCTGCTGGCAGGTGCTAGCGCCGGGGGCCTGTGTGGGCAGCAGGCAGCACCCAGAGGCCTTTGTGATGACGGCACTGACGGGAACCCGAGGTCCAGCTCTGAGGCTGACTGGCCAAGGTGTCTGGCTTCCCAGCCCCCTGCCCTCCCCCCATGGGGTCTTCTCGGTCCCTGGAACCCCCAGGTGGATCCCTGCAGCTTGGGGGCCCTGTACCCCCGCCCTTGCACCCCTGACCAGTACTTGGAGACAAGGGCATAGGCTGCAGCGCAGATGGGTGGGCAGGGCACCAGGCGCAGGGCCACGTGGCCCAGGGCCTCGGGGAAGTGGATGCGGGTGATGGCCTCGAAGGCCAGGTTCAGCGTCTGCACGTCCGCCTGCTTGGAGTTGGCGTCGCCGGGGCCGGAGTCCAGGATGCTGCCGCTGTGCAGGATGAGGAAGAGCACGTGGACCGCACAGGCCTCGGGCCCCAGCTCCCCGGCTCCGTCGGGGCCCTGCGGGCACAGCGGGTCCCAGGGGTGTCAGGACAGTGGCCTGGCAGGTGGGCGGGCGGCACTGAGGCACCAGGGGGCCGGTCACAATTACCTCGGAGTCCCTGGGTGCTCGGGCCCCGTCCCTCAGATCTTTGGCAGCCTCGGCGCCGGGGTCTGTAGGGCAGGGGACGGCCAGTGAGGAGACGGAGGGGTCTGTGGGGGTCCCTCCACCTGACACTTCAGAGCCTCCTGCTCTTCCGTCTGCCTGAGCGGCGCGCCCAGCCCCCACCTTCCTCTGACCCCTCACTCCACTCTCCCGGGTCATCCCACATTTCCACACCGCTCCTCCGCCACCAGGGATGCCTCTTCCCACAATGCCTGATTGCTTGGAAAATTCCTTCTAACTCTGTCCAGTCCAAAATGGCAGCCACTATCCAGTTGTGCCCGTTTCAATCGAAATGAATTAAAATACAACTCAAGCCAGAAACCGGTTTGGCTCAGTAGACAGAGAGCATCAGCCTGTGGACTGAAAGGGCCCAGGTTCCATTCCGGTCAAGGGCATGTGCCTTGGCTGCGGGCACGTCCCCAGTAGGGGGTGTGCGAGAGGCAGCTGATGGATGATTCTCTCTCATCGACGTTTCTAACTCTCTATCCCTCTCTCTTCCTCTCTGTAAAAAAAAAAAAAAAAAAAAAAAATCAATAAAATATATTTAAAAAAAAATAATAATAAAATACAACTCAAACTTCAGTTCCCCGGTCACACTAGCACATTTCAAGCGCTTGATACCCCCATGTGCCTAGTGGCTGGCTAGAACCTGTCCATCAACACAGAAAGTTCTGTTGGACAGAGCGGGTCCAATCCTTCCAAATCCAGCCGAGACCCAGCTCCCGTGTGGAGCCCTCCTGCCTCCAAATGACTTGCTGCATTCTTTGTGCCGTGCCTGAACCTTGATACCGTCCAGCCATGCCTCCCCCCACCCTTTACCCACACGCTATCCATCAATTTAATGAGCGCCCTCTCCGGACTGCCATTCATCCTAGGACCTCACTAAATTGGGACTGGCTTGTTTTTCGAGTCCCCACTGCACGTGGGGTGCTGGCAACCTGGTTCTGGACCTGTACCTGGCGCCCCCTCGGCCTCTGTCGGGGAGGCGAAGGCGTCGATGAAGTCATTGGAGTTCCACTTGGTCATCTCCTTGGGGAAGACCTCGTCGCTGTCCGAGAAGCCTTCTGGAGGGAAAGGGGGCGGGCGGCAGGCCTTGGCGTCACGGGTGGAAGGCCTTTCTCAGGAACACACCCACCTCCACCAGGGCCCACCATGCTGACCGTGGGCATCGAAGAACTCGTCTTCAGAGCTGTTCTCAGAGTCCCGGGCAATGTTCTGCATGCGCCACTCCGACAAGCTCTGAGGAGACACGCCCCCTGCAGGACCACCTCAGCATCAGCCTGGGAACCAGCCTGCCGGTGGCTCCCTCCCATCCCCCTCCCACCCCCGCGCCGCAGCCTCACCTCCATGCTGGGACGAGTAGGAGGAACGGGAGGAGGAGGACCACTGCTTGCCGAAGCTGGCATCTGGCGAGGCGTCCGGGCCCAGGGGGACCTCAGGCCCGTCGGGGGTACCCGCATGGCTGGCCCCCGCCTGGGCCTCGGTGCCTGGCTTCCCCGGGGGCTGGGCCTCGGGCCCCTCACCGTCCACGTTGCACTTGGCCATGCGTTGGGCCAGCATGCGGGCTGTCTCCTCCTCCAGGGCCCGGATGTCAGCCATGCTCAGATCGGTCCACTCGTCCTGCCAGCACCAGGCCTGGCGGTGGGCGCGCAGCATCACCCGGCGAAGACCTGTAGGTGCCCGGGCATCAGGACAGTGCCCTCCCCGCCCCAGGTTCCCGGCCACAGCGTCCACAGGCTCAGCCTTCAAGGTCGGGTAACGGCTCCCCTGGGCACGTGGCCTCCCCAGAGCCACGGGGCAGGGCAGGGCGAGTGCTATCCAGGGGATGGGAGTGGGGACTGGGATACTTGCCTTCCTGCCCCACCTCCCCGCCACCCACTACCTCTTCTATCCTTCTGGGCACCCCAACTCCGAGCACTGGACGCACCCCCCCTCAAGACAGGAAGCTGGAACCAGTGCTTGTTTCACTCTTTCATCTCGCTCTCCACCGCCTTCTTCCGGAAGAGTTAACAATTAAGGCATTAACAGCCTAATGAAATTGTAGATGGCTAATGAAGGTGCTAATAGTTGATGGAAGTGTTGCCACTTAGAGAAGGCTGTAGGGAAAGACGATACCCAGTCTGGGACGTTTTCATCTTAGGCAGGGGAATAAAGTTTGAAACCTCAATGTCTAGGAAATAGAGTAGTAGTGGTTGGGTTATAATGATCAACTTCCGGGAGGAAATATATCCGAATCTTAATAGTGGTCATATGTGGTTGATTTTATTTTCTTACTCGTGCCTTTGGTGTTTTTCCAAACGTAAGACAAGGAGGAGCCTGTGTCACTTTCTGAGCTAACCGTCCTCGTCTGTGAAACGGGAGTCACAGTTCCTGCCGTGAGGAGCGCTGTGTGTGTTAAAAGGCATCTGGCATGTTGTGGCCAACATCAGCTTTTAACACCTGGCCCGATCTCCCCCCGCCCCGTTTACGGAAGGGAGTTCAGGTGCAGAGATGGGAAGGGGCTCGATGGGGTTCCATGAGAGACTGTATGAGAACCCAGACCCCTGGACACCCCCCATCCGGGCCAGGGCTCCGTCTGACGGCAGCTGGCCCACCTCAGACCTGGGCGGTGGGGCAGGACTGAGCTGCAGGAGCTGTGGGGTTGGGCTTAGGGTGGTGTGACACAGGGGCCCCCGGATATCATGGCCAGGGGCTGGGTCTCTGGGAGCTGGGGGTGGGAGGCTCCCTGGGAATGACATCAGGGTCAGGTCTGAGCCTGCACTGGCTGGCTCCCGTTGCTGGTTGGGGTTGGTGACCCTCCTGAAGGCCCCTAAGTCTCACTTGGTGCACGGAATGGTTTAGAATCTTTGACCTCGAGACCAGGTTGCCAGCTTCCTGCCCTCCTGCCCCTGACTGCACCTTCTGGCCATTCCTGCCCCGACCCCGGCAGGCTGAGCTGCTCCCCTCTGCCTCGGCGCTCGCCACATCGAGCGGAAAGGAGGGCTTTGTGCGTCTGGGTCCCCTGAGGCCTGAGGGCATGCTGGCCCAGGCGCCGGGCTGGAGCCTGCCGGGCCGGTGGGACCGTCCGCGGCGCGGTGCTCACCGACATCGTGGATGAACTGCTCGATCTTGGCCTGCATGCCCCAGTACCGGAACTCCACCTTGCACAGCTTGTAGGCGCACATGAGGGGCCCCGTCTGAGCCGCCTTGAGCGCCCAGTCGTCCGCCAGGGGTCCTCGGCCCGTCTTCACCGAGCGGTACAGCCGGGGGTCCTCCTCCGCTTTGTACTCTCCGGGGGCCACTGCGTCCCGCACGATGTCTATGGTGTCTGAGGGGTTCCAGCAGCACTGAGCGCCACCGGTCCCCCAGCCCCCGCCACCCCTCTCTGCCTCGGGATCGGGAGGGCACCCTTTTAAAGACAGGAGGCCGAAGCCGCGGCCCGAGGGAGCCCGGGAATTGTCAGGAGCTACCCATCGAGGCACCCTGAGAGGGTGCCCGGGGTCCCCCCCCTCCCGCCGGCTCCAGGCCTCACCCAGGATGCGCTGCCTCCTCTCGGCCCCGCTCAGGTTGAAGACATTCGGCTGCTGCCCCCCATCAGGCAGGTAATAGGTCTCTATTTCTATGGAGAACTTCTCCACAAAGGGGCAGGTGTACCTGGGCAGAGGTGAGGAGAAGGGTCACCCCCGTGCCCACCAGGGCCATTCCCCCTGTGGCCCCAGGCCTGTCCCCCGGCTCACCGGGTTCGGGTGTAGGGATAAGCGTTCCAGGACTCCTCCTCCACCTGCAGCGCGGCCTTGGGCAGCAGCGCCCGGAACCAGCCTGGGATGTGGGAGCCCACGTGGTACACCTTGTGCGTGTACTGCCCGCTGCCGCCGGGCCCGTCCGTGTAGGGCCTGTTGGCCAGGATCTCCACGCCGCTGCCCTCGCCACTGGACTCCTCCCGGCTCTTTTTCTGTGGCCCAGGGCAGAGCAGGACGTGGAGCTCAGCCCCAGCTCGGCGCCTGGGACCCCAGCTCGGCGCCTGGGACCCCAGCTCTCCCGAGGCCCCTGGGGGCTGGCCCCGCCTTTCCAGCGCCCTGGGACCCCCCCCCTCCCAGCCCCCTGCCACCGCGGGAGCAGGGTCACAGCTGCTGTCCGGTCTCCCCTGGGTCCTGCACACCGGCCAGCGCTCAGGCACTCGCTCAAGTCTCTACCGAGTGTCCGCTTTCGTCCAGGCTTTGTTTAGGATTATAGTAACCAGGGTGTATGTTGGGCAGAATCAAGAGACCCCTGCCCTCCTGGAGCTTATGTCCTCACGGAGGCAGACAGACACAGAAAAAAAGCAGATTCTATGGTATGTGGGAGACAGAGTGCGATGGGAAAAAGAAAGCACAGATTAGGGTGAGGGGATTGAGATAGGGATGGCCGTTTCCATGGATGGGCAGGGAAGGCCTGGGGAGAGACATTTGAACGTGGCTTCCAGGCTGGGGGGAGGCGCTGGTGGATGTGGGTGGGGGGAAGTGCTCGGGCAGAGGGGGGCCAGTGCGAACCCCTGAGGCGGAAGCTCGGTGCACGGGTTCCAGGGCAGCAGGGAGGCCGGGGTGGGCGGGCTGAAGAGCTGAGGGGAGTGAAGGGGGCCCTACCAGCCTGAGGACCTGCCTCTGGCCCCCTCCCTCTGCGGACCCCACAACCAGCTCCTGCCACACCCCTCAGGGTTGGAGCGCACCCAGATCCTGCCCTTTTATAGCTCCGGAGCCCAAACTTGGCCCACTCCACCCCGAGGCTGGCTCCTGGCCCTCTTGCCCCTGAAGACCGATCCTAAAACTCGGGAACACATCTGGAACAGGCCTCCCTGCGGGCCTGGACCAACCCTCTCCCCTCCCCGAGCGCCTGCCTGGCCCATTTTTCTCACAGCCCAGGGCCGGGCCTCTGCTCCCTTCCTCTTAGCCCAGAGCTCCCTTGCTGATCCTCCGGACAGGCCAGGAGGATCCTTGCCTGCCCCCGTATTTCACAATTGTGGTGCCTCAGCCCACCCCATCCCCATCCCACCTCCCCGACCTGGGCTTGCCGGGGTCCTGTGAACTCTGGGGATCCCCTCCCTCTTCCTGCCTCTCACTCTTGCCCCCCCCCCCCCCAATGTTCTCCCTACCCCTGCAGGATTACAGACGCTAAGGAGGATTAAAGGAGATCCTGCACAGGCTGGGCACTTGGGGGATGGGGCGCCACGCTAGGCCCTTCTGCCTTCCCCCGGCAACAGCCCTTACGATCTCCCCCTGCATCCGAAGGGGGGCTTCTCTCTCCTCCTCTGGCCTCAGCCCATTCAAGGCCCCGGCCCCCCGCCTGCCTGCCCGCCCCAGGTGCGGCCTGCATGCTCCCGCATGGAGTGCGGCCCCTGGCCTCCCGCTCCGCGCCGCTCTCACCTGGATCATGTAGAGCTGGGCCACCTGGTACTCGTCCAGGCTCATGGGCAGCAGGATGTGGTACTCCTTGATGAGCATCCTGAACGCGCTCGGCGGGACGCGCGGCCTCCGCTCCGCCTGGCGCAGGGCACGGCGCGGCGGTCAGCGCGGGGCGCGCGGGGCGGCGGCGGCGCGCGGTCCCGGGCCCGGCGCGCGGGCCGAGGGGCGCGGGCCGCGGGCCCCCATGCCCGGCCCAGCCCCGGCCGGCGGCGGCGGACCCCGCGCTGCGGCGGCGAGGCTGGCGCTGACCTCTTTTCCGCGCGGCCCCCGCCCCCCGCCGGCCCGTCGCCATGGCAACCGCGGGCTGACGCGCGCCCCCCGGAGCCGCGCGGGGCCGGCCGCCCGCGCCTTCCCCGCCGCGTCCCGAGCCCCCCGGGGTCCGGCCCGCCGGGGCCCGCGCCCCTCCTCCCGGCTGCCCCCGGGGCCGTCTCCCGCATCCCTCTCCGGGACTCGGCGGGCTCTCTGTCCCCCACGCCCTTCGTCCACCTAAAGCCCTGTCCCCCGGGGGTATCTCCGCGGGGCAGCCCGTGAGCCCCTCCTCTCCGCTTCTGCAGGGTTCCTTCCCCACACCCCACACCCCACACCCCACACCCCACACCGAACCTGCCTTCCAGGGCCAGATAACTAGCCGCTCCGCCCAGCCCTGGCTTCCCCGGGAAGGCCGGCCGGCCGCCCAGGCTCCCACTTCCCCTCCCGGCATCCCGCCCGAGGCCGGCTCCCCTCCGCTGACCCTGCGCCGCGGCTCCGCTGGGCGCCCCGGGCTCCAGTCCGGGACCCGGACCCGCTCCGCGCCCGGCCCCGCGGCGCCCGGCGGCCCCCCCCCCCCCCGGCGGCCCAGGGTCCGCGCTCGCTCCCCGGCCCCCGGCCCCGGCCCCGGCCCCGGCCCCGGCCCCGGCCCCGGCCCGTCCGCTCACCTCTAGTCGCGGGCGGGCGCCCCTCGCCGAGCGCGGGCGCGGCCGAACGGGCGGCGGGTCGGAGCCCTGAGCGTCCCCAGCCCGGGTCTCGGGGTCCAGCAGCGGCCGGACCCCCGGGAGGCGCGGCGCCGGCCCATGGCCCCGACCTTTCTCCCCGCCCGCCCTCCGGCGCCCCAGCCGTTCCTCCCCGCCACTCGCCGCGTCACGGCGGCCGCCCCGCCCCCTTCCTGGGCCTGGCGGGCCTCCCCACCCCGCGGGGTCCCGCAGCCCCGCCCGCGGCGGCCGAGGGCGGCCCCTTCCTTCCTCCCCCGAGGCGGTGAGGGAAGCGGTTCTCCAAATGCTGGTGCTTTTTGCTCCTTATGTGCTTTTTGGAATCCCCCAAACACACTCTTGGTTCCTATGCCCACCCCGGCCCGGCCCTCCCGTGTGCTGGGGGATTGTGGCGGGGTCCTACCCCTCTCTCCCACCCTCACACCTGACCAGGGGAAACGCATCCCCTCTCCCCAGTCTGGCCTGAAGCTGGTCTCCGGCTTGCCTCTACTAAGGGGGTGGGATTCCAGCGCTCCAGGTCTTAGGGTCACTCAGCCACACACCTAAGCAGAGGCCTGTAGTCACTGGTCGTTCTAGCTAGCCCCTCAGTGTGGCCCCATCTATACCTTCCGGGTCCACAAGTCTGGCCAACCAGCCGCCAGACTCTGGGCAAAGGCTGAGACACCCGTGGGTGGGGCTTGTGAACCACACCCAGGCCCCTAAAGGCCCCGGGACAGTGGGTGGCAGCACCCATGCTGGAAGCCAGGCCCCTGCCCTTGGCTCTGCTTCTCAGGTGCTCCTGGAGGGAAGCAGTGCTCTCGCCACTCGGTGGAGTCAGAGATGGGTGTTTTCAGAGCCTCTGAGGGCTGATTCAGCTTAGGCTGTCAGGGCATTAAGACATGAAGGCGTGGCTTAAGTGAACTGGCATTTCCACCTTGCCAGGCATCACTGCTAATCCAGAGGTAGAGCCCTCTAGGCCCAGGCTGGTGACACTGCCCTCCAGCTGTGGGGGAGGCCAAGGCCCGGCACTGCCCCCTGGTGGCACCATGCGAAGCAAGGCAAGGCTCTCGGCTACAGGAGCTCAACTCTCTCCACTGCTTAAAGCTGGGAAGGCTGAGGCAGGCAGACAGGAACAGGGTCCCTCCCAAGGTTAATGGACAGCACGGGGCAAGGCGGGCCAGGCTGCGCTGGCCTCTCTCCCACCCACTGCACCACTCTGTCCCCGTTTCTTCCCAGATGCCAGGCTTAGCACAAGTACCAAACTCAGAAAGGCCAAGAGCTGAGCGAACAACTCCAAATTATCTTTTATTTATACAAAAAAGGACATGTTTAGCAAAAGACACACTGAGAAAAGAGGGGCTATGGCCCAGGAGACAAGGCAGGGGGGTGGCAGGCCTTCTGAAGCCCTGCTGGGGAGGAGGGGTCTGGGACAAAGAGGTGAGAAGTCCTGGGGTAAGTGCTGAGTCGTGGGGGCTACAGGAAGAAGAAAACTCCAGTTGGATCAACGCTGATGGCAGCTCATGAATGGGACTCACAGTGACCTCGCTGCTAAGTATTCCAGGGGTTCCAAGTTAGTGCTGCCAATGAGTGAGAGCCAGCCACCCCCTGGTTCCTGGAGAGTACCCACCAAGGGACACAGGACAGGAAGTGCAACTCGGGGTGAAGGCCAGGGAGAAGCAGGTGCCCTGCAGTGGCCGGGAAAGGTCCAGACTCGGAGGCGGAGGTGCTTCCTGTTACGTGCGGGCGTTCCGCTCTGTCTCTGCCAGGCACTCTCTGACTAGGGCCCGGGCATGGATGATGCCTGGGGTGGGGGTGGGGATGGGGATGGGGAAGTAACATACAGGGTCTCAGCGACCCTCCAGTCCCACCCACACCCGCCCTGGAAGAAGGCCCCTCCCTCCCCACCCGCTTTCCTTTCAGTTAGAGGAACCCTCATCTAAGGAGGGGCTAGATGAGATTTGGCTAATCCTCACATTTATCCTGTTGAAATACAAATTCCCTATAAACCAACTCATTTCCAATTCCGTTCAATACACCTACGGGGAGTAATCCTGCCCCTAGCCTCGG
This sequence comes from Vespertilio murinus, assembly GCA_963924515.1. Lineage (NCBI taxonomy): Eukaryota > Metazoa > Chordata > Mammalia > Chiroptera > Vespertilionidae > Vespertilio > Vespertilio murinus. The sequence goes on along the minus strand of OZ004709.1, from coordinate 166,096,473 downwards.
CTTGGCTCGGGTGGCCTCCAGAGATCCTTCCTTCCTGGGGTGCGGGCCTGGCCTCACTCACCTCTCTTCAGGCGCTCCATGGCGCTCTTGCTGCCGGCATAGGTGGGCCGGATCTCTTTGCCCATCTCCTCTATGACCGACAACAAGTCCGTGTAGGTGCTCTGGGAGCCCTGGGCGCCGGGGGGCTTCATTGCCTATGTCAAAAGAGAACTCTGAAAGGTCCCGGGTTCGATTCCGGTCAAGGGCATGTACTTTGGTTGCGGGCATATCCCAGTAGGGGGAGTGCAAGAGGCAGCTGGTCGACGATTCTCCCTCATCGACATTTCTAGCTCTCTATCTCTCTCCCTTCCTCTCTGTAAAATATCAATAAAATATATTAGAGAGAGAGAGAGAGAGAGAACGGGGTAGTGAGCTCAGGCCCCGGGGCGGACTGCCAGCCATAGGCGATCTCTCGGCCCCACTCACCTGCACGTAGCCCATGGAGGGCGGTCCAAAGTCGTTAAACAGCGGTCTGAAAGGGGCAGCAGCTCCAGGCACCGAGCCCGACGGCGAGGGGACACTTCCGGCTGTAACACGTGCGAGTTGAGGAGGTCAGAGCCGGCCAGGGACATCTCTCCCCAGCGTTCCAAGCTCCTGACAGGACTCACCCGATTCCTTCCAAAGGGATGCTTCATTCCAGGACACTCAACTTCAGGGACAAACCCCTCCCCTGCCTCCCCCCAGACCCTTACGCGACCACGCCCACTTCGCAGGCAAACACACTGAGGCTCCGGGAGTGTAGGTGACAGGCCCGGAACCGCGGAGCTCGGGGCCGCCTTCCTTTCGAGACCTCGACCGCCCGGGCAGACGAACCAGGATGGAGCCGGATCCTCACCTGTAGGGACTGGGGTGCCGGGCCCGGGGGTGCTGGAGCCCGGGGTGCTGCTGGGGGCGGGGGCGATGGGTTTGTAGGACATCCCCAACTCTCGGGTGCGGCGGACGTCGGCCGGCCGCTCCTCCGGGGTTGGCTGCCGGGCCACTCCGCTGCGCTCTGATTGGCAGGCGGGCGCACGCCCCTAGTAAATAGAGCTCTGGCCGGAAGGGCGGACAGGCACAAACGCTCTCTCACTCCCGATTGGCGCGCGAGGATGTCACTCGGACCTCCTCATTGGCCGAGGCCGGCCCCGACAGGCCGCAACCGCCGCTGATTGGCCTCTGCCTTCCGGACCTCGCACCTGTCTGCTCCGGATTGGGCGGTGTCCGACGCCCTCCGCAATTGGAGAGTTCGCGGCTCGGGACCGCGCGCTCTCAAACCGATTAGTCCCCAGGCCCGGGAGGCGGGGCCTCGGAGCCGGGACCGGGGTCCAGCCGCCGGCGGTTCCCCGGAGAGGGTCTTCCACGGTGCGGGCGCGGCCCCCACGCCTCGCTCGCGTGGCTCCGCACGTCAGCGCCGCGCCGCCCGGCCTCGGCCTAGCGGGGGCGGCCGTAGCCTCGGTCCATGTGGGTTGCTGGTACCGCCGCCCAGGAGCGCGCCTCTCCTCCGCCCGGGACGCCGGAGGACGCAGGGCTTTGACGTTCCGAGCCCTGCGTCTCACCCCGTGCGCTTTTACGTCACCTTTCGCCGGTTCAACAACCTGTTCCCTCTCTGCGCACGCGCCCTCCGAAGGCATTCGTTCGTCGCTATGGAAACGGGCCCCTCATCATCGCCGTCGACGCACCCGTTCCTCCGGGATTGCCTCGTCCTCGGGTCTAGGCCAGTGTTGGACCCGAGGGCGACCTCAAAGACCCTCCAGCAGGCTCCGCCAAGGCCCCCACGCCTGGGCCGCAATCATGACAGCTGCAGGAACAGCTGACCTTTGTTCAGTACTGACTGCGTGCGGGCCCTGTGTCCCAGAAGGGAATGGACTGGAGTCAGGATGGCAGTGCGAATCACATCACCCTCACTGGCGATGTTCTCTGGGGCTTACCTCAATCTGTCTCAGGTTCTCCGTCTATAAAAATGGAGACGCTAGTTACTATCTCACAGGGTTGTCGTGTGGGTTAAATGATTATTTATGAAGTGTGTATTGTTTTCTCTTTGCTGTCCCACTCCAGTGCCTCCGAATCTTTCCATTTTCTCACCTAGAACCTTCCCCTCAAATCTCATTCCTCAATACCCTAGATCTTATGCTCTCTCCAAACACTAACCCTTTCTCCCCGGCTACTACTCCCTAAAAACTCCTTGTCTTTGTGTGCCCTCCATGCCTCCAAGTAGAGTTTTTCTCATCCCCAGGACATTGATTTACTCATCCATCAAACATTTTCTTTTCTTGCCTTTTAAAAAAATAATTATTTGTCAATGGTTAAGTACCACAATAGATACTGTTTTTCTCTCTTTTTTTAAAAAAATATTTTTATTTCAGAGAGAAAGGGAGAGGGAAAGAGAGAAACATTAATGATGAGTGAGATTTATTGATTAGCTACTTTCTGCACGCCCCCTACTGGGGATCGAGCCCACAACCTAGGCATGTGCCCTTGACTGAATGGTGAAACCTGGGACCCTTCAGTCCCCAGGCTGATGCTCTATCCACTGAGTCAAACCAGCTAGGGCATCCAACAAACATTTTCCTGACTCTGTCCTATATCCCAAGCCTTTGCTAGACACTGATATGGAAATGAATGGCCATGGCCTCTGTCCTCAAGGAGCTCCTATTCTCAAGGAAGACACAGGCGAAGGCAGTGTGAGGCGGGGACAGGGTGTATTGGAACTTGGAGGCAGGGGCCTGCGTTGGTGACAGCACAGAAGGCTTCCTAGAGGAGGTGATGTTCAATAGGTGAACAGACAAACTCGGATATGTCCCTACAATAGACTGTTACTCAGAAATAAAAAGGAAACGATCTAGCTATGAAACAACACAGATAGGCACATTGCTAAATGAAAGAAGCCAGTCTGAAGAAGTCACATCATGTATGATTCCAATCACATGACATCGTGGAAAAGGCAAACGTACCCAGAAAGTAAATTACTGGTCGGCAGGGGTGCTGAGGGGTAGAATTGAGTAGGCAAGCAGAGGGAACTTTTTTTTAGGGCAGCAAAACTATTCTGTATGATACTGTATCGGTGAAATCTGCACATTAAGCATTTGTCGAAGAGTAAACTTTCATGTGTATAAATTGTTTTTTAAAAAAATCATTTAGGCAGTCGGGGATCCCAGGATGGGATGCAGGATGTGACAGAAGAATCTAGCTGCATTGTGAATGTATAAAACAGCCTCGTCGAAGAGGGTGGAAGGATGAGATGCTCGTCTGGAAATGAGTGTGGGGTCTGGAAGAATGAAGGCAAAGGGAACTGCACACAGCATTGCACTCTAGCTGGTGAGGGGGTTTCCCAAGGGGTACGGGCCACCGATTCTGAAAACACTGCTCACATCCTCTAGAACTGAAAACCAAGCAGATGGGGGATGGGCGATTTCTTGCTGCTGGGATGAGAAGTTACAGCTAAGCCCGAGGAGGAAGCTAGGCTGACCCATGTGGTAGTGGATAGGAACTGGAGGCATCAATAGGAACTCATGTTTAGCTTAATATAGATACAGTTGGTGACATGTAGAAACACTTATAAATGTGTATATATATATATATATTACTGTATACACGTATCTCCTCACACTATATAAGCTGAGAGGGCCTAGAAGCAATCTAGTGTCCAGGTCTTGGTTTCTAACACCATTCTCCAATAAAATGAACCAGAGTTGCTGAAACCGGTTTGGCTCAGTGGATAGAGCGTCGGTCTGATTGAAGTCTCTCTCTCATTGATGTTTCTAACTCTCTCTCCCTCTCCCTTCCTTCCTGTAAAAAATCAATAAAATATATTTTAAAAATAAAAATAAAATGCAGCCGAAACCGGTTTGGCTCAGTGGTAGAGCGTCAGTCTGCGGACTGGAAGGTCCCGGGTTCGATTCCAGTCAGGGACATATACATTGGTTGTGGGCACATTCCCCAGTAGGGGGTGTGCAAGAGGCAGCTGGTCGATGTTTCTCTCTCATCGATGTTTCTGGCTCTCTATCTCTCTCCCTTTCTCTCTGTAAAATATCAATAAAATATATTAAAAAATTAAAAATTAAAAATAAAAAGCAAAGTCCGAGGAAGCATCACCCAACACGGTGTCTAATGTAACGTGGTCCTGGATGTTATGGAGCAGAAAAAGGGCCACCCGGAAAATGTCAGTCAGTAGGAATGTATCAGTAATGTGACAAATGTGTGTACAATGTTAATAATAGTGTGATGGTTAATTTTATGTGTCAACTTGACGGGATCCCGGGGTTCCCAGGCCACCGTGATGCTGGGGTGCCTGTGAGGGTGCATCTGCTGAACCAGTGGGCTCCGTCGAGCGGGTCGCCCTTCCCCATGCGGTGGGCCTCGTCCAATCAGCAGAGGCCCCAAATAGAGCGAAAAGGCTGCGCAAGAGGGAGCGTCACCTGCCTGCCTGCCGGGCTGGGGCGTCAGGGTTCTCCGGGCCTCACCCTGGAGCCCACGCCGTCTCCCTCCCTGGATCTCAGGCCTGGGCTGGGGCGGGAGCCGCGGCACCGGCTCTCCTGGGCCTCCAGCGTGCCGACTGCAGGTTTGGGGACTGCTCAGCCCCATCATATCCTGAGCCAATTGCTTATAATAAGTATCTGTTACATACCCATATGCATCTGCTGCTGGCTCTGTTTCTCTGGAGAACTGGCCTAATACCTAGAAGCTGGGCTTGGGGCATGTGGGAACTCACTGAACTGTCCCCGAAATAATTCTGTAATCCGAGAACTTTTCTAAAAATAAGCACTGATAGAATGGTGGTTATCGCCAAAACCGGTTTGGCTCAGTGGATAGAGCGTCGGCCTGCGGACTGAAAGGTCCCGGGTTTGATTCTGGACAAGGGCATGTACTTTGGTTGCGGGCACATCCCCAGTGGGGGGTGTGCAGGAGGCAGCTGATCGATGTTTCTCTCTCATCGATGTTTCTAACTCTCTATCCCTCTCTCTTCCTCTCTGTAAAAAATCAATAAAATATGTGTGTTTTTTTTTTAAAAGAATGGTGGTTATCTGGGTGCATACACAGGTAGACATTCATTGTGCTGTGCCCAGGTTTACACGCCCCCCTGAATGTATGCTATACGCACACTATTTAAAGTAGGCTTAAATAAATGGTTGAGACCTTCGGGGCCCGCACAGCCTTGTGGGGCGAGAGGGCATGTGTGAGAGGTGGTGGGGCTGTGGATACTCCAGCCACGCTGCATGCACGCTGCAGATACTCCACCCAGCCACTCCCTCAGCCCACCCGCCACAGAGCCTCCCGGGCTGGGGCCACAGGGCGGTGGGAGGCTCAGGCCGAGGGGTTCCCGTCTTCCCCTGGCGTGCACCTCCCGCCCCTGCGGAGAGGACAGACACCTCAGGAAGCAATGCCGGGTGCGCCAACTGGTGGAGGGTGTGGGAAGGAGGGCGGGCCCGCCAGCCTGGCCGGCAGGAGAGATGCCTAATTGGGGATTAAGGATTAATTGGGATCTTCCAGGACAGTGCTCCAGCTGCTGCAGCCAGCCCTGGCACCTCGGTGTGCAGGCCTGGGCTGGGCCGGGCGGGGCACCGGGGGCTGCCCGCCTGCTCGGGGGCCCCAGGGCCGTCCCGGGGGCCGCAGTGATGACGGGGACCAGGTGCGGGGCTGATGGTCAGGTTCATCTTCCTCCCGGTCGCCGAGCTCCGCGGACCAGGCCTTTGCCGCAGCCGGAGGAGGCTGAGGCCTGTCCTGGGTCCACCCTGACTGACCCTCAGGCGTCCTCTCTTGTTGGCACTGGGACGTTAAGGTCTGCAGGCCCCACCTCCCCCTGTCCTCCCTCCCGGAGACTCTGGTGCCAGGCAAGGGGTGTGTTCCTCTGAGGACCTGGGGGAGTCATGGCCAGTCCCTGATCAGGAGTGTCGCAAAAGGCAAGAGACATTTTGGGAAGAGTAACCCGGCAGGCAGCATGCACTACATGGCCGGGGAGAGAGGTCAGTGTGCCGTGTGACCTCCAGCAAAGCACTGAGACTGGCCTCCCGGCTTCCTCAGTCTGGAAAACGGGGCATAACGATGGGGAAGGGAGGGGGCGGGGGCAGATGTGTCATTCGGGCCCCCAGGAAGCAGGTAGCGAGATGAGGTTAGAAATGCAAGGCAGAGAACGGCAAGAAAGCAAGATTGCAGGAGGGAGGGCCTCGGCGACGGTGAGACCAGCTCCCCACGCCTCAGCAAAGGTCGGGGAGCTCGGCCCGGAGAGGAACCTCGCGTCGGGCAGGAAGGTGCGCACGCGTTCTGGCGCCCTCCGTGCCAGGCCAGTGGCGGGGGCTCCGCAGAGAGCGACGGCAGCCCCGAAGCTGGGCTGACCCCTGAAGGGACCGCAGCCGGAGCCCGACAGCACAGTCTCTTCCTAGCTGAGAAGAAAAGCTGGACGAGCTCCAGTTCTTTCTGGAAGGCAGGCTCCCAGCGGCCCCCTCCCAGAGGGAATGAGCTGGATCCTGGGAAAAGGCCTCACACACGCGCTCCGCCCTCTGGAGCAGCGGTTCTCAGCCCTCCTCCTGCCGCGGCCCTTTAACACGGCTCCTCAGACTGCGGTGACCCCAGCCATAACATTGTTTCCGTTGCTACTTCATAACTGCGATTTTGCTACTGTTAACGAGTCACCTGCTAGCGGGTCTCAGGTCTCAACCCACAGGTTGAAAACCGCTGCTGTGGAGCCTAAGACCATCGGGAAACACAGATATGCACATGACGGTTATGAAGTAGCAACGGAAACAATGTTATGGCTGGGGGTCACCGCAGCCTGAGGGACCGTGTTAAAGGGCCGCAGCAGTAGGAAGGTTGAGAACCGCTGCTCCAGAGCAACCCCGGGTCCGGCAGGGCCACTCACAGGGCGAGGGGCCCCCACGCACCCCGCTCCGGGAGAAAAGCAGGCCGGGCTGATGGTTCGGGGACCTTTCCGGACACTTGCCGTGGGCTGGGACCAGGATCCGTAGAGGGCCCTGCTCCCCCAGAGCTCACAATCCAGGGGGCGTGTGACCCGGACTGAACCTCTGGGGGCCGAATCCTGGGTCCTCCGGGGTGAGGCAGTGAGAGGGAAGCCATCTCCCAGGTCGGAAGGTCCTTTATTGTCAGAGAAACAGAGATGATGGGCTTGGTGGAGGCGCGGGCGTGGGGTGAGGGCGGGCAAGGGCGCTGCACACAGGGGGCGGGGGGGGGGGCCGAGGGTCCCAGCTGGAGGCGCTGGGCTTCCAGGAACGCACTGGTGGGCAGTGGCTGTGGCCTCACATCCTCTCGGCTGCCTCAGGCTCCTGTGCAGGCTCAGCGAGACATCATTCGCACAAACTCTGCCAGGACAAAGCCAAAAGGTTTGGGGTCTGCTCTGTGGACCCCGCTAGGGGCGGGGCCGATACGCTGGCCTTGCGGAGTGAGGGCGTGTGGTCAGTGAGACTCCTGGACCTGACAGGTGACAGGCTTGTCTCCAGGCCGAGAAGAGGGGCTGTGCCTCGTGGACAGAAAACACCTTGTGACTCGACTATGTCCCCTTTGCTTCGGCTGCCAGGAAGCTCAGGGGCGACTCTGGGGCTACGCCGTGACTCCCCGCGGCGATGCGATCCCCGTGCTCCCTCCGGGGAGCGCGGCGCGAGGAGGAGCTGGGTCTGGCCCGGGCTGCCTGGGCCAGATCGAGGCTTCGTCTACCTCCTGGGGCCGAGCACGGGCCCTCTCCTGAGACCTGCCTGGCTGGCCTCTCCCGTTCGCGGGGGAGACCAAGCTCCTTCTCCCGGCGCTGGTGCTGATTTACCGGGAGGGGGTACGGGGGTGCTTAGCCTGGCACCTCATTGCTCTTGGTCTGCCAGAAGCCTTCCTGGTGTGGGGCGGGCGGGCGGTACCTTCGAAGTCGATCAGGCCGTCCCCGTTGAGGTCAATGTCCTGCAGGATCTCGTCCACCTCCCGCTGGGTGAGGCGCTCCCCCAGCAGGACCTTGAGCGCCGCCCGCAGCTCGCCCAGGCTGATGCAGCCATCCCTGTTGGTGTCAAACTGCGGCCGCGTGGGTCATGGCCTGGGTCTCCGAGGAACCATCCATTCGCTCAGCCCCTCACTCACGGCATACACACACACACACACACACACACACACACACACATGCACACACATACACACACACACACACACACACACACACATTCACACGTGCACATGCACGCACGCAGGCCCCACCCCCCTCCAGCCCAGGGGCCGCACCTCTCGGAAGGCGTCCCGCAGCTCCCGGACGCCAATCATGTCTGCCGTCTCCGCCAGCAGCTTGGGGCCCATCAGCTCCACAAAGTCTTCAAAGTCCACCTTCCCGCCACCTGGGGGCCGTGCTCATCAGAGATCCCGCCCGGCCCTGGCCTTCCTCTGCCCGCTGCCCGCTGCCCACTGCCCGCTGCCCGCTGCCCGCCCCTTCTGGCCCGGCCCGCTAACGGTGCCCTTCTCCCTCCGGGCCCCACAGGCTGGGCCACCTGTGGCTTTGATGACTTTCCTTAATTTCCCTGACGAGTTCGGCTGGGGTCAAGCCCTGGCTCCAATGACCTGGCTGCGTGCCCTTCGGCCGGTCACTTAACCTTTCAGAGACTCAAGTTCCTCATCTCAAAAAACAGGAATAGTGGCCCTCGCCCTGCCCACCTCACAGGGGCGGTGAGATTCCCGGAGGCAGGGTCCCGGCCTTGAGAACGGCCGAGGTCTGGGCTCCGGGGCCAACCAGCGGCGTCTCCATGCCTGGGCCGCCCAGCTGCCCCGCCCCGGGCCCTGGAGAGGTGTGTGTGTGTGTGTGTGTGTGTGTGTGTGTGTGTGTGTGTGTGTGTGTCTGAGGCACATACTGATCTGCTGTGAAATCTCGATGAGCTCCATCTCCGTGGGCATGTAGCCCAGCGTCCGCATGCAGGCGCCCAGCTCCCGGTAGCCGATGTAGCCGTCCCGGTCCCGGTCAAACTCCTGGAAGGCGGCCTGCAGCTCTGCCAAGCAGGGCAGGGTCAGTCCTTCTCCAGTGTCCCCCTGGGTCCCACTTCGGGTCAGCTCACCCTTCTCTCTGTGGGCTGATCCTTCCCTCCTTCTAAACCTGCTTCTCTGCTGCCTCAGGGCCTCCGAACACGCTATGCCTACAAATCATTCTTTCAGCAAATGTTTAGGAGCATCTGCTACATGCCAAGCTCTGCTCTAGGTATGGGAATATGACAATGAAGAAAGAAAAGGAAGAAAAGGAGGGAAGGAAGGAAGGAAGGAAGGAAGGAAGGAAGGAAGGAAGGAAGGAAGGAAGGGAGAAAGGGAGGAAGAGAGGGAGGGAAGGAGGGAGGGAGGGAGGGAGGGAGGGAGGGAGGGAGGGAGGGAGGGAGGGAGGGAGGAAGGAGCTCACATTCTGGAACACTCCCCCCTCCCCCTGGGACCTCCTGTCATGTACTCCAGGAAGTCTTCCCTCTAAATCCAGAGCCTGTCGCCCATCTGTCCTCGTGCTGGAAGCACCGCTTGTACTTGCTGACATACTGACGTCTGTCTCCAGAGGACAGGCCACGTCTGTGAGGTTGGCCATGCTTCCCCGTGCTCGGCACAGGCCAGCCGGGTGCCTAGGAAGTGCTGGCTGGACTAATGCAAAAGGGACCCAAGACCCCCCTGGCAAGTGACAGCTGGGGTTTTGTGGACTCATCCCTGCTCCGTCTGTCCCCGGCTCCTCGCATAGGCCTGCAGCCTCCGTCCGGCTCCTACTTCCTCCCGGAGGCTGCTGAGCCCCCGCCCGACCCCCCACCCCCCACCGTCCGTGCGCACCCCCACGTCCACCCCTCCAGAGACGAGTTCTCTTCAAACCCTTTACCTTCGATCTCCTCCGGCCGCAGCTCCCGGTCCTGAGGGCACAGAGGGGTTAGGAATCCCGGGACCCTTGTGTCTTGTTCTCTGGGGCTCTCCAATCAGCCCCTCAGCACCCAGGCCCAGGGCCTGTGTCTGGCCCTGCCCAGGCCTGGCTCCTGCCCCCATTCCTGCTGCCGGCCCTGGGTTCTGGGGTTCCCCTCCTCTGACCCTGCCAGGCTTCCCCCAGGGCCTTCCTGCCCGCTGCCACCCTCTTCTAGGGCACGGACCCCACTGGCCAGGGGGGGGGGTCTGGTTTGGGCAGATCCCAAGCGTGGCAGCCCCAATGTCACCATTGGTCTCCTAGGGACCCTGCCCCCTCCCGGCCCACCCCCTGGGTGGCTGTTTCTCTGGGTCTCTCTCTGCCCCTGTCACCCCCCCAATCTGTGTGCCTTTGTTCCGACCTCCCCCTCCTCGGGGAAAGGCACAGCGTGGACACAGGGCGGGCGGCTGTACATACAAGCTGGGTGGCCGCGATGCTGGGCCGCAGGAAGATGCAGGCGGGCCCCACCAGGCTGCTGAGCACCGAGTAGCCCTGGACGCCCCGTCTGGGCCCCCCCGGCTCCTCGGGGCCGTGCGGGGAGCCCCCTGGGCAGAAGCCGGGCCACAGCCAACTGCCCTGCAGCAGAGCCGGCCGTGAGCTGGGGCGGCGGCTCCTCTGCACCCCCACCCTCCAGCCTCTCCAGCCGGGGGGGCCCCTGGCACAGGGGAGAGGGGCCCTCACCTACTGCCACCCACTCCAGGCCCGGGGCCCGCCCCTGACTGCCCAGGTGGGCAACACCGAGGCTCGGGAAGGGCAAAGGACTTGGCCAAGGCCGCTCGGGAAGCCAGTGGCACAGGGAGGCCTCGAGCTCAAGCTCTGGGTCCCCCAGCCGGGAGCAGGGTCGGCCGCAGGATGGGCAGCGGGGGCCGCTGAGCTTGGCTGGGGAGGCCCCGTGGGAGCCAACCTCCATCCCCCACCCATGCCCACCTCTACGCCCTGCCCCGCCCCCCCACCTGACCCTCCCGGGGTCCAGCCCAGGCTCCTGGCCGTGGCTCCCCCGCTTCGCCCCCTACCTTAGGTCCCCGGCGGCGGGGCCGCTTGGCACAGTTCCCCATGGGCCCGGGGACCATGCCCAGCCTGGAGTCGGGGCGCCCGGGGCTGGGGCTCTGGGAGGCCTGGGCTCCCGCCGGCCCAGCTGCTCCCCGAGTCTGGGAGCCCGGCAGGGGATTTTCCAAGGGTTTTGTGGGAAGATCGGGGGCGGGTGGGCAGGCGGGGAGCCCTGGCCCGGGGGCTCGGGTCCTAATCCGGGATTAGCTCCGAGTGTCTTTGCTGGGGGGGGGGGGGAGCCACTGGGGCCCCAAGGCCCCTGGGTGCTCAGCCTCCCCTCGCTGCTCAGCCCTGAGGGTCCTCCAGACACCCCCCTGGGCACCCCTCCCGCCCCCTCCCCGGTCCCCTAATCTCTCCCAGCAGGAGGGACCGGATTTCTTCAGAAGCGGGGCCCGGGCCTGGGGGGAGGGCGCCGGGCGCCTGCTGTGCGGGGCGGGCTGGGCATCCCTCCGGCTGAAGGGGCACCGGGGTGTGAGCTCCGCAGACCCTCCGCACGCGGCCTGTCCCGGATGGTGGCCTGGGGAGCCCCTGCCTCTTCCTGCCGGACCCCGGCTCTCACCTCCCAGCACCTGCCTGCCCGCCTGCCCTTGGCACCGCTGGACCAGGCCCACCCCACCCCCACCCCCACCCCCACCCCCTGCCCCTCAGCTGGATGAGGAGCTGACAGAGTGGCTCTGGGGCCAGGGCCCGCGGGGGCTCAGTGAGGACAGTGGGGAGCCGGCTCTGGGGCCAGGGCCTGGGGGGGCTCAGTGAGGACAGTGGGGAGCCGGCTCTGGGCCAGTCCCTGGGGGGCTCAGTGAGGACGGGGCGGGGAGGGGCGCAGGCTCCCTGTGAGCGGCTGAGCGAGGGACTCCTGGGCCGGCACACATTTCAGGGCTTCCTCGCGGTTGGCCTGGGTCTGTCTGGCACGGGACCCCCTGTTCGCTCAGGGCCCCCTGTGTGGGGACAAGCCGTGACCCGCCCACTTTACCTGCCCGAAGGCCGCCTGCACCTGGGCCTCGAGCTCCCGCAGGAGGAGCCGCCGCCGGCTGACTGCGGGGCTGGCGGGGGCCTGGCTGGGCCCCGCGGTGTCCTCGGAGGCCTCGGGGTCCCCTGGGGGGAGGCTGTCACCTTCCGGGCCCTGAGGAAGGGCCATGGAGACCAGGGCTCGGCCCCTCTTGCTGGCCGAGGGGCACCGCCCCACTCAGGTCCGCCCGGTCCTGCGGGAGGGGGCTCCGTGGCAGCTGTGGGTCCCGGCTCCTCTCCCCTGCCCTCCCGCCACCGCCATTGGCCACCAGCAGGCATCTCTGCGCCTGGGCCGCCCCGAGTCCTTCCTCCCACCTCCCCAGCTGCCCAGGCCTCTCAAACAGCCCCGCTCCAACCCTCGCCGTCCCCCACCCCCCTAGCCTCCTGCTGGCCCCACCAGCCGGCTCTGGGCTCCGGCTTCCGAACCTCCTGCCCAGGCCCCTGTCCGCCCTCCCGGGCTCCGTGGCGGTCTGTCTGTCTGTCCCTCCGGCAGCCCCTCTCTCCACCCTCCTCTGCTGACATCTGCCCGGCGGTCCGTGGCCCTCGGACCCCTCTCTCCGCCCCCCTCCCTCTGAGCTTGGGCTCCTCTCACAGCTCCGTCTGTCTGCCCACCTGTTCTCCGACCTCCCCACCCCCTCCCCACAAGGCTCCCGGGTGTGGAAAGACAGGCCCCCAGCCCCCCTCCCCTCCCACGGCACCCCCCGCTGAGCCGCTGCTGACCTCCACTCCCTTCTCAGCCAGCAGGATGGGGGTGACCGGGGGTGACCTGCCTCGTGCGCCCCTGTGTCCCCAGACCACTCACCACCAGCGCCGCTCCTCCCTCCCGGAATGAGGTCAGCGGTCCTGGCCGGCCCTGCTCCGGGCCCCTCATGATTTATTCACCTGCCCCCCCCCCCCCCCGCCCCGGCTTTTGTCCGAGGGAACCAGATCCCGCCAGGGGCCTGCCACCTGAGCTGCGGGCGCTGGCCTCCCGCGGCCCGCGTGCCCGTCCATTCATGGGCTGCTCTGCAAGCATCGAGGCGGCGGAGACCCGGCCCGGCTGGCAGCTGGGCCACATGCACACCCAGCACCCGGGGGCCCTGCTCCCTCAGAAGGGGGCCCTCGGACCAAGTCTCCAAGCGCGTGGGGGCTTCACATCGGGGACGCGGGAACGGGGCCCCGGTCTTGGCCTTGCTCACCCGCGTGTAGCCGGGGCTCGGGGTCGGCCGTGCGGTGGGCGTGCTGGGGGCTGGGACCCGCAGGATGAGCTGGGTGGCGGCCCACAGGGAGGCGGGGGCAGAATCCCTGGAGAGGGCATGGGGCACGGGGTGGGGGCCATCTCAGAGGGGCCGGGTCTTTAGCAAATGTCCGTGGAGCTCCTGCAGCATGCCTTCCCGGAGCTGCCCAGTCCCCGCCTCCCGGAACCTTCCACCGGGCGGGAGATGCGCGTCCAGCACCCCAGGGATGCTGGGAGGAGGCCAGTGGGGCCTGGCTGTGAGGAGGGGCGTGTGGAAGTGACTCGACGTGTGAGCGCGGGATTGTGGGAGCGGCCGGGTGGAGTGGGGCGGGGGGGGGGGGCAGAGGCGGAGGACACCAGCCCTGAGTGGGTCCGAGGGCCTGAGGACAGGCCAGCGTTGAGAGGTGCGTGGACGCTGGCCAGGTGGTCAAGGGCGGGAAGGGCTCACTGTGTCCCTTCCTTCGCGTCCATCATCTGAAGGCTCAGCCTTCAGCAGCCTCAGCCCCTCTGCACCCGGCCACCCAGGCCACCCCGGCCACCCCGGCCACCCCTTTCCCAGAGGCCGGCGTGCATGCCTCCCCGGCAGCGCGGCAGGCCTCCCTCGCTCCCTCCTCGAGGCCGTAGGCTGCCCGTGGGTCAGCCTCCCCGGTGCACGCGCCTGAGACCCAGGGAGGGCTCTCACTCTCTGGGCCTCCGGTTCCTTCCCCGGAAAGCGGGGCTGGTTGACCCCATACCTGCCTCCCGGAGCCCCTGTGAGTGTCACGTGGGAAAGGACCCTGCCGGCTCCTCATACGCAGGCCGGGCTCAACGCATCCCGGAGGCTACACGTGATACAGGACGCACGTCCGAACGGCTACCTGAGAAGGCGGGGAGGGCGAGAAAGGGGAGCTCCCAAATACAAGCCAAAGGGCGGGGCCGTCCCGCGACAGGGCAGGGGGGGGAGAAGCATTTTCCTTCGAGGAGCAAGGCCTCGTGTCGGGAGGAGAGAGCCTGGCGTGGAAGGCCTTCCTGGCTCGTGCTCAAAGAGCAGCATCTTGAGGCGCTCACAGGTGCCCTGGGTTTGCCGGCCGGGCCCAGCCACGCGGAGTCCCAGCTCGTGTCCAGGAGGGCCAGGCGGACGAGGGGCTGACATACGGGTGGAAGGCGGGATGGTGGGGTGGACACCTGGCTGGTTGGATGGATGGGTGGGTAAACGGGTAGGTTTTATTCCTGGTCAGGGCACATGCCCGGGTTGCTGGCTCAGTCCCCAGCAGAATGTGTGTAGGAAGCAGCCGATCAATGAGTCTCTCTCATTGATGTTTCTGTCTCCCTCTCCCTCTCCTTTCCTCTCTCTGAAATCAATAAGGACACATGAAAGAAAGAAAGAAACGCCAAAACCGGTTTGGCTCAGTGGATAGGGCGTCGACCTGCGGACTGAAAAGTCCCAGGTTCGATTCTGGTCAAGGGCATGTACCTTGGTTGCGGGCACATCCCCAGTAGGGGGTGTGCAAGAGGCAGCTGATTGATGATTCTCTCTCATCCATGTTTCTAACACTCTAGCCCTCTCTCTTCCTCTCTGTAAAAAACCAATAAAATATATTTTAAAATAAAAATAAAAAAAGAAAGAGAAAAGAAAGCTGAGGTCAGAGCTGGAATTTGCACCTGCCTGGCGGTGCCTCGTCCTTTCTCGAACGCCCCAGCAGATGCTCTCACCTGTGCATGTGAATGTTACTGGAACATGTGAATGTTAGTTCAATGTTAGATATTCGGATGGAAGTCAGCTCGAGCGAGAACAGAGGTTACGCCCAACCCCTGGGCTGCCTCCCCCAGCTCTGCAGACGCTGGGGACGAGGTTGGGGTGAGCATGTGCCACCAAGGCTCCTCCCACCGAACCTGGGGGACAGTGTTTGTGTGGGGGGTGGCTTTGGCAAAGAAGCTTGAGCCCCAACCCTGCCGCCGGGAGACTGGACGAGGGCAGCCCTGGCCTGCAGCTGGGCAGGCTCCGAGGACAGCGCCCGGCGCATCCTGCCAGAGCCAGTCTTGTTCGCAGCCCCTCCCCCGCCTTTCCGGAGCCTCGTTCTCGAGAGCGGCACCGGCTCAGTGCACTTGGCACTTCAGCTAGGCCCCGCTCACGGGCCACACCTGTGGAAAGGCACCATTTTGACAGTTTGAAGCAGTTGTTTTTTTCCTGTTTGTTCCAAAAATGGGGCCGCTGCGGCTCTGGCTCATAAACCCAGCCCAGGCAGGGCTGCGGCCTGGGGTGGCCGCTCAGCCCCAGGCCCACAGACCCGTCCTCCAGACACGTGCCACCCACGCCGGCCACTCACCGAGCGCCGGCCCCCGACCCAGCGCTTGGTCCCAGGGGCGAGCCCGTGAGCACTGCTGGGCCCAGCAGAGTCCTCCCCATGGCAGTTTTCTTCTCTGTGCAGGCGGCTGCCTTAACTTCTGGGGCTTTGCTGACCCTGGAGGGACCCCCTTCCTGACCTCTGGCCCGGCCACGCCCAGCGATAATGAAACAAACCCTGTGCAACCACCAGCCAAACCCCACCCAGAGTTCCCACGGGGAAACAGAGATAGTAAGGGCTTGGTTGTTTGTTTGTTTTTTTGTGTGTTTGTTTTAATTTTTATTTCTTTATTGACTTCAGAGGGGGAGAGAGGGAAACATCAATGATGAGAGAGAATCATTAATCAGCTGCCTCCTGCACACCTCCCACTGGGGATCGGGCCCCTAACCTGGGCGTGTGCCCTTGGCCGGAATCGAACCTGGGACCCTTCAGTCTGCAGGCCGACACTGAGCCACACCAGCCAGGGCTGCTTGTTGTTTTAAGCAGCTGAATGTTGAGGTGATTTATTTGGCTGCAATAGACGCAGAATCAGAGCGAAGGGACACCATCTGTCCATCACGTGGGACAAAGGGGGGTGGATTTCAAGGCTCAGGAGGCAGATGCTCTGAGTTTATGTTTTATTTTGTGCTCGTGAGATTTTGGGTTTTTAAAAATATATTTTTTATTGATTTTTTACAGAGAGGAAGAGAGTATAGAGAGTTAGAAACATGGATCAGCTGCTCCTGTACACGTCCTACTGGGGATGTGCCCGCAACCAAGGTACATGCCCTTGACCGGAATCGAACCCAGGACCTTTCAGTCCACAGGCCGATGCTCTATCCACTAAACCAAACCGGTTAGGTCTGTGCTTGTGAATTTTTTTTAAATTTATTAAGGTATTATATGTGTACATAGCTTACCATTGTCTCCCCCTCCCATAAATGCCCTCCCTCCCCAGATTTTTGTGTCCATTGATTGTACTTATATGCATGCATATAAATACAACCAATGTGCTTGTGAGTTTTAATGAGCTTGGTTCCCAGGTTTCCTGGTTGAGGTGTGAGGACCTTGAGGCTGCTCAGCAGGGGTGAAGGTCAGTGCCTGGGACAAAGGCACGTCCTTCCACAGGAGTCTTCCCGTTAATGGCCTCGGTTTCTGACTGTGGACCCCAAGTGGCCGAGCCACCACCCACGTTCCAGTGATGAGTTTCCAGCACCGCTCCTTCACGTCCCCACCTTATGCAGGGCAACCTGCGCTGCACGGTCTGCAGGCTGGAACGCTGGTGTCGTCCAAAAAGCACCTTCACAGCCTGGCCCGTGTGGCTCAGCTGGTTGAGCGCCGTCCTGGGCACCAAAAGGCCACCAGTTTGATCCCTGGTCAGGGCAATGCCTGGTTGGTCCTGGTTGTTGGTACATATGGGAGGCAACCCATCAATGTTTCTCTCTCCTCCCTCTCCCTGCCTTTCTGGATGCTGTGGCCTACCCTAGTTGGCACATCAAATTAACCATCACCTAGGAGTGGAGCTTTGTAGCTAATAATGCAGACAGGTTTTCTTTTCTTTCTTTTTTTTAAAAAAACCACATATTTTATTGATTTTTTTACAGAGAGTAAGGGAGAGTGATAGAGAGCTAGAAACACCAATTTTGGCTTCAGACAGGTTTTTTTAAGGGACTGAGCCACCCTAACCGGTTTGGCTCAGTGGATAGAGCATCCGCATGCAGACTGAAGGGTCCCAGGTTCGATTCCTGTCAAGGGCATGTACCTTGGTTGCTGACACATCCCCAGTAGGGGGCGTGCAGGAGGCAGCTGATGGATGTTTCTCTCTCATTGATGTTTCTAACTCTCTACCCCTCTCCCTTCCTCTCCGTAAAAAATCAATAAAATATATTAAAGATAAATAAATAAAAATGAAGTGGCTGAGCCGATTCTGCACTCCCGCCAAGCAGCGTCGTTCCCACGTCCTGTTAACACCCGCTGTTGTCCACGCTGCCGGTTTCCTAACGGGGTTGTGGTTCCCCTGGCGTTCCCCTGGTGACTAGGGCGCTGAGGGCCTTTTCATCTGCCTCGAGGCGGTGTGATACCGGCTCACAAATACCTTAAGACAGGAAGCCTTTTCATTAATGCTGAGGGCCAGGCGGGGATGTGGCCACAGGTAGGCTCAGCCTGTATCTGGTTTGGCTGCACAGAAGTTGCTTTTTAAAAATTTCATTTTAAAAGGGTTGTTTGCAGAAGCATCCGCTCTCCCACTCCCCAGAGGCTGAAAAAAAGCAACCTTTTAACTACGTCCTGTTCTCTGTGGTCTCCTTCTTGCCCCGGGTGTGTATTACTTAGCTGAGGTCACAGAGTGTCCACGTAGCAGCGGCAGGAGCGAGCTAGGAGGGTTTCCCGCCCAGGGAAAAGCCCAGGGTCACGGGAAGGGGGCTGGTGTCCGCACCGGGCTGTTGGGGGCCCAGGCTCCTTGCAGCCATGCCTGTCACCCTGAGGTGCTGTCCCTGCCTCCTCCGGGTTCCAGCCAGGGGACCCACACCTGGCCGGGTTTACTAGGTGCATGGCAAAACAGGTGACCCTGAGGCCCGGCTTTGGAACCTCCGGCTTTCAGCTGGCCTGGTTTCTGGGGAGCACGCCTCGCAAAAGTACTCGGCGAAGGGCGGCCGGTGCCACCCAGCGCTTTTCTCTACCCTCGAGTCCTTCGTGGGGCGGGTGGGGCAGGTGTAAGCGGTTATTTAAGGAACGTGTGTGGGGTGTGTGTGTGGGGGGTGTGTGGTGTGTGTGTGTGGTGTGTGTGTATGTGGTGTGTGTGTGGGGGTGTGTGTGGTGTGTGTGGGGGCGGGGGTACACCGGCTGCTGTATAACCGCTTTGTTCCAGTTGGGCTGCCTGGCCTGGCCCCCGGGGCTCCTGCAGGCCTCTGTGGCATGCTGCAGGTGCAGCAGCGCGTGGTCCCACACTCGGCTGGCATCTCATGGGGCCACAGGGGCCCCCCCACATCGCGGGGGGGGGGCAGGACTCCCTCCTGATCCTCTCTCTTCCACTTGCATCTGCCAGGGCCATTTTGACCGCCAGCCGCAGAGACCCGGGCAGACAGAGCGGGGCGCTCCTGGCCTGGGCACGCGGCCCATCCTCCTGGCATCCCACTCTCCCCGTCCCTCCTCCTGCCCCGGGGACCTCTCCCCGGAACACGCCCCGGTCACAGGCCCGGCCTTCTGGGGAGACCCAGCCGGGCCAGCAGGGGCTGGTGATGGGGGGGGGGGTTTCTCCTGGCGTTGAGGAGGGGTGGCCGGCGGGCGTCCCTCTGAGACGGGAGGGGGAGCCACGCCTGCTCCCGGGCCCAGGGGCTGCGTCTCATGCGCAGGGGAGTCCGCAGGGCCGTGGGCACCTGGCCGGTGCTCCAGACAGAGCTGCGGAAGGAGCTGTGTCCGGCTGCCCCTGGTAGCCTCCTCTGGTCCCCTGTCCCAGCCGCTGCACTCCCTGGTGTGGCCTCAGGAGGGCGCCAGAACCTCAGTGTCTGGTGGGGGCAGCCTGGAGACAGCTCCTCCCTGCCCAGGACGGTCCCTGGCTGGGGTCCGAGGGCGTGTGTCCCCAGGGGGAAGGGGAAAGACCCACCCGGGCGAAGGCCTGCCCCCAGCTTCTTCTCCCCCACGGGGTGGGGCTCAGCACCCCTGGTAGGTGTGGGACACTCTGGGGGCCAGCCTCAGGGGAGCAGGAAAGGCATCTGGGAATATCCCAGGGGAGCCGGGAGGACCAGGGTACGGGTCTGGAGCCAGCCCAGTGGCCTCAGACCACTCCCCTCTTCCAAGGTGGCTCAGCCTGGGTGGGGTGGGGTGGGGTGGGGTGGGGGCGGGGAAGGGCTCAGTGTCCTCCAAACTCGGCCCGGGCAGGCAGAGCACGAGAGGACAAAGGACGGTGTTTACTGACACTCACTCGGTGTCGGTGTCATCTGGCCTCATCCTCACAGAAAGTGAGGACAGGGAGGCTCTCACAGGGAGGCCAGGGCTCCTGGGAGTGCAGGGGAGCTGGACTTGAACCCAGGCCGCTGGCCCCGATGGCCCGGGGGGACCTCTCTGTGAGAGAGGCGCCAAAGAGGATGCAGGTTCCAGGGACCAGCGCTTTCCAAGATCTCGAGGTGCCTGCGGGCTCTGGGGCTGCAGTGACTGGCCAGCTCTGGGTGTGCCCCCGCTTCCTCCGGGGACAGAGGGCCCCTCGGACGGAGCACAGGAGCACAGAGAACGAGGGGGAGAGGGGAGAGAGATAGGAGGAGAGATGGGGGAGAGTGGGAGGCCCTCACAGGGCGCCCAGCACCCTGGGCCACGTCCCAGGACCTCAGCAGCTCCCACTCTGGGCTGGAGTCACCCACTGGTGCCAGGATGGCAGGCAGAGCTGGGCACTGTGAGGGGGTGGCGGGGCCTAGTCTTGGTGAAGGTAAAATCGGATGATACTGGAAGTCACAGTAGACAAAGGGGAAGATTTCCTCTGAAATTATATGAAGTTAGTGAAGTTTTTATTCCAAAAACCAGGTAAAGACAAAAAAATAAAATAAAATAATAAAATAAAATAAATGTCATGCCCATTCCATTTGTGAACCCACATTAAAGCCCTAAACTAAACACACAACATTGTATCTAAAGTAACACATGGGGCCTGGTCGGGCTTATCCCAGAACTGAAAGTGTATCCATGTCACTGGCCACCCCACCGAGAACAAAGGAGAAGCAGCGGGGATGCGGACCAGCCTTTGGAAAGGTTTGTTACTTGTTCCGGACACAAATTCTTACTCAGCCAGCAACAGAAGGGAAGGTATTGCACTTGACGCCAAAAGTCTACACCAAATGTTACCCATCATGCCCCTGGGTCTCCAGCCCACACGCCCTCACCAAGGTCACAGCCTCCGAGCCGTGGAGGGTGGGGTATGAATACAGGCACCCCTTTCTTCATTTATGCCCGCAATGTCCCTTTAAGATCAGCGGCTACCATTTAATATAATTCGGGAGGCTCTGATCAAAATGATTTTTTTTAAAAAAGAAATAAAAGATGTGAGGGTCGGAAGGGAGGAGAGAAAATCCTCGTTACTGCTTGTGTTGTGATCATTTACCTAAAAGGGCCGCTGGAATCAAACCGGCCTGCTGTTGGAATCCATGAGATCTCAGTAGCATTGCCGGATACAAACCCATGTGTTCCTAGTGTTTCTCTTCATCTCAGGTACTAACGCCCAACTTAAAAAAAAAATAACATAGTATTCATGGCAGCTAGATACAATGAACCTAGACTATATAAGAATATGCAACACTTCTTGGTAGAAAACTTTAACAAAAGATATAGAGGATATTCTGGATAGGGACATTGATCATGATGAAGGGTAGGATGACAGCGTTATAAAGAGATGAGTTCTTTTCAAATTCATCTGTAAATGTAATGCAGTCTTAGTCAAAGAAGAAGAGGAGGAGGTGGGAGGAGAAGGAGAAAGCTGTGTTTTTTCCTTACCAGCTTTATAAGACCATGGTAATTAATAATAATAATAATAATAAAATGTGGTACTGGCTCAGGGACAGACACGTAGACAATGGCAGAGACAGAACTGACAGGCCTCTACAGGGGTTTAATTAGGATGAACCCGATGATCCCGTGGATGATGGGGGAGGGGGATTCCTATGGAACACACAGGCAAGGTGGCCCGACGATGGAGTCATTGACGAGACAGTGACTCAGCAGAGTTAACGGAAGACCACACAGGAGAATGTGCTGCGGTCCAGGGCAGCAATAAAAGATTCACCCTTAAAAAAAAAAAAAAAAAAAAAAAAAAAACTGTAGGAGGGAGTTGGTTCCAGAGGTAGTAGAAGTGAGCCAGCTGGGCGGGGTGGGTTCAGGAGACAAGTTGCAGAAGCAGCTGAAACCGGTTTGGCTCAGTGGATAGAGCGTCGGCCTGCGGACTGAAAGGTCCCGGGTTCCATTCCGGTCAAGGGCATATACCTTGGTTGTGGGCACATCCCCAGTGGGGGGTGTACAAGAGGCAGCTGATTGATGTTTCTCTCTCATCGATGTTTCTGACTCTCTATCCCTCTTCCTTACTCTCTGTAAAAAAAATCAATAAAATATATTATTTAAAAAAAGAAGAAGTTACAGAAGCAAAAGAAGGGCCCTTGGAGCTTAGGAGAGAGAAAGGCTAGGGTAATGCGTGCCCAGGGGAAGAAGAGGCGGGAGGGAGAGGTGCAGGAGGGAGGGCACCAATTAAGCAAAATTTAAAAAGCACAAAACACAAGCACCCTCCCCCTCCCCAAACCTGATGAGAATTTGATGACATTGAAATGAAGGAAGTCTGTTCAATGAAAGACCCCTTGGACGTGCCCTTGACCGTACAGGAGAAGGCATGTGTGATGTCTAAAGCGAAGACGTTAGATCTATAATAAGTGAAGAACTCCAGCAAATCAGATAGAAGCTGGCCAGGGTACAAGGGGCGGTCTGCAGAAGAAGGAAGCAGAACCCAGGGAGCCCCTCGGTAATGAGGGCGAGCAGCTGACAACAAAGGCCCTCACTTTACCCCCCTGGCCTGGGGCACATTCCCGTCTGCTCCTGCCACGTGGAAGGGAGGAGGGGGTGGAGGGGGAGGAGGGCGTGGGGCTGCAGCGAGCAGCTGGGCTTGTGGCTCTGCCAGCGGGGCAGCGTCCGGGAGGCCAAGCTGGCTCTGCTGGTGCCAACCCGTGTTCACACACCTGGGAGCACTCGAACAGTCTCACCAGGGCGGGACTAGGATGTGGGGATACAGGGAACACAGATGTGCCGAGTGGGGCAGAAGTAGGTTTACAGTTGTTCCTTGTGGAAACAACACAAGAATTCACCAATAATAACACAAGAATAAATTCTGTTTCACGTCCTTGCACACACATGCACACACACACACGTGCACACACACACACACATATGCACAAAC
Source organism: Vespertilio murinus (assembly GCA_963924515.1). Classification (NCBI taxonomy): domain Eukaryota; kingdom Metazoa; phylum Chordata; class Mammalia; order Chiroptera; family Vespertilionidae; genus Vespertilio; species Vespertilio murinus. The sequence continues at coordinate 166,074,082 of OZ004709.1, read as the reverse complement.
ACACACACACGCCTGTGGTCTAGCATGCAGGAACAGCCCAAGACCACCCTGTGACCCTGCTGCTATGGTGGGAGGGAGAGACCAGACAAGTTAAAACAACCCCAGAAACCTCTGTGGTTCACGGGGCACAGGGCCATATGAAGGTGAGGGTAAACAAAGGCTGCTGCACACCCCACGGCAACCAGGGATGCTGAGCCAGGCTCGGAGAGGTGGGGAGGGAGGGACAGAAACCCGGGGCTGGGCAGTGGCAGGAGGGTGGGGGAGGAGAAGCATCAGCCATGGCCACGCCCCCTTCAGCAGCCCAGCCCCAGCCCCAGCCCCAGCCCCAGCCCCCTGCCCACACACAGGCGGACCCGGAGGCCTCTCTGTCCCTCAGGCCTGGAGATGGGAAACCTGTGTTGCCTGCAAGATTCGTGTGTGTGTGTGTGTGTGTGTGTGTGTGTGTGTGTGTGTGTGTATGAGTGAGTGTGTGTGTGTGTGTGTGTGAGAGAGAGAGAGAGAGAGAGAGAGAGAGAGAGAGAGAGGGAGAGAGAGAGGAGGGGTGGGGGGAGGGGGAGTTGTGTGAGGGTGGGGGGTGTTGTTGGGGACGGGGAGTGTCTGGCCGGGCTGTGGAGTTGGAGAATGTAGCAGAAAGGGAGCCGCTCCCACTGTTCCGGAGATAAAACTGCAACTGTTTTTTGCTTTTCTCTTTGTTCTTTTGTAGCTCATTGAAGGCCAGCCAGGCAGGACTTTTCAGGTTGCTTTTAGCATAAGTAAAATGAGCGAATGGGGAGAAAGTAAGAAAAGCATTTTGCATGTGAAGGGACAAGGAGGGCGCTGGCAGGACCGAGGGAAGAAGGCGGGGAGGGGGGCGGGGGGGGGCAGAGACCCTAAGCCCAGGCCCGGGCTGCGCCCTGGAGCGTGTCTGAGGCCCGGGCACTGAGCTGATGGTGGCGGCCCCGCCCGGAGGGCCAGGACTGTCTGCCCAGAACGGCGCCTACCCCTGCCTCTGGCGGGCCAGTCGGAGGGTGCACCCCTGCCTGTGCCTGCCGAGGCTGTGAGGAAACGCTCATTTCATTGTCACATATAAAGCTACCTCATCACTATGTTGATGGTGCTTCCAAGCTTCTTGTGGCTCCGGAAGAATCACTGCTCTGGGCAGGAAGGCCTCAGAGATGGAGAGAGCACTGGTCTGAGCAGGAGTCTGCTTCTGACTCTACCCCATCTCTCTGTTAGGCTCCTGCCGGGGTTTCCTTTCTGCCTCCTGGGGACCCCCGCCAACCAGTCCCCCGTCACCCAGGGAACACATGTGCCCTCAGCGCTGCCTCTCCTCCTGGGTCCCCGTCTCAGGGAGGGAGCCTGCCTCCCCAGCAATCACCAAGTCTGGAAGCGCCCCAGGCCAGCTCTGTGGGAAGGGTCTCTCTGCCATCAGAGGGTCCCAGAGCCGAGTGTGAACTTCCGGAAAGGGGCTCACAGGCAGACCCTCTGGGTTCCACATCCTGGAACCCTCTGCATGGTCCTCAGTCCTGATGACATTGAGGGGCCCAGCTGGGTTAGGAGCCAGAAACACCTACACTCCTCCTTACCTTGGAAACACCTACACTCCTCGTTACCGTGGAAAGGGGGGGTTCAGTGTCCCGTTATCCAGGTCGGTTTAAAGCCACATTGTTCTCCTTGTGACTATTTGTACAGTGACCTCTACTTTAAACAATTTTTAAAATCTGCCCTAACCGGTTTGGCTCAGTGGATAGAGCGTCAGCCTGCGGATTGAAAGGTCCCAGGTTCAATTCTGCTCAAGGGCACGTACCTTGGTTGCGGACACATCCCCAGTGGGGAGTGTGCAGGAGGCAGCTGATCAAGGTTTCTAACTCTATTCCTCTCGGTAAAAAAATCAATAAAATAAAAAAAGTTTTTTTTTTAATTTAAATCTATTTTTGAATTGAATTCAGAGAGGAAAGGAGAGGGAGAGAGAGAGAGAGAGAGAGAGAGAGAGGTAGAAACATCAATAATGAGAGAGAATCATGGATCCGCTGCCTCCTGCACCCCTGTACTGGCATGTGCCCTGACCAGGAATGGAACTCTGACCGCCTCGTTCACAGGTTGGCACTCAACCACGGAGCCACACCAGCTGGGCCAGTGGCCCTGCCTTTAACCAGCGGAGCCTGTTTCCACTTAGGGATGAAGCAGGCTCCGTTTCCGACAGGCTGTCTGAGCTCAGCGACGTGATTTAGGGGAAATGGTGGCATCCAAGTGGCTGGTAGGTAGGAAAACCCCAGCCTGCCGTGTGCGTGCACGCGAGTTTGTGTGCACAGCCTGCCGTGTGCGTGCACGCGAGTTTGTGTGCACAGCCTGCAGTGTGTGTGCACGCGTGTTTGTGTGCACAGCCTGCCGTGTGAGTGCACGCGAGTTTGTGTGCACAGCCTGCCGTGTGCGTGCACGCGAGTTTGTGTGCACAGCCTGCCGTGTGCGTGCACGCGAGTTTGTGTGCAGGGCACGTGGCTCTGTCCCTCTGTGTGCAGCGTCTGTTGTCCGTGGGAACAAAAGCAAGAGTTTGTGTCTCTTGAACCTGCGCCCCAAGCGGAGAAGGAGGCCGGCCAGGGCAAAGCCAGGGCCTGGGGAAGGTCCTGGAAACCCGGACCCCAGTCTCACCAGCTCCCCGCGCAAACCCTCCGCTGCGGGGAGTGCGGGGCGGGGGTCGGCCCGGTCCGGTCCGGGCTGGGCAGGGGGCGGGGCCGGCGCGTGACTCAGCGCCGGGGCGGGAGATGGGGGCGGGGGAGCACGTGATGGGGGCGGGGGAGCCGTGGGGGGCGGGGCGGGGGGCGGGGCGGGGCGGGACCCCCTCGTCGGGCTCCGGGCCGCGGCCTCCGAGCACTTTTGCCGCCGCCGCCGCTCCGCACGGTCGCCAGTGAGTACGCGGGTGGCTCCGAGGGCCGGGGGGCGGGGGGCGGGGGCGGGCGGGACCCCCAAAGCTTGCAGCGCGCCCCGCTTCGGCCGGGACCCCCTGCCCCGCCCCCCGGCGCGCGGGGGATCGGGGCGCCGGCGCGGGGGATCGGGGCGCCGGCGCGGGTTGGGGTTCTCGGGGGCCCGGCGTCCCCGCGCAGAGGCCGGAGCGCCCGGAGCCGGGGAGGGGTCCGGGGAGGGTCCGGGGAGGACGGGGTGCACCGCCCGCAGGACCCCCGCGGACGCTAACCAACCTCTCCGCCCCCCAGTGGCTCCCTACACCATCGTCTACTTCCCCGTCCGAGGTAGGCCTGTGCCCGGGGGGGGGGGGGGGGGGGCGGCCTCGCACCCACGTGGTTGGGGGGCGCAAACTCCGCTATTCCGTCCTCGGGCTGCTGGCCGGCCTTGGTGCCCGATCTCTGAGTTCCCGGTTGGAGGACCCACCACCTGTGGCCTGTCCCCGCCCCCGGCGCTGGGTTGGGGTGTCTCAGCCCCAGTTGGGGTGTCCCAGCCCCACGACCCTCTCCGCTCGCCCCGCAGGGCGCTGCGAGGCCACGCGCATGCTGCTGGCCGACCAGGGCCAGAGCTGGACGGAGGAGGTGGTGACCAAGGAGACGTGGCTGCAGGGCTCGCTCAAGGCCTCCTGTGTGAGTGCTGCTGCCTGCGGGCCGGCGGGCCTGGGGGTGAGCGGAGGGCGGGGCGGGGTGGGGGACAGGCCAGCTGAGCACCTCTGACAGAGCTGTGCCACCCCCAGCTGTACGGGCAGCTCCCCAAGTTCCAGGACGGAGACCTGACCCTGTACCAGTCCAATGCCATCCTGCGACACCTGGGCCGCTCCCTGGGTGAGTCCTGAGGGTGCGGTGGCCGGGGCAGGCGGGCGGGGGGGGGGGGGGTCCCCGCTCTGTGCCCCTGTGCAGTGGAGTTAGGTGGCTTGCCCAAGGTCAGGCCCGGCTCGCCTGCAGCCCCTGCCCCATGCCAGGCTGCCTCCCACCCAGTGCTGAGCACTGACTGTGGGTCAGGCCTGCTCCTTCCTCCCCCACATCCTCTCCCTCCTGCCTCGCCGGGCCCCGGGGCAGCCACATGGCCCGCCTGTGGATCGGCTTTCAGGCGCGTGTCAGCTGACCGGTCAGCTGTGGGCTCTCCTGCCCCCCCCCCCCCAGGGCTGTACGGGAAGGACCAGCGCGAGGCCGCCCTGGTGGACGTGGTGAACGACGGGGTGGAGGACCTCCGCTGCAAATACGCCAGCCTCATCTACACCAACTACGTGAGCACCCCACCCACACCCCACCACCCCCCTCAGTGCCTCTGGCTGAGGCCGCCCTAGGTCTGGGGGCCTGGGCGGGGGGTGGCCATGGGCTGGGGGCCAGTGACCAGCAATAGCAGAACAGCGCAAGGACAGGAGGCACCGAGCCAGGGCTGGGTCCTGACCGCCTGGGCTGCGGGTGGAGGGCTTCCTGGAGGAGGGAGGGGGGAGGGGAGGGGGGCACACAGGTAGGCAGACAGCACATTCAGGGACCCACGACTAGCTGAGCAGAGGCAGGGCGCCGCGGCTGTGCGTGAGGGAGGGGAGGGAGGAGGTGGAGCCGGAGGGCAGTGGGCCAGGGCCTAAGGCCGAACACCCTGGGCTTGCCCCGGCTCCCGCTGGCAGGAGGGAGCCATGGAGGAGTCTGAGCCGGGCAGTGTCCACATGTGCTGCCTAGGAGGACCCTCCAGGGCCTCCGCGGGGATCTGCGGAGGGGTCACGGGGAGGGAAGGAGGAACTGGCTGGCGCAGTGGACGGGACGTGGCACAGCCCGGGGTGGGAGTCGGCCGAGGAGCGCGGGGCTCTGGGGTGGTGACTCACGGACGGGGCCCACGGGAGGGCGCGAGCCGCGGGGTGAGGCTCGGGAGGGAGGGCGACCGGTGCCGTCTTCCCGGCAGGAGGCGGGCAAGGAGGACTACGTGAAGGAGCTGCCGGGCCGCCTGAAGCCCTTTGAGACGCTGCTCTCCCAGAACCAGGGGGGCCAGGCCTTCATCGTGGGCAACCAGGTGAGCGGCTGGCCCTGTCGCGCCCCTCGCGTGCCACCCTCGCGTGCTGCAGAGGGTGTGTGAGCCGATCATGGCCGGGCAGACCCAGGGGCCGGCCCAGGCCCCGGGCCCCCTCGTCCCCTCACCCTCCGGTCGGCTCCCGCCCCCTGATCCCTGCCCCTTCCCGGCAGATCTCCTCCAGCCGACCCCCTGATCCCTGCCCCTTCCCCGCAGATCTCCTCCAGCCGACCCCCTGATCCCTGCCCCTTCCCGGCAGATCTCCTTCAGCCGACCCCCTGATCCCTGCCCCTTCCCCGCAGATCTCCTTCGCCGACTACAACCTGCTGGACTTGCTGCTGGTTCACCAGGTCCTGGCCCCCGGCTGCCTGGACTCCCTCCCGCTGCTCTCGGCCTACGTGTCTCGCCTCAGCGCCCGGCCCAAGCTCAAGGCCTTCCTGGCCTCCCCGGAGCACGTGAACCGCCCCATCAACGGCAACGGGAAACAGTAGGGCCTGCGGCCCCTCAGCCGGGGGCGGGGGCTGCCTGCCTGCCTGCCTCCCCCGTTCCTGGACCAATAAAACTTCCGAGAGAAAAGTGGCGCCGTGGGCATTGCGTTTCCCGGGGAAAGGGCTGTGGGATCCTGACCGGTCAGGCGCTGGAGGTGGCCCGGCTGGGACACCTGAAATCCTAAAGCACAATCGGCGTCTCCTGGGAGCTGGCAGTGAAGTCTGTGTCTGCTGAACTTGGGAAGGGGGGCAGGGCAGGGGAGGGAGAGAAGAAAGAAACAGGGAGAGAAATCACTGAGATACCTACCCTGGAGGTCCCAGTCCCGAGAGAAAAGGCTCACTTATGCCAGCAGGCTTTCTAGCCCCAGCGGGCAGCTTTAGGGGACAGCAGGAGCTGAGGGGTCCCCCCAGGGGACACAGCTCAGAGCAGCCCTGGCTAGTGGGTGGGAGGGTCAGTCGCTCTTCTGCAGGTGGGGCTCTCCTGCCCCCTCGGACGTTGCGGGCACAGGGGCAACTCGAAGATCAGGTGCCTCCCGCCGCCTCCTCTCCACCCAGGTTGCTAAGGGATGGAGCCTGAGAAAGATCAACTGGCCGGGGGGAGCCGGGGGCAGGGGAAACGTGTCCACCACGGTGGAGTGGGTCCAGGCAAAGGGCAGGCCCTAGGGGGTGAGCAGGGATGGCTGGAGGAGGAGCCATGGGAGCCCCTGGCCTGCAGCCTGGAGGAGCCCTGCCCAGCCGCGGGGTCACCTGCCCAAAGGGGGGCTCACATCGGGGAGTCCTTCAGGAAGGCACCTCTCACTCTGAGAGGCCTCGGGCTGCGGAGCTGGGTCAGCAAAGGAGGCCTGCACCCATCCCACGTCCCGGAGCCCCTCTTTGGGGCCACCTGTGGCGTCAGGGTAATCATGGCTGGGGCTTTGGGGCATGCTGGGCTGCCGCTGGGGAGCCCTGGGAACGCAGAGGGGTGCCAGGGGTGCCGGGCGCACCCTGGGCGTGGCGGCCCAGGAGGTGGAGGGCAGAGTGGGAAGTTGGAACAGGCATTGCCTCGGGGAGGACTTTGGATTTAAGACGCGTGGATCCCAACGGAAAACCTATTGCCACGCCTGTGAAAACCAGCCGTGGCCGCTAACGCTTACCTGAGCGGTGGCTCCCCGCGGGCGAGATGGGCCGGCTGTGGTACAGGCACGCCACACTCGAGGGCTAACGGGCCCGATAAACACAGGTTAGGTGTATGTGGGCCGCCGAGAGACAAGCTTCAATTTCGATAGAGACCTGCTGAATACAAAGGGCTGAAATAAATGAGTCATCATTAACATAAAAGAATAGGACATTTTAACAAACGTTAATATTTTTCATGAACATTAACTTACAGACACTGAACAGCTGCACAAATTAATAAGCGTCGCGTAAATAAACCTATCTTCCTTGGTCTCCGGAGACAAAATGTTTCCCGTTGCGCACACCAAACAAGTCAGTACAAGACCAATGGCGTGGCCGTCGGATGCTAAAATATTCGCTGCTGCTGCTGTTGGTGGAGAGGAAAGGGAAATGAATGCAACATGATCACAGTAATCTGTCATTAGCAAAGGTTGTAGTTCGTTATTTATAATTATGTATAGCCCTAGTCCATTTGGCTCCTTGCATAGAGCGACGGCCTGCAGACGGAAGGGTCCCAGGTTTGATTCTATACAAGGGCACACGCCCAGGCTGTGGGTTCAATTCCCAGTGAGGGTGGTGGGGGTGTGTGCAAGAGGCAGCCAGTCAATGCTTTTCTGTCATCATTGATGTTTCTATCCCTCTCCCTTCCTCTCTGAAGTCAATAAAAATATTATTTAAAAATAATTATGTCTAACAGGATATTGTAAGAATTAAGTTACAACATTTTAATTTATTTTTAAATATATATTTTATTGATTTTTTACAGAGAGGAAGAGAGAGGGATAGAGAGTTAGAAACATCGATGAGAAAGAATCATCGATCAGCTGCCTCTTGCACACCCCCTACTGGGATGTGCCCGCAACCAAGGTACATGCCCTTTAAGTCTGCAGGCTGATGCTCTATCCACTGAGCCAAACCTGTTTCGGCACAACATTTTTATTAAAGCATTTCTTACATACTGTTATTTTGGCTGGGCCGCAAAAATACTCAGTGTGGGCCACATGGGTTCTTGGGCATCGGGTTTGACATCCTTGCTGTAGTATGTTACCTTCCTTAACCCTCACCACCCTTGAGTAGACACTCTTATGCCTGTTTGTGGGGGAGGAAACTGTTATCTCACAGAAAGTTTAAGTAACTTGCTGATGGTGTGAATTGAGGCACAAAAAGGTAATTCATCGTGCCATTGTGGTCAGACGTACTGAAACAGCATCGATGTCCAGGAGACTGGCTAAGTGCCGTAGGTGCTCGCACGATGGATTTGCCCCTGTGAAGACTAAGAGCCTAGGACAGGCTCTTAGGGAGCAGTGGGCAGAGGGGGGCCCACATGCTCCCCCAGCCTGGCCTCCGGAACAAGCAGAGCGGCCCAGACCCCGGGCAGGAGAGGCAGACACGGACCCCGAAGCTGACAACTTCAAACGCACCCAGAACTCCCACCAACTCCCCTCACTCCTCACACGACAAATACCAATGGACCACACATAGCGGTCCGACGTTGGAGAGAAAGCTCTCGCACAAAAGAGAGATCATAAACAGGAAAACAAAAGGAGCTGGGTGGGGGGTGGGGGGGGGAGATATAGAGACCGTGCAGGCTGCATGAGAAACTTCAAGTAAACTTTAATGGTTACCTCCGGGAGATAACAAAAGGCACCTCACCCGGGAGGCAAGGAAAGGGCGCCGGCTTAAAGAGCGCTCGGGGAGACGGAGCTGGAACTTCAAAGTGCGGCAGCAGTGGAGATGAACGATCTTGTAGACGAAGCTGAAAAGTCCACATGAGAAACAGAACAGAAAGATAAAAGCGTGGAGAGATACAAAAAAATAGAGATTATTCGAGGAGGCCCAGAATGGGAGGGAGCGGGGAGGGAGGGGGAGGAATAGGGAGCAGGTGATCAAATGAACACCACAGTGCAACCTCCCCACTGGAGAAGAAGAGCTTCCGGCTCCTGGCACAATGACAGCTCAGCATACTGGAAGGGGGAAAAAAAAGACCCAAGACTGACACAAGAGCCGGTGGTGAAACTGCAGAGCCCCGGAAAGAAAGCGAAGACCCTGCCGAGACTGGTTTTGCTCAGTGGATAGGGCGTCAACCTGCGGACTGAAGGGTCCCGGGTTCAATTCCGGTCAGGGGCATGTACCTTGGTTGCAGGCACATCTCCAGCGGGGATGTGCAAGAGGCAGCTGATCGATGATTCTCTCATTGATGTTTCTAACTCTCTATCCCTCTCTCTTCCTCTCTGTAAAAAATCAATAAAATATAAAAAATAAAAATAAAATAAAATACCACCAGAAAAAGTGTAAGGGGTTCCTGTAGGGCCTCCGGCTGGGGATGAAGTTCTTAAACAAGGTCCCCAAGTGAACACATTTTACTACTTTCCCAAACCAAGGCTTTCTCTTGCACAGTGATGGCTATTTCCTCTCCGCGGATCAGACAGATGCTAAACACAGGAGAAATGTTTGCAACCACCTGTCGTTTTTTAATGTTGGAGCTGGCATTCCCACTAACCTTTCAGCATCCTCTCAAAGTCACGAATACCACAAAAACAAAAAACAAAAAACACAAACACACACTCCGTCTCTCATGAAGGTGGGAGACATGGGCTTCTATGCACCCCCCTCCCTCCCAACATATACATTTATAAAGCAAAAGCTAGTGGGAGGTCAAAGATTTTGGCAACTGGAAACAACAGATTTAAAACTCTACAATAGAAAACAAGAGCGGGCACCTTCCTTTCGATCGCTCTTGGGACATTTTCTGTCAGAACCATCTAGTATGCGTCAGAAAGTTTCAGGCCTTCCCAGAGGGAGAGAGAAACCATCCAGACAACAGTCTCTCATTATAAGACCATAAAACAACAGAAATAGAACCAGGAAGCAGAAGACCCCAATGTCCATGGCTTTAACACAACAGTTACATTTGTACATCTGTCTTAACACGACTCCTGCCAGAGAACAAATCAAAACCAAACTGCGGACTTCCAGCAATTCGTGGTGAAGAGGCACCACATGTGGGGAACCATGGCCTGCTGGTCCCCAGGACGCCAGCTTGGTCGTTACTCCTGCCATCCGGCCACCGATTTACAGCCTTCCCCAGCCCGCCCCCGCCCCGTCTCCAAAACGGCGTGGCCATTCTTGGCCCTTTGTCCATCTAGATCAGTGTTTCCCAAACTTCTGACCTATGTGTACCCTTCTATAATTTTCATCACGCTGAATACCCCTCGTAAAAAAAAAAGGATGTATTTTAATAACAATCAAAATATATTTATTTTTTATTTTTTTGGTACATACACAAAATAATAAACAAAAAATAAAATTATTCATAATAAAATATAAATAAAAGTTATATTATAAATAACATTTATTTGCATACCGGACCATCTCACGCCTCACAGACTGTCTTGACTTGACTCATGAGAATGTAGAATTAGGCACAGCTAAGCACGGTGCAGTGCATATCCCCACCAAACTGTTCCCATTCCCCTGGGGGTACACGTACCACACTTTGGGAAACACTGCTCTAGATTTTAGTAACCCTCTTCCCAGTTCCATGAAAAGTCGTGATGGGTTTTGATTGGAATTTGCAGTGAGCTTACAGATAAAACTGGAGATGTGACATCTCTGTGCTGTTACGGCGCGCACACACACCCTGCCCCCCATCCCCATCCTCACCCCCAGGAAGCCCTGAGCAGCCAAGGTGCTGGCGGAGGGGAGGGGAGGGGCGTGGGGTTCAGGAAGGAGGAAGGAAGCAGTAAATACTGGCTGTGGCATCACGGCCCCTTGCAGCACCGGGGTCCCCGCCATATGGCCTGTGCAGCTCTGGGTGCTGGAGATTGGGAGGAAATTGGCTTTGTCGGGTTTGAGGTGGCCCCGGGAAAGAAGGGTGCGAGGGAAGACAAGCGGCTCACCTGTGTCTAATAATAAACACTCAGCAGGCTGTTCTCCTTTTGCTGATTTACAAGCCTGGCGTTTCCCAACACTGAGCCCCTCGGAACGGGGAGGATGAGTCTCCCATTTCTACCCGTCTGGGATTAGTCAGGGGGCTGTGAGCTCTTTCTGTGCCTATTGCCCCAATAGCCAGCAAGGGCTCCATGGGATGAAGAGCAGACGGAAGCCTTTGTGGCCAAGAACTCCGTGGGGGACATTCCAGAGACCTGGGCCTGCTCTGCTGAACGTGGTTTGCTGCCAGGAGGTGCCGGGCTGGGGTGGCCCGAGGGGAGCTCTGCCCAACTGTGTGACCTCACGGGTTCTCCCTGGTGGAGCGTGCAGGTAGAGCCCAGAGTTCAGGACAGTGTGAGCCAAGAAGGGACCCTGGGGCACTGGCGGGCTAACGGGGAGGGCCTCAGGGCAGTGCTAGGTCTGTAGAGAGTGTGAGGGCGCCCTCCGCTGGAGAGCAGGGGAACATCGGGCCGGGTTCATTCTGACATTGCTTCCCCAGAGGCGCTCACCTCACCACTGATGGACTCCACGTTCTCAAAAGTGTAAATTAATGGGGAAAGATAGCAGAGTACAACCTGAAGTCCATCCTGTCCCTCCCAAACACATCGAATTCAGAGAAGAAAAAGCAATGAAATCTCTGACACACAGAAAAAGGCAATTCTGTGTGGACTTGAAATAGGCCTCTCTCTGAAGGAAAGAAATAGGGAAAACTCTAGCCCGTGTCTTAGCCAGGAGGCAGGAACACAGCCTGGGTGAATGCACAGGGCTTGGGCCAGGCCCTCAGTCTGGGCCCAGCTCTGGAGAGCAAAGCTGAGAGCCCCCGGTGGCCGGGAGGCTGGTGGGGGAGACAGGTGGTGACATAGGATGGGACAGGCGCAGAGGGAGAGGTGAGAGCCAGGACCTGGGGCAGCTCGGAGAAGGGCTTCCTGGGAGATGGCGTGAAATGGAGTCTGTGGGTGGGGTTGGAGTGGGGGATGTAGGGCCAGGAGACCTCAAGCCACGTTCTGGCAGATGCTGTGCTGGGTAGGCCACTCAGTGCTGCTGATACTCTCTCCTCTTCAGAAAACAGGGGCTCATCGTTCCTACACCCGAGGTTGTAGGAGGATTGGCGAGATGACACATGGCAAGTGCGAGGCACTCAGCCTGGCGCTGGAAGAATGGGAGACCTGCCCCTCATGCTCCATTCCCCATCATTCCGTGTCGAGCCATCTCCTGTCCCAGGCTGCCTTCTCCCCATGGCTTTGTGTTCCCTTGACCCAATTAGAGAGAAATAAGGAAGGAATCCATCCTCTGGCTCCACCCTGACCCATCTGCTCTCTCCCCGGAGGGAGGCATTCGTGAGCTCAAGTCTGAACTCCGGATTAGCTGTGTAATCCCCAGATCTGTCTGGGCAATCTCTTTCCCCAGCCAGGAGAGGGGCTGTGGCTGGGAGCCAGGACTGCTGGGCTCTGGGCCTGTTACTGCCTTACCCGTCTGTTACACATGACACAAGTTGCCATTGTTTTGGCGCTTCTTTTGGAAATACCACAGACATCCCACGACTGTCACATGAGTGCCAATTGTTCTGTAGGTTTGTGGGGCGCGGGGCACTCTGGGAAGAAAGGCCTGGATCTGACTCCAATTCTAACACTCTAAGTGGATGCACACGGACAAGGCATGAAGCCTCCAAGGGCCTCATTTCTTTTCATGTATAAAACGGAATTAACATAGTCATGAGGGTCAGGCTGTTTTCTCCTCCCCCCAAGCACCTGTGCATACAGAAGGTGTACACTGAATGCTGAACCTATAGAACGTGGAGAACACCAGAAACTGGCAGGAGGCGACGCGCAAGGTTTGTTTAGTTGAGGTTTGAAAGGCCTGGTCCGGAAGCAGACGCTCAGAAAGTGGGCCAGTGGTTGCCCCGGGGAGCAAGTGCTTACCGCCCGGCGGTAGAAGAAAGGCGCGTCGGACTACATTTCCCAGCAGCCCCAGCGTTATTCGAGCCACTTCCGGCCTCCCCTAGAGGCGGGGCGAAGGGCGGGGTGGGAGCGGCGCAGGGTTGCCTGGGCGCGCCGCCGCCGTCGCCGGGGCGCGTGACGCGCTTCCTGTGCGCCGCCCAGCGTTCGGGTCGCGCCGGCTCCGCGGCCTCGGAGCAGTGAAGGTGACAGCGGGAGGTGACTGTGCTGGCCCCCGCGATGCTGGCGGCACGGCGACTGCTCGGCGGGTCGCTCCCCGCGCGGGTGTCCGTGCGATTCAGCGGCGACACGGTGAGGCCCGGCCTGGCTCGGACCAGGGGGGTTCGCGGGCGGGTCTCGCTGCCGTGTCTCAGCGCGCGCCGTCCCGTGGGTCTGTAGTGCCCCCTAGAGAACCCTCCACACTCCCCAGCCCGGCAGGAAGGCAGCCCCTCCGGCCTGGGTGTAGAAGGGGAACGGGTCCCAACGGGAGGCTGACTCCCTCCCGCCTCCGGCTCCCCTTAGGGAAGTTTTGAAGGTGGTGAAGCGTCCGTGTCTCATTCCTTCCTCCCCACAGCCTTGTGGGGGCGTGAAAGTGTCGTTGCTCCATTGTGCAGATGCAGAAAACTGGAGAGGGTGATGCACCGCACGATCCCTCGCTCAGCGCTCTGCTTCCTGTAGTTGCTTTTAGGGGATCAGATCTGGGAACCACCACTGGGTTCTGTGGAATTCCAGATCCTACCTCTTCTCGTCGCTGCCATCCCAAATGGGTCTCCCTCCACCCAGTCCCAGTGAGACATTTCTTTCCCATCAGTAAACACATTTGGCTTCCAGCGTTGTTAGTAACATATGGCCCTGGCCTAACCAGGGTTCCGTCCAGCAGGACAGCCAGACAAGGGAATGGACAGGCCATTACATTGGGCTCAGATAGCCCTCAGCTCAAATTCTACCTGCTGCTTTTGGCTATGTCCCCTTATGTAAGTTCATTTTGCTCTGAGCCTCAGTTTCCTCCTCTGTAAACTCATTCCTGTCTTAGGGTTATGCGGAAGAAACAGAGTTTTGGGTGTAAAATGCTTAGCCCAGTGCCTGCTGAACAGGACGTGGTTATGAGGGGTGGTGGTAGCCATGATGCTACCAGGGTTCTAAGGCTTAGGCTCCTGCCCTCTCCCCAGCGCAGCCCCGTCTAGTCAGGGGGACCTAAGAATCTGTAGCTTCTGGCCTGGCCCCTGGTGACCCCAGAGCTCTGCTGGGCTTCCTGACCCTCTTTGTCCCCAGGCAGCGTCCAAGAAAACCTTTGGCTCCCTGAAGGACGAAGACCGGATCTTCACCAACCTGTATGGACGCCATGACTGGAGGTGAGCGAGATGGTGCCCTGAGCCTGGTGGGTCCCAGGGCACGGCCTCCCCGTCACCACCTTCCCTACCCTGTCCAGGCTGAAAGGGGCCCAGAGTCGAGGTGACTGGTACAAGACAAAGGAGATCTTGCTCAAGGGGCCCGACTGGATCCTGGGTGAGATCAAGACCTCTGGCCTGCGGGGCCGCGGAGGCGCTGGCTTCCCCACGGGCCTCAAGTGGAGCTTCATGAACAAGCCCTCCGACGGCAGGTGAGTTCGGGGCGGAGATGGGCGGCGGGAGAAACCTGCCGGGTTGGCTCGCCCGGGGCTTTGGGTAACGAAGTGGGAAAATGTCACTGGAGGTTAAGTAGGTGGGACTCGGTTCTCCCTGGAGTTCCTCAGGGGAGACCTGAAGGGCAGCAGAATCAGAACAAGATTTCTTTAAATCCTCACCTGAGGATGTGCTTACTGATTTGAGAGAGAGAGGAAGGAAGGGAGAGCAACACTGATGTGAGAGAGAAACATCCATCAGTTGTCTCCCTTGCACACTCCTATGGGGGATCGAACCTGCTACCTAGGTATGTGCCCTGACCGGGAATTGAACCCGAAACCTTTGTGGTGTACAAAGCAAACAGCCACTTGGTCAGGACAGCACAAGATTTTTACTGGGGCGACTTAATTGATCAATTCCTAGCTCTGCCTTCTAATCAGTAAGCTTGGGAAGTCTCTTGGCCTTTTTGAACCTCAGTGTTCTTTTCTGTAAATGGATATTATCTTTTGTGGGGATTAAAGAGAGAATGTTTGTATAGCTTTTGGCCTGCTCATTGGTCAGCACATAGGAAGCGAATAGTACATGTCAGCTACCTTACCTCCTCTGGCCTCAGTGATACGGTGGAGGTATCACTTTGTGGCCAAGAGCAGAATCTGGGCTCTTGGGAAAGCACAGAGAGAGACATTTGGGCAGCAGAACCGAGACCTTTCCTGTCAAAGGTCAACGGGAGAACAGACAGCGACCTTCCTGTTATTGGGGGGAGCAGGCAGAACCCTGGGACCAGGTTGGGAGGGCAGAGAGGGTTTGGCTGTCAGAGGAGACATCTTAGCGGCTTGGCTGGGAGAGGGGGGGTGAAAGACCCTCCCTGGTGGCCCTCAGCCTAACCGACCTGCTGGCCCCCACAGGCCCAAGTACCTGGTGGTGAACGCGGATGAGGGGGAGCCGGGCACCTGCAAGGACCGGGAGATCATGCGCCACGACCCCCACAAGCTGGTGGAAGGCTGTCTGGTGGGGGGCCGGGCCATGGGTGCCCGTGCAGCCTACATCTACATCCGTGGGGAATTCTACAATGAGGCCTCCAATCTGCAGGTGGGCTGGGGGGAGGACATCGCCGAGGAGGAGGTGCTCCGTGTGTGCTCACCGCCCTCCGACCCGGCACGGGCATTCTCAGATTTTAGCCCTAATCGGTCCGGGGTCCCCCTGGGAGAGTGCGGGCCACTCCTGCGGGTGTCAGGATTGGGACGTGGCTCCCAAAGGCTGCTTCTCGGGGCCGCCCTGTACACTCCAGTCTCTCACGGGAGGTTTCCATGGCGCCATGACTTCTCGCGTGTGGGCGGGCTGGGAACTCATGAGAGGGCATACTTCCTGCAGAAGGGTCAGTGATCAAGGGGTGATTCTTAGCCTGGTGATGCCTGTAGAATAGGGCCCACGTAGTGGCATCATGTATAAAATGTATTGTTATCACATACCTTAAAGTTAAACCTCTAGGCTCTTTCCCTCTATTGCAGAAGCAGTACTTACAATGAAGATAGGAAATCATGAGAAAAATCTCACACAGATCCACTACCTAGAGAGAATACTTGTTAAATCTTTCGTTATTCTAAAATCTTTCTTTTAAAAATAGATGTGGTTGGAGGATTTTTAAGTTGTTACAATGGCATGCACTCAGTACTAGTCCTCACCCCTCCCAGAGCGTCCTGCGTTCCTGTCAAAAGGGGGCTTTTGCCCTGGTTTGGTGATGGGCCTGTATTCCCCCCTCTCCTCTGCCCCCACACCCCCCGCATACACAGCATCCCCAGGCCTTGGGGACAGTGACCTCACCTCTCGCCCTGTCCCACAGGTGGCCATCCGAGAGGCGTACGAGGCCGGTCTGATTGGCAAGAACGCCTGTGGCTCCGGCTATGATTTTGACGTGTTCGTGGTGCGCGGGGCTGGGGCGTATATCTGCGGGGAGGAGACAGCGCTCATCGAGTCCATCGAGGGCAAGCAGGGCAAGCCCCGCCTGAAGCCGCCCTTCCCCGCGGACGTGGGTGAGATCCGGCCCAATCCCGGGCCTTGTCCTAGGTCTGCGGATCCGGATCTGGGTTCGGGTCCCCACTGATCTTTCTTAGGGAATTTCTGAGTTCCTCTGCACTGGGGCCAGACACAGGGAGTAGGTGGTAACAACATAGAGGCTCCGCCAGTGCCACCTCCTCAGACAGACACCCAAGTCCCCCCCAGTCCTCCGGGAGCCGAGGGCAGGCTGGGGAACAAGGCAGTGCAGGACCTGCTGGGCTTCGGGGTCCACGGGGATGAGAGTGATGACGCAGTAGAGGGGGGCTCTCTGCCTGGGACAGACCCATTGCCAGGAAACCCGCCCCGATCTGTCCCCTTTCCTCACAGGAGTGTTTGGCTGCCCCACCACTGTGGCCAACGTGGAGACAGTGTCGGTGTCCCCCACCATCTGCCGCCGAGGGGGTGCCTGGTTCGCTAGCTTCGGCCGCGAGCGTAACTCGGGCACCAAGCTGTTCAACATTTCTGGCCACGTCAACCACCCTTGCACCGTGGAGGAGGAGATGTCGGTGCCTTTGAAGGAACTGATTGAAAAGCACGCGGGTGAGGCCAGGGGCCAGGGGCCTGTGGGCAGGGGGCAGGGGGGCAGGGCATTCGTGGAGAGAGCCAGGGCTGGAAGGCCTGGGGCTGGGGCGGGTTGACAGGCCCTGGACTCAGGACTGGGCACGTTTGCTGGCCCAGCCCTGACCACCCGTCATTTTGGGGACTGGTCCCCCAGGGGGTGTCACCGGTGGCTGGGACAACCTCCTTGCTGTGATCCCCGGCGGCTCGTCCACCCCACTGATCCCCAAGTCCGTGTGCGAGACGGTGCTGATGGACTTCGACGCGCTGGTGCAGGCACAGACGGGGCTGGGCACGGCCGCGGTGATCGTCATGGACCGCTCGGTAAGGGCCGCCCCCGCTTCCCACAGTCCCACCTGCCGCTGCGTGGTGCCCCTCCCGCGGCTGCGTCCAGACCCTGCAGCCCGAGATACAGGTGGGCAAGGGGGAGCAAGGCTGCGCTGAGGCAGGGTGCCACGGAGAGGGCGGTGCCGGACGCCCAGGGAGGGTCGGGGAGTGGCAGGCAGGGCATGGTGGTGTCAGAGGGGCTGCTGCTGGGGACGGAGGCTCAGGCCTTGGTCCCTGTTCACTGTCCTTTGTCTCCCCAGACGGACATCGTGAAAGCCATCGCCCGCCTCATTGAGTTCTACAAGCACGAGAGCTGTGGCCAGTGCACCCCGTGCCGCGAGGGTGAGCACCGGGCAGGGTGGGGCTTCCTCTGGCTCACCCTGGGCCTGGGGTGGGCAGAGGTCAAAGGTGGAGAGGGCTCTGGACCCTGAATAAACAGATGCTGCCGGCCTGCGGTGGCCTCCCTCAGTCTCTTCCTACTGTGGCTGCAGGCGTGGACTGGATGAACAAGGTGATGGCCCGCTTTGTGAGGGGGGACGCCCGGCCGGCCGAGATCGACTCCCTGTGGGAGATCAGCAAGCAGATAGAGGGCCACACCATCTGCGCCCTGGGCGACGGGGCCGCCTGGCCCGTGCAGGTACCCACTCCCTGCCCTGCGGCACTCGTGTGGGTTGCTGAGAGCCCAGGGCCTTGGGGCTTTTAGACCCCGGTTCACACAGTGCCCCCTCCCCTCCAGGGCCTGATCCGACACTTCCGGCCGGAGCTCGAGGACCGGATGCAGCGGTTTGCCCAGGAGCACCAGGTCAGACAGGCCGCCGCCTGAGCCTGCTGCCCAGGGCCGGTGTCCACCATCCAGACGGCGGGACAATAAAGCCAGTGCTGCCCACTGTTCCGTTGCAGCTTCTCTGTGGCCTTGCTCTGCCCTGCCTGGGGTCCATTACTCAATGGGGCCCGTTTCCCAGATGGGAGGCTTGGAAAGGATAGGCCGGCTAAGGTCACGCTGCGAATCCAGACTTTGGCCTCCTTTGCGTCAGTCTCTCCTAGACCTTCCTGGACACCCAGCCTTCAGTGCAGGAAGCTGTGGTCTGGGGTCCACACCTGGGCCCTTGTGGGGGGGACAAGGAGAGCAGGGTCCAGTTTGCCTGTGAGGTGATGGGCCACGAAAGATAAGCTTGGTTTGTTCTGGATTGGAGGAGAGGTTTATTCCTGACTTGGCACTGGGCACATTTGGAAGGGGGGACGAGGGAAACATTTTGACGAGGGGATGGGCACGGTGGGTGAGGCAGCCCGGTTCCTCCCAGCTCCGTGGAGGCGTCCGGGTCAGTTTGGGGAGGAGCAGTGAGCAGGGCCAGGCCAGGTGCCCAGCTAGTCGCTGAGCTGGAGGGGCGCACTGCCGTCCAGCGGGTGCCACAGCTCCAGCCGGCGGTCACTGTGGCCCAGGCACTCTCTCCAGTGCCGCTGGCGCTCCCCACTGGCCCGGCCGCTCAGCTGCACCCTGCCTGGATTGGGGGATAGGAGTCAGGAGATGTGTGGGAGCCCCGTGGGTCCCCCACCCAGCTCCCTGCATTCCCACTCACCAATGAAGTCGTTGGCTGTGCCCAGGTCATAGTCCCATACGGACACCAGCAGGGTCTTCTGGGCCAGCTCCTCCCTGCGGCCTGCGTAGAAGAACTCCTGCGGGAAGGAGACAGGAAGCCTTGGGTCCTTCCCGGCTTCAGAAACAGGCTGGCGAAGGGCTCGGGTTGGCTGGGCATGTGTTCTCTGACTGAGGCAGGATGCTGACCCCCCACCCAGAGCAGCAGGACTGCGCTGGCCTGGCCCTGGCCTACCTCATTGAATTCGGGGTTCAGGGTCTTCTTTCGAACACTGGTCTTGTATTTAGTTTTTTTCCCCACATTTGGATGCAGGAACCTGATTGGGGCGGATGGGGTCGGGTTAGGGGTGAACTCCAGAGGGGCTCTGAGGAATCCCCAGCCCACCTGTCCACCTCTGTTCACACTCACAGGCGGACGAAGGGGTCCGAGTAGCCGTTGGCATCCATGGGGGCCAGGTGGGCGCACCGTAGCACCCCGACCAGCAGGCCGCCGCGCTGAGAGCTGTAGCACAGGGACAGCAGGATGCGCCCGCGCTCCTCCCCAGCCGCCTCGGCCGCCTCCTGCAGGGCAGGCTGGGTCAGCCCTGCCGCCCAAAGCCCGCCACCCACCAGTGTCAGCCAGGGCGTGAGAGTCACACTGGCTGCAAAGAAGTCAGGGGCCAGTGGCTTAACTTCATGGTTCAGTTTCACAAACTCGTGGACCCGGTGCCCTGGAAGGGAATTGCACGGTCAGCTCTACCCTCCAAACCTAAGAAGGGGAGGGGCCGGCTCAGGCCTCGAGACTGGGCAGGTCACATCTTCACCATGGAGAGGAAGGGAACTGAGGTTGAGGGCCACAGACAGCCAGGCACTTGCTGATGGCCTCCCACTGGGTGCCCACGCCACCCTCCTGCTGGGAAAGCCCATGTCTCGGGAGCAGCTCTGAGAAGCTGTTCTCCACTCAAGGACGCACAGGTCTTTCCAGCTACAGCACCCACCCTCCTCGCCCCCCACCGTCCCGGGGACCAGATGCTGAATGCCTTTTGCCACACTCGGCCCCTGGTACTTCCAAGAGGGGTCCCGGGGCAGGCTGGGAAAGACAGGTTTCTCCCATACGTAACACAGGATTCGATTTGCAGGAAGTCCAACCGCCGTGCTCTGCATCTAGCACATCCTGTGGGAGAGTCCCGTGGGCACCTGCCGTGCACCCCTGCACTGCAGTGCGTGGGACAGGAAGTGGGTGGCACGGGTTACCAGCCCCACGGAGGTGGGACTTGCCTGGCCTTGTTCAGGCACCAGCTGCAGTAAATTGTGGCTCCACTAGGGGGCAGGGCAGCAGCGCTGGACCTTCCATCAGAGGGGCCTGGGCCAGTCCTGCCTCAGTCTAGTCTGGTCTCCCCTGGAGCCCTCCAGTTACTGTCACTGCCTCCTGACAAGCGCTTCTCTAGGGCTACCAGCCCCAGGAGTGGCACCCACGTTGACCCCCGGCGGGAGCAGCCAGGGAGCCCACCTTGTCCATTCTCGCCTGCCCTCCCAGCTGCTCTGGCCACACAAATCCCATCGGTTTCAGCATCTGCCTCCAGGTGGCCTGGGTCTCTGCCCCTTCCTCCCCCCCAGGGTTTTGCCTATCCCTGTGCCCCCCACGTCCTCTGGCCTGGCTGTTCCCCAGGGCTCTGCGCACTCACAGGATGTAGGGAGGGTTGGCCTCAGTTCCTCCAAGCCCACCTCGGCCTGCCTGATGCCCGAGTGCCCCAGGCCTGACCCTTCACAGCCTGCTCGGCTCCACCGGCCTACGCACCTCATACAGGGACATGCCACGGGATGTGTCCAGGCTCCCCGGCCTCCTGGTCTGGAAGAGCAGAGAGCCGGTCACCTTGGCCGGATACTGCCCACGTGTCCCTCCCGGCCCCTCCCCGCCCCAGCTCCCCATCACACGACGGCTGGACCCCAAAGCCCCACCCTGTGCGCCACCCGACTCACCAGCCTCCGCTTCTCCAGACACACGCTGAAGCTCCTGGCTCGGCTGGGCACCAGCTTCCTCAGGGGCACCCGCAGCTCCCCGAGGGGAGGCGCCCGCCGCCGCGGCCGCAACCGTGGGTCCTCGCACACACACAACCTGGAGGCCCCCGGTCAGGCCTGGGCAGGCAAGGACCCATCCCCCCCCCCTGCTCCCCCGTGGCCCAGGCTCAAGCCTCACCGCAGGGTCTTGCGCCCAGCATCCTGGTGGGTGAAGCCGTGGTAAGTGAGCGTCTCCTCCCAGACAGGTGCCCTTGTGCCCCGCACCGTGCGCGTCCTCAGCTGGCTGGCCTGAGGGCCAGGCGGGTGGTCAGGGCGGCCTCGGCCCAGGGTCCCACCCCGGCCGCCTCCCTCACCGAATCCCCAGGCGTGCGGCTGCAGTGGGAGCGCCAGGCCTTGCGGAGGATCGGGCCAGGCCGGTGGGGGTCCCAGGCTGGGGGGTGTCCCAGCTGGGTGTGTGGCTGAGGGGCAGCAGCAGGAACCCGGGTCTTGCCCTCACCTTGCTGGCCCCTGGCAACAGGTTGGCTTTGACGAAGGTGTCCAAGCAGCCTGAAGCTGGTGGCTTGAGGCCCTGGGAGGAAACCATAGATACGGGGCAGGCCCGTGGCCCAGGCCCACGGCTCAGGGGGGGCGCCCCGCCCGTCCTTACCTGGGCACGGTGAGCCATGCAGTGCAGGGCGCTGTTGTCCGCATCAAAAAGAAGGGTGAACTCGAGGGTGCCCAGGGTGGCTAAGGGCAGGCGGCACGCTGGTCAGTTCCTCTTGCACCCTGTCCCCCTGGCACCGTGCCTCCTGCCCTGCCCCTCACAGGCCAGGGGCCCGGGACGCCTCAGACCCCCCCTGGCTGGGCTGGGCCCAGGGTGTCCTCATCCCCTGCCCCACTCACTGCTGTCGTCCGAGTCCCCCTCCGGCTCGGGGTCTGGCTGCGGCTGGGGCGCGGAGCGGGCGGCGGGAGACCCCGCAGGGCGTGGGTCTGGGGCGCCCAGGGCGGGCTCGGCAAAGGGGCAGAAGTGCGGGAAGTAGTCGGAGATGCGGCGGATGGGCTGGATGGGTCCCGGGTTCACGTCGATGGCCATGTGCTCCTGCATGCTCACCCGCTGCGGCCGCCTCCAGCCCGCCGCCTCGGTGCCCGCCATGGGGGCTCCCACAGGGGAGGGGACTCAGACAAGCCCCCCTGGACCGGATGGGAGGGGACCCCACTGGGCCGAGACATGGTGAGGAGGCATCACTGCGGGTGCCGAGGAGGGTCCTGGGTGGCCGTGGGGGACCTGAGGACAGAGGGCAGGGTGGGTGGGTGGGTGGGGAAGAAGTGGGGCTTCAGCCTGGAGGGGGACCCGGTGGGCTGGCGGTGCCTGCTGGGTCCTTACCTCTCTGAGAGCTCCGCCGCCGCCTGGCTCTGTTCGCTCTGGCACCGGGTGTGCGCCTGACTGAGGTGACTCATCGGCGTGACCCAGGGCCTCCTGGTACCCGCAAGGGAGGGGGGGTGGAGCTCAGAGCCCACCTCCCGGGCTCAGGGGAGGGCACTTCCCTGCCCTCAGCTCTGAGGGTCCCTTACTGAGCCCCGGGCAAGGGGGCGTCAGCCTCCCTCCGCCCTTGCCAGCCCCTCCCCCTGTTCACATGCTGTGGTTATTTTTGCCACCATCATGGGACCTGCTCCAAGGCGAGGAGGCGGGATGCCCAGCGGTGGGTGCCAGGGTGTGAGGGGCAATGGGAGGGGTGTGTGGGGATGAGGTAGGTGAGGGAAGGGGTGCAGGAGGAGGGAGCATGTGGGGAGGTGTGGAGGAAGGGGCGGGGGTGTGGGGACTTTGGAAGGCATAGAGGGGTGTGAGGGGAGGCGAGATGGGAGGGGTCATGTGGAATGGGGGGTGGGGGGTGCCCGGGAAGGAGGGGGCACTTGGGGAAGAGGCATCTGCGGTCTGGTCCCTTGCAGCTCAAGCTTTTTGGCACATGGATCAGAACACATCAGCTCCTCTCTCCTTTTGTGGGCTTGGGATACAGTCCCAACCCATCACTGAGGCATGCCCCTGGCACCCCACCATCTCCACATCACTCTGCATGGTTTCCTCGAACACCCCAAGCTCTGTGCCCGTGCAGCTGCTGCCCCCACTGTCCTGCCCTGCCCTTTGACCCGGCTCACTCCTGCCTTCGGTTTCAAGGTCACGCTCTGCAGGGGAGCTCGGCTGGCTTTTACCTGCTCGGCATCCCCTTTCCCAGTGGTCCTTTGGGGGGCCGCCCCTTCCCTATTCCCAGCCTAGGGGTTCACCCTCCGCCCCAGGGCTGTGCCCCAGACCCTCCCTGCCAATAGATGAATTCCAGATCCAGCAGCCACAGGGCGGGCTCGGGAAGGGCCTGTGACCCAGCGGGCCAGAGCAGGGCCCTTCCGGGTTACACTGGCCAGGCCACTCTCTTTCCTGTGGCTGGAACTCTGAGCCACCCCAGAGCCGTGGCTCTCTCCTCCTCTCTCTCTGTGGGGTGGACGCTGCTCCTGGGAGTGAGGCCAACGGGGTGGAGCGCACAGCCGGAGAGAGCCGCTGGATGCAGCCATGCCTGAAGCTACGTGAACCCTGGATTCATGACCACCATTCCTCTTTTGGCCTCGTCAGCCAGTGGGTGGAGTTCCCCATCACTTGTCCTGGCTAATAGTGCCCAGTCCACATGCCAAAGTCCCACTGTCCCCCCCTCAACTCTCTCACAGAACCCTGCATAATCCCACTGTTATTTATATGTGATGGTTTAATGTGCAACCACAGGAGCATCTGGTCTAAGGTCTCCCCTAGTCTGAGCGCCCCCCGCCCCAACCCCCCAGAGGCCAGGACAACATCCGCGGGTCCCCAGATGTGGCCCCGCACAGCGGCTGGTGCGCGGTGGGCGCTCATTAGCAGCGCGCAGGGCTCCTCTCCACACGCCTGCGGCCCAGCACGCGGCCAGCCAGGCCCGGGGGGAGGGGCACACGTGGCTAAGGGTCTGGGCTCGAGTCGGAGAGGGCCTGGCTCAAACCCCGGCTTGGCCAAGGTGTCTGTCCTCCCTGAGCCCAGTCTCACCAGCCAGGGGCGGTGTCGGCCCCACCTCACGGGGCCGCGGTGAGGGTGACACGGGAGAAATGACGCCAAGTACCTGGTGCGGGGTACGTGCCCGCTGCGGGGGGTGACAGTGTGCCTGGGCAGAGGTGCCCCAGCCAGGACACCAGCTGTCCCCTGGGGTCTGCTCGAGGTCAGGGCCCTAGCGCAGGAGACGCAGCGGCCAAAGAGTTGGTAAAGACTGTTTATTCAGTGCCGCGGTGGAGCCGGCCTGGCAGGGGGAAGGCAGGGGCCGCTGAGGACCAGTCTTCAGCCCCGGAGCCTCCACGCCCCAGGGACCTCCAGGCGGGGCTGGTAGGCACCAGGTGCCAGGGCCTGCAGGGTGAACTCGGTGATGATAGCCGTGAGCCCCCAGACCCGGTGTGGCCCGTGAAGGAAGACAGGCATTGTGTAGGAGAAGTGGCCGCCCTTGCAGAAGTGGGTATAGCCTTGGTTCTGCGCCTGCAGCAGGTGGGCCAGGGGCAGTGCAAACACCTCCTCCACCTACGGACAGGAGGCAGCGAGATGGCGGACAGAGGACTGACCATGCAGCTTCCCCCCAGTCTCCTGGCACGCTACTCACCTCCTCGGGGTTGGGCTGGAGGTTCTGGGGATCCACTGGGCCCACGCCAGCAAGCACCGGCACCACGGAGCTCTTTGCCTGGGCCAGGGAGGCGGGCAGTCAAGGGAGGCACGGCCGCGGCGGGCCTTTGGGGCGGGAGGAGGGGGGCTGAGGGGAAGACCCCACCCTTGCCGTCCAGAGGCCATGAGCAGCCAAGGCCAGGCCCCTCGGCCCCTGTCCTGCCTGGGGCTCCCTCCAGCCACGCTGACTGACTCCGGTTCCCATTCAGGCCTCCGGGCCTTCTCGGACTGTTCCCTCCACTTAGAGCAACCTTCCCTTACTTTCACCGCCCTAAAACCTGCCCCTTGTCATCCCATCCCTTCCTACCCTGTGGGGCCGCCCCCAACCCTCATCCACCAAATGGGGCAGAGCTGGCTCACCCCAGAGCCACTTCCACCAGGAACCTGAGCCTCAGTATCCCTGTGAGACGAGGGTAAAAATACCCCGGCCCCGCCCTGACGGGTTGTGGGGGATGGACGAGGAGGGACAGGCAGG
This sequence comes from Vespertilio murinus, assembly GCA_963924515.1. Taxonomy (NCBI): domain Eukaryota; kingdom Metazoa; phylum Chordata; class Mammalia; order Chiroptera; family Vespertilionidae; genus Vespertilio; species Vespertilio murinus. The sequence continues at coordinate 166,049,329 of OZ004709.1, read as the reverse complement.
TGCCTGGTGCTCACTGCATTTGACACCGGCTGGAGTCCATGACCACGCTCCTTGCCCCTGGGTCCCCGTGCCTCGCCCAGGGCGGGCAGCGTGGGCGAAGGGGGTAAAGGATGGCGGTGGCCTCGGAGCCTGGTGGGCTCACCTGGTCATATACGGGCTGCAGGATCCCCCACACGTGGTCCTCGGGCACCGCCAGGCCCAGCTCCTCCTGGGTCTCCCTCAGGGCCGTGTGCACCACATCCCGGTCCGCCGGGTCACACTTGCCACCTGGGAAACTGGACAGGCCCGGGCCGTGAGGCGGAGGGCCAGTGACCCCTAAGCCCCTGCCCCGGGTTCACAGAGAGGCCTCCGGAAGCCACAGGGCCTGTCCAGGCTCTTGACCTCCTTGAGCAATGGAGGTAAGGGAGAGGGGCCCTGGGACTCAGACACTAAAGTTGGGTCTGTGGTGACCCTAAGGTGTCCCCATTTCCTCGGAGGGCGAGGCCAGGTCGGGGAGCCGGAAAGCCCCGCCCCGGCTTCCAAGGCTCTGGGACCCAGGTCTTCCTCGGGTGGCCCTTTTCAGAGAGGGGGTCGCAGCTCCGAGGGGGGGGTGTCGCAGGCTCGAGGCGATGCGGGCGCGCTTCGAGGGAGCCCACGCGGCGCCCGGGCCGACGGGCTCTCCGCGGACCCGTTCTCCGGAGGCGGCACCGAGGGGCTCAGTGCCCGGGCCTCGGTCCCGGCGTCTCCGGGCCCGGCGGCCTCCTCCGGAGGGGGCGGAGGGCGCGGGCGGGGTACCTGACGTCGCCCTTGTGCTTCCCGGCCAGGCGGCTGGACCGCAGCGTGTAGAGCAGCGCCGGGGCGCCGCGCACCGAGCACAGCGGCACGAGCACCGCGGCCGCCGCGGGCCGCGCGCGGAGCCGGGCCGTGGCCTTTGCCAGCAGCTGCCGGCAGCGCCGCTCGCCCTCCGCCGACAGGCAGTCGGGCAGCATGTCCGGCCGGGCGCCGCCGCCACTGCCAGGGGACCCGGCCCGGACGCCCCGCCCCGCCCCGGCCTGGCCCTTGGGGCTCGGAAGTTGCCCCGGCGGTCGGCCTAGAGGCGTGGTCTGTTAAGGGGCGTGGCTTGAGTTTGGGGCGTGGCCTAGCAAAGGGGCGGGCTCCACAAGGGAAAGCGGGGGCGGGCCCGGAAGGGGCGTGGCCAGTGCCGGGGCTGCCCGCGGAGGCCCGGAGCTGCGGCGCGTGTTAGGCCCTCGTGTCCTCCACCTTCGGTTGCGCTCAGCCCGGGGACCGAGCTCAGCCCCCCGGTCTCGGAGCTCAGGAATCGGGGTGCCTTGCTGCTGAGGCCCCGCCGGCTCCCCGCTCTGCGCCCGTGTGTGGCCGTTCCTCTCCGAGGACCTCACAGGAACTGCTCCAAGATGGGCGGAGTCGGCGTTTAGGGGGTTCTTGGGGGCGCTCCCGAGGATATCAGGGCCGCGCCCTCCCGCTCCTAGGGACCCACCCCCGCCTGGCCTTCCCCCGGAGCTGCCTCCCCTCGTTCTCCCAGGCCCCCTTCCCTCTCCTTTCCACTCCTTTAGGTGTTGGTTTAAAGGCGGCTTTCTCCAGATGCTGTCGCGGCTCAGTCTGGATCAGATTCTCAGATCCCTCCCGCACCCACCTTGGCCCGTGTGGCCATTGCCTACTGTGTGGTTCTGTAACCGCGGCCAGACCCTGGCTCCCGAGGGCCAGACGACCCCCAGCCGTGCCCAGCACCTAGACGTTGAGTGGCACGTGCCATCAAACCTTGACTTTGAGCAAGAACCTCTCTGAGCTGCAGTTCAGCCCTCATCCGGGCACGCGGGTAGGGAGCAGAACTCCGCCTCCCCCCCAGCCCCGCGCCAGTGGCCCTGGGAGAGCTCTGGGTATCTGCAGCCCGGGCTCCGGCGATGGAGTGTCCCTAAGCCCTCCACCCTCAGCCCCGAGGACAGAAGGGCTCTGACCACCCATGCCAAATGGTTTAATGTGTGGGGTAAGGAAGAGGGGGGGGGCAGGGTTTGGAGGAGTCACCCCCAAGGCAGAAGGGGACAGGTTGGGAGGTAGGAGGCCTGGTTCCAAGCCTGGCACCACCCCAGCCTCCCTCTCTGGGCTTCTGTGTTCACTGCTCTCCTTGGGCAGGGAGGGAGGGGTCTCTGCAGAGGTGAGGCTGGAGGGCGTGGATCCAGGGTAAGAGGACTCTGCCCACAGGGTACCCGTCATCACTGAGGGTCCTGGTGGGACCTCAGGCACGTGGCAGTGGGGGACAGGAGCCCCAGCCCAGCTTGGAGGGCCAGGCCCCCCTGATCCCTGTCAGCCTGGATACTGGGGAGGGGATAGGGTGTGGGCCGGGCCCTTGGGATCCCAAGAGAGCTGGAGGCTCCCGGGTACAGGTCCTGATAGGTGAGGGCCCGGTAGGAGGCGGGGGCCAGCAGAGCCTCGGGGGTGGCCAGCAGCGGGTGGTGGAGCCGAGCAGGGGTCCGGGAGGTGGGAGCTGGAGCTTTGTTGGGATCTGAGGGAGGAAGTGGTCTGAGGGAACCTGGACCTCCCCTCAGGGCCACTCCTGCCCTTCTCAGCTTCTCCCTCCCCGCATTGCCCACTTGCTCTCTCTCTTGCCTCTGCCTAGAATGCCTCACTCTCTCCTCCCCAGTCCTGCAAGGCCCAGCCTGGGAACCACCTCCTCCAGGAAGGTCACCTGTTCACACACCCCCCAGCCCCTCCCCGAAACGGGTCCCTACCCTGCTCTCTCTGCCCTGGGCCCCAAATCGCCTGAGGCACCTCTGCTTCCCCTCTGTCCACACAGGTGCCCGGAGGGCTTGCTGAGTGTGCTGCAGCCTCTCTTTGGGAGCCCTGCGGTGCTGGCCCCTGGCTTCTCACCCTCCGCGTCGGCTCTGGTCCCCCTGGGGGCTAACCTTTCCCCTGCTCTGTGGAGCCTGTCAGCAGGCCGGGGCCGAGGCTGCTGCGACTCCGGGCGGGGACGCTGAGCAGGGGCTGAGCCGATGCGGTCCTGGAGGGGGGCAGGCAGGGGTGGGGCAGGGGGGGCAGGGGGGCAGGCAGGGATGGGCAGGGGTCAAGGTGAAGAACCGAGCCAAAGATCTGGTTCTGCGTCAGCCACTGAGACCCCAGGACCAGTTCATGGGCGCGGCCCTCCTGAGGAGCCAGCCCTAGCAGGTGCCTGGGGACAGGGCCGAGGGGCGGGGTCAGGGCTGAGGGGCGTGGCCAGGGTTGAGGGGCGGGGACAGGGCCGAGGGGCGGGGTCAGGGCCGAGGGGCGGGGTCAGGGCCGAGGGGCGGTGACAGGGCTGAGGGGCGGGGACAGGGCTGGGGGCGGGGTCAGGGCTGAGGGGCGGGGTCAGGGCTGAGGGGCGGGGTCAGGGCTGAGGGGCGGGGACAGGGCTGGGGGGCGGGGTCAGGGCAGCGGGGGCGGGGACAGGGCCGAGGGGCGGGGACAGGGCTGAGGGGCGAGCCTGACGGAGTCGGTCAGTACCAGGAGTCCGGGTCACTCTCCCTGAAGCCCTTGGCAAAAGGGTTGCTGGCGATCTTCAGCTGCGTGATCTGCGGAGAAGAGAGTGGCGTTAAGGGTCAGCCCTGAGGTGGGAAAAGGCTGTGGGGCACCAGGCTCCCCCATCCTTACCTCCCTGTCAGGAGCCCTGGGACCCCGCACCACAGCGGGGGTGCAGGGAGGGGAATGACTGAGCAGATGCCCACCGAGTCCCAGGGAAGGGGAGAGGGGCCAGGGTCTGTGTGGAGCCTCCGACTCCATGCCTGTGAAATGGGCTGGCAGGTGCCCCGTGGGCTGTGGCCCCACCCACCCGGTGGTTCTGGTACGCCGTCACGGCCGTGAACTGGGTCTCGGAGAAGACGAAGGACTTGAAGTTCTCCTGGGCGTAGCGCTCGCTGTCCTTGCGCGGGTCCACGAAGACCACGTGGAAGCGGGGCTGGTAGCGGTGCATGGAGTTGAGGATGATCTGGGGGGCGGGGGGGGGGGAGCAGAAGCTGTCCCTGAGGCTGAAGCCGCCATCCCCGGGGCTGCTGCCGCCTTTCCTTTGCGGGCGGTCCCGGCCCCTGAGGTCTGAGCATCCTCACCGCTTTGCTTTCTTTCACACCCACGGGGCGGCCGCCCACCGTGCCCCCAGAGCTGCCCGATGTCTGACCGCCTCGCCCACCCCAGGGCCTCCGCCCCACCTGGCCTCCGTCACCACACCTGGGCTTCCTCAAGCGGCCTCCCCGCTGGTCTCCCTGCATCACCCGGCCCTCCATCCATTCTCCACACAGCAACCCCAGGAGCCACCGCATGTCAGTCACCCCCCTCAGGACTCTCCTGGGCTCCAGAGTCAAAGCCAGAGTCCCCTCTGCAGCCAGCTGGTGAGCAGTGAGCCTGGCCTAGGGCCTCCCCCCCTTCCCCTTCCCCTCCCCGCTCCAGTGCAGCCACAGGCAGCGTCCATGCAGCCCCCCAGCTCTCCCAGCATTCCTCGGGCCTCTGCCCACCTGCACCAGCCCCCCTCCTAGATGCACCAGCTCCCTCCGAGCCCTCCCATCCTGCCCCGTCCTCCGCAGCGACTTCCCAGGCCGCCTCCCAGCCCCGATCCTGGGCCCTTTTGTTCTTGGGGTTTATCAGCCCCCGAGATCCCCCTTCCAGGGTTTCCTGGACGTTTGCTCACCGTCGGCCCCTCCCCCAGGAGGTGAGCCCCGGGAGGGCGCCTCTCTGTCTGAGGGACAGTGTCAGCGGTCCCGTGTGACCTACAGCGGGCCTGCTTCGTGCGGGTGGTCCGTGCACTGTCCACGCGAAGGACAGGGCTTGCTGGAACATTCCCACTCCCTCAGCCCATTCCCCCACCTGCCCGCGCGGTGCCCTCTGCGGCCCACCCTTGGCCAGGTGACCGGCCGCAGCAGCAGCAGCAGCAGCGGGCAGGGGGGGTGGGGATGCTGGGCAGCCGGGCCTGGCTCCCGCTGGTCAGAACCAGGCCCCCGACCGGGACCGGGCCGCCCCCCGTGGCCAGGGCCTCACGTGGCCGTTGTCGTCCAGCAGGTTGTTGGTCAGCTTGAGCTTGTCGAAGGACACGATCTGGCGCATCCACTGCGCGCCCTTGGCCGGCGAGTCCGGGTGGAAGTGCACGCGGCCGGGCGTGGCCGGGTCCGCCTTGCCCGCCACCAGCCAGGCCGAGCTGTGGAAGGCGTACCTGGGGGCAGGGCGAGCTGGTGAGGGTGCCCGTCCGCATCGCACAGCGCCCGCACCCGCTGCCCCTGCCGGGAGCCACGCCTGGCGGGACAGGGGGCTGTTAGCGCCCCCTAGTGCCCACGCGTGACCCCCTCTCGCACACGGGGAAGCAGAGGCTCTGGGAGTTTCCTGTGGCTCTGCCCGCCGTCCTGGGCTCACCCACACTGCCTGTCCTGGATGGCCCACTGCCCCTGCCACCAGACTCCCTGCTGTTGCCCCAGGAGAGGCCTCCCTGATGCCGCTCGGTTGGCCCCTGCCTCCCGGAGGCAGCGAGGGGCCCACCCCCCCATCTCGGCACCTGCGGACGGAGCCACTGCCCCACGGCCCCCTCACCTGTATCTCTTGTCGTCCAGGGGCAGGAAGTCCATGAGCAGGGCGTAGTCGGCCAGCGAGTCCATGCCCAGGATCTTCACCTGGAAGGTGGGGAACATCCTCCTACGGGAGGGGGTGCCCGCCCCCTGAGTGCGGCCCCCCAGCCCGGCCTGGCCGCGCCCGCAGGCCCACCCGCCTGCCCCGCCCTCACACCTGCCTGCCTTGGTGACGATCATCTCCGTGCCCAGCTGGTTGAACTCCTCCCACAGCGCCTTCATCTCCAGCTGGACCGTCACGCCGGACACGTGCGGGTTCTTGGGGCCCTGCCCGGGGGGCTCCGCCACGGCTCGGGCCCCCGCGGGGCCAGCGGGAAGGCCGGGTGGGGGCGGAGGAACCAGCCGGGACTGCCAGCCGGGGCTGCGCACGGGCAGGGGGCAGGTCTCGGAAGCGGCAAGCACCCCCAGGCCCGCAGGGAGGAAGGCTGGGGAGAGAGGACAGAAGCGTGGACGCTGCTCCCCCCACTCCACCCGGCGGGCCCTCAGCCTCCAGGCTGCGTCTAGGTGCCTCTCTCTCCAGGAAGTCCTCCCTGACTGCCAGGTCTGTGTGCGTTCCCACAGGTAACGTGACTCGGCATCGCCTCGTAAGGCAAATAAATGCTCACTTATGGATCAGATCATCAGACCTCAGAGGGAAGGCAGGGGAGGGTGCGGGTAAGGGGGAGAAATCAACCAAGGGACTTGTATGCATGCATGTAAGCCTAACCAAGGGACACGGACACCAGGGGGGTGAGGGCATGAGTGGAGGGTCGGGGGGCAAAGGGGGAATAAGGACACATATGGAATACCTTAATCAATAAAGAAAAAATTAATAATAAATAAATAAATAAAACGCTCCCGGAGGCCGGAGGCCAGGCCCGGCTGGCTCCCGGGGGGGCTCCGAGGTGTCAGGTGGCCGAGAGCAAATCGTCTCGCTTCCCTGGGCCTCGGCTTCCACAGCTACCCCCGGGCTTCGCAATGCCGGCTTCCCAGGGCTGCTGGAGGGCCCGGGAGGACTCCTCCGGGCCTGGCGCACAGTCAGCCTTCATAATGACACGCTTTACAGATAACCGGACGCCTGAGATGGTGGGGGTGGGGGTGGGGGTGGGGGTCTCTCTCAGCTCCGTGGAGACCCCGCTGCCTGGTCCCGCCGAAGAAGAGCTGAGCTGAGAGGAGACCCCCCCACATCACCCCGAACTGCTCTTACCACCTCCGACCTGGAAATCCCGCCTCCGGGAGCCAGCTGTCTGCTCTGGCCTCCTCACTTTTTTCCTCAAGATCCTGCCTTCTGATCTGCAGTCCTGGCACACGCCTTGGCCAAAAGCTGTGTCACCCTCCACCCTTCTGGTTAAACAAACGAACGTCCTAATACAATGCTGGGATGTTTACACCCACGGGGATGGCGATCAGCGAAGCAATAACAGTAACAGAAACGTGTGTGTGTCGGTGAGGATGCGGAGCAAATGGAACCTGGGGCACTGCTGGTGGGACTGTAAAACAGTGCCGGCGTCGCCGTGGGGAACAGAACGGGGGTTCCCCAAACACAAATCTTAGGATTCCCCCATGAGCCAACCGCCTTGCTCCTGGCACACACCGAGAAGAACCGAGAGCAGCGGCCGTCCATGCTCACGGCAGCACCGTTCACAGCAGGCAGTGGCAGAAGCAACGCGAGTACCCGTGGATGGATGAGCGAAATGTGGTCTGTCCAGACACCAAGCGTTATTCCCCCGCCTTAACGAGCAGGAGGCTCTGCCGGGCCAGCGAGGCGCGGTGGCTGAGGGGTGGGCCCAGGAACCGGAGGTCAGGGTTTGATTCCCGGTCAGGGCGCGTGCCTGGGTTGCGGGCTCCATCCCCAGAGTGGGGTGTGCAGGAGGCAGCTGATGGATGATTCTCTCTCATCCCTGATGCTTCTATCTCTTTCTCTCTCCCTTCCTCTCTGAAATAAGTTTATATAGAGACATATAGATATATATTTTTAAAAAGAAGGAAATTGAGGACATATGGAAATTGAGGAAATTGAGTGAAATAAGCCAGACAGAAGGACACATACTGTATGAGCCCACTTACAGGAAGTCCCTAGAGCTGTCTGGTCCGTAACCAGAAGGTAGGACGGAGGGGGCCAGGTGCTGGGGGAAGGGAGGGGAAGTGAGTGTGTAAAGGGGACAGAGTGTCAGCAAAGCGTTCTGGAGACGATGGCGGTGATGGCAGCACGACAGTGTGGCTGCGCTTTGTGCCCCCAAACTGGGCATTTTAAAATGGCATTTTTAGTGTTATGTACATTTCCCACAATTAAAATTTTCAAAATAGAAAAAAAAAAGAATCCTGAAACACAAGTGATTAGATAATAGCCATCCCAGGAGGAGCCGAGGGTCTGGAAACATGGGACCCCCTGGGCAGAGGTAGAATTTCGGTGCCGGTTGGACAGACACACAGACAGGTGGGTGGAGGGAGCGTCTGAAGAGCCAAACTGGCCACAGCTGGCACCGGGGGAGCAGCTGGTAGGAGGGTGGGGCCCGGGGCCCCGTTGGAGAAGGGGCATCTCGCTAAAGCCGCCGTATTCCTCAGGTCCGGGGGTGGGCGGGGTGGAATGTCCGGTCTGCACACCCCCCCTTCTTGTCTAGCCCTTACCTTGCCGCTGCAGGGGTGAGGGGACAGGCCCAAGGTCGCCCATGCCGCCGGTAAGGCTCTCACCGCCCAGAAGCAGCCCTGACCCCTGCCGTCGGCACCCCACGATTGCACCTGGGTGGCTGGGAGTCCATCGGCCCGGCCCTGACAGCCGGGGCGCCCCTGCCTCACCCTCCTGCCCGGGCTTGGGTCCAGTGGGCTTTCCCTGGTCCCTGCCCCGCCGCACCCACTCCAGAGCGGGAACCGTACCTGCCATGCGGACGGCCCTGCTCGGTCCGGCCCGGCCGGTCAGCCGCTCCTGGTCTCCTGGTTCGCTCGGCGCCCAGCCCGCTGGCTCTCAGGCCTTCGGTCTCGGGGCAGGACTGTCCTTCCCTCCCGGTCGCCCGGGCCGTGGCTTTGCCCCTGGTCTCTGCAGGGGAGCCCCGGCCGTGGGCTGTGCTGGCCTTTCTCCAAGCCCCGCACGCCGCGCGGTCTGAGGCCACGGCCAGGCTCGTCCTGCCCGGGGCGGTGCTGTGCGGGAGGGAGGGAGGGCAGGTGGGAGCTCTGACGTGGCAAAGCCTCCCGCTCCCCACCGGCCCCCCTCCTGGCGCCCTCCCTTCCCGGCCGGGAGCCCCCAGCCGCTCCCGATCAATGGCCCCGCGCAGGGGGCCTGTCTGCAGGACCAGCTGGGTGGTCCGCAGGGGCCGGCGGGGCCTCGGGGAGGCGGGGGGCCGGGGCAGAGGCAGTGGCCTCTCACCGGGACCCAGACCCTGGCCTGGGGCTGCTGGGTGGAGCCGCGGGGAAGCTGAGCAGGAAACCGGAGCAGGTGCTGCCGAGACAGAGCCCGCGTGGGCGGGGAGCCTGGTGCTCCTCGTGGTTTGGTTCAATGCGCTGTGCAGGTCCCTGGCAATCCCCGTGCCTCAGTTTCCCCAACGGAACGAGGTGCATAATCTCTCCTGCCTGGGGTGGGCGGGGAGCCGGCCCCGCCCTGGCCTCGGAGGCCTATACAGTCCATGGGATAGGAGGCTGGGCCTGGGCAAGGCCCGGGGGTGCGGGGTGGGGGTGGGGGTGCGGGGGGTCCAGGCTGCCCCCTGCTGGCCCTGTGCTGGACGTTCCGGGGACACACAATCTCTGGCCAGGAAGGCAGAGGGCGTGGGGTCCCCCAAAGCTGGCTGCTCTCAGTTGGGATGCTGTTTGGCCATTTGGTCCCTCCCACACGGCCCAGGAAGGGCACCTGGCTGGACCCCAGGGTGCCCCTGGGAGGGAGCAGCCAGGCCGGAGCACCCAGGCCCCGAGCACCCAGGCTCGGCTGGGCGGCCCCACCCCACTCCTCCTCCGGAGGCGGCCCTGGGCATGTGGGGTTGGCAGAGGCCGAGCCTAAGAGGGGCCAACAGTGGGCGGGCTGCCCCCCCCCCAGGGCCTCGAGCCTCAGCCCCCCCCCCTCAGCCAGGCCCTCGCACTCAGTCCCCAGCGCCCACTGCCCACCTGCCGAGCCCAGCGGGGACCTGCAGGACACGGGGGCCGGCCCTGGGGGAGGCTGCGCTGGCTCGGGGTTTGCTGCGGGCAAGGTGGGCGGGAGCTCTCTGTGCTGCTACTGGAGAGTCCCATGGCACCCAGGGCCACCCTGAGGTAGGGCCATGCCACCCTGGCCCAGGACCCGCGGTGGGCGGAGTGGGAGGTGAGGCTGATGGTGGAGGGACGTGGTAGCTCCCTGTCAGCCAGGACCTGGGGTTCTGTCGGCCCGTGTGTGTGTGTGTGTGTGTGTGTGTGTGTGTGCATGTGTGTCCTTACACACACCTTGGTCTGTGTGATGGGCAACACCCACACACATGAACATGACCACACTGACATGTCAACCCGTATAACACGCGTGCACACAGATACCAACCTGACACCACCCAGGTTCACACACGCACACGCTCCTGGGTGCACAGACACACACGCTCACACACCCGCCCCCAGGCGCACACACCAGGCACACGCGCACTCCTCCCTGCACAGCCCCTCCCGCCGGCCAGCCCTTCCTGCCCGAGGCACCGCCTGGCCCCGTGCCCCCTCATCCATCTTGCCTGCCAGCCCGTCCCCGGCGTCCCCGTATCCTTCACACCTCCTCATCTCGCTGCTCAATAGCGGAGGCGGCTGGCAGCCGTGGCCTCAGGGAGACGGATGGGCCGGCGGGAGCCGAGGGCCGGGGACGAGGCCTCGGGAGCACGGAGCCGGCTCTCCCGGCCGCTGCCGGCCAGGAGCGGGGTGGGCACGGCGGGGCTGCGCTTGGGCGTCCACCCTCCCCGTTGTGCCTGCGTGGACAGCTTGGCCAGGACCCGGGGCCCCCGCGGTGCCCTGGGCACCCTCCTGCCCCGGGCACCCCCTCCCTGTGTGCCTGCACGGAGTCGAGCTGCCCGCCTTGTCCAGCCCGGACTCCCCGAGCTCCCACGAGCTCATCACACACCTGGCCACGCACACGGGGCTGTGCGCCCATCACATACATACAGACCCTCCCGGGACAGCCACGCCCTGCTTCTCCGAAACACCTGTGCACACACAGCACTGGGGCGAGCACACACATGGGCACCCACACATGTGTGTGTGTGTGTGTGTGTACATATTGGGCACACGCTTCTGCCCTCCTAGCCCACCCTCTGGCCGCAGGAGCGTAGGAAGCGGGGACCCTCCTCTGGTCGTGGCCTCTGGCAGCCCTTCTGCTGGTCCGAGGACAGCCTTGCCCAGAGCGCCCCCCGCAGGTTAGGGTCTTCGCTGGACGTGCGTGGGCACAGGGCCAGCTATCACGAGCCCCAGGACACACGGCACGTCCAAGGCCACACGGGGCCGGGTTTGCCCCAGATCCCGAGGCCATAGGGAGGCACCCCACACGATGGAGGACAGCAGCCACGGCCCCCGGAGTCTTCCACTTTATAGAGTGGGAAACCGAGGCGTGGAGGCGGGTGCGTGTGTGGCAAGGATCAGGGTACACAGAAGGTGGCAAGGGGGCCTCTGAGCTGGGGGTCATGCCTCAGGTGGGAGGCCTGGGTCAGGGGGCCGGCGCGGGCAGGGCGGGCACAGAGACCGTGAGCTTCTCCGTCTGGAAGAAGGCAATGCCCTTCTCGTAGTAGGCGGCCTCATTGACGAACACGGGGTACACTGTGGTCTCCCCTTCATAGAGCACGTCCTCACCGCTGAACATCCGGAAGATGGGTGCTCCAGGCCGCAGCGGCTCGAAGTCTCGGTCCTGGGGGGACAGCCACGGGCTAGGGTGCTGGGGCTGACCTCTGCCCCGGCCCCGGGGGGGCTGGCCCCAGCAGGGACTGCCCCAGAGGTGTCCCTTCCTATGGCCTCACCCACCCACCCACTCCTTCCCTGCCTTCACCCATGACAGGGCGTCTACCCGGATGCCGACGGGCCCTGTGGCTAGAAGGGAGACACCAGCCACCCCGGAAAGACGTTTGCCGTTGAGGAAGTGAGCCTGGTGGTTACAGGCGCGGGTGGTAAAGCCTCGGTGCAAATCCTCGCCGGCTGTGTGACCTGGAGCAAGTTACTTAACCTCTCTGTCCCTCAGCTTCCTCCGCTTCAAAATGGGAATGATATCTCCTCCCGTCGCCCCGAGGTTTAAATTAAATGGCTCATAGCACTTACGTTTGCATTTAGTAAACACAATATAAAAGTTTGTTAAATTAAAGTCGTGGGAGAAGTCCATCAAAATGACTGTTCCTACTTAGCGCGGGAGACGGGCCGGGCAGCTCCAGGGCCCGCAGCCCTCACGCGGACGGGAGAGAGCCCCCCCACAGCCCGGCCACAGGATAAGGACGTCAGAATGAGACAGGCAGCTGTTTCTGAGCAAAAAAAGCCCCACCGGGCTCCGATTTTCCCTACAATTGTTACTTTGGTCCTTCAGAGTGTTTTTGAGATACCAGATTCTTCCCAATATTTCCCTCTCCGCCGTGCCAAGCTCTCGGTGAGGGCCAGGTCTGCGTGCTGGTCGCTCCGTGCTGTGGCACCGACAGGGCTGACTGAGGGGGGTGGGGCCCCTGAGACAGACACCCGTCCTGGCAGAAACCGGGTCACCTCTGACACGGGAGGGGCCTCCCCCTCGCTCCCCTGGCAGCGGAGGACCCTGCCGGCCCACAAGGGCTCGTCACGGAGGAGGGGTTCTGGCTGGTCCCTGGGCTCAGCCGCTGAGATTTGGGGTGCAGTGAGGAGGGCCTGTGCCACCGAGCAGGTGGCCCCTCTGATGCCCCCGCACACCTGAAGGCCAGATGGGGGGGGTGGGATTGGGGAACACTTGCTAATGAGGCTAGGGCTAACGCGCCCGTGGGGGCACCCCTGCTGCCTGGGCACTGCCGAGAGCAAAGGCCACGGAGGGCGTGGGCCTTGCTCCGCAGCGACCCCATGTGGCAGCAAGGAGAATCACAGCTGGTTGGCTGCCCCTGCCTACGTTCTTCCAGCCAGAGAGACTAGACCCGTGATCCCGCAATCTGTGGCTTGCGAGCCACATGCGGCTCTTTGGCCCCTTGAGTGTGGCTTTTCCACAAAACACCACAGCCTGGGCGAGTCTATTTTGAAGAGGTGGCATTAGAAGAAGTTTAAGTTTAGAAAATGTAAAAGAAATTTCAGCCGAAACCGGTTTGGCTCAGTGGTAGAGCGTCGGTCTGTGGACTAAAGGGTCCCGGGTTCGATTCCGGCCAAGGGCATGTACATTGGTTGTGGGCACATCCCCGGTAGGGGGTGTGCAAGAGGCAGCTGGTCGATGTTTCTCTCTCATCGACGTTTCTAGCTCTCTATCCCTCTCCCTTTCTCTCTGTAAAATATCAATAAAATATTTAAAAAAAAGAAAAAAAGAAAATGTAAAAGAAATTTCAAATGGTTGAACTGTTGATATTTGGCTCTGTCGACTAGGGAGTTTGCCGACCACTGGGCTAGTAGAAGCAGGATCCCCCAGTCCCTGGAGCATTCAGGGAGGGGAGGCCTGCAGAGGCAGATGCTGGACGCCCTGCTGAGTTGCATGGGGAAGCTGGAGGAATTAACTGGGAAACAGAGGCCTCTGTACTTGCACCTCCAAGCAGGGTCATGCCTGCCCCGCCCCCTCCGGCCAGGGGAGGCGTGTCCAAGCTGTTGTGTCCACAGGCTCTGTGAGCATCACTGTGGCCCAGCGTCCCAGCCCGTGCAGGGTTCCCGCAGAGGCAGTAAGGGTGGGCAGGGACCCAGGCTACGGCCCCCTGCTCCGGATTCGGGGTGCTGGTGACTGTGGGGGGCACTGTGGTCCCTGCCTCTGGGCCCGTTTTCTGACTTCTCCCAAAGCTATGAGCTAGGAGCTCACCCGACAACACACACACACACACACACACACACACGCACACATACATGCACATGCACACACACGCGTGCACACACACGCACCTGCAGCTGAGGATGCACCGTGCCTGCCAGGTCCCCGGCCGCAGTGCGTGGGAAGTCCACGCCGCTCACTTTCCTGTACGCTTCCATCTCGAAGGCAGGAAAGGCGGTGCCTGTGGGGGAGGCGGCGTGTGGGAGCCCGACCCCCCTCCAGGCCCCGGCGGAGGGGGCCGTGGGGGCCCTCGGGGCTGGCTCCCAGCCTGCCCCCAGCCTGGCTCCCGGCCCCTGGGCCCGGCCCCCTCCTCTCAGGGCCCCCGTTTCCCGGCAGGCCCCGGCTCACCCTGGTTGAAGAGCTGGATGAAGTCCAGGGCTGCGGCCACCAAGGCCCTCATCCTGAGGAGAAGGTCAGCCCGCAGCACCCCCTGAGGCTGGGGGCCCAGCTCCAGGCCTGGGGACCCGGAGGGAAGGCGTCAGGCAGGCACGCCAGAGACTGGGGCCCCCTGGACCCCTGGACCCGGCCCTGCCCCCCCCCCAGCCCCTGAGAACGGGACGTCGGCCCACCCAGTTCGCTCTTGGCCACGGAGCCGACGCTGTAAGTCTCCTCTCCCGGCAGCTGGTACAGGAAGACCCGGCAGGGCGGCTCCGGGTGCTGCAGCTGAGAGCGGAGAGCGGGGAAACTGAGTGGAGGGGGGAGCGTGGAGGAAGCACAGAGCAGGTGGGGAGGGGCGGTGGGGGCCCAGAGGGAGGCACCCTGCCCCAGCCCCGTCCCCAGCTGAGGAGGCGCCGGCCCGGCGTGCCCTCGGCCCGCCCTCCCCCCCTGCACCCCCCCACCCCCGGGCCCGGGGCCACCTGCAGGTGGCGGCACAGGTGCATGGCGAAGGCGCTCCGGGCGGACTCCGCGATGAGGCAGGTGCCCACGCTGGCCGTGGTGTTGTGCAGGTCCAGGGCGAAGTCGAAGGCCTGGCCCGAGGCCTTGGGCCCCAGCAGCTGGTTCAGCTCCCGGGCCCTCGTCACCTCGTACGGGTCGTCCGGGCGGGCCCTGGCACTGCGGGGGCAGGGACGGCGGTGTCACCACCAGCAGCCTCAGTCACCAGGGGTTTAATGAGAGGAGGCGAGGGGAGGGGAGGGGAGGGAGCCTCGTGCGCTGGCAGGAGGGACCCCCTGAGACCCTGCAGGAGCGACAGAGCGGCTCTAGGGCTCGTCCTTTGCGCCTCTGCAGCGAGCCGGCCCCTCGCAGGGCTCTTGTTGGCTCCCCACCGCCCTCATGAGGTTCAAGCCCTTGGCCTGGCCCACCTGCCCCATCGGCTCTCTCGCCAGCCGCTCTTCCAGCCGGTCTCACAGCCAGACCTGGGCGCCTGCAGGGCCCTTCCCCGGAAACCCCTCCTCTCCTCTCCCCACCTGGTTAACGTGGACTCGCCCTTCCGAGCGTGGCTGAGATGCCACCTCCTCCAGGAAGCCCTCCCTGACTACCTCTGGCCAGGTTTCTGTGGCCCCCACCCTGCATCTAGCCTCCTGGGCCGTGGCTACTGGGTTCTTCCTCTGACTCGCCCAGTGAGCTGAGAACAGCACCTCATTTCACGCTCCATTCTCTCCCCGAGCTGGGCAGAGCCCGGCTCCGAGGTGGGGCTCGGCGAATGTTCGTTAGAGGAAGTAGAGTGACTGCAGCCTGAGGCCCTGGCCCAGCCCGCGGCCCTGAAGGCTCCCTGGAGGAGGTGATGTCAGTTTGGATTTGTCTGAGCTGAACAGGAAGAACCGGCTTCGAGAGCGGAGCCACCTGCTCGTGGCTGGGGGGTGAGTGTGGGGTGAGGCCGCGGGCCTGGGCCACCCGGCGAGGGCCCCCCAGCCACGAGGACACTCACGCGAGGAGGGCGCTGGTGAAGGTGCGGTTGAGGTCGCGGTCCACGTAGCGGCGGCGGGCGGCCGCGGCGGCCGGGTTGGCCAGCACGGGCACGGCGCAGAAGCTGGGCCTCCGCAGCTCGCCCGGGGCCCGCAGCCAGTGCCCCGCCAGGGTGACGCCCGACATCTCGTCGCCGTGGGTGCCCCCGACCACGGCCACGCGGCGCAGGGGCTCTCGGGGCTCCGGCCGCGAGCACATCCTGCGGGGGTGCAGGGCCCGGTGCTGAGCTGGGAGGTGGGGTGCTGGGCTCCCCGAGGCCCCGAGCCCCAGCCGGGCATGGTGGCGGTCTTCGAGAAGATGGGACTGGGGGCAGCTCAGCGAAGCCACCGCACCTCCGCCTCTACCTTCTCCGCCCGAAAGGCCCGCCCAGCACCTTTCCTGAGGGTAAGCATTGCCCTGCCCGCCTTCCACAGGAGTTCCTGTTGTGGTTGGTAATCCTCCCCTGAGGGTTTTCCCCACTGATGTTTAGAGAGAGTGGGGGGAAGGGAGGGAAGAGACAGAGAGGAAAAAAAACCCATGTGGGAGAGACACATCGATGGGTTGCCTCCTGCAAGCCCCCTGACAGGGGCCCAGGAGTTAACCTGCACCCCAGCATGTGCCCTGGGCCGGGAATCGAACCCGCAACCTTTCAGGGCACAGGCCAGTGCTCTCCCACGGAGCCACACCGGCCAGGGCCACAAGGAGTTTCTTTCTCCTGAGGTGAGGTGAGGGGCCCAGACCTTCACCAGGGCGTGCTCGATGGAAGGGGGTTACGCTCCGGGGTTACACTTGGGGAGACCGGGACACAGCCTGGGGGGAGGGGGAAGCAGGTCCCATGCACTGGCTGGAGGTGGCTCTGCCGGGTGCCCTGGGCCTCCGGGCCGGGTGCACATAGAGAGCAGCGGGCATTGTGGTCCCGGCCGTCCCAGGGCAGGAAGCATTGGTGACAAGCTGGCAGAGAGCAGGGGTGGGGGTGGGGGGTGGGGGGTGCAGGCTGAGGTCCAGCCAGAGGCCAGGAGCGCTGGGGTCTCCCCGCCTGGCTCCAGCCCCTCTGCCACCGGCCGCCACCACCAGGGGCCACGGTTCCTCGCCGAGGCTGTCCCTTGGCGGCCGCCGGCGGAGAAGAGCCCTCTCCCCTCCCCCCTCAGCAGCACGCGCTGCCCCGCAGCCCCAGGGACGCAGGTGCAGCTGGTGGTTCCACCCGCTTTGCTTCGGGCGTGGCCCTCCGACCCGTTTCCCAGGTGTGGAGCCCGAGGCCCGGACAGGGGGCCCCAGGCACCAGGGGTGGAGCTGGAGCAGGACACCTGGGGTGCCCCGTCTGAGCCCCCCTCCAGGCTGTCCCTCCCCAGGCTTCGGGTTCGTGTGGGGGTTAAATGAGGCCACATGTGACCGGGGCCCAGGGGGGCCGCTCTGGGGTGCAGTGAGGGAGCCAGCGTCGGGCACAGCAGCCGAGGCTGCAGAGAGTCCCCGACCATGACCACACCCTCCCCGGCTGCCCAGGGCCCTGCCACGGACTCAGGGTGGTCCGAAGGTCACTGAGGAGGCGGAGCTGGGCAGCGAGCTGTCCAGCCGGGCCACCCGGTGCCTCCTCTGGGCCCGGCCCTGAGGCGAGGCTGTCCATCCCTGACGGGCTGTGTGACGTGGGGAGCGCCAGCGCCCTCTCTGGGCCTCGGAGCCCCTCCTTCCGAGCCCCTGCCCGCCTGACCGCCCGCCTCCTGACAGGCTCGTCCCCCTGCGGCCTTTGCTCACCGCCCTCCCGCTGAGATCTCACAGCCTGTTCCTCCCGCCCCCCCACCAGGGCCGCCCTGTCCACTCTTCCCCGCCGGCCGGCCGGTGTCCGGGTGGGGGGGAGACTCACCCCATATTGCAGTTTCTCTCAATGGCCCGTCTGGACTAAGGTCAGTCGCCACAGTGGGACCAGCGCCTGTGGCTGAAGCTGACCCCGAGCTCTAAGGGACCCTGGGCCGGCCCCACGCCTCGGGCAGCAGGAGCCCGGGATCGCTGGACAGGAGGGGCCGCTGGACAGACCTCTGCAAGGCCGTGGCAGGGCCCTGGGCAGCCGGGGAGGGGTGTGGTCGGGGCCGCTGTGCCCGACGCTGGCTCCCGCACAGAGTCTGCGCCCCACTGCACCCCAGAGTGGGGGCGGGGGGCCCTGGGCACCTCACCCCCAGGATCTCCTTTAACCCTCACACCAACTCTAAGGGGTAGGGGGAGCCGGTTCTACAAGCTACGGAAACAGAGGCTCAGGGAGGTGAAGAGGCGTGCCCCGAGGCACCGGGTCCGAGTGGCCGAGGGGGATGCCACCCAGGCGGTGGAGGAGGTGGCGGGGCAGCGGCAGGGAAGCCGCAGGAGGCGTAGGTGCTGTGCGAGCCAGGCCGGGAGCCCCAGCTGGGACGGGAGCCGGATTCCTCTGGGACAGGGGTGGGCAAACTTTTTGACCTGAGGGCCACCATGGGTTCTTAAACGGGACCAGAGGGCCAGAACAAAAGCAACCTGACCATGCTGGCACTCTCATCTTGGGCTGCTGGTGAAGGAGCGGAGGGGAGAGCAAGAGAACCCTCTGCTCTTTCGGCTCCCTGGGCCGTAGTTTGCCCACGGCTGCTCTGAGAGCTGGGGGTGAGGAAGAGGTGGGGAGGTGGAGGAGAGGTGGGAGGAGAGACAGCTGAGCAAAGGCCTGAAGGGCCTTAGGCTCTCGGAGCCCCTGGGTGCTGGGTCAAAACCCAGGAGCAGGCTTCGTCCTGGGCCTGATGACACTGCCTCCAGGACGGTGACAGCGAAAGGAAAGGGCCGGGCTGGGCAGGGTGGAGTGAGGAGGGGGCACCTACCTGCCACCCCTGTGGCCTCTCTGGAACAGCCTCCTCGGGGCAGGAGGCTGCACCTGCTCTCAGCCTCCCTGGCAGCCCGGGGCAGCCATGTGACTCTCTACCAATCAGGGGCCACCAGAGCCCAGCACCCGGCACTGCCCTCCCCACCCCACCCCCAGGGCCCCCCGAGCCACACGTCCCCTGGAGGCCTCGGCGCCCTCTGAACCTCGGCAGCCAGTGGCCGAAGGGCAAAGGGAAGACGCTGAGGCGGGCGAGGCAGCGAATGTCCCGGCTTCGGTGCGCAGCGTCTTCTGTTCTTCGCCCCCTGGGCTCTCTGCCCAGACGGGGGCCTGGGCGCCCTCCAGCTATCCTCACCGCCCCCCCCCTTTTCAGTCCAATGGTCATTCTGGGGAAGCAGCTTCCCGAGGCAGAGGGGGGAGGATGGGATCTCGGGCCTGAGAGACCCAGGCCAGTGGCCCCTCAGCTTCCATCTGGGCCTCCTGCTCATCCAGCAGTTTATCCATCCACCCAACCAACTGTCCATCACCTCATTCACCCTCTCACCTGCCCTTCTACCCACCCATCCACCCACCCACCCACCCACCCATCCTTCCATCCATTCGGCCTTTCGCTTCCTCGTCCATTCTTTCCTTCACTCATCCACAAGCCCCTGTGAGTGCACCCTGCACCCTGTGGAGACAACCCTCCCCGACAATTCCCAGGGGAGCAGGAAGATCATAGGCCCCCGATTCCCTCCGTCTCAGGCCACGAGCCCGGGCTGCGAGTGTTGGGAGTGGGCCTCCAGGAGGAGGACTGGGAGGGAGCACGGGCCGGTCACCACGCACCAGGTGCGCTGTTGACCGAGCCCTCGCCCGCCCTTCCATAAAGCCCGCCGTCTCTCCGCTCTGCCCTGTCTGCTGTGCGAACTCGGTTCCGCCTGCCCTGTTAGGCCTCAGTTTCCCCAGGTGTCAGACAAAGTGGCCCCATGTAGACTCTGCCGGCTCCGATCTTCCTCTGGGAGTCTGAGAGCAGGGGGGACGGCCATGGCCACCCTGTGCATGGCCCCTGCCGTGCCGACTGCAGATATCACCCATCAGCCGCCGCACTCCCTCCTGGGGTGCCACTCGCAGCATCGGGGATCTTGTCGATTGCACATCTCAGGCAATTGGCCAGATTGCATCACTTCAGATCAGCTGTGAGGGGAGCTGTCAGAAATAGTTCTGTATTTGCCCGGCGAGTGTCCACTCATGAACCAAGAGGCCACTGGTTCGATTCCCGGTCAGGGCACCTGCTGGGGTTTCGGGCTCCATCCCCAGGAAGGGGCGTGCAGAAGGCAGCCGACTGATGGTGGTTCTCTCTCTCCATCCCTCTCTAAAAATCAACAAAAACATATTTTTAAAAAAATATATGTTTGGCCGAGGTCGGTTT
This sequence comes from Vespertilio murinus, assembly GCA_963924515.1. Taxonomy (NCBI): domain Eukaryota; kingdom Metazoa; phylum Chordata; class Mammalia; order Chiroptera; family Vespertilionidae; genus Vespertilio; species Vespertilio murinus. The sequence continues at coordinate 166,029,740 of OZ004709.1, read as the reverse complement.
GGCTCAGTGGTAGAGCATCCGTCTGCGGACTGAAAGGTCCCAGGTTCGATTCCGGCCAAGGGCATGTACATTGATTGCGGGTACATCCCCGGTAGGAGGTGTGCAAGAGGCAGCTGGTCGATGTTTCTCTCTCTCATTGACGTTTCTGGCTCTCTATCTCTCTCCTTTCCTCTCTGTAAAATATCAATAAAATATATATATTTAAAATATATATGTTTGGCTCTGTATTTTGGGAGCCGAATTATAGATCCTAATATAAGAGAGTGCTTCCCTTTAAAAACAAACAAACAAACAAAAAACTATGTCTTTATTGGTTTTAGAGAGAGAGAAAGGGAGAGAAGGACACACTGATGAGAGAGAAACGTTGACTGGCTGCCTCCCGCTGGGGGATCCAGTCCACAACCGGGGCATGTGCCCTGACAGGGACTCGAACCCACGACCTTTCGGTGCGTGGGAGGATGCTCCGCCAACTGAGCCACACCTGGCAGGGCGAGGGAGTGCTTTCGAACCACCGGAATTGCCCGACCTTGTGGGGTGAGGTCTCCGTCACCAGACACATCCCAGCAGGGGCCAGTGACTCTGTCGGGAGGATGCCCGGGGGGTTGGCGCTGAGAGAGGGGAGGGGGCCCAGAGGGACCGGCCAGCAGGGAGGCCGTTCACACAAAACCCGGGGGGGGCAGGACCTTTGCACTCTCGGAGGGGACGCCTGCCTTCCAGGGCCCGGGCGCGGGGCCGCGGTGGGCGGGAGGCCGTGGGGGCGGGTGCGGGGAGCCGGGCTCACAGCAGGGTGCAGCCCTGGAAGCCCAGGGCCCAGCTGACCAGCTTCTGCTTGGTGGCGGAGTAGGGCGGGTAGCGGAGATCGTTGAGCGTCTCCAGGCCCGAGGGGGAGAGCAGGCAGGCGCGGGGGTTGGAGAAGGTGTCGAAGGAGAACTTGCCGTGGTACCTCCCCATCCCGCTGTGGCCTGCGCGGGCGGGCGGACGGGCGGGCACGCAGTGAGGGCCTGAGGCCGGGCAGCCCCCTGCCCACCCCGGGCAGCGAGCTCGGGGGAAGCCTGGCCACGCTCAGGGACACCGAGGCCTCGAGGGGCCCAGGACTCGGATCGCCACCCACAGTGAGCGAAGGCAATCCCGGGCTGGCTCTTCTGGGCCCGGGGACACCCCCAGGCGTCCCGGGGGTGGGGCTGGGGGCCGGAGGGCGGGGCTCACCGACGCCCCCCATCGGCATGGACCACAGAGTCTGGTACATGAAGCCTTCGTTGCCGCCGAAGTGGCCGCTGCTGGTCCGGGCCAGCACCTGGTTCACCACCTGGGGGGGCGGGGGGGGGGGGGCAGAGTGGGGGGCTCGCTGTCAGGAAAGGGGGCTCGGCCCAGCTGTCCCCCGGCTCCATCCTCCGCTGAGCAGCATCGCCTCTCAAGCACGTTCCACGCGGAGGGGCCCCGGCCAGACGCCGCCGCCGAGAGGGTCGCAGGCAGCAGCCCGTCGGCCTGTGAGGACACGGTGTGGCTCCGCCCCGTCCCCCTCGGGGCTCTGCTCGCCACACGGAGCCTGAGCCGGTTTAGAGGTTTAGGGGAGCCATGCTGGCAGGAGGCACCGTCCGGCAGGTTTGGGGTGCCGAGCCCTCCCCTGCCGGGCGCCCCTGGGCAGGGAGCCATCGCCAGGCGCCTGGATTAGGGTGGGCTGTCTGCGCCGCCCCAGCCCGGCCCACCTGGCGGCGGCGGGAGAAGGCGTACAGGGCCAGCGGCTTCTCCCGGCGGTTGATGAACGCGATGGCCTCGTCCAGGCTCCTCACGGTCACGATGGGCAGGATGGGCCCGAAGATCTCCTCCTGCATCACCGGCTCCGTCTCCTGCACGTCCACCAGCACCGTGGGGGCTGCGGGGCAGGGGGGACGGCTCAGCCCCGGGCGTGGGGCCTCGGGCAGGGCCCAGGGACCGGGGCTCCAGCGCAGGGATGTTCTAGAGAAGAGTCTCCCCACAGCCCTGAGGTGACCGGGAGCCCCGGGCCCCGCGTGGTCCCACAGTCTCAGGGGGCCTGGGTCTCAGAGCCCCAGAGCCCAAGGGCCCAGGCCCCCGCCTGTGGGAGCAGCGGCGTCACCACGGGGTCGTGTGGCCCAGAGGCCGGGCCGCTTTGTAAGGACAGCCCAGCGGGTGCCCAGGCCGGGAACTGCGGGCTCTCGGGACCCCGGGGTCACGGCTGTGGGGCAGCAGGTGCTGGGGCTGACGCTGGGGAGCTGAGTGTTCGGGAGCCTGGACACGGCCCAGCTCCGAGAAGCAGGGCGTGGACCCGAGGGCGGGGTCGCGGGGTCACAGGCTCAGACCATGGCGGCAGGTGGCGTTCGTGTCCGGGAATGGTGGCACCAGAGCCGTGGGCCTGGCTGGGCCCCATCAGTGGGGCCCCGGGAGCCTCGGGGCCCAGACTCGGCCCAGCTGTGGCCTCCAGCGAGGAGGGGCCTCAGCCCGGGGCCCCGGGGCCGGGAGAGCAGACTCACCGATGTAGCGGTCACTCTCCTCGCTCTGGCCCCCGACGGCCACGCGGCCACAGCCCAGCAGGCCCCGGAGCCGCTGGAAGTGCTTCTCGTCGATGATGCGGCCCAGGTCTGGGGAGGCCCTGGGGTCTTCGCCGTAGAAGCGGGTGATGGCTCTCTGCAGGGCGGGCACCAGCCGCCCCTGCATGTCGGGGCTGCACAGCACGTAGTCGGGGGCCACGCAGGTCTGGCCGGCGTTGAAGTAGCGGAACAAGGCCACGCGGTTGGCCACGGCCTGGGGGTCGCAGTCGTCGTCCACGTAGCAGGGGTTCTTGCCCCCTAGCTCCAGCGTGACGGGCGTCAGGTGCTTGGCGGCTGCGGCCATGACTATCTTGCCGACCCGAGGGCTCCCTGAGGGCGTGGGATCGGCCTTCATCCCCAGCCGGCCTGGGCCAGCCGGCTCCGGCACCGCCCGGGTGCTCCCGGGGTCCCGCCCTCCGAGACCCAGAGGCCTGGCTGGCTGCCGCAGCCTCCTCCGCCCCGGGCGCTCGCGGACGCCCGGCCCCGGCACGGTGCGGCCAGCTCACCCGTGAAGAAGATGTAGTCAAACTGGTGCTTCAGAAGCTGCCCGGTCTCCTCGGGCCCGCCCAGCACCACGGCGAAGCAGCTCTGCAGGGAGGGGCGGCCGCTCAGGGGACACGGCCGGCCCCGGGAGAGCCGGGCCCCCCCTCTGGGCACGGGCCGGCCTGCGGGGCACCAGGCGGAGGGGGCACGGCCACGCTCACCGGGTCCAGGTACTGGGGCAGCACCTCGGCCAGGACCTTCTCCGTGGCCTGGCTGATTTCCGATGGCTTCAGCACCACGCAGTTCCCTGCGGGGGCAGATGGGGGGACACACAGGGGAGGCAGCGCTGGGGTCCCCACCCCCACCCCGGGGCTGGCATCGGAAAGCAGAGGTGCAGGGAGGGTGTGCCAGGCTAGGGCGTAGCGTAGTGGAGCCCGGGGGCTCCCCTGTGGGCCGGGAGGGCGCAGACCCCCCCCCCCGCCTCAGCCCGGGGGCTCCCCTGTGGGCCAGGAGGGCGCAGACCCCCCCCCCCGGCCTCACCGGCCGCGATGGCGCCCACCAGGGGCATGAGGATCAGGTTCACGGGGTAGTTCCAGGGGCTGAGGATGAGCACCAGGCCGAGGGGCTCCTTCCGGATGAAGGCGGAGCTCTGCAGCGTTAACTGGGGGGGCAGGATGGATGGTGAGGCCCAGCCAAGGACACCCCTACTTCCAGGGCCCGTGAGGTACCTGTGCAGCGGCGTCCCCGTGAGGACGCAGAGGTCCCGAGAGTCAGTGACTCGCTCACCAGGTTCTTGGCCACGGGCTGGTCCTGCATCCAGGCGTGCAGGTGCCGGAGCGCCAGGCCCACCTCCTTCTGGCAGAGGATGAGGTCGGACAGGTCCGCCTGGAAGGCCGACTGCAGCGGGCGGGACGCGGGGTCAGGCCGGGGCGGGGGTCTAGTGCGAGGGGTCCCCAGAGGTCCCCACCAGGGGCAAGGAGGCCGTGTCCGGGGCAGCACAGCGGGTCCCCGGGGCCCGGCCTGGGCTCTGCCACTGCCCCGCTGCGGGGCCTCGGGGAGCAACACACCCTCACGGGCCTCAGTTTCCCTGTCGGCGATGGAACGGCCACCGGCCCGCCTGTCTGAGGAGTCAATGCTGAGAGCGCGGGCCAGGGGAGGCCTGTGACGTGAACAGGACTGGCCTGGGCCGGCCAGACCCCCGTCCCCGCCACTGCCCCCGCCGCCCCCGCCGCCCTCACCTTGCCCAGGTCCTGCATCAGCGCCTCCTGCAGCCGCTGCTTGTGGTCCCGCAGGAAGCGGCCCAGGCCCTTGAGCTGCGCGGCCCGGAACGCCGCCGGCCGCGTGCGCCCGGAGCTGAAGGCCTCCCGCAGCCGCTGCAGCGTGCCCTCGAAGGGGTCCGTCCTGCCGGGGTGCAGGCAGTGTGGGCCGGGGGCCCCCCCACCTTCTCAGGCACCCGCCCTGCTTCTGCCTGCCCCACGTGGGCTCACCGACACCCTGGCTGGGACTCACGTGTGACCGCAGAGGGCCAGGGCTGGCCCTGCACCCCAAAACACACGCACCTGCCTCCCCTCCACCCAGAACACCAGGCCACGAGCCACACCCGGCTCTTTGCCTCCCAGGCCACAGGGCTTTTGCAGTGGCAGATGGGAAACTCGGGGTCTCTATCTGTATCTCTATCTCTGTGTCTGCCTCTGTGTGTGTGTGTCTCTGTGTGTGTGTCTGTCACTCTCTGTGTCTCTGTGTGTCTCTCTCTGTCTCTGTGTGACGCCCATCCCAGGACCCCGACCCCCGCTGGGCTGTCACTTCCCAGGTGAGGCAGGCAGGGCAGGGGTTCCCTGCCTTCCTGGACCGTCCTCGTCTGTGTCCTCACTATGCACACTCGTCTGTGTCCCCTGTGCACACTCGTCTGTGTCCCCTGTGCACACTCGTCTGTGTCCCCCTGTGCACACCTGTCTGTGTCCCCCTGTCCACACCCATCTGTGTCCCCTGTGCACACCGAGAAAGCCTGGGGACAGCTTCAGGCTTAGCTGGTCCATGGCCCGATCCAAAGGCCCAGACCCACCACTGCCCAGTCAGAGGGGGGAGCAGACCCGTGGCTGGGGGCTGAGTCCCCAGGGCACCCAAGCGGCTGGAGCTGCACAGCTGGCTCCTGCTTCTCATCCTCGGTGCCCCCTGCCTCGCCTCCCGCCGCAGGGAATGGGAACCGCGTCCCGGAGGCCCCTGACCCCGGTGGACCCGCCACAGAGGTCACCGCTCAGAGGTCACCGCACAGAGGTCACCACTCAGAGGTCACCGCAGCGGACTTGGCCTGGGCACGGGGGGGAACCCAGTCTAGACGTGGGACAATGCTGACAGGGAATACTACAGCCCCACAGACACGAGCGGGGTCTGCAGGCTCAGTGGGAGGCCGGCCAGAGACTCTGACTGCGGGGGGGGGGGGGGGGGGGAGCCGGAGCTCCCAACAGCGGGCCCAGCACGTGCTCAGGCCCTGTGAGGGCAGATCCGAGAACGAGATGCCCTAGACTCCACGGGAGGCGGGATCTCTTCTGTGGGCGATGGACGTGCCGCAGCCCCAGGACGGGGCAGAGCTGGCCGCTGGAGCTGAGGCTGGGGCGTGCCTCAGCTCACCTGGGCCTCCGGTCTTACCATCACTGAAAGGATCGGAACCCCTGGCTCCAGAGCCGGCCTGAGGTGCCCTCCCCACAGCCAGGATACGGGGACCCCCCCCCCCCCCCCCCCGCTCAGCCCCCGGCTCGTCCGCAGCTCTGCAACCTGCGCCAGCCTTATCGACCTCTCAGCTCCTCTGGCAGCGTCCGTATTGTCTGCAGCGAGAAGGCAACGCCTCCAAACCCAGAAACAGTCTCACTGTGGAACCCAAAGCCAGACTCGGTTCTGGCCTCTCCTCCCAAGAAGCCCCCTGCTGGCCCCGCTGCCCCCCCCCGGCCCCACATACCCCGGTGAGGGCTGCGCCCCTGAGTCCTTCACGGCGCCTTTGCCCTCTGAGCCCGACATTCTGCTTCCCGATGAGCCTAGCCTGCCCCTGCCCAGGCCTCACAAGGTCTCTGCCAGCTGCTGATCCTTCTCCAAGGCGCTGGCCACACACAACTCCCTCCGCCCGCTGCGCCCACACCTGGAAGTGGAGCGGCACCTGGGCAACCTGACAGAACCTCTGGGCTAGCCCAGCTCCCGCCCTGTTCGCACGCCCACACTTCCCCTCGGCTGCCCTCTTTCCCCCCTTCCCCCCCCCCCCCCCCCCGCCCCCGGCCCAGCTGGCTCCGGAGCAGGTCTGGAAATTGCAGGCTGTCTAGAAACTACCTGACAAATAGGAAGATCTGGGAGGAGGTGGAAATTACTGGGTGGAAATGCCAGGGGGACCATGGCAGCAAATGGCGCCTCCTGCAGGAAGCCCTCAGCCAGCAGAGCGCTGGAGCCCACCCAGGCGCCTGCGGCAGGTCCTCATGTCCGCCACCCGCACCCGCACCACAGTGTGTGTGTGTGTGTGTGTGTGTGTGTGTGTGTGTGTGTGTGTACACATATATATATACACACACACACATACACACATATATATACACACACACACACATATTAGAGGCCCAGTGCATGGTCCTGCCAGCCTGACCAGGGGGAAGGGACATGGGCAGTTGGCCGGCCTGCCTGCTGGTCGAATTCCTGGTTGAGGGGACAATTTGCATATTAGCCTTTTATTATACAGGATAGACACCGAGTGGCCAGATTATTATGACCTCTGAACACATAATATAATCTGGCCACTCAGTGTATGTTATGTGTGCCTTTCCCTGCGCCAGGTGTGCTGTGTGTGGCCTGGATGATGTGACCAAGGAGGCTGAGTAGACCTGCACCTGTCACAGGCACCCACACACCAGCAGAGGTGCTACTGGGCACCCGGAGTCGAAGGGAGAGGGCGGTTCTTATCCATCTCGTAGGAAGGAATTTAAATGAGTGGCTCCAGACAATTATAGTGTCGTAAAGCCAATTTCTTGAAGAAGTAGAGCAGGAGCATTTAGGAAAGAAGCAAGGCAAGCAAATCTGTTAGACTACACCCTTCCTAGAGCACAGACTGGCTGCTCCGCTTCCCCGAGAAGCCGGCGCAGTGGGGATTCAGGGGTTATATACCCTTCTGTCCACAGGCTTAATTTTTTTTTAAAAAAAAATTCCTTTGCCAAATGTCTTGGCTCAGATTAACCCTGAAGGTTTCCCTTTTACTTTGCTATGGCTTTCCCAGAATTTATGAGAAGCATCTGGCAATTTTATCTTGACAAGGCCCGAGACTGCTGGCTTCTCTGCTTAAACAGTGAAATGAAAGCTCCCTTTTCTCTCCCCCCTGCCCACCCTTCCCCACCCCCGCCACCAATGACGGAGCGTTCCGGTGGCTCCACAATCCCACCAGCATTTGATGGTGTCGGTGTTCCAGATCTTGGCTGTTCCAGTAGGTATGCAGTGGTGTCTCGTTGTTGTTTTAGTTTGTAATTCCCAGGTGACGTATGATGTGGAGCATCTTGTCATGTGTTTACTTACCATCTGTGCACCTTGTTTGGTGAGATACTTGCCTAGACCTTTGGCCCATTTTTAAAACAGATTGTTTGTTCCTCCACCAGTACCCACTGTCTTGTTTATCCTGGCTTCATAGTAAAGTTCTCCAATATTCTCAGCCGCTGTTGCTTCAGCACCTGTCACGCGTTTGGTAGCTTCCCACAGTTCTTGGGTATTCTGGTCTGTTCGTTTCTTTCGTTTTGTTCTGTTTTGAGTCTCCGTGTCTTCGCTCTGCGTTTTAGGGAGTGTCTGTTGTCAGACCCCGAATAAAGCCGGCCATGTCCAGTTTGGACCGGGAGCTCCTTAATCTTTATGCCTGCTACCGTGTTAGTTCTTCAGCATTTCTTCTTTATTCTTTCTCAAAATTCCCATCTCTCCGCTCGGATGATCCCCATCTAATTCTGGTTCTGACGCTTGCCCAGTCTCTTCACATTGTTTTGTGCCCTTTCAGTCTGTCATGTAAATTTTATTTTTGAGAGAGAGAAAGAGGGAAACAGAAACATCAACGTGAGAGGGAAGCATAGATTGACTAAGCAGGGACCAAACTCAAAACCTAGGCTTGTGCCCAGACCAGTAACTTGCCGTTGCTGGGACTCTTGTCCCAGCGTTATGAAGGGTTCAGCAATCGGGAGAACGGAGCTGATGCACAGATTAAGAAGGAGTCCAAAGACGAAAGGTAATTTTGAAAGGCATGGGGGGGGGGGCGGGTCAGAGGATCTTCAGCTAAAGGAGGTAAAAGACTACCCCCGGTCTAAGGACCCTGTGCTATTTATTAACACAATCTGTCCTACCGCACGGTGGAGATGATACACTTCACAGGGTGGGGCTTCAAAGGTTGGGGTACAGGGGCATTGTCAGTTTGGGGAATAGCCTACAGCTGTTCAGGTGTTTGGCCAACGGGAGGCAATGACACCCAGATTTAAGATGTCATGAGCTGTCTGGCCGCAAACAATAATATATACAAATCTTTAGTTTTGGGGAAATGTCCTATTCAGGGTTGGGGAAGATGCTTTTTTAAAAATATATATATATTTTTATTGACTTTTTTACAGAGAGGAAGGGAGAGGGATAGAAAGTTAGAAACATCGATGAGAGAGAAACATCGACCAGCTGCCTCCTGCACACCTCCTACTGGGGATGTGCCCGCAACCAAGGTACATGCCCTTGATCGGAATCGAACCCGGGACCCTTGAGTCCGCAGGCCGATGCTCTATCCACTGAGCCAAACCGGTTTCCGGAGGGGGAGATGCTTTTTAACCGTCCCAGATGACCCAGCCCTGCTGACATGCTGGAATTGGCTTCTGGCACGCCACCTTTGGATGCACAGGATGGACGCTCCAACCAACTGAGCCACACCGGCCAGGGCTGCCGTGGAGTCTTTCTAGAAAGGCAGATGTGCTGTGCCGGGTGAAAGGGACTGAGCTGAATGTTACAAGTGAAGAGGTGAAGGGTCAGGGCGAGGCTGTGCTCCGAGGCTGTGCTTCTCTGCCTCCCCCCTTAGCGGGACAGGACGGGTCGACTGGCCTGGTGCTCCCTCTGCCCCTTCCCCCAGGTGGAAGGCGAGAGGGGGCCGAAGCCCGGCCAGCGTGGCTCAGGGGTTGAGCGTCAACCTATGAGCCAGGAGGTCATGGTTTGGTTCCTGGTCGGGGCAGATATCTGGGTTGCAGGTTCGGTCCCCAGTGAGGGGTGTGCATGGGGCAGCCGATCAATGATTCTCATCATTGATGTTCCTATCCCCTTCTCTCGTTCTCCCTTCCTCTCTCTGAAATCAATGGAAACACATTTAAAACAAAGAAGACTATTTAAAAAAATAATAGTAACAAGAGGGACCGATAACTTCTAAGCTCCTCTCTGGAAGCCCAAGCGTGTCTCTTGATAACATCTTCCTGGGTCGGCAGCTGTCTTCCCACCTGTGAGGTCACCCTTGGTCGGATTTTAAGGTAACGCTGAAGAGGGAGAGCAAGCCCAGACACCCAGCAGTCCGGCTGGCCCTGTCAGCCGAGCCTTGTTCTCCTGCCGAACACAAACATTTTCACCGAACAGCAACATCAGCCTCACCACCTGTGACCGCCATGGACTGACAAAAGCAGGACCGTCAGCCAGGGCTGGGCAAACTACGGCCCGCGGGCCGGATCCGGTGAATAAAACTATTGAATTAAAAAAAAAAAGAAAAACCAAAGAGACCGTACCCTTTTATGTAATGATGTGTACTCTGAATTTATATTAGTTCACACAAGCACTCCATCCATGCTTTTGTTCCGGCCCTCTGGTCCAGTTTAAGAACCCTTTGTGGCCCTCGAGTCAAAAAGTTTGCCCACCCCTGGATCAAGACCATTCCAAACGCACGACTGAACACAGACGAAGGTGGGCGTTGTCCGGGTCACAACAGTGACCGAATGTTCCTCCGTCCTGGCTAGTGTGCCTGGCCGGCTCCCGGACCCCGTGCTGGCCTGCACCTACAGATAAGGTTGCAAAGACCTTCGAAACATCCCTGCTTTTTTTTTTTTAATAAAAATAAACTTTTATTGATTTAAGAGGAAGGGAGAGGGGGAGAAAGAGAGAGAGAGAAACATTAATGATGAGAATCACCGCTCGGCTGCCTCCTGCACGCCCCCTACTGGGGGTCGAGCTCGCAACCCGGGCACGTGCCCTTGACCAGAACCAAACCCGGGCAGCGCTCCATCCCCTGAGCCACACCGGCGAGGGCACACCCCTGCTTCTAACAGTTCCCAAGCCAGAGCAAAGCCCTCTCCTTGAGCCTTTCTCCAAATCACCTCTCCCTGGCAGGCCTCTCAGTTCCCAGCGTCTCACCCGCTGGGTGGGTGGGGGGCGGGGCAGCGGCCCTTGGCGGTAGGGGGACAGACAGCAAGCGCTGTGTCTATCAGGACATTTCCACCTCAGCAGGAGGCGCCACCCACCTTCACAGGACTCGGAATTCCCCGAGGACTGTCTGTGAAAAGCAGAACATCGTTTCTCTAAATCCCATCTCTTCGTTTTCCTTCAGAACGTCCGGAGACCGTGAACAACGTCGGCGAAGAAGAATCCGACGCCATTTCCCTGAGGAAGGCCTCCCGCCGCGGACACTCGGGACCCCAGGATGAGGGAAAGCTCCTCGGAGGATGCTGAGGGTGCCTCCTGCGGGGCGGACCCGGGAGGCTTCCGACATCCGAGACGCTGACAGGCTCCTCCTGGGCACCGCAGCGAAGCCCCCGCTGCCAGCGAGACCGGCCCTGACGGCGCCGTGAGACCGGCCCACATCGACGCCTCCAGGGAGGGTGCTCTAGGCAGACCCTGTGGATGAGTCTGGGGTGACACCCGGACTGCACCCGCTGCCGGGCACACAGCCCAGACCCTGACTTGCTACCCTGTTTCCCCGAAAATAAGACAGTGTCTCATATTAATTTTTGCTCCCAAAGATGCGCTAGGTCTTATTTTCAGGGGATGTCTTATTTTTCCATGAAGAAGAATACGGTGCACATTTATTGTTAAATGAAAATAAAGGAAATTTGTTACCTGTATATGGTACGGTAGTACGGCAGTTGTCAACACAAACCAGACAAACTATGAATCCCACAGTATCAAGAATTTACTCATTTATTCAATGACAATCGTGTCATCATCTTCTGGAACATCATCATCACAATCCAATTCCTGAATTTCCTGGTGAATTTCTTGTGACTCCATTTCTTTCAGAATCAGTGGACCAGATCTCTCATGGTTAGCAATAGCACTGTCTTTCAATGAGTACTTCTTGTCAAGGTAGCCTGCTCCCGGTGCATTTGCAATGCAACTGTCAGTGATTTTCTCCCATGAATTCTTCACCCAACTCACAGCTTCTTGCAGTTTAGATTTCACAAAGTTTCCACACTGATCTCTCTCCATTCACACAGCAGTGAGGTCAGGACTCCACGTAACGTCACTAGTTGCTAGACTCCAGTCGGGGCGGCCCTAGCGACCAGTTTACCGTAAATTAATTTTCATTCTGAGACAGAGCCTGGGGGCCTTACTTTTGGGGGGGGGATGCCTTATATTTCACTCAGAAGGAAACCTGTGAGTAGGTCTTATTTTCGGAGGATGTCTTATTTTTGGGGAAACATGGCACAGACAGGAAAGTGGGATTGAAGGCTGCCAGGGCACATCCAAAGGCAAAGCTGGCTGTCCCAAAGCTGCCTGTCTCCTCAGTGGGACATCTGGTGCCACCCTCCGAACCGGCAGGCTAACAGGGAAGGCGGTCTTCCTGGGGGGTCGGGGTGATGCACCCCCTGGAGGGACAGCACGCTGGCCCTTCATCCTGCCAGTGGGTCAAACCACGTGACCCTTTCTGGGCCTGCCTGTCCTTGCCGGTCTGCGTGTGAAGCTGGCAGCTCCCCGACCTTCGCCTGCCCGAGTGGGTAGGCCCCCTGGTGGGGAGTCTGGGGAGCGGCGGCCTGTGGCCTCGCTGCTGCGGTAGCTCCCCCTGCCCCATGACGGCAGGACCCCCGGAATCTGCCAGAGACAACGTGGTATCTGCTCAGACGGGTTTGCAGCAGGTGGGGGGCGGGGGCTGTGTGGGCTTCCTTCACAGACTATATAGGTTTAGTCACCTTCTGTAGAATGGGCCCCAAAAGGACGCACCGGGGAGGGGGCTCCCTGTAGGTCCGGAGCGTCCATGGCTGAGGTTCACTGAGAGCTTCCCCCGGGTGCCCAGCGCTCTTGGTTGCTGGCACCCTTGGTGTCTCGGCCATTTTTCACGGTGCTTCGGAGGCCAAAAGAAATACCCAGCGGCTCTATTTATGAACTACTTTAGGTCTAAGTCACCTGTAAGCATGTACGTGTTAATAACCTATTAGTCGTTGAGAAAGTAGAATTCACGTGAGAAAGAAAAGCAGTGCTCTTGTATCATTCTTTTATATATATATTTTATTGATTTTTTTTAAGAGAGAGGAAGGGAGAGGGATAGAGAGCTAGAAACATCGATGAGAGAGAGTCATCGACCAGCTGCCTCCTGCACACCCCCCACTGGGGATGTGCCCGCAACCCAGGTACATGCCCTTGACCGGAATCGAACCCGGGACCCTTCAGTCCGCAGGCTGACGCTCTATCCACTGAGCCAAACCGGTTTCGGCTTATATCATTCTTTTAATAATCAGTCCTTACGGACCGGCTGTGCCCTGGCCAGCCTCTCCGGCCTCAGCACCAGCCCGCACACCCCGCCTCGTTCCGGTGCCTCGGTGATTTCCACTTTTTATCCTCAAAACCGCAGGAAACCCGGGGTCTCAAAGGTGCGGCGTGAAAGACACGTGGAGCGACCTAATGCTGACACCGAACCGCCTGCACCTTTGAACCTGCTCGGAAACGTGTGGGGCCGCGGCTTCCCGCTGAAATGTAGGAAATAGAGAATATCCTCGGCGCCGTGAGTGAGCTGCGGGCCCAGGCCTCACGCCCGCCTTCCTCTCACAGAGCCCCTCGCAGAGCCGGAGCCTGGCTGCCCCAGGCGGACCCCGGCCTGAGCCATGGCCCGAGCCACGGCCCGGCTCCCGCGCCCCCTAGAGGCCGAGAGAACAAACTCAAGTGAGGGCAGCGGGGGCGGAGGAGGGTGGGAGAATCTGGGAGACCTGCAGCTAGCTGAGTGGGTGTGGGCAGGATCTGGCCTTGGGGGGGGGGGGAGTGGGAAGGAGGGGGAAGGAAGGGGGGTGCATGAGGAATGGCGTGGCCCCCAGCACAGGAACTGTTGGGGTGCAGATGGGGACTCCATGACCCTGCTGTGGCCCTCTTGCCAGTCCTCACGAAGGCGTGTAAAGCCTCCAGAGAGGGTTCTCAGTCCCCTCTCCTGGGGGGGGGGGGGCAGGTAGAGAAAGCGGCCTCTCAGGTTGGGGGGGGTCTGACTCTCTCGTGGGCGCTGAGGCTGACGCCGGTGGAGGGCAGTGGCCACAGTCACTGGGGCTCGGGCAACCACACTGCGGCCACAGCGGGCGGAGGGTGGCCCTGACGCGGCTCAGCAGTGGACCCTGCCCCCCAGGAGTCCCGTGGGGAGCCGTGGGCAGAAAAGCCCCGACAGGTGACAAAGGATGGGGTGGGCCTGTCCCCTCCTCCTGGCCCCCCACTCTGCCCGGTGCCCCTTCTTTTCCCTGGCGGTGGGGGTGGGCCTGGCCAAACCGGGCGGCTTTCGGAGGGGCGGGACTCCCTGGAGGGGCCAACTTGGGCCCCCACCCGGTGGGCGGGCCTGGGGGACCTTCACACGGGGGGGAAGTCAAGGCCTCTGACCGTGGTGCCCCAGAAACGGGTCAGCCCCCCACACCCTGGGAGCCCTGTGCCCCTCCTCCCTCCACGGCTGAGACTTCCGGTCCGGACGGTGCAAAATCTCTTTATTGTTTATTCCGTAGAAAAAGTCGTGCCCCTCGGTGGGCCACGGGGAGAGGATGTGCGAAGGGCATGACAAGCTCCACCCGGGCCACAGCTGAGGGCGGGGGTCGGGCCGGGGAGAGGGGGGGCGGGAGGGGACCCCGCCTGCTCCGGGGCTGGGGCTGGGGCTGGGGCTGGGGGCGGCCGGCCTGCAGAGTGGGTCACGGAGAGCGGCCCCTCCAGGCGCGGGGTCGTCCGTGCTCCCTCGAACCCTAGGCCTGGCCGAGGGATCCCCAGGTCCCACCCGACCTGGGAGGAGGCTGAGGAGCCCAGGCTCCAGTGGTCCCGGTTCTGGGGGGCCGGGGTATCCCCAACCTGGGGAGGGGCTGGAGGTCCGGAGGGGGTCACCGCTCCCCCGGCCCGTCGCCCTCCTGGGCCTGCTCGTAGGGGCAGGGCCGGCGGCCGGGGCCCGGGGGCTCGGGGCCGGGCGCCGCGGGCAGCGGCTCCTCCTCGGCGCCCTCCCCGCGGCCCCCGCCGCCGCCCTCGGCGTCGCTCTCGTCCGAGTTGTCCTCCTCCAGGTAGCGGTAGCCGCGCACCTTGTGCTGCGGCCGCGGGATGCGGGGCTGGCGCGGGGCCACGCCGCGCCGCAGCTTCCGCTCCATGGCCAGGTAGCAGAGCGCGGCCGCCGCCAGCGTCAGCAGCAGCACCGCCAGCTTGGCCTGGGCGGGAGGGGGCCGGGCTCGCGGGCTGCAGGGCCCCCGGGGCCCCTTCCCACCGCCTCCCCAGCACCCTCCGGCCCTGACCACCCTCCGGCCCTGACCACCCTCTGGCCCTGACCACCCTCCGGCCCTGACCACCCTCCGGCCCTGACCCGAGCTGTCGGGGTGCAGATGCAGGCTCAGGCCTCTCATCGAAAGACCCAGTCCCAGCCCCGCCCGTGCAGGCAGGCAGGCGTGGGGTGCTGAGGTGGGGGGGGGGGCAGGGGGACACAGGCCTGGCACCCCTGTATCAGGGCTTAGGTCACACTGTCCCTTGCCCACGGGGACCGTCAGGAACGCTGCTCAGAAGGCTTCGACGGTCACCCCCAGCGAGAAAGAACTCTCCCTCACAAACTCAGTGCCTACACACTCGCACACATACTCCCGGCTGCGTTCTATTCTGTTTCGTTTTTTAAAACACTGGCCGGGGAGGGCCTGTGACACCCACCACCCGGAGAGTGAGAGCAGAGCAGGAACCCCCTGCTCCCCGTGGCCGGAAAGGGAGCCGCACCTTCCGCACCCCTCTCGGGGCCGGACACCTGGCGGCTGGGATGTCCCCCAGGCAAAGAGCAACCCGTGAGCCCCTCGGAGAGGGGACGCTGAGGCCCTCAGGAGGTGAGGCAGCGAGAGAGGGCTGGGTTTGGGGCCAACCCTTGGTGATGGGTGCCCTTCCGGGGCTACGGGGGCGGGGGAAGGGGCTGAGGGGCACTCAGAAGGGATCTGTTGCCTGAGCTGGGGTGGTGGGGAGCCTAAAGCCCCAGAGGCCCTCCCCACCCACTCCGCCTCACCTTCATGGGCAGGCCGGAGCCCAGGTACACAGCGAAGATGGCCACTGCCTGCCACCAGTGGTAGATGGTGAAGATGAAGTCTTGCCTCTCTTTGTCCTCGTACAGGATCCCCAGCAGGGCTGTGGCGGGCGGAGTAGAGCGGGGATGGGTGTATGTCACCCAGGGCCCAGGGTCCTGACCTCCCTCCCACCTGATCCTCCTAGCCAGCCGTGGGCAAACTACGGCCCGCGGGCCGGATTCGGCCCATTCGGCTGTTCTATCGGCCCTCAGAGCCGAAAAAGCGGAGGGTTCTCTTGCTCTCCCCTCCGCTCCTTCACCAGCAGCCCAAGATGAGAGTGCCAGCATGGTCAGGTTGCTTTTGTTCCGGCCCTCCGGTCCAGTTTAAGAACTCATGGTGTCCGTGGAGTCAAAGAGTTTGCCCACCCCTGTACCAGGCTGTGCGGGGTCCCAGGCCGCGCCTAGAAAGCTGTAGAGAGGTCCTGGCCCGCCCCCTAGTGGACACGCCGGTTACTACACTGCCCGGGCGCTGAGCAGAGATGAGATGAGATGGATGCAGATGGTGGGGCTCGCTCTGGGGCACCATGACAGACCTCCCGTGTGTCTAGGGGACCCCACGCCTGGTCCTGGGGTGTATGTGGCGCCCCCGACTGCCCAGCCGTCCCAGGGCCCATGGCTATACTCACTGGAGAGTCCTGTCTTGTTGAGGCCACTGCCCACGCCCCAGAGGATGACTACCACGTAGAGGATCCAGATGTGTTGCAGGGCCCGCGGCTTGGGGGCCCAGAAAAAGAGGCTGAGAGTGAGCAGCAGGTGCAGTCCGGCCCCCGACAGCAGGGGCACCTGGCGGGGCAGCCACAGCCCCAGCAGGCCCAGGATCGAAGAGGCTGAGGCGCCCAGGCCATAAGCCACGAGGAGGTAGGCCAGGCGTTCCAGACCCACGGAGCACACACCATAGCTCTGGGGGGGTGAGATGGAGGGGGGGTGGTGGAGGTGTGAGGCCAACTGGCCAAGGCTCTGGCCCTCCCCACATGAGGCCTCCACCCTGCCCTCTCTGGGCCGCCTTGGGGCTAACTCCCTCCAAGGCTCAAGGCTCTTAGGGGGGTTGGGGGGACGGAAGGGGGAGCAGACTGTGCTTCCCTGCCACCCACGCAGGCTGCACCTACCAGCGCCAGGCCCGTGCAGGCGAAGAGCACCTCGAAGCCGCTGTAGATGAAGAAGGGCACGAGGTGGCGCAAGCGGAAGTCGCGCACGTGCTTGAAGGGCAGCTGGAAGATGTTGCCCCAGCCCACACTGCGCAGGTCGATCTCCTCCGTGGGCCGGTACGCGGCCCCGCACAAGCCCAGCACCTGCGGACCGGACCCGCGCCGTGAGGGGCGGGCAGCCAGGCCCTGGCCCCAGCCCCGCCCCCAGATATACGCCCCGCCCATCGGAACAAGCCCCGCCCCTAGATACACACCCCGCCTCTCGGCACAAGCCCCGCCTCTCAGAACAAGCCTGTCTCTCTGAACAAGCCCCGCCCCTAGATGGTCGCCCCGCCTCTCGGAACAAGCCCCGCCCCTATAGATACGCTCCGCCTCTCAGCACAAGGCCCCGGCCCAGGAGCCAGCCACCGCCCGCCAGCCTGCACCCTTATTTCCCCGCATGGGTCCCCAGACTTCACTGACTCCGCCCCGCCCCGCCCTGGGCCGCACCAGCAGCATGGCCACGAAGGCCACGGCCATGAGCACGCTCTCCACCACAATGAGGTTCCGGCTCCGCGGCAGCGTCTTGAGAACCGTCCTGTTGAGGCCGGTGAGGATGCCCTGGCTGTTGGTACCTGAGGGGTGGTGGTGAGAGCACTGTGAGGCAGGAAGGCAGGTGAGAGGGGAGGGAGAGGGGTGGGCAGGTGGAGGGGGGAGGGTTAGAGGGGGCAGGCGAGGGCAGTGCTTGCAAAGGCAGGGTTCCTTGGAGAGCAGTTTGGACGTGAGGGCCACTAGGGCTGAACGTACTCCAAGGAAAGGAACACTTTCCTCCATCCCCCTTCCCATCCCATTGCACAGAGGTTGGGGTTGGGGGGCCGGCGCCAGTGCATCCCCCACATCTGTACATTCATCTTGCCCTGACTGAACTTTGAGGGTAGGACTTGACCCCAAGAGAGATCCCACAGGCAGCTTGATCCCAGACGGCACCTTCCCTGCTACATCCCTCTCCACTGCCGGTCAGATTAAATATGCACTCTATCTAACAGGGCCTTGTGCCTCCTCGCCCCCCAGAGCCCTGGGACCCCGGACCTTCAGCCCTGAACCCTGTGAGAGAGCATCCTCTGCCCGGGAGGGCCCAGGGGCCGCAGGATAACTCAGTGGGGGAGGTGAGCGGGGCGTGGGGACCCCACCCCCACGAGGACTGACCGCAGCTGTGCACGTTGTTCAGCGTGTGGTTCAGGTCGTACAGGTAGTGGTTCAGGAAGTAGATCATGGGCAGCTGGGCGCAGGCGAAGCTCAGCTGTGGGCAGGAGGCACAGGCGTCATCTGGGCGGGGGTCCTGGCCTAACCTTTGGGGGGACAGGCGCCCCTCCCACCTCTGGGGTGGCCTGCTGGTAGAGGGGGAGAGCCCAACGCCAGGGGACTTCCCCCTGGTCAGCACTGTGCACAGCCGGGGGATGAGGCTCTCATCACTTGGGGTGAGCGGGCCGGGGGACTAGAAGGCCGGCAAGACTGGAATGGGCTCCCAGGCCAGAGGGCCTCCCGTGTGGCACTCACGTGGAAGAAGCTGTAGAAGATGGCCTGGAAGACGAGGAGGTAGGGCGCATGGGAGCCCCGGGGCGGGCGCTGCTGCGGACCCTGCTCATCCCGCTCCTTGTAGTGGGCGTACTCGTAGTACTTCTGGGCCATCCTGGACCCCAAAGGAGAAGGAAGGCTTTCCCCAGGCCAGCCCCTGCCGGACACCTCTGCGCCCCGCACCCAGGGCTACGGGCTGGCCGGCCCCTGCATCTTACGGAGGGGGAAACCGAGGCCCAGGGGGCAGAAGGGCCAATCCCAGGTCCTCTGGGCAAGGTTGGCCAAGGCCGCGCCGGGCCTCCAGCCTCCACCCTGCTGTCCACCCGGCTCACCTGGTGATGTAGTTGCCCATGGAGGCCCAGAGAGGCACGATGGCCATGCCCAGGGCCACGGCCGAGGGCACCAGGGTGTAGTAGCGTTCCCAGTAGTTGGTGGAGACAAAGAGGGCATAGATGCCCACGCCCAGAAACATCATCCACTTGGTGCCAAAGAACCTATGGGCGTGGAGATGCCGGCATCACGGGCTTATCGGGGCTGCGAGGGCCAACAGCGGAGTGCCCGCAGCTCTCAGTCCATGAGGCAGGGTGAGGTGGGCGAGAGCCGCGGCTTTGGAATCAAGGGCTCGGAGACAGAAACTCGGAGGTGGGGCTTGCTGAGCGGCTCCAGGTCAGCCAGGCATCCAAACATGTGGTTTTTGAGGCTGTCATGGGGGCACAGAGCCCAAACCATGACGGTCCCCTAGCCACGGCAAGATGGGGCGGGTGGGAGAAGGGTGTCAATGGGGAAAAAACAACAACAACAAAAAGAAAGGAGCATCTGTCGTGCTTGCAACAATAAAGATACATTTAAAAAATAATGAAGCTGGAAGAGAAAAAAAAAAGCAAGAAAGTGAGCGTGGCTCACTGATGCTCTGGTGACAAGGCCTTGACTGTCACACACACACACACACACACACACACACACGCACGCACGCAGTGGAACCACAAAGGCAGCTGACTTTCTGGGGGGCTTGGGAGGGATTTTCCTTTTTCTGGCTTCAGTTATGACTCTTACCCTGTCTGTGCAATGGTGAGCAAGATTCTTTTTTTAAAGAGAAGGGAACTGAAACCCATCTGTTTTGTCCTCTGGTCTCTGGCCTGAGCACAGACGGACCGCCACTGCATATCCTGTTGTGGAGGGATTTTTGCAGCGGCCGGGGGCTGAGCTGGAGGCCTGCAGGCTCAGTCTAAAGCAGGCCTTCCGGGGCGCCTGCCCAGCGCGCCCTTTCCGAGAGAAAGGTCCCTCTCCCCCGGCCGCAGCCGATGGGCCCGGGGTGGGTGCACAGAGGAGGGCACGAGGCCCACGCCACAGGGGTCAGGAAGGAGCCTGCGTGAATTCCAGCTGCTTGACACC
Source organism: Vespertilio murinus (assembly GCA_963924515.1). Classification (NCBI taxonomy): domain Eukaryota; kingdom Metazoa; phylum Chordata; class Mammalia; order Chiroptera; family Vespertilionidae; genus Vespertilio; species Vespertilio murinus. The sequence goes on along the minus strand of OZ004709.1, from coordinate 166,010,142 downwards.
CACTGTGTCCTGGGCAAAGCTCTCGTTGCCTCCCCCAAACCCAGGCTTCACCCCTCCTCTCTCGCCCCCCCCCAGGGAGGCAAGGAGTCTCCCAACTCCCTGACTGCCCGGCCCCTCGGGGACCCGGGTGGCGCCGCCCTGGGGGCGGGGGCAGCGAGCGCACCTGATGAGCACGGGCGTGTAGAGCAGCGCCGCGATGGGCGTCACGTTGATGCCGATGAGCATCTTGCTGTCGATGTCGGGCAGCCCCATGTTGCCGTACTTGACCTCGCGGTAGGTCTCGTCGTAGTGCAGGATGAGCTGCATCTGCAGGAGGCCTGGGGGCAGGGAGCCGCAGGGGCGGCCTGGCTGGGGGCCCTTCACCAAGGGGTCCCCCCCCCCCCCGCCCTGCGCCCCGGGGGCCCGGAGGACGGGGGGGGGGCGGGGGAGCCAGGCCGGGCCGAGCGCCCACCGGCTGCGCAGCTCAGCGGCCTCAGCCCGTCTCAGCCCGCCTGCCTCGCTCCGCAGGTCTCCGGATCCCGGCTCCGGCCCCCAGGCCCCCCGGCCCCCCGGCTCCCCGGCCCCCCGGCTCCCAAGCCCCCCGGCCCCCCGGCCCCCCGGCGCCCCGGCCCCCAAGCCCCCCGGTCCCCCGGCCCCTGGCCCCCCGGCCCTCAAGCCCCCCGGCCCCCGGCCCCCCGCCCCCCAGGCCGGGGCCCGGAGACCTGCCCGGGCTCCCGCGCCCCCACGCGGGGAGGGGCCGCAACTGCAGCTGCGAGGGCCGCGGGCGGGAAGTGAAAGAGGAAGGGAGGCCGGCGGCCGAGGGTTTCTCTTTCCCAGCCGGGGCTGCGGGAGGGCGGAGGGGGCGCCGAGGAGCCCGGCACCCCGTCCCCCGCCGCCCCCCGCGGGCAGGGGCAGGGCAGGGGCAGGGGCAGGGGCAGGGGCAGGACCAGGGGCAGGGGCAGGGGCAGGACCAGGGGCAGGTGCAGGGCAGGACGGGGCGGCGCACCCAGGTAGACGGCGTAGGTGAGCGTGCCGCCCGCGCTGGCCGCCAGCACGTTCTTGAGCACCCCGAGGCGCTTGCGGCGGTAGTAGCGGCGCTCCTCCTCCTCCTCGTTGTAGTTGGGGTACGCGCCCACCAGCTCGTCCAGCTGCGGGAGGCGCGGCGCTCGGACGGGCGGACGGACGGACGGACACAGGGCGCCCGGGGCTGCCCTCCACCCCCGCCCCGGGCCGCCCTCCACCCCCCGGGCCGCCCTCCACCCCCCGGGCTGCCCTCCACCCCCGCCCCGGGCTGCCCTCCACCCCCCGCCCCGGGGCCGCCCTCCACCCCCCGGGCGCCCCGGCCCCGCGCCTCCCGGGCCCGGTCCCCGCTCACCGGGGCCTCGGACCCGTCGGGAAGCCCGAGTCGGTCCTCATCGCCCTGCGGCCCCGCGGCCCCCGCCACCGGGTAGAGGGGCGGCTCGGCCATGGCCCCGCTGTCCCCGCCGCCGCGGCTCTTCCTCCGGAGGTGGGGCCGGCCCGCCCCGCCCTCCCACCCGGAGGAGGGGCCGGGCCGCTGCGGAGGTGGTGAGCATGTGTGTGAACGTGTGTGTGTGTGTGTGTGTGTGTGTGTGAGTGTGTGTGTGTATGTGAGTGTGTGAGTGTGCGTGAGTGTGTCTGTGTGTGTGTATGTGTGAGTGTGTCTGTGTGAGTGTGTCTGTGTGTCTGTGTGTGAGTGTGTGTGTGAGTGTGCGTGAGTGTGTCTGTGTGTGTGAGTGTGTCTGTGTGTGTCTCTGTGTGTGTGAGTGTGTGTGGGTGTGGGTGTGAGTGTGTGTGTCTATGTGTGTCTGTATGTGAGTGTGAATGTGTGTGTATCTGTGTGTGTGAGTGTGTGGGTGTGAGTATGTGTGAGTGTGAGAAGGTACATGCCCTTGACTGAAATCGAACCCGGGACCCTTCAGTCTGCAGGCCGACGCTCTATCCACCGAGCCAAACCAGTCTGGGGAGGGAAGAAGCTCTTTGACATTGGTGTCAGTCTCAAAAATAAAACAGCTGCTTATTTTGTCAGCAAAATTGGTTTATTCAGAGGAATTGGAATGGCAGAGGAATTGCAATTCGGGACATGTTAGCCATGGCAAACCTTAGGTAAGTCTAGAGGGGGGGGGGGAAGGAAAGAAATGTTACTTTATAGAGAAAAGGGTGAGTTGGGAAGGGCCATTATAGACATCTGGAGGCCCAGTGCATGAAATTCACACACTGAGGGAGGGGTGAGGGTCGGGGAGAAGGTCCCTCAGCCCGGCCTGCACCCTCTGGCAGTCTGGGAGCCCTTGGGGATGTCCAACTGACTGCTTAGGCTGTAGGGAGCAGGCCTAAGCTATCAGTTGGGCATTCTCAGCGCTGCCGCGGAGGTGGGAGAGGCTCCCGCCACCACAGCTGCACCTGCCAGCCCTGAGCCCGGCCTCTGCCTAAGCGGTGCTCCCCGTGGGAGCACACTGACCACTAGGGGGCAGCTCCTGCATTGAGTGTCTTTGACATTGGTGTCACCAAAAGCACAAACAACAGGAGAGAAAAACCAAGAAGTGAAATAACATCAAATGTAAAAGCTTCTGCTCTGCAAAAGAAACAATAAAAATACAAACGCAAGCCCAGACAGTGTGGCTCAGTGGTTCAGAGTCAATCTATGAAGCAGGAGATCTTGGTTCCATTCCTGGTCTTCGTACATGCCTGGGTTTGGGGATCCATCCCCAGTAGGGGGCGTACAGGATTCTTTCTCTTCAATGATGTCTCTATCTTTCCCTCTCCCTTACTTTCTGAAATCAATACAAATATATTTTAAAAATACAAAGATGCCCACCTAGCTTGGCTCAGTGGAGAGAGCATCAGCCTGTGGACGGAAGGGCTGCGGGTTCGATTCTGGTCAAGGGCATGTACTTCGGTGGCAACCTTGGTTGTGGGCTCCATTCACAGTGCTGGCCCGTGTGTCCTGGAGGAAACCAATCAAATTTCTCACATCTGTGTTTCTCTCTCCGTCTCTCCTACTCCCTTCCACTCTCTCTCTCTCTCTCTCTCTCAAAAAAAAAAAAAAAAAAAAAGAGGCAACCTACAGAATATGAGAGAATATTTGCAAACCATGTGCCAGACAAGGGGCTAATATCCAAAATGTATAAGTAACTCAAACAACTCAACAAAACAGGTTCGATTCTGGTCAAAGGCATGTACCTTGGTTGCAGGCACATTCCCAGTGTGGGGTGTGCAGGAGGCAGCTGGTCGATGTTTGTCTCTCATCGATGTTTCTAGCTTTCTATCCCTCTCCCTTCCTCTCTGTAAAAAAATCAATAAAATACTTTTTTTTTTAAAAAGAAAAAAAGAAAAAAAATTCAGCCCAGGGCATTGGACTGGCAGCCACGTCTGCTCCCTGCTCCAACAGAGAGCCCAGGAGGAGGCAGGGAGGGGCGGTCTGGGAAGGCCCTCACCAGGACGCAGGGCCCCAGGGCGTCCCCCCAGCCAGGAGCCTGGTCTTCTCGGGGCTCTGGTGTGGGGAGCCCCTTCACCCCACGGTACCCCTCACCCGCGGCACACAAACAAGCGGAAAAGCATGCTGTGCGGCCGGAGGGGACAGGCTGGCGGAGGAGGCCGAGCAGACCTGGGGGTGGCCCTTGTGGAGGGGGATGGACTGGGGAAACTTAGCTGTCACCACGGCGGAAAGAGGTCAAGCCCACAGAGTCCTAGAGGGAGAGAGGAGAGACGGTGGCCCGGGGGAGGCCAGGAAGCCCCTGAGAGCCGTGGCTGGGGCGTGACGGGGGTGGCGCACCACTTGGGCAGCGTGGGAGGAGGAAGTCACAGGCCCGGTGGGCGGGCGTGGAGCTGCCAGGTGTGGGTCCCCCGGGGGGGGGGGAGTGCACAGGGAAGGGTGAAGGTTTCGGGGCGTGGCTGCTCAGGGGGGGAAGGGACAGGCTTGGTGAGCCCATTGGCTTGGACTCTCCCGCCAGAAGGAGGTTTTGCGTCGTCCTCCCCAGAGGAGATGAAGCAGTGTTTTTAAGAAACAGCCAGAAAACGAAGAGAAGGTGGGAGGGGCGCGGTGGTTTGCCTCGTGGAAGACCCACCAGTGCCGAGGGGTCTCAAATGTCCCCCACACCCACCCCAGTGCTCAATGGTTAGCCGCGGATTTCCCTACATTGCATGGTTTCTCTCTCTGTCTCACAGTCCCCGCCTGCCAAAGAGGTTACTCTGCAGCTGAGTATTTACTTATTTTTTAAAAATATATTTTTATTGATTTCCAAGAGGAAGGGAGAGGGAGAGAGAGAGAGAGAGAGAGAGAGAGAGAGAGAGAGAAACATCAATGAAGAGAGAGAATCATTGATCAGCTGCCTCCGACACACCCTCTACTGGGGATTGAGCCCGCAACCCGGGCATATGCCCTTGGCTGGAATTGAACCTGGGACCCTTTAGGACGCAGGCCGATGCTCTCTCCACTGAGCCAAACCAGCTAGGGCTATAGCTGAGTATTTAATCTTAGAATTGATTTACCTCAGAACATTTTTTTTCTGGTAGCTTGTTACAAAACCTGACATTATGGCCCAATGGTTAATGATACTGTTCTGACTTTATGGGGGGGGGGGAGTATACATGTACACACACACACAAATGACAAAACTAACACCTCATTCTTTAAAACACACACACACACACACACAAATGACAAAACTAACACCTCATTCTTTAAAACACACACACACACAAATGACAAAACTAACACCTCATTCTTTAAAACACACACACACACACACACACACACACACACACACACGCACGCTGCCAGAAAGAATACAAACGTGAACGTCCCAAGGAGAGCAGGGGGTCGTTTGGTCTTGCCAGGACTCATCCGGTGGATGTGAGAGGCAGTGCTTCCAACCCCAAGGCTCCAAAGTCCTGGGACGCTCAGTACCTCTGTCCAGGAGTGAGAACACACACGGCCAGGTCAGTGCACACTGGGGTTTGGGTGCGACTGGCCAACTGCTCCTGGGCTCGGCCAATGGGAGCACTGGTGGAAGGCGGGGCCGGAGAGCCCAGGGACTTTTCCTGGAGGCACGTGGGGGTGGCGTGGCTCCTTCAGGGTCCCGGCACCCACAGACCAGCCCCTGGACGCCCTGACCCTCTGCAGGCTGATGACACTGCTTTCCTCCCCTCAGCCTCCCTCCCTGGGTCGGCTGTGAGTGGCCCGGGGGGATCCAGACAGACACAGCGGCTGCGGCCCGCAGGACACAGACCCGACAGAGGCAGCAGGCTCCTCCCGCCCCATCCAGGCTGCAAACTCTCACTGCCACACCCCCAGGAGGGGCAGCCACGTCTCCCTCACTGCTTTTATTTTTATTTTTTTAAACTACATTTTATTTACTTTTACAGAGAGGAAGGGAGAGGAATAGAGAGTTAGAAACATCGATGAGAGAGAAATATCCATCAGTTGCCTCCTGCACGCCCCCTACTGGGGATGTGCCTGCAACCAAGGTACATGCCCTTGACTGGAATTGAACCCGGGACCTTTCAGTCCGCAGGCCGACGCTCTATCCACTGAGCTACACCGGTTTCGGCTCCCTCACTGCTTTTAAACGACTTTCTCTGTAATCGATTTTATTCTTTGTTCTCATTTTGACATTAGGCTGTCCTTGCAGAGAAGCACAAGGAGAGACAAACGTTGCTCGCGATTCGAACACCTTGAGACAACAGCTCCTGGGTGTCACCCCCGCCTCGCGTCCCAGGCAGGAGCCCGCGTGGCCCACCGCGCTCTCGCCCGACGCCGCTTCCCTGCACGGGGCGGGCCTTGACCACCTTGTAAAACGAACTGCCGTGGGGACCATGATCGTCACAGGCGGTGGGGAGGTCCCCGAGCCGAGCTGTGCCACGGAGCCTGCCCGGTGCCTGACACCCACATGTCCAGCTCCGGGGCTCCCAGTGAAAGAAGACATTAAGAATATACATCTCAAGTAAAGAGTGCTGTTTAAATTCTAACTCCTTTTCTTTCTGGCCCCTGCATCTGATTAAAACACGGGGTACTCACCTCAGCTTCCAGGTGGAGACCTGGAGGCTAAGGCAATTATCCCGTGCCTGAGACCAGAGTCAGGAGATTGATTCTCACGGATTCCGTAGCTTCAGGGACAGAAACTGTAGATAACCTTTAGAAACTAACCGCTGAGCTCTGCTTCTGTGTTATCGGCTATCAGCTATCGCAAGATAGGGTCACATTCCAATGTCCAGCAGGATGTGACTGGGAAACATCCCTGCGGGCTGTCCCCAGTCTTTAGCATTTAGTCTTTAAGATTTAGAAACAAAGGGAAATTCTTGTGGTTTAGGCCTTTAAAAAGACTTGCCTACTCCTGGAACAGAGCCGCCTGCGTGTGTGGTCTTGCGGCTGCCCTGGCCAGACATTTCAATACATCTTTGCCTGCTTTTTTTAAAATAAATCATCAGCCTCCGGGGGTCTTATTTTGAACCCAGGATTCAGGAGTAGGGGTGACCGCCCCACCCAGCTCCTAAACGAGGGCCGGCAAGTCTGGTCTGGGGGGCCAGCCCTCTCTGTGGCCCCGGCCTGGTCCCTGCTCCTCTCTGAGCTGCCAGCTCATCTCTAACAGAGGCATCCAGCCCAGAGCGGGAGGGGACTGGCCCCCACTCCTCCCTCAGGCTGGGGGCTGCACTAGGACCCCTGTGCCAGGTCAGGCCTGTGTGGGGGCCTTCCAGGATGTCCCCAAATTCATGACAAGTTCAGGAGTAGCCCCTGCAGGGGGAGATCCCTCGCTAGGGGAAGGGCCCCTCAAGATCCTGTAACACCCCTCCTACCCACCAGTACTTCCCAGCTGGGCCCCTGATTTGCTGTGTGGCCTCAGACCAGCGGTCGTCCCTCTCTGAGCCTGATTCCTAGCCAAGGACTGCCAGGTTCAGCCCTAGCCCAGCCCCCCTGGAGCCAGCTCTGCCTCTTCCGCTGCCTCTGCCTCTGCCGCTGTCTCTGCCTCTTCCTGGCTCGGCTCCAGACAGCAGGGCTGGGCTGTCACATGCTGAGCCACGTGACTGGCAGCGGCTGGGGGCTCCATCCCTCACAGAGGTCGGGGGCCTCCGCGGGCCCTGACCCCTGTCCCAGGTGGCTAAGGCCTCCAGAGGCCACCAGAGCAGGCGTGGGCCAGGAGACCGCCCCTGCCCTCCCAGGTAGGCAGGGGAGCAAGGAGGGGAGGGCTGGCAAGGAGCTTCTCCCAGGGGCAGGGCGGCCCGCAGGCCCGGGGCCAGGATCCGAGGCAGAGCCAGGGCTAGAGGCCCGGGGACGGCGGCAGCAGGTCCGGGGGAGCTGGCACAGGGTGGTGGCACAAGGATGGTCCTGCCCCCACACCTGTTACCTAACCACCTGCCTGCCTGACAGCGGCAGCAGCTGGGGAATCACCCTTTGTGCTGGCTCCCTCAGGGGCGAGGGGGTGGAGGCCAGGGCAGGGCAAAGGACAGGTGCCGGCCCTGCTCAGCCTGAGGAGTGGAGCCGGGAGCCTCCATGGTGACACCTGGCACCCACAGCGGCCCCGGAGGGCAGAGGGCGGCGCTCTTCCGGGCGGGGAGGGGACGCCGAGGAACGGACAGACGGACAGACAGAGGCGGGCCCTGCTCGCAGCAGCACGCTTCCCGGGGGTCCCAGCCCGTCTCCTCTCGGGGACCCCGTTCCCTCCGTGTGGGATGTCAGGCTGCGCCCGGCCCCGCGAGGGGCGCTGGATGGATGCGGGCGGAGGGCGGGGCCCTGAGCCTGTTCCTGGCCGGCAGCCATCGCCGGGTCTGCCTCTTCCTTCTGCAGACGGGAAACTGAGACCCCGGGGAGCTGGGCGAGTGGGGAGGCAGGGTCTTCCTTCCCCTTCCCGGCCGCTGGGCCCACCCGCAGCACAGCTCTCAGAGCCACCGCCTGGGCCTCCTCCCGCTCCAGCGGCCTGGGTCCCTGCTCCCCTCACTCAGAGCCCCTGGGCTGACCCCTCACTCAGAGCCCCTGGGCTGACCCCTCGCTCAGAGCCCCCCAGGGCTGACCTCCCTCAGAGCCCCCAACGAGGAGGCTGGCGGCCCGGTCACCCTCCGGGAAGTGGCCGTGGGCAGGGCCGGGCTGTGGATTCGTGGGAGGCGCCGGCAGTTACACAGCCGGGCCGGAGGGATGGGGACCCGGCGGGACGTCCCAGGCACGTGAGGGGGAAGCCGTGGTGCCCCCTGGGGAAGGGTGGCCGGGCTGGAACCATCGCCTGGGGGGTGGATAAGAGTCTCGTGGGGACTTAGGGACGGACAGAGACTAGCTCGGGGTCCGAGGGGGCCACCCCTCTCCTGTGCGCAGGGAGGGCGGCGGCCGGAATCCCAGCCCAGGCCCCAGGCCAGGGCGGCCCCGCCCAGGGCAGGCCGGCCTCGCACATTCCGTAACCGCCGGCCGCCGAGCAGACGCCGGGAAGGACGGCTGGGCGGACTCAGGTACGGAGCCTGGGGAGGCGGCGGAGAGCAGCGGGGCCAGGGCGGCTGCGGGGCTGGCTGGGGCCGTGCTGGCAGCCGGGCAGTCGGGCCGCTCCCGCCTCGGCACAGATGGCGGCACAGACCGGCTTTGTCCTGGCTCTCCGCAGGCGGGGAGGAAGGGGAAGGAGGAGGGACTTCCCCTCGCTGTGATCTGAGGGAGGGGAGGGGCCGAGGGGAGACCTGTGGGTGGGGAGGGGGCCTGAGGCCAGGCCGACACCCGGCACCTCGTTTAGTCTGCACTGGGCCCCCCCCTTCCTCTCTCTGGGGTCACCCATCCTGTAAGGGCCTGGCATTCCCAGGAGGCAGAGCACCCGGTCCCTGGGGTGGGGGGCCAAGCCATGCATTTGGCAACGCGCATGGCGTGTCCTGGGCGCAGCAGGAGGAGCCGGTCACCCAGGGGCCTTGTGGGCTCCGGAGCCCAGCACAGCCTCTCCGAGGGCGGGGCCGGGGGGGGGGGGTCCCCACACCCCGAGGCCCTCCCACCGGGCAGGGAGGGGGCAGCCGCCCCTAGCGTCAGGGACCTGGTGGAAATCCGGGTGAAGATCAGGAGCTTTGAGGCTGGTCCGTGACCTCCGCGTCTGGCAGCTGAGAGGGTCCCCAGCCACCCCGTTCACCTCCGCCATCTTCCCCAGCTCCGCTTCCCGGCCGGCCTGGGCCTCCGGCTGAAGCCCTTGCCCGCCTGGTGCTCTCAGCCGGCTCAGTCCTCCCGGCTCCCACCCCAGCGTCTCTGCCCCAACCCCAGTGTGGCTGCCCTTCGCAGTCTGAACACAACCTGAGCACTCGGGGCTCGGCCTGGCAGAGCGGGGCACCCAGGACCTCCCAGCAGCACACGGGGCAGCGGCAGGCGCCACCCCCATTCCACAGACGGGCAAAGCGAGCCCAGAGAGGCCGTGCCACCTGCCCGAGGTCTCCTAGCAGATTTGCGATGGGGCCTCGGAGCCAGCAGACCTGGGTGCCCACCCCCTCCACCCCCTCCTCAAGCCCATGTGACTCTTCTGGGCCTCTATCCCGAGCCAAACCGGTTAGGGCCACCTGGTTATTCCTTTCTTTTTCTAAAAAAAGAAAATATTTTATTGATTTTTTTTAGAGAGGAAGGGAGAGGGATAGAAAGCCAGAAACTCGATGAAAGAGAAACATCGATCAGATGCCTCCTGCACACCGCCCACTGGGGATGTGCCCACAACCAAGGTACATGTCCTTGACCGGAATTGAACCCGGGACCCTTGAGTCCGCAGGCCGACGCTCTATCCACTGAGCCACACCGGTTAGGGCCCACCTGGTTATCCTTATTAGAGGAATCCCAGGCCTGTGGCCTTGAGGAGACCTGTCCCAGGCCAGGGAACAGCCTGTCCCTCATCACCATCCAGCGATTTAGCAACTCCTGGCCCCCTCCCCCCACAGCCAGAAGCAGAGGTCCGGGACAGAAACAGCTGAGGGCCTGGACCCTCAGCCTGCTGGGCGGTCCTTGTCCCGGAGAGCCCTGGCCTGCCGGCCCCGGGGCCTCGGGGGCGGCAAGAAGGGGAAGCGCAGGGGGGATCGTCAGGAGCAGTGAGGGGCCAGAGGCCAAGGCAGCAGGACGCCGACAACATGCCTCCCACCCCGGCTGGGACCACACGCCCTGCTGCCTGCAGCTGAAGCCGGCAAGGTGCCCGTCTCCCCAGGGACAGGGAGGCTCCTTGCTGTCCGAGCCTGACCCCCATCTCCTCCAGCCGGGGGAGCAGCGGGGGCCCCTCCCCGCTGCCCTGCTTACAAGACTCACTTGGGGGTAGGCGCTGGAGCCTGACAATTGGATCCTCATCCATCCATGCCTCCCATTGATGTTAGAGAGAGTGGGAGGGAGGGAGGCAGGGAACATCCATGGGAGAGAGACACACTGATTGGTCGCCTCCCTCACTGGCCTTGGCCGGGGCCAGGGACGGAGTCTGCCGCCGAGGCGGACGCCCTTGACCAGCATCGAACCCGGGCCCTCCGTGGGCCGACACTCGAGCCACTGAGCCAAACGCCGGGGTGGAAGCTGCCTTTCTTATGAGCTTAGGCAGCTCAGTGAGCCCCGGATGGGGGTGGACCTGGGGAAGGAACCCTGTCATTTGCGGGTCCTTTGTGAGGTCACAGGCCCAGGGTCCCCCAGACCCCGGTGGAAGGCAGCCCTGGCCTCTCCGCTCGCCCGGGCTGTGCCCGGCTCCTGTTCCCCCGCGGGCAGCTCCCGGGGCCTCCGTCCAGAATGACCAACCAGCAGGGGGCAATATTGGGTGAGTTTACCTCAGTGTTGCCAGGAGAGGCTTCGGGAACGTTCAGTCCAGATTTCCACCCTCCCACCCCGCCCCTGCCCCCCGCAGAGCCCCCGCCCTCCCCTCCCCTCGCTCAGAGCCCCTCGCCGTGAGGTGCACACTCCACGCCCAGTGCGCCTTACGTTGTTGTGGCTTCTGGCGGGACGCTGAGGACGCGCGGCCTGCCCTGGGAGGCAGGAGAGGCGGGTGCTGTGCCCTCAGCCCCCCCCAGACTCTGTGAGTGGCAGCGGGCCGGGGGCAGGAGGAGCACGGCGGCCTCACGGGGCGCCCCCTGCTCACAGGAAACGCTTCCTAGTCCTCAGAGGACAGCAGCAGGAGCTCTCGTCCCCGCCTTGTGACGAGGAAACTGAGGCAGGCGGAGAGAGAGAGGGTGGGTGACTCGCCCAAGGTCAGGCATTCAGAGGCAGAGCAGGGGGAGGGGGTGGGCACCAGCCCAGATGGGACCCAGAGGCCGCAGGGCCCGGGCGCCTTCCTCCCAGGGAAAGGTGGAGCCTGGGCCCCGCGGGGCTCTGAGCCGCCCCTTCTGCCACCCCGCCACCCGCTCTAAGGCCATGGTGCCCGAGGTAGCTGCCCAGTTCCTCCCAATCGGAGCCGGAGGCCTGTGGGGTCAGCTTGGCCCCGGCGCACCCAGCGGGCCGGCGAGGGCTGGGCCAGGCTCGGCACCGAGGCCCGTTAGGCGGCAGCCGGCTGGCTCCCGGAAAGCGGAACGCAGGGTGGCGGCAGCCATTGCACAAGAGCGGGCAGCCTGGGAGGCTCTGACGCCGGCCCGGGCTCAGACTGGGCCGCCCTTGGTAAACACCGCCCCAGCCGGTGCTGCCCTCACTGCCCCCTGACCAGCGGGAGAGTGGGTGCCAGGACCCCCCATGATGAGCGGAGTCTGGAGGGAGGAGGGGGAGATCCAGGGAGGAGGTCAGGACGAAGCCGGGTGTTTGTTACACGGGTAACCCGGAGCAGCGGGAGCAGAGCCGGGGGGCCTTGTGGGGGGTGGGAGGGAGTAACCGGGGCGGGCTGCCTGGAGGAGGCGTCGGGCAAGCCGAGACCTGAGAGGTGAAGTCGGGGGGGGGGGGGGGCAGGCGGAAAGGGTCCCCCGCGGCCTTGGCACCAGGCCAAGGCATGCATGCGGCGGGCACTCCTCGGTCAAGCAAACAGGTGGGGCCCCGGGGGAACATGGGGGCCTCTGCCCCCCCTGCCAGCCTGCTGACGACTGCCCCTTAACCCCTTGTCCCCACTGCTCCCAGGGCTCCTCCAGCACAGCGGCCGGCCCCCACGGGGGTGGGCAGCAGAGCCTCTGGGAGGCCGTTCTCTCCCTGTGATTTTTGGGAACAGGGAGAGGAGGCCCCTGCTCTCTGTCGCCCCGTGGCAATGCCCCCCGCTGGGGGCGGGGGCAGGGATAGGGGGGTACAGAGCACTCTGTCTGGAATGTTCCCACGTGGCGGCGGTGGTGGCGGTTGGTGGACTGTCCCTCTTCTTATCAGACTCCCCCTGGTCACGCCAGGCTTGGCAGGGGAGGCAGCTCCGTCTCCAGGAGGGGCATGGGCACGGGAAGGGGCGGGGCCCTGGCTTGGGGCTGATTTCTGTTGGGGCCCTGGCTGCCTGCCCACCCTTCGGGGCTGTGGAGTAGCTGTCCCCACGCCCACAGCCGTCCGCATGGTCCAGGGCTCCCCTGTCCACTGACCAAGGGAAGCTGTCTGTGCATTTATTCGTGTGGTGGTGGTGGTGGTGGTGGTGGTGGTGTGTGTGTAAGCATGGCCAGCCCTGGCCCTCCGGGGTTGCATGTGAGGGAGGGTGTCTGTGAGCCCACATGGGTGCAGGAGGGGGTGAAGCGGGTGCCTGAGAAGGTGGGGATCCCTGCCCATGCTCCCCGTTGCCTCACAGGATGGATCCCTTTGAGGACACGCTGCAGCGGCTGCGGGAGGCCTTTAGCTCCGGGCGCACGCGGCCAGCGGAGTTCCGGGCCGCGCAGCTCAAAGGCCTGGACCGCTTCCTGCAGCACCACAAGCAGCGGCTGCAGGAGGCGCTGATGCAGGACCTGCGCAAGGTGAGGGCGGCGGGGACGGGGCAGGGGCGGAGGGAGGCCGCAGGGGTGCGGGCGGGGACAAGGGGCCTGGTGACTGCTTCATCCTCTAGGAAGTGGGGCTAAGAGCCCATCCAACTCCGCCCTCTGCTGGCCCTAACCCCCTAACCTGGTCCTCTCCCGTCATCCGTCCATCCATGCCTTCCTCCACTCGGTATTTACTGAGCCCCTGGGAGGTGCCGGGTACCGTTCTGGGATCTAGAGACGCAGCAGAGAATAACACAGAGCCCCGGGTGGGCCCAGCCAGCTGGCCTTCTGCCCAACACGACAGCAGACAGGCACCGCAGAGCACGGCGCCGGCACCGGGAGACTGTCTGGTGCGAAGGGAACGAGGGGGCCGAGACCAGGTGCCGCTTCATCCTGGGGGTCGGGGGAGAGTTCTATGAGAAGACGGCGTCTGAGCGGAGACAGAAAGGAGGAGGGGAAGGATCCATGTGGGTAGAGGGGAAAATGGCAGCAGGCTCAGCGTGTGCAAAGGCCCCGAGGCCGGAGGAGCTTGGTGTGTGCGTGCTTGAGGAGCAGCGAGGAGGCCGGCAGAGCTACACAGAAGATGGGGCCCAGGACCTCCTGGGCTGGAGGTCTTCAGCTCCACTCGGCACAGCGCCCACACCCTGGGGGCCGGGGGCTCAGCCCTCCCAATCCCAGCGGCAGACTCCAAGAAATCACTTTCCCGCAGGCAGCCCCCTCCTCCTCAGCCGGCAGGCCCACTGCTTAGCTGCCCCGGGACAGCTGTCCAGCAGGTCCTTTGGAAAACTGTCCCCGCGCATGTTGCAAAGGCCACAGCGTCCTGACCCTCCCCTTTCGTCCCGCCTGCCCCTCTCCGCCTGGAGCCCCAGAGCCAGGCCTGAGGCTCCTTGTCAGCTGGCGAGGTGAAGTGGTGCTTTGGTCCTTCACAGCCAGGAGGGGACCTCAGTGCTTGGTGCTCGTTGGCTGCACACACACACACACACACACACACACACACACACCCGCCCGGTGGCCACCTCCTGTCCCCAGGGGACAGCAGCCCCATGTTGGCTTGTCCTGAGCTTGTCTTCGTCCTCAGCCCGAGTATGTCCAGGAAGGGCCGGGCCTCCTGCGCCCACACACGGGCTCTGCACTGACCCCGGGGTCCACCCCTGGCTGCTCGGGGCCTGCTTCAGACCCTCAGGGTCACCCAGCCCACGCCCTGCCCTTCCTCCTCCCCACTTCCCCAGTGGGCAGCCGTCCACTCAGGCCACTCAGAGACACAGATGCCACTTTCCCAGTGGGCAGCCGTCCACTCAGGCCACAGAGACACGGATGCCCGATGCCAGCAGGGCCAGCCGTCCCTCTGCAGCCTCCTTGGGACCCGCCCTCTTCCCAGACACCCACCGCTCCCTAGAGCAGCCACAGACTTCAAGACCTGTGCCTCGGAGCACCCGGGGTCGTGGCTGAGGGTCCCCGTTTCACAGGGACAGCAGATGCTGGCCAGGAAGACTTGTCTGAGAGAGTGGCCTCCTGCTGAGACCTGCTCCCTTCCTGGAGTCGGCAAACCTCCTTACCAGTGCCCTAGCCAGGCGGCACCCAAGCACCCTCATTGCCCTTTCTGGAATTATCTGTCATCCCGTTTATGAAACCAGGGATCCCGTCCATACGCCCCTCCGCTCTCCCCATCCCAAGGGGCCGGCCTCGCCTCCCTGTGGGGAATGCCCCGTTTCCCGGGCGTGGCAGGGGATGGGCACCGCCACGGAGACCTGAGCCGCCTGTCTGTCTGGTCCCCCTTCCCATCGGGCTCAGCTTCCATTCCCCCCTCCCATCCCGGCTCCTCAGGCCCCAGGAGCCCGGCCCACAGAGCGAGCAGCGGCCCAGAACATCCACCTGGCCCCTCCCTCTGGTCTTGCAAGTTCTGTCCCCAAACCTGCCCTGCCCTATCCTGCCCGAATCCTCTCAGTTAACCCCAAAGGGCCTTCCAGGTTGGGCGGCCACCCTCAGTCACCCCTAGCGCAGGCACAGAGGACACACAGCCCTGGCTCCAAACAGCCTACTCTGGGCCAGAGGTCATGGGGTGGGGGTGCGGGGGGAGAGACAGATGTAAGACTTCAAACAATAAAGAATTTAAATCAACAGCAGGCAGCCTACTCTTCCAAAATCACGGTGTTCGGGGGGGTCCAGGGGCAGGTGTTCTGTCTGTCTCGGCCGCGGCCACGTCCCTGGCTCAAGCACGGCCCCTGCACGCTGGGAGCACTCACCCTGGAGAGGGGGGGCGAGGAGACAAAAGCAGGCTTTGCTCGGAGGAGGCTGTGCCCCTCCAGGGCCCTGGCCGCCTGCTGACCCGCCCCTGCCCTGCAGTCGGCCTTTGAGTCGGAGGTGTCTGAGATCACCATCAGCCAGGGCGAGATTAACTTGGCCATCAGGAACCTGCAGGCCTGGATGAAGGATGAGAAGGTGCCCAGGAACCTGGTGAGCGGCCTGGGGGAGGGCAGGCACGTGGGCCTCTGGGTGGGGGGCTTCCCCCCGGGCAGCCCCTGGGGTGAAGGGTGGTGCCGAGGGGCCGGGGTCTCAGACCGTCACCCCCTCACCACCGCGCCGGCCCGGCACAGGCCACCCAGCTGGACACGGCCTTCATCCGGAAGGAGCCCTTCGGCGTGGTGCTCATCATCGTCCCCTGGAACTACCCCCTGAACTTGACCCTGGTGCCCCTGGTGGGCGCCCTGGCTGCAGGTGAGAGCCCAGCCCCGACCTCCCACTCGGCCCCTCCCTCACGGCCCCATGGAGCCCGCGGAGCCCGCGGAGCTGGGGGGGAGAGGTGGCACCAGGGGGCTAAGGAAGTCTGGCTGGCATCTGGCTCACCCCTCCCCCTTCCGGGCTGCTGGGCCTCGGGCCTGCCTGTCACCTCTGGGCCAGATCCCTCACCGGAAGGCAGGGAGGCCACCCCTGCCTGCAGGTGTGAGGAGTGAAGGAGGCCTGGCCTGGCTCCCCTCGCCAGCTCTGCCCTGCCCTGCCCTGCAGGCAACTGCGTGGTGCTGAAGCCCTCGGAGGTGAGCAAGAACACCGAGAAGATCCTGGTGGAGATGCTGCCCCAGTACCTGGACCGGGTGAGCGGAGCGGCGGCCCCAGGGGCGGGCAGGACCCAGGACCAAACCACTCCTGCCTCCTGTGGGTCCGTGGCCCTGGCCCAGCCACCACCCCTCAGCCTCAGTTTCCCTCCTAGTAACACAGAGGGGAGGCATCCCCGGCAGTGCTCTAAGTGGCCTGTCTCCTGGGGGTCCCTACGCCCCCAACCGTGGCCTCAGCCTTCTCACCAGCCCTGCCGGGCCCCAGACCCCCTCCCCACTTCTCCCCCATGAGGCCCGCCGAGAGCCTTGCAGTCCTGGGTGCCAGGGGGAGCCCTCGGCCTGTCCCCCTTGCAGAGCTGCTTCGCCGTGGTGCTGGGCGGGCCCGAGGAGACAGAGCGGCTGCTGGAGCACAAGTTCGACTACATCTTCTTCACGGGTGAGCGGCCTGCTGCAGGCGGCTGGGGCAGGAGGGGGGGGGGCCTGCACCAGCCCCACCTGGAGGGGTCTTGTCCCCAACCCTGAGAGAGGCCACGAGTACCAAGGCAGGTGGGTAGCCAGAACTCAGAGGGGCAAGTGCCCAGTGGTGCCCTGGGGGAGGCTGGGAGCAGTGCTGGACCGGGGGACCCTCGGGAGGACTGGGACCCCCACCCCACCTCCCGGGCACAGACCTCTAGATTCAGTGTCCAGCCTGGATCGCCCACTGGTCAGGGTTGGCCTATGGAAGCTGAAGGGCCAGGGTCCTCAGCTGTTCCTGCCGATTTTGGGGGGTGGAAGGTACAGAGAGGCAGCTGGGAGGGTGCCAACCCAACCCCCATCATCATGCCACACAGCTCGATGGGCTTCGGGCGTTGGCCCCCCAGGACGGAGGGTACAGGCAGACCCGGGGCTGGCTCCAGGCCAGGTCCCCGGGGCAGCTGGCACAGAGGCCGCCAGGCCGCCAAACCCACCCTGCCAGGCCCCGGTGTTCTTACGTGTGGACCGGAACCATCCTCGTCACCGGCCCGTCTAGCGGACGCACGGAAGCTCTGTCCTAGCACGTGGCCCGGGAAGCAGCCATTCGTTCACCCATCAGTGGCAGTCTCCCGAGAGAGCAGCCCATGCCCCGGCACCCCAAGGGCACTGGCGGGGAGGCTTTAGTGAAGTCAACAAGGGGAGGCTGGCGTGGGGGGAGGGGGGAGGAGTCCTCAGACACAAGGAGGTGTTTGCAAAGACAGGAGGAGCGGAGGGAGAAGCCCGGGGAGGGAGCGGAAGCAGCCGACGGCAGAGCAGTGGCTGAGTTCTAGGCCGTGGGGCAGCGAGGGGCCCTGGCCAGGTGTGGGCAGGGGAGGCCCAAGGCTGGGGTGGGTGGGCGTAGGGTCGGAGGAGGCTGAGAGGAGGAGTGCGCTGTGAGACCCGGGAGATCATCCAGAGGAGAGGGCGGGACGAGCCAGGAGGGGAGGGAGGAGTGGGTGCAGAGGTGGCAAGGCCGCCAGTTGGCCCAGAGCTAAGCTGGACTCTGGCCTGGGCCTTGGCGATAGGAGTCGCCGAGTGTCTGGGGGCGGGGGGTGTTTTGTTTTGTTTTAGAATATATTTTTTATTGATTTCAGAGAGGAGGGGAGAGGGAGAGAGAGAGGGAGAGGGAGAGAGAGATAGAAACATCAATGATGAGAATCATTGATCGGCTGCCTCCTGCATACTCCCTACTGGGGATCAAGCCCATATTCACAACCCGTGAATGTGCCCCTGACCGGAATTGAACCCAGGACCCTTCAGTCCGCAGGCCGATGCTCTATCCACTGAGCCAAACCCGCTAAGGGGGGTCGGGGGTTTCTAGAGGAGTGTGAAGTGGTGAGGAATGCAGGGCAGTGTGTGAGACACCTGCAGGAGGGGGGGGGTGGGGTCAGAAGTAGTGAGGGTGAGGGGGCATAGCAGAGAGTCCTGCCAGTGCAGTGATTGTCAGGGGAAGGCCAATGAGGCCTGGCAGCCCGACTCTACCCCCTGTCCAGGGAGACACAGGGCGGGAAGTGAATCCCCCTTGAGGGATCCCAGACCCCAAACTGAGGCCTTCCCACCAGTCCAGGTGAATGAGGGTCAGTTGGGATTTTTTTCACGCACAGGGAGCCCTCGGGTTGGCAAGATAGTCATGGCCGCAGCCGCCAAGCATCTGACGCCCGTCACGCTGGAGCTAGGGGGCAAGAACCCCTGCTACGTGGACGACGACTGCGACCCCAAGACCGTGGCCAAGCGCGTGGCCTTGTTCCGCTACTTCAACGCCGGCCAGACCTGCGTGGCCCCCGACTACGTGCTGTGCAGCCCCGACATGCAGGAGCGGCTGGTGCCCGCCCTGCAGAGAGCCATCACCCGCTTCTACGGCGAAGACCCCAGGGCCTCCCCAGACCTGGGCCGCATCATCGACGAGAAGCACTTCCAGCGGCTCCGGGGCCTGCTGGGCTGTGGCCGCGTGGCCGTCGGGGGCCAGAGCGAGGAGAGTGACCGCTACATCGGTGAGTCCCGCTCTCCCGGCCCCGGGGCCCGGGCTGAGGCCCCTCCTCGCTGGAGGCCACAGCTGGGCCGAGTCTGGGCCCTGAGGCTCCCGGGGCCCCACTGATGGGGCCCAGCCAGGCCCACGGCTCTGGTGCCACGATTCCCGGACACGAACGCCGCCTGTCGCCATAGTCTGAGCCTGTGACCCCGTGACCCCACCCTCGGGTCCATGCCCTGCTTCTCGGAGCTGGGCCGTGTCCAGGCTCCCAAACACTCAGCTCCCCAGCTTCAGCCCCAGCACCTGCTGCCCCACAGCCCTGACCCCGGGTCCCTGAGAGCCCGCAGTTCCCGGCCTGCGCACCCGCTGGGCTGTCCTTACAAAGCGGCCCGGCCTCTGGGCCACACGACCCCGTGGTGACGCCGCTGCTCCCACAGGCGGGGGCCTGGGCCCTTGGGCTCCGGGGCTCTGAGACCCAGGCCCCCTGAGACTGTGGGACCACGCGGGGCCCGGGGTTCCCGGTCACCTCAGGGCCGTGGGGAGACTCTCTTCCCTAGAACATCCCCGCGCTGGAGCCCCGGTCCCTCCCCCCTGCCCGAGGCCCCCGCCCGGGGCTGAGCCGCCCCCCCTGCCCCGCAGCCCCCACGGTGCTGGTGGACGTGCAGGAGACAGAGCCGGTGATGCAGGAGGAGATCTTCGGGCCCATCCTGCCCATCGTGACCGTGAAGAATCTGGACGAGGCCATCGCGTTCATCAACCGCCGGGAGAAGCCGCTGGCCCTGTACGCCTTCTCCCGCAGGCGCCAGGTGGGCCGGGCAGGCTGGCCGGGTGGGGCGGTGTCAGCAGTGGCGGGAGGCGGGGGTCCTGGCCCCTCTGGGCAGTCACAGGAGTTCCTGGTTGGTGGCAATCTTGGTTCTGTCTCTGCCCGTTTCCTCGGGAGCAGCACACCCTCCCCTGCTTCTAGGCCACGCTCTCCAGCATCCAGGGCCCCCTCGGTCAGCCCTCCTCCACCTCGGCCTGGTGGCTAGTGTCCCTTCTCAGTGCCCAGCTCATAGAAGGCACACACGGGCAGGAGTGAGAAGGTGAAGGACCAGAACAATGGGCCAAGGATGGGCCCAGGTCCCCACTCCTGGCCCCAGCGCCTCAAGGTAGCACCTCCAGCTCAGAGCACACCTCCCTCCTCAACCAGCTCTCATGAGACCCCCTCCCCGTAGACTCGACAACGCTTTTTAACATAAGCTTTTTATTTGGGAATAACCAGACTTACAGAAAAGTTACAAACAGTCCAGGGACCATATACCACCCACCCATTCCCGGTGAAGGGCCCTGGCATGGTTAGGGTGGACGTTGGCGCAGTTAACTCGACTCCACACTTGGTTCAGATTCGCCCGTGTTTCTTTCTGCCCCAGGACCCAAGCCGGGGCCTCGGTGTGCGTATGTCTCGGCTCCTCTGGCCTCTCTGCTTCACTGGAAGCTGCTGAGCCCGAGACCCGGCCATCCTGCTCTCTCCAGCTCACCTCACTTCTCCTCCAGGGCCCTGGTTTACCAGGATTATGTTCACATGAGAGAGCAACACGGGGTTTCTGGAGTGGGGATCGCTGGCATAGAGGTTTTCAAGCTTTTGACGGCCCAGGCCTGGTCCCAGGATGCAGGCACCCTTAAGGCACTTGACTCCCCCAGACAATTTATTCTTACTCCTCTCGAAGCACTTACGTCCCCCCACCTCACCCTCTGTGGTCATGACTGCTGGTCTCAACTGACCTCTGAGCCCATTGATGGGGGGGTCCACTCTGCCCACCTCTGATGAGCCCCGACCCAGCTGTCATCTGGGGGTCACACACTGGGACGGAATATAATGACATAAGTGGCCACTCACCTTTTCCCTCTCATTCTTCAAATAAACCTGCGGAGCCAAGAGGAAGGGGCCTCCTAAAGGCAAGCGAAGGCCAAGCTCATGTTCCAAAATACCAATCTCATCTCGTGACTGTGTCTGACCTCCCTGTGCCACACGTCAGTCCCCGACCCCCACTCCCCTGCCCCTCAGCCCCCCACCTGCCCTGCACGCCTGGGGGGGGGGCTTCTCGCTGGGCCTGAAAGACGTCTGCCCCCGAGACACCGCAGGCGTCACATCCCTTTCCTGGGGCCCCTCCCCTGTCCACTGGCAAACACTGGGTCCCACGTCCCCTGGGCCTGAGCGGGTCCCAGCACCTTCACACCAGAGCAGATGTTCGGAAACATGCCGAGTCTGGAGTTTGGTGGCAGGCTGCGAAACGATGCCCTCCACTGGTCCCACCACCCCTTTCGGGTCACAGAGTGGCCTCAGACCCTTCCTGGGGCCCCAATGGGCTGGACGGAGCCCCTGGAACGGGGGTGAGGGCGCAGCAGGCTGGCTTCCTGCTGCCCGGCCACTCAGCCTTTCTGCTGCTTGTCCCCAGGTGGTCAGGGAGGTGCTGGCCCGGACCAGCAGCGGGGGCTTCTGTGGGAACGACGGCTTCATGCACCTGATCCTCACCAGCCTGCCCTTCGGAGGAGTGGGTAGGTGCTGGCAGGGCCCTGCGTTCTTACCTTCCTAGACTGATGGCCCCAGAACCTTCCAGACCCGCCTCTGCATTGACATAGGAGTGTGGGGCGTGTCTGGGGGCGAATCTGATCCTACTACCCCCATGAAAACCTCCACAGCTCCCAGGCCCCTGCTGGCCACGGAGGGTCTGGCCTTGGGGTCCCGCCCCGGCCTCCTCTCCGGCTCCCCCGCCTGCTGCCCCGGCCACCCTGGGCTCTGCCAGGTCCTAACATGCCACAGGTCAAACAGCTGGCAGGGCACCTGGTGTCTCCAACGCTTACTGAGCTGGTGCCAAGCTCAGGGCTAAGCCCTTTACCCAGACTCTCATGATGAGCCAGCCCACTTTACAGACGGGGAGACCAAGGCTCGAGGGGGTGAGGCAGCCCCCCCAGGTCGCACTGCGTGATTGGCAGAGCCCGCCTCTGTCTTATGTCGCCTCAGCTGGCCACTGAGGGCCTGACTGCCACGTTCTGTGCCCCTGTCCAGGGGCCAGCGGCATGGGCAGCTACCACGGCAAGTTCTCCTTCGACACCTTCTCCCACCACCGCGCCTGCCTGCTGCGCAGCCCTGGGATGGAGAAGATGAACTCCGTCCGCTACCCGCCCTACTCGCCGCGCAAGCTGAGGGTGCTGCTGGTGGCCTTGAAGTCCCGGGGCTGCAGCTGCACCCTGCTCTGAGCCCGCCTCGGGCGCCGGGCGCCAAGTGTCCCTCCAGGCAATGTCTGAGTCCTCCTGTCACCTGTGGGTGGAGATGTGGCCTCGGGTCCGGGGCACAAGGATGAAAAGACCCGCCAGGGCCCCAGCCCAGCCCGGGGCTCGCCCTCCCATCCTCTGGCCCTCAGCCTCCTCCTCAGCTGCCCCCAGACTAGGAGGGGACCCTCAGTGCTAGGCACCTGCGTCCCGGGAGAGGGCAGACATGGGCACCTGTGAGCCACGCTCCTCAAGGGGCGCGGACCTGCTGTGAGCCCGGTGACCCTGTCCTGAGCTGCTCCCCTCTGTACAGGGGAGGTGACAAACAATCAGTATCTCAGATGGCTGTGGGGCTACATTTGGGAGCTTAATAAATACGAGCTGCTGACCCCGAACTCCAGACACCTTGTGTTCTAGTGTTAAGTGGAGTGCTGCTGCCTCCCTCTTCTCTCCCGGCCTCTCCCTCCAGCTCAGGCCGAGAGGCCGGCCGGGGGCTCTCCCTTCCCTTCAGCTCAGACTCGGGGGCTCTGAACACACTCCTGTCCCCCATGGCCAGCCCCAGGCACCTCCCCCACACCATGTCCCCCACTGGGCTGGCTCATCCTGCTCCCTGTCCTGCTCATCCTTCTGGGCCCCGTTATCCGTGGACTGGTCCCCCATACACTCCTGCTCCGCACCCCCTCCCCCGCTTTCATCGCCCAAGCCCCACCTCTCAGTGAGCCCCGTGCTTCTAGGACACCACACAACTTCCGGATGAACCACTGCGCTCAGGGCCACCCCCAACCCACGTCTCCCCAGGCCCCGCTGCTCCTCCCCAGGCGCCAGCCAGCCCCGCGGCCTGAAACCCCGCAAACCTGGCTGGAAGCCCCGCCACGGCCCCGAGCTCGTACGCGCGGCCTGTCCTCGCCCTCTCTCAGGCCTGTGGTGACCGTCCTTTTCGGGGGAGCTCTGCCCTGATGGCCTGCTCCACTCCCCCCCCGCCCCCCCGCATTCAGCCTGAGCAGCACCTCCTCACAGCCGCCCCCTTCCCCCAGCCCAGCTCCTCCTCCTGCCCCCCGGCCCCAGACACAGGCCGCCTCCGAGTCCGCCACACACGTCACCGAGGAAACAGGTTTGGGGGCTGGTGAGGGTCGGGCTCCCGAGACATGTAGAGGTCTCGGTTCAGGAAGCGTGGGCAAAGTGGACAAGTCCGTGCTTTAGTTCCCCCATTGGTAACGCGATAATAACCGCCCCGGGGCTTTGTCAGGATGAAGCAAAGCCGCCTGGGTGGAGTCCCGCACCGACCACGACCGCTAGCGGTTCTCACCGCCTTTATCACACACCCGCGAGGAGGCCGGCCCGGAACCGCTCCCTAAACCGCGCCCCGGATGTCCCGCCCCCAGGGTCTCGGGGTCCTCGCTTATTGGCCCCTCCGATACAACATGGCGGCGCTAAACAGAACTTCAAGCGCCGGCTCTTCCATAGCCAATCAGAGAAAAGATATCTCTACATCCCGCCCCTTCGGTTGCGCCACTGGCCAATCAGACCACACCATGAAGAGTCGGCGCGGGGACGGTGAAACCCGCCGGTCCAATGGCAGTATCCAGGGGTGTAAGGCTCCGCCTCTCGGCGCGCAGGCCGCTCGGTAGGGGAAGGAGTGGCGACGCTTCAAGGTGGGTGCCCGGGGCTCCGCTGCGAAGGCCGGGCTTGGGCAGCGCGGCGTCGGGAGCGGGTGTGGTGCCTCTGTCGGTCTTGCTGGCTCCGCCCCTGGGCCTTCTCTCGGCCCGCTGAGCCCCTCCGTCCCCGTGCCCTTGAGCGTGCAGCCGAGGGACCTGGAATTTGGCGTCCTCTGGGCGCATGCGCCGCCGCCGGCGTCCTTGGGGTCAGAGGTCATAGGGAAGGTCGAAGAAGATGGGTTGGGTGCCTTAAACTGAAGTAAGTGGGTCGAAAGAAATGGGCCCGTTAGAAGTCACAGGTCACGGCAGGGGCGGTCGTGAGCTCCCGCGGAGTGCCCTGCTCTGGGCTAACCCCTAGGCTTTAGGAACTCCCTTCGTCCTTACGATCCCCCCCATGTCTCATAGGAGGAAACAGGCCAGGTGACCCCACCTGCCCAGGGTCACTTGGCAGTCTGGTAGACAGTTCCAGAAGGGCCTGGGTGCGGGGGAAAGGAATTCGATCTTGAGGGTTGTTATTTAAGCCTCGGTTTCCAGCAGGGGCGGGCTGGGGATGGGAGGGGAGGGGAGGGGTCTGCTGGATTTGGGTCTTGGCCCCAGCCTCCTGGGCAAGTCACTTCACACCACTGAGCCACAGCCGCTCCTCTGTGCCTCCCTCGTGGGATCCTCGTGAGGATGAGGTGGCTGTGAGCGGCCCCTCGCACACCGGGCCGTTGGTGCAGTGACCTCGCCATCGCTGCAGGTGGCCCCTGGCGGTGCTGATCGGGGCTGCGTTGGGAGGAGGAGCAGGAGGGGAGAGTTGGGAGGCAGGAGCACTGGTGGGGGAGGGAGGAGAGATGGATTTGAAAGATTTCTTAGAAGGTGAGAAGGTAGAACTTGGGCTCTATCCCACGCTGAGCTGTCTTGTCGGCGGGCTGGGAGGTGCTATACCTGGGGACAGGAGGGCCATCTGTGCCTCTGGCAGGAATGGGGTTAAGTAGGAGACAAGATGACACAGTGGCCCTGAGGTCAAGGGTAGGTCTCCTGCAGAGCCCGAGTTTCTGGGGGGCCAGGTCTGGGACCCATCGTACCTCCCTCCCTTTTCCTGCCCGCAGATGCCCTGCCTGGCTACACCCGCGGTGCTTCGGGCGCTGGCCCAGGCTGCTCGTGCAGGTAGGACCAAGGGAGCCTTTCCTGGGTGCGGGGGAGCCGGGGTCCAGGCCTGAGGCCGCAGCGGCTCAGCACGGCCCCTTCCCTGCAGGGCACCCCAGCGCCCGGAGCCTCCACAGCAGCGCCGTGGCCGCCAGCTACAGTGAGTCCCAGGGCCTCCCCGACCATCGTCCTGCCGGAGGCGGCGGAGGAGGCCTGGCTTTGCCAGTGTCTTGCCCTCCCGGAGCCTCCGTTTCCACTCTGAAAAATGGGGAGGAGGATCCAGATCGTATATGGTCCTTGGGAAAGGTCTCATCGCCGGGGGCGGGGTCTTCCCTCAGCTGCAGTGTGATCTCAGAGCTCCCGGAGGGGGGGGGCGTGGAGGGAACTGCCAGGTGTGAGCCTGGGTGCCCGAGCCTCTTCATCTGGACCCCAGACCCTAGGCCCCTTCCCATAGCCCTCCACGCCGGGGCTCCGATGGCGGCCAGAGGTTTGGTGAATGAACAGCTCCTGGGGCTGTTGTGCCCGCCCGAGGGGTGGGCCTCAGCTCCCTGAGCTGCCTGTGGCAGGGGAGGGGAGGGGAGGGGAGAGGAAGGGAGGGGAGGCGGTGAGAGCCACTGCACAGGCCTTTCCGCCTGTTTCCCCTGCAGAGTACGTGAACTTGCGTGAGCTCCCGATGGACATGAAGTCAGTGACTGACCGGGCGGCTCAAACCCTTCTGTGGACTGAACTCATCCGAGGTGGGCCCGTGGGGGAGGGCCAGACGGGCCAGAGTGGCACCCAATGGTCAGGGCTGAGGGCCTCACCTGCCGTGCCTCTGATGCCCACAGGCCTGGGCATGACCCTGAGCTACCTCTTCCGGGAGCCGGCCACCATAAACTACCCCTTTGAGAAGGGCCCGCTGAGCCCTCGCTTCCGTGGGGAGCACGCGCTGCGCCGTTACCCGTCCGGGGAGGAGCGCTGCATCGCCTGCAAGCTTTGCGAGGCTGTCTGCCCAGCCCAGGTGAGCCCCGGACCCCACCTGACCGCCACCGGCCCCCGTTTGGGGAGAGGGAGGTGGAGGCCTGTTGCTGAGAGGGAAGCTGAGAACTCTGGCCACGGCCAGGTGTGTCTCCAGGAAGCTCCTTTCCCTCTCTGAGCCTCGTCCCACTGTGAACGGGAACCAGGAGGCCTTGTCGCCGGGGCGGCTCAGAGTCCGTGGTCACTGAGTCAGCAGGGCAAGCTTCCAGCCCTGAGCAGACGGCATGACACAGGCTGCTGCCCTCGGAGGTCTGGCCAGGGCTGCGACACCAGGCCGGTAGCCACAGGGTGGCACCCGAGGGTCTCCATTCCCCAGGCACAGCAGCAGTTTCAGGAGCCCTGCCTGTGCCCGTCACAGGGCCAGACCCAGGGACCTGCAAACCACAGTCGAGGCTGTCACTGTCCCTGGTCACTGTTTCCTGAACCCCGTGTTTGGTTCAATCGGAGGGTCCCTCGTGGACCCCTGAGTCAGGGCCTGGTTGTGTGGATGGAAAGACCAGGCGTGGCCGGCAGACCGTGGCATGCCCAGCGGGAGCGCAGCAGGCTCAGCGACCCTCGCAGGGGCTGCTCCAGGGCCCCATGTCCGTGGCCGGGACGGCTCCTTTCTGAGTCCGAGCATGTCCTCTGGGCCGCTCCCAGGCCTGTGGCCCAGGCTGTGGCCTGGACGTCTCAGTCCAGCCCCCAGCGCGACAACAGCGATGCGCCAGGCAGCGAGTGCCGTCCGCAAGCTGGGCTCTGACTTACCTTTCTAGCAACTCGGGAAGTAGAGATTGGTATCCCTGTTTTTAAATCTGTTTTTATTGACTTTTAGAGAGAGGAATGGAGAGAGAAACATCAATAGGCTGCCTCCTCCACATCGCCGACCAGTAGGCTGCCTCCTCCATCGCCGACTGAGGATCGAGCCTAACCCAGGCACATGCCCTGACCACGAATCAAACGAGTGACTTTTTGGCCCAACCAACTGAGCCACACCGGCCAGGGCTCTCCCCCTTTTCATAGACGAGGCTACCAGCCACAGGTCGCACTGGGAGTGGTGGGCATGTGAGGGCTTTGTCACACCGCTTTGGAGAGCCTCCTGACTAGGATTGGGGGGGAGAGGGGCCAGGCCACTAACTTCCCCAGCTGGCACAGGCTGTACCCGGGAACTGACCTTTGAGTCTGGGCTCTGCCCCTCGCTTGCTGTGTGGCTTAGGGAAGCCCCTCGACCTTCTGAGCCTCTGTTTTCTGGCCCATCGGAGGGGAAAGCTGGGTGTAGTGGGAGGGTGGGTTGTTCCGCACACACCCACAAGCTGCAGAAACAGCAAGTGGCAGCCCTCCCCTCCTGAGACTCGCGGGCTCAGGTTAACAAACAAGAACGCCATCTAGGGGAAATGCTAAGGAGAAGCCGAAACGGTGACCGGTGATGAGACAGCCGGCTGCTGGGAGAGTCGGGAAGGGCAGGGTTGGGCGGGAAGTGATGGCAGAGGGTCCGCCCTGTAGGCCCAGGGCATGAGTGCCCAGAAGGGGCCCGGCCTGTGCAGACTTGGGGGTGGGAATGGCAGTGAGGGGGACCCTGTGCTCCGAGCGGGGGGCCTGGCGGATGACAGCACCCGAGCCGCTCCCCAGGCCATCACCATCGAGGCTGAGCCTCGAGCTGACGGCAGCCGCCGGACCACTCGCTATGACATCGACATGACCAAGTGCATCTACTGCGGCTTCTGCCAGGAGGCCTGCCCCGTGGACGCCATTGTCGAGGTGAGTGGACCTGGGGCGGGGGAGGCTGGGGCAGGAGCTCCTTGGAGAGGCCTGACATGGCCGCCTGCACCCCCACCCGCAGGGCCCCAACTTTGAGTTCTCCACGGAGTCGCACGAGGAGCTGCTGTACAACAAGGAGAAGCTGCTGAACAACGGGGACAAGTGGGAGGCCGAGATCGCCGCCAACATCCAGGCCGACTACCTCTACCGGTGACCCGCCCGCGGCCCGCAGCCCTGCTGCCAATAAAGAAGCTCTGACCCCCACCGCCCTGTCGTGTGTCTGTCCATGCCGGCGAGCCAGCCCGCCCTCCCTTAGGCCCTCCTGGGGCCGGGCTCCTGCCCCCGGCAGCCCTGCTGGCCACACAGCCTTCCAGGTGCTTCCCGGGCTCGGCGGGCCGCAGTCAGCTCCAGTGCCCGTGGCCCGGGGTGTCCCCGGGGCCTCCCGAGGGCTCCCTCAGCTGAGGCCCTGGGACCCAGAGCCTCCCTCGGCCTCAGGCAGAAACTCAGAAGTGCCAGATCCTCCTTTTTGGTGAAGCCTGCTCGGGATGACAGTCACGAGATGGTGACACAGGCTCTGCTGACCTTGAGCTGGCCTTGCCTCACCTCCAGCCACATCCCCTTTTCTGGCCAAGTTCCCCAGACCAGGCCGCTGGCTTGGCTTCTGCTCGACTTCCTGCTTTGTGATCCCAGCAAAGTGGTGTGGTTCCCTCTGGGAAGCAAGCCCAGTGCTGGGAGCAGTCACAGTGAGCCCCTGGAAGCTCGCGCTCTGCACGGAAAGGATTTCTGTGTGTTCTGAGCAGTGGGGAGCTGGCTCAGAGACGCAGTGATTTGCTCAGAATCACAGCCTACATCCAACGAGCACACTAACTCCATCATTCCAGAAGTACTTGTTATAAGCACTCATTTCCCAAGATGCTCTTGGGAAGCAGTGGGAGGGGTTCCATGGCCACTAATTGTGGGAAGTGCGCCCGGTCTCTCACTGGGACAAGCGCTGCGTGTTAACACAGTCAAGGCTCTGAGAAGGCCTGCAGCCACGAATCCCAGCCTTTCCCCAGCTCATGCCCGGGACCCCCTCTTCCCAGAGCACTGCTGGCCCCGGGCCAGGCTGGACCCCAACCCTGGCCAAGACTGCCCCCTCCCCCCAGCCCGCACCGAAATGAGAAGTAAGTGTAGGTCCCAGGGGGAAACCCAGAGCCAGGAAGTGCCTGGGAGGCCACCCCACTGGTCCTGGTGGCAGAGCGCAAACAGGCAGTCGAAAAAAGGGGTTTTAAAAGCCCCAAATCGCTCCCCAGACAGCCAGCGTTAGAGAATGGGCACGGAGCCTGTGTCAGCACACAGACAACTGGAACACTCGTTAAACGGTCACTGTCCGCTCCTGACGTGGCTCTCTCCCGCCCTGACACGTTTCCCTGCGCCAGGACTGCAGCTCTGACGCCCCTTTGTGACAGTTCCAGGGTCCCCTGCACCAGCAGCATGGACCTGAGACCCCCCACTCCCACCCTCCTCGGACCCGAGACACCCCCCCTCCCCCTTCCACACACTGGTGCTCCGCTTGTGTGGAGGGTTCCCTCTGGGAACAAGGATGTTCCAAATACCCCCACTTTACTTGGGTGCTGATCGTGGCTGTGACTCAGAAACCAGCCCTGTTTTGGGGGTTCCATTTGCTCGCTCTTGCCCCTCAGTGTGACTTTCAAGGGTCACCATAGCCGAGGGGCCCCTGGGCCCCAGTGAATATGGTCCTGGTTTGTCCGAAGTGCAGGCAGCTGGGTGGCTGTGAGCCCCCAGTTCAGTGCTGGGACACGATGAACCCCCTGGAGTTGAATCAGCCAGGTCCCTGGGACACCCCAGCAGCCCCTGGAGCAAGTCCGGCCCAGAGCACTGCCCAGCACAGGCTGGTGCCGGCCCAAGTGGAGCACAACCTTGCGTGGCCCTCCTGGCCTGCTGTCCTTGAGCAAAGAGGCCCAGGGAGGGCAGCCGTCCACCCTGGGCACTGAGCGCTTATCTGGGGGTCAAAGGCCGGACGGTGTAAGGACCCCGCGTCACCGAGGCCTCCCTAAGAAGGAGGGGTCCAGAGGTGGGGAGCAGGCTGGTCTTGGAACCCCGGGGGATCTTGGACCCCAGGCCTGAGGGTGTTGGGGTCCCATCAGCCATAGGCCCAGCGAGGTGGTGGGGATCCCATTCTCTAGCCCCCTGTGCTCAGCAGGCACGCCTGGCTGGCGGCGGTCAGTGTGTCCGCTCGGGCCCCCGCGCCCCACGCCGCCCAGCATTGTTTTCCATTTTCTGGCGAGAAACCGGAGCCGGAGCGGAGCCGGCCCGGTCCCAGCCCGGAGCCGGAGCCGGGGGAGGGGACGGGGCGGGAATCGGCCGGCCCCGCCCCTCGGGGTTCCGTCCCGCCCAGGAAAGTGAGTTGCGGTGGCGCCGGGGCCGGAGTCTCAGAGCCAGGAACTCGGAAGGAACAGAGCCGGGGCGGCGCTGGTGCGCCGAGCCGGGTGAGTGGAGGCGGTGGGTGCTCCCGCCGGGCGAGCCCTGGCTGGGGCCACAGGGGCGACTAGGAGGAGGAGGAGGAGGAGGAGGAAGAGGATGGGGCGTTAACAGCTGCCAAGGACTGAGCCCGGCGCTGCCAGGCCTGGTGGCACGCAGAGTCTTTCTCCGCTGCGTCTTCCCCGGAGGGAGAGACCCATTTTACAGACGAGGAAACTGAGACCCACCCAAGGAGGAAGAAACAGAGCTTGAGGCCGCCGTTCTGGAGGAGGAGGGGGCTGACCTTCCCAGCCCAGCTCATCCTCGTGTGCCAGGGGCTCGCAGGGCAGGTCTGGCCTCGGCCTCCAGCCTCCCGAGGGCGCGGGAAGAGAGGAGGCGGAGCGAGGAGAGCTCTGGGCGCTGAAGGGCACAGGGCAGAGGCATCTTCCTTCGCTCCTTACACAGGACTGGGTGGCCCCCGGCGCTGGCAGGGGCCAAGGAGGAGGGGCAGGTTGTGGGCCAGGGAAGGGCCTAGCCCAGGGGTGGGCAAACTTTTTGACTCGAGGGCCACCATGGGTTCTTATACTGGACCCTCGGAGGGCCGGAACAAAAGCAACCTGACCATGCTGGCACTCTCCTCTTGGGCTGCTGGTGAAGGAGCGGAGGGGAGAGCAAGAGAACCCTCCGCTCTTTCGGCTCCACGGGCCGGACAGAACTTTCTTTCGGCCGACTGGGCCGGATCCGGCCTGTGGGCCGTAGTTTGCCCACGGCTGGTCTCGCTAGGTTTCTACATACCCACGCCCACCACGGCGTGTCCCACCCAGGGAAATGCCAGGCCTGCCACGGGCCAGGGCCACCCGGTGGTATTTGCCCCGGTGGATGCTCAGGGCTGCTGGGTCCCCAGGCCTGGCTGGCTTCCTCCGGGGCCCCAGGCCCTCTGCCTTCACAACTGCTGTTGAGTTTTTGTTTTTTTTTAAATATATATTTTATTGATATTTTACAGAGAGGAAGGGAGAGAGATAGAGAGCTAGAAACGTCGATGAGAGAGAAACATAGACCAGCTGCCTCTTGCACACCCCCCACCGGGGATGTGCCCGCAACCAATGTACATGCCCCTGACCGGAATCGAATCTAGGACCCCTCAGTCCGCAGACCGACACTCTACCGCTGAGCCAAACCGGTTTCGGCTGCTGTTGAGTTTAAAGGAGATGGTGTGTGTGAAGGGATCACATGGGACGGGGCCTCCGGTGGTTGTGGTCATCTCCCCCGCCAGGTCTGTCTCTGCTGGGGTGGCCAAGTCCTGTTTACCCAAAGGGGAAGCGGAGGCTCCGAGAGGACCAGAGACTCCCCCAAGGTCACACAGGCTCCTCTGATGGTTCCCGAGCCCCAGGGGATGGAATCCGGCCCCTTCCCTTCCCACACTCCTCCTGGTCCCTTCCGGGAGCTCAGCACCTGAGGCTGCCCCAGGGCATTGCCTCCTCTCCCTGGCCGCTGGTTGCTTCCCTCTTTAGACTCAGCAACCCGGGCCCGTCCCCGGGGGAGGAAGTGCCCGCCCAGCAGGCCAGGCACTTTGGCGCCGAACTCGCCCCCTCCGAGGGGCCTTAACTGGTGTCTGCCCCCGTGTCCCCCCCCCTTCCCCGCCCCCCGGCTGAGGACTAAGCAAGCTGAGTCCCACGAGAGGGAAGTGGCTGGCCTCGGAGCCCTGGCTTGTGGGCGGGGGCACCCGCAGGCCCATTGGAGGCCCCCGTGGACCTCCCCCTGCGGGCGATTGAACAAGGCCCCCGCCAGACCCTTCCGGCTCCTTTTAAAGTTCGTTCACACAGTTTCACTTTCAATGGTTTCAACACCTGGAAGGCTGCCCTGCCCACGCCCACAGCGGCGCTGCCCGCGGCCCCGGCCCCCGGGAAGCAAGGTCCCCCTTCAAGAGTGTCCCCCTCCGCCCTCTGCCCTCCCTGAGCCCCTGGGGACCTAGGGGCGGTGCCCATCCCTCGGCACACACAGACGTAGCGGGGAGGGGGAGGGGGAGAGGGAGGGGGAGGGTTCAGCTGCCGGTGGAGACAGGCCCGGACCCCGCCGGCTGCCGCTTGTCATAGATGCCCCCTGTCCCTGGGGTAGAGAGACAAGGACTGGTGACCCCTGAGGTCTGTGGCCCTGGGTCCCAAGAGCAGTGGCCGTGGGACCCCGAGGCTGAGTAGGATCCAGGGTGAGGGCAGGTCGCAGACGAGGGACGGCGGGAGCAGAGGTCAGTGTCACCAGGAGCCGTCAGGTGGAGGGAAGGGGTCTGGGAAGAGGCAGAGCCACGCCAGGAAAGAGCTTGAAGTTGGGCTGGGGGTCAGGATGTGGGGCTACTACCTACTTCCTGTGTGACCCCAGCAGCCCATCGAGCCTTCCGGGCCTCAGTTTCCCCACCGGTCAGATGGGTGTGGGAGGGGCACCTTCTGGGGTTCTGTGAGCCGGAGCACACCGAGCTCCTCCCTGCGGCCGGCCCGCTGACCCCCACCCCCGCCCGGCCCCCAGGACCATGGGCTCCATGTTCCGGAGCGAGGAGGTGTCGCTGGTCCAGCTCTTCCTGCCCACGGCCGCCGCCTACACCTGCGTGAGCCAGCTGGGCGAGCTGGGCCTCGTGGAGTTCCGAGATGTGAGTGGCTGGCGGACCGTCCCCCCCCCGCTGATGGACCGTCCCCCCCCCGCTGGCGGACCATTCCCCCCCCCCCCTCCCGCTGATGGCGCAGCTCTGCTGGGACCCTCGGGCCCCAGCCTGGCCGCCGCTCCCAGGTCTCACAGCGAGGCCGCCCTGCCCTGGCCCGAGGGCCGCCAGACCTCTGGCTCTGCTGGGCCTGGTCTGCCTCCAGCGGAGCCCCTGGAGGCTCTCGGTGTGCCCAGCGCCTTCCGGGGTTGGGGCAGCGACAGCCTAAGGAGAGCCAGGCCTGGGGGTGGGGGGACCCCCCTGCCTCCCCCACACCCCCCCACTGACTCCTCCACACCACAACCACAGCTCAACGCCTCGGTGAGCGCCTTCCAGAGACGCTTTGTGGTGGACGTCCGGCGCTGTGAGGAGCTGGAGAAGACCTTCAGTGAGTCCACCCCAGGCCCACGGCCCAGGCAGGCTTCCTGGAGGAGGAGCGTGGAATGAAGGGGAGAGTCGGGGTCACCCAGGTGGAAGACAGAGAACGGGGGGTCCAGGCTGGGCCCTGCAGAGCCAGGAGAGGCAGCCGGAACTGAGGGGACCCCTGATGGACCCCCACAGATCTTGGGCACGGATCCTCCCATGCTTGGGAGCAGAGGGTCTAGGCCAGGGAAGGTCCCTGAATTCTGTGTGAGCCCCAGGAGTTTGTCCTGTGGGGCCACCGTGGTCTCTGAGCGCGAGCAGGGTTTTCTCTGCGGCGGATGGATGGGGTGGCCAGAGGCCAGGATCAGGGGCAGGTGTCCTTCTTACACCGGGGCAAGAGGGACCGCGGCTCTGGCGCCACTCTGGCACTCCCACCCCCACCCCCAGGAGCCTGGGGTGGAGGATCGAGCTTGGTGATAGCTTATAAGGACCCAGGCCGGTTCTGTGCGGCCTCCAGGCCGGCCCATGTCCCAGGCCCCGCAGCGCCCGCCGGCCTGCCCAGGAGGCCGCTGCGGGAGCCGGGCCTGGCTGGGCGTGGCCGGGGGCCGGAGGAGAGCAGTCTCGTGAGCTCGGGGAGCCGAGCAGACGTGTGGCAGTAGAGGTGTGCCCCAGGCTTTTCCTGGGGGGGTCTCGGACTCAGTGGACCAGTTTGGGGGTGGCCAGTGGCGTTTAGGGCTGCGTTTGGGATCCCCTAGACATTAACCAGCCCTGGGCTAATGGGGCCGGTAGCCGGCGGGGGCTCCCCCGGGGTCGGTCCCCCTGACGCCCATCCCTCTGCGCCCAGCCTTCCTGCAGGAGGAGGTGCGGCGGGCTGGGCTGGCCCTGCCCCCCCCGGAGGCCGGGCTGCCGGCGCCCCCGCCCCGCGACCTGCTGCGCATCCAGGAGGAGACGGAGCGCCTGGCGCAGGAGCTCCGGGACGTGCGGGGCAACGAGCAGGCCTTGCGGGCCCAGCTGCACAAGCTGCAGCTGCACGCGGCCGTGCTGGGCCAGGGCCCCTCGGTCAGTGCCCGCTCGGCCGGGGCGCGGGAGGGGAGGGCCCCCAGGCCCCGTGTGGGCCCCGGCTCACAGTGCCCCTCCACTCCTAGATGGCAGCCACCTCCACGGATGACCCCTCGGAAAGGAGCCCCCTGATCCAGCCCCCCAAGGGACCCCACCAGGACCTGAGGGTCAAGTAAGCGAGGGGCAGCGTCATGCTCTCTGCTGCCACCGCGGGGGCCCTGAGCGCCGGGCCAGGCCAGGCTGCTTGTCCGGGGCTCTGGCTCACCGGCCCCCTCCCCCAGGCCTCGTGGGGGGTCCTCCTGGCCTGATGGGGCCTTGCCTTCTCCTGGGGCACCCCAGTGCCTGGTTGGCTAGCACGGGCAGGGCCTGGCCTCAGGGCGGCCTGGCCAGGGCGATGCGGGGCTGGGGGTGGGGGGGTAGGCGCGGCCCCCCTTAGCCCGGCCTGGCCGGCAGCTTCGTGGCAGGAGCCGTGGAACCCCACAAGGCGGCCGCCCTCGAGCGCCTGCTCTGGAGGGCCTGCCGCGGCTTCCTCATCGCCAGCTTCCGGGAGACAGAGCAGCCGCTGGCGGACCCGGTGACGGTGAGCAGATGGGGGGGCCACAGGGCTGGGGTCCCCTGCTGGGCAGAGCCGGGACTTTGGGGCAAACTGGGCCCCCCGCTCGCTCTGGCAGGGCGAGCCTGCGACCTGGATGACCTTCCTCATCTCCTACTGGGGCGAGCAGATTGGGCAGAAGATCCGCAAGATCACGGACTGGTGAGCCCTCGCTCGGGGGGGGGCTGGCCCTTGATGCCCTGGGGCAGTGACCCTGCCTCCAGGGGTCCCTGTGGAGCGGACACAGCACGGGCCGCCGGTGGGTGCCTAGTGGGTGCCTAGTGGGTGCTCCCAGGGACGGGCCCCGGCGGCTGCCCCCCGCACTGCCCTGGGAGCTGGCTCTGGGCTCAGCCTCCAGCCTCCGCCCAGCCCGGACGCCCGGCCCACCTCCTGTCACCTGTCCTCCCCGCAGCTTCCACTGCCACGTCTTCCCGTTCGAGGAGCAGGAGGAGGCCCGCCGAGGGGCCCTGCAGCAGCTCCAGCAGCAGAGCCACGAGCTGCGGGAGGTGGGCGCCCGCCCTGGCCTGGTCCGACCCCGGCCCCCGCCCCCCCTGCTCCCTGCTGACCCCGTGGGCCTGTCCGGCGCCTCCTCACCCGCCCCTGTCCCTCACTCAGGTCCTGGGGGAGTCGGAGCGCTTCCTGGGCCAGGTGCTGGGCCGGGTGCAGCGGCTGCTGCCGCCCTGGCAGGTGCAGATCCGCAAGATGAAGGCCGTGTACCTGGCGCTCAACCAGTGCAGCGTCAGCGCCACCTACAAGTGCCTCATCGCCGAGGCCTGGTGTGCCACCCGCGACCTGCCCGCCGTGCAGCAGGCCCTGCACGACAGCTCGGTGAGCCCGGGGGGGGGTCTCCCCAACCCCGACCCCCCACCCCACTCCCGGGCCGCAGCCTGTGTCTGCCTCACACACACGTCCCATCCCCAGCTCTACGCCTCTGCCAGGGCTGCCCCGCCCCAAGGGGGCCACCTGGATGGCCCGGCCCAACCCCCCTGATGTCCCAGAGCCCTTGGGCTGGGCGGTGGGGGCGTTATATCAGAAACCAGGTTCTGGTCCAGGCTCCGCCGGACTGGCCCTGAGACCTCCCGCAGACCGGAGCTGCAATGACCCTGCCTCCAGGGGTCGCTGTAGCGCACGTGTGCACACACACCGAGCCGGTGCTCACAGGGGGCAATGGGCTCCCTCTCCTGGGCCACCTAGATGAGCCCTCCCTCCGTCCTGGAAGGGGGCTGGGGGGCTGGTCAGCCTCCTGCACAGAGAGGGGAGGGGCGCCCCAGTGCCCCATGTCTCCATCAGGGCCTGGCTGGGGGGGGTAGAGGGGGTGGTCAGAGGGTCCCTGAAGGCCCAGACTCATCTGTTCGTCCGTCTCTGCCTGCCTGCCGGGTGCCCCAGAGCGAGGCGGGTGTGAGCGCCGTGGTTCACCGAATCCCCTGCCGGGACATGCCCCCCACGCTCATCCGTACCACTCGCTTCACGGCCAGCTTCCAGGCCATCGTGGACGCCTACGGTGTGGGCCGCTACCAGGAGGTCAACCCCGGTGAGCCACGGCGCCCCACGGCTTTGGTGGAAGCCCGGGAGGGTGGCGTACGTACACACTGGGTCTGCCCCGCCCTCGGCAGACGAGAGGGGTCACACCCTCTGGCACGGTGGTATGTGTGTGGGGGGTGTTTATCCCAGCACCCCCTGGTGAAGCTTACAGAGGAGCCAGCACAGGGCTGAGGGGCTGGGCATGGAGCCGACCAAGTCCCTGCAGCAGGAGTGGCCTGGGTTTGGGGTCCGGCTCACCCGCCTCAGTCCGCGCCCTCGCTTCTCTGAGCCTCGGTCGTCTCGCCTGTAAAGTGGGAATCAGGCAGAGCGGCTTTGGGAAGGGGTGCGGTCGTCAGGGGTGGCGAGCCTGCAGGCCGGGGGCCCCCCCGCAAACCTGCAGGTGTGTCCCGTGGGGCCACGCCGTGTCTCCGAAGACGTTTGAGCGGGGTGCTGCCCCAGAGCCTGGGCGCGGGCCCCAGGGCACCCTGTGCCGGACGCACACCCGGCTGTGGGTCCGGCTGAGCACACGGCTCCCCCCACAGCGCCCTACACCATCATCACCTTCCCCTTCCTCTTCGCCGTCATGTTCGGGGACGTGGGCCACGGGCTGCTCATGTTCCTCTTCGCCCTGGCCATGGTGCTGGCCGAGGACCGGCCGGCCATCAAGACGGCGAAGAACGAGGTGAGCGAGGGCGGTGGGGGTGGGAGGAAAGGCTGCAGGGGCTGGGGAGAGGGGCCCGGGCCTTGTCTCACAGCCACCGCCACCCCCAGATCTGGCAGACCTTCTTTGGGGGCCGCTACCTGCTCCTGCTCATGGGCCTGTTCTCCGTCTACACCGGCTTCATCTACAACGAGTGCTTCAGCCGCGCCACCGTCATCTTCCCCTCGGGCTGGAGCGTGGCCGCCATGGCCAACCAGTCCGGCTGGAGGTGAGGCCGCCGCCCCCGCCCCCGGGTCCCCGCCGGCCGCCCCGCCCGCCCCGCCTTGACCGCCCTGCCCGCTGTTGCCGCAGTGACGGTTTCCTGGCCAGCCACCCACTGCTCTCTCTGGACCCCAACGTCACTGGCGTCTTCCTGGGACCCTACCCCTTCGGCATCGACCCCGTGAGTCCTGGCCGCGGCCCCGGGGGCCGCAGGGTGCTGGGGCCCCGGACACCTGGCTGGGCGCTGCCTGCGGCCACCAGGCAGGGAGACGGCCAGAGTGATGGCAGCCCTGGGTCACTGTGCCGGGCCTGTTCTGAGCCCTGTATGTGCAATGATTTTTATATATATATATATATATATATATATATATATATATATATATATATATATATACACACCGTATTTGCCGGCGTATAAGACGACCCTTTGGCCCTGAAAAATATGTCTCCAAGTGGGGGGTAGTCTTATACGGCGAGTATCTAACAAACTCTGTATTTTTAGTGGAAATGTTAGGGGGTCGTCTTATACGCCCAGTCGTCTTATACGCCGGCAAATACGTATTTTTCAGGGCCAAAAAATCGTCTTATACACCGGCAAATACGGTATATATATTTCTTTATTGATTTCAGAGAAGAAGGGAGGAGGAGAGAGAGTGATAGAAACATCAGTGATGAGAGAGAATCATTGTTGAGAGAGAGTCATTGATCGGCTGCCTCCTGCACGTCCCCCCCACTGGGGATCCAGCCTGCAACCCAGGCACGTGCCCTTGGCCGGAATCAAACCCGGGACCCTTCAGTCCACAGGCCGACGCTTAATCCACTGAGCCAAGCCAGCTAGGGCTGCAATGACTTTTTATACTTCGTTTCTGTGACAACTCCACGAGGCACACACCTTAGCATCATTCCCTCTTTACAGAGCAGGAGGCGGAGGCACGGGAGAAAACCCAAGGTCACCCAGTTAGGAGGAGCTGGGGTTGGCCCAGGTTGTCTGGCCGTGTCTGTGCTCTTCACCAGTGCTCCCTGCTGCCTCGGGGGGGGGGGGGGGGGCAGGTGACAGATTGTGCTGAGGCCCTAACGGGGACAAACAGGCTGGTGGGAGTGACGAGGGGGCAAGGGAGGCCCCTGCATGACACCTGCCCCTCCCGCCACCCCAGATCTGGAGCCTGGCTGTCAACCACCTGAGCTTCCTCAACTCCTTCAAGATGAAGATGTCCGTCATCCTGGGGGTCACCCACATGGCCTTCGGGGTGGTCCTGGGAGTCTTCAACCACATGTGAGGCCGGGGCCGGGGCCGGGGCTCCGTGGGGGAAGCGGGGACCTCGGGACCAGGGCCGTCCGGTGACTTGGCCCCTGTCCCACCCCCAGACACTTCGGCCAGTGGCACCGGCTGGTGCTGGAGACCCTGCCGGAGCTGGTCTTCCTGCTGGGCCTGTTCGGCTACCTGGTCTTCATGGTCGTCTACAAGTGGCTGCGCGTCTCGGCCGCCGGCGCCGCCTCGGCCCCCAGCATCCTCATCCACTTCATCAACATGTTCCTCTTCGCTCGCAGCCCCACCAACCGGCCGCTGTTCCCCGGGCAGGTGGGCTGGGCGGCCGGTGGGCTCACAGCCCTCAGCGGGCCGCTCAGAGCGGCCGAGTGCTCGCCTGAGACACAGGGGTGCCGGCCTGGGCTGAGATGGGGAGGCCGGGGACAGTGGGAGGCTCCCAGAGGGGTGCACAGGGGGTCCTGGAGGCCTGTCCCCTTCCCTCCCTCCGAAGATTCCTTACGCAGCGAGGTCCCCGCTTAGTGCGGGGCCTGGGGGAGGAGCGCAGTGCAGGCCCCGTGTGGCTCCGGGGGCGCCTGACCCAGCCCCTCCCCGGCAGGAGGCGGTGCAATCTGCACTGGTGGTCCTGGCCCTGGCCACAGTGCCCGTCCTGCTGCTGGGCACGCCCCTGTTCCTTCGCTGGAACCACCGCCGCCACTTGAGGCGCAGCCTCCAGCTGCAGGTAGGGGGTGCTGTGGGGCGGCGGGGCCGCTGCCAGCCCGAGACCCGCCTTGCTCCTCTGCGTGGCTGTGGGCAGGCAGTCGGGGCAGCGTGGGCCTGGCTGGGCGGGCCTGCTGACGCTGCCTACACCCCGTCCCAAGGAAGAGGCCAAGACTGGGCTTCTGGACTCGCCCGATGCGTCTGTGGCCGGCTTGGGCTCTGATGAGGAGAAGGCCGGGCACCCAGGGGACCAAGAGGAAGCCAAGGTGGGTGTGGTGCCCTCCTGAGCTGGGGGGTGACTGCTGGCCTGGCCCGCCCCTCACGATCACCCCCCGCCCCCTCAGTTTGTGCTCTCCGAGGTGTTCATGCACCAGGCCATCCACACCATCGAGTTCTGCCTGGGCTGCATCTCCAACACGGCCTCCTACCTGCGCCTCTGGGCCCTGAGCCTGGCCCATGCCCGTGAGTGACCGGTGCGGGGGTGGCCCGGCCTCGGTGAAGTCCTGGCTCCAGCGTGGCCACCCAGCTGCCGGCTGCGTGGCCTGGGCGGGTCACTCCTCTGGGCCTCAGGGTCCCCTCAGGCTGCCAAGGATGGGGGGTGGGCACCCCGGGCCCTGGTCTCCACTGCCCCCTCTCCACCCAGAGCTGTCGGAGGTCCTGTGGGCCATGGTGATGCGCATCGGCCTGGGCATGGGGCGCGAGATGGGCGTGGCGGCCGTGGTGCTGGTCCCCGTCTTCGCCGCCTTCGCCGTGCTGACCGTGGCCATCCTGCTGGTGATGGAGGGGCTCTCGGCCTTCCTGCACGCCCTGAGGCTGCACTGGTGAGTGGCCCACCCGGCTGCTGGGCGGCTCAGGGCAGGGCAAGGCCTTCCCTTCCTCAGCTCTCCCTTCTCACTCCAGGGTGGAGTTCCAGAACAAGTTCTACTCGGGCACTGGCTACAAGCTGAACCCCTTCACCTTCGCCTTGGAGGACCAATAGCGCCCCCCGGTGGCCATGCCCTCCCTCCCCCTGCAGCTTCCTGAGTGAAGCAGGAAATGAATAAAGAGAAGGAAGTCCCGGGACTGTGTCTGGGTCCTGTCTGCAAAGCAGGGGCTGGGGAGGCTAGTGTGGCAGAGCCTGGGCCGCGCCAGGATGGCAGGGCTCCGGGCTGTGGGCATGGGCTGGTCCTGCCACGAGCCTCTTTTGGTTTCATGGACCCCATGGCAGCCTCTTCGCCTGCCTCTTCCATCTTCTTTTGCAGCCGAGGGGGTGGGAGGCAACGGCCCACGACCAAGGGCCTTGAGAAGTTGGGGAGAGAGCCCAGGAGCCGATCTGCAAGAAGCCCAGACTCTTGTGTAGACCGAGGAGGGGTGTTCCCTGCACATGCTACCCCGTTTCCCCGAAAATAAGACAGTGTCTTATATTAATTTTTGCTCCCAAAGATGTGCTAGGTCTTATTTTCAGGGGATGTCTTTTGTTTCCATGAAGTAGGTCTTATTTTCAGAGGATGTCTTATTTTCGGGGAAACACGGGTAGCTCTGAATGAGTGTCTTCCCCATGCTGGGCCAGGGGAGTGAGCTTGCCATCCTTGAGGGTGTGCAAACTGGCTGTTAAAGTCTGGGATACCCTGGCTGTGGGGGGGTGCCAGTGCTCCATGTGGAGAGAGCAGTGCTGCTGTACACCAGAGGCCGCCATCCTGCAGGGAAGGGCAGAGGCTGGCCAGACAGCGCCAAGGGTCAGAAACGGGGCGCAGCCACTCTAGGCCCCGGCTCCCCGTCCTGGGAGGCTTCGGCCTTGCCATCTTCCTCAGCAGCCAGACCTGCTCCCGGGAGGCTGTCCTTCGGCTGGTGAGGCAGGGGGGCCTCCTGTAGCTTTCTGGCTTGGATCCCCATCCCCCCCTCACCCCCTTCCCCTGGGAGGCAGAGCCAATGCTTCCCTGAGGCCTTTCTCTCCAGCTGGACGGCCTGGAACAAAGGCCGCTTTGAGGCCAGACGCCCTGGGCGCAGCGAGCCTGGGGGCCCTCATCTGGCCAGCTGCCCGGAGCCTGTCCCTGGGTCTGGGACTGTCCCTTGGGAGCTGTGTGGCAATCCACACGCCTGGCAGAGGTGGCTGAGAAACGATGATGGCTGTGTCTGGTGAGGAACAGGAACCGAGGAAGCTGGTGTGTGGGGCCTGGGGCTGCGAGGGTTAAGCCCAGGCCCCAAGCCTTACACCTACCTCTCTGGGGAGCAGAGCTGGGCAGACCTGCAGGGTGGGGTGGTGAGAGGGACCCTGTGAGGAGGTGTGGCCTAGGGAGACGCTTGCTGGCTGGCACATGGGTGGCTGGCAGCCTGGCTGCGGGTCTGGTTGCCATGGGCCAGCATGTGCAAAGCACTGCCCTGGGCACTCCTGGGCAGTCATCAGGAGACACAGGGACAGTGGGTCACCTACACTGGCGACAGGCCTGATCCTGCCGTCTGAAGCAGAAGACGCCTGAGTGAAGAAGTCAGTTTCAGGAAAAGGCGCGTATAGTAAGAGGGATGAGCCAGGGAGGATGTGGAGAGGGTGGTCTCCAGAATGGCACTGCTTTACCTGCGTGGTGACTGTTTGGAGCTGATGTGAAGAGTCCATTATTGGAAGACCTGGCCCCCAGCATCTCAGCGGGAGAGTCAGAAAAAGCCTGGCGTGGTGGGAGAGGAGGGCTGGAGGGGAGTGGGGACGAGGCCGCCCAGGTGGCCGCCTGGCCTTGTGGGCACAGGAAGGAGACGGACGCTGTGTTAAATGAGCTCTCACACAGCTCAGTATCATTTATTGCCTGAACATTAAATCACGTTTCCCTGGTTAAACTTTAAATGCCCACAAGGTGAACAGCGGGAAGTCTCCCCTGCCCTGGCCCCGCTCCCCGTGACTGCCCTGCGGTGTCCTCTGTGCCCGGGCAGCCAGCACGCCAGGAGCAGACGCCGGTGCACGTACTGGGCCCCCATCGCATGACTCGGTCAGCAGTGACAGCTGGCCCTAACTGCTTTGGCTCAGTGGATAGAGCGTCGGCCTGCAGACTAAAGGGTCCCAGGTTCGATTCCGGTCAAGGGCATGTACCTTGGTTGCGGGCACATCCCCCAGTAGGGGGGTGTGCAAGAGGCAGCTGGTCGATGTTTCTCTCTCATCAATGTTTCTAACTCTATCCCTCTCCCTTCCTCTCTGTAAAAAATCAATAGAAAAAAGAAGTGACAGCTGAAGAAGGAGTTTTATTTTTTATTGTTTGTATAGTACAATCTCTGTGGTAGGACTGTATGCACAGAAATAATTCAGTAAGAGTTCAGGTTTAAAAAACTTACCCCAAAGGATATTTAACATATACATATTTCACAGCTATACTCTACCCACACCCCACATGTCACATATAGGCCGCTGGTCCCATGGGAGGACATCGGGGTGTCAGAGCAGTGAGGGTTGGCCACCGAGAGCCCCAGCCAGAGTTTCTGCTTCTGAGGGCCCTGGGCAGACAGCCCTGTCACAGAATGGTCCGCTCCAGGCTGCAGTCATGGAGGAGAAGAGGCTGCAGGGAGGGCACAAAGCCTCTGGTCCCCGTGGGAGGCAGGGGCCTGCACACCCCACACTGCCCTTGCCTGCCAATGGCCCTTCGAGGCAGGGTTAATAAAGCAACATTCAGTGAGGAGGGCGAGGCAGAGGCTACACCCACGTAGGGAGAGATCTGTCCGTACAACTGAACGCACTACAGTACTAGGAGCTACATTCATCGCACGGAGACAGCAGCTTGCGCCCGCCGTGTGCATGCTGCTTTCTTGAGCTTCAGCCATTTGGACCAAAGGGTGAAGGAGCAGCTTCTGGAGACTACTGGCAGGCCACGAGCAACGTCACGTCTGTCCTGTCCCTCCTCACCCTCAGGAGTGAGCAGCGTCTACACACGCTGTTACCTACAGAGCCGGGACAGGGCTCGCCAGCAGGTCGAGTCCTGTAAAGAAGCAACAGTAACCAGAAGCGCCCGCGGTGGCACGCTGGGCAGGCGGGCCTCTCGGACTACAGGAATCTGAGCTATCGCACTATTGCACTACTGAACTGTGTTTCTGCTGCCGAGCTCGTCAGAGGCCTAGTGAATCGTAAACAAGATATGAAATAAATGTTACTCAATTTTAATACAGTCTTTTGTATCATACACATCTGTGTGCGGCAGCTGCCACCCCAGCTTCTTGCCACAGGGACAACAGTCG
The DNA here is from genome assembly GCA_963924515.1 of Vespertilio murinus. Classification (NCBI taxonomy): domain Eukaryota; kingdom Metazoa; phylum Chordata; class Mammalia; order Chiroptera; family Vespertilionidae; genus Vespertilio; species Vespertilio murinus. Next base: position 165,967,299 of record OZ004709.1, on the reverse strand, counting down.
GAGCGGAGGGCCCCGTGGCTCGGCTGCCCCACGCAGTCCAGGACGGAGTGTAAGGAGTCCTCCCGCGGTCACACCCCCAGCTTCCTCTTCTGGTGGAAATAGGCATCAAATCTCGCTTGGGCATAGTCCTAGGAGACAGAAGGACAGTGGCTCGACCCGGGCTCCTGCCTACCCGAACGCTGCTTGGATCCTGCCCGGGAGCCCACCTGTTCTAGAGACATCTTCTCACACCTTCATCGGAAAGGTACCCACTTTGGCTGCCATGGCCCACCTGGCCCCGCCATCCAGACAGGATTTTTCCGGGTTCCCCAACTCATTTCCCCCAAGTGTTCAAGACACTGACTGACGGACATTACAAAGGCTCCCCCTTTAAAGCAGAAAGTCCCCAGGTGCTCGCAAGCACGAAGTAAAAGTCTACTTTGTCTCGTGTCATTGACCAGACTCCATATTTGCTTTAAAAATCCAAACCTCCCCTCTTCTTCTCCCCCAGCTCCTGTCCCTCCCCACCCTCTGCCCCTCAGTCCTGTGCCTCCATACCCCCTGCCCCTCAGCACCTGTGTATTCCCTAACTTCTGTCTAAAGCAGGGTCATGAGGAAAATGGCACCTGTTCCAAAGCAAGGTGCTCACTCGACTTCGGTATACCCGGCCTGCAGACACCCACCCACAATTCATGGAGGGTAACTACATGTCTGTGACCAAGACAGCCCTTAAGGTTGGAATAAAATGATAGCCTGGCTTGGCACCAACTTGCCTATGAGTAAGATGTCTAACTCAACACAGCTCCCACCCAAGGTGAGGCTGGAGACCACAGAATGGAGTGGTGACAGGTGTGTCCCTGGGTCATGAGAGACCAAGGTTGGGGGCTAAACCTCTCACGCCTGCATCTCTGCAGCCCTGTCAGAACCAGAGGCCCACAGAGCACTTTTCTGAGGCGGGGAGGAGGCCTGCTGCCCGGGAGCGCGGCGGCTTCCACAGGACGTGGCCTCTGTCGGAGGGGCTTCAGTGACAGCCTTCCTGCTACCTTCCCGCCGAGCCTGCTGTCCGGGTGCCAGCGGCCCTGGTTCAGGCCCTCAGAGGGGATGGGAACTCTGTATTCACAACCATGTAGCCTTTCCCGCGTGAGCGGAAGAGAAAAAGCACTCCCAAACATACCATGTAGCCAAACTCGATGGATGAAATCTTGGCCTGCACGATGGACCACAGTGCCCAGAAGAAGTGGGAGGCAAGGGCAAACCTGCAATTACAGAAGCAGGGAGCACGTGAGTAAGCGTGCGGTACGTCAGAGGGCCAGGGAGGTCTCTGCTAGATGGGCGTTCTAACTCGTGTCCCTTCACCTGGAACACGAACCGTCTGGGCAAACTCAGGGGGGTTATGTCCCATGGCCACAGAGGGAGCAGCACAGCCTCCGACAGGTGTGAACACGCCAACCGCCTGTCCCTGACACCCGCAGCTGGAGGCCTCGGTGGCCGTGCCGGTGAGGCCTGGCGACACTCATTCCCACGCTGTGCTGCCGCGTTTGAGGGCAGCATCAGCACCTGCACCACATCACCAGCAAGAGGAGAAGCCACGGCCTCCGCGAGCTCACGCCTGTCCAGGAGGCAGGACGACACCCTCGCCCCCTCCTCCCTCACGGAAGTAAAACCAAGCGCAGGAGAGTGTGAGCCAGTGGGCCCCCGCCCCTGGCCGCGCCATGCCTGTTACAGGAGTCCAAGTCCTCACCTCATACCTTCGGGCCTTGTGCAAATGGACACAGTGCCAGGCCCAGGACAGCCCTGGCTCGCTCACTAAACCCAGCCCTGTCCGCCTGGCAGTCCCCACTCGCCGTCCCCGGTACCACCCTGCTGTGTGGCCTCTCCACCTCTCTTCTATTGCCACCTGGTTAAGACCAGAAAGGGCAGCACCCAGGGGGTGGCGTGGCGGGGAAGGGTGTGGACATGCCTGAACCACCAAGAGGTGATCTGTGAAGTGGGGCAGGCAGTACAAGTTACTTTCAAAGTTTGAGTTCTGCTCTGAGAGCTGATGAAAAACAGTCTAAAGCAAGACTCAGAGCTAATACAGGCAATATTTAATCATTTCCCAGGAGGCGTGTTATTAGATGGCACCCTCCCGTCCATGAGGCTCAGGGGCAAGTGCATAGCCCGGTGGCAGCAGCCCAGCCCTCCTGGGGCAGGCCAGTCTTATGCATGCCCTGCCCTCCTGGGGCAGACCCTGCTCCCCTTACCTGCTGACACCTGAACACACGCAGCCGAGAGAAGTACCAATGTTCTGTTTTTGACAAAGTACAAGTCTTAGGGATGTGCGATAAGAGCTCTTAAAGTCTCCCCGGCCAGGAGGCATCCCAACCACATTCTATACCGAGGTAAGCTATCTTCATAAATCCGCAAAGGAAAAAATTACCTATTGATTTCAACCAGCATTTCTTCTTCTTTAATGAACTTTTCTTCATTACTGAGGTTTTCAAATTCATTTGGGAATGCAGCCAAGTAACTGGAAATAAAATGGAGCTTAAAAAAAGAAAAAGAAAAAAAAAAGTAAGGACCAGTGATGGCTAAACACAGACGCTGTCCAAAGCTCTGGTGAAGCACACACATCTAGTCGCGTCAGAGAAGCCTGCGGAAGCCTGGCCATGCCCACCACTCTGCCCTGCTGCCCAGGGGACCGGAGGCGCCTGTCTGGCAGGTCACCGGCCTGTCACCGGCCCCGTCCGAGTTCTAATGGGCCCCATGTTGTCTTGCCGACGAGACAGGCACAGGAACCTAAGGCTACTTCTGGAGACAGTAATGCAGTTGGAATCGTTTTATTCTAATAAAAACTCATGCTTCCCACCGCCTGACCGTAGAGCAGGTGAGTCTATCCCCAAGCGCAGCCACAAGCATGCCAGGCTCGAGGCTCTGGTCCCCAGTGCTCCCTCAGAGCGGGCTGGACCAGGCAGTGTGAGGCCGTGATCATTCACCCACTTTTGCTCACACAGGACGACGTCTAGGTTTACCTAAGGTTGTCCCAGGTTGCACATTTATCCCACGTGTCAATTAGGACTTAGGAGCTCCCTGGTTCTTTTTCCTTTTTTAAATCCTCACCTGAAGCTTTTTTCCTATTTCTTTTTCAAGAATGGAAAGGAATGGGAGAGGGGAAATAAGGAAAGAGAGGAGGGAGGGAAGGAGGGAGGGAGGGAGGGAGGGAGGGAGAGAGAGAGAGATGAGGAAGACACATTGATGGGTTGCCTCCCACCAAATCTGCAACCCAGGTACATGCCCTTGGCAGCCAGAAATTGAACCCATGACCCTACAGTGCCTGGATGACACTCTAACCAGTGAGAAAAGGCCAGGAGCTTCCTGGTTCTTGACTATTTCATACTCTATCAAAAGGCAACAGAACACAGCAAAGCACCGACGCCTTCTTTTGTACACAAGAAACTGGCCCGTGGGTCATCCTTTCCTCATTCACTGGTTACCTGCCTGGTGTGCCCACACTTCCTCCTCCACCTCCTTCCCCTGTATGGCCTCTCCCACCTTCCTTCTCCAATCAGTTCACATTCCACTACCAAAAAGGATCACTCAAGGTGGAGTGCCGTCCTAGGCCGGGCTCACAGAGGGGCCTGGCACTCTGGAGGAAACCTGGCACAGGAACAATGACGTGCCAGGCCCTGGCACTGTGGCTGTTGCCTGGGCGTCCCCCAAGCACAGAAAGGCTGATTTATTTCTGATCAGGGCACACGCCCAGGTGGTGGCTCCATTCCCAGTAGCGGGACAAACAGGATGATTAGTTTTTAAAACTCATGCTGAATCACTGCACTAGTAGGATTAATTTCTGGGAGTCACTAAATGCTGAAACAGCAAATGAAGACAGAAAACTTGAGTAGAACTGACTGACACCTAAATGACTCTCCCTCCAAAAAGTCCTAGAACCAGGCTGTTTTGAAAGCAAGGTCTATCAAACTCCCAAAGAATAGGTATCATCTTCATCGTAAATAAACTTGTTCCAGAAAATAAAAAGGGAGACTCAGCTCACTTTATTTTTTATTTTTAAAAAATATATATTTTATTAGTTTTCCCACAGAGAGGAAGGGAAAGGGATAGAGAGCTAGAAACGTCGATGAGAGAGAAACATCGACCAGCTGCCTCCTGCACAACCCCTACCGGGGATGTGCCCATAACCAAGGTACATGCCCTTGACCGGAATCGAACCTGGGACCTTTCAGTCCGCAGGCCAACGCTCTAACCACTGAGCCAAACAGGTTTCAGCAAGACTCGGCTCACTTTAAAAGACTGGTATAATTGATTCCAAAATAGGTTAATACTTTTAAAAATGAACATTCAAGACCCATTTGCACAGATGCAGAACTCCTAAAATAAGATACAGCCTGAATGGACCCACCAGAGCACCACAGTTTATTGCAGAAATTCCAGATTTTAACGTTTAAAAACATCTCACTAATGAATTAAAGAAACACGAGCATTAGACAGCCTTGCTGCATCTATGAGGTAACCAGATAAAGATCAACACCTTGGTTTCGAAACCTCCCAGAAAACAGGACTAGAACTGCCTTCCATTTCCATGCTGAGCAGCGCTGGCAGGGACACAGCTCCGCCTCCGCTGCCCTGAGTCGCCTTGGTCCGAAGAGCTCCCTGACTGGAGGAGGAGCACACTGGAGGCCAGGCTGTGCTCTCCCCCCAGGCTTTCTCCCACCCGCTCTCCTCTTACGGCAAGACCGTGAGGTCCAGACCATCTTGACCACTTTAGACAGACTCAAGATCTTCACAGTCACCCTTAAAATATGACAGAAGAGCTCAGCTGGCATGGCCCAGTGGTTGAGCATCGACCTATGAACCAGGAGGTCACAGTTCAATTCCCAGTCAGGGCACATGCCTAGGTTGTGGGCTGATCCCGTGTGGAGCCTGAAGAGGCAGCCAATCAATGATTATCTCTGATCATTGATGCTTCTATCTCTTCTTCCCTCTTCCTTCCTCTATGAAATCAATAAAAATATATTTAAAAATAATACATATGGCCAGAAAAGAGCAACAGAGTTTTGGGCAGGAGTTACATTCGTCAAGAGCCTGAAGCTGAAAGGCTGCGCCCAGATCCGCTGCCTGCTGAAGACGATCACTGTGCCTAACTCAGGTGGTGCCTAACCAACACCTGCTCAGTGGCTGCACCCCTGTCCGCTCCCGACTCTGTGGATGCTTCTGAGCAGGCAGGACGTGCCGGGAGGGCAGGTGTGGAGCTGCCACCCGTGTAAGATGGCGGAGGTGGGCTTGGTGTACTTCCCCCAGCCCTGCCTGCTTCCACACGCCAACTTGTCCTCACCACAGGCTTCAGGGTTGGGCTGAGGAATGTGAGAGAGGGGCTCCAGGAGGCAACCCCCAGTCACTGGACTCCGTAACTCAGGACAAGACAGAGGACTGTTAACGTGGCAGCAGCTATGACACCGAGACGACCCTTCTTTGCACAATAGGAAACAGATCAGTGATCCCCAAAGGGCAGCCAGAAAGCAGAAGAGAGGCTACACTTTTTAGGAAAAACTCAATAAAAAGAACTACAAAGGGGGCTGTGTTCCTCTCTGACTGAACACTGGTATCTCTGGCACAGAGTTGAACTCCAACGTCAAGTTTGTGTCTACATTTAACGAAAAAAACATTTAAAACAAGAGGGTTTGCCTAAGCATTACACAGTTTAAAAAATGTACACACCGCAGCCTTACCTGCTGCTTCCTGGTGGGGAACTTCCCCAGGTTTGCTGTGAAAAAGGGGTACTTCTCGTAGTTGTAGTCATACATCCACTCACAGAAATGGTTCGCAATGTCGAAGCCCCTGAAGGAGATCAGAAATGCAGAGAATGAGGCACCCTGCCCACCACCAAACTCCGTTAACGGAGAGGCCGAGTCATGAGCATCCCTCCTGGCAACGCACTGGGCTTCCCGAGGCCCCAGAAGAGCCCTGCTTCAGGGTCAGGACAGCCAATGGGGCCGTGGAAGCAACAAAGCACTTCCTGACCCGCCGCTCAGAGCAACTGCTGGAGAGCGTTTTCCTGCCACCAGTCTCTTACAAAAGGAAATAATCTCTGAGCAAAAGGAAGTACCAGATTCTGGATTTGATCCCGCACAGCCCTGCTGCCCTAACAGGAGCCAAGGACGGGCGGAGTGGCAGTGTGAGGCCATCCCACCGGGGGACAGAAAGTATTGCTTCCAAAAGAAACTTTGTAATGCACGACCGTATTGTTACCCATTTTCCCCATAAGTGTTTCATACACATATTCAAATAAAATAGTATGTAATGGTTTGGTTCAGTGGATAAAGCGCTGGCCTGGGGACTGAGGGGTCCCGGGTTAGAAACCGGTCAAGGGCACATGTCTGGGTTGTGGGCTCAATCTCCAGTAGGGGGCGTGCAGGAGGCAGTCGATCAATGATTCTCTCTAATCACTGACATTTCTCTTTCCCTCTCCGTCCTCTCTGAAATCAATACAAATATACATATATATTTCCCTCTTTTATTTATTTGTTTTTGTTTGTTTATTTAAATATATTTTATTGATTTTTTACAGAGAGGAAGGGAGAGAGGGATAGAGTTAGAAACATCGATGAGAGAGAATCATCAATCAGCTGCCTCTTGCACATCCCCCACTGAGGATGTGCCCGCAACCGAGGTACATGTCCTTGACTGGAATTGAACCTGGGACCTTTCAGTCCGCAGGTCGATGCTCTATCAACTAAGCCAAACTGGTTTAGGCAATACAAATACATTAAAAAAAAAGATAGTACAGAAATAAAAACACCATCACATTACCTGTAATTATTTTCTTTCTTTAAAAAAAATATATTTTATTGATAGCATTACAGCTATCTCCCATTCCTCCCCTGTTACTTACCTGTAGTTATAACTGCTGTATTCAAAGTCGATGAGCATCAGTTTCTGCTCTTCCAAGTTCTCTCCCCCTTCCAGCAGTAAGATGTTACCTGCAGAAAGGTGTGCACGACGTGGCTTTTACTCTGGGCATGAATGTGTACTTTACGTGTACACATTCAAAGGTACAAGTCCTGAACAGCAGAGCGAGGCTCTGACCCTTTCAGGGATGCTAACACCCCGGAATGAAGGTGGCGCCTGGAGCAGCGCTGGCCTGGGAGGGAAGGCCAGGCCCTGTCTATTCACAGCGGCCCTGGGCTCGCCCTGGGCTCGCCGGACATGGGCCACAAAGGGCAGTGCCTTTATGGCACTCTAGAACTCTAGTTACCCCGACACCGCACAGCCCCGAGGTGGGGACCTGGAAAGCTGTGTTCCGGTGTCCTCGCAATGAGGAGACCAGAGGTGAGGCCAGACACTACTGGCTCCAGGGGCCACCCCCCGGCCCACCGCATGGCCCCACCAGGTTTCCGAACCAAGACCACAGACAACATCTGAGCGTTTTCTTCAGGCCTTGATTCTGGGCCACCACACTGACCCCCCGACTCTCCACAATGTCCAGCATCTCAGTTCCTATGGGTGGTGGGCCCGCCTGGCCACTCCCTCTGCAAGGGTTCTGCAGGTGGCACCGTTTCTAGGCTTTTCAGCCACACCTGTTTTCAGTGGCCACGGAGGAGAAGTCGGCAGATGCCCACAGAGCAGAACACAGTAAATGGACACGGTGCACTCGCACCTGCCCTCGTTCTGCTGGTCCCGGTTACAGTCATGTCCACAGACAGGCATCAAACACTGAACAAGCACAAGACTTAGGAAGCTGAAGGCCTTTATCCCACCTCCCAGTTTAAGTGAATATTCTGGGGGTTTTTTTCCTGAATATATCGTGGTTTTTTTTTTACAGAAATTAGATTATATTCTACATGTTTTTCTAAAACATGCTTTTCTCTTTCAATATATCCTCGAGATTTTTCTATTGGCCTGTATAAAATTCAACCTTTTTCCCCCCTCTTTTGAGAATTCTTATGAGTTTATTTGAGCCAAATTCATGACATGCTGAGAAGATTTCTAATGCTCCCTCTTTCTTTTTAATAGTTATGCTACACTTCATGTCTGGCTGTGCCATGAGTTAATGCCTCAAATCTCCTCTCTTCCTGCACACCTGGCATTTGCTACACACCCCAGAGGCTATCTTTTAGCACACGCACACATAATGGAGTCAAGTCTTACCTTCTTGACAGTCATTATGACAAAATACAACTGGAGATGGAGTGGATTCAAGCAATGATCTAGAAAAGAAAGGATTTGCTCCACTTATCAAGCTTTTAAGAAGTCCAATGCAAATAGTCCTGCCGTCTCAACAAGCCCCGCTGTATCAGTGCTCCATCAGCACAGGCCTCTGCTTGCCACCTGCCACCTGCGGAAACTGCCCTGTGCGGGCCAGGCTCCAGGGCAGCCTGTGCTCAGTCTCTCCCTGTCCCTCCCTTTTCTCCTCCTCTCTCCCTCCTCAGCTCAGCTCTCCTCCGGCAGCCCCTCCCCCGAGAGCCGGACTGACCGTTGACTAGAGCGCATCCCTGTTTTGGCCTCTTGTTTCCTTGAGAACACTTATCACAACTTCACGTTATTTTCTTTATTTACTTGTTTTCTGTCTCTCTTGATGGAACAGAAGTGCCGTGAAGAAGGTCTTGGCTACCTTTCCTCAGCGCCAATCACAAAGCCCAGCTCAACAGACTCTCACATCCTAAGTATTAAAGGTGTAAATACTCCCACTTGGGGCACGTGTGCTAGGAGTCTGCATCCCCAGCCTCCGAAGACTCCATGTCTACTCAGACAGCGATGCCAAGCTTCTTCCTGTATCCCCCACAGCTTGGGGTGCACTGTTCCCTCATTGGCTCACACTCTCAGCCTGTCCCCATGGTTGCTTGTTTTGGTTTTGTTTCAGAAAAAAACTACCACCCTGGTGCGCTGCTGCCATAGCCAGTCACCGTCCCTGTGGGACTGCACTCCCGCCATGGAACCTTTGTGAATGACCAGCAAGTGACATCATTCCTGTAAAACTAACCAGGTGACAAAACCCATTGTTTAAAGCCATCCTGCAGAAAGGACGGAAATGCCGGACCTGAGGCAATGCTTAGAAGGCGATTACTGACAGCTGTGTTAGTGACTAAGGCAACTGACATTTCTGGACGCCTACTTTCTAAGTGAGGAAACGGATGCACTTACTGACCTCAGGTTCTCTAGTTCCAAAGGCAGGTTGTAACTGAGGAATCTGTGGAGCTGCTTCACCTTGGCTCCATCGGTAAATTTAATTCTCAGCACTTGATTCAGGTATCTTGCAAAAGAAGAGAACAGAAAGCATTGCTCAAGCACGCTTGTCCTGGGCTCTAGTTCAATGCAACCACACAACATCAGAGGCACCGGATCTCCAAGAAGGGGAAGGGGAAGGGCACGAGGCCCAGGGTGCTCTGGAAGCAGACTTCCTGCCCATCCACCTGTTCAGTGGCGTTTCTGCAACCCTTCCCTGGTTCGGGAACGGATTCTGACATGAGACATACACCGCCAGCTAACAGCTGCACACCAGCAGACAAAGGAATCCCTCCAACTGAGTGGCCAGCCAGGGCTCACCGCTGGCACCACCGGGAGCTGCCAACGTAAAACTAAAGTTAGAGAAAAGTGATATGACCACTTACTTTTCCATTGTTCCAAAAAGCCATTTCGGTTCCTTATTGAATGGCATCTTCATACCATGAAATGTGGCCATTTTCTCAGCTATTTCTGCAGAAATATTTGGCAAACTTAATTCTTCAGTCTCTAATCGCCGGCTCTGAAACAAAGAAGGGTGTTAGAAATGGCATTTACCCAGGTAACCTAGGAAGTGTGAGCTCACACAATCTCTAAGGATGAGAAGCCAGGTTTTGAGGGTGTCTAAGTCTCAGCTAATACACAAAACTCCCTTAAGAATGGGCACTGTGCCCGAAGACAGTGACCCACCAATTGCCATGGCATTTCTTTCTTTCTTTCTTTTTTGTTTGTTAAATATATTTGTGTTGATTTTCAAAGAGAGGAAAGGAGAAGACAGAAACATCAATGATGAGAATCACTGACAACCTGCCTCTTAAATGTCCCGTCCTTGGAATCCAGCCAGCAACCCGGGCATGTGCCCTGACCTCTGGTTCACAGGTGGACTCTCCACCACTGAGCGACGTGGGCCGGGTGCCAAGGCACTTCTTAGTGAGGGCAGACCACCTTCGAAGGTCCATTTCATTTTGAAATTTTTACACTGAACGTCCTTCCCCCACATAATTTGTGCCTGCCCTCTGCTGACCCAGCACTAAAAGTATGCTCCCTTCTCCAGGCAAAGAAACCCAGGGCTTCAGCAGTTTATCAGGTGACCCGCATCCAGCTCCTTCATCAGCTGGAACAGTCCTCTGACAGGTGAGGTGTGGTGGTCAGCAGTGCTGTGAGCTCAGCTGAGTTCTGTCCCACTCTTCACAGTGGGGTCCCCTGCACCTGCAGACTGGTAGAGAAGGCTCTCAAGGCGCCCCAATGGTAAGATGTGTACACAGATTTAACCTTAATAAAAAAAAATAAAAAAAAGAAGGGGAAAAAAAAAAGGAACCAGACGCCCAGCAAGTGGGACTTTCCCCAGCTTTCCTACCGCAGCCTGCGGCCCAGTGTGTGTGGCTGCCTTTCCACAGCTATTCACAGGAGCTCAGGAACCTAAGACTTGTCTATCTTTCCCACAAGAACTGCTTCCCTATAGAAACCCAGAGACATTTCCCTTAAAGTCCAAAGTGAGGCATGCCTGGCATGGCTCAGTGGTTGAATGTCAATCTATGAACCAGAAAGTTCAATTCCCAGTCAGGGCACATGCCCGGGCTGTGGGCTCGATCTCATGTGGGGTGGGCAGGAAGAAGTTGATCAATGATTCTCTTTCATCACTGATGTCTATATCTTTCCCTTCCTCTCTGAAATCAATAAAAATATATTAAAAATAAAATAAGAAAATCCAAAGTGGGATAGCAAAGGGTAAAGAGAGCGAGTGTCCTCAAGCTAGAGAAATAGCCCCTGCTCAATTTCTGGCTTCTATACTCATTGCAAAACTACATGGCCAAGGGCACATCACTTATACCTCTCTGCCTCGCTTTCCAGTGTCTGAAAATGCCAACATGCCATGAAATTCCTGACAAGGCTGCTCTGAACTAGCTCAGACAGTGCGGGCGAGTCTCCGGGCCCGCACCTAGCCAGCGAGTTTCAACAAGCAGCAGGTGCCCTATGATTCAGGCCGAGGCCCATCCAGCTCGGTCTCTCTTCGACTCTGGATCCTCCACAAGTGACCGCGCTGTGATAGGAACAGGGCACTCAGCTGTTAGTGCAGGACACAGTGGACTAATTAAATAAGCTCTCTCAGCTTTCAGAGCTGCTAAAAAGTGATGGCAGCCCTGGCTGGTGTGGCTCATTGGCTGGGTGTTGTCCCTTGTCCTGAAAGATTGCTGGTTGAGTCCTAGTCAGAGCACATGCCCGCTTAAGGGCTCATTCCCTGGTAGGGGTGTGCAGGAGAGAGCCAAATGATGTTCCTGTTTTCATATCAATTCTCTCTCTCTCTCTCTCTCTCTCTCTAAATCAACTTTAAAAATAAAATTTAAATTTAAATAGAAAGAATTTAAGTCACATTTACTATTTCGGATGAGTTGCAAACACATCTTACCGGGATGAACTGCTCCAGGCGGCCTTGCGGAAAGATGCCATAGAGCTTCGGCCCGAGCGACCTCTCTGCAAGAATGGCGAACATGACGCTCTCCAGAACCATGGCCTCAGTGCCCTGAAACATGCCAACAAAGCAGGCATCAGAGTGCTTTCCCACGAGCAGTGTCACTGGATCCCGCACCAACTCTTAAGATCAGGCATTATTATCGTCACCCATATTTAATATGAAGAAAGAGAGGTTAAAAGATCTGGAAATTTGTAGGATCCATGTTCAAAGCACTATACAGATGAGACTTAAAATTAACTTTAATTAAGGTCACTGACTCAAAAAATGGGACAATATCTATCAATCCTTTATTGCTCCTGTTAATTTTAAAGCTTTTGTGAGTCCCACCCTGGGCATCTTGTCCAAGGTCACAGACCACCATGCTGGGGAGGGTAGACGGTGCTGGATGGTAAGCGCAGGGGCCAAAGGCCTGCCGGCTGACCTGGGCCATGCTACAGTGAGCTTCCGATTACTCATTTGGATCAGAGCCCAAAGAGCACCTGCGCCTGGAGCATTCAAGGTTTCTATTTTCTACTATTATCCCCGATCTTCTCCTCTGTCATTTAATGTTCATCTTCTTGCCAAAACATCTATGATGCTCATATGATTCTGTCCTAAAAACGAATGTGGATCTATAATCATTTTGCCTTCAAAATCCATGTTTTGGATTCAATTCAAACTATTCCTTAGTTCTCTTCTCTCAGACAGCAAATTATAGGTTAAAAGTTTCCATCTGTTGGGGTGAAGAAATGGAAACTTAACCAGAGGTGCACCCGAATCTCTTAAAGCTTTTCAAACAGGTGTTTCTGAGGGGACACCAGCAGGCATGCTCTGAAAATTCTTTTAGGGGGGCCGGGGAGTTTCTACTTCAGCCCTGGTTAAGAAACGTGCTGCTGTGCTCGTGGGATGGCCCAGAATCGGCGCACCAGGTGGACAGCTCCAGGTCATGTTGAAGCACCACCAACCACCTCCACAGACACTCAAGGACAGACTCAGTGGCACCACAGCCCCGCTGAAGGAAGCCTGTTCTGTGGGGTGGGCCCTGCACAGCTGAATTGTCACAGCCTATCCTAGCAGCCAATCAGCCTCAGGGCAAATCTCTCCCATTGATATGCCAAGAGCAATTAAGGCTCAACTACAACAGGAGGGTGTACACAGCCCACAAGGGGTGGGAGAGGGGTGGATAAAGCACACGTAGAGTGCCCAGGTAGGGTGAACAGGGAGGCTGTACCACTGGACCCTAAAGAATACCTACTATACAAGGGGACTCTACCAAGCCTGGGAGGCAACAGCCATACCTAATACATAGAAACTAACACAGGGAGGAGAATAAGAAACATGTCCCAAATGAAAGAACAGAACAAAACTCTAGGAAAAGAATTAAACTAAATGCAGACAAGCAATACTAATACAGAGTTCAAAACACTGGTTATAAGGATGTTCAATGACTTAAGGCAAAAGTAAACAAACTTAGAACTAAAACAGGAAAACCATAAAAGAGAACCAGTCAGAAATGAAGGATACACTAACTGAAATGAAGAATAATTTACAGGGAATCAACAATAGAGTAGATGAAGCTGAGAATAAAAACAGCAACTTAGAATATAAAAAAGCAAAAAACACCCAATTAGAATAGCAAAGGGGAAAAAAATGAGGCTAGTATAAAGGAGCCCTGTGACAACTTCAATTTGCCAACGTTCGCATTATGGAGGTGCAAGGACCTGAAACCATATTTTGGGAAAAAATGATTAACATCCCTAACCTGGTGAAGGAAATAGACATACAAGTCCAGGAAGTACAGAGTCCTATACGAGATAAACCTAAAGAAGACTACACCGAGACACATCATAATTAAAATACAAAGGGTTAAAGACAGAGAGAATCTTAAAATCGGCAAGAGAAAAGCAGTTAGTTACCTACAAAGGAGCTCGCATAGGACTGTTAGCTAATTTCACAACAAAAAGTTTGCTGGCCACAAGGGATTGGCAAGAAAGGCTTAATGTTTTGAAAGGCAAGGACTTACAACCAAGATTATTCTATACAGCAAAGCTGTTATTTAGAATGGAAGGACAAATAAAGTTTCCCAGACCAGAAAAACCTAAAGAAGTTAGTTCATCACCACCAAACCAGTATTACATGAAATGTTAAAGTGTCTTCTTTTTAAAAATTTATTAATTTTAGAGGGAGGAGGAGAGAAACATCAAAACAATTGTTTTCCACTTATTGATGCATTAGTTGATTTTTGTATGTGCCCTGACTAGGGATTGAACCTACAACCTTGGTATATTGGAATAGTGATCAAACCAACTGAGCTACCCAGACAGGGCAAAGAGTCTTCTTTAAGAAGAAAACAAGCTCTAGCCAAAACCGGTTTAGCTCAGTGGTAGAGCATCAGTCTGCGGACTGAAAGGTCCCGGGTTCGATTCCGGTCAAGGGCATGTACATTGGTTGCGGGCACATCCCTGGAAGGGGGTGAGCAGGAGGCGGCTGGTCAATGTTTCTCTCTCATCGACATTTCTAGCTCTCTATCTCTCTCCCTTCCTCTCTGTAAAATATCAATAAAAAAAAAAAAAAAGAAAGAAAACAAGCTCTGACTAGGTTGCTCAATTAGTTGGAGCATTGTCCCTTACACTGAAGGGTCATGGATCCGATTCCTGGTCAGGGTTCCATCATTTCTCTCTCACACGGATGTTCAATGTCTGTCTGTCTGTCTGTCTGTCTGTCTCTCTCATTTCCTCCCTCTAAGATCAAGAAAATCAACCAAACCAAACAGACAAAAACACACATATCCCTAGGAGAGGATTTTTTAAAAGGTTCTTTAAACCACACTCACATTACAAAAATGAAGTAAGACAAACTCATAAGCAATAATGCAAACGAAAGTTAGTGAGAAGGAAACAAAGAAGAAAAAAGAAATGCTACTTGCAAAGATATGGTGTCAAATTTAAGTAAAAATTCAGTCACTTGTACATTTGGTGGGGGAAGTGGATTTGCTGGTAATCCCCCACAGTTCTAGTCTAGCCACCACCATCTTGTGTAATCCCCACCACTATGATCTAACCATCACCTTGTGGGGCCCAATCTTCATTCACTAATTTGAAGTTTTATATAAATGACTGCTATAAACCAAACTGCATCCTCCTCCAAATTCATAATTGCAGCCCCAACTAACCCCCAATGCGATCGTATTTGGGTGGGGCCTTTGGAAGGTGACTGGGTTTAGCTGAGGTCATGAGGGTGGAGCCCTAATGGGATCAGTGTTCTGATAAGAACATACACCAGCCGAAACTGGTTTGGCTCAGTGGATAGAGCATCAGCCTGTGGACTGAAGGGTCCCAGGTTCAATTCCGGTCAAGGGCATGTACCTTGGTTGCAGGCACATCCCCGGTGGGGGCTGTGCAGGAGGCAGCTGATCGATGTATCTCTCTCATCGATGTTTCTAACTCTCTATCCCTTTCTCTTCCTCTCTGTAAAAAATCAATTAAATATATTAAAAAACAAACAAACAAACAAAAAAAGAACAGACACCAGAGAACTCTCACTACTTCTCTCTCTCCCTCCACCAAGTGAGGACCCAGTGAGAAGCTGGTATCTGGCAAGGCAGAAAGAGGGCTCTCACCAGGACCCAGCATGCAGGCACGCTGTCCTCCAACCTCTAGCCTCCAAAACTTGGAAAAATCAGCGTCTGTAGTTTATGCCCCTGGGGAATCTGTTACTACTAAGACAATGACAATAGGTCCATAGGGTTGACCTATCAAAAGTTAATGGATTTTAAAGCAGGATTTAACTGACAATCTTTAAACTCCTAATGATTGACGACAAATTCCTGACATCTCTATTTAGCTGGCAAAATGTCTTCATTCACTCATCTGACAGGACAGCAAGCCTGTCTGTGTGCGGGCCTCAAGTCCAACACCAGAAACACCCACAGGAAAGTGCATCTCTCAAGCTCTCCGCCTGAACCCGGGCTCTGCTGCCCCCAGGAAGTAGCAGCCCAGTGCCCCCCCCCCCCCCCCCCCCGTGCTGGACATAATAAAAGTGGTGAGTACAGGGCAAGGAAGCTGACCTTGGCCCCCAGACCAGCTGGTCTACCATTAGTGGCTCTTCGCCATCTGTACAGCTCCCAACCCAAAACTTCAGCCCATCCCCATCATTTCCAAAGAGTACGACGACTAAGATTTCTTCTGTCTAGGTACCTAAATTTTGTTGGAATTAAAGTTTGCTTTTAAGTTTCCTCTGTTTAGAATAACTAAGTTAAAGGTCATTAAGGTTACACTGAATAAAACACATTTCTAATCTAAATGTCCCTTTCAGTTTAAAGTTTCAAAATGTTATAGATTTAAATCCCACTATTATTTCAGTAATTATTTTTGCACATTGTGCCCACTCAGTGCAAAGGCTTCTGGGAGATGACTGCAAAAGAACGCACACGGTCCAGAGCCCTCGAGTTGAGCCAACCCACTGCCAGAAATGGTGAAGACAGAAAGAGACTTAAGGATGCTCCAACCTCTGTGGCATTGCTCTGCACACTGCAAACAAGAAGCATCTTTGTTCTCAGGTGATGGTACAGCTCAGTGTTTACTCACAGTAGGGAGAAAGGGGAATGGTGTGTGGAGGGAAGAATCTGGAAAGGAAGAAAATGAAAGAAAACACTAACTCACAAACAAGACAAATGGGTAGTTAAGAAGGCTCACAAGTAATCTTAGAATGAGTGCGTGGACCACAGGTGGTCTTTGTGTAACCACAAGGTCTCCAGGCACCCTGCTGCTTGCTACTGAAGTGACCGCCCAAGGAGAGAAGGGGAGCAGACGTGTGAATTCCTGGGTGGAGGGCAGGAGCTGTGAACCTTTGGTGTGCAGGAGAAATACAAAGACAAGGTTTGGATCAGGTGGCCTGAGGAGAGAGGGCAGCATGTGAAGAGGGAGTGGGCTGAACTGTGGAGCGTTCCAGCAGTTAATGCAATAGTATGTGGACCTAGAAAGAAGGAGAGAAGGAAAAGTAGAAGAGAACAGAGTTTTACTTTGTGTCTGTGTCCCAGCTGCCTTAGGGAAGGACACATTTCAAAACAGATGCGGGCCCTGTTAAATGCTGCTGAGAAGTCAAAATAATGGAACTGAAAAAATACTTTGGACTTAGCATCATGGAGGTCCTAGTGCTGACATTTTCAACTACCAGCAGGCACTAAGGTCTCCATCTAAAGGGCTCAGAATGGGGGAAAACAGAATGTCGATCACTTCCCACCCGGTGACTTCCCAGTTAGTTCTAGATCCTCAGGATCAGGTTCCCAGAGCAGGTGCAGATAAACAACCCACCAGAACACAAGGACTAGCAGCACTTTTATTCCTTTATTATCTCACCTCTTTTTTGTCTGTCTTGGTTATTTTAATAACTAGTATATAACTTAGTAATTAGAAAAACCAGTGTCTGTATGTGTACAGACACGCCTTATATACAAACTTAGGAGAGTATGCTCAAACGTTGTTTCCTCCCTGGAGTGTGGAGGTAACTGCTTGACTCCCCACTTCTGAGCCTCAAAGAAAAGACAGGATAACATCAGTGCTATCTCTTTTGAATTTATGCATTTTACAAAGTGGGGTCATTCTAACTCAAATCTTGTAATTGAGGGAGACACCTTTCTACCTGGGTACCTTACATAAGTAAACACACTCCTACCTGCCCCGGGAAGAGTGGCCCCTGAAACAACTGGGCAGGGATGACACGAAGCAGCTGTGAAATCCAGGAGGCCTCCACCAGAATATCATGCACAATGTTACCTCAAACTGCCATCTCTTAGCACCCCAAAATGCTCTCAGGTCGCCCAAAAGACACAAGCATGCACTATCTCAGTAGGAACTGGAAACACCCACTGTCCTCTCAGGCTTCCTGAGGTGGCTCCCATACACCAAGAGCCCATCCTCTAAGACAGACAGACAGACAGACAACCAGGGTCCTTCAGATACTGCCCCACCAGAGTGGCCGAGGTCGGCTACCATGGTTACACCTCACACAGATGCAGAATGGATTTCATTACTTACTTGAAATTCATTTTCATTCTGAGCTTGTTCGGATCCCTCCTTATTACAGGACCTCTATGAATGAGAAAAAGTAAACACTTCCAGTGAGATGGGGAACAATCAGCAGACGCTACCTTTGCAACCACCAGAACAGCCAGGGTAACCAAACATCCCGGTTTAAAGAGTGATTCTCAGTCCACTGATGTCTAAACTGCACACCAGTGTCCAGCACCAGCACCAACACCTGAAGAAGCGCTCCGTTTCTTTATAGGAAAGGGATGTGCTGTTGAGACCAAGCAGCTGTGATTCTCAATCACTCTGGCGTGCCACTTCACAATTTCATTGCTGGAGGAAAGGCAACAGAGGGCGCTCTTCCAACAAGGCCTTCCATAGACACATGGTCAAGCCCAGTCTGCCCTAGTTAGCCAGGTGGCTCTTTACCTGGAGAAAGGACTTCTTTCAGCAAGAACAGGGAGCGCACACATGCCTGTGGCAAGCACAGAACTCACAGAGAAGAAAGCCCTGTGCAGGCAGGTGACCTGGCACAGAAATTGTGCAGATGAGCCTGCCAACCTGGTACTTTCAGACTAACTCTGCTTGTTCCTCTCAATATAAATGTGTCCTCCACCAAAAAGAGGTTTGTGCAAATTTAATCAAGTCTCTAAACTTATTTCACATATTAATATATGAAGGGATATTTTCACATCACTCTCCGCAATGAAATTGCAAATGACTGGTAACCAGGATTCTAGCAATAACAACAACTACATCATGAACCACCATCTTCCACTCTGCCTACATTCCTCCTTCATGGCCCAGACCATTTCTTCTCAAAGTAACCCCCACCCCAAGCGCTTTAAAACCTTCCAGCTATCTTCTAGCCAGGGCCTGGGGAAGCAAGTCATAAACTTCAGTGTCACGTCAAAAGTCTATACTCAAATATTGCCTCTAAAAATATGTTGTTAAAATTAAACTAAAGTCTGCTTATGTCAGACACAGAAGGAAGCCCATAAAGGAACCTCTTTAAAAATGTTAAGGGAAAAGATTCTTGAACACCCCATGAAAAACATACCTTTCCATTCCACAGCTTTATCAAAAATACCTGTACCAAGGGTAGAAAGTGTGGACAGGAAAAAAATGCCACGTTAAGCAACACCAGCTACTCTAGCACCGTTCAAAAAACCTAGTGATTTAAAGCAACAATCCCATCCATCATACACAGAAGTAACATTGCACAGACGTTTTAACATGTTTTATATAAACAGTATATGTTCTAGCTTACTGAACATAAAACAAAATAAATATTAATGTGCATGAAGCTATCTGCAAAGACTTGCACTTACATCGATAATGTATTTACCATACAGTTAAGCACATTTTGTATAAAGTACAGAAAATACAAATGCGATATAAAACATTTTGTGTAATTTGCATCTCTCTGGTGAAAAGGTGGTACAGGTTAAATCCCGTTACAATGAGAGCTACAAAAATGAAAATATTTTAGAAATACTTTTAGACCTCTGCTGATGGCTAGGTGTAAGATGTGATAAATCTTAGGAGGGAGTAATTAGGTATCATGAAAGCTTTAATCTAAAATACTCTCATGATTACACTGTTACTTTAGACTTGGTCTCCTCTCCCCGTGGCCTACAAGGTACTTATGAATATGGACACCATCTTTGATTTATGTCTTTCCCCAAAGCACCAAGTAAATCCTGGTGCTTGTACACTTTTAGGATGGCATGAATAAATAAACTTTCTGGCACCATGAAGTTCAAGGTGGCTAGCTCAAGGTGCAACCAGGTGATGAGCCGATAGTTATGGCAAACTCACATCCATGATTCCAGCAGTAAGAACACTGGCTACAGTGTTAATTGAAACACTGAATGGGATAGAAATGTCCCCAAAACATTATATCCTTTTGCTTTTTCTCCCCAAGGAAAGTTAAGCATAAAGGAAGTTCTATTATCTCTAATATCTGATACTTTGTAGGGAAAACTTGAAGACAAATAAGGAACTTAGATATCTTACTGAAATTTGTTGTAACTGGATTTGACCTGTACAGAGTTCTAAATGACTATGGTTATTCCTAGGTTGTTATTACTCAAACTGTATCTTCTTAGATACAGTCAATGGATTATCAAGTTAACAGAAGTCCCTTTTCCTTGTCTAATGGTGCTCTCAAAAGCAAGTGACTCCATCCAAAGTTAGAACTGGTTTAGTTTCCAAGGCCATGACTTTTGAACATGTTAGCAACCATTAAGTGAAAAAAACTTCCCCACCCTGCCCACCCCGTCCACCCCCAAATGCATGCATTACTGCTGCCATAAGAACACCATCACGAAGGTAAGATGGACTTCTGCCATAGTCAACCTTCGGTTCTGTTTCCTCAGTACAGAATGCTCAGGTTCCCTCAAACCTGGGGATGATCCAGGAAACCTCAAAACAAGAAGACATTCATGAAAAGGTGAGAGAAGAGGCCTCTTCCTGAGGTAAGCCAAGAAGAGAGACTCAAAGGTCAGAGACGTTTCTGTCCTGGAAGACAGTAAGTAAAATATACCTTGGAATCTGTGGTTTTTACTTCAGAGGAAAAAAATTATCTGACGATGTAAAATATAATGTAAAAAATTTAACATGACTTCAATATTTTTGCCAACTAACTTGCACATTCATAAAAATTAGCTTTTATAAGCTATAAAACAAAGCTGAGAAGTTATATTTATTAGAAATTTGAACACTGACTGGTTATTTAATATTAAATAATTACTAATATTTTTAAATGTGAACATTATTCTGATCATCTGTTTAAAAATCACCTTAGATACAGACTGAAACTTTCATGGAAGAAACAGAATAACCCTGGAGAATGAATGTGGGGAAAGAGGAAAGAAGACTGGTCAGAGGGGAAGATGTAGTTGGGGACTTGGATTTCATTATACTCTACGGGCTACTTTTGCTACATCTGAAGTTTTCCATAATAAAAAGTTTATAAAAGAAACAATGAAATTTTAAGACTTAAGAAGTTATAATGCATCAAGTAGACACCTAATTCTATGAATATACTAAAAACCACTGAATCATACACTTTAAATAGATAAAGATGTTACTATAAAAAAGACACCCAGCGATAGTTAAAAATATACTGCCACTGGCTTCCTTCCATCTTCCTCATTCTTTTCTTACTATTTTGGTTTTCAGAGAATGTATAAGTATTCATTATAATCCATGTATTCATTAGACTGTGATGTAGGAAATAAAAGACTAAAATGGTAGCAATAATAATAAAACGGTATGGTTTACATTTTGCTTTAATGTTACAAAAGATTTTAAAAGCTGAAAGAGATTGTGATTGGATGTTGAAATTTAAAACCCAAATTCCTAAAAGTTTAAATTGTAAGATGAGAGAATAAAGGACTTTCATTCTTTTTTGGAGCGGGTTATTTTGTTAAAGCTTCACTCAAGGATATTTTTCCATTGATTTTTAGAGAGAGTGGAAGTGAGGGGCAGAGACAGAGAGAGAAAACCATCATGTGAGAGAGACAAATCGATTGATTGCCTCCCGCATATGCCTCAACCAGGTCAGGGATCAAACCTGCGACTGAGGTATGTGCTGTGACTGTAAATTGAACCAGGGACCCTTCAACCCACAGGCCGACACTCTATCCACTGAGCCAAACCAGAGGGGCAGGACTCCCATTTTCCACTTCACATACTTCCATACCTCAACAAGCGCTTACAAGTATATGTTACTTTTATAATAAATACATTTGGCTCAAGGTTCCCAATGTTGCTTTGTCTGACAAAAATCCCATTTAAAAGGCTTTTGAATTTTAAAGATAACCATGAAAAAAGTAAATGTTCATATTACAGGTTATTAGTTTTCAAAATGTTTTATTTAGTGATTTGCAGAGATAAAAATCCACTGGTAATAAAATATCTTTAGGAGCTGGGATAAGAAAATACCACTTGATTGAATTGTCATATATAATTTTAGGATTCAAAAATGTCCTACTTTGCCAAAACCGGTTTGGCTCAGTGGATAGAGCGTTGGCCTGCGGACTGAAAGGTCCCAGGTTCGATTTCGGTCAAGGGCATGTACCGTGGATGCAGGCACATCCCCAGTAGGGGGTGTGCAAGAGGCAGCTGGTCGATGATTCTCTCATCGATGTTTCTAACTTTCTATCCCTCTCTCTTCCTCTCTATAAAAAAATCAATAAAATATATTTTTTTAAATGTCCTACTTTAAGTTACCTAATGTTTCACTATCTAATCATTTTATTACTTTAAATTTGTTTAAGCCATTGGGCAAGATTAGCTCTTATCAGGGGCCAGTTCTTAACAAAAGGTTCCTCTAATGGTGAGAGAATCAGCTTTATGACTAGACTACTTTAATACAACCAGAAAATTTGTGAGACTAAACCAAGCAGCACTTGGTTTTCCCCAGAGTCTGTGTATGTGTATCTATAAATAAATTAGTCCCAGTGGCATGCAGTGGCATACAGCTACCCAAATGTCATTTGTACTACCTGAAACATTTATCTTCAAAATATCTTTAAAGATCCAATACTGCTGAGCGGCTGGCGGGGCTGGCTGGGAGAAGTGATGAGTCAGCTACAAAGAAGGACATGTCATCAATAGTGTAATAAACCCAAAATGCTACCTAAGAAATCAAATCATCATCAACTATAGATAATGTCATAAGGAGGCAGCCACTATGTTAAATACAATGATGGCTACAGAGATTTTTTTTTTAGATACAAATAAGAGTGTTTTATAGAAACATGGAAGACATTCTCTTCTTCCTAATAGCTCTTTCCCATCAAAAAAATAACTTAATGGACTGTCTCTTTTAAAGGCTATCGCAATATGATGTTGGTTGTGGCCTTTAAAAATGCTTTGGACCCTATGCTTTGGACCCCTAGCCAGTTTGGCTCAGTGGATAGAGCATCGGCCTGCGGACTGAAAAGTCCCAGGTTCGATTTCGGTCAAGGGCACATTGTCCAGGTTGTGGGCTCGATTCTTAATAGGGGGCTTGCAGGAGGCAGTCGATCAATGATTCTCTCTCATCATTAATGTTTCTCTCTCTCTCTCCCTCTCTTTTTGAAATCAATAAAATCAATAAAAATATATATTTTTAAAAGTGCTTTGGTATCCAGAAATGAGTGAAGAAAGAATAATCCAAATGTTAAGCTAGATTCAACCTCTAGGGCATCTTAAGACGTGGTCCAAGAAAATCCTCCCTTCTCTCCATTGGCCTGGGATTATACTTGTGAGCTGAGTCCTACCTAACCCACGCCCAGACTCTCATATTCACCCTGAGAATAACAGCTGTTCGTCCTCTTCTGAACGCTCAGTGACACAGAACCTGGAATGACATGGGCTTCTTTACTGTGAGTCTGCAACGCTAAAGACTTCTAGGATTCACCCGGTTTCTTACCACACTCAAGTCTCCAGGAGAGAAAAGATTCTCAGCACAGGGATGGCACCTGTCACCATGCCTGTAAATAGGAACTAAATTCCTCTCTGCTGAGCTCGGGTGGAAAAAGCTTGAGAATTGCAACTCCACAGAAGTTACAGCAGTCATACAGCTCTTTCCACTAAAATCCTGCAGCCCTCTTTCTTCTTAATATTATCATGATCCCTAACCTTCCTTCTTCCAGGATTTCTAGGAGTTTTCCAGTGTTATTATATTTTCTATGTAAATTATTGCTTTTAAGGTTTCTTACAGCATTTCCTGAAAATATTTTACAGAACATATTTAAATGTTAAGATGACAATGCAATGATTTAAAATAGAGCCTTTGTGATTATTTAATGAGTATACATGAATTATGATCATTTAGACAGACAAGTTCTAATATTTTACGGTAGTCTCTAGAGTATCTTAAATTATCCCAAGGAACATTCTTTGGAATTTTGTAAAATTGGGTGACTTGATGAACATCAACAGGAGACTAGAACTTGTACAGACAAAGCCAATAAAGACAGGTGAGTAGCTCTTGGTAAAGAGGCTCCTTTTAGGGCCTTCCCAAGCTGTGTCTGACCAGGGGAATCAGCTGCCCAGGACTCCTGAGGCTTGGAGGTGAAAGTACCTTCAGCATACACAGCCCAAGGGCTGACTTGGAAGCAACCTGTTTCCAGGGGGAGAGAGTGCCCTGGCTCCTCAGGCCAGTGGACGCTTCCACACTGGATCAGCACTGCTGAGCTTGATAAAGCTACAGGGACCCACCACAGACATGGAAAAGGATACTAACTGATCAGACAAGGAAGAGAGTTCGTTTACAACTAACTCTGACCAAAACCTCAATATAATGCTAAGTAATATGAAGGAAGAAGATTAACATTTCAATTGATTTCTCAGGCTGAGGCCCATAAATTTCTAAAATAACTGAATGTCTGTCATTTTCTACTGAGGAAACAGAAGAAGGGAATCTGATTTACCTTGGACAAAAACAAAGCAAAACCCCTTAAAAAATAAAAAGTGAAATATTCGATATATAATATTCTGACATCTTAATCACTGAACCTCTTTAAAACACAGCACAAACTGTAGCTGGTGCTACTTAACAAAAGCATTACAACTTTCTTTTTAAAAAGCATTTCTTGGAACCAAGAACTAAAAGAAGGAAATTAAAGCTGTAGAGAATGCTCCGACTTCAGAGGACTCATACTATACCGTGAATCGTGTCTGTCACCTGGAAACCAGAGTGCTCCAGGCACGATCGCATGGACAAGCCTGCAGCAGAGAACACATGCACATACAGCTAAAGTGGTACATTACCCCAATGCCCTCATGCCACCCAACACAAAGACATTCCTTCCCAAGAGGGGTGGGCTGCGCTCACATCATCGTTCCAGGGCTAGAAATCTGTATTGGTTCATGCTATAAATCTCAAACATGATTTAAGACCAGCAAGACAAAGACACTTTGTATATGTCAAAATTAGACACAGTTGAGCGTGGTTGATTTAGTTATCAAAAGAAGGCACCAAAGCAGGTATGGAAGGACTACAGATCATAATTTGGTGACTATCTTTGTCGAGTACCAGCTAGAAGAAATATTGGGTGGACTAAATGGGAATACAAAAGTAGAAAAAAAGTTTGATTTCTGAGAGGTAAGTTTAACTATCTTAGAGACAGATATAATTACAGCACACTCAAAGTACAGTGACATTTTTATTTTATTTTAACGCAGAATAAACACAACTTAAACTTATGATAACCCTAGTTCAGAGTATTCAGTTACCAGGGACATGACTTTCAGTCACTTGGTACAAAGTGGGGCTCTTTGTGAAGGGGCCTCAGTCACACTGTCTGCACAGTAAAGGAGACCTTAGTCACCTTTTCCATTTCTCAGGAGCCAATAATTTACTATTAACTATCTATAGGCTGTTCTATATTTTACTGTGGGCTAACTTTTCATTAAACTGGGGTTAACAGGAAACCGGGAAGAGTACATTTTGTTTTCTGCATTCAAAAAAGACCTTGTACCAAATTTTAATCTTTTGAATCATTAACACATATCTGCGTTGTGCCTTGATATCTTTAATTGTATTATGGTTAGTACTCAAACAAGCACTAATATTAGCCTTCTATTACTCAAAAAAACAAAGCATTTCCCAGACAACACTCGAGAGATCGTTGATGTATATTATAAACATCCATGCCTGTGAGACCGTTCAAAACGGTGAGGCCAAATCTCTCCATTCATGCACAGAAGGGATTGGCTCAGCACAGTCACTGTTCTAACAGAAGAAGGGACAAAGCAATCCTCTGAGACTTCCGCCAACTGGCACAGGTTACATTGAATGAACAATACGTACTGACATTTGTGTCTTCCACAATTCATGATAAATAAGCAAACTGGTTATTTGTAATCAGCCAAACTTGCTTCTCTGAAAAGGCTGCTACTGGATGCTGCAGAGCACTGTTCCTTCCCAGTATCAGAAAGGAAAAAAATCAAGTTACATTTATAGCTAATTTTATCATGTCAAGCTCTTTTCTAGCAATGACATTTCTTACCACAGGGCAAAGTTAAACTAGTATTTCTTCTCAAAACTCCTATTAAGCCCAAAACAAAACAAAACAAACCACCCTACTTTAAGTTAGGGGAAATTTTATAGTTGAATTCAATTTTCATTGACTACACAGCAAATGTAAATAACCTCTTCCTCATTAAAATTAGAGCTAGTCTGAGAAATAGACACTAAATTATATTGACATGTATTATTTTAAGATTACACTAATATTTTTATATTTAATAATTCCCTATAAATAATATTTTGTACAGCTGGTTTTCAAAACTGTGTTTCTTTTATTTATATTCTCGAATGGACCCATTCTTTTCCTTGTCTAACACAGAACTTTTAATAAGCCCCTTTTAATGAACACAAATCCTAAATAAGATCTTCAAAGACATAATTAGGAAGTCTGCTTATGGCTCATCTTATACAAAAATAAGGGACAAAAACTGGGCTTTAGACCAATTGGAAGGTTTTACCTTGGCTTTCTGCTACTTAACCCTTAGTGAACTGCACCAAAACAGCAGCCATTTCCCTGCCACTATGGAAATAAAGGAAGTTAGACATCTCACAACACCAAAGTAAGGAGAAACAAAAAAGTTGAGAAATATCTCATTATTTTAAACCAAGTCATTTGTAAATGACTATAAATGTAAATCAAAGATTTCTATTTATTTATTTTATTGTCATAGAGATTAAAAATGTCAAAAGCTTAAAACAAGGAGAAAGGGGGGAAAGAGACACACTAAACTAAACTAGTCTATCATATAATTAAGCAAAACAACAAAGTATTATGAGAAAATACATATTATGTACAGTCATCAATTAAAATTTTTAAAGGAAGGAGCTTATTTTAATCCACCTCAAAAGGATGCTACAACTGCATTTATATAGCTGATTTAGGTTATACCAAGTATATTTCCATAAATGCACAATCATATATAGAGATGTGTGTGCTTCCATCTAACAGAAAGTAAAAAAGGCAAGTATAATATTTGCACTGTACTATATTAAACTCTGCCTTCAGCTATATCTCTCTTTTTAAATTGTATTTATTTATTTATTTATTTATTTATTTATTTATTGCTATATCTCTTAATGCCAATCCTGACAAGTTACTGTCATTTCTGGCAATTTTGTGATTGTTTTGGGAAGAAAAGTGTCATTGTAGATTATATCTCTCCTTCCCTTATAGGCCAGATTCAAGGAATTGATAAGATATCAGAAAAATTTAAATTGAGTTAAAAATATTTGGAAAAGAATTTAAGTTCATGATAAAATCCCTGATAGTGTTGTGAAAGTTCAACTTTTAAAACACATAACAACTGCTGTCTGGCCCTCCTCTGTCTGGCTCCTCAGTCTACCTCTGCTTTCCTTCTCTCTTACCGTGGTCTTGTCTGGGAGTCCCTGCATTTCCCCTCTTAGTGTTGTCAAAAGTAGTCTGAATGTCTGAAAGTCTAATTGGCAACAAGTGCCCCTGATAAACCCTGAAGAACCTGGGAACCAAAAATATTTAAATTTGAAGCTGTACGTTTCATAATTTTACAAGGTTCAAACTTTAATTTCTTTTTTTTTTTTAAAGTACTTAAACTAAGGACTCAATAAAGTAATTATGATTTCCACCTATGAGGCAAAGAAAGTTTTTTTCCCCAAAGAAAATGAGTTTATTGTCTAGTAAGTAAATCATGAGACTGTCAACACGGGCTTATTACCCACCCTGTCAGATACTCCAGGCATAGTTTGCAGCTATCATCAGTAGATGTAGTTTCAGAAATGGAAAATAAATTTGTCTAATAAAAATATAATCAAGAAACTAAATGTAGAGTATCCCCCTACAAATTAGAACTGTATGTAAAATATAATCCATTCTATTAGTTTGGTAAGAGTTAATTCCATGTTAAGTGGCTTCAACTATTCTGCTCTTTATTTTCAGAGTTACCCAATAGTCTATTTTACCCCTTAAAAACAAATAGGAACATAGAATTCTGTTAAAACAAATTCTATTTCCAGACATTTCTATAGTACTTAAATATTTACTATAATGTAATAGTCCTAGGCTGCTAAGACATTTAAAAAGACAACATACCAACTACTGACCGTGAATCTCTGTCAGGGAAAGTCACAGGCTGTGTTGCAGCTGGCTCTTACCAAGTGACCTCCCAGTAAGGCAGCACCTTCTAGAGCTGGGCTGTCTGATGCAATAGCCACCAGCTACACGTGACTACTTCCATTTAAGTTAATTAACATTAAATACAATTTAAAAGTTCATTTCTTGATCGTACTTGCCACATTTTAAGCATTAAATCAGCCACATGCAGCTGGTGACCAGCATCCTGGATAGCACAGATCCAGAGCATCTGCCTCCCTCCGTCATCACATCTCTGCTCTAGACAGAGCACAGGGCTTGCCGCCTCGCTTAGTCTAGCACCTAGAGGAGTGTGGAGTGCACACTTATTGATTTTAAATATTCTTTTTATTGGTTTGAGAGAGAAACAGCACTCTGTTGTTCCACTGATTTATGAATTCATTGGTTGTTTCTTGTATGTGCCCTGGCTGGGGATCATACCCACACCTTGTTGTTTCGGGATGATGCTCCAACCAACTGAGCTAGCCTGCCAGAGTCTGAGTATACATTTAAAACACTCCTGTTTAAATTTCAAATAGAAATGAAAGCCTCATAAATCAGATTTAAACAATAGTCTTCTATCACATGCAATTCCAATGGCTGGTTATTAAAGTGTTTAAAAGTATTGCTTAAATGAAAGCACACAAAAACAAACAGAAATGGGGCTTGTTACAGAATGGGAAAGTCTTCAAAGAAAGTGGCTAAAGACTGACTTTATTAAAAGGGCCAAAAGGACATCAATTGGATATTTCAAAAACTGTGATATGAAACTGCAACTTGATTAAATTAAAAAAACAAACTGCATGGCAAACAGAAGAATCTTTTCTGCTTGTGCATTGTCAGGGTCAAGGTCAGCTGCAATTCAGCTGTAAATACCTAACTGTAAATGGCCTCAGATTTCCTCAGCAAAGTGCACACAATCTCACAGCAGACTAACTTGTTTCCAACTCTTTCAGTCTAACCACTTTCACAGCTTGTCAAGGTCAAGGAAAAATTATCCAGTGAAAAGATTCAAATTATGACAAATTTTTAATTAATTAACATATAAAGTGCCAATCTTAATTATTAATATTTCTAAACATAATCAAATTATCATAGATATGGACTTGACCTGCTATTTAGATTGAGCTGAGACTAGTGTTCTAAAAATTATATTCTCCATTTTACAAAGATAAAAAATAGGCCCTTCCAAAGAGGATTTAAATGAGTATCAAAATTCTACCATAGAAATATATCCATCAAATATTTGTATATGTGGTCAGTAAAATGGGAAACTCACGGTATTAAAAATAGTTTTAAAATCCAGACATTTGGGATATCCTATACTAGATTAAGACAATTCAACAAATAAGGTACTTTAATTAAAATCAGAATAAATTATTTTAAAGTAATATAAAAATTAGGCAAGATTGTAAATCTAACAAATTTAAAGTTTTAAAGAAATCTCCAAGGAGGCAGTTAATAAACGCCACTTCCCTGAGGTCTGCCACTGGGACCACCCTGTAAAACCTGTGATCATGCTATGAAAACACCTTCTCCACATCAGAAGTTCACAGCCTAAGTCTGAGCTGAAAATCCGAGCATCATCAGGCACTTTTTAAGATTTAACCAACATTATACATTCTGTGGATATAAAGCTAGGAATGTTTGCACTAGTTTCCTAATAAATAATAGGTAAAAACAGGAATTCACTTAGAATAGAAACAAAAGCCAAGCTGTACAGCCCAATTAAAATAAAAGTAACATATTAAAATAGATTTAGTAACACCACTAAAACATTTAAAATCTCTTCCCACGTAGTTTAGGAAAGAAGATTAAAACTGTTAACAGGCCCCTCCCATCCCTAAGCAGCCCAGGAACTCACCATCTTTAAAATCGCACCATACAGGCGTAGGAGCACTTTCCGAGGCTCGTCACCAACGGTGGCCACAGTGTCGGGTAAGGAGCACAGGAACAGCATGTTACTGAGGCCACCTCTGTGAGAAATAAGAGGATGGTAAATACCTGCATTCTGAAGTCAACTAAGTTACTCTCCTTGGATAACTACAATGGATGAGAGTGAGGACCCCACAAGCACTGTTCTCATTAAGTCTTCATTCATTCTCTCAAGATACTTGCAACATAAATGATTAACTCCACAGTTTTCAGATCAATTCCATGAGTCACATTAAAAACTAGAGGCCTGGTGCACAAATTCGTGCACCATTGGGATCCCTTGGCTTGACCTGCGGGATCAGGCCAAAATCGGCTCTCTGACAACCCCTGAGGGGTTCCAGATTGCGATAGGGCACAGGCCAGACCAAGGAACCTCACAGGTGCACGGTGAGGGCTGGGGAGGGACACAGGAGGTTGGGAAGGGACCATGGCTCCAGGGTGTGAATGGCCTGTCTCATTCAGTCCCAATCAACCGGACCCTAGCAGCAAACTAACCTACCAGTTGGAGCATGTACCCCTGGTGGTCAGTGCATGTCATAGTGAGCGGTTAAGCAGCCCTAACGTATCATTAGCATATTATACTTTGATTGGTTGAATGGACGACCAGACACTTAGCATATTAGGCTTCTATTATATAAGATAGGCAAACCCTTCCCAGCCAGTGTGGATCACTGGTTGAGTGTCTGCCTATGAAACAGGAGGTCATGGTTCAATTCCCAGTCAGAGCACATGACCGGGCTGTGGGCTAGATTCCCAGTACAGGGGGTGTGCAAGAGGCAGTCCATTGATGATTTTTCTCTCATCACTGATTTTTCTCTCTCTCCTCCCTTTCTGAAATAAAAAATATATATACTTAAAAAAACAAAAACAGGCAAATCCCCAATCTGTCCTTCTAGATTAGTGTTGGGGGAGAAGTTTTTTTTTTTTTTTAAACGCATGTGTGTCCTACACATGGCACTGGCCTCTGGAGAATGACAAGGACCAGGAGTACTCTCTCCAGCACTGGCAATGGGGAATCCCAGATGCAGACCTTCAACCCCACATTCTTTTATGACTCCAAACTGCCATCACAGCAGATTCCACTTCCTCCAGAACTTTCCATTTGAAGTACAGTTCCAAGACCTACCCTCTTCCATGCCTACGTCAGTAAAAATTTCTCAACCAATTTTGGTTAACAAGCCTTTTAAAAACCTGCAACATTAAGTGATTCTTGGAGCATTCAGAGGAAATGGAAGATCTCAATACCCTAACCCTTCCACCTTGACTAGTGAAGATAAGAAACAAGTTGCAGGGCTCACTCAAACAGGAAGGAATAAGCCGTAAGGACAAATCACCTGCCTGGGTTGGAAATGGCTGGGTACAGAAGGCAGCTAGCTAATGCAGAGATTGGAATTAAATTGCAGAATACAAAATACCATGCAATCAGCAATTACAGACAAGAGACACCTCACCTCTATTAACTTCAGAGTCACTAAATCCTAACTAGTCAATAAGTCTTAAGGAATCTATACTAATAAAAGAGTAATATATTAATTAGGGCAGACATCTTCTGGACATCCATCCAGACAAAGCCTCAGCAGCTACGAGGCCCGGGGCTCACGGCAGCCATGAGCCCGGAGGCTGCGAGGCCTGGGGCTCAGACCTCCCAGCCGCTGTGGCCAGCAGTGGCAGCAGCAATGGGGTGATGGGAGTAGTGCCTTCCACTGATCAGACCGATCACCTCCTATAGAGGGAGACCAGACTGCGGCTTAGGCCCGCTCCCTACAGGAGTCCCTAAGCCATCAGCAGGACATCCTCTGAGGGCTACCAGATTGTGAGGGGGCAGGTCAGGTTGAGAGACCCCTCCCTCCAGTGCACCAATTTTTGTGCACCAGGCCTCCAGTCTCTATATATAAAAGCCTAAGTGACTGTTACAACCAAACAACCAGAACAACCAGTTGACCAGTTGCTATGACATGCACTGACCACCAGGGGGAATATGCTCAAGACAGGAGTGGTCAGTGCACTCCCACAGCCAAACTCCCATGGCTCCTCCCCCTGGCCAGCCAAGCTCCCAAAATCCTTCCTCCTCTTTCCTTGGCTGGCCGGCCCCTGATAGGCCTTGGTCGCTGGCCAGGCCGAGGGATCCCACCTGTGCATGAATTCAGACACTGGGCTCTAGTTATTACCTAAGTACAGCATTCTGTTGGAAGCTAGGGTAATACAAAACCGAAATAGGATCTGATCCCTGCCCTCAATAAATGTCCACTCTGATTAAGAAAGCAGACAAAAAACTATAAGACAGAGTTCAAAATCAGGGGATAGTTTGCAACTATGTGCTTTAGCACATTCTGAGTCTAAATCTGCCTGTCAGATGCATAGATATTGGATGGCAGTATATACCCAACTTTTGTACAAGAAATTACCAGCAAATTGAACCACAGCTTTCTAGTATAACATCCCCAGTCAGGGAGCCACCAGCCTCATTCTTTGTTCCATCAGTGGATAGTCCGGCCTAGTCAAGATATAATGCCAAAAGTAAGGCTAAAATACAAAGCAAATCTACATTACCCCATGCCCAATTATGTAGGGATTTGTAAGCTTACAATGACAAGCACTTTCAAGAAATACAAAGCAGCCCTAGCCAGTTTGGCTCAGTGGATAGAGCACTGGCCTGCAAACTGAAAGGGCCCTGGCTTGATTCCAGTCAAGGGCACATATCTAGGTAGTGGGCTCGATCTCTAGTGGGGAACGTGTGGGAGGCAGCCAATCAATGATTCTCATCACTGATATTTCTTTCTCTCCCTCTCCCTTCCTTTCTAAAATCAATAAAAAAAATAAAAGGGCCCTAGCCAGTTTGGCTCATTGAATAGAGCATCAGCCTGTGGACTGAAGGGTCCTGGGTTGGATTGCGGTCAAGGGCAAATGCCCGGGTTATGGGCTTGATCTCTAGTATGAGGCATGCAGGAGGTAACTGATCAATTATTCACTCTCATCACTGATGTTTCTATCTCTCCCTCTCCCTTCCTCTCTGAAACCAATAAAAATATATTTAAAAAAATAAGCAAATAAAAATAAAAGAATGCAAGGTAAGACAGAACACTTCAACTTGTGTAGGGAGGTAAGATAACGGGAATTTTTTTTGTCTGGAGGTTATTAATGTTGCCACATGAACGTCAGTCTAACAACTCTGACAGTTCTGCTCCCGTGGCAGATATTCACCTCCCTTTCCTTGCTAGAACCCAGGCTTATTCAGCCAGGAAGTGCCCTGTATCAAAACTATACTTAGCAGATACTTTTACAGCTAGGTGGGCCCATGCTACCAAGTGTTGGCAAATGTAAAAGGCCTGTGACTTCTGGGAAATCAACATAAGACAAGTTCCCACTTTGCCCCTCTCTCTTCCCTACCCTCCATCCTGCTGTCTGAAACAAGAAAATGATGGTGTGTCAACTGCTGAGCTACTGTCTCTGAGCTCCAAACCCATCTGTTTCTTGCTGTGATGCGGACCAGGGCTACCCCAGTTCCACATGCTCCCCAATGGGTGTGGGCAGTGGGGCCCTGTGGCACTGGAGGGGCCCGGAAGGCAGAAGAGGGAGAAGGTGTGTTGCTTCCTGTTCCTGATGGCACTGCAGTGGCAACACGTCAGCCGAGCCATGGCAGCTGTTCCAGAACACCTTCTCACAGGTACCATTTCAGAGGTCAGAGCTCTGGCTTCCCAGGGACGCTTCTCACTGTGAGATACCAGCAATAGCCAAGCAGTGCCTGAATCCTAATCCTGTGGGGCCCCTCCCCAGAACTTCTAGATTCTGATAACTCTGACCTCTTCCCTTTGCTTCTCCAAGGCCCGGAGTGGGGCTGCTTCATGCAATTAATTAATTTAATCACTTCTACCTTTTTTAGTTCCCTCCACACCTGTTCACCCAGTTCCCTATATTAAATTCTCTATGTCAAAGTACCTAGTATTAGTCTAGTTTTTTTGCAAGAGCCTGACTGGCACATATGACCAGAGATTTCGCAGCTTCTTGGATTACAGAATAAGGGCCACATCCTAGGAATGCAGAGGAGTTGGCTGGAAGGAGCCTGTATCCCCATCTAGCCTGTGAGCTTCCAGACTGGCCCGGCCTGCTGGCTCTGGAGCTCTCACAGAGGAAAATACATTTCTATGTGGTTTAAGCTTCTGTTACTCTGGAGTTTTCTGTTATAAGTACTAACTGATAGAGCTTATCACCATATCCACTAACTTGAGTCCTTTCAATCTGGAAACTCCTCCTTCTCTGCTCACAAAAACTACCTACCATTTAAGACCAAGTTCAAAGTCCAACCTCCACAAGAAGCTTTTGCCATCTTCCCTGCTAGCTCCTTGAAGGCCAGGGTAACGTCTACCTTCAATTTTTAAGGCTCAATGGCCTCCAAATTGTGGCTGCTCAATAATGATTTTCCAAAAATGTCAACAAACAGCAGCACTCTTGTCCCACTAAGTCTCTTTTCCAAACTCCTCCCTGCTGTTTGAAAACGGCCTTATAGTGCCCTCTAATAGAACTGGCAAGTAGTCTTAGCTCCCTAGTTAGACTGTAAGCTCCCATCTTCCTGTGGAAGGCATCATGCTGAGAGAAAGACCACAGGCTTCAGAGCCAGGGAGCCTGGCATTCAAATCCCACTTCTGCCACTTAGCTGTGCAATCGTGGGCACATCACTACTAGTAAACCTCTCCGACCCTCAAATCCCCTCCTCTATAAAGAGTAGGACTTCATTAGTCATTATAAGGGCTCAGAGTAATGAAGTATTTGAAAAGAATTAACTTATTTCATCCTCCCAACAATCCTCCGGGTGGACACTGGAATTGCCCCATTTTATAGATAAGGAAATTGAGGCACATAGCAAGGAAGTGACGAAGCCAGGATTCAAATGCAGGTGTATGGCTCCAGGGTCCTTGCTTTTAACTCTGATGCCACAGACACAAGAGAGAAAGCTAAACATGGTACCAAGTGCAGTGGACAGCAAGAGCCTTACATCAAGACTAGTCTGTACAAACCTGCACAAATGTCTTCATTTCCTACAGCTGCCGTTACATATGACCGAAAACTTATGGCTTAAAACAGCAAATTTACTACCTTTCAGTTCTGGAGTTCAAATGCCTGAAAAAGGTCTGGAGCTAAATCAAGGTGTCAGCAGAGCTGCACATCAAAAGTATATCCTACATTTCAGGAAACATACACAAAACTAAAAACAGACTCTGATTGAGCTAATGACTTTCAAAGGATGGATAGGGGTTATTAAGGGGAATGTGAAGTTAATGTTTAATGGGCACAGAGATTCAGTTTGGAAGCACAGAAACATTCTTAAGAAGGATGATGGTAACAGTGACACAACATGAGTGTACTTAATGCCACTGACCAGTACACTTAAAAATGGTTGGAATTGTAATCCATTTTATTATGTGCATATTTACCACAATTTTTAAAAAAAGGAATATATCACTGATATGCTATAACATGGATGATACTTAAAATACACACACACAAAAATCATATGCATTCCATTCATAAGAAATGTCCAGAACTAGGAAGTCAATAAAGACAGAAGTCAGGTTAGTGAGTGCGTAGGACCAGGGAGGCAGGAGGCTAAAGGGGATAGAGTTTCTCTTGAAGGTGATGAAAATGTTGTAAAACTGATTGTGGTGATGGTTGCATGTATCGGTGGGTATTCTAAAAACCACTAAATTGTACGCTTTAAATGGGTGAATTGTGGTATGTGAATTATATTTCAATAGTTGTTTGTTTTTTAAATAAGAAAACTGACTTTTTCCTACGTAATGAGTTTAAGCTACTAAAAAACCTGAATGTGCTTCCACAGAAACAATGGTCCGGATGTAAATAAAAGTCAAATTTAAGAGTTTTTTCAGCAGCTTAAGAGAAAGCAATCAGAGTACCTGGAAGCCTTCACAAGAGTTAAGGATCTATTTCCCCCAAGGCCAGTTAGTTGTCTACCCCAGTTAAGGAGGAAGAGGAAGATAAGGGAACTCAAGGTTCTAGTATCCCCATCCCCCCACAGCAAGCAAGTGGAAAAGCAGGCGGAAGGTGCAGTGACAGAGAACAGAGGATACAAGGACCCTCAACCTTTCTTTTCAACTGGGGGCAGAGCATGTGCAGAGCTATCCGAACTGCTTTGCAGCTCCAGTCACAGCCAATAAGGGCTTCTGGCTCCCAAGCAACAGGACAAGCATTAGTTAAAAGTCCTAGTTCTCCTTCCTGTCACATCCTCTTGAGAGCTCAGTCAACAAGGAGAGCAAACAGATGAGCTACTGTTCTAAGTTGTGTAACTCCATTCAAAGTTTATCCCCGTACTCCTAAGGAAGGAAGGCAGGCAGGCCAAGCCTGGCCAGAAACAGGCCCACAACCTGGAAATCCTTTTTTATATTATCTGTAGCCTCTGTTGCTCAATAGGCTTTAGTAGGAGGAAGTAAACCATTAACTATGTTTTAGTGACAATCAAAATAAAAGGTCACCATTATGGATGATGCAAACTGTGAAAACCATCCAGAAATAAGCCAGTTATCAATGAGCCAAATAAAATGACTAGGAACAAGGAGATATTAGGAAAATATGCCACAGAAATGATAGCAAAAATCTAACAGCCCAATTTATGGCATAATTTGTCAAGATTATCTGCCCAAGGCCCTGGCGGTTACGGTAACTCTGTTGGTTCGAGTGTTGTCCCGATCCAAGGTTGTGGGTTCAATCCCTGGTCAGAGCACATACAGGAATCAATCAATAAATGCATCAATAATGCAACAACAAATCAATGTTTCTCCCTATTTCCCTCTTCCTCTCTCTAAAACCTATTTGAAGAAGAAAACAAAATGGATTATCTGGCCCTGGAATTCTCAAGGATTTCAAAGAATTGTGAACTCAAACTACAAACTTTATCATCTGGCAGGGACAGCTTTATAATAAACAGACATGTCATAATTAAATTTAGGAGGCACAACATACTCATGAAGTAAATAAAATGAAAAATAACACACTCATTTCACATACAACACATGTAAGTGACACATGATGGAAACTGAAGAGCAGTCACTGCTGGGAATTCTAACAGGCATGCCTCCCTGGACCTAGCTGAGCGCTTCACCAGCCTCACCCCACTTCTTTATAGATTACTGATCAGATATAAAAATAAGCTTTTCAACTTCTCTTTATATCAGCTAATCAAGAATTAACTTAAACTCCTGGCTGGGTGGCTCAGCTGGAGCATCATTCCATACACTAAAAGGTTGCAAGTTCAATCTCCGGTCTTTCTGTCTTGACCCACAACTCCTTCCTTCCTCTTTCCCCTCCCACTTCCTCTCTCTCTAAATATCAATGAACTAGTCCTGGGATGAGGATTTAAAATAAGAAATAAGAATAAGGAAAATTTCCAGCAAATTGCGCTCCAGTTCATTGAAACCTACCTGCAAATTTCCTTCTTCTGTTTATGTCTGGGCCTCCTCTGCCCCGAATTTCCTGATCTAGCCCTTTAAAAAGCCAAAATGTTTTTCATTCATAGCAATTTATAAGAAGAACACATTTTTTTTTTTCGGTGACTTTTCCATCCTTCAACTTCAGCGAAAGTTCTGGATTTAGCAAACTTTATTGTTTTCTTCCCCCACTCGTCTTTCTCCCCTGATCCAGAACCTACAGCACAATCCTTCCACAAGTCCACTACCTCAGTGATTACCTTGTCTTACTCAGTAAAGCCGCTGGGAAAACTTGTTACCTATACCCAGGGCAAACCCTTAAAACCCCCAAATAAGGCAAGATTAAAATTTAATCAAGTTCCTCTTAATTTGCTACTAGGTCACTGCAAGTCAAACAGTTTAACATCAGCATAAGTACAACTGATTTCAAAACTTAATGGCAATTTGTAGATTTTTCAAGAAGTAAAAGAGACTTTTTCCCCTATGAGGCAAGTGAAGAAATACCCTTCATTTCAGAGGCCTGTCTGCTCACCAAAAGGCACGGCTGTGTTTCACCTGGGAAGCCGAAGTTGGAAGGAATTCTCCCCCTTGAACAGATAATAAGAAAAACCCAAGTGCAATGTGAGGAACCAGAGGAAGGTGGCTGTGCCTAAAATACGATCCTGCCACCTCCCCGCTTTCTAATGTTCCACCCCTCAGGATGGAACGCCACAGCACAGCCTGACCAGCCACGATGCTATAGGGGCAAGATGTCATTGTGGTCTGTAACACATACGAAGGAAGCAAAGGTCCCTTCACAAATCCCTACAGACTGTTAACACCTTACCCAAAACACTGAATACTGTCATCGGGTGTTGGCTATGACACTATTAACTGGTTGCTCTGAAAAGTTCACATGGACTGTAACTATATTCCATATGTCTACCTGTAAAAGGAAGCTAAATCTAAGACAATGTCATTAAAACCTTCTTAGTCCCAAGAAAAAAGGAATATTCTGGTAGATGTGAAGTATTCCAGCTGTATCATGTGACCCACTTGAACCCATCAGCACTTGTGAATGTCACCTTCTAGGCTTCAAGCACCAGCTTTTGAAAGGAAGCAGTTGGTAATTCTGCTGAAGCCAAGCGTGGACTCCAGCGACCAGGCAGCGTGCGGGGCGAGGAGCTACAGCTACCAGGCAGCGTGCGGGGCCATGTCTTGGAGCTCCATGTCTTGGAGCTCGTGTACGTATTTACATCCAGGAGAGGCTTCAATGTTTGCAACTTATCTCACAAAAAGTGTTTCCAAGGATACGAGTAACATACAATTTACCCCCTTAACCATGTTTAAGTGTACAGTTATATATTCACATTTCTGTACAACTATCCATCTCCATAATGCTTTATCTTGTAAAACGAAAAGGCTGTATCTATTTAACACAAATTCCCTTTTCTCTCCCTCCCCCAGCCTTTGGAATCAACAGTCTACTTTGTTTCCATTTATCTGACTACTCTGGGGACCTCACAGAAGTCAATACAATATTTGTCCTTCTGTGTCTGGCTTATTTTACTTAGCATAAAGTCCTTAAGGTTCATCTATGTTGTAGGTATGAGAATATCCTCTTTTAAGGCTGAATAATATTCCACTATATGTAAATGTCACCTCTGCTTATCCATTCATCCATCAAAAACATCTAGATATATTTTGCCTCGCCACTGTGGCTAAGTGATTGAGCACTGACCTATGAACCAGGAGTCACAGTTCAATTCCTGGTTTGATTCCCGTTAGAGCACGTGCCTGGATTGCAGGCTTGATCCCCAGGCGGCCTGCAGGAGGCAGCCAATCAATGATTCTCTCATCATTGATGTTTCTATTTCTCTCTCCCTCTCTCAAATCAGTAAGAATATATATATATAAACAAAACAAGTTTATACATATCCCAATCATCTGGGAAAGAATTCATGTCTGGCTGAGACAGCTCAATGCTCAATGACAAATCCAAGAAACCACCTGCTCCAAAGAAATCTTTAACAAAGAGATTTTCTTCTGCTAAGTTATCTGGTTTGCACCTAACCAACAAAAATGGCATTGAAACCACTGCAAACTGTACATTAAGTCACAGGCATCGAGTCCAGCACACATACTAGGTCTTCCTAGAGGTTAGGCCGCAGGGATGGGCAAACTTTTTGACTCGAGGGCCA
Source organism: Vespertilio murinus (assembly GCA_963924515.1). Lineage (NCBI taxonomy): Eukaryota > Metazoa > Chordata > Mammalia > Chiroptera > Vespertilionidae > Vespertilio > Vespertilio murinus. The sequence continues at coordinate 165,927,945 of OZ004709.1, read as the reverse complement.
CAATGGGTTCTTAAACTGGACCGGAGGCCGGAACAAAAGCAACCTGATCATCTGGCACTCTCCTCTTGGGCTGCTGGTGAAGGAGCGGAGGGGAGAGCAAGAGAAGCAGGCTGGATAGAACAGCCGAACGGGCCGGATCCGTTTGCGCACGGCTGCCCTAGAGGTTAGGGACTGGACCCAGGAGTTCCAAGACCATCATCTAAAAGTCGAAATGACTAAAGAGCCTGGCTGCTGTGGCTGTGGGTGAGTGTCAACCTATGAACCAGGTCACAGTTCAATTCCTGGTCAGGGTACATGCTCTGGTTGTGGGCTCAATGCCTAGTATGGGGCATGCAGGAGACAGTCAATCAATGATTCTCTATCATCACTGATGTCTCTTTCTCTTTCCCTCTCCCTTCCTCTCTGAAATGAATAAAAATATGCATTTTTTAAAAATTCACAACATAAAGTGTCTCAGCAGAAAAACAATCCTCAAGTCCAAAGGACTAGCTATACAGAAAATAGAAGGAAATATAACACCAAAACAGCTACTTAATTTAGGTTGCAAATGAACAAGAAAAACTTTAGGATTTTTGGAAAATATCTTCTACTCATCTAAAACTCAACTTGAAACAACCACAGCTCAGGTAAATAAAAAATACTTCAGTTGAATGACAGCATCAATACGGGGTAATCAGAAATAGGTGCCTTAACCCCAAGCCCGGAGGCCCAGTTAACCGAGCAGGCCTTGCCCAGCTGGTGTTCTCAGTGGTTGAGGTCGAGGTTCAGTTCCCAGAGAGAGCACATGCGCAGGATGCAGCTCTGTCCCCGTGGGGGGATGTGCAGGAGGCAGCTGATAGGTGATTCTCTCTCATCATTGGTGTTTCTACCTCTCTCCCCCTCTCTCTGAAATCAATTAAAAACATATTTAAAAAACAAAAAGCAGGCCTTTGCTGGCTCTTTGGGCAAGTTACTCAGTGCCTCCAACCCTGTTTTCTCAGCATAATATAAGGTATCTGACAGGGATTTATGTGAAGATTACATGATAATGTTGGCTGCTAATTATTAGCACCAACCACAAAGCAAAGGTTAATCTTTAGGAGTATGGCCAGATGGATGAAAGAGGAAGGCTCCATCTTCAGTCCTCTATTCCAAGGCTGTCCAACCTCAGTGCTGTTGACATTTGGGGCCCAATAATTCTTTCTTAGGGGAAGAGGAGGGGCTGTCCTGTGCTGCTAGCTGTGGAGGAACCAGGAAGGAGAACATGGGCAGCAGTCAGAGCTGGACAATCCAAGGGACTAAACTGGAAAAAAATAAAAACAAAACCCTCCTGGAACAGACAAGCAATTGAGCAAGGTTATAATATACAAAATTTAATATACAAAAGTCAATCGCTTTCTTACATACACACCAGCAGTGAACAAGTGGAAAGTGAAATGAAAAAAAACCCTCAATTAAGGGATTATTATTTAAACACCTTTTGGTTTTCTTTTCTCTGCCCTTTGACTCACTGCTCATAAACATTAGCCGTGAGAGAGGCCAGAGGCACAGAAAGGAAGTGAAGCTCAGTCAATTTTGCTGCATTTGCAGCTCCGGCGAAAGACTGGGCACAGAAAAGGAATCAAATGACTAAAATTGGATTTGGGGACTATTGGTGGCAGCCGGCCAGTTGCTAGATCCTGCCCTCAACCTGGTCAGCCATGTAAGAGAAAATTCGCAGGAAAAAAAAAAGACATCCGTGTAAAGGTCTAAACAGAAGGATGCACACTAAAATGTTAAATGGGCATCCCATGGGAACAGAGCGGAGACAAAAAATCAAGGGGGTCTTTATGTTTTCCTGTTACGCGTGAATATGCACACTTAGACTTTTTTTTTAAATTAAATTTAAATTTTAAAACGTTTAACCGTAAAATAACGGGGGTAGGAGGGAGATTCCTTCTACTTCACCCCCAGTGGTTTTTGGAGCCACACCTCCTAATTTGGTTTGAACAGTGTTGGGGGGAATGAGCAACCCGAATAAATGACCCTTTCAAAGAGGGGGGGCGGGGGGAATCCAATCGTAGACTCAAGGAACTGGAAGTAAAAGTTACCAAGTGATTTTTTTTTTTCTTAAGCCAGTCATAACACCCCTCCTTCATCTAAGGCCCTAAACCGCAAAGGAACTTTCTAGACACAGTTTAAGCTTCTGAACGACATGTACTACTTTGTGGACCGAACGGTATTGTTCTCCTCGGAAGAGACCTGCTTTCCCACGAAGCAAAAAAAAAAAAAAAAACACTTTTTTTTTTTCTTTTCTCAAAAGCCTGCCTCTTGGAAGGTCTTGGCGGCCGCGGCGGGGCCTGTTTCGCGAGATTTGGCTTGGGCTTCACAAGCGTCCGGGAAAGGTGGCTCCCCGCCGGCCCCCGCCCGCCCGCCCGCCCGGCCGCCCGGCCGGCGTCACCTGACCGGCTAGCGGCTGGCCACGTCCACCCCGCCGCCCGCCCGCCCGCCACCGACCTGATGATACTGATGTGAAACTGGTCCTCGCGGAGGCCGCGCCAGGCGCCGGGCAGGAACTCCTTGCACCACAGATAGGCCCGGCGCCGCGTCCGGGGCTCCGGCTGCTCGTCGGCGGGCGGCGCGGGCGGCGGCGGCGGCGGGGGCAGCGCCAGCGGGGGCTGCCGGCCGCCCAGCTGCTTGGACTCCAGGTCGCTGGCGGCGTCGCGCTGCTGCCCCACGCCGGGCGCCGGGGTCGCGCTGCCGCTGCCGCAGCTCAGCAGCAGCCCGAGCGGCGAGGGCTCCGCCTCGCCCCCGTTGCAGAACTTGGTCTTCATGCCGGGCAGGCGGCTGAGGAGGCGCGGGCGGCCGAGGCGCGAGAAGGGGAGGTTCAGGGTCCGGCCGGGAGTGGCGGCCGCTCGCCCGCTCGCAGACGGTCGGGCCAGGGGGCGGCGGCGGTTGGGGGCGCGCCGGGCTGGGCTCGGAAGGCGGCGGCGGCGGCGGCGGCGGCGGCGGCGGCGGCGCGGAGACGGCGGGAGGCGGGAGGCGTGTGGCGGAGGCGCGGCGGCGGCAGCGGCGGCGGCGGCGGCTGCGTTCGGCTGGCCCTGCTGTCCACGGCGCTCGCTCCTATACCGCGGCCGCCGCACGAGGAGCGCCGCCCGCGTCACAGCCCGCCCTCGAGCTCGCCGCTGATTGGTCGCCGCCCGACGGCCCGGCGCGTCACAACCGCCAACGCCCTGGACACGCCGCCTCCCCATTGGCTGCGGCGCCGCCCCCGCCAGGGGCGCTGCGACCGCGGGGGGCGGGGCCTGCGCGGAGGGCGGGGCGTGGCGGCGGCGGCGGCGGGGCTCGTGCGGATGGAGAGGGGCGAGCGAAGCCCTCGGCGCCCGGGGAGGGGGCTGGGGCGGGGCGGGGGCGGCCGCCGGACTTGGGGTTCGGGCTTTGGGCTTGGATTTGGAGGCCGAAATTCTCCTGGGACCCTCCCGGACTCCCAGGACATTAGGGGCCGGGGCCGGGGCCGGGCGGGGGTCTGGCTGGAAGCTCACGCCCGGAGCCTGGCTTCTCTTTCCGCGTGACCTTGGGACGAGGCACCCAGGTCTGCAGCTCCGTGGGTGTGTTTTCTTTTAAAAAAATACGCTTTTTGCGAGGCGCGGCCACGCCCCTTCCAAGCCGGAGCCGGAGGAAGGATTGTCTCGAGATCGGAAACCAACCGAGGCCCGAAAGAGGGGCGAGAAGGGACCGGTTCCAGGCCGCACAGCCGGCCCAGCCCTCGGGGGCCTCCTGCAGCCTCAGTTTCCCTGTCTGTGGCGCTGAGGGCGCCGGGGCCTACATGCTCTGGGCCGGCGGGCGGGCGGGGTGGCATCCCGCAGCAGGGTCGTCTCCGCCGCCGCCGGGACTCTGGCCAAAGGTGAGCGCCACGGGGCCGCTGGCTTTGTGGACGCCGCCCCGCCCACCCCGGCGCTGGGGCCGCCGCGTGACCGTGACTAACGCACCTTTGCCCGCGGTGGGGAACCAGGGCCCCTGCCCGGCCCCCCCCCCCCCATTGGCCACTCTCCGCCCCCGTGGCCCCTCACTGCCTCTTTGGGGTACAGATAAGAATAGAAATTACAGATTCTGTTTTACGGGATGTGAGCTGGGACAAGATGTTTCCCCGGCTGCTTGGGGAAATTCAGCACCTGACGCACAGGAAATGGCTTCTTGGTAGGAATTTGCCAGTCTGCTCCAGCAGAAATCTCTTTCTACGTAGTGTTTACTTGGCTGAGCTTGGTACGAGGAAAAAAAAATGGTCTTACTGAAAGAAAGGGTTATCGCGAAAGGGAGCTTTTTAACTGGACAGCTTTGGAGGTTGCACTATATGGAGCCGGGAGCACCCCGGGTTTAGGAGGGAGGTGCCGTTGGGAGCCCCGTTGGATGTTTGGAAAGCTGAGAAATCAAGGTCTCCAGTCTGGCCATTTAGATAAGGTGGCCAAGGACTTTGTCTAAAAATACCAGCCTGCGGGGAGGTGGGGCCTTGCATTGCCCGCCCTCCCATTGCACCCTGGCACAGGCCCGGTCATCTCTGAGGAATGCTAGAAATCTGGGCAGGAGGAAGGGACACCAGAAGTATGGGTTGGGCCTCTTTCTCATTGGCAATGACTTGTTCTGGTGTCTGCTGGTTTGGTCTGTTAGAACCCATACCGGCGCCTTTATGGGCTGCAATTCCCTATGGGGGTAAGAGGTTACCTAATTAAAGATGTTGGGAAAGTTTTATCTGCAATTGCTTCCATTCCATTTAATAGATGCTGAGACTCGGAGGCTGAGAGCCTTGGCCAAAGTCCGAGGCGAAGGGAGCGGCGAGGCTGGTGCCCTGGCTCCGTCTGTGAGGTGCTTTGCGTCCACAGGGATACGAAACTTCCTTCTATGTAGTCAGCCTGAAGTCAGCGTCCACCCGCGGTGCTGGGCAAAACCCCCAATCCTGAGGCTGAGGATGCTTGGCATATAGGAATGCTAAAATAATAGGTTTCACACGAAAAAGGAGTAATTCTGCCAGTGAAAGTGGGGGGTGTTTGAGAGGGTTGGAGAGGCTGAGGAGGAATCCAGCAGGCAGTCCGGAGCGCCTGCTGTTCACAGCTGCCTCCTCTGAGGAGGTGTAATGAGGGCCAGGTCTGGGACACAGGCCTCGGGAAAAGTGATGGTCGTGCACTGTTTTTCCAAAAGGAGGAATCTAGAGAGATAAATACGCTCAGGACTCAAGCTAGCAGCCCCGTTCCCAAGACTTTCTCCCAAGAAAACAAGTCCTCCGAAGCACAAAGCCCCATGCAGAAAATGGCCTGTTCCCCGTTGTCTCCAATTGGAGAAACGGCAAACAGCTCCAATGCGGAGCCCGCCGTGTTGGTGTGTCGGACAGGACGTCACGGTGGCCAGGTTGAAGTTGGTAGGAAGGATGTATTTTCCACATATTTCTCGAGTGCCAGCCATGACACTTGGCAGCACTGTGTCTACAAAAGAACACCCAAACCTATGGAAAACTAAGAATTTGCCCCGGCCGGGTATGTCAGTTGGTTAGAGCATGGTCCCGCCTAAGCCAAGATTGTAGGTCCAGTCACCAGCAGGGCACATGCAAGAATCAACCAGTGAATGCTGAGATAAGAGGAACAGCAAGATTGATGTTTCTCTTGCTCTTGTCCTTTCTCTCTCTCATTAAAAAACCAATAATTTGTTTGAGACATGCCCCAAACAAGATCTCAATGGATTGGACTGAAGAGATGCTCCCCAGAAGGGCAGTTTGGCAGCTCATGTTATACATTAGAATCAAAGAAAACAGGGAGGGTCACAAGAAATCCATTGGTGGTAGGTTGAGGGGGTGGGAGAAAGGAAGCAAGGATTCTATCTCTAGGATTGGATAGAAGGCAAAATGGAGGGACACATGCTTCTTACACACCGATAGTTACAGGACAGTTAACATTTACAGCAGAGAGAAAATATGCAGGCAGCAAGATAACAAGGAGGAAATGAGTGGTCTGTGCTCTGGTGGTGGTGGTGGTGCCTGAGGGATCTGGAAAAGAAAATTGCTCTGACAGTCCAAAGGTGTGTTATCCTGGGTGCATGAGGACGGTGGACAGGGCTCATTAAGGTGAAGATTGGCCTTTGCTGAGGCAGCTCTGGGCTTGGATGGGACTACCCGCCACCACCCGCCCAGCTAGGAATCTGTGGCTGTTCGGTTTGATCAAGCCGCCGAATTGATCCCCATCTTCCGGGAGCTGGCTTTTCCGGTCATTGCACTATGCACACTCCCTTTGCTGGGACCACATTTCGTTCTCTCCCCCTGGGTATGCATAAAGAAGTCTGCCCAGAAAAAGCCTGCCAAAAGTCCTTTAAAAGCTGAGGACTCGCCAAAACCGGTTTGGCTCAGTGGATAGAGCGTCGGCCTGTGGACTGAAAGGTCCCAGGTTCGATTCCAGTCAAGGGCATGTACCTTGGTCGTGGGCACATCTCCAGTTGGGGGTGTGCAGGAGGCAGCTGATCAATGATTCTCATGTTTCTATCTCCCTTCGTCTCTGTAAAAAATCAATAAAATACATATTTTTTTAAAAAAGCTGAGGACTCCCTGTCACTGGGTGCTGGAGCCATCCAGGCTCAGCCACCCGGTGTGGATGATCCAGTAAATTCATAATTCCTCCCATTCTGGCCCCTGCATGTTCCTCCTCCTAGAATAGTAATGCTGATCCCCCCTCCACACACACACACACACTCACACACACACACACACACACACACACTCACACTGCCACCCTCTTCCTCTCCCCTCACCCTCCTGGGTTTGTTTATTGTGAATTGTCTGTCTCCTTCCCAGAGACTGGAGCCTCCAGGAGCCGGGGGACTTTGCACATCTTGTTCTCTACCACAGTGCCCGGAGGCCCTGGTATCTGTAGGCACTCAGAAATATTTGCCGAATGGATGACTTTGGGCTGAGCCTCAGCTTCCCGAACTGTAAAACAGGGATCCGTCCCCAGGGCACAGGGTTGTGTGAGGGGAGGATGAGAGGGTGTGTGCAATGCCTGCGGGAAGCGCCCCGTGTTGCTGCTACATGGTACGCTCAGGGCACAGCATCTGCCAGTGGCTGGCATTTGGTAATGAATAATGCACACACTTGTAGCAACTCAGCCTGGGAGGGCAATGTTGTGTAAGAAAGTAACTCAAACTGGAACGTACGTTCTGATCAGTAGGATGTTGACATTTGGAAGGAAGTGGACCAGACCCAGAGAGAAATTTGCTAGGTACCGCACAGGGGGAGAGGGTGTCCATGATAAAGCTTTTCTTCTAGGACATGAGAAAACATTTCCAAAAGCTCTTTGACGCCGAATTCTGAGCAGACACGCTATGGGTGGTGAGCCTCAGGAACCGGGGAGGGGAGAGGTTGAGAAGTCCCTAGCGTTCCTGCAGAATGGTTCCTTTGCTCTGGCCTGAGGGTATCCTCGGGGCCAAAAGATAGACCAGGGGCCTCCGCCAGGGTGGAGAGGGGTCTACCCATGGGCCCCAGCACTGCCACTACCTCCAATTGCAAGGCCTGTTCTGAAGAAGGGCTTTGTAAGTCTGCCAACCCCCAAATGGAGGGACCACTTGTCCAGCACTGTGCCAGCCCTTTAGCCAGATCCAGCATCTTCGCACGTCCGTGGCGAGAGTGAGCTGAGTGTGGTCAGCACGCGCCTCTCAGGCGAGAGGGCTGCAGCCATTTGTCCAAAGCAGGCAGCTGGTGAGGGCCGAACCCGGGGACCCACCAGGGTTCCCCCCTCTGGATGCGGGAGCCTCGTCCTTCTGCACCAGAAGCACCTTTGGAGGTTCACGGGGAGCGGCAGAAGCAGAGCCCGGCGGCGGGCGGTGCTCACCCTTCCTCCCAGGCTGCACCCCGGACCCGGTGCCCCACTTCAGTTCTGAGCCTTAAAATATTGATGCGAGCACAGAGAGGCCAACGGGCTGAAACCCTACATGCTGGGGATTGGGTTACAGCCCTGCCAGCAGAGGGACAGGCTTCTGGCCCCAGGGTTGGTCCCGCCCCACGATCTGGCTAGAGACTGAGCCCGCCCAGCAGCTTCCTGGGTGTCTCTGAGCCCAAGGGTGATCTTGGTTGGTGGCCTCACTGCCTAGGGGAGTCACAGGTAGAGCATGAAAGCAGGTGACTTGAATGCCCACAGGTCGTGTGGTAAGTGGATGGGACAGGTCCTCCCCCTGGCCCATTTGCAGGGAGCCTGACCATAGCATCAAGGGCAAACCCCTGCGTTTGGAGCTTTTGCCTCCGCCCCCTGTGTGGCCGATGAGAAACTAACAGAGCCACTATACTACCATATTACTAAAACCAGGTAGATGAGGTATGAGGAAACGATTCCATTCTTGCTTTAACTGGCCTGGGAAATTGAACTCGAATTTCTCGGTTGTGCACCAGCGCCTGGAGCTACGTATGTAAATTCTAGAGATGTCCCCGTGAGGAACTTGTGGAAGGATGTTCACATGTCCCGACCACCTGACATCTAGTGTCCAGATCCCTGGTCATCTAGGCCCCGGAAGATTCTAGGGGATCGCCATCTCCAGCCAACCCAGAGGAGAAGAATGCAGGGCTGGTTCTGCCTGTGGGTGAAAAAGGGGGCCTCAGGCTAAACCCGACAAGCTCAGGGGAGGCCCACCTGGCAGCCTCCAAGCGCGGAGGCCAGGAGGCACCGCCTCGGATGGTCTGAAATGAGAACTCCTAACTAAGCAGGTCGTGGCAGGTAGTCTTGTCTTTATCCAGGATCTTCCCGGACAGAGGTCAGCCTTTATCTTAACGGAGCCCGCCTATTGTCTGTTTGCAGCTCGGACAGCATACCTCTGGAATGTCAGGGCAATTTCCTTTCTCTCCGGGCACAACCGGAGCACCAGAGGGGGTGGGGATCACAAATCGCCTCACTGTTGCTGTGCTAACTGCTGACTGTCAACTCTGCTGTGCCCCGCAATGTACAGACCCGCGTGCCTGTTCCTTTACTTTTTCTCCATCCCAGAGATGGCCCAGCTGTGCTTTCTCCCGCCTCCCTCCTCCACCGTCATGTAACCCCTTATGCCCTCACTTTTGGTTCTGATGCCATCTAACTAGGCAGAGGGGACGATGTGGAGGCAGTGGAGACAGGGGGGAAGGGGAATGAAAGAGAAGAGGAGGTGACTTTGGAAGCTCTGCCATATCCTGGGAGACTCTGGCCAACTTTTTCCCCAGCTCAGCTGTCCCAGGGAGAAGGAATCTGGCCCGACAGGATTCCTGAGCCGCTCCCCTGACGGTGAGAGGCTGCAGTGGGCCCAGGGCAGCAGCATGTGGGGGAGTCCGGAGATCCGGGGTACGAGTAGGGCCTGCTCCGGGAGGGGTCCTGGGACCCCAGACCTCCCTCCGCACCACGACCTCTAGGGAGCATTCCTGTCAATGACGGGGCCTCCCTAACCTACAAGTCTGCCCCAGGCCCCCACACGCGGCTTGGGACCTGGTGGGAGTCACCCCCAAATGCTCTGTTGGGAGCAGCCAACAGCGTTACCGGTTTCCTTCCACAGGGTGACGGAGCCGCTTTGGCCATCAGAGCGTCGTCCACCGCGGGGCAAAGAAGGAACTGCCTGAAGCCGTGAGTCGCTAGCCAAGCCGCTAGCCGGGTCGGCATGTTCTCCCCGGAGCCAGGCCTCCCACGGAGGCCAGCACCTGCGCAGCCCTTCCCCAACGCTGCAAGCCCCCAGCCTCGGCTGTCCTGGCTGCCTGCGTCCACTCTCCCCGTCTCTCTCCCGCCTCCAGGTCCTGCCCATCGTAGGTGGGCAGTGGATGTTTGAATGCACGAGGGGACTGAGGTCAGGGCACCGGCAGCCTGACTGCTAATCCCGGTCCACCACTTCTTCCCTCTCTAGCACCGGAGAGGCTGCTGGCTGAGGCCTCGGTGCCTCTGGTCCTTCGGGTGGTTGATAAGATTCATTAAAAACCAGAGCTCAGCCTTAGCCGGTTTGGCTCAGTGGCTAGAGCTTCGGCCTGCGGACTAAAGGGTTCCAGGTTCGATTCCGGCGAAGGGCACGTGCAGGGCACATGCCGGGTTGTAGGCTCGATCCCCCCCCCCTCTCCAGCAGGGGTGTGCAGGCGGCAGCCAATCAATGATCCTCTCTCATCGTTAATGTTTCTATCTATCTCTCTTCCTTCCTCTCTGAAATCAGTGAAAAAATATATATTTAAGGAAAAAAAGAAAATGGTTCCTTGAATGTTAAAAAATAAAAAATAAAGTAACAGAATTCAGAGAGTACATTTGTAGCTCTGACCTGGCTTTATTAAAGGATTTGAGGAAAGATGAAGAAAGGAAATGGAGTACCGACAGCCAAGCTACAAAAATCAGCGTAGGCAGAAACACGAGGGAAATGGTTTTATTTAACTGCGCTGAGGACTTGATCTTTTTAGTTGGGCGGCAATGCTGGCAGATGCAGAGACCTGTGGCCCAGAGGGGGCAGCATGGGAGACCCCACAGGCTCAGCGGGCTGCGTGGCAGGACTGAGAAGCTCAGTGAGCAAACGTAACCTCAGAGGATGGTCTGACCACAAATTCCTCACTGAGCAGGTCATGGCAGGCCATCATGTGTAGCTCAAGCTCTGCTGTGAGCCCTGACCATGGCTCTCCCGCCTCGAGGAAAACACGCCTTCCAATTGTCAGAGTGGGTTTCTTTTCCAGGTCCCTCAGGGCACCACCGCCTGCCCGGAGCACAGACCACAGGGCACAGACCACGGAGCACAGACCACAGGGCACAGACCACAGAGCACAGGCCACGGGACACAGGCCACGGGACACAGGCCACGGGGCACAGACCACGGATGCCTTGCTGTCATCTCACTGCCCGCGTGCCATTGCTAGGCGCTGTCGATGTGAAATGTTAACTATCTCGTGCTCACCAATGGAAAAGAAGTATGTCTTTCTCCCTCTTATCTTTTATCTAATTGTAGGCATTTCCTTTCTTTCCTTCCTTTGCTTTCTCCCGCCGGTCAATCTACCACGAACGGGTTTCACGTGACCCTCCTCCTGTTTCCTCCTTGGATGAAATGTATAAAATGAGCTGCAATACCGCCGTTCTCCAGAGCATTTTCTCAGTCTGCTGAGATTTTGCTTTGGGCATGTCCTCAAAAATCTGGCTCTGCCGAAACCGGTTTGGCTCAGTGGTAGAGCGTCAGTCTGCGGACTGAAAGGTCCCGGGTTCGATTCCAGTCAAGACATGTACACTGGTTTCAGGCACATCCCCGGTTGGGGGTGTGCAGGAGGCGGCTAGTCGATGTTTCTCTCTCATTGACGTTTCTAGTTCTCTATCTCTCTCCCTTCCTCTCTGTAAAATATCAATACAATATATTTTTTAAAAAGAAGTATATAAAAATAATCTGGCTCTGATAAATTCTTTATTTGTTTTTCTTCCCTTTCTTTTTCTTTTCCTTTTTTTTTTCCTGCACAGGCTCATGAAATATATCCTCACCCAAGGGTATTTTTTCCCACTGATTTTCAGGTAAGGAGGGAGAGAGGGAGAGAAACGTCAATGTGAGAGAGACTCGTTGGCTGAGCCTGAAAGAGGCAGGGATGGAACCTGCAACACAGATACTTGCACCTGATGGGGAATCCAACTGAAGATCCCTCGGTGCACGGACCCTGACCCACACTGGCCAGGGCCTTTCATTCGTTTTTAAGCCATTGATTATACAGAGCCATCTCTCAGGACTCTTTTCCTCCCACTTAGGAAATTGGATTGCACCCTGAGGGATGACAATGCCACGGTCGCTGGCTCATCATCTAGGACACAAATAAATACTTAATTGCCCGACACTTTACTGAACACAGAGCAAGATTAAGCACCTTTGCCTTCGTGGTCCAGAGGGAAGCAGGAGCCCAGGGATGGGAAGATGTGCCCCCCCCTCCTTAGTGTCCCCCCCACTTCCGTCCCCCGCGGTCCTGTCTTGCTGTGGGAAGGCTGAGCCGGGTCCTCGCAGTTGCCAGAGCCTTGGATGCGTCATCCCACCCCCGAGCTTGGTGCAATGTTTGCCCATCTTCCTCTTCCTTCTTTTGTTCCCGACCTTCCTGTTGTTGAGCCGCTTCTTGTTGTTTTTTTCAATTACAGTTTACATTCAATATCATTCTGTATTCGTTTCGGCTCCGTGGCTCCTTTGACCTCCGATGTTGTCTGTTCCCCAATCGGGCCAAGCTCCCAATTTCCCGTGCCCATCTTGCCACACGCTGTCCTAGGTGCCCGTTTGGGGTGGCAGCTTCCGGGCTCCGCGGGGGCCGCGTTCGGAGAGAGTGGAGAGGGCGAAGGGTTTCCCCGGAGGCCGGGCCTGGGGGGTCAGCGAGAAGCTGGTGTTCCTCCAAGAAGAGTCCTCTTCTCTCCTGATCTTTATCCTCCCCCTCCTCCCCCTTCCCCCCATCAATGCTCTCCATCTTCTAAGCCAGCCGTGGGCAAACTACGGCCCACGGGCCAGATCCGGCCCGTTCGGCTGTTCTATCCGGCCCTCGGAGACGAAAGAGCGGAGAGTTCTCTTGCTCTCCCCTCCGCTCCTTCACCAGCAGCCCAAGAGGAGAGTGCCAGCATGGTCAGGTTGCCTTTGTTCCGGCCCTCCGGTCCAGTTTAAGAACCCATGGTGGCCCTCGAGTCAAAAAGTTTGCCCACCCCTGTAGCTGATACCAGTCCAACTGCAAAGGTGAAGGAGGCCACGCTCACAGACACGCTCCCCGTCTGCGTGGCCACTTTCCACGGGGTTTCAGTGCAGACGGCCTGTGCGCCGCCTCCTCCTGCCGCCTGTGTGCCCCCAGGTCGCCCATCTTTGAGATGCCAGGGCCGCAGCCCCGGGGCTGGGCCGGGCCGTGGGGAGCTGGCTCAGGGTCACTCTCAGCTGTTCTGAGTCTGGGCACCTCAGCCTGGACCCCATGATCGCACTGGCCCCGGAGTTAAGTAGCTTGAAGGGTGCTCGAGGGCACACAGGTGACCTGGCCCCGGGCTTGGCTGGCTTCCTGGGGAGCGCTCCCCGGGAGGCAGGCGCCACCAGCACTTGGGGTGGTGGAAGACCCTCTCCTAACTCTCCTCTGGGCTGAACAGCCGAAACGAAACGTTGCCACGTTCTGGAGCCTTCTCGCAAGCCCGGTCCCCCCAACAGCTTCCCTCGGACTCCCTCTCTGATGAGGGGGGGGCAACCCGCTCCCTTCATCTCTCCTTGGATGCCTTCCCCAGTGGGAGACATTCCGATCCCATAAAGACAAACCTCCTTTTTAATTTAAAACAGATTTTTTTTTCTTTAAGAAAAATGTTGACCAGAAAGGTTGGGAAATACTAAAAAGAAGAAGAAAATCCTGTCAGGCAGAGATCATGTGGACACGGACGTTTGCTGCACTTCCTCCCAGTCTCTCTGGGTCACTGGCTTTGGATAATGTATCTTGCTCTCCCTTCTTCCCCCCCCCTTAAAATTATTTCATTGGGGCCGAAGCCGGTTTGGCTCAGTGGTAGAGCGTCGGTCTGTGGACTGAAAGGTCCCGGGTTCGATTCCGGTCAGGGGCATGTATCGACGTTTCTAGCTCTCTATCTCTTTCCCTTCTTCTCTGTAAAAAATCAATAAAATATATATTTTTAAAAAAATTATTTTGTTGGGGAGCATTTGGGATGTTGCTCCCTGACATGTGTCTTCAGTTTGGCTCAAATAAACTCTTTCAAAAATTCTCTTTAAAAAATGATATTGTTGCATCAACAAAAGTTGACAGAGTGCCCTGGCCGGTGCGCTCAGTGGTTACGGCGTCGGCCGGTGCCCTGAAGGGTTTCCAGTTTGATTCGTGGTCAGGGGGACGCACCGGACCTGAGCTGCGGGTTCAAGCTCCAGCCCTGTTCGGAGCAAGTTGGGCAGGCAACCAATCGGTGTGTCTCTCTCACATCGATGTTCTCTCTCTCTCTCTCTCTCCTACACTCCCACCCTCCCTCTACTCTCTCTAAAAAGCAATGAAGATTAATAAAAAGGAAAAAAGTAGGCGGCGGGATGGGCAGTTGGAAAGAGAGCCCCCCCCCAGGCAGGTAGAGGAGAGGGCACTCAGTGGAGCGGACACGGGATTCGCTGAACAAGGCTTCCCAGCTTCCTGGAGGTCGGAAACGTCTCATAACCAAGTGTGGAGAGAGAGTGGTGTGAGCATGCCTTTGTTAGGAACCTTCAGTTGCCCTCCTGTTCATATACCAGCAGCAGGCATGCGTGAAGGATGCCCAGGAATACCATTCACAAACACCGTCCACAAACTGTCCACAAACACTGTTCACAAACACCATTCACAAACACTATTCACAAACACCGTTCACAAGCACTGTTCACAAACACTGTTCACAAGCACTGTTCACAAACACTGTTCACAATCACTGTGCACAAACACCGTTCACAAATAAACGCCCGCACAGGGACACACAGACGCCCGTCGTGAGTACCAGGAACTCAATCCTGCATTCCTGTGCTTTCCGATTTCCAAGCCCGGCGGGGGCTGCCTGCCTTTCATGCCCCCCCCCCCAGCTCTTCCAATGGCTTTGCGAGCCCCTCCGTGCCTGGGTTCAGTGCCTCGACGTGAAGTCCTGTTTTTTCTGGCTGAACCGAGCCTGGAACAGGTAAGTAGTTGGGGAAGCTGACTTTATTACCGAAAAACAGGGATTCAAGACCCAGCTCTGTTGGTTCTGTGGGTCTGTGGTTTTTTATTAATTTTATTGATTGGTTGATTTTTAGAGAGAGAGAAGCATCAATTTGTCATCCCATTATTTATGCATTCATTGGTTGATTCCTGTATGTGCCCTGACCAGGGATCGAACCGGCAACCTTGGTGTATCAGGATGACGCTCTAACTGACTGAGGCACCCAGCCAGGGCTTAGCGTCATTTTCCATCAGTTTCTTCATGTGGAACATGCAGAGGTGAGGTCTGCCTCTCCGGCTATGGGGAGAAGCAAGAGAACACACAGAACATGTAAGCCCGGCACCTGCCTGTAGGTGACAGCTGACAGTTACTAATATATATATATATATATAATTGATCTTTTACAGGGAGGAAGGGAGAGGGAGAGAGAACATCGATGAGAGACAGACATCCATCAGCTGCCTCCTGAACATCCCCTACTGAGGCTCAAAAGCTTCATTTGCCTCAAATCACACAGGCGATGGGAGGCGTCGATTCAAACCCAGGAGCACCAGGCCTCCGGCTCCTCGGTCTCAGGGACCGGCCCTGCCTCCAGCCTCACCACCCTCGGCAAGCCCGAGTGAGGCAGGGTTCGAGACAGCGCGCTGCGTGCAGGCAGGGCTGCCGGCCAGCCTCCGCTCTCTCCTGGGGCTTCCTGCCAAGTGGAGCCGCGAGTGGCCGAGGCCAGGCCTGCAGCCCGTGGACGGAGCAGGGCCGTGCCAGCCCCGTGTGCACAAGGCAGGGGCCGGAGCCTGCTGCGGACGGAGCTTGGAGCAGGGCAGCACCTGGATTTGGGTCACACAGCAAAGCGGGGAGCAGTCTGGCCTCGGGCCTGACCCGGCTCCCAGGCCCCGCAGCAGCAGGCGTTAAAGGCGCCGAGGATGTATCAGGGCTGCGGCACCCGGGTTGTAAACACTGGTCCGACCCAACCTCCCCCCTCGGTGGCCTGGCCCTGGGGCGGCAAGAAGGTGGGTGACAGCTCCAGGCCTCTGTCAGTCCTGACGGAGAGAGCTCCCGGCCTCGGCCCCCACGCTGCATTTCGTTGGCACAGCTTGGTGGCCCGTCCATCCCTGGACCATCGCAGTGCCCGGGGCCGCCCTCCGATGGGCAGCCCCACGGTCAGGCTGGGTGACGGGGAGGCCGGTCCACCCTGAGCCACGTGGGCTGAGAACAGACGTGGCCTCCTCCTGGATGCGGACCCACTGAGTGACCAGGACAAGGGAACCGCGGCCCAAGCCCGTCGCTGGTTCCCGCTCTGTGGTCACGGGTGGCCTTCAGAGGTGGCAGCGGGGACATGCTGGGGGGACACGCCTTGGAGGAAGGGATATTCTCTCGGGGAAGGGGAGTATTCGGTCTCCGCTCCCGCAAATACCGTGCCCAGGCCAGCCTCTGTCTCGGGGGCCACGGTCTCGGGGGCTTCCACCAGCAGCCGAGGTCTGGTGCTTATCAGAAGCTCGGCAATGCCAGGCACCAAGCTGAGCCCACATGGTGGTTAACCCTCACCAGAGCCCCACGCACACCCATTTCACAGAGGAAGAAACTGAGGCTCGTGAGACCAACGTTGCACCCTCTCTTTACGTTTGGGATTGCCCTCGATGCACTGTTAGCTATGGCAGGGCTGCTGTAGTAGCAGCGCGAGGTGCTGTCAGGTCAGGGACCATATCCGAGGCCTCAGCCTCAGCGCTCAGCCCAGGAAGAAGCTGCGATGAGTGAGTGAGTGAGTGAATGAGTCAGTGAGTGAGTGAGCGAGTGAGTGAGTGAATGAGTCAGTGAGCGAGTGAACGAGTGACGGGGTGCAGTGACAAGGGGGTGGCAGCAGGGGCTGGGCCACCGCTGGGGAAGCGAAGGGCCCAGCTCCCTGTAGCTCCCGGAGGCCCAAGTCCAAAGTCAGCCGCCTTCACAGGCCGCTCTCAACCCGGCTGACACCGAGGCCTTTGGCAGCCGTGTGGCAACGGCACATTGCCGCCCCGGCTGCAGCCTGTTTATCTGACCCAGTGCCCGGATACTGCCTGGCCCGGGGCGGGGGGGGGGGGGGGGGGGGCAGTCAGACCCTGGCTCACCCACAGGTCAGCCCAGTGTGTGGATTCTCCTACCCGGGGTCGGATGCCGGCCTGGCTGCCCCACGGCACCCTCCGTGGGCGCCCTGTCCCCGGGGCACTGAGCTGTTCAATTGGGTGGCGCTGGGCTCAAGCACGGCCTGCGTGGGCAGGCTGGCGGTGGGGCCAGGGCTGCCCCGGGCTTCTCATCTCCGCTGGGCACCCCTCAGCGTTACCCCCTGCAAGTCCTCCTCTTGGTGGTGCCGAGGGTGCCCTGTCCTCTCTCGTGCCTCCAGATTTGCTCGCTCTTCAGAACAGCCCTCCCCTGCGCGCCCACAAGGAGGGCAGCCAGCCTGAAGCCACACGGAGGTCCTGCTCCCGTCCTCGGGCCTGCTCTGCCCCACACGCCTGCGCCTCTGTTTCCCTCTCTGGTTCCCGGCCTTACAGAGGTGCATCTGGAAGGTTCCTCGAGGCCGGATGAGCCCAGTGCTCTTGGGGTCCACAGGGCTGTGTGGGAGCCCCCAGGAGCGGCAGCTTCTGTGCCCGTAGGTGGGCCAGGGGCTGCCAGTGCTCGCCGGCCATGAAGGCTGCGGCCGCGGCAGGTGGGGGAGAGGCTGCCGCCCACCCAGGACCCCCTTGGCCCTCAGCCCTCCCGGTCCCACCCCACACCTCGGGCTCTGTCCCAGCCCAGCGTGCAGTAAGCAGCCCTTTCCCTGGGGGCAGGGTGGCCCGGCCCCTGGCACAGGCTGGGCACAGCCGCGTTGCCCTGCACGAGCTCCCAGCCTCCGGCCTCCCTGGGAGCGAGGAGCGGAGGCCGGCCCGGTGCTCCCATGGCTGGAGGCCGCCCGAGGCTGTGGCTTTTCGGGGTCACCTGAACCTGCCCAGCTGGCCGGGGAGGAGGGAGGCTTGTGCCCGGGGCTGTTTCCTCCAGAAAGGACTCCCCTTCCCCGCCCGCCTGAGGCTTGCCCAGCCTCCCTGTGCCAACGCCCACCAGGCCCTAAGGACCCACAGGCGGAGGGCTCAGGGCCGAGCAGAGAGGAGGTCGGGGCGGTGGGTCTGGGAGGGTTTGGGGGGGAACATCTGGGTGGACACCGTAGGGTGAGAGGAGCTGCGCCATCAGGGGTGAGGCTGAGAGGAAGGCGAGCGAAGACTCCCCAACCCAAGTGAGCTCGGGCCACTGACCAGCCCCAGCCCCACACTTTGAGCCACAACCCACTGGGTCCTCCCGGGGGTCTCCAGCCCCCCGCCCAGCCCAACGCGGCGGTCCCTACGGGCTGCGTGACTGTGCGGGGCCTGAGGCTTCCCCTCCCGGCCCGGAGTCCCGCCCGTGGCCCTGTCTTCCCAGGACAGGGAGACCCTGCCCTCGCCTGGGGCCTCAGGTCACAGCCCGGGGCTGAGGGCTCCGCACGGAGAGGACTGACCGCTGGGGTTGAACATTAACCCCTTTGATGAGTGGCCCCAGCTAAACAAACACCCGCTATCACATGTCAACAGCGGCTGCCAGGCACTGCCTCGGGCACCGGCAGCCCCGCTGGGCACTGCCCGCCTCTGCCCGCATGGGCTCCGGCTGCCAGGACTGCCGGCTCAAGTCCCACCCACCTCTGCCCCCTGCGGCTGTGTGACCCGGGCCAGGGACTGTCCCTCGCTCCTCTGGCCTTCTGGGGGTCCCTCTCTCCTCTGGCCTTCTGGGGGTCCCTCTCTCCTCTGGTCTTCTGGGGGTCCCTCGCTCCTCTGGCCTTCTGGGGGTCCCTCTCTCCTCTGGCCTTCTGGGATGGGTCCGGATGGGGAGAAGATGGAGGGGTTTGGGGAGGTCCTACTGGTGCTGGGATTAGACCCCAGGAAATCCAAGCAGCTGAGAGTGGCTGACCGCTGGCCGTGGGGCGCCCCGCTGTCTTATGTGGCCCCCCGTGAGGTGGATGAGGCCGCCTAGTCCAGCGTTCACCCTACGGTCCTACTCTGTGTCCCTGTCGTCTGTGAGGGGAGGGCTGGGTTGGGATCCTGTGCCTTTTGAGCGTCCAGGGGGCAGATGGATCCAGGAAGGGCCCTGGGATGGGGGGACAGGGGTGGAGCAGTGTCCTCCTGAGCCGTGGGCATGGCGGCCAAGGAGGCAGGGGCCAGAGGCAGGAAGAACCAGAACCACTCTGTGTCCATGTCGGCAGCGGAGACCAGCTCCAGCAGCCGGGCCTGTGGAAGTCGGGATGGAGGAGGTGGTGATTACAGCCCCTTGGGCAGCTGTCTCTCAGAGGTCAGAGGGCAGAGGGCAGAGGCAGAGAGAAGAGGCCCGTAAGAGTCAGGGTGCATGCACAGACCATGGAGGGGGCACATACTCATGCCAGCCGGCCCTGACTGTGACGTGGGGGCCCCTGGTCCGCTCAGTCCTCCACACTCCCACGGCGACATGCCAGGGTCGGCCCGTTTCACAGGTGAGAAAGCTGAGACCTGCGAGGGGCGGTTTGTGTCCGTGCTCACCGTGAAGCCAGGGCAGAAAGACCAAACCATGGCGGCAGCCTGGGCCGCCAGCCCCGGGCAGCCCGGGGCGGGGGGCGGGTCAGGCGCCCGCTGCCAGCCGTGACCCAGACAGGGCCCTGCCGGGGTCAGCTTGCCCACTGGGAGGCTGGCAAGGCTGCGTCCTTCACTCACCCTCTTACCCCGAGAGGAAGAATGTTGTTTGACTGGCAAGAGGAGGAAATAAATATTATTGTGTTTGGTTTAGGGGAGGCGAGCCTGGGAGGGCCTGTTCCCAGCTCCGCGGGCAGCGGGGAGAGGAGAGCCGCTGGCTTGCCCCCGGGCCCTCCCCGGCCCAGCGCCTCGCCATCCCCGGAAGCTGCCCTTGGGCCTTCAACACAGTGACAGTGGCGAGCTGAGCTGGGTCACCAGGTGCGCCTCGGGGAAGCACCCAACTCCCTGTAAACACACCCCTTCCTCCCCCAAACAGCCACGCGTTGGGGGTGACACCAGAAGCCCCTTAGTCAGACTGGGCCCCTCTGAGCTTTCTGTCTGGGTAGGGTCACTGTTAGAACGGCAGCCGCCCGCGGAGGGCGGCCGGGCCGGAGGAGACCTTGACCTCCCCGTGTCCCGTTGTCTCTGTCTCGAGGCATCCTCGTGTTTGACTCACAGCGTCCGATAAAGACAGGAGCCCTCGGGGGCCTGGCAGACATGCGTGGCACCTGACCCACTTTCCAAGCTCGCTGTTTGGCTAACGGGGGCGGGGCACCCCACTTACCTGCACGGTGACCTTTGGACAGAGTTGGGAAACGCGGGTGAAAAGCAGTGATTGCTGTTTGTCACCCAAGGTAATTACCTGGCACAGGTGCGGCCTCGTGACTGTGACTTGGACCTGGCCCAGTGCCCCTGGACTCAATGACCCTCGAGGGCACGGCCGTGGGGCCCAATCTGGGGTTGATGGGGTTGACCTTTGGCTGCCACTCACCCCAAGCTGTCTCGGGCAGGCTGACTCACTCATTCATTGAGCGTTACAGAGCTTTTACTCACCCCCCAGCTCTCTGGCTCCCTGGCTCCCCAGCCCCCCAGCTCCTGGGGGGGGCGTTTCGGTCCACAGGCTCAGCCTCGGCCTGCAGGACTCAGGGTGAAGGCCGTCTGTGTGCTGTCCACGTGGGTGCCCTCGGTCCTGTCCAACATCTTGGCCTCTCTGAACCAGGACACTCTCTCCCCCCAGACCTTCCCAGGGCCATCATGGCAGACGCTGCCCTTACACCCCCTCTGGCCTCCCCCTCCTGGCCTCCGCATGCCTGCCTGCTCCCCGCCCTGTGCTCCCCGCCCTCCGGAGCACCTCCGGCCTCAGCACCTCTATTTCCCTTCCCACTGGGGCCGCACTCCTCTCCCCGGACCTGCCTGCCCACCGGACCCTTCACCCGCTCCTGTCGGAGACGTGCTCCCATCAGCCCTGGGCCTGGGGGGGGGGGGGGACCTAGACACCCGCTGGTACCTAGAAGGTGGCCGGGAAAGACCCCCACAACGAATGACGCTAGGTTCCCGGTCAGCTCGCTTCCCTTTCTCAGTTCCAAGCCTCCTTCACGCTCAAGCTTTGGGGCCCTCATCTCCTCACGCTCGGTGCCCTGCCTCCTGGGGTGCAGGACAGACACCCTCCACCCTCCTGCTGGGACTGCCCCCAAGCTCTCCTCTAGTTACCCAGGAAGCTGGAGAGACCATCCCTCCTGTATGGTAAACGGGCCCCTTCCGAGGTTCCATCCCCTCCACACACACACACACCCCCCCGCCCCCCACCGTGGGAAACACGGCGAAGGCCGGCAGTGAGGGGACTGAGACCTTGGGAACCTGGCCAGCGACTCCGTCTAAAGAAAAACAGAAACTTCTAGATGTGCGCCTGCATTGTAAACAGCTGGTGTTTTGACCTCATGCAAGTACTCCTCCCCCTGCGTGCCTGTTTTCTGTGTGACTCCATAAAACCTCGTGGGGGAGGCCTGGGTGGGGGCAGAGCAGCAGCCCTGGCCGCTGGCAGCCCCGGTGCCCCCTGCCTCTCACAGCCTCTCACAGCCAGCCTCCGTCCCGGTTGTTTGGAATCCATGAATACACTGAGCTTTCTGGGGCCTCCGCACTTTGCATAACACTTCCTCCCCCGGACTCAATACACCCTCCCCTCCCCTCCCTGGACCTCATCCCCTGAAAGCTTCCCCTCCAGTTTGGCCTGCTGGTCCCTCCTTCACTCACCTCCCTGACCCACCCGCCCCTGCCATCCCTCTCTCCCTCCCTCACAGCCAGACCGCCTCCTCCACCCTCACAGCCCCGCCCGGTGCCTCTCCAGCCATCAGGTCTCTGGTTCTAGGCTGTTTCACACGCCGACTCTGACTGGGGGGGCTTTGATCACACCCCACAAGGAAGACTCTCAAATCCTGCCTCCTCCTCCAAAACACATTACGCGTCCAACGCATATTAAAGAAACGCAACTCTTTCTCCCTGGACTCCCGCTGCTCAGGCCTCAGACTGGGAAACCCACCTGCCAGCCCGGGGCCGGGCCGGGCCGTGGACCCAGCAGGACGGCCTACCCCAGGCACGGAAGCCACCGCCTACTGCATCTCAGCAGAAAACTAAATACGACGGTATCGGATCTAGGAACACACAGACTTGTTGTTAGGGTTTGTCAACAGCTTTTTAAAATTTATTTTTTTAAAAATATGTTTTGGGTTTAGACTTGAGACAAGAAGGGGAAGAGAAACACTGATGAGAGAGAAGCGGCGGTAGACTGCCTCCGACATGCTCCCCGCTCTGGGGGTCGAGCCTGTGCCCCGACCGGGAACCCACCGGCCCCCTCCTGGCTCCCGGGCGGACGCTGTCACTGAGCCACCCCTGCCGGGCCACACCGACTTTTTAACAAGAACGTTGCCACGAGGCTGCAGTCCCCCGGGGGAGTTTCCAGCTGTCCGTGAACTCAAGCTTGTGTCCTGGGAGGTCCGGAGTGGCCGCCTCAGGGAGGGAGGCGGAGGCAGCCTGGGTGGAAGACCCCTCTCCCATCCTGCCCACTCACCCTGGCTCCTTCCTCAAGAATCCAAACCTGCTTCTCACTGGGCATCAGCATCCACCACGCCCAAGCGCTGATGAGAGAGGAGGGAGGCTGGAGGCCGCACCCCACACCCACCCTCCCCGGCCTGCATGCTAGGGTTACGCTGACCATCACCCGGAGCTCCCAGTGCCCGAGGTCAGCAGCTCGCTGCACCTTGCTCTGAGCCCACGGGGGTCTGCAGCAAACACAATGGCGCCCGAGAAATGGGAACCCGCAGCAGCCCCGGCAGCACGGGACCAGCAAAGGACACCCGAGGCTGAGTAATGGGCAGGCCGCCGGCAGCCTCTTTTCACCCTGAGGACCCGTTAGCGTGGGTATTCAGTGGGTCAGGGTCAGGGCTGTCCGTTCTGGTGGGCACCCCCACCCTCACCGCCTCAGAGCTGGCGGCTCGACCTGAAGCTGGACTGGCCATGGCACCAGGTGTCCCACCGACTTCCAGGTGCTAGAGATCCGGATTAGCAGCCTGCCCAGGGCCGCCCAGACGTTGCAAAGGTGGGCAAACTCAGGTTTCCCGACTCCTACGCCATTCGTATGTCCTCTTTCAAACAGGTTTTGCTGAACTGGGAGAAAGGACTCACACCAGTTCTATCAGATCCAGTGAGACAAAACCTAACTTATCAGGAACCATTGAAAGGTGGGTTGCAAAAGCCTTCATGGGCCCTGAGGGCCGAGGGTAAGAGAATATGTTCTTTAAAGCCCCCCCCCCCAAAAAAAAGAGAGAACAAGTGCTCCTCCCATTTACTTTTCTTAAAAGAAAAAAAAATTATATACAGTATAAACACACACACACACACACACACACACACACACACACACTCACTAGAGGCCGGGTGCACAGAATTGTGCACCAGTGGGGTCCCTCGGCCTGGCCTGCACCCTTATAATCCTGGACCGCTCAGGGGATGTCTGACTGCCGGTTTCAGCCTGATCCCCACAGGCCAGTTGGTATCCGAGGGTGAAGTAGTGCCCCAAACCGCAGGCGGCCAAGGAGGAGCCAAGCCAAGGCCTCGTGCCACACCTCTCCTCTCCCGCTCACCCCAGCCTGCCACTGCAGCTCTTGGTAGTGAGCCCCGCATCTCCCTCACAGGGGGGAGCTGCGTGGCACTCTCACCGTGCGAGTGCACTGACCACCAGGACGCAGCTCCCGAATTGAGGGTCTTCCCCCTGGTGGTCAGTGAGCATCATTGCAACCAGTTGTTTGATCGCCTAGGCTTTTATATATAGAGATTATTGATTTCAGAGAGGAAAGGAGCAAGACAGAAACATAAATGAGAG
Organism: Vespertilio murinus; assembly: GCA_963924515.1. Classification (NCBI taxonomy): domain Eukaryota; kingdom Metazoa; phylum Chordata; class Mammalia; order Chiroptera; family Vespertilionidae; genus Vespertilio; species Vespertilio murinus. The sequence goes on along the minus strand of OZ004709.1, from coordinate 165,904,465 downwards.
AGCATCACTGATCGGCTGCCTCCTGCACACCTCCCACTGGGGATCCAGCCCACAACCCAAGAATGTGCCCTGACTGGGAATCTAACCGTGACTCACCTTAGATCATAGGTCAATGCTTAAACACTGAGCCAGCCTGGCCCCTGCTTTTCTCTTAAACTGAGTGGCCAAAAGGTCTTCTCCACCAGAAGAAAAGGAGATCAGGGCTCTGAGAACTAAACACTCAGAGACTGAAAAGGCTTTAGAAACGCTGGATTTACAAATTCTACTTGAAATGAAATCCTTATGGGAGAAAATCACCTGGATCTTTCCTTCTCGGATGCAGTGAACACCGGCCAAATTGTTTTAATTTCCGAATTTATTAAAATGATTAACCTCAATACTGCAAGTGCATGTACAAAATATTTGTAAAAAATGTTTTTAATGAAACATTAAAGAACTTACCTCAAATGCTGAAAAAGTCCTTTTTTTTTCATTCTTTCAGTACAAGGAATACATTGTATCTCAAAAGTATTACAACTCAGCAAAAACAATTTAAAACAGTAGTTTGAAAAATGATTGAAAATTGAATACATATATTTCTATGATCACTTTCTAATTCTTACAATGCAAAAGTCTTTACCAATCATTGCATAAGCTCAAGCTAAGAGTTTTATTGAATGAAAGTTTTATTGACCTCGTACAAGAGGTCACCAGAGTATGGGTTTCGCCATCCCACACAGCAGAGCCAGGACAACATAACAACGGAAAGTCAGCTCCTCGGAAGGCGTCGGCGGTGACGGCCGGGCTGGGCACAGAGACTCCTGAGACAGTGACGGCTACCAGGTGTCACTGCTCAGACCATGGGAAGGCCAGCCTCACAGGACAGGCTGCAATACAGTAAAAACTAACATCATAAATAAGTTACTGAAAAGAAGCTAAAAAATGGAGAAAAGTAGGAAATACGATATTTAAGATTGGAATTCCTGTAACGGCTATTGTTGGTATGCCTAGAAACAGTTCAAGATGTCTAAGTTATTGTTTAGTCTAGAAAACACTCCAATTGAAGGTGGGGAAGAGGTGACCCTCTGCTTGCTGGAGCTTTCCACGCGAGTATCGCGTCTACACAGGGACACCGTGAGGGTCGGGCTGTCTGTCAAATGCCCCGAGGACCTTGGGACAGGCCTCGGGGCCGCCCTGCTGGCGTGGGAGGCACTCTAGCTGAGCAGAGAGGCAGAGTGGGTGCCACGCGCTGCCCCGTCACTACCTGAGGGGTTGAACTGCATCTTAACATACAGAGGGCGACACGAGACTACAGAAGTAATGCCTTGAAGTAAGGAAAACACACTGCTACATTAAAAAAAAAAAAAACTCTTATGGAGATTGTTAATTTCTAGTTGGAACCTACTGGCAATAGTGTTAAGGAACTGAATTTCCCAGAATCTGGGAACTGGGGGAATCAATTAGGAATGACAGTGAGCACAGAGGTTTCTCCAAGGGGTTCCATCACCTGCAGATTCCTTCAACATTTAAAACGGGGGCTCCCTCTCCAGACACTGCGGATCCCGGACCTGGTACATAGGAGCACTGTGTGTCGAAGGGTACACGCACACGCTTCCCGGGAGCAGAGACCCGCTGGCTCAGTGCCTGCTGCAGGCTCACATTCCCCAATCGTCTGTCCAATGATTTATAAAACCACCCAGAAAAAAGAAAGACGGGTACTGAACATAAAGTAGTAAAATTTCGTTCATTAACTTACTTAAAATTAATTTATCTTTTCAAAGTGCTTCAAAAACAAATTAAATCTGACTCTTCTTTTCGTCTAACTGATAATATAGTCAAAAACTCTTCCATATTTTCATACATAAACTAACATAAGTCAAGAACTCCCACTGATGCAGTGCTTAAAACTATGTATTTATAATTTCCTATTTTATTGGCATGGATATTTCTAAACTTAAAAACCTTCCTGGTAAGTTCTTTTAATTTCTTATGACAAAAATTTCTCACAACACACAAATATTTACAACATATACATTGTTTTCAGTTCTTTACATTGAATTTTAAAGACAAACATTTTTATAGGTTACCACAGAACAAAAGCTGTGACTCATGTTTTTATTTCATAAACTATTATAAGTTAAAGTGAATAGAGTTTTTTAATATTCCTTGTAGCATTTTACAAGTGCAACAGAAAACTTGAAGACCCAAATTAAGATAGCTGTAGTTCATTAAATGTTGCTTGTTGTCATCACATTGTTCACAGCAAATTTTTGAAAAAATAAGCACCAATCATTCTTGCAAAGAACAATTTTATCTAAAAGTATTGAAAAGTGTTAAATACAAGGTCTTTAATTTACATGACAAGCAATAAATACGCTGTATCGAAACTCATCCTGCACACTGCTACCCTCGTACATATAATGTACTGAGAAGTTGGCTGTCACGCATGGGATTGTACTTTAAAAAAAAAAATAAACCAATTTGACTCCCAACCGATGGTCTGCTAGTTAACCAAGGCCACACACAGTACACCTGGCCAGCAAACAGTGTGGAACTGATCAAACTCCAAGGGGAAACATCTAGCAAATAAACCAAAAAGCCAAAGGTCATTGCTGGTGATATTAGCATGGACTAGAAAACCTTAAAATGCCGCTACTAGGGTTGGTTTAAGTTATTGTTTAGTCACATATTAAAGAGCCAGCTGATGCTCTTACAGTTAAAAAAATTGTGTAGCCACATTACTGTTTTCAACGTCGTGTGGAGAGCTGCTATCACTGCAGTTTGCTGAGCCTTCACTTTACAACAGGCTTTCCCTCTAACTCGGAATTGCACGTAAGGAGGCTATTGAAAAAGTACAATAAAAATGTGCACAAATCAGACTTCAGGTAAGTCAGTACGCTGTACACTTTCTACGTGTTATGCCGGTAAGTGAAGAAATGAGAGAAGTGCTGCTGCTAAAATGTTTCAGTTGAGGAATAATAGACTGGAATTTTTTATTTGTAAGTAGTTTATCCCAGGTCAAATGGAGACCCGGAGCTTATGCGTTAAGCCTCAAAGACTGATCTTCTCTTCTCCTGGAAGAAATGTCAATATCTATTGAGTCTTTCCCAACTATTAGCCTCAGTCGCTTGGCTGGAGGAAGGGGAATAAAGTCATCTTCGAAGTCATCGTCATAGTCGTCCTCCTCTTCGTCCCCCTCGGAGGAAGAGGAGTCGTCTGTACTGTCTTCCTCGTACTGACTGTAGTCATCCACCTCCATCTGCGACTCCAGCAGAGAAAGCGGGTCACCGCAGCACACCCCGTTCTCGTGACGCCCCTCTACACACGGCCCCCGACCCTCCTCGTCCCGCTTGAGCTGGATTTTTAATTTTGTGGCACTGCTGCCCGGTCCTGAGTTAAATCCGTTATTAAGCTTTGCTACGTAGAGATTACTGTCATTTTCATGGTCTTTACTTAACTTGATGCTGATTTTGGAAGAATTCATCCCATCGTTCTCTGGGTTGTTTGTCTTGCTGCTGCTGTCGTGACGCCTGCGGAGAGTCAATTTGGGGATCCCGGAGTTATTCTCCAGGATTAACTGTGCGTCATACCGTGTGATGCGCCTCTTCTTTTTGCTTTTCGCAGTCCTGAAGCCGTCTTTTGTTTTGAAGCTATCTGACGTCACCACCGAACCACCGACGGGCGAAGGGGCCCAGTCCGTGTAGCTCCCTGGCAGCCCCTCGGAGCCGCTGTGCTCACCCTGGTCGGGGAGGGGCCCCAGCACACTGGGCACCACTCCGGCTTTCCCCGGGGGACTGTGCTCCGGAGTGGACTCCTCCGCCTTCGCCAACTGTCTCACGAGCTTCCCTTGCCGTGACTTCTTTTTTGCAACGCTGCTGTCGCCGCTCGGACACTTGGCCTCCCCGCTGTGCGCAGCGTCACACACCAGTTCTCCCTCCTCCGGTGCCGCAGGAGGCGGGTGCTCGCCACCCTCCGGGCAAGGCTCAGTCAAGCTGCTTTCATAGCCGTCCGGAGTATTTGGTTCAAGCTTGATGTCAGAGGGCTCCTTCAAAACCATTCTCGTCCGTGCAGACCGCCTGGTTGTGTAGGTGCTGGGGGCACCCTCCCCTGCCGAAGGGGCCCCTCGCCCCGAATTCTGTTTGTGCTCTCTTGCCGCGTGTCTGGTTAAGCACCCACTAGCCACTGTGGCTGGTATTGGTCCCTCTGGCTCCTGATCTTTTTTAATGGGCAAATTTTTATATAGAACTACTTTAGGCTCCTTAAGGACTAAGTTTCCCATCTCGAGTTTGCCTGAAGCACTCTTCTGCTCCAGCCGTTTGCAATGGTTTCTTAATTTTACCTTCGAAAGTAAAGGCTTTGCAGGCTTTTTCAGTTTCTTTGGTACCCTGGAATTATTTATATGAGTTAGCTTAGATGAGGTAGAGTTGGAAGAAGCTGGAATTCTTGACATAGATTGCCTTGTTAATGTTCTGCTCTTGCTGGTCTTTTTCACACCAACTGAAGATTTTCGGCTAGAAGCTGCAAAGTTTAAAAAAAGAAAGAAAGAAAGATGAAAAATAGCCTTGATAACACAAAACAGTATCTAAAACCAGACTCCCGGCCATGTGACGCTCAGTCACACGGCACGTGGCAGACGGACCAGTCTGGTTTCTGCCTGCGCATCAGCCACCGCACTTTCCCTTCACACTTTCTTCTTAATCTCAGCCTCTGACTCATGGAGCATCTATTCCCATCGGAACTGGGGGTTTGAAGAGCTCCTACTACCAAGTACCTAGATTTCACTCTATGCCTGTCCTTTATCTACCATGATGCTGGTCCGAAATAAGTATTTCTTTTCGATTTAGTGTTTTACCATGTAAAAGGTTTGAAGTGGATCTAAGGGGGAAAAAAATCACAGTTTTATTTTCTTTCCCAAATTCTTAAAATAATCATTTTAAATAGGTTTCTAAAATCCAACTATTCATTAATTCAGGAAATACCGTGTTCCCCGAAAATAAGACATCCCCTGAAAATAAGACCTACTCCATGGAAACATAATACATCCCCTGAAAATAAGACCTAGCGCATCTTTGGGAGCAAAAATTAATATAAGACATTGTCTTATTTTCGGGGAAACAGGGTAGATTGCGAATGGGCTCAGAGACAAATGCTATTCCGATGGTTTCAACAAGAGATCGAGGCACCACATCTTGTATCCTGACAACAGCCCCAGAGAACGGCCTATCTGACACCTCTCCCTGAGGCGCGGGGAGGTCAGCAGAAATCACCTGGCCCCGTTCCCCCCCCCCCCCCCCCCCGCCTGCTCACTGTCCACCATCACACTGAGAGGGGAGAAGCATGCCACCAGAATCTCTCTCAAGACAAGGAGGTTCCAACTTCCTTCCTCTGGACAAGGACACAGAAAGGCTGGGATGATCCTACTGGGAACTAAGGTGACAAATGAAGGGCTTTACAAAAGGCTTACACGTGACTCAAGTTTAAGTTGCACCCTGAGAACCTCAGACCTTGCCACTGACCAGCTGCCATCTCTGTTTTCCTTTGCGTTTACCTTTGGACCTAACACAGTGTCTTTTACATGAGTCAACTTCTCTGTTTCCCACACTCTCCACCTGAAAACCTCATCCCCATCAAAATACCCCTTCTCAGTCATTCACAGAGAAGCTGAGAAGACCAAACCACCACCGTCTCTCATCAGAAAACAAGGGAATAGAAAACAACGCATGTGGGTAAGTCCAGCATACTGCCCAGCAAAGATGGTCCCTTACTACATGCCCGAAGGTTGCCAGGGCGACTGCTGTTCCTTCTGCTTGGCTGAGCAAGTAAGTCACCATTAGTTAGTCTTTATGGAGAACAAGAATGAGTAACAAGCATTCCAAGCATCACATCCTGAGAACGGAGCTCTGTACTCAAGACTGGCTCCTAAATGGAGCTGAGGTACCCAAATCAGCAAAGTTCCCAGAAATGAGGCCCACTATTTTTTGAAGAACAGTGGTAATTTTGGTGCCACTCCTTTTGAGAACATGTATACGAACTGGAATCATACAGAACTTGCTAGAAATGATTTTTAAAATATGAGGATATTTGGGGAATTCTTCAGCTAAAGAATTTCTGCTTTCAAGGCTTCCTTCAGGGTGGAACTGGTAGAGGTAATTATTTACTTATTTTTTAAAATCTATTTTTATTGACTTCAGAGAGGAAGGGAGAGGGAGAGAGAAAAATATCAATGATGAGAATCATCCATCGGCTGCTTCCTGCATGCTGGGGATCAAACCCTCAACCCAGGCACATGCCCTGACCAAGAACTGACAAGGGACCTTCTGGTTCATAGGCCAATGCTCAGCCCCAGCCCCCAGCCAGGCTTCCTGTGTTACTGATGCAAGTCCACACCAGCGTTCTGTGCTCAGCTTTCTCAGAGTTGCCTAAGGGGTCCTCTGCCCAGCCTGACTCTTCAGGGACCATTCTGTGACCAAGCTTAGTGGTCCTCAGCCTATTCCCTTTCCCACACCCTTCTCATTTCACTCCTGCAATCACCTGTGCTCTACAATCACACACACACTGCGTTCTCCACAGCGATCTCCCCGAAATCGGGACCCAGCCTGTCCCTCACACGAGCGCCTTGGCCAATCTCTGACCACCTCCAGGTCAGAGGTGAAACCCAGTGAGCACTTTCCGCCCTCACCTTCCTTTGCAGAATGTGATATTGCGGACCATTCCTTTTCCTGGAAAACTCTCTCCCCTCTGCTATCCCTGAGAACACTGTCCCTCCACCTGCCCACACGGACACCGCATTCCTCAGGCCTCCGCTGTCCTAGGCCCTTGAAAAACCAGCCTCCTGGTGAGAAGTACCCACCCCCCTTCCCGAGCCACGATCTCTCACCTGATTCTCTCCTTAATCACAGACCCCACCACCAAATACCCGCTGGCATCCGATCTCCCCAGAGGCTGCCTTGGTGAACATGCGTACACTGAACTTGCCCTTAAGTCTCATGGCTGCTTCTCCACCTAAGTTCTCCACTTTGGCCAATCACCCCAGAAACCGAGAGGTCATTCCTGACGCCCGCTTTCCCTGCCTCACCCAATCGGCCCCAGGTCCCGTGGAGTCCACTCCTGCAATGTCTCTCCATTGCCGCTGCCACAAGCTCCTGCCTGAATGAGGGCAACAGCTTCCACTTTTTTTTTTTTTTTTTTACAGAGAGGAAAGGAGAGGGAGAGCTAGAAACATCAATGAGAGAGAAAATTCGATCAGTTGCCTCCTGCACACCTCCTACTGGGGATGTGCCCGCAACCAAGGTACATGCCCTTGACCGGAATAGAAGCTGGGACCTTTCAGTCCGCAGGCCGACGCTCTATCCACTGAGCCAAACCGGTTAGGGCCACCTTTTTTTTCCCTTTCTCTCCTACTGCTTTCCCAGCACCCCATTCTGCACCATGCGGACAGAATGATCTTCCTAGTACCCATGTCACTTCTGGGAATTAAATCTTCTAATAACTGAATGTTCTAAGAATCAAATAAAAAATTTTAAGTTGTGCTCACATCCTTTCTTCCTACCTTTAATTCCATGATAAACTTTACGTATTCAAGTCCTACACTCATCCCCTTATATATAATAAATATATAATTTTAAAATAAAAGTCTCTCTGCTTTGAATGTGCTTCACTTGGCCAACTTCTCACCCTCTCTGAAGTTCAGCGCAGGAAACACGTCTCCCGGGAGCCTGTGCAGACCGTCTACAGAGGACAGGCTACTCTCACTGTGACTTGGACACTTCCTTCAAGCCATTAGCTGAAATCTCATTTTATGGTGATTCTGGCGCTTGCCTCTCCTCTTACACCCCTTCTTCCCGCGGAGTCACTGTTAGCTGACCACATCGAGCCCCTCACAAAGCACTCGGGTGTTTGTTCTCAACAGCTTCAAATAGACTATTTGATGCTACAACTTGTTTCCCTTTCGTTTATGTATTTAGATAGACTGTATTCTCATTTTGTCTGAAAAGCATCATCTCATCAAAAGTCCAATTAAAGTGTGCTTACCAAGTCTAAGGTCGAAAAGGACCTAAGCAAGCTGAGAAGTGTGAGCAAAATGGCTAAGACCAGAGGGTAGCAAGTGCCAAGGGCTCTTCACTGTCCCCAACGGGTCACACTATCCTTGGGCACTGAGAACATCAGCAACAGAGGGTAAGGGAGGCCCCATGGCAAATAAAAGTCCACCAGAGCCTGGGATTCTGACGTAGGAGGCAAGGTGTGCCTGCGGTGGCCTGGCACAGCACTCACACCAGGCGTCACTTCCCTGCTGCTAGGACAGACATAACCTACCATAACTTTGGGTGAAAATACACATTCTTAACAATTACTATGTCGGGGCAAATGGCCATCTTAGTATGATCTCAATGCTAATAGGCATTTTTTGGACTAAGAGCTGTTACACTATGAAACCGAACTCCCGTGGACTAGTGTGCCTATGACTGTCCATCTGCTGAGTGGCAGGGATGAGATTTGAACTGAGGAAACGGTTTAAGATCCCAACTTGTCCAGCACTGCCTCTAAGGTAAGCCAGCCCCAACTCATGGGTAAAGAAGCCACACACGCCCTCAGTCATTTCAGGGTGTCCTCAAGATCACAGGCAGCCCTGCCTGGGCATCAAGAATTGCGGGCAGATACAAGAGCAGCACAAGAACCCCAAAGCTCCCCGAGTGCCAGGCTGGGTCCTCGCTCCGTGCTGGAGAAGTCCTGGGAGCACACAGTCCATGTGAACCGAGGTGACAGGAGGACCACACATCTGACACCTCCAGAACTCGAGCAGCCAGCACCCTCCATCTTATGTGACCAGCACACACTGGCAGCAGCGGCCTGGACCGGGCCTGCAGGCTCTGACAGGAGAGAGAGAAGCACTGGCCCACCCCCTACCTCTAGGATAGGCAATCCTCAGTTAAGATAAGCTTACTCCACTGGCCAAGTCTTCGGGGTTCTGTACCGACCTGAGGCATTTGCAATGACACACATTCCGCACCACAGCACTGACTGTGGGCAGTGGCCCAGCCATCCAGGCACAAGAACCTAAAACACGAGAACCTTCCAATAACGGCACAATTCAGGCATGTAAACTGAATTTGTGAAGAGGATTTCTCACTGGGCTGGCGGGGGTCAGTGGTTATGTGTGGGCCCATAAATCAGCTCACAATTGGATTCCCAGTCAGGGCACATGCCTGGTTAGTGGGCTCAATTCCCAGTAGGGAGCATGCAGGAGGCAACTGATCAATGATTCTTTCAACATTGATGTTTCTAATTACCTCTCTCTGAAATCATCAAAAACATACTTTAAAAATATTATTTTTAAAATATATTTTGATTTTTTTACAGAGAGGAAGGGAGAGGGATAGAGAGCTAGAAACATCGCTGAAAAAGAAACATCGACCAGCTGCCTCCTGCACATCCCCTGCTGGGGATGTGCCTGCAACCAATGTACATGCCCTTGACTGGAATCGAACCTGGGACCTTTCAGTCCGCAGACCAACGCTCTATTCACTGAGCCAAACCGGTTTCGGCAAAAAAATAAAATTAAATAAAATACTTTTAAAAAGGGTTTGTTTCCGCTCTGTAGATGCTAAAGCCACAGGTTGTGGCTCCTGAGACACCTCTCAAACAAGGACTGGCCCTGGAAGGACGGCTCATTTGGTTGGAGCGTCACCCCACATACCAAAAGGTTGTGGTTTTGATTCCAGTCAGGGCACATACCTGGGTTTTGGGTTCGATCTCATATCAGGGCGTGCATTGGAAGGCTACCGATTGATGTTTCTCTCTCATCTCAATGATTCTGTCTCCTCTCTCCCTTCCTTTCTCTCTAAAGTCAATGAAAATTAAACATATCCTTGGATGAGGATTAAATTTTTTTTTAAAAAGAATCTGTATCAGCCGAAACCGGTTTGGCTCAGTGGTAGAGTGTCGGTCTGTGGACTGAAGGGTCCCGGGTTCGATTCCGGTCAAGGGCATGTACCTTGGTTGCGGACACATCCCCGGTGGGGGATGTGCAAGAGGCGGCTGGTCGATGTTTCTATCTCATCGATGTTTCTAGCTCTCTATCTCTCTCCCTTCCTCTCTGTAAAATATCAATAAAATATATATTTTTTTAAAAAGAACCTGTATCGAAGGAATAATTTTTTTCTTCCCACTAGGCAGAATTGTTTAAGAATATACACACTGCTCAAGGAAAGCTGCTCCTCCATCAGCCACTAAATCCCAGACAAGCTGCAGAATCAAAGTGGCAGCCACGCAGGGAGAGTGCACTCTGACCAATGGACACCGCCCTCCGCAGAAAGGCTCAGGCGCTCTGGCTTTGCTACCAGCTAACCCCGCACACGGTTAGGAGGCTGTGTTTAAGACACAAGCACCAAAGAAACCAGCCTAAAAGAATGCATGGAAGAATGTGAGAAAACACTGTGTGCACATGGCTGAGTGATGCTGGCCGGGGAGGAGACTGGTTAAGCCTGTAACTCCGCTGGGGCACAGAGCACGCCCACCACACTGCCCTGTCAGCACACTACGCGGAAGCAGTCAGTCAGTCAGTCAGTCGTTCTGCAGAAAGAAGCTGAATGAAGTCAACGGCCCAATCGGCAGCCACCGGGAAGTGAGCGCCTGTCTGCAGTGCTGAGATGATAGCTCAGAGGGCTCCTGTTCCCTCTGAACTTTACGAAGTGGTTCTGCGTTGTTACTTGTGCACCTGTCCTGTCCTGGAACTAGGGCATGAGCTCCCCGAGGAAGGGGATGATTCTCCTACATATCTCTTCAACTACTACCAGGTTTTTAATAAGTTCTAATATTTCGTTTATTAATAAATATTCCGATGCTCACTTAGTAACATACTCAAAACCTTCCAAAGTATTTGTGTTCCAATCTTTTAAACTATCTACACATCTTCAAGGTGTAGATAACTAAATCTTCAAAGTGGTGTACTGAGTTCAGAATCTATGCATTAGAAATATAGTTAAGCCGAAACGGGTTTGGCTCAGTGGATAGAGCGTCGTCTTGCGGACTAACAGGTCCCAGGTTTGTTCCGGTCAAGGGCATGTACAGTAGGGGATGTGCAAGAGGCAGCTGATCGATGTTTCTCTCTCATCGATGTTTCTAACTCTCTATCCCTCTCTCTTCCTCTCTGTAAAAAAAATCAATAAAATATATTTTTAAAAAAGAAAAAAAAAGAAATATAGTTAATGCATAAAAACACAAAACACCCCCACGAATGTCGAGCCAATCAATGTGGACAGCACGGTGGCCGCCTCCACATATAGATCTCACAAGTCTCCCGTCTCACAAGGAACCAGACTCAGAAAACAAATAGTGATTGTGCTGCATTTATTATTAGAACCAATAGTCCACAGTGAATGACAGACTAACTGCTCTTTTGCTCACGTTGGACATTTTTATAAACTGGACAATACACAGGATTGCTTTTACCCTAAAGAAGCCACGTGGGGCCTCCAACTCCCAGCAGCAGCCGATTTGGGAATTCACGGCAGTGAGCTTTGCCACTGTGGGAGACCCCTCCCCTTTTCTTTGGGATTCTGCCCGGGAGGGGGGCACCAGGTGCTGGGTGAACACGTGTGACAACAGGGAGAAGAGCCTGAAACGGCGAGACCTCAGAGGGCACCAGGCACTATCTGTGAGCTTTCAGTGCCCAAACAGGCATACTTTGGGGATCACCAAGCCAAAACTTGCGAACTCAATGCCTGTCAGACATCAGTTGGGCTGAAGAGCCTACTATTTGAGTGGACCCAGAGAAAACTGGCATCACCCAGGTGAAATGCAGCCGCAATCAGAATAGTCCCAAGACTTCAAAGCTCCATCAAGATGAAGTGTTTTTTTCTGTTCGTTTAGGCTTTCTTCTCTTTTTCTCTTTATTCTTCATTCTCTCTTTTTCCAGTTCCATTAGGTCTTGTGCCCCCTTCTGTGACCTGGTGCCTTAAAGCTCGCTTTCTTCTCATTTCATCTTGTTACTTTTGTTAGTGGCTAATATGTCATAGCACAGTGACATCTAAAATGTTCCTTTATCATAAAATTAAGAGTCTGGTAACTAATAACTTAGTATATTGGGTCCGTTCATTTTGAAAAAAGTTAAGTAGTAAAAAGGTGGAAACCTTGAAGCCAGAAGCTATCACCTCCCCAAGTCCATCCTCCACCCTAAAAGGCTGGCTAGGCACAGAAACACGTATGTGCCCGTAAGATTCCACCCGTCCCGTCTTCTCGGAAGACATAATGATAGAATTATGGTGAAACTAACACCTGAAAAGGCTTCTTTCAAACATATATGATGACCCTGGAACACAGGCTGAAGAAGGTAATATCCCGTTACCAAGGATTCAAGAAAAGCAGACGGGTCAGTCCAGATGAGCGTCTGGACTCTGGAGGCCAACACAGCCTGCTTCTGTGGCAGATCATGTCCAGAATCTTGCAAAGTCCCAGGGCTTCTCTCAATATTTAAAAGATTAAACTATTGAACACACGTTAGAGAACAAACTGTGTGAAAACACTTAAGAAAAGATGCTTATCAAATCTCCCTTACTTACTTGCATTGTGTTTTTCCTGAGTGGTATCTGCATCAGTGTTAGAGCTGACAGATTGACTGTCTGAATTTTTGCTGCTGTCACCTAACTTTTTAAGCCTATTTAAACGTTTATCTGTTTCTCTGAGTCCATATTTGCTATTGATAACAGGAGCAGGCGCAGGCAGTCCCACTCTGGATTTAAAAGCACCAGTTCCTCGTCTGAAAGAGAAAACAGCACATGTCAGACAAACAGCGTACTTACTAACCATAGGTCATCTGCCCAGGGTTCTGGGCCACATCAGATCTACAAATGTGATGAACTGATGAGGCTTCAACCATCACTGGAAATTTACCAAGTCTAGGACTCTCAAAAGGAATTAAGTATATTTATAAAATCACCAAAAAACTTTAAACTTAAAATCACAAAACAAATTGTTATGACTATTGTCAGTTATTAACTGCCCATGAGAAACCATTGAACCCTATTGAATTTCATGTGTAGACAACTAAATCTTCAATTTCAAAACTGGTTGGTGCAGCCGAAACCGGTTTGGCTCAGTGGATAGAGCGTCGGTCTGCGGACTGGAAGGTCCCGGGTTCGATTCCGGTCAGGGGCATGTACATTGGTTGCGGGCACATCCCCAGTGGGGGGTGTGCAGGAGGCAGCTGGTCGATGTTTCTCTCTCATCGACATTTCTAGCTCTCTATCCCTCTACCTTCCTCTCTGTGAAAAATCAATAAAATATATTAAAAAAAAAAAAAAAAAAACTGGTTGGTGCAATACAGTTAGGTCTAAATTTTGGCTTAAATAACCCACCTGTTAATTATATTCTAGCTTTTTTCTGCACAACTTAACACTACATCACTGAATATTGAGAATTAAGGAATGAAAAAAAGAAACCAGAGAATTTCCATAAATGAAGCATTACTTAGAACTGAATGTTAAATACAAATTCCAGCTGAAACTTTAAGGCTAGGCTGTATTAATGCAAGTCTCACTTTCTGAACTATAAAAACTATTAAATGATTCTTCTTTTTTTAAAAAAATATTTTTATTGATTTTTTATTTTTTAAAATATATATTTTATTGATTTTTTACAGAGAGGAAGAGAGAGGGATAGAGAGTTAGAAACATCGATAAGATGGAATCATCGATCAGCTGCCTCTTGCACACCCCCCACCGGAGAATGTGCCCGCAACTAAGGTACATGCCCTTGACCGGAATCGAACCCCGGACCTTTCAGTCCGCAGACTGACGCTCTACCACTGAGCCAAACCGGTTTCGGCTATGTTGAGGTTTTTAAAAAAGCACTCCTTTTGCACTTAAGTGAGAAGTCTCTCTACGCAGAACTGCCTTGACTGGGTGGCCCTTTACTGGCCTTCGCTTGTTAAGGAAAAGCCGTATGACAACAGCTTCTGACCTGTGACAAATCCTGCCTGCCCTCCTCTGAAAGGGACCGGCCCTGCTGAGGTCCCCGGGGACTGATCTTTCAGGATTTTCTCCCCCAAGAAATCAGTGTTTCACTTTTTGCTAAAGGACAACAGTTTTATTTTCTCTCTCCCCTTCTTACCTTTTAATGCTAGGGAGCACAGACCCAATGCAGAAACCATTTTTATAAGTAATGTAAGTATTTTTGCCTTCTTCTTCTTCACAGATGGATATGGCTTTTTTTTTTTTTTTTTTTAACAAAGAGGAGGGGAGAGGGATAGGGTTAGAAACATCCATGAGAGTGTAACATCGATCAGCTGCCTTGCACGCCCCCTACTGGGGATGTGCCCGCAACCAAGGTACGTGCCCTTGACTAGAATTGAACCTGGGACCCTTCAGTCTGCAGGCCGATGCTCTATCCACTGAGCCAAACCAGTTAGGGCTGGGATTCTTTTTATTAATGCTTTTGTAAAAATAACAAAAAACTTATGTGGGACTGCATCAATTCTTTTTTTCAAAAGGTGCATTAGAAATCCTCACTGAGGCAGGCAACCAATTACACTCCACCTCACACCAAAATATATTCAGAAAGTAAATCCATAACCCCCAGAGGCCATTTCATTTCATATGGACAAAGAAAATAATTATTTTCAGATATTCCATGCCTTTTTACCATAACATGCAACATTTCTGGTTCATTTCTAGAAAGATGGGCCCACATTTAAAGAAACCTCTACTCTTCATCTGCTTCTCCACCACCCTCCCTTTTTTTTTTTAACTTAGGAAGGTAATACATGCTTATGCTTGCTGCAACAAGCCAAACAATCCTAGCATATACATATGCATAAAGCATAAGATGACAGTATTTCCTAACCCCTGGAGCCCAGAGCCCGGAGGTCGAGTGCTAACCACCTGCCAGCACACCATCTTCCACTCCTTCCCACTGTCTACACCCCTCCACCCACTGTGGGAGCCCTCCGGGCAAACAAAACCGGCAGGGTAATGCCATACAGTATGTACAAATCCACTGGTGTTGAACATATGTTTTGAAAGCTGTGCTTTTTACATAAACATTCCATATTCTCCCATCAGTGATATTAAAACCTATGGGGTATTTTATTTTGTTTGCCACCATGAAACAGCTGCTATACTGCTCTTGAAACCAAATCCTTACTAGCAGGTGCTCATATTTCCATTGGGTAAATTCTTCCACATGGAACTGACTGCCAGGTAAATGGACGCACTGATCTTTTGGCACATATTGCCAGATTACTTTCCCAAAAGATTACAGCAATTCACAGCCCAAGTAACATCATGACTTTCTCTGTGTCCTCGCCAGCAGTATACAGTGCGCTCCTTACATTTTGCCAATTGATGGTGACAATGAATCCCTAATTGTTGTAATTTCCTTGTTTGCAGCCATCCTTTTCTGTGCAGCATCCTCCTCACCTTTCTTTTCTACTGGAGTTTGTTTTGCCCTTATGAGCTTACTTTACTGGAGCTTTTTGTAATTATAATATTAATAATATTAATTCTTTGCCATTGTGTACTTTTCCTCTCTTCAGTTTATCATCTGTCCTTGACTTACTTTCAGCCATTCAAGAACTTTTGTAGCTGAAACTGGTTTGGCTCAGTGGATAGAGCGTCTACCTGCAGACTGAAGGGTCCCAGGTTCGATTCCGGTCAGGGGCATGTACCTTGGTTGCGGCACATCCCCCAGTAGGGGGTGTGCAAGAGGCAGCTGATCGATATTTCTCTCTCATTGATGTTTCTAGCTCTCTATTCCTCTCCCTTCCTCTCTGTGGAAAATCAATAAAATATTTTTTTAAAAAGAAAAGAATTCTACTTCCCCAAGGTTAGACATATAATCTAAAAAAAACCCAAAACAGTTTTGCATTATATTTTAAAATTTACCTTTTTTATTTACTCCTATATTCCCAGCATCCAGCTGGGATTGGTTTTTACATAGTGTGAGACGGGGCTTAGCTTGGTTTTCCTCCAGACACACGGTGAGCTACAGCTGACCCTTGAACAACGTGGGGATTGGGGCGCCGCCCAATCTTGCAGTTGAAAATCCACATATAACTCCTTCTGCCTCCATATACGCAGATTCCCAATCACGAATCGGAAATACCGCACCATCATACTCATCTCTCTTCCAGGACTCTCTTCATGCCCTCTTACCTACTTGTCCATTTCTGGGCCAATATCCATCAAGTTTTGATCACAATTATTTCATAGTAACTTTTATTAGCTATTAAGGTAAATCTCCCCTAAGTATATTTTACAAAATTTTTCTTGGCTTTCAAACATATTTTCATATAAGCTTTACAATAATTTTGTCCTTCATTAGATTTTATTCTTCAAATTTTCTAGAGTGAAATTCGTAGTACTTATTAGAAACATATTACAATCACTATTGTGTCAGGATGGTTACAGCCCAGACACGTGCACCCAGTGCACCCAGGACACTCCACTGTGACCTCAGCATCTTGTTAACATTCTGTCCACTCTCAACTCTTCACGGCCACCTCTTCTCACCCTCACGCCTGGCACTGTGCTGGTCTTGTTTACCTTGCCTCTGTAGGCCCAATGTAAAGTACCTATTCAGTCAGCAATCAAATGAGTTCCTCTGAAGTGTCATCCTCTCACCTAACTGGGGTTCCTGAGAACTTAAAGAATATTCAGTCACTCTCTCAGTCAAACTGCTCAAGGAGTCTGATTTAGCATGCGGACTGTTCTGCATCTTAGGCCTTCCCACTTCGGAAGGACTTGATGTTTCTCTTGTTCACACTAAGCCTGCAGAGTAGGTGGGGTTACACTATGTGACCAGTGAGAAACGGAGGCTCAATAAAGAGAACTAACCCACCTACGAGCATGATGATACATGCAGTTCTGAACCAGCAAAAGAGCGGTTTCAGGGCTGGTTTGGAATCCTGAGTGTGTGGTTTCGTTTTCAAGACAACCTCCAAAACCTGACTAGCATACCATTTGCTTCATTCAATCATTCACTTAGCAAATATTTTTAAAGCACTTATTATGTGCCAGGTACTGTTCTGGATGCTGGGAACAAAGAAGTAAATAAAAAAAGAAAAATTTCTGCCTTCTTGGAGCCTCACATTCTAATGGAAAAATAACATATATTTAAGTATTAACTGTTCAGTTCTACATACTTTATGTGAAATAACTAATTTAATTCTCACAGCAACACTAAGAAGTAACTTCTGGTATTATTCCCATTTACAGATGGGTAATTAAGGTACAAGAGCACCTAAGTTGCCCAAGAAATCATAGCTAATGAGATACAGTCACAGGATTCCAACTCAGACAGTCTGACACAGAGCTCAGGCACTTCCTTAACTGCCACGTTATGTCATCTCTATAAAATTATTTAAAAGCAGTATTCAACTATAATTAAACTACTTCATGGATTAAGGGTCTTTCTGTAGATTGGCCTAAGATTCAACCAATGCTTACACCATTTTTTATAAAGAACACGTTAAGTTTTATACTCCTACCAACCCGGGAAATGTCTGGCTACCCAGGAAGAAAAACCGGGCCTCTGGTCTGGCTGCGGGCCGGGTGTTCTCAGTGGGAGAAGCAGCATGACCAGACATCTTTGCTCATATTTGCAAACACTACATGACGTGGAAACTGCGAGGGCTCTGAAGCTAGCTGGTCTGCATTCAGCACTTAAGTTTCTGCATTTGCAACAGGGCCACCTTACTACCTCTCTCACAGGACGGTGTGGGGACTGAATGAGTCAACATCAGTGGTGTCCAGGGCAGTGCAAGGTACGCGAAATAGGTTCAACTAATGTAATGGCGCCTTCCTGCAGCGCCACCCAGATAAGCTTGGGGAGCGGCCCCCGTGAGCCCCTGAACGAAGAAGCCACTCCAATGAGCCATGGGAACATCACTGCTGCCCAGGCAGACCTGGGACTCCGAAACCTTGTTGGTAATACAAAGAGGCTCCTCGCTAAGTGACAGAACTTAGGAATTATGAAGAGTATGTGCATTAAAAAAAAAATTCCAGTGGACACAGATTGATAACACACAAGATTATGTCAGGGTTTTTACATGTCTGTCAGCAGTTGAAATTCACTTGCCATTTTCAGGGCAACCCCTGCCCTGGCTGTGACTGTGTGTGTGTGTGTGTGTGTGTGTGTGTGTGTGTTCAAGGTATTTCCCATCCTCTTACTTAAGCATTTGAATTCTGATCCATTCAGAAGAACAGCTGGTAATAATATCTTTAAGGGTCAGGTGCCAGTGCCCTTGAAAATTAAGGACCCTTTGATTTTGTTTATGCATGCTACTGGCTACAATGCTCTAGAACAGTGTTTCCCAAACTTCTCTCATGATGAGAATCACCTGGTGGAGTTGTTAAACTACAGATTCCTGAATCCCAATAAGAAGTGCTAAACTAGAATTTTTGGGAACATATAGGTAAAACTGTATACTTAACTAGTGCTCTAATACAATTTTACCTGTATGTTCACAAAAATTCTAGTTTAGCACTTCTTATTGGGATTCAGGAATCTGTATTTTAACAACTCCACCAGGTGATCCTCATCATGAGAGAAGTTTGGGAGGCACTGCTCTAGAATGTGAAAGACTATTCCTGCATTTCAATAATGAGGAGATGATGCGGTTCATGCCCATGACCTCCAGGTGGTTAAAAGAATGGAAAAGCTGAACATCTTACTTAATTCTTTACCTTTCACACGTGTAACACTCGCAGAACTCATTATTTTCTCCAAAAAACCCATCTCCATAATAACAAGAGATTTCTTCTCCAGGTTCAATATCTCTCAGAGCCTTCACACATGCTGTATCTCGACCAGTTGACACAAACTGAAATAAAATGAACTCATTAAGAAACTCGTACCTAAAGCAAAAACTAAATACTTGAGATAGAAAGTTTTTATGCTTACCTTACAGTTAGGTCTGCAATCTGAAAAATGTCCAAAAATAAAGTCAATTAACTGTAGATAAGATCTGAAACACGAACAATTACAGAAATCGGAAATAAGCTTTCCATATAATTTTACAACCTTTGATAGAAGTTTATGTCTTCAGTTAAACTACAGGGACATTTACTTTAATAACTTGGGGCAGGGGGCGGGGGAGATATTCTTAACCCTACTTTAAAGGAAGATGGGTGTTACTTAGATTGCTAAGCCATTCTAATTCTGAGCAGTACTGCCCAGCACTAGTGCGGATGCCGGAGAAATAGCGCTTACCATGGTTTATAAACGCGGCAGGGCCGAGCCAGAGCTGAGCACAGTTTTTCCTTGTGGAATACATGACACTGAAGTCGTTCTCTCCGTGTCTAAGCAGCATGTTCTCCTCAATTTCTGAAAGTTCGGCAATACAACCCACCAGTAATTCTATTTTGTCATTTCGTTTCCTATTTAAAATATGTGATGTTAAAAATTACTAGTAATTATAAATAAGAAGGCTTCTTTTATTAAAACAAGCCTGTCCAATAAACACCCAAGTACTGAGAAGACCGAGCTCTGCATGTTTTGGCTGACTTGCTTGGATCCCCGCCGGGAAGCCCAGAACCTTTGCCATGTATTTGTGCAGCTGCCTGCTCCTACCAGAGGCTGGAGGGCCCCCCAGGACGGAGCGGTGTGCCTCTCGTGTTTCTGAATGCCCTGCAGCACCGAGCGTGGTGCTCCGCAAGCAGAAAGGACTCATTCCTGCTGCGCGGAATTCGACTGCTGACACTGGATGCAGGAGACATAGACGAGTGTGGGCAGAGCCACGAGGACCCAGAATTGGGATGCTATCCTCTAGAGCAGTGCCATCCCACAGACAGCAATGCAGACCAAGCACAGATTCTTCAATTTTCTAACAGCCACTTTAAGAAAGTAAGAGGCTGTGAAATTACTTTTAGCAATATATTTTAACTCAATATACCCCAAATACTATTTCAGCAGGTCATCAGTTTAAGAAATATTAATGAAAACTTTAATTTCATATGAAATATGGCCTGTGTATCACATTGACAGCACTTCTCAATTCCGACTTGCCACATTTCAAGAGCTCAAGAGCCACATGTGGTTGGTGGCTACCGTACTGACAGCGCAGCTCTAGGACCGAGACCTCAAACCTCCACACCCACTGACACCACAGGGGGCACGGGAGCTGGCAAGCAGGCTTATCACCCCAAGAAGATGCACTCACACACACACACCCATCGAGCCTGAGAGTAATGCTCTTTGCCCTCCATTTCCAGGCACTTGACCCTAAAATTTCTACTACAGAATATATTAGGGTGGTATGTGAAAGGGGCTACCTGTTTCTTTTGGGAGAAAAGGTAGGGAACAGGCATCAGAGGATAGAAGATACAACCACACACTCTCTCTTTTCAATATGGCTGTTACCGTTCTAATGGAGCTCAATGTTACTATTTGTATTTCAGCTGTATATATATTTTTAAAGCAAGCAATGTGTTAAGAAGTTTCCAGCTGCCAACTTCCTAGGATCATGAAGGCATCATACCCAACTTTTCTTCTAGGCCAGTAAAGGACCAACTCCGGAAGCCATGCTGTCCACCTTGGCCTCCCTAACCTTTCAGTAGCCCCGTTAATGAGCAAGGCACCCAGATTCAACCAAAAGAAAACAAAACACACGTCAGCTCAGACACAGAATCTGGTCAACTCAAGACTTCTAATTGTAAACAAGGAGATGGCAATAGGAGCCGTCAATGGCCCTGGCTGCCGGGCCAAGGCACTGGCCCTGCACTGGTTCCTCTAGGTGAGCTCTGAGCTCATCCCTTCCACGACTTTCTTAGCACTTGAACAGTAAGTTAGAGAGAATTTTAAATAAAATTACTTTATGGGCTTATACTAGTACAATAGTTACCACTCTTTCGTTGCAACTATTTTGGCTCCATTTTGTTCTGATGAGTATCTATTACAAGGCAGTATTTCAAATCCACTATCAGTTGCAAACATTCTCAAGTAAATGAACACCTAAAAAAGAAAAAAATGGACATTAACTTTATAGTAAACTGTTCGTCCTGCTAGACTTTCATAGAACTATAAAAGCAAACCATGAACAACAATATAAAAATGTTGCATTTTAAAACACTTTGTTGATATTTCAACATTTCACATATTTGAGTACCCAATGGCATGGCCATGTTACTCTAAAAACTCACAACAAATTTCACTTCTAGATAACGAAGTTTTCTCTTTGGACAGTCAAAGGATTCTATATGTTATTAGATCTTCATATGATTAGTTTCACAAAAAATTGATTTCAAGTTTTCACCAAAATTTAGGCTTTAGTTTCCTTTATTCCTATCCAAACATATAAACAGTATTCATCTTATTAAGAAACCTACATGTTCCTTGAATAATTTCTCCTGCATTTTGTTCTTGTTGAGAAAATAATGCCGCGCCCATTCGCCTGAAGTCAAACATTTGAAGGCTTTCTCCAAGTGCTCATCTTTCTTAAAACGTTCAATTACTTCCTTCAGTTCTTCTTGCCTTCCTTTAATAGGCCGGAATCTGAACAAAATCAAGACAATAACTTTAATTATCTGCCATCACTCTTGGGCCACTGTTAAGAGATACTGAGAAAGATATAGTAACCTAAAAACTGCCAGACAGAACAAAAGAAAACAATCAATAATCTTGATAATTACTCCTCAAGTAATATTAACCACCAGGAAACATAATTTCTCTGTCTTCAAAATGCATTTTAATATTGTTATTTCACTGTTATCTCATTAACTGAGAAGTGACCAGATGATTCAAGGGAATGCTCTCTGATTCAGGCTTATTCCAGTCTGAAGGTACAAAATGGAAGATCTACAACAGAGCTCATATAATTGTGTGTTAGAATGACAACTTTTAAAAACATGCAGAATCAAGCCAGAAGAGTGCCAGGCAATGAGCTTCAGAAGAATGAGAAGCAAACAAAACCATGCCGCTAACAAAACATTCTTTGTGTACAGTTAGAAAGACCCCAACCAAGTACCTCAGTGAGTCCTGAGATACTGTACACCTTGATGTTCCAACACCATGTCAATTAATCTTTTTTACAACTGCATTCAGAGAACAAAAAGAGGGCAAAAGTACAACTGCTGTATGGTGCACAAGGAAAAACAGTTGGTGTAACATTATAAAAGGCTTCTATTAATAAAATTAGCTATAATGACTTCAGCGTATTGCATGTCTAGTCATAAAATAACACATAATACAATCATGGTCCAAGTAAAATTAAGTTTGCAAGTCCCTCATTCTAAAGTTGTGTTTTCAATAATACATGTACTACAATTAAAGGTACTTAAATCTTTTTTTAAAAAATATTTTTATTGATTTTTTACAGAGAGGAAGGAAGAGGAATAGAGAGCTAGAAACATGGATGAGAGAGAAACACCGACCAGCTGCCTCCTGCACACCCCCCACCAGGGATGTGCCCACAACCAAGGTACATGCCCCTGACGGGAATCGAACCTGGGACCTTTCAGTCTACAGACCAACGCTCTATCCACTGAGCCAAACCGGTTTTGGCAAAGGTACTTAAATCTCAATTTCAAAATGTCACCCTGGCAGGTGTGGCTCTGTTGGTTGAATGTCATTCAGTGCAATGAAAGATCACTGGTTCAATTCCCAGTTGGAGCATGTGCCTAGGCTGTGGGTTTAATCCCCCCATTGGGGTATGTGCAAGAGGCAACTGACTGGTGTTTCTCACATCCATGTCTCTTTCTCTCTCTAAAAATCAATATTTAAATATTAAAAAGTCTTTTCATGTCAATTTCATTTGGCTTATTTTCCCAAATAAAGTTTTAAAAAATCCAAGCAAAAAACGGAATTACAGATTGCTATTCAAATAGAATATATTAAGGGGAAAAAATATTAAAGGCCAAGGAGAAAAAGGATTTGAACTATACACCCTACTCTACAATTGAAATTGTGCACTTCATAAATCTGAAAATGCTAAAACTGAGATAAGATCTAGGAAAGGAAGCACTCAAGCAGGGTTTTTTTCTAGATGAGCTATCATAATTGTATTCATAATGTTTCAGTAAAATGTTAAGCCACAATATTTTACCAAGGCTCAATTATTAGGTGCTGTGTACACACAGGTGTTATGGTGAACTGACAGACTAGCCACTGCTCTTACATGGAAAATTTATCCAGGACTAAAAGACATGCACATGCATCAACAGTTAAGCAAAGCAGTGATAGGCAAATGCAGGTTACTATGGTACAACCTACACTATAGCACTTAAAGTACGGGAATCATAACTAAAGTGAAGCTATGTATGGGCAATAAGGAGGGTGAATCTAGCTTTCCAGAATAGGCAGGAAAGAATCAAGGAGGGCAGGCAAAGTGAGAGGGAATTAAGCAGAGCATCTGAAGGCTACATTCAAAGAGATGAATAGGGAGAGAGGGCATCAGCGGGGCAACAACAGCAGAGGAAAGAACAGGAAGGGAGAAGGCATAACACTACTGATGACAGGCCTTCCGGAGGACTTCAGATACATTAATGCATGCTGACCCTCCAGGAACTTTCTAGCTTTAGACTATAGCGTCAGTAAGCTCTCACTTTATGCCAACTATTAGGCAGAACCACCTGAGAGAGTTCAAACATATCCCAGAGACGTCATATAAAGAAATGGACATCAGCCGAAACCGGTTTGGCTCAGTGGATAGAGCGTCGGCCTGGGAACTAAAAGGTCCCAGGTTTGATTCCTGTCAAGGGCATGTACCTTGGTTGCGGGCACATCCCCAGTGGGGGGTGTGCAAGAGGCAGCTGATGGATGTTTCTCTCTCATCAATGTTTCTCTCTATCCCTCTCTCTTCTTCTCTGTAAAAAATCAATAAAAATATATTTAAAAAAAGAAAGAAATGGACATCAAATTTTATTTTCCATGTTTTATTAGTGTACCCGCTCTGACAGACAGATGAGTGGATGTCCTTTAAACAATTCAGAATGTGTTTAACTAAGATTGTCAAAATATGATGTCAAAATAGTCTAAAGATTTGCAGAATTGGCTGAAACCGGTTTGGCTCAGTGGTAGAGCGTCGGTCTGCAGACTGAAAGGTCCCGGGTTCGATTCCGGTCAAGGGCATGTGCCTTGATTGCGGGCACATCCCCGGCAGGGGGTGTGCAAGAGGCAGCTGGTTGATGTTTCTCTCTCATTGATGTTTCTAGCTCTCTATCTCTCTCCCTTCCTCTCTGTAAAATATCAATAAAATATATTTTTAAAAAAGAGTTGCAGAATTGTTATAATTTTAAATGACTTCCATCCAGTTATAATATTAAACGACTTGTAGATATCACAAGTGATTTTTGTCAAGATTGGGTTTCTTTGACCATTCTTGCTGCAAAGCTACACTAGGGGTTTTTGCACATGAAGATAAGATAACCAAGCAGCTGTTAGCTAAGGCATGCCACTTCACACAAACAAAATATGAAATGTCAGGAAATGGATAACCCATGTTGTATGCAGAGAACAGAAAAGCCATACTAGTATTTCACACTGAGCAAATGCAATGCATCATCCGTGATGTTAGTGCTACAGATGACAGAAAAGAACCCAGCAATGTTGGTATGTCCAACATGGAACTGACCAGCAGTGACGCCCTATTTAAAATAATTGCATGGCTCAACACATTAGCAAGCAAGGCAGAGTCAGGGCTAAAGCCACCTGAGGTTTCCAGGAACTACAGCAAAATAAGTTGCAGACCTGGAACGGACACTGGCTATTCCTATAGGCTAAGTGCGCTCCACTTCCTGAAACATGTTGCTTCCGACCTAAAACTGCCTTTCAGCTATCGTAGTTTGTTTACTCCTTGTTCATGATGCCAATTTATATGTGAAAACCAACACAAAATAATCTACTTTTGATTTAGCTATATTCCGCTTTCCGCGTTTCCTGTGCTGACTTTTGTTTCTGCTTTCCTGAATCAAACACAAGCAAGACTGTTACTTGCCAATAGCAAGAACCTCCATTTCACTTAAAATACAATTTACCATCAAGACTTCCTGTCACAGCTGGCTGATATAGGCGTGAAATGATAGTGAGGCAAAGGAAGAAAAGGGTTCTGGGTGCAGACAGGAAGAGGAAGAGGCAGCTGTTTTCAATAACCCTACAAAAACACATTAACATCACTAGGCTGGCAGGTCAAGTCAAATCCCAGTATAACGAATACTGCTGGGGAAATAAAAATTACTTACTAGCATAAGACTGTTTACAACTATTAGGACCAGGCAAACAGCAATGAAGATGTTTAAAAACATTAAAACAGTTTTCTATTATTGGGCAGAAAATGCCCTCTGCCCTCTCCTCCATCACAATCGCTATGTATGCACAGAGCTCTCCCGACACCATTGTTCTTAAAGCTAGAAGAAAATGCAGACTATCTAAAGTAGACTATCTACAATAGTTCAGTAAGTGAGGGCTAATTAGGGGAGGCCTTTCTCAGCCAGATCTTGTGCGGATTCAGAGGGCGCTCTCGTGTTGTTTCACACAGAACAGGACTTGACTTGTGTCTGCCATGAACACCAGCCCGGAGCCCAGCCGGCAAGGGAGCTGGCTGGCATTCTCGCATACAGAGAAAGGTGCTATGTGCTTTTACATTTGGCATATGGGGGTGGAGTGGAGCGGCAGGGGCGGCAAGAGAAACGGGTGTCTGGTATTTCCAAATCAATATGCCCCTCCTCCCTAACACAAAATTTGCTACTTTAAATAAACCAAACATTTCTTTTTTCTCTTCCCACACCTCTGATGAATGGCTGCTATAAGAGAAAAAGTCATTTACAATCATTATTATTAAAAGGGGCAGGAAAAAAAAAACATGAATTCACACTCCCACACACCTGTTCCCCACTCTTTCCAGAGACTGACTTCCCAGGTTTTCTTGCTATTTGGTTTCTGTGGCAATGAAGAAAGGTTGTAGATTTGTGTTAGCTGTACTACTGTCCCTTCCATAGCATGTACAACCAAGAGCGGACTGGAGGAGGAGGTCAGGAAAAGGGGAGCAAGGGAGGGAGAGAGGAAAAGAGAGAAAAATGCTCAAATATTTAAGATATAAAGTAAGAAACCATGAGGCAACACTGTGAACACATTTCCCCTGTGAAGAAAGCTGAACTGCAAACTGACAGTGCGCAGGTGCCGAGAAGGAGGAGGAGGAGGCAGGCCAGAGCCACAGCTCTTTGTTCCTTCTTCACCTGGAAATAAATAACAACCAGAAACATACCTGGCTGAGTTTTGCACTCAGTGCTCAGCTAATCCCAGGGAGTGATTCCTGATCATTGATGAAAGATTTCTCTTAAAATTATCCTGTTATGGAGTACAAGTGATTTTTTTTTAAATACAACTATGACTAAGACCAAACCATTTTAAAAGGTTTGCAACATGTTCTAAAAGTCGTGTTTATGCTAATACCTCCATTATTTAACATCAGAGAACATCATAAAGGCTGTGACAGGTTAGCGGGCATCTTATTATTGTTTGTAATGCACTCTACCTACCTCACAGGGTTGTTGTGAGGAAAACTGTCAGATTTTGAAAAATGCCTTGAGCTCCTCGAAGGAAAGGCGCTATATAAATGCAAAAACAAACAACAACAATAAAAAACTATTTGTACAACCTGTACTTGTAATCTCTAAGCAGATTTACAATATTAGCTGTTGCAAAAATCCTTAAGACACTGGTATTCCAGTCTCAGCATGATAAAAGCCAGATGCTAAAATTCTTTCTTCCCACAGAACATCGTTTTACATTATACCGAGTTAGAAGATCTAAGAATTTCTTTATGCTTTCTAGTCAAGCACTTAATTTCAAAGTGACACAACATGATTTATAAATTCCTATCCGACAGAGGATATAAATAATCAAATACATAAAGTAAAATAAAATTAGATACAGTAGAAGGATGAGTAAGGACTATACAGACTGCAGTTTGGATCAGAAAAATTCCAAAGAAAAAGTGACTCTTGCATTTCTTTATCACATTATTTCCTGCTCAGCTCACTTCCAAGCCGCCCGCTCCTCAGGACACTGCCCGGCCTCTGGGTCCTGCAGCCTCCACAAGGGCATGACGAGAAGCACCTGTATCGGCTTTACTACATCTGTTTCCCCACTTTGATCTTTTGAAAATCAGAGTTTTTACTAACAACTCTATTTTCTAGCTAAAAGGGAGAATTTAATTTTCATACTTGATAAGTCAACTAAATCTAAATATTTTCCAATAAATTGAAATTACTATTTTGTTTATACTATTTCTAAGAATTCATGCTATAACTCTGACTTGCTTATTAGTAAATATAGGGATATATTAAGATGAAAACATGAGCATTTGTAATATAGCTAGTGTGCGAAATTTTCAAATCATTAAACATCTACTGTTTCTGAACACAGTACATTGAAAGAAGTTGAAAGGAGAAAAAGGAACATAAAAGAGAAAATGAAAACTGACAATCAATTACAAATATATAAACATGAAACAAAGAGACCATTCTAGAAGGAACAGACAGTGAGTATTAAAATACAAGCTCCAAACTTATCTCTTCCAGTCACTTTGTTTGAACTCCATAGAGAGAGAAGCCCACAAACTAATAATTTAAAAATATATTATGGGCCGAAACCGGTTTGGCTCAATGGATAGAGTGTCGGCCTTCGGACTGAAGGGTCCTGGGTTCAATTCCGGTCGGGCACACGTACCTTGGTTGCAGGCACATCCCCAGTGGGGAGGTGCGGGAGGCAGCTGGTTGATGTTTCTCTCTCATTGACGTTTCTAACTCTCTACCCCTCTCAATTCCTCTCTGTGTAAAATCAATGAAATATATATTATATATAATGGTTTATTCAAATAAAGCACTATAGATTTTCCTATTTTCTTTTTAAAAAAAATATTTTATTGATGTTTTTACAGAGAGGAAGGGAGAAGAATAGAGAGCTAGAAACATCGATGAGAGAGAAACATCGACTAGCTGCCACCTGCACAGCCCTCACCCGGATGTGCCCACAACCAAAGTACATGCCCTTGACCGGAATCGAACCCGGGACCTTCCAGTCCGCAGGCCGATGCTCTTTCACTGAGCCAAACCGGTTACGGCAATTTTCCTTATTTTCTATAAAATACTATATTTGAACATGATGTGAGTCAACATTCTGGTAAATTCTTGCTCAAAAGATGAGCCAGAGCAGATAGTTTCATATTCAAGTAAGTCCACCAAGACTTAAAGCTTCATCAATAAATTTTCTGTGTTTTCCTGTGAAAGTACCTTTGCAATGAACGCTGAGAGCACTCCCTGATATAGCACAGCAACTGCTCGAGCTCAGGGGCACAGGGTCCCCACTGCTGCAAAACCAACCGGTCTGCCCAGGGGGAGTAGGACTGTCTACACCTGTGGTCGGCAAACTGCGGCTCGCAAGCCACATGCAGCTCTTTGGCCCCTTGAGTGTGGCTCTTCCACAAAATACCATGGCCTGGGCCTGTCTATTTTGAAGAAGTGGTATTAGAAGAAGTTTAAGTTTAAAAATTTTGACTCTCAAAAGAAATTTCAATCGTTTTACTGTTGATATTTGGCTCTGTTGACTAATGAGTTTGCTGACCACTGGTATACACCATCAATGGCTATTTTAGAAACTGTAGGAGAAGAATTAAATGTTGCACTAAAAAATATATGTTTTCTTCTGCATGTTTAACTCGGTTTAAACATTTTTTTATTTTAGATCCTTCAATTTCTATTCATAAAAAAATTTACATACTGGATACTTTTTAAATTTAGGGACACCTGGATAAGGTTTTGAGTTTTAATATTTGTGTAGCAATTTGGAACTGTACATTTGAAGCCAGTTTTAAGTGAGGGCGAGGAAACCGCTGGTAAGGAGCTTTGTATCCACTTACATCACAAGGAGGCGCAGTCGGCCAGGTGCTCTAGGAACCGCTACTGCAAGAGCAGAAATGGAGGCTCGCAGGCCCCATCCCACAGCTATGAAATCAGCAGCTGCATCTTTTGTTTTGTATTTTTATTGTCTAAAGTTTTACATAGGTATTCTTTTTCCACAACTGACCACCCCCCTCAGCCATTCACACCCTGAGCAAGCCCCCACCGCCCCAGTGTCTGTGTCCATTGGTTAAGCAGCTGCATCTTAAGATTCCCCAAGTGACTCCCATAAACTAATTTCCAAGGAGGATTTTATAGAAAACTAGAAGCCCAGTGCCCAAAATTCGTGCACTCGGAGGTGGGGGTAGGGCCCTCAGCCCGGTGCCCTCTCGCAGTCAGGGATGTCTGACTGGCGGCTTCGGGGGCTGGTCTAAGCCTGCACTCAGACATTCTTAGCACCGCCCCTAGCAGGAGAGGCTCCGGCCACTCGCCGTGCTCTCAGCCATAGCCCAGGTTTCTGGCTGAGCAGCACTCCCCCTGAGGGAGTGCACTGACCACCAGGGGGCAGCTCGCATCATAGTGACTGCTCATTCTGCCATTCAGTCAATTTGCATATTGGCTTTTTATTATATAGGATAGGACAGGAGTTATTTCCTATAACAGAAGCCAGTAACAGGTAATCCTTCATCCTCTGTCAAAACATGGGGATTCTGAACACACAGATTTCTTTCCTAAAGCCACTAAAAACGCTTTATAACTTTGATGGAACACTTTCTAAAATGGTTTATGTGCTTCCATATTTCAGTATATAAGGCTTAATGAAGATAATACCTTTCTTGATGACTACAGGTCATAATTATAGGCCTTTGCAGTAAAATCCTGAATGCTACTAGATTGTTATGAGAATCAGTGATTCACATTTCTTAACTCCGGGAAAAAAGGCTAACAGGTGGCTTAAATACTATCAGGATCCTCTGCAAGCATGTCAAACTCGTGGACTCTTGGCCAACAGGCCACGAGTTTGACATGCTTGCTCTAGAACGACCAGGTCTCCTATGTTTACTGAGGGGGGAAAGGGGAAATGGACTTAATATAATACAAACTAGACCTTACTTGGACACTATGGCATGTTGAGTCTGCTGACTTTCCAGAGGACAGGACAGCTGTCTGTATGCCTATTCAGAAAATTTAGATTTGTCCCTCTGAAGGCAGGAAACTATTTAAAGAACCTCTCAAGTCCATCCCAGCTTTTCACTTCATTTTACTAAGTAAAGATACATGATGACAGAAAATTACATGAAAATACCAATTTTCTGATATTTTGGCTTGGGGGGGGGGGGGAAGGTCAGTTGGGGAAAAAGGAGACATATGTAAAATTTTCACCAGAATTACTTCTTTCTGGGTTTAGCATGCATCATAAGGTATTTTGTTTTATTAGTGAGGGAGTTAAAAGGGAAAAAGATGAACAGATTTTCCTCTAATCACCTTTACTCACCAATTCCTACCGCCCCCTAATTATCAGTGACTATCCACCTGGTGATCAGGTCCTTCCAGGGCTTGTCCCTGACACCGGAGCCACTGGACACCAGTATAGGGTGCCTGAGGGAAGAGCGGGCGGCGGCCCAGAACGTGCTCTACATTCTAAATCCCTCTACTTTTCCATCAGACTTGAGGACCCTCTGCCATGGGAGTTAAAGAGATAGAGGAAAGTTGTATGCTGGAGGTCAATTACAAAATTCTCTAAGAGCCTTTTAGCGGGAGAGAAGGTATTTAAGGGAAGTAGAATAAAGAAATGTAAAGGGTGACAGATTTCAAGAGTGATACAGTAATATTTTAAGTAGATGACCTTTAATACTCAATAAAGCTCTCGAACATCTATTTTCTTATCTGCACACTGAATGTAAGCATGTCTTTAAAAATATTCATGCTTACTAAGTTGAACCTTACTTAGCTGACTGCTTTGCTGCACCTCAAAGATCAAACACAGTGGCAATTATTTTAAAGATGTCTGTGATAAAACTGTGGGGGGAAAAGGTTGTAATCTACTTTTAGGAGGAAAATATACATTTTTAAGGTTGTACAGGATGCCTGTCAGATTTCTTTCCACTAATTAGCATCAACATTTAGAACAGAATAAAGATGCTTCCCCAGCTTTATACTTTAGTAAGAAATATCCTGAGATAAAATAAGAACACAGAATTAAAACTGACAAGATTCTCAGAAGCTTTTGCTGCTTTTCGTGGCTCACATATAGAAAATCTTTCTGTAGCAAAGTACTTTCCTTTTTTTTTTTTTTTTTTTTTTTAATATATATTTTATTGATACTTTACAGAGAGGAAGGGAGAGAGATAGAGAGCCAGAAACGTCAATGAGAGAGAAACATCAACCAGTTGCCTCCTGCACACCCCCTTCCGGGGATGTGCCCGCAACCAATGTACATGCCCTTGACAGGAATCGAACCCAGGACCCTTCAGTCCGCAGACCGACGCTCTACCACTGAGCCAAACCTGTTTCGGCACTTTCCTTTTATGTCATTTAAATTTTTGACTGAAAGTAAAAATCTATTTTCTTTCTTTTCATCTATTTTCTTAAATTCAACATCATCTGTGTCATTCAGGATAAAGATTTAAAATTACCTAGTATTCATTTTGTGTGTCTGAAAACCTAAATAGGGATCAAGAACCAAACTGGTTGCTAGGTCATCATTTTCACAGAGTTCCTTGGCGGACATTCCAGAAGATGGTACATATCGACTCTGTCCTTCGAATCCCGAGTTACCATTACCTGCAAAAAGAAAAAGAAAAGTAACTCAAATTGAAAATGACTAAAGTCTACCTTAAAAAACCTTTGCCCATTCAAGTTAGTAATCAAGAACTAAAATTATTTCAATCAATTCTAATAGTGGAGATTGGAGTACTATTTGCATAAACATAAAGGCAAAGGAAATAAACTAACACAATTACTGAGAGTGTTCCGATTACATATGACACCAAGTTTCCCAAGAAGAGCACCTGAGAGAACCTTGCCCCTCCCAGGAAGAGCCGAGGAATGGGGAAGGTGGAGGTTCATTATGGCAGCAAAAGAGCATGAAGGGCCACACAGACAGGGCTGGGTGAGGAAACAGGATGAACACAAGATACTCTCTGCAGTAAGTGCCAGAGGGGAGAGCTTGATTTTAAGTACCTAAAGGAGTCCCAAGTAGTTAACTCCAGCTTCCTGATTTCAGATGGATGAGTGATAATTATTTCCACTTGGCTGGGAACAGGCCCAGAGTTTAAGAAACTTACTTGCCTATGATTACAAGCTAGGTAGTAGAGGTGGGAAAAGGAAAAAAAGAGAATGACAGGCCTATTTCTAACTGACCTGTCTGAAAATATTTTTTACTGAAAAATAGGAAAGATGAAAGAAATATATACGTGATGGAAGTCAATGGATTTAATTTGGAAGAAAAACAATATACAGAGAGGAAAGGAAGGCCAAATTTGTATATATCAGTTTCATCAGTGCTCTTTTCAGTACACGTCACTGATGGTCCTATCAGCAGTCAGTGAAGATACCAGCTGTATAACGTTAAGCCTCTCAAAATTAAGATATGGAAGAATGAGAGAAACCCACAGTGAGAGGTGTAAACTTCTTTTCATCCACTCTTTAAAAAAAAAAAATTAAACACTTATGTGAAAATCCCTGCCAAAGGGTAGATATATGATTTGCATGTGGTTTTGTGAAAAGCTATCAGATCATTTATTTTCTGTAACAGCTTTATTGACACATTAGCTACTGAACACATACCATATAATTCACCCATTGAAAGTGTACATTTTAATAGTTATTTTTAAATATATTCACATAATTGTATAACTATCACCACAATCCACTTTGGAACATTTCATCACTCCTCAAAATAACCTGCATACCATTAGCAGTCACTACCTACTTCTCCCTGCCAGCCCCTATCAACCACTAATCTAGTTTCTGTTTCTATGGATTTGCCTACTTTGACAATTTCCTATAGCTACAATCATACAATATGTGGTCTTTGCAACTGGCTTTTTTTCAATTAGCACTATGTTTTCAAGGTTCATCCATGTTGTACTTCATTCCTTTTTATGCCAAATAATGTTCCACTGTATGGATATACCACATTTTGTTTATTCATCAGTTATTGGACATTTGGGCTGTTTCCACTTTTCGGCTATTATGAGTAATGTCTCTATGAACAATCATATGAAAGTTGTGTGTGTACATATGTTCTCCCAATTCTCTTAGGTACATCCCTAAGAATGGAATTGCTTAGGTCATATGGTAACTCCATGTTTAACTTTAGAGGAACTGCCGGACTGTTTTTTAAGTGGATGCACCATTTTACATTTCCAACAGTAGTATATGAGGGTACTGAGTTCTCCACATCACCACCAACACTATCTACCGGTATCTATCCTTTTGATTCTAGTTTTAATGGTTGTTGTATCTTATGGTTTTAATTTGCATTTTCCTGACGATTAGGAGTCCTTTTTTTCAAGATTTAGTTTTTCTGGGTCCCTTAAATTTTCATAAGAATTTTAGTATCAGCTTGTCAATTTCTGCAAAGAAGCCAGTTGAGATTTTGACAGAAAATGCATTCAATCTGTAGATTATTTGGGGCTAAATCCCCGATGTGGGGTGTGCAGGAGGCAGCCGATCAATGATTCTCTCTCAACATGGATGTTTCTCTCTCTCTCCCCCTCTCTCCCTTACTCTCTGAAATCAGTAAAAATATATTTTTTTTTAAATTAAGAGATGCCTAATTTACTGAACAGAGCCAATACCTCAGCTATAGTCACTACATTTCTCAATCCCTTCAGGCTCCCATCACATGCTAAGGGGCAGGGAGGTGTCCACGCAGAAGAGCGTCCATTACAAAAACAGTGACCTGATCTGACCTGGAAAGGTTAAGGGCAGTCTTGGCCCAATGAACAGCATAAACCCCTAAAAGGTAAAAACGAAATGAATCAGAACTAGAGCAATCTAACTAAAACTGCAGAACACTCAGGCTAATTCAATCTACGGGGAGTAGGCAAATTCCAACACAAACTAAGGCTGTTTAGCAGTAGTTAAATTAACCTTAGGAAAAGAAAGAAATAGAAAAAGCTGTACTCCTTAACATGGTCATACACTTTTGGAAAACCTTCGTATAGTTGTCTACTTAGGTTTATGTTTCGCACAACTCTCAACAAGTCATTTCATTCTTACTAAGAAGTATAGAGGTAAAAAAGTAACTTAATATCAATAGTGCCTCACTATCTGGATAAAGGCTAGTTCACCCTATAAGAAACGGTGACAGCTGAAACCGGTTTAACTCAGTGGATAGAGCATCGGTCTGTGGACTGGAAGGTCCCAGGTTCGATTCCGGTCAAGGGCATGTACATTGGTTGCGGGCATGTCCCGGGTAGGGGCGTGCAGGAGGCAACTGGTAGATCTTTCTCTCTCATCGATGTTTCTAACTCTCTATCCCCCTCCCTTCCTCCCTGGGAAAAAAATAAATAGAAAAAAAATTTTTTTAAAGAAAAAAAATGGTGACAATTTGTGAAGCTGCCCTAAACTCTATCATACAAATCAGAGTTAAATTTATTCATATTACTGTAAGTTTTCAAAGACATACATATTTATACTTACATCAGATATAAAAAATACAGTTTGAACTTTTAAGAAATTCAGGTCAGTAGCAGTATTTTAGGTTTTTTTATAGTACAGATTAGCCATTTAGGTATAAATTCTACAAAATATAATTTAAAACCATGGATATAAAAGGATGAAGTTATTATATTAAGCATTAAACTGAAGTTGTACACATTTGATAAGAATAAAAACTGATAAAACTTTGAAAGAGTACAATACTATACTGTTAACTATGTGGGAACATGAAGAATTGTTTTGAAAATAAAAGAGCACAGAACACATTACAAACTGGAAAGAATTACTGCCCCATACCACAATCAAAAGAGCAACAGTTTGTGTACATACATCTGCTCGACCTCCTCTCCACTGCGTTTTTGCCAGCCTTCACAGAGTCCTTTCCCGGGTGCTGTAACTTTGATTGATTCTGCTGATGGTCATTAGACAACTTGCCTCCATTTCTCCTGCCATTCACCACCATGTTCTTGGATTCTCCCAACCACTTCATACCCACAGACAGCCTGACCCAGGTGCATTTAGTCACTCTCTTCAAATAGCTTAGAGAATAATTTCAATGTTCTCTCCTAACAGAAACAAAATATGAAAAACAAAACAAAATGGGGAGGTAAATACATAAAAGACCATGCTACACAGACTCGTGAGAAAGACACAGAGTATTAAAAGTACTATATAATTCATGTTTCCACCCTTTAAACTCCCTTGGCTCCAGCGGTCCTATCAGGCTGAGGTCTTCAGTGCCCCAGGCTCTGAGGGGCTCACTGGGTCTTGCTCCTAGCTTGTTCTTTGGATAGCAACTGGTAAATAGCAAGTGCTCTATAAATATTTGTCCTTTAATTACCATTAAGAACCATCTTTGCTCTTTATTATGCTGATATCTAGGTATAGCTCAATAATCAGCTCAATTCACACATTTTGATAACATTCTATGAACTCTGTGAGTAAACTGCAAAGATATTTATTATCTCTTGTCTGCAAGTTTTGTTACATCTTTTTGTTGTTAAAATCAACATTCAAGATATTTAGGAATATTTTATCAAAGTATTGCCCATCATAAAATGTCTTACTCAGCGTTCCTTTACAAAGGCAACCAAAACTTGAGAGATTTTATTTGCTCAGAGAGAGGTACCGGTATCTCTCACTATGTGAATGTTAACTAGCTGAGTTTGGGAACTGAATGATTTGGACAGTGAGGGTTCCTGTAATTTTAAGGACCTTTGGAAGTGAGGGTATAATAGATTATGTTTGTTGGTAATGGAATGAGGAAAAGGATGTCCATTGCTGAACCTGTTTGGCTCAGTGGATGGAGCATGGGCCTGCGGACTGAGGGGTCCCGGGTTCGATTCCCATCAAGGGCACGTGCCTTGGTTGCAGGCACATCCTCAGTGGGGGTGTGTGCAAGGGGCAGCTGATCAATGTTTCTAACTCTCTATCCCTCTCTCTTCCTCTCTGTAAAAAAATCAATAAAATATATTTTTTTGGGGAAAAAAGGATGTCCATGACTTCACCTCATTATGGAAATATGCTTTTAGTGTAAGTCAAACTAAAAGGCTCTAGGATAAGAAACTGCAAAACATAAATAGGATGACACTCCAACCAACTGAACCCCACCAGGGCTAGAAAGAATTAAGAGATGAAAGAAATAGCAAGCCGTCTCTCCACAGAGAATCCCTAAATCCCAACCCAGACTCCCACTCAGAGACAAAAGCCGAAACCTGAAATGAGCCCCAGCAACCAGTTTTAATAAGCCCTCCAGGTGACCCTGATGCAAGTTCCAGCGTGAAAACTATTGTTACTTATCCATTCAATTGATCAGCTGTTAGGGCAAAGAACAGATGCCAACATTTTAAGGAAAATTGTGGAATAAAACATTTTTTTTTGGAGGAAATTGTACCTATCAACCTAACTTCCCCCAAGAATTAGGAGAAGTTCACCGATAAATCATTCTATTAGCACACTACAGCCCAGTTCATGGAACACAGACTGAAATCCACTCTAACTTAGACATAAATGTGGGTTAAGATCCAAACTGGAACAAATTCATAGCTTCAGGTCTGAGACTGCATGTGTCTGGACATTCTAGCAGAGACTCCAATACTCGCCGCTGGTCCAGAAAGCAAGAGCTATTAAGGAAAAGACAAATGAATACCCGATGAAAGCAGTTCTAGCAAAGCTACCAAAAATCTGGGGGCTACTTATAATATATTTTATTGATATTTTACAGAGAGGAAGGGAGAGAGATAGAGAGTTAGAAACGTCAATGAGAGAGAAACATCGACCAGCCGCCTCCTGCACACCCCCTACCGGGGATGTGCCGGCAACCAATGTATATGCCCTTGACCAGAATCGAACCCGGGACCTTTCAGTCCGCAGACCGACCGACGCTCTACCACTGAGCCAAACCAGTTTCGGCTGGGGGCTACTTATAATGTTTTAGCTCAAGATGAGTATACACAACAAAAACTCTTTAAATGCAGTAAAAGCAATTATCAGGTCATCGTTTGTTCTGCCCCATGAGTGTGGAATTTGTTCTTGTTGGCATGTTCTTTCCTGTAAGATTACAAGTGGGAAGGAAGAACACTTACTTATCAGAGGTGGAGATGGAATTTCAAAAACGAACAGGTGATATGGAGGTAGGGTGGAGAAACAGGCTGCAGACATCAGATGCAAGCAAAGCCTGGAGGCTTCCTGCCTACATGGAGGGCCCCCTCCCAGCGTAAGCAAGGGCACGTCCCTCTGGCCTGGCAGGCAGCTGGTTCGCATGGAAAGGCCACCACGGTCTTTGGCTTGGTTGGCAGTACTAAGCTAACTGGCCACTGACTGATTGACTATATAATTGACTATATATATTATTGATTTTACAGAAAAGAAGGGAGAAGGATAGAGAGTTAGAAACATCGATGTGAGAGAAACATCAATCAGCTGCCTCTTGCACATACCCCACTGGGGATGTGCCCACAACCGAGGTACATGCCCTTGACCGGAATCGAACCTGGGACCTTTCAGTCCCCAGGCCGACGCTCTATCCAATGAGCCAAACCAGTTTCGATCCACTGACTATAGTTAGCAGTAAAAATCACCTCGAATTTATCCTGAAATTGGCAGAGAAAAAAGACTTCCAGAGACGAGTATTGACCACTCCTTAAATGGCAGAACAGCTACAAATCTTTGTCTGTTCTGACCTCAAAATAGAAAAATGCCAGGGAAATTACTAGACACCTACTATATTCCAGGCACTGAGATACAGCAAGGCCAACACAAGGCTCAGCCCTCCTCTGTGCTTATATTCTAAAGAAGCAAGCGCTGGGAGAGAGCGAACTCACACACAGTAAGTCCTGCGCCTGGGAGGCAGGAAGTGCGGGTGGGCGGGGCCTGTGGGAAGCTGGCGGCAGCGGGGAGAGAGGCAGAGGGCGCGGGTGGCGCTGGGCAGTGTACCAGGACAGCCCAGAGCCAGTGGTGGGGCAGAGGAAGGGAGGAGGGAGGTCAGAGAGGCTGCCGAAGACACAACAGGCAACTGAGGGCCTCAGAGCCTGCTGAGATGTGGACACTGAGTCTCAGTGAGGCGCAAAGCAGAGCAGGCGTGTTCAACTTACAGCTGTAAAGGCCCCTCCTGCTACTTGTTGCGTGGAGAGCTCACAGTGACTGCTTTTAAAAAGAAGTTCTAATGCCGCCATTAATAATTTGTGGGCAGGAGAGAACACCAGTTAAGAGACTCCCGCGCTAAAGCAGAGGGAGAGCCTGGTGGCGACAGGCGGCTAGTTCAGGATCTTTTCTGAAGGGTTTGCTGGTAGATGGGATTTGCTAACAGCCCGTGTGGAAGAAAAAGGACTCAATTATGCCTCCGTGTGGAAGGAAGGAGTTAGTATTAATGAAGGTGACGAGGATGACAGGAAGATCCGGTCTGGGCGGGGTCAGAGGGCAGGAGTTGCTTTTGGGACATCTGAGATACCATGAGGCCCATGGAGATGAGGAGAGGCAGGTGGACACCAGGGCCGGGCGGGCAGGTTGGATAATTAAACCTGGTGGCAGTGCTAACGCTCCTTCAAGTCAGAGGAAGGAATGAAACCGCCTGGGAAGGGGGTCTAGCTAACAGGGGCCTGAGGACTGAGGGAGCCCCGGAGAACACAGCACGGCACAGGCCGGGGAAGGGGCAACCAGAGGGGAGGCGGCGCAAGCAGGGATCAGCACCTCCGGAGGGGGCACCACGCTGGGCTCAGGCCACCAGGCTCAGAAGGCAAACCTCTCCTTTCTGAGCTGGAACTCCAGAAGGATGGGCCACTCACCATCTGTGAGCCTCTTTCGGAAACAGTAGGAACTTCTAAAATGGACATAATGTCTCAAAACATGGGCTCATGGAAACAGAATTGGATAGCAGAGGAAAAATAAGGGATAAAAAGAGCCCTAAAATCTTATGTCATCTGTTTCAAATAAGAGAAAAAGAGTAGAAATTTCACATGTCAGAAAAGATGTATGTAAATTAAATTCAGAGGGTAGAAGATGGGAATAAGTTAATTTGATAAACAGTATGCCTTGAGAGAGTTTATAAGGATCTTTTACATAAAAAACAGTTTTAGACCTAACCAGTTTGGCTCAGTGGATAGAGCAGCCGTGGGCAAACTACGGCCCGTGGGCCCGATCCAGCCCGTTCGGCTGTTCTCTCCGGCCCGCGGAGCTGAAAGAGCAGAGGGTTCTCTTGCTCTCCCCTCCGCTCCTTCACCAGCAGCCCAAGATGAGAGTGCCAGCATGGTCAGGTTGCTTTTATTCCGGCCCTCCGGTCCAGTTTAA
This sequence comes from Vespertilio murinus, assembly GCA_963924515.1. NCBI lineage: Eukaryota > Metazoa > Chordata > Mammalia > Chiroptera > Vespertilionidae > Vespertilio > Vespertilio murinus. The sequence goes on along the minus strand of OZ004709.1, from coordinate 165,865,205 downwards.
GAACCCATTGTGGCCCTCGAGTCAAAAAGTTTGCCCACCCCTGGGATAGAGCGTCAATCTGCAGACTGAATGGTCTGGGGTTCGATTCCAGTCAAGGGCATGAACCTTGGTTGCAGGCACGTCAGTAGGGGGCGTGCAGGAGGCAGCTGATTGATGTTCTCTCTCATCCAATGTTTCTAACTCTCTATTCCTCCCTTCCTCTCTGTAAAAAAATCAATAAAATATAATTTTTAACAAACAAACAAAAAACCGTTTTAACCCAGCCGGTGTGGCTCAGTTGGTTGGGCACTGCCCCATGCACCAGGAGGTCACTAGCTCGGTTCATGGCCAGGGTGCATGCCTAGGTTGTGGACTCAATCCCCAGTAGGGGGGTGCAGGAAGTAACCTATCCAGGTGTCTGTCTGTCTCTCTCCTTTCCCTACTTTAAAATCAATGAACAAAACAGTTTTTAAACGAATAGATGTAGATGAGTACATCTTCAATTCTCTGAACTAATAAAATTCTCTGAGCGTAGACTAGCAGTGCAGGCCTTGCCCCCTCCGTTTTTATGAGCGTTCACAAGGACGCGCAGGCTCTCTTAGGGGAATGCAGTGACTGCCCGCCCGGGAGGCTCACCTGACACTAAGCCAACAGGTGAAGCTCACCGCACCAACATGTGGAGAAGGAAGCACATGCTTCAGATTCTAGTACCAACTATGAACAAGAGGGCAGACTACTTATGGCAAAGTGCTAAAATAAGAGCTGCATTTATTATTTTATTTTATTTTTATTTTTTTAAATATATTTTATTGATTTTTTACAGAGAGGAAGAGAGAGGGATAGAGAGTTAGAAACATCGATGAGAGAGAATCATCGATCAGCTGCCTCTTGCACACCCCCAACTGGGGATGTGCCCGCAGCCAAGGTACATGCCCCTGACCGGAATCGATCCCGGGACCTTTCAGTCCACAGACTGACGCTCTATCCATTGAGCCAAACCGGTTTCGGCAAGAGCTACATTTAAAGAGGAAAGTAAAGAATTATATAGAGTTGTATTTAAAGAGAAAACGTCTAACCATATTATAAACACCACTGCAGGAAAAATCAGATGCACACCACCCCACCCCATCCCAAATCAACAGATGGCTATCGTGAGGGAATGAGATTAATATTAAAAATCGCACACACATACACCCCCCGAATGTTTATAGCAAACCTATTTATGAAAAATTGGAAAAAATACTGATACTTGAAAAAGTTTCAAAAGAAAGCACAGAATTGTTTCATAAAAATGTGTTTGGTCCAACAGTGATGGACCCTCAACAAATGCCAACACTGTGACCACTCCTACTGTCCCCTTACGACACAGAGGATTAAACACTGTTCAGTGACTTCTGAGTTAACTGTTCATGCCCAATTAATTAAAGAACTGTGGTTCCAATCCTTTTTTACTTAAAGCTTTTGGACAGGAGTTTTTTGGTTTGTTTTTTTAAAATAGACTTTTTTATTTTTTACAGAGAGGAAGGGAGAGGGATAAAAAGTTAGAAACATCGATGAGAGAGAAACATTGATCAGCTGCCTCCTGCACACCCTCCCCCAGGATGTGCCTGCAACCAAGGTACATGCCCTTGACCGGACTCGAACCTGGGACCCTTCAGTCCACAGACCGATGCTCTCTATCCACTGAGCCAAACTGGTTTCGGCAGACAGGAGTTTTGATGAATGTTCTAAACACAAACCAGGATTTTTAAAAATCTGTTAGAAAAATAAAAACACTTATTCTGAATAACTAGTAAGAATTTTAACATAACCCAGCCGGTGTTGCTCAGTGGTTGAGCAGAGACCCATGAACCAGTAGGTCACAGTTCAATTCCCAGTCAGGGCACATGCTCCATTTGTGAACTCGATTCCCAGTGGGGGCATGCAAAGGCAGCCAATTAATAATTCTCTCTCATCACTGGTGTTTTTATCTCTCTCTTCCTCTCTGAAATCAATAAAAAAAATATTTATTTTTTTAAAATGAGAGAAAGCACTATCCATAGAGAAAACAATAACACACACAATAACACACAACAAAAGCGTCCACACTGGACCAGGAGTGAGACCACTCTGGCTGGTATCATTTCCAACAACATCCCACTAGTTAAGTGAGCCTTGTGAAAATTACATGCAATAGCAAAACTAAAAGTATTTGGAATTGTTAAGAACTGTTTTTAACAGAATTTACCTAGCCACGTCTATAGGGTCTTGCAGATCTGGCCCAGCTAATATTCCGGACACAGCCTGGTTTATATCCCGCTGGAGTGCTAGGCATTTCCCCAGCACTGGCCTTTACACTTGGGATTCTGCCAACCTGCCAACCAGTCTTACCTCCATCCCAAGGCTTGCCTTGTTACATGCTTTAACATCTCTCCTCCATGGCGCTTGTTACAACTGTACTCAGTCCTTTATGCATTTACTTGATGACACGTGTCTTCCCCACTGCAATATAAACTAAGGTATCCTTTCATATCCCTGGACCCTAGCACAAGGGCCAGCACACTCTAGGTCCATTCACAATCCCCTTTTTAGTCTCAAACCTAACTGTTACTTATAAACCCAAGTGGTTACTAGTTCTTTCCCTCAAATCTAAAATTACAAAAGGACCCTACAATATATAAAAAAATTCCACACTGGTCTTTATCAATGGCTACTCCAAATCCATCTGCAATAATATATATCCAAGGTTCCATGGAAACATCTAGTAATAATGCACATGATAGTACCAATATAGGAAGCCCTGCAACGCCAACAGGAGCATTTGTGATCAATACCCCCTCATAAGAATACAATGCAGTAAATTAGGGCAATTTTTGTAAGTTGGCAATGTTCAGTTCGTTAGAAAACTACAATGAACTCATGATCACACCTGTAACCTTAAAACTTGCTCCTATAAATATTGCTGTCAGAAATAAACTTCGTTTGAGAATTTAGGTGACTTGTCGGAGTTCAGCTAGTGCTAGGAAAGAAAAACCGTGGGGAATTTTGTTTTTCTGAATTCACAATGAATCCTTCACCCAAAGCAGAGCTGTTGCTGTAAGCCTGGAGGTGTCGTGCAAACTCAGTGCTGACTGGGTATCTAGCACCAAACGCCAGAGCAAAAATAGGTTTTTATAGGTACCTGTAAAATAATTACTTGTCAAGTTATTATTAAAAGTTTCTCTTCTGCCTTCTTTTGCCAGCAGTTGTAGTCAATTTTGCTTTAGCCAATTTAACAGTTTCACAGGCAGCTCCGGTGGTAAAGCCCCATTGGGACAAGCAAGAAATGGCCTGTTTCAGAGCAGTTTCCCACCATCGCATCATAATACCCCACCCACCCCCTTTTAGGATGGCTAAAGGACAGCATCACTCATTATGCTAAACTGGTTGCACTAACTGCTCTAAAGAACATCCTAGTAGCCCTAGCTGCTTTGGCTCCGTGGATAGAGCGTTGGCCTGTGGACTGAAGGGTCCCAGGCTCAGTTCCAATTCTAGGGCCCATGCCCGGGTTTCGGGCTCCATCCCCAATAGGGGGTGTGCTGGAGGCAGCTGATCAATGATTCTATCTCATCATTGATGTTTGCTTTTTCTCCTTCCTCTCTGAAATCAATAAAAAAATACATTTAAAAAAAAGAGAGAATACTGTAGTAGGCTGGAAAATGATCCCCAAAGATATCAAACCAGCAAATGTTCATTTATAAGAAAAAGAGTCTTTAGAAATGTAATTATTCTCTCCTAGAGCCTGTGGGCGGAGCCCTCCCCATACCTTCATTTGGCCCAGTGACATTGATGATGGATGATTCCTGCCTCCAGAACTGAGAGAGAATACATTTGTTGTTTTAAGCCACCAAGTTTGGAGTCATTTGTTACAGCACCCACAGGAAACTAATACACAGACCATGAAAAAGCAAACCAAAGTAAAAATGCTTTAGAGTTAACAGACTTCAAAAACACATAAAATTCCACGTGTATCACAGAAAAAAAGATTTTAAACACCTCTAAGAAGTTGTTTTAGATACACTTTAATAGTAATTTCCACTCTTCAACTGCAGGTGTGAAACAAAGCTATAAAGTTTGAAGCTGAACTGTGCTTAACTGAGACCTTCCTTGGAAATACTGTGATGTTTGTGTTTATATAAAATTTACAATAAAAATGAAAACTAAAACCACTAGAATTTTTCATTTGGAACTTTTTTACTTTTTATATTGATTTGAGAGAAAAACATCGGTTGTCCCACTTATTTATGTATTCACTAGAGGCCTGAATTCGTGCATGTGTGGGGCTGGCCAGCTGGGGGGAGGGGCCATGGGTGATTGGCCAGTGGGCCCCGCCCCCGATGGGGGAGCGATGGGCGAATCAGCAGCTGGGGGAGGGGCCATGGGAGGTTGGCCGGCCAGCCCTACCCCAATTGGGGGGGGGGGGGAACGGACGATCTAGAGAGCTGGCTGTGGGGGAGGGGCCAAGGGCAGTTAGCTGGCTGGCCCTGCCCCTGATGGGGGGGGGAGAGGGAGGGGCTTCAGGAGGTTGACCGGCTGACCCCGCCCCCTATTGGGGGGGCAATCAGGGGCAGGGCCAGCGGGGGTGGGGGGACCTGCAGGCCGATGGGGATGGTGGGGGCCCAATGGGGGTGGGGCTGGCCAGGGGGAGGGGCTGCAGGAAGTTGGTTGGCCAGTCCCACCCCTTTTGGCTAGCAGCAGTGGGCGTCACAGCGACCAGTCATTCTGGTCTTTATGGCGTTCAAGTCGCTGGCTACACACACACACACACACACACACACGCACACGCACACGCACACGCACACGCACACACACACACACCATGCACGGGGGCTGGGGGAGGGGTGTTCCTCAGCCTGGCCTGCAACCTCTCCAATCTGGGACCCCTCCAAGGATATCCAATTGCCAGTTTACAGGGATCGGGCCTAAACCAATACATCCCTTTCGCATCTGGGACTGCTGCCTCCTAAACGATCACCTGCCTGCCTGATTGCTACTAATCACTCTGCCTACCGTCTGCTCACCCCCAAATGTCTCCTGCCAGCCTCATCACCCCCAAATGCCCCCCATGCCAGTGTGTTCACCCCCAATTGCCTCCCACTGACCTGCTGGCCCCCAACTGTCCCCCTGCTGGCCTGCTCACTCCAAATTGCCCCCCAACTGTCCTGATCACCCCCAACTGCCCCCCCTGTTGGTCTGCTTACCCCCAACAGCTCCACCCCCCACCAGCCTAATCACCCACAACTGCTGTCCCATCCTGGCCTGATCACTCACAGCTGCCCTGCCCTCTGGGCCTCTAACACCTCTACCTCGCCCAGCCACCATGGCTTGGTCCAGAAGAACATCCGGAAGGTCTCCTGGAAGGTCTCCCAGTCTAATTAGCATATTACCCTTTTATCAGTATAGATAAAGGCCTGGTGTATGGGTGGAGGCCAGCTGGTTTGCCCTGAAGGGTGTCCCGATCAGGGTGGGGATCCTGCTGAGGTGCCTGGCCAGCCTGGGTGGGAGGCTGATAGCTGTTTGCAGGTGGCCATAGCCCGGGGGGGGGGGGGGGGGGAGACAAACTTTTTGACTCGAGGGCCACAACGGGTTCTTAAACTGTACCGGAGGGCCGGAACAAAAGCATGGATGGAGTGTTTTTGTGAACTAATATAAATTCAAAGTAAACATAATTACATAAAAGGGTACAGTCTTTTTTTAAATTTTAATAGTTTTACTCATTTCAAACATTTTAACAAGAAGAATTTAAACACTAATTATTATAATTTGAAACTTCAAAAAACGGAGGAATCATAGCACAATAACATACCTTATATTGAAGATGGCAAAGGCAAAATAAAATTGCCTAACAAAGGAAAGGTACAAAAGCCTTTCAAATTAAACCTCTTTCGGCTCCCCAGCCGAACGGGCTGGATCAGGCCCGCAGGCCCGTAGTTTGCCCATGGCTGCCATAGCCCCTGGTGACCAAGCTCCTAGCCCCTTCTTTTTTTTTGCCTTTTTTTTTTTTTAGCACCTCCTTGAGCGGAGGCCAGGGCCAACTGGAAGCATGTATCTGGGACTTACTTATCTTCTATAATTGAAACTTTGTAGCCTTGAGCAGAGACCAGGGAAGCCCAAGGCGGGCAGGAAGCTTGGCTTCCTCCATTGCCAGGGGCAGCCCAAGCCTCCTGCTCACTCCAGTTCCGTGGCTGCCAACATCTTTGTTGGGTTAATTTGCATACTTGCTCCTAATTGGCAGTAGGTGTGGCTTGTGGGTGTGGCAGAGGTAGTACAGTCAATTTGGATGTTTCTCTTTTATTAGATAGGACTAGTAGATTGGTTGGTTCTTGTATGTGCCCTGACTGGGGATGGAACCTGCAAACCTTGGCATATCAGGATGACTCTCTAAACAGCTAAGATACCCAGCCAGGGCTTCAGAAGAACATTATAAACAGCAAAATATACACTACTATTAATTCAGCAATCAGACATTTACAACACAACAGCTGGGCATGTAATAAACACTGCTCTAACAGCATCCTTACAGAAAACGTTGCTTCTTAGTTCCTTATTTACTCGTGTCTGATTATAACACAACAAAGGATTTCACATAAAAAGTTGTGTCTCAAATCGCCTCAGTGGGTATTTTTAAAATAAAGGTTTTAGCTGATGTAGATGTTGAGGGAAATTCCAAAACAAACAACCTGCTTGCCCATCTCTCCATATCTGACCCACTACCTACCTAGTAGGGCCTATGAATAAAATCAAGGATGCTTCCTTTGTTACTGTTTTCTAAGACTCAAACAGCATTTTACTTTCTATAAACAGATGCCACCTAGTGTCAAAAGCCTGCAAGTACAGCCCTCAGTTCCTCAGGGGCTCTGAGGCAAGTAGAACAAAGAATAATTAATTCTTCCTGGGCAAAGACAAAGTGAGAAAAACTTCCAAAAGGCAATTCTCGGGGTGGGTCTAAAAGCCAGGACTGTGGGATGTGGATTTTGCAGGACGCAGAGCGCACGGTGGTTCAGGACACGGCTCTGGGTGGAGTCAAAGTGCCAGGGTCCCACCTTGGCTCCCACTGGTTATGGCTCCTCTCACTCAGTATGAGCAGTGTGACCATGGACAAGTCATTTACTCTCATTAATGCCTAATAATAAAATGAAAATAGGGCCTACCTCCTTGGTTTATCAAAAGGATTAAATGAGCAGAAACTGCTAATAAAATAGTTATCCAACTGTCTCTTTTTGGGTAACTAAAGCAGAATCAAAGAGGGCCAGGCATGTTGGCCCATTATTCACAAAATCTTAAAAAATTCAAGTAGAAATTTCCCCTTAACTCCTCACCCTACCAAACTCCACCCCCCCCCCCCCACCACACACACAAATCACATCACCTCATCCATTTAAAAGTACACGTTTTCAGGAGAATAAACAAGGGCCAGGGGTGCGAATTTACGCTCCGGAGCTGAGACCAGCTCTGCTTCCCTACTGCTCCTAAAGAGGGGAATGTGACCTCTGGCAACAACGTGAAATTAAAAATTATACCAAACTACAACTCACATCAACAGTCAGTGGGACTCAAGATTTTATTACAGTGGCATTTAGCTTGTTGTGTATATGGTAAAACATTTCTTCTTATTGTAACTCCATTTTTAAAAAACACCAGTAAATCATAGCCCCTCTATTCATTTAGTGCTTCCTATATTCATTTTATCACTTAATTCTCACACCCTATAAAGCTGTGATTACACAGATGAAAGGTTAGAGAATTTGCTCAACTGTACTCTAGAAAGGATCCCACTGTGGGAAAGCATGTGACTGGAGACAGAGAGACAGACCAGTGAGGAAATTTAATGCAACAGGAGCAGCGGTGGGAAGGGAGAAAGGTGCTGGTGTTTCAAATATAAGCTTGGCTAGACGTGGTAACAAATTAGATTTAGGTGGTGAGGGACTGAAAGGAATTTCAGATGTGTCAGAAATCTCTAGTTGGAGCAAAAGTTTTAGTTGGGGCAACTGCAAGGTTGCCATTAACACAGAAGAAAAGCTTGCAGGAAAGATGAGAAAGTCTGGATTTGCAAAATTTGAGGAGGGGGCACTACCCAGGTGAAGCTGGCACAGGATGTTAGAACTCCGGAGAGAAGTGGGACTGTGGAAACAGAGACATTAACAAAAAGAACTTTACACAATACCAAGCATTCCAATATTATTTTAATTCAAAGAATCACAGAATTTCAGAACAAACAGTCTTAGAATGAAAGAAGCAGGCTCAGGGAGAGAAATCACCTTCCTAAAGTAATTCACTTCTCCTGACAACATAATGTGCTACCCATACGTGAAACCAAACCTCCTTTTCCTTTTTCAGCTTTATCCGTTAACTGAAAGTGAAAGGGGAGGAAAGAGAAGGAAATAAAATGAGCGCTGGCACTGTGGAGAGACAGGTCTTGCAAACAGCACCCCCTTACAGTTAGGGTTACCTGTTAAGTGCCCAGCACCGTGTCCATCACACATTTAAAATCTTTCTGCTCAGTGAAGACCTGAAGGCTGTAGGGAGGATTTGCAGGCCTGGGCACAACTAAGAGACACCTCTTCAGCACTGGTTTTCTGGGTACTATTTCACAGTATTGCCCTGTGATCCAAGGTCTGTGCTGATAGCTTTGCGTGTATTATGTCACTTGCCCCCATCACAGTCCCTTGCCATGTACAATATATTAAATATACTCATTCACATATAATAAAAAATTAAATTATACAGTAACATGAAAGATACTATTATCATCCCATTTTACAAATGAGAGCAAGCCTTAAAGAATTAGAAAAAATTAAGCCGCCGAAACCAGTTTGGCTCAGTGGATAGAGCGCCAGCCTGCGGACTGAAAGGTCCCGGGTTCGATTCCGGTCAAGGGCATGTACCTTGGTTGCAGGCACATCCCCAGTAGGAGGTGTGCAGAAGGCAGCTGATTGATGTCTCTCTCATCGATGTTTCTAACTCTCTATCCCTCTCTCTTCCTCTCTGTAAAAAATCAATAAAATACATATATATTTTTTAAAAATTAAGCCAAGGCTGGGGTTTAGAGACTATATATTCCTGACACCATATAAGCAATCCAATTTTTAAACATTGAGCAGGTCCTCAAATAATGTCATTTTGTTGTAACCCTGATGAGATGCCTGCCTTAGGAGCTTAACTCTTGTTTATATCAATTAATCTATGGTAAACTGGTTTCATTATGTCATTTTGCTTAAAGTTACACATCCTATCAACGGCATTATGTGAGGACTTACTATATTTTGTCTCACATTTGAATAAGACCCTAGAACAAAACAGACATGGCCTCCTGATTTCACAGAGCTCAGAGAATAATGTGTGAATAAAGATAATCTAATAAGCATGAAACTATAAATTCTGGTAAGAGCTGTAAAGGACACAAATAAGATGCTAAGAGACAGAATAATGTGGGAACAGACTATATAGACTGGATGACCAGGGATAATAAGTCAAAAGCATAAATACAGAAACAATCACCTTTTGGGGGTAAAAACATTCCTGGTATCTATTTATATCCAATGAACATTGTTTCTGAGTCAACTGTCTTTGTCTACTAGTAAACCCTCTCAGACCCTGAAGGAGGTCTGTTTTTGTTTCTTTTTTAAGGAGAGGGAAAAGGTTTCCATATGGCCTCTCTAGCCCAAGACTCCACTGGCTCACTGGCTGAAGAATCAGGCGCCCCTTGACTCCTCTGTCAGGGAACCCCCCCTTCCTAAGAGTAGGTTTTCTTGCTCAAGAAATATATCCCTCCACATTGTGCCACATAAGCATTTTCTTGAAAATAAAAATACACCTCATGGATCATTTATTAGATACTTCAACCTTGTTATACAAATCAGACAGACAGAATGAATCATCCTGCAGATTTAGAATCCACTCAAGACAACATTTATCAAGAACTTACGGGGAGCGCCACTGGGCACTGTTCGTGGTGCTGGAATATTGGTTGTGTCCAGGAACACTAGAGGGCGCACAAGAGCTTCAGCTTTCAGGAAAACGGTCTACAGAACAGGAAGCTGAATGACCCTTCCCAGAAGGAGTCTCTGCCTAAGACCTGAGAGGCCATCCCAGTGCCATGAGAGACCTGCTGTTCCTGTATTAGAGACCAGGTGTTTCTAGAAAGATGCACAATGAGAGCACAGGCGTTTGTTCCACCCTAACACACAGGACCAGGAGTCCGCCAGCTTGGCAGCCCTATGATGTGATGTAGGTGAGTATTATCACTACAAATGAGATGGCTAAAGCTCAGAAATGAAGTTGCTTTCCTGAAGTCAAATGGAAGTTAAGTGGTAAGGCTGGAGCTAAGCGCTAGTGTTTAAGCTGCAGTCTGGGGAGTTACTCCAACACTGGAGCCACAGGTGGCTCAGTCAGAAATAAAGAGGCTTATCCTGGGGAAGGCCTCCAGGTCTGTTTACCTTTGCCTTCAGTGTATGTTATAATGCAGAAAACGAGGCATCCTGCAGAGATGCAACTGACAAGTAGGAGCCATGTAGACCTTAATCAAAACTTTGGTACCACTGATATACCCAAGTCTCTTAATTATAAAACCCAATTGACTGTAAGCTATACCATCAATTTGATTGTTTAAAGAAGTAAAATTATATGAATATACAGAGAAAGTACATAAACCAATTAGTTAAAATATTATTAAAATAGCCCTTAGAATAGGGTGGCAATTAAATGTAAAATATAATCTACAATACAGGATTGGAAGTGATCTCAGAGATTAATGAAGAAACTTGGCCCTCTTGATGGTCTTATATAAATAATGACAGAGCAAACTGGAACAAAAGTTGTTTTAAAATATAATATTTTATTAATTTCAGAGAGGAGGGGAGAGGGAGAGAGAGGGATAGAAACATCAATGATGAGAATCATCGATCGGCTGCCTCCTGCAAGCCCCACACTGGGGCAGGGTAGGCTGGAGGAGGCCAATGCGGGCGGGGAAAGGGGGCATATGTAATACTTTCAACAATAAAGAATAAAAAAAACAAAGTAAAATGGAATCTATGTGATCTATCTGAAAGGATTTCTCCCATAAGCCATGGGAAGGGCATTCCTGTGGACAGTGAGCTGTTCAGATGCTACTCACACAAATATATGTCTTTACAACACAACTGGGCCACATACTCTATGCCCGGTAACAAAATGATACTCATGTAAAGAAAAAGCGGGTTCAATGACAGATTTATATGACCAGGGGAAAATTTACAAACCAACATCCCCACCCACAAAATTCTATGCTCAAAGGCGTGCGAACAACCTGCAACCACTTCCTTCACATGCATGTTCTGACGTACTCCCGACCTAACCCCCGCCCCCAGTGCTGCCCCCTGGCGTCTGGCTCAAGCATGGAGCGTTCAAAGCATAAGCGATTCAGTGTGTACCAGAAGACAGATGACATACAGGCAGGAGAGCACTTGCAAATGACAGAGTACAACTGCAAAGTTTATGGATGAAAACAGCCCTACTCTACTCTCTTCCTAAACAATAAGTATACATAACATTCATGTCACTCTAAATTGTTTTGCTAATGATAACAAAGTTTTTAATAACATTAGAATATGTTATTAAAACAATGTTTAATAACATTTTGAAAAACTGAATACTAACTCCTGAACTGGATCACTTGGGAGATTAACAAATATAACGCTGTCAAGTGTCTATTGAATGAGCACCTTCTCTGTGCCTGCCCCTGAGCGGAGGAGAGAAATACCAACGAGCTCCCGAGAAAGCCAGCGGACAGGCAAGGAAGCCGCCACACGTACTACACACAACACAAGGTACCCACTGCTGGGAACACAGGAAGTGTGCACTCTCCTCGGCGAGCCGGCCCCTGCACCTGGGTGCGCGAGAGGAGGTGTCACCAGGAGGTGAGCACGGCCCCTGGGCCTGACAGAGAGCGACGTGGACGGGGAGAGGGTGCAGGAAAGCTGGGCAGGATGCAACCCTAAAAGGCACCAGGCACGGCCACCGATGGGGCTGGCGCTTAGAAAGGGGGAGAGCAGCATGGACAAGGTTCAGAGAGTAAAAGCTCACCGCCGGGCCTGAGTTCCCACACATGCCGGGACTAAAAGCCTCCGAGGACTTGAATCTTGGCCTATAGACAGGGAGCCCCACAAGTGGCAGGGCCACACCTACCACTGCTACAAAGTAAGCTTGCACCTACTACAGATACAAGTAACTCTGACGCCACTGAAGAGTGCCGAAGCGTTACTAGTATCAGTGTGTGCAAAGGCTTCCCCCTTCCTTTCCAAACTGCTGACGCTTTTACTGCTCATCACCAAAAAGTTGCAGGCGTGTCCCCAATATTCAAGACTGCGGGGGAAAGGTCTCAGCGGGCGCCCGTTTCCCCGGGTGATCCCACACGGCCGGCCGTCTTCGGAGCTACAAAGGCCACACGCTCCCCCAGACTTCCCATCAAAAAGAGATCAAATCTAAAAGGTCCCGATGAAAAGCACAATCGCAACCGACCAGTTCATCTGACCCCCAATTCTAGATCTCCTCCCCCCCACCCCCCGCCCCGCCCCGCCCCGGGGTGAGTTTCATTCGGCAACTTCTTAAAAACTAACTTCACAGAACACGCCTCGCCCCCTCCGGGTCCGCGAGTCCGCCCCCTCGCCCCGTCGGTGGAAGCGAAGTTAGAACGGGGCCCGCGGACCCGGGCGGAGGAGCGCGCGCGGTTCTGCCCGCGGTTCTGCGGGTCCAAGGCGCTCGCTTCCACGCCGTCCCAACAATGGGTGGAACTGTCGCCCCGAACACACGCGGCCCCCGGCTCCTACGCGTCGCGCGTGGCTGCGTGGAAGGGCCGCACGGAGGAGGGACCGACCGACGCGGAGGGAGCCGGGCGTCTCCTCGGGGCCGCGGCGCCGGCCGGCCGGAGGGGGAAGCAAGCGGCTGAGGCGCGGCGGGCCCGGGGCGAGGGGGCGCGGAGCCGGCGCGCTGTCACCGGGGGGCGGGGAGGGCCGGGGCCGGCCGCGCGCGGAGCCGCCGGGAGGCTCGAGCCCCAACAAAACGCGGCCCGAAGCGGAGCGGGCGGCGGGAGCAGATTGGGCGAGCCGGCTCCGGGCCGCCCATTGGAGAAGAGGGAAAACAGAGTCCCCCAATCGCGAGCGGCGGGGCTGCTCCCCGCGTGCGGCCGCGGCCCGGCCCCGCGCCGCCCGGCGGCCGCTACCGCTCCCTTCCGGCGACGGCGCCCACTGCAGGCCCCGCGCCCCACCCGCGGCCCCGGCCCCCGCCCCGCCCGGCCCGGCGCCCCCGCGGCCCGCCCCTCGCCCCCCGCCCCGGCGCCGCCGCCGCCGCCGCCGCCGCCCCGCTCACCGCCGGGCGCCGCCCGCTCCTCGGAGCGCGTCGAGGCTCCTCGCCAGGCCGCTGCGTTGGGGGGCCCGCGCTGCCCGGCGACACTCCCCGTCCCCCCCAAAAATTAATCACCAAAAAATAATTCCACAGAAAAATGGAGAGTAAAATCCAAGATGGCGGCGCGACCGCAGCACCGCCCGCTCCCTCCGCGGCCGAGAAATGAGTCCCAGCCGCGGCCGAGCCCCCCGCCCCCATCGCGCCGCGCCCCCGCGGCCCCGCGGCCCCGCGCCCCCCGCGCCGCGGGCCTCACCTCGCCTCGCACGCGGCCGCGGGGTCCCAGAGGCCGCCGCCAGCTTCGAGGCTCGTGTCCTGGGGGCCGGCGCCGCGCTGCCACCTCCCGTACCCGGGCAGCCTCACCTCATAGCCCCGGAGCCTCGCCGACCGCGCCGCAGCCGCGTCGCCGCCCCCGGTGAGCCGCCCGGACGCCGCCCGGGCACGGTGGGGAGACACGAAAAGGAGTGCCCCCGGCCGGGCGGAAGGACACCGCGCCGGCTCGCGCTCCCCAGTCACCTCTGTTGCTTTTACGGGACTCCGCGGGGGGAGGCGGAGAAACCCGAGAGAGAAAGGAGTCCCCGCCGGTTGCTCCCGCGGCGGAGGGACAAAAAGCGAATTTGCGGAGCCCGGGCCGCCGCGCTCCTCTCGCGGCGGAGGGATCCGTGCGGGGCGGCCGGCGGGGATCCCTCCGCCCCTCGCTGCCCTTTAAATCGCGGCTGGAGGCGTTGGCGCTGCACGCCCCTCGGGCGCCGCTTCGCGTCGGGGTCTCCTCGCGTGCCCCCCACCCCGGGCCCTCCGCGCCGCCTCGCCCACCGGGACGGCTCCCGAGCTGGTGCCGGGGCGCCTCCGCGGGGCGGCAGGCTCCTCACCCTTTGCTCCCACCGCGCCTCCCGGTCGCGCCGAGGCGAGGTGGCCCCGCGGAGGCGAGCTTCTTTGTTGTGGAAATGGGTGTCGTTAGAAGCAGATACACCCCTGACGTCCGTGTGGGCAGCCTCAGCATGCCGCCGTGTGCTGTGGGAGGGAGGGGGCGTGCATGAGTCGGGCCACTGGCCTCCTGGTGTCAAGTGGCCATTTCTTGAGCACCTACTGTGTGCCGGGCTGTCCTTGGAACGGTGGTGGCATTGCCACTCCGCTCCTAGCTGGGCAGTGCCAGCTCCGCCCATGCACGCCCCTCAGGGTGCCCAGGCAGGCTGGGAAGGGGCCAAGTGCTTCGCACCAGGTGCTGCGCTGGGGGTCGGGGCCCGGGGGGGGGGGGCGGGAATCGTAAGAGCCCTGCTCTTGGGGTCCCACCGTCTGATGACAGTGACCACAAAATAATTAATGACAATAACGTGCACAGCCCTGCTACTTACTCCTTACGACAACCCCCAGGAGGTGGGACCCTTGTGGTCCCCAGTTTACACATAGGGAAACTGAGGCACGGAGAGGCTAAGCTAGCTCTGCAACAGCCGGCCAGGGCTTGATCTAGAGCCCTCAGGTAGTCGGTACCCCGCAGAGTCAAGGGAAAGGTGAGGTGGCCACAGGCTGGCAGACGCGGGGAAGCGGAGACCTACAGGGATTGGGGTGTGTCAGGGGAAACGGGGCTGTTAGGAAATGTGAGACCAATAAAGCCCTGGGGGGGGGGGGAGGCGGCACCTTCCAGAACTGAGGGAAGCCAGCCTAGCTCCTGTGGGAGGAGCCGGCGGGGCGGGGCGGGGCGGGCAGGTGGGCCCTGCACCCTGGGGCCTGGCACAGGGTGGACAGCACCGTCAGTGGGAGGTGGATGGATGGCCTGAGAGCTGGGAGCCAACGCCCACACAGGTGCTTACCTCCTTGACCTTGGGTGGTCCACAGGGAGGCCTTATCATCCCTTCCACAGGTGGGAAGCCGCGGCCCGTGTTGCTGAGGGTTCGTCTGACAGAGGCAGAAGCAGGTCTTGAACTTCAAAACCAGAGCTCCTCCCGCCGCCGCCCTCACTTCCCTCCGGTTTCCCTCCTCTGCTCTGGAGGCTGACGGGAGGGTGGGGGGGGGGGGGAGCCCTCAGTAGAGCAGGCCCAGGCCATTGCTCTGGGCCCCTGCTTTCCCCTGCAGCCTTGGGCCTTCCGTGCCATCAGAATTCACCTTGTCACTTTCCTCTCTGCAGACGCGCCTAGCAAATGATTGCTTTGGCTTTTAGTCGTCTCTGACGTATCACTCAACTTTCTTTCCAATATTTTCATAGTGCGCGGCTCCAAATACTCAAATTGCCTCCCGCTGACACTGCCATTGCCACGGGCGGCATGCGCACCCCCCTCCAAGGGGCACCCACAGCCGGTGTGGCCTCGGGGCCTGGCAGTCAGCCCTCAGAGCCTGGCCCACCACACGCCAAGCTTTCCAAAGTCAGCTCGAAAACAGGGTGCTCTCCCCTGTGCCCCGTGGGAGCGGCGGGACCTGGGGGAGTGGTGTGCCTTGGGGAGCCGTGTGCCCCAGGGGAGCGGCGGGACCGGGGAGCCATGTGCCTGGGGGGGGGGGAGCGGGGGGAGCCGTGTGTCCTGGAGGGTCGGTGTGAATCGGAGGAGGAGCGGATTCTATTCGTGTGGTCCTGAGACATTTGGACAGTCTGCAGCCATTAGCTACAGAACACTCTGCTGTATTTCCCTACAAAACCAAATGGGAGTGTCCCACTTGAAATTCACATACGGAAAAAAAAAAAAGGAAAAGAGAAGGAAAAAAATATGAGGAACAGAATAAAGTGGTGAATATAGTAGAATCAGGGGCAAAGAAAGGGAGTGGACTGATAATTATCAGGGGGATAAGGGGGTGGGGGAGCAGGAGAGACTGGATTGAAATAGTATAACCGATGGATGAAGACAATGGGGGGGAGGGGGAAGAGCAGAGGGTGGGAAGGGAACTGGGTGGTAGGGAGCTTTGGGGGAGAAAAAGGAGAAACAATTGTAATAATCTGAGTAATAAAGATTTATAAAAGAAAAAAAGAAAAAAAACAGGGTGCTCTCCACAGACCCAGCCTGTAAAGGCCCGCGTCTCAAGATGCCGGCACCTCTATTTAGTCACTGCCCAGTGCCAGGCTACGTGTTCTGGGCAGCGACTCCCCGGAACAAGCCGGGCCCACAGCTTGGCAGGGCAGTGAGCAGACCCGGCAGCTTCCTCCAGGCTGCCGGCTGGGGTCTGTCCCTAACCACTTGCGTCGCGGCTGCTCTTCCAGCCTCAGCAGAGCGGCTCTGAGTTGGGGCTCAGGACCCCACGGAGCCATACTGAAGGCTTGGTGCCTTTGGGGGTTAGGGGGGGTCCCTCCTGGGATCCTGTGCCCGGGGAGGTCAGGGCTGCGCCGGTCAGAGGGCACAGCTGGGAGCGGCCCTCCGGGGGAGACGACAAATTGGACTTTCCGCAGAGCGCGGCCAGCTGGAGGCTCCTCCTGCCAGCTGGCAGGGCGGGGGAGGGGACAGGAAGTGGTGCGGCCAGGCACCTGCCCAGCCCCCACGTGACGGGAGCCACTGGCATTTACACTTCGAAGCCTCTGGCTGCTCCACAGTGGAAGCGCTAAGCCACAGAGGCCGGGGCCCCACCACGCCGGGGCAGGCAGAGAGATAGTAACCACTCCAAAGAAAGGCCTGGCCAGCGAGGCAGCAGAAGGCCCGGCCTGCCCCGGAAGCCTCAGGGGTGCCGGCCCCGCCCGGCGCTGACCCGGGAGCGCCACCCTTGCCAGGAGCTGGCTGAGGCCATGAGCCTGTTCCCGCCCCCCAGCAGGGCCCAGGGACACCCCAGAGACCCCGCCTGGTCCCACCAACCCTGCCTCCCTCTCCATCTGCCCTTCCTCCAACCCCAGTTTAGCCCAGCGACCGCCTGGCAGGGGTTTGCCCGCTGGGATCCTGTGCCCACAGGGAGGGCCCCCAGGTCGTGCCGCGCCTGGAATTCCAGGCTGGGTGATGGGTGGCTTCTCGTGTAAAGTGACACGTGGGCTCTTGGACTCTGCGCACGAGTCTCACCCGGTCCCCCCCGTCTCTTCCTGGGAGACCCGACTGTTCCGGTGAGAGCAGGGGTCTGAGGCTGGTGGGAAGGGGGCAGGGGCACACCCAGGACCATTCTGGTGGCCCGCCTGGGTACCTGCCTGAGCACCACCAGGCCCCCTGCATCACCCTGGACTTCCGCCTGCCCCTCCACTGCCCACCTCTCCTGGTGGGTGAGGAAACCAAGCCTCTGAAAGGTCCAGCGACCTGCCCACAGCTCCAACAGCAGCAAGACCGTGGCAGCTGCAAACGGGCTTGGCATGTTCAAACCCCAGCTCCGCCGCTCACCAGCCACGGCGTTTTGGGCAGAGGAGGTAGCCTGACTACAGCGTCTTCTCAACTGTGAGAGGGTGCCAGCCCCTGGACTGCTGAAGCCATCCCACTCACAACCTCAACATCGTCGTTGTACTTGAGGTACCCAAATGCCTGCCTCCAGCCTGGTGCAAGGCATTTCACACACAGCGTCGCTAAACACACACACACACACGTGCAAACTTCCACCTCTCAGCTCTCCTTCCCATTGCTGCTCAGGTCCAATACCGAGCTTTCATTCTCCCTTAACTGCCTTCATTTTCTCCCTCCTTAGAACGCATCACGATCTAGCATCCTGTATTTGTTATGTACTCATGGCGTCTTCTGGGCGTCTCTCCCTTCCGGGCTGTCAGCTCCTTGCGGGCAGGGGCCTTGCCTGCCTCGTTCCCGGCTGTATCCCCGCATCCGGAACCGCCCCGGGGCTGCGGGGGAGAGGCTCAGTCCCCGAAGGACAGCCCCTCCCAGGGCCGCTACGGGGATGAAGGAGGTGGAGGCGGCCTGGCTCTGGGCTCAAGCTACTTGCCAGGTGCCCCGGGATCTTGGGGTCCCCCTCACTTACCCCCTTTTATCTTCCCACCATCACCAAAAGAAGCCGAGCCTTACGCCCTGTCCTCCCACACACGCCGGGAAGTAAACACAGAGAGACCGTCGGTGGCTGACACACAGGTTCCTCACCGCCAGGGAAAGCTGCCTCTCGCTGCTGTTTAATCTCCATGTGGCACAGAGCGTCGGTCTGGGGACTGAAGGGTCCCAGGTTCTATTCCGGTCAAGGGCATGTACCTTGATTGCAGGCACATCCCAGGTTGGGGGGGGGGGTGTGTGCAGGAGGCAGCTGGTCGATTTTCTCTCTCATCAATATTTATGGCTTTCTATCCCTCTTCCTCTCTTTAAAAAAATCAATAAAGTATATTAAAAAGATAAAAATAAAATTTTTTAATAAAAGAGAGAAACCCTCTGGTGTGACTGACACCTGTGTGGGGAGCGGTTGGCCCAGGGGCGTTCCTTCTGAGGACTTGCATACTGTTCTAGGACATCTAAGTCCTGTACACTCAATTAGACACTCAAACAGAGGGGGAGTCTGGGGGCGGGGAGTGAACGGGACTGGGCGACTGCTCAATGAGAACGTCTCCAACGTTCCCAGGAGGTGCCAAGCGGTCAAGGAGTACACTTGGTGAGGTGGTTTTCCTGGGACATTTCCCAGATGTGGGTCTGGGTGCTCAGGCATGGTGTGGCCACTAGGGGGCGCTAATGGGCCCAGGTGTGAGGTCTGGGCCAAGGGCAGGGATGATAAAATCATGGTCACCACTTGCCTGGTTATTTGGCCTCCAATTAAGTTATAGGCACTGGATTCCAGTATGGCTTCCCGAAAAGGACCCTTCTGGTCCTCGCCATAATGGTCTGGGACCAGGAGGTAGGTCTGGGCCACGGATGGAGGTCTGGGTTTTGGGAGGTTTTTTCCGGCCAGGGAGGGATGTCTGGGTCCTGGGGGCGGTCTGGTACCTCACCTGGACATCTGGGTTTTGGAAATGGTGGTCTGGGTTACAAATTGAGAAGTGCACCCAGGACACAAGTGTGGATTCTGTGTTTGAGGCCTGGGCCCTGGGATAATCTCGGCCCCTGTATGAGAGTCTGGGTCCCGGATGAAGGTATGAGCCCCAGGTGGAGGTCTGGGTCCTGGGAGGGCAGTTCCGGCCCGGAGGGAAGTCTGAGCCCCGGGGTCGGTCTGGTACCTCACCTGAACATCTTGGTTAAGGAATAGTTGTTGGGGTTACACATAGAGATCTAGTCGCCTGACACAACTCTGTGTTCCAGGTTTGTGGCCTGGGCCCCAGGTGTGCCTACTATGACCCTCCATGAAGTTCTGGGACCCGGATGTAGGTCTGGGTGCTCAGGCATGGTGTGGTCACTAGGGGGCGCTATGGGCCCAGGTGTGAGGTTGGGGCAAGGGCAGATCTTTGGGATGATGAAATGGTGGTCAGGACTAGCCTGGTAATTTGGCCTCCAATTAAGGAATAGGCACTGGCTGCTAGCATGGGTCCCAGGAATGGCCTTCTGGTCGTCACCATAATGGTCTGCAATCAGGAGGTAAATCCCGGCCCCGGAGGGAGGTCTGGGTCCTCGGAGGGCCTTTGGGGCCAGGGAGGGACATCTGGGCACCTAGGGGCGGTCTGGTACCCCATCTAAACATCTGGGCTAATGAATGCTGGTCTTTGTTACAAATTGAGAAGTACACCCAGGATTCAAGTCTGGATTCTGTGTTTGACGCCTGAGCCCCGGGATATTATTCTTGGCCTGGGCATGATAGTCTGTGTCCCAGATGTTTGTGTGAGCCCCAGGTGGAGGTCTGTGTCCTGTGAGGGCTGTGAGGGCCCGGAGGAAAGTCTGGCCATCGGGGCGGTTCTGTACCTCACCTGAGCATCTGGCTTGTGGAATTGTTATTTGAGTTACACATAGAGATCTCATTCCCTGGGACAACTCTGTGTGCCAGGTTTGTGGCCTGGGCCCCAGGTGGGCCTACTAGGTCCTGCCATGAAAGTACGTGACCAGGATGTAGGTCTGAGCCCCGGATGTAGGTCTGGGTGCTCAGGCATGGTGCGGTCACTAGGGGGCGCTATGGGCCCAGGTGTGAGGTTGGGGCAGATCTTTGGGATGATGAAATGGTGGTCAGGACTAGGCTGGTTATTTGGCCTCCAATTAAGGAATAGGCACTGGCTGCTAGCGTGGGTCCCAGGAATGGCCTTCTGGTCCTCGCCATAATGGTCTGCAACCAGGAGGTAGGTGTGGGCCCCGATGGAGTTCTGGTCTTGGGAGGGCCTTTGGGGTCAGGGAGGGACGTCTGGGCCCCTGGGGGCGGTCTGGTACCTCACCTGGACCTCTGGGTTGTGGAAATGGTGGTCTGGGTTACAAATTGAGGAGTACACCCAGGACACAAGTCTGGATTCTGTGTCTGAGGCCTGGGCCCTGAGATAATCTTCTAGACCCCAGACTATGAGGCCCAGATGGAGGTCTGAGCCCCGGATGTAGGTCTGGGTGCTCAGGCATGGTGTGGTCACTGGGGGGCGCTTTGGGCCCAGGTGGGAGGTTTGGGGCAAGGGCAGGACCTCGGGATGATGAAATGCTTGGGATGGCGCCTGCAGCCCTTGACCAAAATCGAACCCGGGACCCTTCAGTCTGCAGACCAACGGTCTATCCACTGAGCCACACCGGCTAGGGCTCTCCACTTTTTAATCGCAGTTGCAATATTTCCGGCAGCACTTGGCCTCATTTCCTGTGTCCAATGCCACGTGTTTGTGTGTGTGAGTACCTGCACAGGTGGGGGCCCACGCTCTCTGAGCGATGGCCTCGTTTTCCAGATTCTGTATCCATATTCTTGTTGCGCCCACCCATCCCCCTTTTGTGGACACGTCTGTGTTCCATCCCTTGAAATAAAAGAACACACACCTGGTGTCTGTCTCCTTGTGGGGGGGGGGGGGTTTCTGGGAACGAGGTGTTTCTTGGGGGCAGACTCCGTGCCAGCGGGTGCTGTCTGGGGCTGGAGGGTCAGGGGCCCTGAAGATGCAGGGGGCCCGGGGCAGGATGGGGCACTGGGCAGCAGGCGCACCCTGAGAAGCCTGTGCCAGGAGGCAGGGAAGGGGGGTGGCGCGCCCCGCCTTCGCCCCCTGGGAAATACAGAAAGTGACAAGTGGGCTGGGAGCCCGGGTGCTGGTGCTGAGCGCTGAGCAGCCGCCGGAGGGCGCCAACGAGCCGGAGCTTGGTGCCAAGGCAGGATATAAAAGGTGAGTCATGGACGGGGAAGCGGTCAGGGTGTGATGGGGGCGGGGGGGGGGGTCACCGTCCTATAAAAGACGCAGGAAGTGCCGGCCTGGCTCAGAGGAGTGACTTGGCCTGGAATTCTAGGAACATGTTACCGCTGCTCCTGCTGCTGCTCCTGCTGCCGCCACTCCTCCTCGGCACGCCGGTGGGTGCTCGGCGGGGTTGGGGGAGGGAAGACCCCGTCAGCCAGGAGGGGGCAAGTTTGGGGGGGAGGCAGGACGAAGTCTGAGTTCCAGAGTCCGGAGGGAAGCTGCACGTGCCCGCAGTCCTGAGCCGCTTGGGGAGGGATGTTTTGGGGTCCCAGGCTCTGTGCTCAGGGTGTATCCGTGGCTGAGGGTGAGCAGCACACAGCGCAGTCCCCACAGCGGCCCCTGCCCGGCTCTCTGGTGACTGGATGGGGACCCCCGGGGCTGGGAGGGTGGGCGCCGGGGAGGACACGGCCAGGCCCGTGTGGAATGTGGAGTTTATGGAACTGGCACGGAAGAGGCAGTTGGACACGCGGAGGCTTCGGGAAAAGCAGTGCTGCCGACTCAGAGGACCCTTAAGGTCCAGATCCTGAACCCCTTAGACAACGAGATTTCCTCCTTATCCATGGAGTGGCCAGATGATGATGATCTCTGAATGCGTACTAATCTGGCCACTCAGTGTATATCCTATAGATTAAAAGGCTAATATGCAGGCCTGGTAGCCCCACACGGCCTGCTGTTCCATTGTTACTGTGAGGGTGTCCTAACAACTTGCGTATTACCCTTTTATTAGCATAGATTCCTGAGTTTCTCTGTTTCCTAACTACTGGCTTCTGTAGTGGACTCTCACAGCACTCCTTCCCTCCACGCCCCCCCCCCCCATCAGTCCGATGGTTATTCCACCCTGGATGGCTCTGGTGACCTCCCTCTAGCTAAGCTGCTCCGTCCTTGGTTTGGGCCCCTGTAGGCTGGACGTCTCAGCTAAATAGACCAGACAACTAAGGAAGGGGCAGGACTCCAGGAATGCGCGTGGGAGGGTACAAGGTCCGGCGCTGGTCTCCTACGTTCTTTCCAAATGGAGTTAATTATCGGCTCGCAAGATTGTGCAACAGCAGGCATGTTACCCGCACAAATTCAGATCGCTAGCCCCCCAAAATGTCTTACGCTCCCCACCACCCGGGGCCGAGAGGCTGGGGAGAGGCCATGGTAATGATGTCTTTTAAAATATATATATATGTTATTGATATTTTACAGAGAGGAAGGGAGAGAGATAGAGAGCTAGAAACGTCCATGAGAGGGAAACATTGACCAGCTGCCTCTTGCACACCCCCCACTGGGGATGTGCCCGCAACCAATGTACATGCCCTTGACTGGAATCGAACCTGGGACCCTTCAGTCCGCAGACCGACGCTCTACCACTGAGCCAAACCGGTTTCGGTGGTAATGATGTCTTTATTTTCACTTTTGACTGGAGGCCTGGTGCACAGATTCATGCACGGGTGGGGTCCCTCGGCCTGGCCTGCAATTGGGCTGACAGGGCCTTCTCTCCCAGTCCCGATCGGGTCTGGGCCAGCTGGCTGTGGGGAGTGGGGGTGAGCGGGCAGGAGGTTGGCTGTGAGAATGCACTGACCACCCGGGGGCAGCTCCTGTGTTTAGCGTCTGCTCCCTGGTGGTCAGTGCCCATCATAGCTACTGGCCGATTGTCTGGTTATCCGGTCAAAACAGTTGCTTAGGCTTTTATTTATATACAGATAATTTTTTCCTGTGTTAATTAAGGCATTACATATGTGTCCTTATCCCCCTTTGCCCCCCTGTAGTCAGTTATCTTTAGTTGGGGGGCTGGGGGGTTGTACCAGCCTTACTGAGGAGTCATCGAATCATGGATAGGTTTAAAGTGTGGGTTCAGGTGCCAGCCGCCACGCAGGGGCACTCGCACGCCCACACCTGCTCTCCCGAGCCCGGTGCACCTGCGTGTTCAGAGCTGCCTCAGTGGGGGTTCCGGGCCCCTGCACGTGGTGTGGGCGGCTCTGGGCCGGGTGGAGGCGGGTGCCAGGCCAAGGTGGCTGCAGCCATGCCCCCAGGAGCTCCCGAGGCAACACCCCCCACCCCCCACCCCCTCCCCGTCCCGGAGGCTGAGTGTTAATGGAGTATCTACGACTCGGGCGCCGTAGGCCCGGGTCTCGTGGGCAGGGCGGATGCAGGGACAGGCCCGGGAGCAGGTTGGTTTTCTCAGGATTCTGTTGGCGGGAACATGCCAGGCGGTCCTTCCTTGGCTGCGGGTACATCCCCAGGGGGCGTGTGCAGGGGGCATGATCGATGTTTCTCTCTCATCAATGATTCTAACTCTATCCTTCTTCCTTCCTCCCTGTAAAAATCAATAAAATACATTTTTTAAATAAAATAAACATGGCTTTGTTGTGCCTGTTCATCCTTACCCAATGACAGCTTTCCATGGACTCTCAGTGAGAGTGGAAGGGAAGACAGAGAAAGAGAGAGAGAGAGAGAGAGAGAGAGAGAGAGAGATTGATTGCCTCCTACACACGCCCAGACCAGAGCCGGGGATTGAGTTGGAATCGAGCCTGGGACCCTTCAGTCCACCGGCGGGTGCTCTAACCCAGCAGGGGCCCCTCAGCTCACCTTCAGCCTCGGTGCATTTGGATGGAGAGTTTATCTCTCAGAGACTCGTGTGGCGGGTGGTTTATTTTCCCATCCTGCCCTCTGTCTGCAATGGGCAAGTCAGACGCATTTGCATGTAAAGCAATTACTGTGGAGGAGGGACTTCCTTTTGCCAGGCTGCTGTCCGGGGTCCCAGGTGCTGATTCTCCCCCCACCCCCACCCCCAACCACTTTCTCTCCTGAAATCAAGCAGAGTCACACGCGTGTTGCCCTCAACCATGTGGCCACATCACCGTCGCTGCCCTGCCCCCCAATCTGTCATCCGCCCCCAACCCCAGCTGCTCTCTCTGCAGGGGGTCGCCGGGGTTCAGACCCGCTGTGGGGTTCAGCCTGCTTCTATTTCTCCCGGGTCAGGCCGAACCCCCTCCCCTGGGCCCCCCTGCCTGCTCCTGAGAGCTGCTGGCCCGAGGGGTGGCCACCCCAGGTCATGTCTCTGCTGATGTTGACGCTGTTGTTGCTAAATTCTTCTCACGTGTAAAACCTGTACGTGGGGACTCGTTCACGCCAAGGAGGTGGGACGGGAAGGCCGCTGACCCCGCCTGTGGAGCCCCTGCACACATGACCCCTGGTTCCTGGGCCACCAGCACGGGGATCCCCTGGCCCCCTGTTTCCCGAGGCTGCTGCATGCAGAGCCAGTGCACGCGTGACTCTCCCGTTCCCGGGCGGTGCTCTGGCCCCCGAGGGGTGACAGTAGGAGGGTCTGGGAGGGGCCACGAGAACTCGGTGTGATGAGGTTCCCGTCTTTGCAGCTGACCCTGAGCACCTCGAGCAACCTGTCGTCTGAGCCGAGCGTGGCGAGACCGAGCCTGGGCAGCTGGTGCGGGGCCGGCGAGTACCGGTCTGCCTGGCACTGCTGTCTGGGCTGCCCCCCAGGTGAGCGGGGCAGGTTCTGTCCACAGGGCCCCACTAATGTCTGGCTAGCTGCGGCTCTGACGGGCCGGCAGGGAGGAGGTGGGTTCACACCATGCTGGCCAGCGGAGTACGTGTCCACCATCGGGCCTTCCAGGCTGGGCCCCGGGCTGGGGAGCCTCTGAGGTGTGTCCTGGGTGGGGTCGGGTCCCTGGGTGCCCCACCACACAGCTGTTGGGGAGCAGTGGTTTCGTCACTTCCATGACCTGGTAACGCGCAGAGACGACTCGAATGCAAGTGCAGGGACTGGATTTGTGTCTTCTCACCGAGAGGCCACCCAGGGCCAGGCCAGGCGTGACCGCACCCCTCCCCCCTGACCTCTTGCTCAGGCCAGTATGTCAAGGAGCCGTGCAGCAGCCCTCACACCCGGAGCCAGTGTGTGGTGTGTGACACAGGGACGTACATGGGACACGCCAACGGCCTGATGTCCTGCCTGCTCTGTGCCACCTGCCACGAGGGTGAGTCCTGGCCCCCGAGTCTTTTTTTTTTTTAAATAAATCTTTATTACTCAGATTATTACAGTTCCCTTTCCACCTTCTGCCCTTACCCCCTCTCCCTCCAATTGTCTTCATCCATTGGTTATACGATTTCAGTCCAGTCTCTCACTGCTCCCCCACCCCCTTATCCTCCTGATAATTATCAGTCCACTCCCTTCTTTGCCCCTGATTCTACTATATTCACCACTCTATTCTGTTCCTCAGATTTTTTTTCCTTCTCTTCCTTTTTTCTGTATATGAATTTCAAGTGGGACACTCTCTCTCGTTTGTTTTTGTAGGGAAATACAACAGAGTGTTCTGTAGCTAATGGCTGCAGACTGTCCAAATGTCTCAGGACCACACGAATAGAATCCGCTCCTCCTCCGGTTCACACCGCCCCTCCGGGACACGGCTACCCCCGCCCCCCCCCCAGGCACATGGCTCCCCGGTCCCGCCGCTGAGACCAGAGACGGCCGGGCCCCACTGAGTGTGGGGTCTGCGGCCCCTATCCTCTTGTGGGGTGCCCGGGCTGACCCCGTGACCCTCGTCTTGCCTTTCCAGGTGCCTGAGAGCTCAGGGCCCTTCGTGTCATCGCCCGAGACCCGAGATGCAGACGCTCGCATCGGACTGTGCACGGAAGGGTTGGAAGATCTATTTCCGGTCCTGGGCTCAGACCTGGGTTGCAGGTTCACACCTCACCCCCCCCACCCCCGTCAGAGCCCCTGCGTGAGACAACCAGTCGATGTGTCTCTCTCACCACGATAAGTGTCTCTCTCTCGCCCCCTCCATCCCTTATACCCCCTTTGGAGACTCCATGGAAAACATCCTCATCAAAACAACAATGAGGTGCCACCTCACACCTGTCAGAATGGCTGTCATCAACAAATCAACAAACGACAAGTGCTGTGAGGATGCGGAGAAAAAGGAACCCTTCGGCACTGCTGGTGGGAATGCAGACGGGTGCAGCCGCTGTGGAGAACAGTACGGAGTTTCCTCAAAAAATTAAGAATGGAACTGCCATTTGACCCAGTGATCCCACTCCTAGGAATATATCCCAAGAAACTAGAAACACCAATCAGAAAGGATATATGCACCCCTATGTTCATAGCAGCACAATTCACCATTGCTAAGATTTGGAAACAGCCTAAGTGCCCATCAGCAGATGAGTGGATTAGAAACTGTGGTACATCTACACAATGGAATACTATGTCGCTATCAAAAAGAAGTAATTCCTGCCATTTGCAACAGCATGGATGGAACTGGAGAGCTTTATGCTAAGCGAAATCAGCCAGTCAGAGAAAGATAAATATCACATGATCTCACTCATTTGTGGTTTATAATAAACAACATAAACTGATGAACAAAAACAGATCCAGACAAGCATTGATCAGACTGTCAAACCTCAGAGGGAAGGTAGGGGAGGGTGGCAGTAAGATCAGCCAAAGGACTTGTATGCATGCATATAAGCCTAACCAATGGACTCAGATTCTGGGGGAGGGGGGTAAGGGGGCGGGGGGGCATGAATGGGGAAGGGGGTTAGGGGAGCAATGGGAGGAAAAGGACACATATATAATACCTTAATCAATGAAGAAATTTTAAAAAACAAGAAAACAGCTGAAACCGGTTTGGCTCAGTGGTTGAGCGTTGGTCTGCGGACTGAAGGGTCCCAGGTTCGATTCCTGTCAAGGGCATGTACCTTGGTTGCGGGCACATCCCCAGTGGGGGGTATGCAAGAGGCAGCTGGTCGATGTTTCTCTCTCATTGACATTTCTAGCTCTATATATCTCTCCTTTCCTCTCAGCAAAAAAAACAAACAAAAAAAAAAAACAATAAAATATATATATTTAAAAAAATAAAAATAAAAAACAAGAAAACATATCCTCAAATGACGGTATTTGTGGCGTGGGCGCCAGGTTGGCCTTCTTGGCCCCACCATGAAGGTCTGGGACCCAGATGGAGGTCTGAGCCACAGCTGGAGGTCTGGGTCCTGGGAGGGCAGTTCGGGCCAGGAAGGGAATTCTGGGCCCCGAAAGCGGTCTGGTACCTCACATGGACATCTGGGTCATGGAATGGTGGTCTGGGTTACAGATGCAGAACTACACCTCCATTACAAGACTGGATTCTATTTTTGAGGTCTGGGCCCTGGGATAATTTTCTCGGCCCCGCCATGATGGTCTGGGCCTGGGATGTAGGTATGAGCTCATGATGGAGGTCTGGGTCTTGGGAGGGCAGTTCAGGCCAGGGCGGGAGTTCTGAGCCAACATGGGCAGTCTGCAACCTCAACCGGACATCGGGGTATAGAATGGTGGTCTGGTTACACATGCAGAACTACACCACTGATACAAAAAGGATTCTATGTTTGAGGCCTGGGACCCTGATGTAGGTCTGAGCCTGGGCTGTAGGTCTGGTTCCTAGGAAGGTAGTTCGGACCTGGAAGGGAGGTCTGAGCCCCGGGGGGCGGTCTGGTACCTCATGTGGACGTCTGGGTTATGGCATGGTGGTCTGGGTTACAGATGGAGAACTGTAACCCTGATACAAGACTGGATTCTATGTTTGCCGCCTGAGCCCCGGGATAATCTCCTGGGCCCCGCCATGATGGTCTGGGACTCGGATGTAGGTCTGGGTGCTTGAAGAGAGGTGTGGCCACTAGAAGGCACTATGGGCACAGGTGGGAGTTTTGGGTCAAGGGAGGTCTTTGGGATGATTAAATGGTGGTTTGGACTAGCCCCGGGATAATCTTCTGGACCCCGCCACGATGGTCTGAGACCCGGATGGAGGTCTGAGCCCCTGATGGAGGTCTGTGTCCTGGGAGGGCAGTTTTGGTTAGGGAGGGAGAGGTGTGGTACCTCAACGGGACATTGGGTTATGGAATGATGGTCTGGGTTACAGGTGAAGAACTATACCCCTGATATAAGAATGGATTCTGTGAATTGAGGCCTGGGCCTCAGGATAACCTTCTGGGCCCCGCCATGATAGTCTGGGTCCCAGATGGAGGTCTGAGCCCCTGATGGAGGACTGTGTCCTGGGAGGGCAGTTGGATCAGTGAGGGAGGTCTGGGCTCTTGTGGGTGGTCTGGTACCTCAACTGGACATGGGTTATGGAATAGGTGTATGGGAATGGGTGTATGTTGATCTAGTCCCTTGATACACCACTGTGTTCGGTGTTTGCGGCCTGGGCCCCTGGTTGGCATTCTTGGCCCCGCCATGATGTTCTGGGACCCGGATGTAGGTCTGAGCCACAGAGGTAGGTCTGGGTTCTTGGAGAGAGGTGTGGTCACTAGGGGGCGCTATGGGCCCAGGTGGGAGGTTTGGGTCTAGGGCATGGCCTGGGGATGATGATATGGTGGTATGGACTAGCCTGGATATTTAGACTCCAATAAAGGGATAGGCATTGGCTTCTAGTCTGGGTCCCCTGAATGGCCTTCTGGTCCTGGCCAAAAGGGTCTGGGACCCGGCCACAACCGGTTTGGCTCAGTGGATAGAGTGTCGGCCTGTGGACTGAAGGATCCCAGGTTCGATTCCAGTCAGGGGCACACATGAGAGATTGCTGATGGGCACATTCCCAGTGGTGGGTGTGCAGGAGGAAGCTTTTATATATATATATATATATATATATATATATATATATATATATATATATATAATTGATTTTTTTACAGAGAGGAAGAGAGAGAGACAGAGAGCTAGAAACATCGATAAGAGAGAAACATCGACCAGCTGCCTCCTGCACACCCCCCACCGGGGATGTGCCCGCAACCAATGCACATGCCCTTGACCGGAATCGAACCTGGGACCTTTCAGTCCGCAGACCGACGCTCTACCACTGAGCCAAACCGGTTTCGGCAGGAGGAAGCTTATTGATGTTTCTCCTGGATGATTCTAACACTCTATCCCACTCTCTTACTCTCTGTGAAAAATTAAAAAAAAAAAAAGGACTGGGGCCCGGATGTAAGTCTAAGCCCCAAATGGAGGTCTGGGTCCTAGGAGGGTAGTTAGGGCCACGGAGGGAGGTCTGGGCCCCGGGGGTCAATCTGGTACCTCACGAGGACATCTGGGTCATGGAATGGTGGTCTGGGTTACAGATGGAGAGCTATAACCCTGATACGACACTAGATTATGTGTTTGAGTCCTGGACCATAGGAAAGTCTTCTGGGCCCCACCATGATGGTCTGAGACCCGGATGGAGGTCGCAGTCCCTGATGGAGGTCTGTGTACTGGGAGCACAGTTTGGGGCAGAGAGGGAGGTCTGGGCTCCCGTTGGCGGTCTGGTACCTCAACTGGACATTGGGTTATGGAATAGTGGTCAGGGTTCCGTATGGAGATCTAGTCCCCTGATATACCACTGTGTTCGTGTTTGTGGCCTGACCTCCATTGTTAGCATTCTAGGCCCTGCCCTGATATTCTGGGACCCGGATGTAGGTAGGGGTGCTCAGGCATGGTCTGGTCACTAGGGGGCGCTATGGGCCCAGATGGGAGGTTTGGGGCAAGGGCAGGACCTCGGGATGATGAATGGTGGTCAGGACTAGCCTGGTTATTTGGCCTCCAATTGAGGAGTAGGCACTGGCTGCTAGCATGGGTCCCAGATGTAAGTGTGAGCCCCAGGTGGAGGTCTCGGTCCTGTGAGGGCAGTTCGGGCCCTGAGACAAGTATGAGCCCCGGGGACGGTCTGATACCTCACCTGAACATCTTACTTAAGGAATAATTGTTGGGCTTAGCGTAGAGATCTCTTCCCCTGATACACCTCTGTGTTCCAGGTTTGTGCCCTGGGCCCCGGGTGTGCCTACTTGGCCCCGCCATGAAGGTCTGGGTGCTCAGGCACGGTGTGGTCACTAGGGGGTGCTATGGGCCCAGGTGTGAGGTCTGGGGCAAAAGCTGGACCTCAGGTTGATGAATGGTGGTCAGGACTAGCCTGGTTATTTGGCCTCCAATTAAGGAATAGGCACTGGCTCCTTAGTATGGGTCTCAGGTATTGCTTTCTAGTCCTCGCCATAGTGGTCTGCGACCAGGAGGTAGGTGTGGGCCCCGATGGAGTTCTGGTCTTGGGAGGGCCTTTGGGGCCAGGGAGGGACGTCTGGGCCCCTGGGGGCGGTCTGGTACCTCACCTGGACCTCTGGGTTGTGGAAATGATGGACTTGGTTACAAATTGAGAAGTACACCCAGGATACAAGTCTCGATTCTGTGTTTTAGGCCTGGGCCTCGGGATAATCTTCTAAGCCGAGGCATGATAGTCTGGGTCCCGGATGAAGGTATGAGCCCAGGTGGAGGTCTGGTTTCTGTGGGGCCAGTTCGGGCCCGGAGGGAAGTCTGAGCCCCGGGGACGGTCTAGTCCCTCACCTGAACATCTTGGTTAAAAAAAAGAGTTGTTGGAGTTAAGCATGGAGATCTCTTCCCCTGATACAACTCTGTGTTCCAGGTTTGTGGCCTCAGCCCAGGTGTGCCTACCTGGCCCCGCCATGAAAGTTTGGCACCAGGATGTAGGTCATGCACGGTGTGGTCACTAGGGGGTGCTATGGGCCCAAGTGTGAGGTTTGGGGCAAGAGCTGGACCTCAGGTTGATGAAAGGTGGTCAGGACTAGCCTGGTTATTTGGCCTTCAATTAAGGAATAAGCACTGGCTGCTAGTATGGGTCCCAGGAATGGCCTTCTGGTCCTCGCCATAATGGTCTGCAACCAGGAGGTAGGTCTGGGCCCCCGATGGAGGTCTGGGTCCTCGGAGGGCCATTGGGCCCAGGGAGAAACGTCTGGGTTATGGAAATGGTGGTCTGGGTTACAAACTGAGAAGTTCACCCAGGATACAAGTCTGGATTCTGTGTTCGAGGCCTGGGCTCCAGGACAATCTCCTTGGTCCCTCCATGATAGTCTTGGTCCCGGATATAGGAGTGACCCAGGTTCAAGGTGCAGTCTCCGGGATCCAGGTGCAGGTGTGGGACCTGAAGGTTCTCATTCCTCCATCCGGGCACTGTCAGTCTACCTAGAGGAGGAGGACAGCCTGCTCCTGCCTCTAACAGCCTGATGGGAACTTCCGCCGCCAGTCAGTGCCCCTGCCGCACCAGCCTGGAAGCCCCATCCAGTTTTTAAAAAAATATATTTTATTGATTTTTTTACAGAGAGGAAGAGAGAGGGATAGAGAGTTAGAAACATCGATGAGAGAGAAACATCGATCAGCTGCCTCTTGCACACCCCCTATTGGGGATGTGCCCACAACCAAGGTACATGCCCTTGACCGGAATCGAACCTGGGACCTTTCAGTCCGAAGGCTGATGCTCTACCACTGAGCCAAACCGGTTTTGGCCCCATCCAGTTTTAAGATGACCTTGATCTTGGCCCGATCTGAGGCGGTAGCTCTTGGCTCTCTCTCATCCCCTTTAATCCCCTTGTCATACCTCACAGATGCCCTGGGCTGCTGGCTTGTCCCTTGGTAAATTCCCAGGGTGGTGCTGCTTCCTGAGCCAAAAGTCAAGACAATTTCCTCTGGAGCATTCTGGCCTCGGCTGGCCGTGGCTTTCTGGGTGGAGGCCCTGGTTTCAGAGGTGGGGCCCCTGGAGGCTCAAGAAGACCTTCCTCTGGTTGAGGAGGGGGCTGGCTCACCCAGGGGGGACGGAAGGCATTCCAGACTTGCCCCTTAGCCAGAGGAGAAGAGTGGACAAGCCCCAGCCACGGGATAGGCTCCCAGGAGTCGAAGTCTAAGTTCCTTGTCTCCACAATCCACAGGCAGGAAATCCACTCCGCGGCCCCAGGCCTCCCCCACTGCGGTGGCCCGGCCTCGGTGGGGGCCCCAAGAGACTGGACCTCTGCTCAGCGTGGGGCGGGGGGCTGTCAGGGAGAAGTTGCTGGAGAGACGGCGGTCTCCGAGAACAAGGCCGGGTGGACATGTGGACGGGTCCAGAGGGCGGAGTGGGTAAAGGAGCTTCCGGAGTGTGGAGCTGGACAGGCAGGGCTCGCGGGTCGGGCACAGGCCCCTCCCACACTCCCAGTGCCACAGGCAGCGTACACGCTGGTCTGGTCGGAGCCCCTGGCATCTATCTGTGTCTGAGCCTCGGATGGCAGAACTGGTTGTACCGGATCTCATGCCAGCCTCACCCCAGGCACAGCTCCCACAGGGTCTGTCTCTTTACCAAAGGCCTTGAGCCAAGCAAGGGAGTCACTCAAGCCTGAAGGGCCCAGCCCAGAGGAAGGTGTCTGTCTCCTCCCCTGTAGTGTCCTGTGGCTTGAAACAGA
Organism: Vespertilio murinus; assembly: GCA_963924515.1. NCBI lineage: Eukaryota > Metazoa > Chordata > Mammalia > Chiroptera > Vespertilionidae > Vespertilio > Vespertilio murinus. The sequence goes on along the minus strand of OZ004709.1, from coordinate 165,832,483 downwards.
AAGTTATCCTCACCTGGTTCTGGAAGCCAGAGGCCCAAAGCTGAGGTGTCACAGGGCTGTGTTCCCGCTGGAGGTTCCTGGGGGCGTGTCCCCCGCCACCTCCTCCAGCTTCCAGGGACCCCAGCCTCCCTTGGCTTGTGGCCACATCCCTCCAGTCTCCGCCCCGTCTTCTCAGGGCCCTCCCTCTGTGTCTCTGCTACCCCCTCCTTTCTCTTAGGACACTTGTTATTGATTTAGGGCCCACCCACATAACCCAGAATGATCTCATCTCATGATCTTTAATTTGTAATTACATCTGCAAAGACCTTTTCCCCCCAAGAAGGTCACATTTTGAGGATTCCAGGGATTAGGATGTGGACACATCTTTCATGGGTCCACTATTCATCCCCTTAGATCATTATTTCTTTGGCTGTCCAAATGGCCCCCAATTGGGTCAGGGGGAACCTCTTAAAACTAGCTTCTGTCTCATTTTTATAGGGTCTCCATTATTCTCTGAACCCCAACCTACAATCAATCAGTTTTCCAAGGTGCAAAGGTTCCTTTCAGGGGAGCCAAGCTCGAGGTGTGAGATATGCTTAGGGCAGCTGTGGTGGTACTGCTTCCTGGTCCTGCGTGCGTGTGTGCATGCATGTATTTGAGTATGTGTGTGTGTGTAAATATAGAATATACTCATCTACACTAATAAAAGAGAAACATGCAAATTGATCACACCTCCGCTACATCTGCAAGCTACACCCATCAACCAATCAGGAGTGGGTATGCAAATTAACCCAACCAAGATGGCTGCAGCCACTGAGCGAGCAGGAGGCTTGGGTTTCCCCAGCAATAGAGGAAGCCAAGCTTCCTGCCTGCCCTGGCCAGCCCTGGCCTCCACTCAAAGCTACAAAGTTTCAATTATAGAAGATAAACAAATCCCAGATACCAGGGCCTCCGCTTGGGTGGCTGGGTGTGGGGGTGGCTAGCCTGCAAACCACCACAGGCCCCTCACCCAGGCCACCCCATGCCCCAAGGGAATCCCCACCTTGATCCAGAACACCTTTCAGGGCAAACCAGCCGACCCCACCCATGCACCAGGCCTCTATCCTATCTAAGAAAAGAGTAATATGCAAATTGATCATCACTCCAACACACAAGATGGCTGCCCCCATGTGAGCAAAGATGACTTCCCCCATGTGGACATAAGATGGCCACCTCAAGATGGCCAGCAGGGGAGAGCAGTTGGGGAGGACCAGGCCTTCAGGAAAGGGCAGTTAGTGGTGAACAGGCCTGCAGAGGAGGGAAGTTGTGGGTGACTGGGCCTGCAGGGAAGGGCAGTTGGGGGGACCCAGGCCTGCAGGGGAGAGCAATTGGGGTGGACCAGGCCTGCGGGAAAGGGTAATTAGTGGTGAACCGGCCTGCAGGGGAGGGCAGTTAGGGGCAATCAGGCTAGCAGGGGAGCAATCAGGTATTAATCAGGCTGGCAGGGGAGTGGTTAGGGGGTGATTGGGCTGTCAGGCAGAAGCTATTAGGGGCAATCAGGAAGGCAGGCAGGCAGGCAAGCAGTTGGGAGCCAGCAGTCCTGGATTGTGAGAGGAATGTCCGATTGCCCATTTAGGTCCAATCCCGGTAGGATGGGGCCTAAACAGGCAGTCGGACATCCCTCGAGGGGTCCCAGATTGAAGAGGGTGCAGGCTGGGCTGAGGGACACACACCCCCATGCACAAATTTTGTGCACCGGGCCTCTAATGTCTGAATGGGTGTGTATATTTATAAATACATTTACATCTATCTTTCTATATCTAACTACGTATAAACACAGATTTCAATCCAATTCCAAGCCAACATCACAGGCTCATTTTCGTGCCTCCCTTTTCATCTTTGCAGCTCCCTCCCCGACAATCATAACCTGTTACTACTGCTATAACTCATGGGTTGGGAATACGAGTCTGAAACAAGGAGGATTTATTTCTCACCGTTCTGGAGGCTGAGAGTCCGGGATGGAGGTGCTGGCAGATTCCGCTTCCCAGTTCCCAGAGAGCTACCTCTCAGTGTGTCCTCAACGGTGGGTGGGGCGAGGGGACTCTCTGGGGTCCCTCTTTACAAAGCCACTAATCCTATTCATGAGGCACCTCCCTAATCACCTCCCAAAACTATCCCACTGGGGATCAGGTGCCGACATGTGACTGTGGGGAACACAAACATTCCGTCGATGGCGCCACCATTACTCACTTTGGCCGGTAGCATCCACTTCAAACGGCCTCTCTTCTCCCTGGACTGTCCCTGTGGCTCTTAGGACGCTGCCTAACTTTCCAAAGCCCGATGCCCTAAGGAATCCTAGCATCAACTTGCGCTTCCCCCATCCCACCCCTGGGACCAATCATAGTTCTAGAGCAGAGGTTGGCAAACTCAGTCCACAGAGCCAAATATCAACAGTACAATGACTGAAATTTCTTTCAAGAGCCATATTTTTTATTTTTATTTATTTTTATTTTTTATTTTTATTTATTTTATTTTATTTTATTTTATTAAGGTATTTTCTGTGTACATAGTTTACCATTGCCCCCCCCCACCTCCCATTTATGCCCTCCCTCCCCAGAGTTCTGTGTTCATTGATTGTACTTATGTTCATGCATACCAGTCCCTCGGTTGTTCTCCTATCTCCCCCCAGGTCTCCTTCCCCTCCCCGCTGTCATTTGGCAGTCTGCTTGTTTTATGGTGACTATCTCAGGACCATATGAATAGAGTCCGCTCTTCCTCTGGTTTTCACTGCCCCTTCCCCTGGGTCCCACTGCTTCCCCTGGGACACACGGCTCGCCCGGGGCACACTGCACCCTGGGACACTCGGCTCACCCGGGGCACTCGGCCCCCTGGGACACTCGGCTCACCCGGGGCACTCGGCCCCATGGGACACTCGGCTCACCCGGGGCACTCGGCCCCATGGGACACTCGGCTCACCCGGGGCACTCGGCCCCATGGGACACTCGGCTCACCCGGGGCACTTGGCCCACTGGGACACACGGCTCACCCGGGACACCCTTCCCCTTTGGGGGATACGGCTTACCCGGGGCACATGGCCCCCTGGGACACTCGGCTCACCCGGGGCACTCAGCCCCCTGGGACACTCGGCTCACCCGGGGCACTAGGCCCCCTGGGACACTCGGCTCACCCGGGGCACTCAGACCCGTGGGACACTCGGCTCACCCGGGGCACTTGGCCCACTGGGACACACGGCTCACCCGGGGCACCCTTCCCCTTTGGGGGATACGGCTTACCCGGGGCACATGGCCCCCTGGGACACTCGGCTCACCCGGGGCACTCGGCCCCCTGGGACACTCGGCTCACCCGGGGCACTCGGCCCCATGGGACACTCGGCTCACCCGGGGCACTCGGCCCCCTGGGACACTCGGCTCACCCGGGGCACTCGGCCCCCTGGGGCACTCGGCTCACCCGGGGCACTCGGCCCCCTGGGACACTCGGCTCACCAGGGGCACTAGGCCCCCTGGGACACTCGGCTCACCCGGGGCACTCGGCCCAATGGGACACTCGGCTCACCCGGGGCACTCGGCCCCCTGGGACACTCGAAGAGCCATATTTTTTAAACTTAAACTTCTTCTAATGCCAGTTCTTCAAAATAGACTTGCCCGTGGTATTCTGTGGAAGAGCCACGCTCAAGGGGCCAAAGAGCCGCATGTGGCTCGTGAGCCGCAGTTTGCCCTGAACAAAGGGATTCTCTCTCTTCCTGCTCTTGCTCTTGGCTCGTGGGGCTCCCTCATTCCTGCTTCCTTGCATTCACCCGTGTTTCCTCCATAGCCTTGTGGCCCTGCAGACCCCACATGCAATGGACCAATGCCGTGGTCAGAGAGGAAGGGAGAGGGAGAGTCAGAAACATGGATGAGAGAGACACATCAATCAGCTGCCTCCTGCACACCCCCCACTGGGGATATACCCACAACCAAGGCACATGCTCTTGACCAGAATTGAACCTGGGACCTTTCAGTCCCCAGGCAGACACTCTATCCACCGAGCCAATCCGGTATTTTCTATTTTTATTTTTTTAGATATTTCAAGTTCTGTATATATGTGGCTTTCTCATATATATATATATATATATATATATATATATATATATATATATTTCTTTATTGATTTCAGAAAAGAAGGGAGAGAGAGATAGAAACATCAATTAGAGAGAACCATTGATCGGCTGCACACTCCCTACTGGAGATCAAGCCTGCAACTCAGGCATGTGCCCTTGGCTGGAATCGAGCCTGGGACCCTTCAGCCCGCAGGCTAATTGATGCTCTATCCACTGAGCCAAGCTGGCTAGGGCCAAATGGCATATTTTTAATTTTATAAGAAAGTGCCACCCTAGCTGGTTTGGGTCAGTGGGTAGAGCGTTGGCCTTCAGACTGCAGGGTCCCAGGTTCAATTCCCAGTTAAGACCACATTCCTGGGTTGCAGGCTCGGCCCCCAGTAGGGGGCAGCTGACCAATGATTCTCTCTCACCACTGATGTTTCTATATCTCTCTCCCTTTCTCTCTGACCTCAATACAAATGTATGTGTGTAAATATATATATATATATATATATATATATATATATATCCGATCATTTTCCAGATTTCATACCATTCTGCATTCCAGCCGTGGTTGAGGCCCAGCTCCTTCACAGCCTTGTCCACACTTGGTACGGTCTGTCTTTTTATTTAGGCCTAAGTCTGGAAGGGGGCATCTTGTGGCTTTAATTTGCAACTAATGGGTGATGTTGACCATTTTCTCATAAGCTTATTTGCTGTTTCTATGTCTTCTCCCCCCTCCATGTTTTTATTGATTTTTAGAGAGAGGAAGGGAAAAGGAGAGAGAGAGAGAGGAAAAAAAAAACATAGATGAGAGAGAAACTTCAATCAGCTGCCTCCTGCACACCCTCTACTGGGGATAGAGCTCAAAACCCGGGCATGTGCCCTGATCTGGCTCATGTATCTCCACTCAACCACTGAGCCACAGCAGCCAGGCTTGGTTAATTTTTATGTGAGGTGTGAGGTATAGGCTGAGGATCTCTCTCTCTCTCTCTCTCTCTCTCTCTCTCTCTCTCAGATCTCCAATTGTTTCAGCAGCATTTGTTAAAAGACTATTTTCCCCCCATTGGCTTGCATTTTCTTTCACCTTCGTTAAAAATCCAGGGAGTGTGTATGAGTGTTTTTCCAAATTTGTTTTGCTTATTCTAAGTCCTTTGTCATTCCACACGGATTTTTAAATCAGATTGTTGATCTTTTCAAAATTGCCAAACCTTTAATTAGGTTAACTGAGAAGGGGAAAAAAGAAGACTCAAATCATGAAAATCAGAAATGAAAGGACAACTATTGCATTTCCACTCTATCTTGAATGGGCCGGTTCATAAAGACAGAAAGCGGCACAGAGCTTGCTGCGGCTGGCGGCGCGGGGGAGGGAGCCGGAGGGGTGTGGGGGTGGGAGGTGGAGGGTTGGGGAGGGAGCCGGAGGGGTGTGGGGGTGAGAGGTGGAGGGTTGGGGAGGGAGCCGGAGGGGTGTGGGCGGTGGGAGGTGGACGGTTGCTGCCTAAGGAGAAGTTTCTGTTTGGGACCAGGAAAGAGTTCTGGAAGGAGCGGTGACAGTTGCACAGTCTAGTGGATGTGCTTGGTGCCCCTGAGCTTGTACACCTTGCATTGTGCTAAAACGGCCAGTTTTATGTCATGTGTCTACCTTTCACAACAAAGCAGAAGACCTTGATGTTCGTCTGGCTTGGAGACGCTGTCCAGTGCTGGCTTCGAAGGGCCGGCTGAACGTAGGGAGTGAGCCAGGCGGCCAGGAGGAGAGAGGGAGCCCGCCTCCGCCAGCGGGGCCCTAACCGGGAGCTGGAAGCAGACCGGCCCCAGGAGACCCTCACCGAGGGGCCAGGCCCGCCCACACCGGAGGCTCTCCGGGACCCTGAGGCGGAGAGGCGTCGCGGGCACACATGCCCTGTTCCCCGGAGGACGCTGACTCTGGAGGGCCCTGGCCTGAGAGCCCTGAGAGGTGCGAGTGCTCCCAGCTTGGGAACCGGGGAGCTAGGCTGGAGGAAGTCCCCGAAGCCAAGAACTGTCTCTGGCCACGGGCGGCACCCCGGGTGAGAGAAGGATGCTGGAAGGAGCCTCGGCCACCAGGTGGCGCCCTTGCACTTTCCTGGGAGGAGCGGGGTGCGGAGGGGCGCTGCTGGCTGTCCCAGAGGAAACGGCCCCACCTGCTGGGCGCCCCATGTGGTGTGGCCCCAGAGAAGGCATCTCCACGCCCCCGGGCTGTCTGTGCCACCGTCGTAGACAGGCCGACGGACAGACAGACCTGGGGTGCATCCTGTCCTGCCAATTGGAGGACGACCTCGGGCAGTGACTTGGTCTTCCCCTGCCTCAGTTTCTTCACTGTGAAGGGAGGAGCGCCCCCGAGGGGCCACGCCGGCCTCTCACTTCTACCGTGGCCCTTATGTGGACTGGGATGCATCCAGGAGACCCCACCTCCCACGTGCCAGTCTTGCTCTGGGCACTGAAGCCGCACGGCAACAGGCCGGGAAGAGAGGCTCTGAGTCTGCTCTGCCCGGCGGCCGCCCTGAGCTCCCAGCAGGGCCTGGTGCCTCCGCGGTGCGCCCACCTCTTCTTCCCACCTTCCTTGTGCCCCACCCATTACACCCTGTGCCCCGGGGGCAGGGCGGGCAGCTTCATCTCCGAATCCCCACTGGGTTAGCAAACAGTGGGCGCTCAATAAGTGCCCGATGAGCTAATGCTAAACAGGACTTTCCCGCAGGCCAGGAATGGCTGCCCGGTCACGACAGTCTGGTGGCCGGCCCAGGGCTTGGACCTGTGGCCGCTGTGTTTGGACAGCCTGCGTGGAGGGAGGGGCTCTGTGGCTGTCGGAGCCCAGCGCTGGCCTTCCTGCCCCACTCGCAGGGACCGCCTGGAAGCGTCTGCCCTGGCCTGAAATGCGGGCACAGCTTGACTTGTATCCCGGGAAGGGCTACTGGCCAGGACAATTGCAGGTTTGCGTGGGGAGGGGTCTCTGACTGCAGGCGGAGGACTGGGCCGGGCTGGCCCCCAGCGGGCAGCAGCAGGCCTGGCAGGAGGGCGCCTTGCTCACAGGAAGATTCAGGATGGCCCGTTGGACTCCGGGAGGAAGCGCAGGTTTCCAGCGCAGGTGAGCAATGATGCACGGGGAGTCCCTGTGGGGCTGAGGGACAGGCGGGCCCTGTGACATCCCAGCCCCGATTCCTAGGATGTAGGGGTACCAGGCAGAGGCCCCGGATCACAAGCTGAGCCAGTCCAGTGGGCCCCTTGTCCTACCAGGCCAGAAAGAAGCAGGGCACCTGGTCTGTGAGAATGCCCTCTGCGCCCCACCCTGGCTCAGGTGGGTTCGGGGCTCATGTGGGTTCAGGGCTCACGTGGATTCGGGGCTCACGTGGTTTCAGGCCTCACGTGGGTTCAGGGCTCACGTGGATTCAGAGCTCACGTGGGTTCGGGGCTCACGTGGGTTCGGGGCTCACGTGGATTCGGGGCTCACGTGGATTCAGGGCTCACATGGGTTGGGGCTCACGTGGGTTCGGGGCTCACGTGGATTCGGGGCTCACGTGGGTTCAGGGCTCACGTGGGTTCAGAGCTCACGTGGGTTCAGAGCTCACGTGGGTTCAGGCCTCACGTGGGTTCAGGGCTCATGTGGATTCAGAGCTCACGTGGGTTCGGGGCTCACGTGGATTCGGGACTCATGTGGGTTCAGGGCTCATTTGGGTTTGGGGCTCACGTGGATTCAGAGCTCACGTGGGCTCAGGGCTCATACGGGTTCAGAGCTCACGGTTCTGGGCTCCAGCTCCAGGTGAAACTCAACAGCGAGGGGTGGAGCCCGCCCTTCGCAGAGCAGCCTGGGAGGGAGCAATGCTGCCAGCTGGCCTGGAGCTCAGGACACAGGATGACCAGGTCGGCCACGGCCAGTGCAGCCTCAGCACCGGCCAGCCTAGTGCAGCCGGGCCCAGGTGTGCGCAGGGAAGGGAGAGCAGGAGGCGCAGGCTGCGTGGGCTCCGCCGCCGCTCACCGCTCGGCTCCGTCAGAGGCCGGGGCGGGGGAGGGCCCCGGGCCCGCGGGCCAACCAGTGGGGGCAGGCGGGCTGAGGACTGCCCCCTCCTCCCCTCCTGTGTCCTCTCCATCACCTCAACCGACCGGGAGTCCCTCTCCTGGTCTTCACGGGCCTTCTGAAACCCCTTTGTGGAGGAGGAGGAGCTTAAATGAGAGGAACTGTTTGTTACCCAGGCCTGGCTCGGACCTCTGTGACGGGGACCTGGGACCAGACGGAGTCGTCTCCTCCGCAGGCTTCTGGGTAGAGAAGCAGGCGTGGCCGCCCCTCCCCCGCCCCCCGGTCCATGACGGATGCTATTCCGTGTCCCCGTGTCACAGGTGAGGCAGCCACGCTCAGCACAGGCCACGCTTGCCCTGGGCGGGAGCAGCAGCTGCAGACCCGGCCTGGGCACCCGGCCTCGCGTGCGGCCGTCCGCTCTCGCCGCCTTGGGCAGGGACAGGCCCGCTCGCCACATGCGATGGCGCTGAGCCGTGCGGCCCGAGCGCTCGCCCCGGGAGTCTGCGTGCGGAGGGCCGAGTGCCTTCAGCCCTCCGGCGTTGTTCCAGGGTCAGCTCCGGTTAGGGAGCCGGGCTTACCGCCTACGGCGGCCCCGGCGGTGGTTGTCCCCTCTGTGCCGCGGTGGACGCGTCTTTAAAGTGGGGAGGGAAGCCCTAGCCAGTTTGGCCCAATGGGTAGAGCGTTGGCCTGTGGACTGAGGGATCCCGGGTTCGATTCCAGTCACGGGCACATGCCGAGTTGCCGGCTCAGTCCCCGGTAGGCGGTGTGTAAGCGGCAGCCGATCAATGATTCTCTCTCACCATTGATGTTTCTCTCTCTCTCTCCCTTCCTCTCTGAAATCAATAAAAATATATTTAAAAAAAATAAGATGGGGAGGGAAGCTGATCTCCCGGGTTTGGGGGGAGGGCGCGCAGTGCGTCCCCTGCATTGAGCGGGACGGCAGCCGGTCCACAAGCACACCGTGCGGCTCGGAGGGCCCTGGTGCTGGGAAGGAGGAGACAGGAACCCGGGGCAGTTGTCCGGCCGAGGGGAGCGGCCTGCCCTCTCTGGGGCCCAGGGCTCCCAGGTTCCTGGCGACCTGGGTCGAGGTACTAATGGCCGCCTGAGCGAGCGTGAGAGCAGGGCCACTGCGAGTGGGGGCTCAGTGACCCGGCCGACCTGGCTATGGCGTGTGGTTCAGGCCCATCCACACAGTGGGTGCAATTTCTTGCCCCAATCAAACCCCACGAGGTTCACCGCCTACTGGCCCGGGGGAGGGGGATCAGAGGAGAGGGCGGTCTCCACGTGGCACCGGAGCCCCCTCCCGCTGGGTGTGGGCAGGACTGGGCACCAGAGCGAAGTCCAGGGAAGCGGCCCAGGCACGGCCAGGTCCAGGGCCCCCTGTGCCTGCAAGCTCCCCGCGGCGAGGTGGGCGGGGCCCCACAAATGGGGGAGACGCCGTCTGAAGGGAAAGCGGTCATCGCTTTAATTCCTGCCAGGGTCTGACACCGGCCCCGCCTCATGCCGCCCACCCCAATCACTGCCTGCTCCATCAACACGATTGCTTACAAAAATAAATATGAAAAGAAGCGGCAGGCTGGTAGTGACGTGGAATTAGCCTGACCGTAGCTGAGTGTGTTTGAATGCCTGGCAGATCTCCTGAATTGCACCAAAGGGTTCGGAAGCACTTGGTTTGGTCTCGGGGGGCACGTGGAAGGAGGGGAGGGCCCAGCCCCCGAGGGTCCAGCGGGAGCCGCCTCACATTTCTGAGTCGGCGTACATCCCGTTGATCAGGTAGTCCACCTGCGTGTAGTCCTTCTTCTTGTAGTTCTCGTAGGCCTGCAGCGCAAACTGCACCACGACCGCGAAGAGGAGGGCCACCCCCAGCAGGAGCATGGCCAGCAGCGCCCCCCGGTTCACTGGGGACAGGGGCAGGACCCTGGTGGTGACCGCCAGGTACTGGCCCTCGGTGCTGAGCTGGCACGAGTCCGTGGTTGGCATCTTCTGGTCCCCTGAGCTCCCTGGGGTCGGCCTGGTGGAAGCAGTGCCCCCGGTGGCCTCAGGCCGCACCTGCTCCGGTGTGGAGGGCGTGGCGGGCCCCGTGGCCCCCCATGTTGATGAAACAGTGCTTGGCAGTGTTGTGGGGGACGTGGCCTCCGTCCCAGGTGTGGGGCTGGCATGTGGCACAGGAGCTGGCACTGTGCTGGCAGCTGGCCCCTCAGCGGTCACCGCTGCGGTGGACACGGAAGCCACGGAGGGTGTGGGCTCTGGGGTTGTGTTCTCAAGGGGCGGCGTGGGCCTACTTGTTGTGCCTGCCACGGGTTGGGCAGTCGACGGCTGGGTGGTGGGACCTTGTGTGGATGTGTTAAGAGCGTGGGGACTCGTGGGGAGGGCGGGGCGGGCTGTGGGGAGCGTGGGGCGGGCTGTGGGGAGTGTGGGGCTGGCAGTGGGGAGTGTGGGGCGGGCTGTGGGGAGCGTGGGGCTGGCAGTGGGGAGTGTGGGGCGGGCTGTGGGGAGCGTGGGGCGGGCTGTGGGGAGCGCGGGGCGGGCTGTGGGGAGTGTGGGGTGGGCTGTGGGGAGCGTGGGGCTGGGGGTGGGGAGTGTGGGGCCAGCTGTGGAGTGGCGGGGGGTGTGCTCGGTGGGACTCTGTGAGCCCTGGGTGCTGCCTGCACTTGCCGTGGTGGCGGCAGCAGTCTGCGTGCTGGTGGCCAGCGTCGTCCGAGGTACCGTGGTTGGCAATGCACTGTGGCTGGGTGCCTGGGTGTGGGGCGTGCTGCGAGCGGCCGTGGACGCCGGGGGTGGCCGTGTGGACGCCGGGGGTGGCTGTGTGGACGCCAGGGGTGGCCGTGTGGACGCCGGGGGTGTCCGTGTGGATGTCGGCGTGGGCACCCTGGAGTCCGTGAGGTTGGAGGGACCTGTGGCAGCTGCCGAGGCGCCCACGTCGGTTCCCGGTGTCCTCCCTGCTGTGACCGCGGGGGAGCTGTGGTTGGCTCCCAAAGTCTCTCTGGCGGACGTGACAGGAGAGGGCGTCGTCACGGCCTCTGAGGTTCTGTTCAAGACGCTGTCAGTCGTTCCCCTGGATGTGCTTTTCGTGACTAAGTCAGCCTGCGTCTGGCTGAAGACCAAGGGCACTTCAAGCCAGAAAGGAGAGAAAAGGGCGCGGTCAGGGGCGGCTGGGGCTTCGCTGGCTGCCTCCCGGGCCCAGAGAGACCAGGGAGGGCGCGCACGGCTTCCCCAGCTCCTCGCTGCCAGCCTGGCCCGCCGCCCAGCGCAGGGCAGCGGGCACTTTGGTCTTAAAGCTGTTCTGCCCTCTCTTAACCCCAAGCCCACGGAAGGCTGAAGAGATGGGCTCTTCGATCCAATCCCCCAAAAAGCAGACAGGGGGGGCCTCACAGCATAGGTGTGACTCCTCATCAAACCCTCACACACACCGGTGGGTGGCTACAGAGCAGATAGCCCGCATCAAACCTCCACACACCGGTGGCTACAGGGCAGATAGCCCGCATCAAACCTCCACACACCGGTGGCTACAGGGCAGATAGCCCGCATCAAACCTCCACACACCGGTGGCTACAGGGCAGATAGCCCGCTGCCCGGGAATTCCCACCAATGAAGGCTCCGAAGCGGGATGCGGGGAGGGAGGGGGGGGAGTAGAGGGGACGGCGGGAGGGCTGGGGGCTGTCACAGCGGCAGCAACCAAGTGTCTGAGGTCTGAGTGGACAAACTCCCAGCGAAGGCCAGGCTTCTGAAGAAGGAGGTTTGGCAGGATCTCGCCAGAGACTGGCTCAGGCCCCTTCCTCACTGGGCCCGGAGAAGCCCCGCCTGGCAGCCCTGCCAGCCTGGCCCCGTGGAGCGCGGGCTCCCCGATCTCAGCCGGGGCGTGCAGACCCCCTCGGGCTCAGGGCGCGCTGGGGCCTGTGCAGCAGCCTCCCAGCGCCCTCACCCACCTGGACTCTGGGGTGCCACCCGGCTCTCGGAGAAGGACAAGGAGGAAATGCAGGCGAGCACCAGGGCTGTCCACATCTTGTGGGTGAGCCGGGAGCAGGGCTGGTGGTCCCGAGGCTCCCAGCCGCGCTCTCGGGCCGCTAACGGTGCCGGCGGCGTGGCTGAGGGATCTGTGATCGGGAGAAAGGCGTCCGGTCAGGAAGGCGCAGCCCGGCCCGGCCTGGGCACAGCGCTGCGCCGTGTGCAGGGCTCCGGCCTGGCCTGGCGTGCCAACCGAGCCACGTGCCTCTGCCAGGCTGGCACCGGGAAGAGCACACCGCGTCTCAGCCACGGTGGTTGGTGGTCTGACCAGGGCCTGTGTGTGACGGCTTAAAGCACCTCCTGACCCAGCTCCGTAGGCCTTCGGTCTCCCCACGGGGCCCTCACCGTGGGGTCCCGAGTTCCCCGGCGTCACAGGAGGGAGCCGAGGGCACGGCCTGCAGCCAGGCCGCTCCTGGTGACCGGCAAGGCTCTGTGTCCCCCCGTCGGCAGGAAGTGTCACAAATGAATCCCCACTGCCCTGGTCCACCTGCCCCACCCCCACCCACAGCTGCCCCAAAGACCCCGGCAACCCTCAACGCTGACCCTGCCTCCACGGCTCAAACCCCTCCCTCCCTAGATGACCCCGAAGCTCCTTACCGCGGCCCAGGCGGCCTCCACGTCTGGCCCCACCGGCCTCTCCGCTGCCCTCGCCCCGTCCCGGGCCCGGGGAGAGCCTGGCTCAGCCCGCAGCCCACACACAGCCCGGGCGGCAAAAGGGATGTTTGTGGGGCCGCCACGCGGTGCCTTTCTGCCCGCTGTGATCGGTGGGGACTGTCGTAGGCTGGCGTCAGGACTGCAAGCCCCCATCTGAGCACAAACGCTTCTGCGAGCCGGCACACCCCCTGGTGCTTCTGGCCCCTCCCCACGAGCCCCGCCTTTCTCTCTCTCATCCTGCGCTTTCCCTGCAGAATCGTCTGCGAGGGCTCCTGGCTCACAGGGGTGGAGGCTCCTCAGCCCTCCGACCCGCAGGTTCGCGTCTGTCGTCTAGAGAGCAGGGCGCGCTTTGTTTTGACGGACAAGTAAGTGGGGGTGGGGAGAGGAGAGAAGAAGCGGACTCTGTCCTGAGAGGGAAGAATCGGAGCGAAGGTCCCGGGCACGAAGGTCCCGCCCCCGTCTGCCGAGACCGTGCAGCTGGGCTCCCGGTAAATGAAGGCATTTAGGCGGCTCTCCCCGGCTCTCCCCGGCCAGGCCCATCTGGGCTTGCGTGGCCCTGGGCCGGAGCCTGGCCCGGGGTCCCCCGGAGAGGGATGGGGTGCCGGGGCTTCCCGAACGCACCCCAGGCCCCAGAAACCACGTCCCCCCGCTGTTAAACCTCCAGGGCAGAGCTGGCAAACACCTCCTGTGAAGAGCTAGGCAGCAAATATTTGAGGTGCTGTGGGCCACGCGGGCGCGGAGGATCTGTCACGATGGGCGCGGCTGTGGCCCGCTGACCCTTGGTTTGCAGGGACAGGTGGCAGGCAGGCCGGCCTGCGGGCTGCGGTTACCACCCGCTCGGGCAGTGGACTCGGAGTTCTGGGCGCAGGGAGAGGCTGATCAATGTGCCCAATGGATTTCCTCCTCCCGCCTCACCCTGGGACGGGCGGGGACCGTTTCCCTCCCGTCCTGGGGCCGGTGTCCTCCCGGAGCCCCCTCTGTCCCGAGGCCCCAACCGCCTGTACCCCGGCGTCAGTGAGGCACTGTGCACGGAGCTCCCGCGCTATCACGGCATGGCGATGAGGGCCGAGAACCTTTCGTGTGACTGGCGTTCGTGTCAGAGAAACAGATAAAGGCCTCAGACAACCACACGGTCCCCCCCTCTGGACCACCCCCCTGGAGGACCTCAGGAGGCAGAACCGCTGGCGTGAAGAGCCGCAGCCCGGGCCCCTCCTGGACACTGGGGGGCTCGGGCCTCCGGGCCGGGCTGTCTTTCCTTCCCCGGAGGCCCCCTGAGCCTGCACGGTCCCCTCGGAGCTCCCGGTGCCGTCCCCAGCGGGCGACCCGGCCCTCAGACACTCACCAGGGGCGGGCGCTCAGGGCGTGCTCCCGGGCCGGGCCACCGTCCTGCTCGGAGGGCTGCGGGCCGGGCGCGGGGTGCTGGCCGGGCGAGGTCGGGCTCTGCGGGGGAGCGCCGCTGCGGGGGGCGCTCCCGGCCGCGGCATGCTTTGTGGAGCGGGCGGGACACGGGCCGACGCTCCGGCCTGGCAGCTGTCGCATCTAGGGTTTGAAGAAGAGCAGGCACGTCTTAGGAAACGCAGGAGAACAGTCAGTGAGGAGCGAGGCACCCGATGGGCAGCGTTCGGCAGGTCGGCTGGGAAAAGGAGACTGTGGATCAGAACTTTCCCTGGCTCGGCTTCGGGGCAGCACTGTCTCCTGCCCGAACTCCTTCTCAGGAAGCAACTGGACAGCTGTACAGCGCGGAGAGCGATGGAGATGGTCACCGCGGCGCTATGTGTAATAGTAAAACGTCGGAATGGTTACATAAAACACGGTCCCATCCGCATATAACATACTACGGCTGCCGTTAAAAACACACAAGTATCTATTGCCGTGGGACGATGCCCGGCGTGGAACGTGAAGTGAAACAAGCAGGTCACACACAGTCCACCCAGCATGATCCTGTTTTTGTCTAAGTGGTCTGGGAAGATTTATACCAGGAAGTTCATAATGGTTACCCCTGGGGAACAGGCTTACAGAGGATTTTCATTTTATACTTAGCTTTTTTATTTTTTTAACAAGCTTGTATCACTTCTGAAAGGCTCCAATGAAAGAAAGCAATGTCTGGCCTTAGCTGGTTTGGCTCAATAGATAGAGCGTCAGCCTTCGGACTGAAGGGTCCCAGGTTCCATTCCAGCCAAGGGCACATGCCTGAGTTGCAGGCTCAATACCCAGTAGGGGGCGTGCAGGAGGCAGCCAATCAATGATTCTCTTATCACTGATGTTTCTGTCTCTCCCTCTCCCTTCCTCTCTAAAATCAATATATTTATGTGTGTGTGTATGATTTTCTTCAAGTAATTTGAGCTTCCAGGCCCACCTGATACAGTTTCCTCGGGGACACATCCTTTGGACCACAGGACAATGTCTATACACACAAAAAACCACACGCCTGTGTCTGCTGGATTCTGTTATCAAAGTTCAGACAGGTGGCGTGTCAAGATAGGTCTGCCCTGTGTTTGCTCCCATAGCCCCTACTCCTTGGTATGTATAGTTTTTCCAGCTTGGAGTAGGGACTGGGGTCCCGCAGATTTTATAATTTAGAGAAACTATTATTTACATGATGGGAAATGCATATTTTAAAAAATATATACCGTATTTGCCGGCGTATAAGACGATTTTTTGGCCCTGAAAAATACGTATTTGCCGGCGTATAAAACGACTGGGCGTATAAGACGACCCCCTAAAATTTCCACTAAAAATACAGAGTTTGTTATATACTCGCTGTATAAGACTACCCCCCACTTGGAGGCATATTTTCCAGGGCCAAAAAGTCGTCTTATACGCCGGCAAATACGGTATTTTATTGATTTTTTTACAGAGAGAAAGAGAGATGGATAGAGAGTTAGAAACACTGATGAGAGAGAATCATCAATCAGCTGCCTCTTGCACATCCCTGCTGGGGATGTGCCCGCAACCAAGGTACGTGCCCTTGACCGGAATCGAACCTGGGACCTTTCAGTCTGCAGGTCGATGCTCTATCCACTGAGCCAAACCGGTTTCGGCGAGATGTATATTTTTTAAGGGCCAACCAAAACGTTAGAGGAATCCAGGGATATGACAGCAATGCAAAGATATCAATCAGCACAAATGGCCCTCCCACTGCCGAGTAGTTCGCATAAGCTCTGGGCATGAGCTCATCCCCTCCTTCAGTGGCTGCCATTAGCAAGTGGTGATGCCGAGGACCATCATGGGCCCACTCCCTAACACAAATGCCCACCTATGCACACACATGTGAGCACGCAGTCACTCGTGTGTGCACACAGCTGCTTGCATATCCATTCACACACAGCTACACAAACGTACACACCGCCACAGGTATACATAGGCATACATATGCAGTCATACCCGTGCATGTGTACAATCACTCACACAATTACACACACATGGCGAGTGCACACACGGAGCGTGTCTACCGGGCTCTCTCAGGAAATTCCACAAGGTTCCCCGTTAGCTCCCGCGGGCGCCATCGCCGCCGCTCGCTCCCAGCGGGCGGGACTGCGGTCGCTCCCACGGACCCGGGAACTGGCTGCGGCGCAGAGTCAAGAACAGGCCCTCGTTGTGCCGTGACTTCATCGCTCTGGCATGGCCCTGCCTCCGCTTTCCAGCAGCCTGCTTGCGATGTCAGGGTTCATTTGTGGGGTGCCGTGCTAATCTGGGAAGCTGGCTCAGCGTAGACAAACCATTCATAAGATTTAAAACAACTGTTTCCCCTGCAAAGTGAACCTTAAAAGAGGTCAGGCCAGTTATCCTCATTTACTAGAGACTAGACCAGGGGTGGGCAAACTATGGACGGATCCGGCCCGTTCAGCTGTTCTATCCAGCCCGCGGAGCCGAAAGAGCAGAGGGTTCTCTTGCTCTCCCCTCCGCTCCTTCACCAGCAGCCCGAGATGAGAGTGCCAGCATGGTCAGGTTGCTTTTGGTCCAGCCCTCCGGTCCAGTTTAAGAACCCATTGTGGCCCTCAGGTCAAAAAGTTTGCCCACCCCTGGACTAGACAGATCAAGCTCTCAGACTTTGAAAAGAGACCCCTGGGCAAGAGGGAAATAAGCAAGAAGGAATAAAGCCAGTAGTAAGTGGGAGGGAGCTCAGGGCAGGCGGAAAGACAGGTTAGGCTGGAGCTGGGAGTTCCCCCTTTTCAGGGCTCAGTTCCCACAAGTTCTTCAGAGAAGAGGCAGTACCCCACGAGCCACGCGTCACTCCATCAAAAAGGCAGCCCCATGCCTGGCCGGCCTGGCTCAGGGGTTGAACATTGACCTAGGAACCAGGAGGCCACAGTTGGACTCCTGGTCAGGGCACACACCTGAGTTGCGGACTTGATCCCCAGTAGGGGGCATGCAGGAGGCAGCCCATCTATGATTTTTTCTCTCATTATTGATGCTTCTCTTTCTCCCTTCCTCTTGAAAATCAATAAAAACAGTTTTGTTTTGTTTTTAAAAAGGGAGCCCCAGACGGCTCTTTTTTTATTTTTTTTTATTTTAAAAAATATATTTTATTGATATTTTACAGAGAGGAAGGGAGAGAGATATAGAGCTAGAAATGTCGATGAGAGAGAAACATCGACCAGCTGCCTCTTGCACACCCCCTACCGGGGATGTGCCCACAACCAATGTACATGCCCTTGACCGGAATCGAACCCGGGACCTTTCAGTCCGCAGATCGACGCTCTATCCACTGAGCCAAACCGGTTTCGGCCCCCAGACGGCTCTTGATGTCAACCTCCTGATCCTGTTCTGGCCCCTGACCTTGTGACACCTCTCAACACCTCCTGCCTCTGATGACTTGTGTTCCCAACCTTGGCTTGGTTTAAACTCTTTTACGGACCTATTGTTACATGCAGGGTGCTTCGTGCAGGTTACGTGAAATCGGACTGCAACATGCTTGATTCCTTTCTCCAGCTCACACAGGTCCCTGAGATCCAACACAGGAATCCGAGGGCTTGGCAAGGGACTACACCTGTCACCCCTCGTTCCATGGCTCTCGTAATACTGACTCAGCAGCAGCGACAAGACCCAGTCCCTGCTCCAAGCTGGAAAAACTATACATACCAAGGAGTAGGGGCTGTGGGAGCAAACACAGGGCAGACCTATCTTGACACGCCACCTGGCTGAACTTTGATAACAGGACCCAGCGGACACAGGCGTGGGGTTTTGTGTGTGTGGACATTGCCCTGTGGTCCAAAGGATGTGTCCCCGTGGCAAACAGGGACCTGAAGCAACGCATATTGTCTTAATGACATCGACTGCTTCCGGGCCTCTGGAAGTGTTGATATCACAATTAAATGCTGATCGGCAGCCTCATTTTTGTCCCCAAAGTGCCTGCTTGGCAAGTTTGGCACATAAGCAGAAAAATCGGTATTTTAAGTACTTTCCTTGCCCGTTTATTGAAATCTTAGAGACGCTTCCTTTGGGGGAGAACACAAAACATTATAGGCAGAACGGTAAGTGCCACATCTATGTGGATGCTGACGCCTCACTTCAGCCTGACAGTTAAATGCACACACGGTTAAGCAGCCACCCAGACCCACGAGGAGGAGGAGGTAGATAAGTAGGTGGAAAAGTACAACCCCTCCCAGGTGCAACAACACTTCCAGGGCCCACCCTCGCCCTCGGAGGACCTTTCCGTGCCCCGCCTACCCGGGAGTGTCCCAACGTTCCCATCTGCTGCTCCCAAACTGATCAGCCTGGGCCCCCTCTCCGGTTTGGGTTCCCCTGCCTCCTGCCTCTCCGCGTCCCCCCCACCCCCTCATCCATGCTCCTTTGGAGTCTTAACCCCCAACCGACTCTTCTGTTTCTTCCTCTCCCCCTCTTCCCTGTCAGTGTGGCGGGAAAAGGGTCCCCATACTAAAACTGACAGGCTGAGGGGAGGCCAGCCCGGCCGGCCCCACAAACTCAGAAACTGGAAGTTAACCACTTAGGGTGGCCTGAACATAAAAATCCCCAACCAAAAGCGGGTCATGGCGGTGGCGTGTCCGAGGCCCGCGGTTTCCCTGACCCGTCGCTTTAAGGGAGCCCGTCTGCGCTTCTTCCATCCCAGGCAACACACCTACGGAATGTCAGAGCAGTGTCCCTTCCCGACAACCCGGGGCACACCCACCCACCCACCCACCGGAACACAGAACCCTCCTTGTTGTCCGGTTCCCCAAGCACCGCCTATGTGAGCGGTCGCTAGCTGGCCTGTGCCCACGGGTGTAAAAGTACCGGTGCGTCCCTGTCTGTCCCGTTCCCTTTCCACTCGGCCCCAGACAGTCCCCCCACTTGGCTCTCTCCGGCCCCCTTCGCCGGCCGCCGATGGATTTCCCGTGGCCCCCCTTAAGTCCCCGCCTTCAGGCTGCAAACTGCCCTTCTCCACAGCATTTCCTCAACTCCGGGGGATTTTGCTTCCCAGCAAACTGTCATCAGTTTGGCTCGCGTAAACTCACAAAGATTCCTCATAGGCTTGGACATTTCTTAGCGGACACCCCCCATCCTCACCCCCTGGCACTCTGCGCCCCCATTCCCGTTTTCTCCTCCCGCCCCGCTCCGCCTCTCGCGCCCCATTCATTCTCCAGCCCCCCACCTCCCCTCCCCGCCCCACGCCCGTCCCGGCGGCCGCGGCCACAGCGCCCCGATGGCAGCGCGGGCCCCTTACCCGGGCGCGGCAGGCCTGCAGCGGCCGGGCGGCCCCCGGACGGACGGCGTGGGGCGCCCGCGGTCCGGTCCGGTCCGGCGTGGGGACGTGGCCGGCAGTGGAGCAGAACCACCCGGAGCCAGAGCGCTCCGGACGGCCGCCCGGGACCGCCCCGCCCCGCCCCGCCCGGCCGTCAGGAAGTGACGTCACCGGGAGGCGTGTCCTGGGCGGGGCGGGGCGGGGCCGCCTCCGCCGGCGCCGGGCTCCGCTAGGTGGTGCCTGGCGCCGCGGAATGCGAGTCGAGAAGGGGGCGTGGTTTCTACAGGCCCCGCCCCCCGGTGGGTCTGCTAAGTCTCCCGCGGGCCGGAAGTCGCTGTCCCAGACTGGTCTTAGGCGGAAGCGGTTGGAGCGGGTCTCTGCCCGCTTGGATGTGGGCACTTCTCTGCGGCGATCGGCGGCTTGCGGGGCCTGGGGCAGGGACAGGCCGGATGCACCCCGATGGTTTGCAGAGAACCGAGGGGGGTGATCCTGCCATATTCCTGCCCTCCTCTCTCAGACTTAGTCCAACCCCTGGGCGCCCGCGTGGGGAAGGGAAGGAAGGGTCTTACTAGTAATAAGTAGTGATGGCAGCTTACAACTTGCCAAGCCTTGTGCTTGGTTGGGTCAGTGACTTTCCTGCAGGTTCGGTGATTTAACCACAGCTGTGGGACTGCGAGCCGCTTCGCCTCCATTTTACAGGCACAGAAACGGGGGTAACAACGGGGAAGTGGGGTATAGGGTTATGCTTACGTCAAAGGTGTGCTAGCCTAGATGCACAGCAACAATCGACAGAGCCTGCTTGAGCCGAAGATAAGCCGTTTACTAAAGAAGTCCTATGCCTGGGGTGTGACTGTGGACCGTGACCTGCCCAGTTCGAAATTCATGACCGGGTCTCACCCAGTGAAGTTACTGTCCATAGAAGCTCTTCTTCCTGCACGCATGGGAGTACTCCAAAGGCTTTATTTTCAGACAGTTTTATAGCCTGTCTGGGGTTCCTGGGCTAGGGAACTAAACCAGACAGAAAATTAGGGTGTACAAAGACAGGATGAGCCCTAACCAGTTTGGCTCAGTGGATGGAGTGTTGGCATGTGGACTGAAGGGTCCCAGGTTCAATTCCGGTCAAGGGCATGTACCTTGGTTGCGGGCACATCCCCAGTGTGTGTGTGTGTGTGTGTGGTGCATGAGGCAGCTGATCATGTTTCTCTCTCATCAGTGTTTCTAACTCTTTATCCTTCTCCCTTCCTCTCTGTAAAAAAATCAATAAAATATATATTTTAAAAAAACACAGGATGAATTCACCAGCTCTGAGCTCTGAGAACACCTGAAAAGCAATTCAGAGGCATCACCACCCAGTTCAACCTCATAGTTTTAAATTGTGTAGAACTTACCCTGCATAGGAATTTGCTGAGACCCAGGCCAGTTGGTAGGGTTTGTGAAGACAATATATTTTGCTTTGTGTTAGCTTTCATTTTCCCAAGTAGCTCAGATCTAACATGAGAAGTGCTGCATCTGCATTCACTTCACCCGTGAAAATACACCAAAACATCCAGTCACGGTTCTACTCCTGCCTTCTTCCAAAATCGATGTCCCTGTGACTGTGTATCCATCTCCTTGGCAAAAATCGAGACCCTTGTGCTCCTAGTCTGAGCCTTCTCAAGGAGCTCACAGTCTAGAGTGGGAGGGTCTGCTAGCCGTTTGCTTTTGTAAATAAAGTTTTACTGGGAACTCAGTAATGCCACCTGGTTCTTGTTATCTGGCTGCCGTTGCACCACAAGGGCCGAGCTGAGTGGCTGAGCAGCTAGATTATGGCTCACAGAGTCTAAAATATTTGCTGCCTGGCCCTTGACAGAAAAGTGCTTGCCAGCCCCAGTCCGGGGTGTTACTAGAAAATGGGTTTCAGGCAGCAAGGGAAATATCTTGCCTAGATGGCCCCGAGTACAGGGAAACACATTCCTAGGGGAATCTGGCACCTTTTTGGTAGATTGGGTCACCTGGAGCCTGGTGCCTCTTGAGCACGGCCCTGGAAGCTGCATTCTGTCTCTGAAGAATCAGGCAGGGTGGGCCAGCTTCCTCCGACGGCAACGGGTGAGCGAAAGAGAAGGATGCACTTACATCCTTAAGCCTGTGTTTCAGGGCACAGACACCTCAGGCTTCCTGTGCAGAAAGAACCAGCAACAAACTTGTCCTTTCAGTGGCTGAGTTACAATGTTATTTGAATGTAAGACCACGCGAGAGTCCACATGTGGACATAGGGCTCTGGAGTAACACTGTGTGGTGTCAAATCCTGGCTCCTTCATTTTTTTAAAAAAATATATTTTTTTAAATTGATTTCAGAGAGAAAGGGAAAGGAAGAGAGAGGTAGAAGCATCAACGATGAGAGAGAATCATGCATCTGCTGCCTCCCCGACGCCCCGCATTGGGGATCGAGCCCACAATCTGGGCATTGAACTGGGTTCACAGGGGCATGCTCAACCACTGAGCCATGCTGACCAGGCTGGTTCCTTCGTTTTTTATCTGAGTGACAGCAGGCAGGAGGCTTAGACTAGACTCTCTGTGCCTCCGTTTCACCATACAGTCAATTCTCATTGTGATAGTTTTGTTTAATAAAGTCTGTGTGAGTACTGTGTGAATACTGAATCATACTCCTGTGTGAGCACTGTGTGAACACTGAACCGTACTCCTGTGTGGGATAAAGTCTTTGTGAGCACTGTGTGAACACTGAATGGTACTCCTGTGTGGGATAAAGTCTCTGTGAGCACTGTGTGAACACTGAACCCTACTCCTCAGTGGGATAAAGTCTGTGTGAGCACTGTGTGAATACTGAATCATACTCCTGTGTGAGCACTGTGTGAACACTGAATGGTACTCCTGTGTGGAATAAAGTCTGTGTGAGCACTGTGTGAACACTGAACCGTACTCCTCCGTGGGATAAACAAAGCCAGCACTTCCCTTCATGCTCTTCCCTTTACCGATGTTATTAACTGAAGGCCCATTTTATGCTCTGAACACAAAACGAAGGGCGTTTCGTTGGAATGGGGATTGACAAACACTTTCTATAAAGGACCAGGCAGTAAATATTTTAGGGTTTGTAAGCCATACGGTGTGTCTCAGTGGCTGAACGTCGACCTACGAACCAGGAGGCCATGGTTTGATTTCCCAGTCAGGGTGTCCAGGAGGCAGCCGATGGATGATGTTTTTTTCTCATCGATGTTTCTATCTCTTTTCCCTCTCCCTTCCTCTGTCTCTAAAAAATCAATAAAAACATTTTTAAAAAAAGATTTCTCAGTTTTAATTTCTGAAATGGCACATATCAATAGATCAAACCCTTGGGGAATTCTTTGGGATCCTCAAGTCAATTTTATGCTCAAAAGCCAAGCATTAACTCCAGGGTGTGTGTGTGTGTGTGTGTGTGCATGTCTCTTTGTGTGTGTCTCTGAGTGTATGTGTGTGTGTGGGTGTGTGTGTGTCCACCTGTGCTGGGATTAGCTTGGACACTTCCCTCACTACAGCCCTCAGTGAGGTCATGGTTCCCAGGACTTGCCATGAGCCGCGGGGCACAGAGCGCCATGTGGGAAGGAGAGTTATGGCTGCATCACTTTGGGGGGGGGAGGGTGGGGAGAGGAACATGAGGCTCAGCTGTTCTTCATGGAGTTCAGAAAACAGTTTTGTAACATTTAATGCTCTTGAAGTTATTATTATTATTATTATTATTATTACAAAGCAGGCAGGCACATTCTGGGCCTGTGAGCTTTGCACTGGCTGCTCTTCTGTCTGCAGGTTCTCCCCCCAGACGTCCTCCAGCCCCACCTCCCTTCCTGCTCTCTCGGTTCTGTTTGTCTGAAGAGTGTTCCTGGCTCGTTTTTCCGGGTTAGGACGCCAGGTTGAGGGATTTCCCGCACTTTGACCACCTGTTTCACCGTCGGCATTCTGTCACGTTCCTCTGCTGGCTGGAAGAGCTGCTGCCTCACTGCTGTGCCAGTTAGTCACTTCCCTGTCCACGGCTGAGGGGCCCGAGCCACGGGGACTGGGAGGGGCAGGGGGCAACGGAAACCCACCTAAAACTCTTCTTCCCAGAGATCCAGCAAACCTGGGGGTGGGTGGGGGTGGGGAGGACAACTGTCAAAGCGTCATCAGCAGCCCCCACCTTGGTTGAGGGACTTGGGAGGGGTTGCTCTCCCTGGCCGTATGTGGGGGTTTGTGCAGGATGTAGAGGGCAGAGCCTTTGGGGCAAACCCCGGGCCCCCCGTTCTGAGGTGGACATAGGCTGTGGCCCGTGGCCCAGGGCACCTGCTCAGCCTCTCTGAGCCTGCTTCCTTCTCATAAAATGGAGGTGACAGCAGTCTCCCTGTGGGGGCAACGTGGATGCGCGGTGGCCGGCGGGGATCTGCAGCTGTGCAACTATTCCCCCCATTGGCACAGACTAGAGAATAGGTCTCCAGCTCGACCGGTGTGACTCAGAGGTTAAGCATCGACCCGTGAACCAGGAGGCCACAGTTCGATTCTCAGTCAGGGCACGTGCCCAGGTTGCAGGCTTGATCCCTTGTTGGGGGGGGGGACACACACACGGTGGGCAGGAGGTAGCCGATCAATGATTCTCTTTCATCGTTGATGTTTCTATCTCTCTCTCCCTCTTTCTGAAATCACTAAGGGAACATATTTCAGAAAGAGAAAGAAAACAGGTCTCCAGAGGTTCCACAACTTGGCCAAAGGCATGCCGTGGGCATTCGGCATTCGGCATCCCCCGGAGCCCACGTCCTTCCCTTTTATCTTATGTGGACAGCATCAGGTATGTGCAGGTCCCGGCGAGGTCCGTCTTCAGACACACACACACACACACACACACACACACACACACACACACACACACCCATTTCCACAACTGCTGCTTCTCCGAAAGCAGCGCCCCGGGAAGAGCCTGGCAGGCCTGGATGCTGCTGCCCCCTCGTGGCCGCACGGCTCACTGCAGGAGCCGCTCTGCTCTTCCCCCTCCACAACCACGCGGGGGTTCTTTGGGTTCTTTGTAGGACATGGAATGACGGGGTCCGCAGCTCCACGCTCCTAGTCAAGCTTGAGATCCAACCTGCCCGGGGCCTCAGGGTCCCCCCCGGCGTTCCTGGGGAACCCAGGACGCAGACTTTGGAGGAACACGCCCTGCAGCCTCCGGCCCGGATCGCCAGCGGGAGGCCAGGGCTTCGCCCCTTCCTGGCCCGGAGAACGCGGCGGCGTCTGGGTCCGAAGCTGCTGACGGCGGGCCGGGCGGCCCTTCAAAGGCGCCGCGTGCTCGGCCCCCGCCCGCCCTGATCTTCGGTCGGAGATTTATCGATGCGCAGGGCGGCGCCGGGACCCGGGCGGCCGGCCCGGAGGGGCACGGGCGGGAGGCGCACCGGCCGGGCTCCCAGCTCAGCCTCCTGCGCACCGATGGGGCTGAGGGCCAAGGGCGGGGAGGTGCCAGTGGCCCCCAGGGCCCAGCTCTGCCCTCCCGCTGCAGACCCCAACCCGGGCTGCAGACCCCAACCCGGGGCTGCAGACCCCAACCCGGGGCGGAGGCCCCGCAGACCTGGGCCGGGGCTCCCACAAGGGACCCAGAGGGGCCCCCAAAGCTCCGTGAGGCCCAGCGTTCCACAGCCTGTGGGCCGGTTTGGAACCTTTTTTTTTTTTTACTCTGACCACCCATCCTTTTATGAGTTCGCTTTATCATTTGTTAAGGTTTGGCCACACTTGCCAAACATATAAATATTGAAAGTACAACGCAGACTGTTATGACGGGGCCCCGTCAGCTCGCTTAGAAGGGACCTCCCGAGAGCACGCGCTTACGTAAACAGAGCGGCCTTGTCACCTCTTTAAAAAAACATCCACAATGCTTACTATCAGCAGAGTTATTTTTAAAACATTAAACACACACACAAAAAAAGATCAGTCAGGGTATCTCCTATGTCTGTTTTTATCTAGAAAAATCCCTCCTCTTTTTTATTTTATTTATTTTATTTACTTTAATTTATTAAGGTATTATATGTGTACATAGCTTACCATTGCCCCCCCCCCCCACCTCCCATACATGCCCTCCCTCCCCAGAGTTTTGTGTCCATTGGTTGTACTTATATGCTATTTTATTTTTTTTTAATTTTTTTAATGGCATTAAGCAGTTTTTCGCTTGTAAGTGGCAGGCACAGAGTGGGGTCCGGCTCTGCTCTTTGTGCTCACATCCTCGGGTGGGCGCGGCCCAGAAGGGAGACTGTTTGCCCGGGACTTTCCCAGTCTCCGCCCTGGCAGTCCCATGTCCCCGGAACCCCTGAGCTCCAGGCCAGCCTGGATGGCGGTCACCCCTGTGAGCCCTCCGCCCACCTTGAGGGTACGAAAAGGGGCGGGTGGAGTGAGGGAGAGGGGCCCTGAGGTGGGTCCTCTCCATCTCAACTCTGACAAGAGGGGCTTCAGGAAGCCAGGGGGCCATTGGTCCCCTGGAGCTGGGGTCCGGGTGGGGGGAGGGGGGAGGGACAGTGCGTGTGGCTGGTGCTTGCTCCAGGCCTCTGAAGCTAAAGGTCAAGGCTGTTGCTGTCCACCAGCTGGCCAGCCTTGGGCAGGGGCGGGTGGCTGTGTTTGCAGGGCGGCTGGTCAAAGGTGTGTGTGTCCCGGGGTCAGAGGCCACCTGAGAAAGGCGTTCCCACGGAGCCGAGCCCGTGGGAGGAAGAATCAACATTTGCAATCCCCCAAAGCTACAGGGCCCCAGGCCGGGCCCAGGGGCTGCCGTCCCACCCACACTCTCCTGTCCTCAGGTCTCCCCCCTCCGGCCCCGGCCCCCGGGGGAGAGCAGAGGCCGAAGCAGCGCGGGGACCGAACAGCCATTCGTTCTGATCATTAACCGGAAACGGGAACCGCAGCCCCTGACCTGAGGCTGCTCTGGGGACCAGAGGGGGACCCGGGAACTTCACCGCTCCTGGGACTGGCCGGAGCGGTCTGTGGCCGCCCAGGGTCCCAGCAGCGTCCGGGGATGGCGCTGTCCGCCTGGTCCCTGCGGAGCCCTGCGTGTGCACTCCGTGTTCACTCCGTGGTCACTCCGTGTGCACCGCAGCCTGGTCCTCTGGAAGCGCCGGAGCCTGGGGCACTGCTCACGGGCCGGCGGCCGCCTGCTGGGGCCGGAGGATGAGGGTCCGGCCATCCTGCCGGCCTGGAGCAGCTCACACTTGGCCTCCCCCCCCCCCTCTTTCCTGGCCTCTGGCACCCCTCTCTCCTGGCTTCTCACCCGGGCGCTGGGAGAGCCCAGCGTGCAGCCCTCGAACCTCGTCCTTCCTAGCTGCTCCTCCAGGGCAAAGGCCTCCAGAGCTGAAGACCCCACGTTCCACGCCCCGCCCAGGCCTCTCCCCGAAACCCCAGACCCTGCCCCCTCGACTCCCCCACTGGGACATGGGACAGGATCTGGGCTGGACAAGGTCAAGGCCGCCCGCCCCCACCCTGGCCTCCCTGCCCTTTCACACACGGGCGGGCTCTCAGGTCTCCGCCTCGGCGAGTGGCAGCCCAGCCTGATCCTGTCAAACGCCGGGGCATCATCCCGGACACCGTCTCTTCTCCGCCTCCACATTCCTCGAAACATCCTCCCTGCCCTCAGGGAGACCGGAATCCAACCTCTCCTCGCCATCGCTGCGGCTGCCGGCCGTCTTGGTCACCGCCATCTTGAGCCTGGATCACTGCAGCAGCCGGGAAACCTTCGCTCACGCCTCCTCTGCTCCGGGCCCCGATGGTCCTCCCGTCTCCCTCAGAGGAGTGTCCTCCATGGCCCCGAGGGGCCAGCCCGCTCCTCACTGACCACGTCCCTCTCTGCTCGGACCCTCCAGCCCTCCCCGGGTCCCAGGGCCTTTGCACTGGCCTCTCCCGCGGGCTGCAGAGCTCCCTCCCGCCTTCCTCCGGGTGGGCCCCTGCACTAATGTCGCTTTCCCTCTAGAACAGGCCTTACCATCTGACATGGCCACCGAGGACGGGGTGGGCAAACATCTCAGGGAAGGGCCAGATGGTCATTACTTCAGGCTTCCCGGGCCACCCCGTCTCTGCTGCAATCTCCCACTTTTGCCAGTTGGAGACGACGCCCTGGACCAGGCCTTACCCCTCTGGCCTCACTTCCCTTCCCCGTGCTGGAGGTGGATGAGGGGGCGGAGGGGGAGGGGAGGGGGTCTCTGAAGACTGGGGACTGCATCAGTGGCCTGGGGCTCTAGAACAAATCACCACCAGCTGGCCTGCTTCCGACCGCAGAACGGTGCTCTCTCACGGTCCTGGGGGCCAGGGTTTGAGATCGCGCTGCCTGTGGGGGCCGTGCTCCCTCTCAGGGCTCCCAGGAAGGGTCCCTCCTGCCTCTTCCTGCCTCCGGGGGCGCCAGGCCGTCCTGGGCGTGTGGCCGCATCAGTCCAACTCACCCGTGGGCAAACTACGGCCCGCGGGCCGGATCTGGCCTGTTCCGCTGTTCTATCCGGCCCGCAGAGCCGAAAGAGCGGAGGGTTCTCTTGCTCTCCCCTCCGCTCCTTCACCAGCAGCCCAAGATGAGAGTGCCAGCATGGTCAGGTGGCTTTTGTTCCGGCCCTCCGGTCCAGTGTAAGAACCCATTGTGGCTGGAACCAGTTTGGCTCAGTGGATAGAGCGTTGGTCTGCGGACTGAAAGGTCCCAGGTTCGATTCTGGTTAAGGGCATGTACATTGGTTGTGCACCGAGTAGGGGGTGTGCAAGAGGCAGCTGGTCGATGTTTCTCTCTCATTGATGTTTCTAGCTCTCTATCTCTCTCCCTTCCTCTCTGTAAAATATCAATAAAATATATATATTTTTAAAAAGAACCCATTGTGACCCTCTCGTCAAAAAGTTTGCCCACCTCTGGTCCAAGCTCTGCCTCTCTCTTCTGTCTCCTCCTCTTTTTCCTCTTCCTCCTCCTCCTCCTCCTCCTCCTCCTCCTCCTCCTCCATCTGTCTCCCATCTCTCTGCCTTTCCGTCCGAAGGATCATTGTCACCGGATTTAGGGTCCACGGGGGTAATCCAGGATGATCTCTTCATTTTAAGATCCTTCACTTAATTACACTTGCAAAGACCCTTTGTCCAGAGAGGTTACATGCACAGGTTCCCGGGATTAGGACGTGGACGTAACTGTTTCAGGGCCGCCGTTCCCCCCGCCGCAGGTGTCTTTCCGGCATGTGGGAAGGGAAATCCTCATCCGCACCGAGAACAGCACGGCCCGGCTCCCCCCCAGGGTGTGAGTGCGGGGCCAGGCCACTCGGTCTGGAGGGGGCAGCTCAGGGCTACAAACTCAGGGCTAATGGCAGCTCGGGGAAGGAGAAGAGCACGTGGGAGGGGGTCTGCCTCCCCCGAGGGCGTGCCGGGCACACCCACCCGCGGGTCAGTCACTTCCTCAGATCTTCTCTCCTCTGAGGTTCCCACCAGCACCCGGAGAGATACCGTCACACCCACCTTACCCACGAGGAACCTGGGCTCACAGGGGAAGTCCAGCCTGAGTCCCTCACCCCCCAGCCATCTCCGTAGACACCACGGCCCGCTACCAGCGAAGAGAGACCCCGAGTCCAGCCCCCGCACCGGCGGCCGCCTTCCCCCGCCTGCTGCGGGCACAGGCCGGGGTGCAGCTGCCGGGGCCAGGCCCGCGGGGGCCCAGGGACGGGCTGGCCTGCGGACACCCCCTCTGCCCGCCGCACGAGCTGCTGGGGAGGGTGCTTGCAGTTCAGAGAGTTGGGATGCCGGGAGCCCAAGGCACACTCTGCCCACGGGACACTCTGCCCACGGGCCGGGCCGGGCCGGGCGGGAGGGCCCTCGTGCTCAGAATAACTGTCCGGAGTCAGCATGTTCCAGCCCGGGAGGCAAACCAAAGAGGCACTTTCCCCAAGTGTCACGGGGCTGAGGTGGCACCCTCTGCTACAAGGACCCTCCTGGAGCCTTGTCCCCGGGGATGATTCCACCGTTCCCTCGCTGAGACGGGCCGCCTCTGAGGAGGGAGGAGAGGGAGCGTTTCCAAAGGGACCCGGGAGAGGTCGTGGGCCCGAGGCGCTGTGAGCAGCAGCCTGCGGGGAAGAGGGAGCTTAGCGCGTTCTCCGGTTGCCTGTGACATCAGGGAAGAGTCTGAACATCCCCGCCCTTGTGGTATCCGGACGAAGCAGCGACTAGCTCTCACCTGTGCCCGGCCAACGGCCTCCTCAAAGTCCCGCGTGGAGTCGGGCCAGCTGGGACCGTGGTCTGATGCCTGGGGGCCTGGGCACGGTCCCTCCCTCTGGGGGTGTCTCTGGTGGTTCCTCCACCATGGACATCACAAGGGTTGGCACGGGAACCCCCAGGAGCTGCTGTGGCCTCTGTCAGCCCTGACTCACATGGACTCTTCTCCATCTACCGAATTCTCCCGTTCCGAGCTTCGAGCTCGCCGTCTCCCTCTGTGGGAAGAGAGTCCAGTATGTTGTGTTTTGTATGTTCTTGGTTCATTTTGCATTTAACCGTCTGCGTAACTGGGTGGAGGGCCTTCAGCCTCTCGGGTTTAGAGCCTGGGCTGGCTTGAACTCTGGCCCAGCTGTGTGACGTGCCCACTAGCCGAGCTCCCATGAGTCCCTGGGCCCCCTCCCCCTCATCCCCACAACCAGGGCCCTTCCCCAGCCCCATCTGCTCTTCTTAAAGCCGCGATCGGCAAACTGCGGCTCTTTGGCCCCTTGAGTGTGTGGCTCTTCCACAAAATACCACGGCCCGGGCGAGTCTATTTTTGAAGAAGTGGCGTTAGGAGAAGTTTAAGTTGAAAAAATTTGGCTCTCAAAAGAAATTTCAATCGTTGTCCTGTTGATATCTGGCTCTGTGGACTAATGAGTTTGCCGACCACTGTCCCAAAGCATCCTGAACCCAGCCCCTCTGTCCATTCCTGAGCCACCCCAACTCCCATGACAGCAGTCCAGAACGCCATCTCTCCTGGCTGTTACCACGGAATCCAGCCACTAACCAGTCACCTGCATCCTCTCTTTCCTCCTGGGAGCCTTGTCCCCGCCCCCTGCCCCCCTTCCATAGCCAGAGTGCTCTTTTGATACATGTGAGTCAGGTCATTTCACTTCATTCATTCATTCATTCATTCATTCAACAAACATTACTGAACACCTACTATGTGCTGGGACTTGGTCTAGGCTCAGGGGGTGCACAGGGAACAAAACAAATGAAAGTCTCTGTTCTCCTGGAGCTTCCATTCTAGCGGAGGGAAGAGAGTTAGGTGAACAGTTTGTCAGATGTCAGCCAGTGCAAAGGGAAAAAGTGAAGCAGAGAAATGGAGCCGGCAGTGCGGGGAACGGTGGGGGTAGGAGGGGGCCTGGTTTGCAATTTTCAAAGGGGCTTAGGGCAGACCTGGCTGAGGAAATGACGTAAAGAGTGCACCCTGTGGATGACTAGGGGTAAGAGAGCTCCAGGAGAGAGACCAGCAAAGGCCCCGAGGCAGGAATGTGCCTGGTGTGTTTGTTGGGGGACCAGCCAGGAGGCCACAGAGTCTGGAACGGGGTGAGGAAGAGGAGGAGGGGGCATAAGGGGGCTGGAGAGAAGAGAGGGAGAGGTATGGCCAGATCAGGCATGGCTTTTGGCTTCTATTCTGACTGGTACGGCGGCTTTGGGGAGTTCTCGAGCAGAGGAGGGATGTGGCCTGACTTGTTTGAACCTGCTCACTCTGGCGGCTGAGGTTAGACTGAAGGGGTCACGGTGGAAAGCAGGAGACCCATGGGGCTGAGACGGGACCCAAACCACGGGGTGGTGGTAGTGAGGTGCGAGGAGAGCAGGGAGTCTGCATCTGTTTTGAAAATAGCGCCGACAGGATGTGCTACTGAGGTTGGGCACAGAGTGTGAGAGAGAAATCACAAGGATTTTATTGCTTAAACTAGAGGCCTGGTGCACGGAATTCGCGCGAGAGTAGGCCTTGGCCCTCGCAGCCGAGGCTTTGTCCGGAAGGCCGACCTGTTCCGCTGTTGGGTTGGTTTGCATATTACGCTTTTATTATTGTAGATGCCTACAATGGCTCCCATTGCTCTTTGGATACATCTCGATTCCCTATCCAGGTCTGATCAATACCGGCGCAGCTGGCTGTCCTTCTGCACCGTTCACCAGTGCCCACTCCTCTATCCATGTCCCCACCCCCCAAGTCACAATTCCCCAGACACTGCAGCCCAACAACCTTCACTTTTCACGGCATTCCGCACACTCTGTTCATGGTGCTTGGGGCTTGTTGTTTGTTTGTTGTAATTGATCTGTCTTCTTGTTTTTGCTCGTCTCCCTCCCTCCCTAGAATATAAATGTCTCTGTCATAGGACAGAGCCATTCTGCTTCGCTTTGTACAGCTGTCACAAACACATGAAGACTGCAGGCTGTTGGTGGGTTGCGGGTGGCTCACGCTTACCTGCAGGGCCCCGCTGGCCCCGTTCTGTAAGGAAGGGAAGCTTCGGGGAAGGTTATACTTAGACCTGCCCAAGGGCACACAGCTGGTTCCGGAGCCAGAGTCTGAACTGGGGCCTGCGGGTTCCAGAGCTTGTGCCACGGCCTGCCCAGCCCCTCCTGTCCCCTCAGGGTCCAGGCGGAGCTCCATGGTCAGGTGGGGACAGAGCCAGGGAGATGGGGAAGGTCAGTCCTGCTTGTTGAATGCAGCGAAGGCGGGGTCTGCCACCCCAGGGCCTTTCTCGCTCTGCCCGTCTGGAAGCATGCTGGGAAGACCAACATGCCTGCGCTGAGTCTCTGTGTCGTAAGGCTCGGAGAGAGCATTTAGTTTAACCATAGAACCTCAAGCCCTAGCCGGTTTGGCTCAGTGGATGTGGACGGAAGGGTCCAAGGTTCGATTCTGGTCAAGGGCACATGCCTGGGTTGCGGGATCCATCCAACGTGCAGAAGGCAGCCAATCAATGATTCCCTCTCATCATTGATGTTTCTACCTCTCTATTCCTCTCCCTTCCTCTCTGAGATCAACAACAAAAAACATATATAATAAAAATAAAAATAAAAATAAAAATAAAAATAAAAATAAAAATAAAACCTCAAGCCCACTCCAATCGCAGCCGGTGCAGCTCGGGCCTCTCTCCACCAGCCACTTCTGTTCCTGGGCACGCTGCCCTCCTGGCGCCCTCACCGGTGCCAACAGGTGGGAAAGCGCCCAGACCATGTTCCGGGAGCCCCTGACTCACAGCCCCCAAACCGCCTCGCCACGTGCCTCGGACCACCCCCCTCCCCGCGCCCCGCCCCCGTGCCTCAGTTTACCCACCGGCCAAGGCCAGGTCTTCGCAACGCTACAGGTGACACACCTGTTTCCGGGACTTGACGGCGCCCCCCGGCCTCCAGGGGTTGGAAGCCCGCAGTCCAATCCACGCCCCCGAAGAGCCCCGGCAGCCCCGAGGCGGCGGGGGGCGCGGGGAGGCGCAGGCGGGCTCGGGGGGCGCCCGCGGGAGGCGCGGCTCGCGCGGGCGGCGGCGGCGGCGGCGGCGGGGGGCGGGGACGCGGCGCGGCTTCCGCTCCCGCTCCTCCCCCTCCGCCTCCTCCCCCGCCGTCCTGCCCGCGGCGCCCGAGGGGGAGGCGGCAGGCGCCGGGAGCCGCGCGAGGAGCCGCCGCGCCGCGCCATGGAGCCCGAGTGAGCGCGGCGCGGGCCGCCGGCCCCGGACGACATGGAGGCGGCGCCGCCCCGGCCGCCGCCGCCGCCGCCGCCGCCGCTGCTGCTGCTCGCGCTGTGCTGCAGCCTGGCCCCCGCCGCCGGTAGGTGGGCGCGGGGCGCGGGGACAATGGCCGGGGGCCCGGCGGCCCGGGCGGCCCGCGGCCAAGTGCGCGGCGCGCGGCGGCGGCGGCGACTCGGCGAGTTGGGGGCGAGTTGGGGCGCGCGCCGCGGGTCCCCCCCGGGCGCCCCCGCAGCCCCCGCCGCCCGGGTGCCGCGCGCGCGGCCCTTTGTCTCCGCCGTCCGGGCCGCTCCGGGGACGCGGGGCCCGGCCCCGAGCGGGCGTCCCGGGCGGCGCGCGGGGCGCGGGCGGCGCCGGCCTCCCTGCCAGGTGCGGGCGGGCGGGCGGGCCCTCACCTGCCCGGCCGGCCCGGGGCGCGCTCGGCGGGGCGCCCGCGCGGGGCCGGCGGACGAGGCCGCGCTGGGACCTGCGGCCCCGGCCCCGCGGGCGGGCGGGCGGGCGGGCGCCGGGCGAGGCCGCCGGGCCGGGGACGGGCCTGGCCGCCTGCGCCGGGAGCCCCGGCGAGCCTGCGTCCGAGGGCCGCGCCGGCCGCGCGCCCCGAGAGCGGATCCGAGTTGCAGAGAAAGTTCCGAGAGCCGCGCGGGCGGGCGGGCGGGCGCCGGGCCTGCCGCGCCGGCCTCTCCTCCTCGGGGCTGCCGTCGGCTTTCCGGCCACTGGCACCTGCCAGGTGCCGCCAGGACCCGGCTGGCCTCCGGGGGCCCGAGCCTCGGCCGTGCGCTCCGGTGGGGGACCCAGCGCCGGGGACCGTCCTTCCTCGGCGGCGGCGTCGGCTCGGTGTGTCTGCCCCGAGGGGTGGGGCTGAGGTCGGGAGGGCTTAGGGAACCTAAGCGCCTGAGGAGCGCTACACATGTTCTTTTAATTTGGAGATTGCCATGTGGTTTTCGAAGCAAGTCTCTCGCTACCTAAATCATTATCCTCAGACGTGAGTGTTGTTTTTTCCTGGAGTGTGGCAGGGCCAGTGGGCACGGCCTGCGAGGCCCGTTTTGCTGGTGGCAGCTTTCTTTTTTTGGGGGGGGGGACACGAATGGGGGAGAGCTAGGGTTCCTTTGTCTGGGCCTCTTGAAGGCAAACAGCTGTCTCCCTGAGCATTTCCAGGGTGGACAGTGCGGGGAGGTGTCCCGGCCTGGCTCTGTGGCCACATTCCCAGAGCTGCGGCCCCTACATGGAGGTTTGGGGGGACAGAGAAGGGATGGTTTCCTCAAGTCCTCCTGCCCCCCCAGTCCAGGCCTACGGACGGTCAGCGGTTTCACCCCCAATCGGTCCCTCTCAGAAGGGTTTTTACGTTTCTGGGCCGAGTCTGAGCCTAGCAAGCAAGGTGACCACCAGAGACGACAGAATCTGTCGGGGGAGTTCAGGCCAGCACTGCTCCCCTTCTTCCCGGAAATGCCTGGATCCCGGAGGCAAAGGGATTTTTTTTTTTTTTTGGGGGGGGAGATGTTTGTTTTAAAGGTGGAGTTTCTCAGCCGGCTCTGTTGCGTTGCACTTGGTTGCAGTTTTGGATTTCCTGTAGCTTTTGGGGTGACGTTGCCGGAGGTGAATGCCTGCTGTTGTGCTGGTTCGAGGCCCCCCCCCCCCCCCCCCCAGGAGAAGAATCACATCTGTGGAGCTCAGTTGTGTGTGAGGCAGGCAGAAGTAGAGTTGATTATTTTACCACGAGGGAGTACACGAGCATGAGGTTTCAGAGCGCGGCCGGCGGGGTGACCCGGGCCTAAAATGGAAGGACCAGGCGGCGGCGTCTGCAGAGCCGCCGGGACGGCCTCGGACGGGGCATGCCCCTGGGTCCTGGGCTCCATGCACGTCTGTCCGGAGTGAAGCCAGTGAGCTGGTAGCTAATTATTTTTCCTGATTGCTTCCTGTTGCAATTGGAAGCTCCGAGCCCACTGAAGTGCCTTTGTTCTCCTGGTTTCCTTGCTGGGAATGGCCCCAGGCGGCCCCCCTCCGGCCCCACAGCGCTCACTCCAGCCCCCCCCCCCCCCCCAGGTTCCTGCAGATAGATGCCCGGGGCCGGGCCCCGGGGAGGGGCAGGCGAGGAGTGGGTGTTCTGGGTGTTCGCTAACTGGCGCGTGGAGTCCACAGAGAACCTTCCCAGCGAGCGTCCTTTCCAGACCAGCCCCCCCCCCCCGAGTGCCTGTCGCCCTCCCGTTGGGTCCAGGAATGCGCCCAGCTAGCTCACCCATACGGCCCGGCACTCGCTGTGGAGATCCTGTCCTATTTGGAAGCCGGCTAATTTCGGCCGCGCTGCCTCACTGCTCAGGCATGTAGCGGAGTGTGCACACTGGCTGGGGAGGGGGTACAGTTAGGTGAGGGAGGCCTCGGCGGGCAGGGCTCCCGCTGGCAGGGGCGGCTGGCCGGCCAGGGCTGGGCAGGGGCCCCGGGTCAGACCAACCTGGTGGAGGTGCCCAGCAGCTGGTTGA
Source organism: Vespertilio murinus (assembly GCA_963924515.1). Taxonomy (NCBI): domain Eukaryota; kingdom Metazoa; phylum Chordata; class Mammalia; order Chiroptera; family Vespertilionidae; genus Vespertilio; species Vespertilio murinus. Next base: position 165,796,953 of record OZ004709.1, on the reverse strand, counting down.
CGTTGGACGACTCCCTTGGCTTCTGTGTGTTCAATGTCCTCGTCTGGTCCCCCCCCCCCCCCCACCGCCCCCCTACCCTGGATTCTGCGCGTTTGGGAGCGTTCAGTGTCATATGTGAAACTCCTGGCACCGTCCCTGTCCCGAATGAGGGACTGGTGGTGGCAGAGCCGCAGGCAGCTCCTGGGTGTGACGGGGGCCTTGGTCTTGCCTGGAGAGCTGAGAAGTTGTTGTGCACTAAAAAACTTGTGGGTTTTTCTTCCACGTGTGACCTCAGGTGTCTTGTCTGCTGTCCGACTTGTCTATCGCTGGCACCAAGTGGGTCAGAGCAAGGGCAGGGGCCCTGCGTGGTCCAGGGGTTTGCTCCTTGCTTTGGGGGGGAGGGGCGGGGAGCTTTGTGTGACTCAGTTTTCTCTTCTGTAAAATGGGCACAACAATGCTTCCTACCATGGATCCAGTGGCACAGCGGCCTGGCCCTGGACCGCTTCTCCTGCGGCGGTGTTACTCGGGGCGTGTGTGGGGCGTGTTGGGATAGAGGAGGACAGGAGGGCGGTGAGGCCCGACTCTGCTGCCAGCTGTTCCGGCTGTGGGGCTGGGAGAGAGCTGGGCCAGGGCCTCCCCTCACCCACCAGGGTTCTGCGTTGAGAGAGGCCAGGTCACACTGCAGAGGCTGGATGGGTGCCAGAGGGCGATGGAAGCTTCCGGAAGGCTGTGGTGGTGGAGACAGGAAACGCAGGCTGGAGTCAGATCTGTCCTAGGTGAAAGGTGTTGAATGGACTTTTTTTTCCTTCTTCTTTTTTTTTTTAAATAAATCTTTATTACTCAGATTATTACAATTGTTTCTCCTTTTTCTCCCCCAAAGCTCCCTACCACCCAGTTCCCATCCCACCCTCTGTCCTTACCCCCTCCCCCCCATTGTCTTCATCCATTGGTTATACGATTTCAATCCAGTCTCTCACTGCTTCCCCACCCCCTTATCCTCCTGATAATTATCAGTCCGCTCCCCTTCTTTGCCCCTGATTCTACTATATTCACCACTTTATTCTGTTCCTCAGATTTTTTTTTCCTTCTCTTTTCCTATTCTCCATATATGAGTTTCAAATGGGACACTCTCTCTCATTTGTTTTGTAGGTGTACAGCAGAGTGTTCTGTAGCTAATGGCTGCAGACTGTCCAAATGTCTCAGGACCACACGAATAGAATCCGCTCCTTCTCCCGTTCACACTGCCCCCCCCCCCCCCCCCCCCCCCGTCCCACTGCTTCCCCAGGGCACACGGCTCTCCCGGTGTACACAGCTCCCCGGGAATGGACCTTTTTTTAATTTTTTTTTTAAGTTGAGATGAAGTACACGTAACAGTAATTATTTTACATTTGGAGGTGTTTAGTATAATCACAGTGCTGTATGCATAGCCACCGTTTCTATCCAGTCACAAGGCATTTCAGCGCCCCGAAATCAGCCTGGGTACCACCAGGCAGCACCCCCCCCCTCCCGCTCCCTCGGTGGCGGTGGCCAGTGTGCGATGCAGTCGCCTGGCCTGGCCTTTCCACGTCTGTGGAGCTATACGGTGTGGTCTTTCTTGCCGGCTTTCCCTCTGTCGTGTCGGGGTTTTGAGGTTCAGCCACACGGTAGTCTGTGTCAGCGCCTCATTCCTTGTCATGGCCGAGCGACCTCCCACTGTGTGGGCAGAGCACATCTTGTGTCTGTCCCTCGCCCACCTGCCCGCCGACGGGGTGCGGACTGGGACGGGGTGCGGGCTGGGGCTGGGGCTGGGACGGCGAAAGCTGCTTTAAGCCGGGCCAGGACCTGGCGGATTCGTCCTCAGGGCCTCCTGCCGTGATTCAGGGACGTGGCAGCCGATGGTGAAGGGGACGAGGGGACGAGCTGAGGGGGTCTCTGGTCGGTGTGACAGGAGCCCTGGAGAAACGGGGCCTGGGAGGCCTCGCCTGCCGCCCCGAACGCTCCCCAGTGGGAGGCGGTGGTGGGAGCGGGGGGCCGTGTCCACCCTCACTGCAGGCCGCTGTGTCTGCTGCAGACGGCCCCGTGGGGCGTCCTGGGGCCAGCGCCGCCCGGTGCTGACACGCGGAGGCAGCTGCGCAGGGAGCGCCCGGGTCCCGCCTCCGGCCCGGCTGCTCGCGGCCTTCTCTTCCGTTTGGGAAAGTTGCTTGCTAGCTCTCAGCGTCGGTTTCCTCGTTTGCAAACTGGGGGCCCTGGCTCTGCCTTGTAGGGCCCTGGCGGGGTTCGGGGAGCTGGTGCCGGGAGGTAGCGGGACGCTGTTCCCTCAAGACGGGCCACAGTGGGAAGGATTGGGGACCCTGCCCCGGGCCTCCACATTTCCTTCCAGAAGTCCCCGGGGTCCAGGCCCTAACACCCTGGCCCGCTTGGGGGCCGGGAGGTAGTGGAAGGCGATGGGGGTCTGTTCCTGGTGCCGGTTTGCCCCCCGGGGGCAGCTGGCAGCCCCAGGCCAGGCCCACGCGCAGCTGGGAGCAGGCCTGGCTGCTGGTCCTTCCCCTGGTGAGGTGGGGGACTCTGTGCCCCGAAGACGTGTGGGGGGTGTGTGCCAACCAGGCCACATCCTTGCCCACGTCTGTTCTGCCTGCGCTTGCGCCTGAAGCAGCCCCATGACCTGTGCAGCCCCCCGGGCGGGCCTTTGGATTCCGATGTGTCCCCCATTGGCTGTCGCTTGGTGGGGGACTCCGCTCCTCTCTGCTGACACCCACGGGCTCCCGCCTCAAGCTCGCTCGCAGTGTGCCGGCAGCCACGAGGCTCTGGAACCTCAGGTTGTGGCCAGTCTGTGCCCAGATCAGGAGTCCTCTGTCCCTCTGCCCTCTCTTGCCTGGACCCCCCGGGAGGTTGCTACGGTGGCATCACTTTCCTATGTCTTTGAACGAGCCTGTTGCAGGTACCACGCATTAGTGGAGTCACACGCTGTCTGCCCGGCTCATTTCCGTGAGCGATGTTGTCGAGGTTCACCCGAGTTGTGCCATTCCTCTTTACGTCCGAGTAATGTTCCATCGCATGGGGAGGGCGTGTGTTGTGCAGCCATTTTCGATGGGCATGTGCGTCGTTGCCACCTTTGGCTGTTGTGACGGACGCTGCTGTGAATGTGGGCGTGCCAGGGTCTGTCGGAGTCCCTGCTCGCACTGTCGCACTCGCTGGACCCTGTGGCCGTGGTCGGCAAACCGTGGCTCTCAAGCCACACGTGGCTCTTTGGCCCCTTGAGTGTGGCTCTTCCACAGAATACCACGTGAGACTGAAACTTCGTGCCCTTGTGCAGAAGTCGGTTTTTGGCCTAGGCAAGTCTATTCTGAAGAAGTGGTTCTAACGCCGAGCCACACTCAAGGGGCCAAAGAGCCGCATGTGGCTCGCGAGCCGCGGTTTGCCGACCACGGCCCTCTGGTAATTCTGTGTCTGCTGTTTTGAGGAACGATCAGACGGCCCTCCACAGCAGCCACGCCGTTTTACGTTTCCGCCAGCAAGGCCCAAAGAGCTCCATCCACTCCTCCGTGTCCTGGCCGACACTTACCGCCCCTTTGCTAGCTGCAGGCCATCCTAGCGGGGTAGAATGGTACCTCGTGGCGGTTTCAAGTTGCATGCTCCTGTGAGTAATGTTCTCGCTGAACATCTTTCCATGTGCTTGTTGGCCATTGTCTTTTATAAAAATATACATGTGTTTAAGTGCAAGACCAGCTGGTGTGGCTCAGTGGTTGGACACTGACCCATGCACCAAGAGGTCACTGGTTCCGTTCCCAGTCAGGGCACACGCTCAGGTGGCAGGCTCAATCCCCAGTAGGGGCGTGCAGGAGACAGGCGATGGATGTTCCTCTTACATTGATGTTTCTATGTCCTTCTCCCTTTCTCTCTCTCTCAAATCAATAAAAATATATTTTAAAAAGTGAATGCATGGCAGACATGAGTACATATAGACTGCTTAAACGTTTACCATGGCACTTCTTTCTGCAAAGGTGAATGTCCTTTTAAAAAAAATATTTTTATTGATTTCAGAGAGGAAAGGAGAGTGAGATACACACACACACACACACACACACACACACACACATATATATTAATGATGGCAGAGAATCATCGATTGGCTGCCTCCTGCACGCCCTATACTGCAGGTTGAGCCCGCAACCTGGGCATGTGCCCTTGGCTGGAATCGAACCCAGGACCCTTCAGCCCGCAGGCCGACACTATCCACTGAGCCAAACCGGCCAGGACTGAGTGTCCTTTTTTATTGCCTGTTTTAATTCTCTTCTCAGAGATGACCAGACCTTTAACACATGTTAACATGTTACATTGCTTTGGACTCATATTTTTTACCTACATCCAGTCACTCTCTACCTGTCATTTCATAGCCTGTCTTTTTACTTACTATTGTAAACATTTTCTGTATCTTATAGATCTTCATTCTTGTTTTGTTTTTGTTTGTTTGTTTTTGTTTTACTTTTTTAGAGAGAGAGAGAATGAAAGGGAGGGAGATGGGGAGAGAGAGAGGGAGAGAGAAACATTGATGTGAGAGACACATTCATTGATTGGTTGCCTCCCGCACGTGCCCCTGCCTGGGGCTGGGGAATCGAACCTGCACCTGAGGAGCCCTTTACCCGGAATTGAACCCATGATCCTACAGTCTGTGGGCCGATGCTCTAACCACTGAGCAATCACCAGATTTTGTTTTTTAAAATCACTTTGGTTAAAAATTATGAACACATTTTGATTTTCACTTCCTTTATGACTGGGCTGTTCGGCCATTTGTACTTGTTTTTCTCATACTGCCTACTCTTACTGTTAGCCCATTTTTCTGTTGAGTTGTTTATCTTATTTTCATTGACTTCAGAAAGAGTGAAATAGAAACATTGATGATGAGAGAGAATCAATGATTGGCTGTCTCCTGTACACCCCACACTGGGGATTGAGCCTGCAACCTGGGTATGTGCCCTGACTGGGAATTGAACCCTGACCTTTCTCCTGTTCATAGGTCGACATTCAACCACTAAGCCACGCTGGCTGGTTTATATATATATTTCCAGTTTTTTTCTTCCAGTCTGTAGCTAGTCCATCCTTGTTTTGGGTGGTTTATTATCAAAGACATGAAAAAATGTTATGTTATAAAAACTCCCATTCTTGCCCAGCTGGTGTGGCTCAGTGGTTGAGCATCAACCTATGAACTAGGAGGTCATGGTTCGATTCCCAGTCAGGTCACATGCCCCGGTTGCGGGCTTGACCCCCAGTTAGGGATGCCCAGGAGGCAGCTGATCAGTGATTCTCTTTCATCATTGACGCTTCTCTCTCTCCCTCTCCCTTCCTCTCTGAAATCAATATATTATTAAAAAATAACACATTCTTTTTAAAAAATATATATTATTGACTTTTTACAGAGAGGAAGGGAGAGTGATAGAGAGTTAGAAACATCAATGAGAGAAACATCCATCAGCGGCCTCCTGCACACCTCCTACTGGGGATGTGCCGCAACTAAGGTACATGCCCTTGACAGGAATGGAACCTGGGACCTTTCAGTCCGCAGGCCGACGCTCTATCCACTGAGCCAAACCGGTTTTGGTGACATTCTTTTCCCTTATGGCTTCTGGGATCTGTGCCTGGCTTCTCTAGCCCCAGTTTATAAGTACATCTTCCTTTAACGTTTCCAAGGACTGTTACTGTTTTGTACTTGATAGTCAGACATTCTCTCTGGTTTTTGAGGGGATGTGTGGTATGCGGTAGGGATCTGAACTGTCCCCGTTACCAGTAAGTGGGTATGGAGTGGTCCCAACACCTCGAGAGAATGGCCCATCTTATCCCCACTCATTTAAAATGTCACCCTTTCACCTCGACAGTACCAGGCTAAGTGAAATATATCAAAGACAAGTGTCACATGATCTCACTCATATGTGGAATCTAAGGAACAAAATAAACTGATGAATGGAGTGGATTCAGAGCCATGGAAGCATGGAATAGAGTGCAGAATCTCGGAGGGAAGGTGGGGGAGGGTGGGGGGGTGGGAGGTAATCAGCCAAAGACCTTATGTGCATCCTATCTAATAAAGACGGAATATGCTAATTGACCCTCACACTGTCGCAGAGATCTTTAAAGCCAATAATTGACTGCCCATCCTCAAAGGAGGCAGTGCCCACAGCCACAAGGCGGTGGCGTCTAGCCCCCTCAGCCCTGCTGGGGTGGAAGGCACATGGCAAGGCTCCACGTGCTTGTCTCTGAAGTCCCCCAGTCCTCTCAGCCCCCAGCTGCTCAGGGTCGGCCTCAGATGGTGGCTGCCTGAGGCTCAGGTAACCAGGCCGGCTGAGGCTTGCGCTGCCGGCAGTGGCAGCAGCAGAGGTGTGATGGGGTGTTGCCTTCCCCTGATCGCTGGGCCACCTCCCATCCCTGAGGGCTTCTGGACTGGGAGAGGGGCCAGGCCGGGCTGAGGGACACCCCCCTCTCCAGTGCATGAATTTTCATGCACCGGGCCTCTAGTGTGTGCATAATTCCAGACACAGACAATAGGGTGGTGAAGGCCTGGGGTGAGGGGCAGGGGTGGGCTGGAGGGGGTCCACAGGGGGGAAATGGGACACACGTAATACTTTTAACATAAAGATTTTTTAAAAAGAAAAGAAAAAGTAATAAAACCACCCTTTCATGCGCCGTTGGTTCTGGAACCTTCTCCGTGGCCTGTGGCAGCAGCAGGCTGCTGCTTTAATCCACGTGGCATCGCAGTGTGCTTTGAGACGGGTTGTGCAATTCCCCCTTTTATTGTTCTCCCCAGAGAAGATTTGTGTTGACTCTCACTGTACTTTCACCCTTTTGTGATAAACTTCAGAGCCGGCCTATATCGAGTTCCCCGCTTTGATCTTTGGATCCGGGCGGTCAGTGGTGACACTGAGCAGGTGCCAGTGGCCGGACCTCGGAGGTGCCCCCGGGCGGCGGGCTGGCCTCTGGCTTCAGACAGATGCCCGCCCTCGGCCTCGACGGGCCGGGTCTGCCCGAGTTCGGGGCTGCGGGCCCCGGGAGGGGTCGAGGCGGCGGCGGTGCTCGAGCCACCTGTACTCAGGAAGCACGTGCTAACGCAGCTACTGCGGGCCCCACCCTACCCGAAGGCAGATGTGACTGCTGTGCGCATGGCTGCTCCCCTCCCCTCCCCTCCCCTGGTTCATTCCAGGACAGAACGTGAGCCACTTCCACTCCCTCCCCGGCCCGCACCCCTCCGTCAGCCCAGATGGGAGCTGTACCTACCTCGCAGAGCTCTCAGGAAACTGCTCAGTGGGGCGTTCAAAGCCCCCGAGCTTGTGGCCAGGCCAGGTCAGTCCCCTGCCTGGGAGCCTTCCAGACTCCATGGCTCTCCTGGTACCAGCCGGGCTCGTGATGGGAGCGAGGACTTGTCCTCACTGCAAGGTGGCCTGGGAGCAAGACCTGCTTGTGGTGGTGGTGGTGGGGACAGCCAACTCTCCAAATCCCCCCCCCCCCGCCCCGTGCGAACTTGGTTCTCCAAAGGAGACTGGGGGGGGGTCCGGGTGTGGGGGCGCTGTGCCGGCCTCCCACGGTCCTCCTGACCGAGCTGACCCTGCCCCCGGGCGCAGGCCCCGTGTCTGTCTGTCCTCATTGGGGAGCCTGCCACGATGCCCCCTCCCCACCGGCACCCGGCTCAGAGGCCTCCCCTGCCACCCCCCCAAAAACTGCCCCCCTCAACCTTTCTCCACCCCCCGTGCCTGCTGTGGAAGACAAGCTGGAGTGGAGCACATGGAGGACACAAGCTTCTGCGTGGTCTCCTCCTTTCTAGAACCTTCCCCTTGCCCACTTATGTAACTTTCCGGCCGGATTTAATAACTTTTCCACGAATACGATTTTTCATCCCATTCTTCCCTTTCCCGGAACACGACGCTCGTTGCTCAGCGTCCAGAGTTGGAGCTTTCCCGTCCCCTGCCGCCCCTGAGCCCGGCCTGAGGCCCCCCTCCCTTTCCCCCGCTCCCCAAAGCGGAGTGTTGCTCCGGCCAGATTCATCTCGGGGTCCGGAACCTCCATGGCCACCCAGCCTGCGAGGAGGGCCTTGGGGCCGAGGCTCCATCCTGGTCCTTCCGCCTCTGGCGCGGGGTCCGCGGCGGGTGGACGCTCGGTGGCTGTCTGGAGGATTCTGGAGGCCTTGTCCACGGAACAGACCCGTCCCATCCCTCCTTCCCTCTTTCCGCTGGGCCCAGATCCGCTGTGTCTCCGGCTCCCGCCCCTCCTCCCACCCCCACCCCCAGCCCAGCTGTTTCCCAGATTGAGAAACATCTGTCCTGCTGTGTGGGGCCGCGTGTGGCCCCCCCCCCCCCCCCCGTCCTCCGCCCGCCGCGAGGGGCTGCTCCAGACGGGGCGGTCCTCTTCTCACTCCGAGGAGCCGGTGCCTCCCGAACGCCCTCGGCCCCGAGGCCCTGGGTCCCCTTGACCCACCCTCCTGCCATCCTTTGGGCCCCCGCTCCTAGGTTTTTTAAAAAACTGTTCCTTCTGTTTGAGAGACGTTACCCTTCCCAGGAAGCGTGTGAAGGAATCACCTTTCCTGCTGAGGGTCCCAGACGCCCGCAGTCGCCCGTGGAGCTGGTGGGTGCGGCCGCGGGGTTCCCTGCAGCCCCTCCCGGCGTTCCCATCGGCTTCTCAGGCGCCCGGAGGAGCCGGGACCCCCTCCCCCGGCTGCGGACTGAGCAGGAGTAACTGAGGTGGAGGGTGAGGCCGGTCCGCTCCGGGGTTCAGGCGGGGCTGGCCTTGCGGGGGTGGGGGGGGGTGGGGGGGGTGTGCAGGGCGTGGGGGAGGCCCCGCCCTGCTTCGTCTGTGAGGGGCCAGGAAGGCCGCTCAGAGCTCTCCCCGGGCCGGCATCCCCACCGGCGCCGGCATTCCCACCCGCTCCAGCATCCCCAGTGGCTCCGGCATCCCCACCGGCGCTGGCGCCCCCATGTGGCCCGGTTCCCGAGCCCCCGGGCGGACCTTCCTGCTGCTTCCGCTCTGTGTGCCGAGGAACGTGGCTGACGGTGGGACCCCTGTGCCTACAGGATCGGAGTAGGGAGCCCCCGCCCCAGCCCGTGGGCCTGTGAGGGTCCGGTTGTCCGGGATCCTGGACCAGTATCTCTAACTTGATTTTAACCACGACGGGGACCTCAGGTCTCTTCCGATGGCTGGGGTCTCGGGATGCTGTGTTTTCTCTGGGGACGTGGGGGAGGTTCAGGGTTTCTCCCAGCTCCGCCGGCGGTGTCAGCAGAGCCGGACGCTGATGTGGGCGGGCGCCTGTCCTGATCCGTGGTCCCCAAGGTCCTCGGGGGACAGCAGCGGTGGGCAAAGTGCCGCCTCCTGCTGCCTGTAGCACAAGGCCAGGGTGGTAGCCGGGGGACCCTCGGAAGGCCACCCCTCCGGCGTGGCGCCCGTGGCACGACGTGTGCTTCCCTCCGAGGCCACGCCCCGCACTGGCCTCAGAGCAGAGCGACTGTCTCGGCAGCACTCGGCCCCAGGCCGCACTCGGCCCTGAGTCTCCTTCCCTTCCGCACCCCGCTCCCCCCCCAACCCCCCCACAGGTTTGCTGTGAACAGCTGAGGGGGCTGCGAGGAATCCCAGCAGCCAGCCTGGGGCCCCCCTCCCCCCCACCCCCGGCCTGGAATCCGGGGCCCCCGCCACCTGTTGTGGCCTGGCTCGCATTCCTGGCTCCGCTCAGCTTTGCAGCCGGGCCGGGCCAGCCACCCCTCCGGACCCCGGTCTCCTCACCTGTTGGGTGTAATCACAGGGCCCCGCCTCCACGTGGACTCACTCGCCTGGGGTGGTAACGCACTTGGCCCCAGTCGGCGGCCCTGTGAGCGCTCGGTGATGATGAACCGTTAGGATTATCATGGACGTCGTACATGCTATTCTCCGGGGAGAGCCCGCGGGGGCGCTGGCGTCAGGTTTAACCCAGCAGACCGTGGTCTGGTGGCAGCCATGGCAGCTCCGACCGTGGGCCCGTCTCCAACGAGGAGAAGCAGCGAGACGCGTGGATTGCCTAGTTTCTGTGCCGAGCCTGATGGCTCCTGGGGTGAATTTTAAAAAAAACCACAAACTATATTGATTTTTTTTTTTTTTTTTTTTACAGAGAGGGAGAGAGATAAAGAGTCAGAAACATCGATGAGAGAGAAACATCGATGGGCTGCCTCTTGCATGCCCCTACCGGGGATGTGCCCGCAACCGCGGTCCATGCCCTTGACCGGAATCGAACCTGGGACCCCTCGGTCTGCAGGCTGGTGCTCTGTCCACTGAGCCGCGTCGGTCAGGCCTGAGCGAACCTTCACCCTTGCGTAGTAAAGCCGGTGTTTGTGCTGTCGCCGGAGGCCAGGGGGCGGCCCGGGCCCTGTGGCCGGGGGAGCAGGGGCAGGTGTCTGAGGGCACGTCTCTTCGGGCCTCCGCCGGTGGAGGGGTGCGCAGCCGGCCTTTCTGTTTAGCGCCTTCACCCGGAGGCCGTCCGTCCGTCCGTCCGTGGGTAGGCTTTGCCAGCGCACCCTGCCCTCCCTCTCAGAGGACTTGGTGAGGGCCCTGCCGCCTCCTTTCCCCGTGGCCTTCCTCCAAACGGCCTGGCTGACACCCAGGGCCAGGCCTCCTCTCCGGAGAGCCGACCAGCGGCCCCCGCCCCAGCCCTTTGCTTCCGGCAGCCTGCCCCTCCCCTTGCCACCCGGCCACCTCCCCCTGCAGGCAGAGGAGGGAGCGGTGTGTCCCTTGCGCCTTTCCCCGGGACTGCCCACTGGGCTCGGCACCCAGTAGGTGCTCGGAGGGAGGGAGGGAGGGAGGGCCGCTGCTGTAACGTGGAGGACGCAGCCCTGAGCTCCCGGCAGCCTGCCACACCTGCCCGCTGGCCGGGGGGCTGCCTCTTCTCGGCGGCCGGCAGGATTTCCTGTGTGGCCTCCAGCCTGGGAGTCATCGAAGCCTCAGGCAGGTTTGTGCTGACTCGCTCCAGTGGAACCTGCTCAGAACCAGGCCCCGGGGACCGGCAGGCACAGGCCCGTCCGGGGCAGCACCCACTGACCCTCGGCCGGCGGTGCGCGCCGAGGGCGAGGGCCCGGAGGGGTCCCTCCCTCTCGGGAGAGGATGGTCAGGCGGCCCCTCCCTGCAGTGGTCGCCTCCTCCTCCCCCTGCTGCTGCTGGGTCACTCTCCCACCCTTTAACCTCCAGCCAGCCCCGGAGGCAGGGAGGCTGCTGCGTCTCTGCGGCTGCCCTGGGTCTCGAACCCCCGTGCGGGTGGGGGCTGCCATGAAGGCCAGCACCCGGGCCGGCTCCGGTGTTCCGGCTCGGTGTGGGGTCCGGAGCCCTCCCACCCCGGAGCCCAGGCTGCCTCCCCGGAGGGGGCTAGTCCGGGTTCCTCTGTGGAGAATTCCGTTCCGTCGTCTTTTCAGGCCTGCCGGCGTCAGACACTGGCCCCCGACCAGGGGGCGGTCCCCCACCCTGGAGGAGCCCCCCTCGGCCCCCGCAGAGCCCCGTTACGGGCGTCCCCTCATTCCGACGGCCCTCCAGACCTGACACTGAGCTGGGCTCCCAGGGTCGTCGGCAGCCCTAACCCTGGGTGCACGGGGTCTCGGCACCGAGAAATGCCAGTGTCCCGAGGAGCGTCGGGGACACAGGCAGGAGGTTGGAGTTTTTTTGTTTTGTTTTTTTTAAAATATTTTTATTGATATTTTACAGAGAGGAAGGGAGCTAGAGAGCTAGAAATGTCGATGAGAGAGAAACATCGACCAGCTGCCTCTTGCACACCCCCCACTGGGGATATACATGCCCTTGATCGGAATCGAACCCAGGACCCTTCAGTCCGCAGACCAACGCTCTACCACTGAGCCAAACCGGTTTCGGCGGACGTTGGAGATTTATCTGACGGTCTCCATCTGTCCACACGCTGGGCAGACACGCCCTGTGGCCGAGGCCTCGTGTTGGGCCCGGTGGCGGCGGCCTGCCGACCTCGGCACCCAGGTAGCCGCTTTTCCCAGGAGCAGGGATCGTTTGAAAGCAGCGCCTCCGCCTTTTCCCACAAAAAGGAGGTTTTTGCAGCAGGATGGTGGCTTTGGCACGTCTTCATTATTATGGTTTTTGTGCAGCACTTAAAGAAAATAAAAGCTGGTACAAAGGTATGTTTGTTTCTGAAATGTGTTTCCTTTCCCAGATGTCCTTTCTGCCCGTTCCAAATGCTCTGAGCTCAGCTCTCCCGTTTCCTCTGCCGGCAGAACAATGAGGCCTCTGTGCGCTCGTGGGGGCCCTCGCCTCGGTGGAAACCGCCCGCCGCTGCCAGGGGACGGGAGCCGCCGGCTGGAGGGCTCGGCCGTCTGCTGGCCACGGGGGAACCTGCAGGGCGGTGGCTCGGGGCCCCGCGGCCTGCACCTCGGTCCAGCTCCTTGGGTTTGCCGAGTGGCCTCGGGGCTGATGCTTGCATCTGCGTGGCGCGTGCGGACCCCGGGACTTGGTACTGGACCCGCTCCCTGCCTTTGGTCGGGCCCTTTCTTCTGGTTGTCGTCCCTGACCCCAGGGAGGCCTCCAGGACTCGGTGGGTGCGGAGTTGGCCGGAGAGCCAGGTGGAACCGAGCGGGTGTTTTATAGAGTCCAGCGTCTCTCGGGCCCTCCTTGGCTGCTTGGTCTGTCTCTGCTTTCTGGAGACCAAGTGTGTGTGTGCTCCGCCGGAGAGCTGTGAACCACACACGTGCACAGGCGGACTCACACGATCACACACACACACACACTAAGGCATGTGCACACACACACACACACACACGAAGGCATGTGCACATACACACACACAAAGGCATGTGCACACACACACGAAGGCCCTCAGAAGTGTCCCCCTGGTTGACTTCCAGGGACAGCTAACGGACTCTCCCTACAAGCTTCCACTCGGCGGTTTTGATTCCGGTCACCATTGAGCACAGTCTCTAAGGAGTGCCTTTATTTTATTTTATTATTATTATTTTTTTAAATATATCTTATTGATATTTTACAGAGAGGAAGGGAGAGAGAGCGAGAGAGAGAGAGAGAGAGAGAGAGAGCTAGAAACGTCAATGAGAGAGAAATATCGACCAGCTGCCCCTTGCACACCCCGTACCGGGGATGTGCCTTCAACTAAGGTACATGCCCTTGACCGGAATCGAACCCGGGACCCTTCAGTCCACAGCCCGACGCTCTCTCCACTGAGCCACTCCGGTTTCGGCAGGAGTGCCTTTACTTGGGGCGCGCCTTTAGTGACGTCCTTGTTTTTCCCTCAGTGCCCCCTGCCCCCGAACGCCTGAGACAGGAGCATCCAGCCTCATCGGTGAAAGTAGCCAGTGCATATTGACGTTGGCAGTGGACTGGGCAGGTTCTAGGAGATGTTCATCGATCGATCGTCTCCTGTACTCCTTCAGCCGCTCGGGAGGCAGGGAGCCTTCGCTCCCCGCCTCGTAGATGAGGAAACCGAGGCTGGCAGAGCCCTCGGAACCTGCTCAGGGTCACGGGGCACCAACGTCAGCCGACGGAAGCTCCGGTGTCCCACTCTGAATTGCTGTTGGAGTTATAAAGTGTTTTCTCTCTCCTCTCAAAGGAAATGGGCCGAGGAGCCCCCAGTGCATTTAAATGAGGGTGCTGAGGGGCCCCATTGAACAGACGTGGAAGTCAAGGCCCGGAGCGGGGGGGTGCCACCAGAACCGCTCTCCCGGGGGGTCCCGCCTCCCCTATGAACCGAGTGCCTGTTCCAGTGGGGCCTCCGGGTCTGGGGCGAAAGCGACGGACTTGCCTTCCGCTCCCCTCTCCCCCTCCGCCGGCCCCGGCGCCGGGTCCCAGGACGGCCTCCCTCAGCCTTCGCCGTGGGCTCGGGCCACTTCCGGGAGCCTGGCAGGCGGGGAGCCATCGACCCGAAATGGCATGTAATCAGAATGCTATATTTTGTCGAAAATAAGAATGTTAGGAACAGGCTGGTTTCTGGCAAGTCCAACTGGGACTCTGAAATACATATTTTTCCCCTGCTCGGCCCTAAACCTTCTAATTAGAGAGCACGCACATTTGCGGGTATAAATCAAACGTCACATTCCCTGCAGACTGGTCCTAGGCACCCCTGAGTCGTAACATTCCACAGTCGCTAAATGAGGGCTTGCAGTGTGAGTGTGTGTGTGTGTGTGTGTGTGTATGTGTGTATGTGTGTGTGTGTGAGAGAGAGACAGAGACAGAGACAGCCCCCCCCCAGGCCCCCGGCCCCGGCTCCCCGCTCCCCGCTCCCCTCCCCTCTGTCAGCACCTGCCCTGCCGCTCCTGCGGTGAGATGCGTACATTTGCCCAATTAAAACGTACTTAGCGGGGGACATGGCTTTCGGGGCGAAGCACTTTCCCTCCCCGGAAAGGCTCTGCTGAGCAGCGTCCCGTGGCCAGACCCCCACGTCGGCCCCCGGGAGCGGGCTGGGCGTGGGAAAGGGGGTTTGGCTCCGGTCCCGGCCGCGTGGGGGCTGCCCTCCCTTGCTGGGGTCTGGGCAGGCTGCACCGGCTCTGGGGTGCAGGGGCCTGGGGCCTGGTCGGCGGGGGTCCCCACTGGCTCTAGGGGTGACCCCCCTGCTGGGTGAGATGTGTCCTCATCTGCGTGGGCCCATTGGTACCTGGGCTGGCTCGTTGCACTCGGTTTCCCCGGTAACCAGACGGAGAAGCCCCTTCCTCCAGGCAGCCCTCGCCCGGCCGTGGCCGGAAGGCGGCCAGGGGTGTGGGGGCAGTGGGACGCGAGAGGCGGCCCCCGAGGACATCTGTGGTGTTTGTGACAAGGGGTGGAGGGAGGCGCTGCGGACGCAGGTGGCCGTCGCCGGCGTGCCGGGGTTCTGGTGCCCGTGCCGGTCTCTGCGGACGCGTCCTCCTCAGTGCGGCTTCTGTGTTTTTCGCTCCACGTGGCCTCCAGACCCGTGTGCTTTGAGATGTGTCGCCTGGGTCAGCACGACGCAGTGGCGTTGTGACCAGGTGCGTGTGGGGAATCCTGGGATCTGGGAGGTGAACCGGGCTTCCTCATGGCCCGTAGGACTTCTCCGGGCCTTTACCGCGGTTGAGGCACGCCAGACCCGGCTCCCCCGGATCGAGGCCGAGTCTCGAGTCGGAAGGGCAGTAGGTGGCGTTGTGAGAGTTGGAGGAGGAGCCCGGCCTAGGATGGGGGCCGCGGCCAGCCCTGCCGGTCGCCGGCGTGGCCTCCGTGAGCGGCGTCACCTGCCAGGGCTGGACACGAGATCAGGCCACTGCTCCTGGGGGGTGGGGGGGGCCTGCCAGGACCCACTGGGGCAGCCCTGGGTGGGTGGCACGCAGCAGGCCTGCAGCAGAGGCGGGTTTCTCCCTCTGCCCACCCCAGGGTGTGCTGTCCCGTGTGGGTGCGGGGCGGGGGGCCGGGAGCTGGTGGCTGAGACTTGCAAGGCGGGGGGACTCATTGTCCGTCTGATGGCCATCCCCGGACTTGGGGTGACCCCTCTGCTGGGTGGGAGCGAGGGCCACGCGGCCACTCCTGGACGAGGCCCGGGTCACTGGGGCCAGGGTCAGGACCTCAGAGTGGCCTTCGGGAGCATTGGGCTGCCCCGCCGGGCACCCAGGGGTCCCTCTGGCAGGCACAGGGTGGCCTGCTCAGGCCTGGGCCTTGGCTTGTCTCCCAGGACCTCCCGGAGCAGCGGCCCGGGCCTGTCGTCCTGTGGTCCGTCCGCGTGGCCAGAGGACCCCCACCTGCCCCGGCCCAGCCCCCTCTGCATGTAGCCTTTCCCTGCAGTGGAGGCCCCGGGGGCCGTGTCCTGTGCTTTGTGCTCCAAGGTTTTCTTTTTATCTTTTGCAACTGATTTTTTCTTTCCTGCTCCACCCCCCAGGCTGACCTTGGCCGCTTCCTGCCCGCCTGCTTCCCTGACCTTTGCAATGTGGTGCCTGCTCGGGAAACCTGCCGGGGCCCGGGGTTAATTGCTGCCTTCCTATGGAGCCGCGTGTGCCTCTGTGTGTGTGTGTGTGTGTGTGTGTGTGTGTGTGTTAGAGAGACTGAGATGGGGGTCGGGGGTGGGGGTGGGGTGGGGTGGGGAGGGGGCAGCAGGAATGGGGTGACTGAGCCAGGAGGGGGAGAAGGAGCCGGGGCGGCTGAGGTTCCTGGGGCAGGTGTGTGGATGCAGGAGAGGGGGGTGGGAGGCAGGAAGGAGGCACCAGGAGCAGGCAGGAGGCAGGTGTGAGGGAGGTGCTAGTTGAGTGGGGCACAGGGTGCCTCCCCCTCCCCCCATGCTGGGCTGGGCACCCTGGGAGCTGGGGGGAGCTGGTAGCCTTTGTTCTGCAGCCCTTGACGTGCACAGACGGCAGGAGAGCAGCGCCCCCAGCGCACCGAGTTAGCCCCGATTGAGAGGAGGACTTCCAGTGTTCCGGAAGGTTCCCCCACCTGCTTCCCAGCCTGCCCCACCCAGGAGGGGCCGTCCGCTCTCAACCCCCCTCCGGTGAAGCGAGCTCGTTCTGCCCGAGCAGCCTTGGTTTAGGCAGCGGGGGGCCGTCCTGGGGCCCCCTTGGCTGCACCCGCCTGATCTGAAGCTGACTGTGGTCAGTACGTTTACACAGAGCCGGCAGCTCACAGATTGACCTCGTTATTGCCGTGACCCGGGATGGGGGGGGGGGCGGAAGCAGGGCCCTCCCCCAGAAGCCCCTTGGCAGCCGGGCCTGCTCTGCATGGGCCCCGGGGTGGCCTCGGCCCTCCCCGCCCGGAGCTGCGGGCTGAGGGTCCCGTCCGGGGGAGTTCAGGGAGGTGGGGCGAGCTGCCGGGCTCATGGGGACCCCCTGGCCATCACCTGGGCCCGGTGTAGCACCGTGGAGGGTTTGTGGGGGAGGGAGCGGCAAGCAGCACGGAGGTGGGAAGGTTGGGGGCTACTGGGGTCTTGGTGGGATCCGCATAGGGGAGAGGGGGGCGAGGCCACGTTGGGGAGCCAGGAGAATTTGGGGGTGTTCCCTGGCTTAGTGGGCCCTCAGGTGCGTGGCCGGATGGGGGGCCGTGACGGCTCAGCCGGAGGGGCGAGTGGAGCCAGGCGGGTGTGCGTCGGAGATGTTATCCGGGTCCCGCCCGGCTCGGCCCCCCCCTCCCCAGGCCTGCAGGCTGGAGTGTGCTGAGCTTTCCATAAAAGGCAGGACATCTGTTCCGTTCAAGGAAACCTAGGGTTTTATTGTCGTCGTAAATGTCAGGTCCGCTTTAGCACAGCGGACAACTGCGGGGCTGTGTCCCCGGCGCCCGCCGAGCTGGGGAGGCCAGCGCGGGGTTCTGTCGCCGGAATGGGGGTCGTCCTGGCTGCCCAGGGCTCACGTGGCCGCCGCTGAGCCGGGTGCCGGGACGGAACGTGTGTGTGTGTGTGTGTGTAGGCCTGGCCACGTACAAAGTGAGTGTGGGTGTACGCTGCTCCCACCTTCTGAGGAGCGTTCCACGGGAAGTTCAGGCCTGATTGTCCGAGAAGGTTGGCAGGCAGTTCCCAGCCGTGTTAAGGCCTCTGGGCCAGATGTACGGCTCTCGAGTCGCAGGTGGAGCCGAGGGCTGGCCCTCGCGGCGAGCCGGGCAGCCGCTCCGCACGCACCGTGTGGACACGCAGATGTCTCCGTCGTAGCCAGAGCCGTGTTTTCCTCGCGTTTCCTCTCCGACGGGAAATAGGACTTTCCTGCCAGGGCCGGGGCCTTGGGCACACCCGCCCGGCCGGCCCAGGCTCTTTGGAGGATCCACGTTTTACCATAAGGCTCGTGAGAGTTTTCCAGCCTCCTGGTGGTCATGCTAGTCTCTATAGAACGACCATTAACTGACTTAGAGCACCCAGAGGTATGTCTAAGTCATAGTGGCCAAGAGGATAAGCCGACAACAATACAACAACGCGGAGAGGCACGAGGAGGGCCTGCATCCGTGATCATGGAGGGGGCGGCCGTGTCCGGGGCTGCACTGCCCAGGGGATCTATACATCCATGCGATTCCCACAGAGCCCTTCCCCCGCCCCTTCCCCTCCCGTGCAGCAATGCTGGTTCTCGGCGTTGGAGGAGGCGGGTGGCGATGGGTGTCGTGGCGAGGGGTGCCAGAGGGGTGCCGTGTCGAGGGGCCAGTGGTGATGAGGCCGGGGTGCCTGCGTCTGAGCAGTGAGGTGGGGGCGGCAGGCCCACGAGGCGACGGGAGTGGCTGGGCGTCGGTTACATGGAGCGGAAGGAAGTATGTGGACAGTCACAGAAGCCAGGCATCTGCTTGGAAGGTACTGACAAGCCCAGAAGGCGGGAAGGTTAGGACGTGCCCGGAGGACATGCTTAAAATCAGCAGGACAGCCACAAACACATGGATGTCACACCACACACACACACACACACACACACACACACACGGAGGAATAATATAGGTCAGTGGTCGGCACATGTGGCTCTTTGGCCCCTTGAGTGTGGCCCTTCCACAAAGTACCACGTGTGGGCACGCACGTACAGTGCGATGGACGCTCCCCGGTAGGGGGTGTGTAGGAGGCGGCTGGTCAATGTTTCTCTCTCATCGACGTTTCTAGCTCTCTATCCCTCTCTCTTCCTCTCTGTAAAATATCAATTAAAAAAATATATTTTAAAAAAAAACAACACAAATAAATTGTTGTAGATATGCTTTAATGACCAGCCACCACGTGCAAACCCCGAGTGGAGGCTGGAACTGTGGTTCCAAGTCATTCCACTTAGTAGCTTGTAATATCCTAAAATCTTACGGCACGCACCCTGTCTTCGTTATTTATATTGTTTTGACTTGTGCTAAGTTACATGTAACATAAAATTGAGCATCGTAACCCAAGTGTCCAGGAGTTTTTAAAAAATAATATATTTTTATTTTTTTTACAATCGATCAGCTGCCTCCTGCACTGGGGATGTGCCCACAACCAAGGTACATGCCCTTGACCGGAATCGAACCCAGGACCCTTCAGTCTGCCGGCCGACGCTCTATCCACTGAGCCACACCGGCTAGGGCCAGTCCAGGAGTTTTAAGTGCATTTGCATTGTTGGGCTTCACCGTAATTTAATTATTTAATTATCGGTTGAAGCCACTTTCACACAATAAAGCAACATTGTGCATCTCTCTGCCCCCTCCCCCCAGCTAAGCTATGACATTGTTGCTTTTTTTTTTTACACCGTAAACATAATGTGAAATGCCATAAAACACGGCAACAGGGGTTTTGTAGGATTTGGGAGGCTGGCTGTAAAACGGAAGGGGGTGTAGCGGGCTCACGGCAGCCTCGCGGAGTGGCCAGGAGGGACCGGCTGGGCAGATGGCAGAGCCCTTGTACCCGGGCGCGGGGTTCTGGTGAGGGCTGGACCGGCGGACAGAAGGACAGCGGGGGGGGGGGGTACGGGGGGCGAGAGGCGGCACGCAGGCAGGCACTCCTGCCCCGGGGGCTGGGGGCACGAGGGGGCACGGAGGGTGGGTAGCGGGCGGGGACGACCAGCTGGAGAAAGTCAGGCTAGGAGGCACTCGGCGCTGTTCGGCGTCAAGGAAATTGTTTACGAGCCGCTGCGAGTGGAATTAATTAGCTGAGCGCGGAGCTGCATCTTGGTGTCAGGCCAGGGCATGCTCGGCGTTCGCTGGGTCTTGCTCGTCTTTGAAGGCTCCGGCCTCCCCTCCTCCAGGAAGCCTGCCAGGGCCACCCATGGCTCGCTCTGCCTCCTCCCTCTGACGGCGCTCTGCCTCCTCCCTCTGGCGGCGCGCTCGCCCCGGCTGTCCGTGTCACTCACCCGCCTGTTCTTGCTTAGGTGGCTTACTGCATGTGCGTGCGTGTGCGTGCGTGTGCGTGTGTGTGTGTGTGTGTGTGTGTGTGTGTGAGAGAGATGTCCCGGCGTGGGGCAGATGACAAAGCTCCCACGCTGTCTTCCACTCCCCGGCCTTCCCCGTCGGGCCGGCGTGGGACCCAGGACGCGCCTGAGGGATGGGTCCGCGGTGTGCGTCCAGCCCCGGCCGCTCCAGCCAGCCATGCAACGCCTGGCGAACGTCAATGAGGCATGTTCTTCCAGCGGGGCTGGCGCTGGGGCAGTAGCCGGGGGTTGGGTTACCTCGGCCTGGGCTGTGTGGAGCGTAACCATGTGAACGGCGTGAAACACGGGCTGTGGGGACGGGAGCCGCACATCTGTTGCGCGTTCTATATAAAGAGCCGGCAGGGCAGGCTTACACGGTGACTGCGGGGCTGCTGGCCCCGGCGCACGCGCAGGCTCTGAGCCTGGCAGTCCATCAGGCAGGCACGGGTCCCCGCACCCGAGGCCGAGGGGTGTATGGGGGGGGGAAGCCGTCTCTCTGGCACCCACTGGCCGAGGGTCTCGGGAAGTCAGACCCACCCTGCCTCTGCTCCCACTGCCCCTGCCAGGGAGGCCCAGAGAACCCACGGGACCGGAGGGGGTGTCCGAGGGTCGTGCCGAGCCGGGGTCGTGTACAGCCGGGGTCACGGAAACGAATCGGTGCCTCGTGAAACAGACCGGGAAGCCAGGAGCGGGGAGGAGGGTCACGGGGAAACCGGTGGGCTCAGGGCGAAGCCATGCCTTTGGAAAACTATCTATAGAGGGGAGGTTCACGGCACAGAAAGTCCTTTTAATTTTTTTTAAAATATACATTTTATTGATTTTTTACAGAGAGGAAAAGAGAGGGACAGAGAGTTAGAAACATCGATGAGAGAGAGAGACATCGATCAGCTGCCACCGGGGATGTGCCCCACAACTAGGGTACATGCCCTCGACCGGAATCGAACCCGGGACCTTTCAGTCCGCAGGCCGACACTCTATCCACTGAGCCAAACCGGTCTCAGCAGAAAGTCCTTTTAAAGCGAACACGTGAGCGGCACGTGGCCCAGGCATGCACTGTGTGGCGTGGCTACTGCCTCTACCTAATCCCGGACGTTCCCAATCACCCCAAAAAGACGCCCGCCACCGCTCATTCCCCTCCCCCTGCCCCCGGCAACCACGGGCCTACCGCCTGTCTGTACGGATCGGCCGGGCTGACTCGGAATCGTCGTCACACGTGGGGTGGTGTGTCCAGGCCTCCTCTGTGGCGGAGGGTGTCTGTCCGTGCCTCCTTCCTGAGTGATGCTCCACAAAGCACGTCCTGCGTCTCCGTTCCTCCGTCCCGGGCGTCCGGCGGCTCCCCTCCTGGCGATGGCGATCGTGCCGCGTCTGTGTGTCCGAGCCCCTGTCTGCAGGGGCCTCTGGGGGGGGGGGTGGACTGCGGCGCGGACCGGCTGGGTGACCCTGGGGGAGCGGTGGGACCGCTCGCCCCAGCACCCACCCCTCCCTGCTTCGTGGGTGAGGACGCCCAGGCTCCTGACGGAGAGGGAGGGTCTGGCTCCGAACCTCGCCGCTGCGGCCCAGGCTGGGGTTCGAACTGGGGTCTGAAGGGCCGGGACATTGTACCAATCACAGCGGCCTCCCCTGCAGCCCGGCTGGCGTGTGCCCGGCGCTCAACATGTGCTGTGACCAGACGGAGCCTTTGTGTGGCTCGTCCTGTCTGAGCCCCGTGGCTTCCGGTGTGGGGGTGCGGTGATGGCCGGACTCGAGGTCCGAGGGCCCAGGTCTGAGCCGGCTCCCTGAGCTCACACCGGGAGGCTGGCCCCGTCTGCGGGCCCTCGTGTATATGGCTCTAGAAAAAGAAAAACAAAGTGTTCAGATCACATCATAGAGACGTCAGGGGAACGTGGGGCTCAGACATTCAGAAGATATTTGCCCGGGGACTCAGCAAGGTCATCTTCTCCCACGGGTGGGAGAGGAGGACCCGTCTCCCGGGGAGCTGGGGCGCCCGGCCCCTCGTTGGCACGGGGCCACGTTAGCTGGGGTGGCCCAGGCCCCGAGGAGGGGGCTGCCGGAAGGTGCGGCGGGTGCCAGCTGGGGAGGGCGGGCAGCCACCCACGCAGAGCCCCCCTCCGGGGAGCGCCCAGGTGACGGGAGCGTGCGGGGTGCCTCCGAACCCCGGGGAAGCAAGTTCTCACTGTCTGACGCGGCAAAGGGCCGCCCCGCCCCGCCCCGCCCCGCCCCGGGTCCCCCCGCACCCGCCGGGAAAGCACCCGTCCTGGCCTTTGAAGGGCGGGCGCACCTGAGCGGCCCAGAGCGCACGCCGCTGGGGGGGAAGGCGGTCTTTCCGGTTCGGGAGGCAGCCCTGCGCCCGGCGGGGACCTCGGCTTCTAAGAGCTGCTTCCCCTCCGCCCAGCCCCGGCCGCCAGCCTGGCCCAGACCCTCCTGTCACCCTGGGACTCTTCTCCGGGCCCCAGCGCTGGGCCTGGCCACCCGGCCCCTGGGCACTGCCCTCCGCCACTGCCTTTCTGGCTGGCAAGCAGCCAGCGGGCTGCGACTCCTGGTCCGTGGCCTTCCCCCTGTGATGTCACCCTGGGGCTCCTCTGGCGTCGGGAGACGGAGATGCGGGTTCAGAGTAGGAGGAGGTGTCCACCACCCTCTCCCTGCGTGCCTCCGCAGGGGGCTCCCGGGCTGGGGCCGGGTCCCCCTGGGGCCTGTGACAGCACCCTGTGGGCACCCACAGTGAAAGGGCCTCTGAGCCGGAAGGCGTGGGCCTGTCCACCCCTCCCAGCCGCCTTAGGGCGCGGCGAGGAGGATGGAGGGCCTGGGGCTCGGGCCAGCCAGGTGCCGGCAGCCGGGGTGGCCCGCGCCATAGCACCCCCGCCCCAGGCTGTGCCCTGGCCCGGGCGGGGTCCTCACGGCTCGCTCCTGTCCCCACAGCCTCGCCGCTGCTGCTGTTCGCCAACCGCCGGGACGTGCGGCTGGTGGACGCCGGCGGAGTCAAGCTGGAGTCGACGGTGGTGGTGAGCGGCCTGGAGGACGCGGCCGCGGTGGACTTCCAGTTCTCCCGGGGCACCGTGTACTGGACGGACGTGAGCGAGGAGGCCATCAAGCAGACCTGCCTGAACCAGACCGGGGCCGCCGTGCAGAGCGTGGTCATCTCCGGCCTGGTGTCGCCCGACGGCCTGGCCTGCGACTGGGTCGGCCAGAAGCTGTACTGGACCGACTCCGAGACCAACCGCATCGAGGTGGCCAACCTCAACGGCACGTCCCGCAAGGTCCTGTTCTGGCAGGACCTGGACCAGCCTCGGGCCATCGCCTTGGACCCCGCCCACGGGTAAACCCAGCGGCCTCCCCGGTGGGAGGGGAGGGGGGAGGTCACGGTTCCCCTTAGCATTTACTTGAGCCCAAGTTGCCTTTTCTTTTTTTTAAAACATTTTATTTTTAAAATATATTTTATTGATATCTTACAAGGAGGAAAAGAGAGGGATAGAGAGTTAGAAACATCGATGAGAGAGAATCATCGATCAGCTGCCTCATGCACACCCCCCACTGGGGATGTGCCCGCAACCAAGGTACACGCCCTTGACCAGAATCGAACCTGGGACCTTTCAGTCCGCGGGCCATCTATCCACGGAGCCAAACCGGTCTCGGCTTTTTTTCTTTTTAAAATATATTTTCTATTGGCCGAAACCTGTTTGGCTCAGTGGTAGAGCGTCGGTCTGCGGACTGAAAGGTCCTGGGTTCGATTCCGGTCAAGGGCATGTACCTTGGTTGCGGGCACATCCTGGTAGGGGGTGTGCAAGAGGCAGCTGGTCGATGTTTCTCTCTCATCGACATTTCTAGCTCTCTATCTCTCTCCCTTCCTCTCTGTAAAAACATCAATAAAGTATATTTTAAATATGTTTTCTATTGATTTCAGAGAAGAAGGGAGAGAGAAAGAAACACCAGTAGTGAGAGAATCCTCAACCAGCTGCCTCCTGCACGCCCCCTACTGGGGACCGCGCTGTGTCGGCAGGGCCAGCGGGATTGGCTGGCCCGTCGCCCGTGGGCTGGAGGGAAAGACCGGAAGCGGGGGTGAGGGGCGCTGCTCCGCGCCTCCGTGCCCCGTCTGCAGGCGTGCGACTCGGTCACACGTCACGCAGAAAACTCTGGGAACGCCGAGTTACACGGAACACGCTCCCCCACCCGACACGCAGTCCAGGTCCACGGGGCGGCTCCCCGCTCTTCTGCGGCCGTTGGCCCTGCTGCGGGGAGGCGCTTGGCCCCGGTGGGAGGCACGTGGTGCGCGGCTGGGAGCGGCCCTCACGCTCCCGCCAGGCAGGCTGTGCCTGTTCCACCGCTGGGAGCCGGCCAGCCTCTGCTCTGGCTTTCCTCATTAGACATTCGAACCCCTTCCTGATCCTGCCTCAGAATTCCCCCCCAGGTCTCCCCCAGGCCCCCCCTCGGCCCCGAGGGGCAGAGTGACTGCGTGGGGGTCCCGGGCAGGACTGTGAGGCCCCAGCCCCCCCCCCCACCTGCCCTGCCTCAGGAGCGGGTCTGCCTCCTCCCAGCCCTGTTGGAGCCCCTGCCACCTCCTCGTGCCCTCAATGACCCCATCCCCCACGAGGGTCCTCACTCAGATGGGGGGGACACCCCCGGCTGCCATCGGGAAGGAAGGCCCCCAGTTCCAGTGTGCACCTTGGTGTGTGTGTGTGTGTGTGTGTGTGTGTGAGTGACCAGGAGCCCACTGTGGGGGGCATGGGCCCCAGAAGCAGGACCTGGTGCAGTGTCGGGGGGCAGAGTGGGCTGTGGGGAGGACCCTCTGGCCCCGAGTCCCTGGAGGACAGCAGCCCAGGGCGGGGAGGCCCAGCCGGTGCTCCCGCGGGGGGCTGCCGCGGCTCCCGGTCTCGAGTGAGAGCCGGCCAGACACCCAGCCCCCTCTGTGCGGGGCAGAGTGGCCCTTCCCTGAAATAAACGGCCTCACCACAGCCCGGGCTGCAGGGCTGTCCTCCGGAAGTACCTTTTCCTCCGCGGGGCCGGGCCGGGCCTGCGGCCGCGCTGGGACGTTGCAGGAGCTCGTCCACGCCAGCCCGTCTCTGGCCACCGGGCGGCTCGCAAATTCCCCATTTAAGGAAACCAGCGGCCTCGGCCGTGAAACCCGGGGAAGGAATGTGAGTTATGCTCCTCCCGGAGGCCTGAGCCGTCCCGTTTTCTGGCCTGTCCCGCCAGCCCCGCAGAGCACGCGGAGGCCAAGCGCGCGGGGAGCGCTGGAGGTTTATCCCCCTGCTCCCTCCTTGGAGGGCGGCGACAGGGTGGTGGGAGGGTGGCGGGCGGTGGGCAGTGGGTGGCGGGAGGGCCAGGCCTTCCAGGGGAGACTCTGGCCCCTGCGCTGGGCTGGCCGGAGCCTCTGCCGAGCTGGCCGCCAGCACCTGCGCGCCTTGTGCTGCCAGGAAAAGTGCACCCACCCCCGGGGCGCTGGCAGGGCCCGCGTCACGTGATGGCCAGGATCAGGCCTTCCCGGAGCCCGCCCTGCTCCCCGAGCCGCCGCTGGCACGTGACCCGGGCCGGCCCGGCCAGCCGTGCGGAGCCTCCGCTTTCTCATTGGCCCCATGGGAGCCGATTCCCGTCCCGGTGGGTGTCCTTGGTTCTCACCCGATGCCGAGCAGACAGAGGAAGGCGGCGGTGGCCCCGGCTCAGAGGTGGCCCAGCTCAAGAAGCCGGCATGACCCCACGGGAGGGGGGGGGGCCCAGGTCCCCACAGGGCTCCCCAGGGGCACGTGGCAGCCGCGTGCGCACCACTCCCTCTCCCCGACGACTGCGCTGGGTGTGGGGGACGGCTGCCCGGGCTTTGCTGAACGGGACGTGGTTTGACCTCTGAGAAGTGGGGGCCGAGAGCGGCGGGGGCACCCGACTCGGCACGGAGAGGAGCAGCTCACCCCGAGGAGAGCCCGGGGCCCACGAGTGACTCTTCGCAGACTCACCCGATGTCCGTCATGGGCACCGCCGCCTCCGTCTGGGCGGCCCCCGCCTCCTGGGGGCCCCCCGCCTTCCCGGCTGGGGCTCCCGCTCCTGGGGTTCCTGCTCCTGGGGCTCCCGCTCCTGGGGTTCCTGCTCACCCCCGCGGCCCCGTGTGAAGGAGCCGCTGTCTCTACAGCCGTCACCGAGGCCCGGGGTTGTGGAAACCCCTTTCACGTCCCGCGTGGTTCAGGGTTCCGGTTCAGGGTTCGGGTTCTGGGGAAGGCCGCACACACATGAAAAAGAGACTAGAAAAGCATTCATTTGGGAAATGGGGTCCAGGCGGAAGCCCAAGAGAGGACTACTCCTCGCTCCGGCCTCGCAACCCCTTTTATTAGGATTAAGATTATGGGCTACACCCATGTCCCCCAGGCAGGAGACTCCAATAACAGCCAATCAGCGAATTTACTTCAGTAGAGGCTGCTTCAGCCACCAATGTCTACCCTGTTTCCCCGAAAATAAGACAGTGTCTTACATTAAGTTTTGCTCCCAAAGATGCGCGAGGTCTTATTTTCAGGGGATGTTCTATTTTTTCCACGAAGTAGGTCTTATTTTTGGAGGATGTCTTATTTTCGGGGAAACACAGTAGTGATTGATTAGCTCTGACCCCTCAGAGCAACTAAGGTGGACCAGCCCTCCGGATGCCCTGTCCACACCTCTCAATTAACGAAACAACGGCCGGCTTCCCGCACGGGGCGGTGGGCTCGCTGGCGGCCAGGGTCCGTGCCCACCCCAGGGGAGGGGCCGGGAGACCGCGCCACGGGGGAGCTCCACGCACCACGGGTGGGCGAGGGGCCCCTTCTCTGCATAGAGAGCCGGTGGACGAGGTGGGTGGCTCCCCTCCCCCCCCCTGCGCCGTCTGGAAATCGGGGGACAGTCTCTGGGCGCCGGTGGGTTTGAACCTGTGACCCTGGCTGCCTGGGGTCACACAGGGGGTCTTTGTTCACTCGCTGGGACATCGGATAAGGAAGCCCTGGAGGAGGCGGAGGCTTTGTGTGGGTGGGTGCCTCTCGCTGGAAACTGGGGAGTGTGGATGGACAAAACCATGAACCCCCACCCCACCCCCCAGGAGCACCTGCTGTGATTGTTCAGTGCCCACTTCATGCACCAAGTGCTGTTTTTTTTTTTTTAAATAGACTTCACTTTTTATTTTTATTTATTTTAAAATATATCTTTATTGATTTCAGAGAGGAAGGGAGAGGGAAAGAGAGAGCCCGCAACCCAGGCACGTGCCCCTGACCGGAATCGAACCTGGGACCTTGCAGTCCGCAGGCCGACGCTCTATCCACTGAGCCACACCAGCCAGGGCAAGACTTCACTTTTCAAAGTAGTTTTCGGTTCACGGCGAAACTGAGGGGAAGGCGGAGGGTTCCGTACTCCCGTGCGGATACCGTGCACTTGGCAGAGATTCAATTGCAGCGTCAGGCAGAGCAGCGTTGCTGCCCTGCAAGTCCTCCGTGCTCTGCCTGGTCACCCCCCCCCCCCCCCCCAGCGCCCTGGTCTCTGCACGTCTCCATCATGCTCCTCTTCCCGAATGTCCTGTGGCCGGAAAGCCATTTGGTCATGTGGTATAGCCATTTCCTGCTGGCTTCGTTCGCTTGATGTGCTCGTGAGGTCCTTCCGAGGTGTTTCGTGTTAGCGCTAAACCGCATTCCATCTCACACGTCTTTGCCTGCAAGAGGTTCATTTGCAGCGACGTCATATATCAGATACAATTCAGACACCCTTTGCAAAGTTACTTAAGTAACTTTAATTGCCATTAAAAGAACAAGGAAAACTTCTGCAAGTAAAACGATTGGGTGCCCAGAATATAGTGCTCAGGAGAATGATTGGAGATAGTATATTCTGATTATCCAACGTGGTTAAAGACTAGGATGTGACCAACTGCTTAGAGCACCGATCGGGAGTAATAACAGCCGGCCCTGAGCTATGGTTGTCTCTGCCGGCTGAGTCTTCGGGGCACATTCACTCTCTCTGTTTCCAGTTTTCATTTGTGGAGGCAGAGAACAGAAACAGAGAGCAAATCTCTTACCTCAGTCCCCCCCCTTTGCCCCGCCCCCTTAGGTACATGTACTGGACAGACTGGGGTGAGACGCCCCGAATCGAGCGGGCGGGGATGGACGGCAGCACCCGGAAAGTCATCGTGGACTCGGACATCTACTGGCCCAACGGGCTGACCATCGACCTGGAGGAGCAGAAGCTGTACTGGGCCGACGCCAAGCTCAGCTTCATCCACCGCGCCAACCTGGACGGCTCCTTCCGGTGAGTGCCGCCCGGCTGCAGTCCCCACCCCCCCACCCAGCCGCCACCAGGGCCTGGGGCGGCCACGCTGCAGGTTGGCAGGCGTCCTTAGCTCAGCCCCATGGTCTTGTGTCTGAATCCCGGGGGGCTGAGGGCATCAGAACGCTTACTTAGAACCGCAATAGAGCGCACACACCTCATCTCACGTCACCCCCTGAGCCGGTCTGGGGTGGCACCTGCCGCCGACCATGTGAATGTTTCTTTTTTAAAAAAATATATATTTTATTGATTTTCTACAGAGAGGAAGAGAGGGATAGAGAGTTAGAAACATCGATGAGAGAGAATCATCGATCAGTTGCCTCTTGCACACCCCCTACTGGGGACGTGACCGCAACCAAGGTACATGCCCTTGACCGGAATCGAACCTGGGACCTTTCAGTCCGCAGGCTGACGCTCTAACCGGTTTCGGCACATGAATGTGTTTATGGCAAGCTGTGAAGTGCCCGTCTAAGTGAAATCGGAAAGACCATACATGGCCGGGATCGGTCGTTAAACACCCACGCCCAGGGCTGGCCATTGAACGAGGAGAAAACGCTGTCTCCAGACTTCTGTGTTCTCGGACGAGGGGCTGTGGGCCCGAAGGCCCGGAGCCTGGCCGGGTTTTGAACAGTCCCCGCACCCCCGTCTTCCTCCGCACCCGCAGGCAGAAGGTGGTGGAGGGCAGCCTGACGCACCCCTTCGCCCTGACGCTCTCGGGGGACACGCTGTACTGGACCGACTGGCAGACCCGCTCCATCCACGCCTGCAACAAGAGGACCGGGGAGAGGCGGAAGGAGATCCTCCGCGCCCTCTACTCGCCCATGGACATCCAAGTGCTCAGCCCCGAGCGGCAGCCCTACAGTGAGTGGGGCGGGCGGGCAGGGTGGGGGCTGGGGGCTCCCCACCCCCACAGGGGCCCGTGCTCTGGGGGAGGCCTCTCCTCAGGCTAGTAGGGGGAAAATGTGGGTGCTTGCTAGAGCAGAGGGAGGTGTGGAGGGTGCAGGGGCGGGCTGGGGAGCCGCCTGTCGGTGCCCCGCTGCGGGGCCGGTGTGGGGGCCGTGCCGCGGGTATGGGCGGGTTCTGAGAGCCTGCCAGGGAAGGCTGGGTGGCCTTCCGGGGGGAGGTGTCCTTTGACGGAGATGAGGGCCTCTGGTAGAAGACTGGGGCCGGAAGGGAGGCGGGGAGAAATGGGAGGAGGTGGTGGGGGTCAGTGAGGAGGGGGATGGGGTGCCATGGTGATCCCCCGGGGCCTCAGGAGGATGGCGATTGGGCAGAGGGACACCCTGGGGCTCCCAGGGCATGGGAGGTCGGGGGGGGGAGGAGAAGGCGGGTTCTGGAACTTTCTCTCGCGTTCCCCAGTCCACACGCGGTGTGAGGAGGACAACGGGGGCTGCTCCCACCTGTGCCTGCTGTCCCCGCGGGAGCCTTTCTACGCGTGCGCCTGCCCCACCGGCGTGCAGCTGCAGGACAACGGCAAGACGTGCAAGGCAGGTGAGACGCGGGCGCTGGCTGCTCCGCCGTGGCAGGAGGTCCTCCCCGCCCCTCGCCCCGCCGCCCCGTCCACCTCTGCGGGTCGTCCTGTAGTGACCCCGGGGAGCGGCAGTGTAGGGGAGGTTCCTGACGGACCTTTCACGCCCAGTTCAGCTGGTTTCTCCCACACCTTTCCACTCTCCCCCTTAATTTTCAGGCACGTGGTGCTTCGAGGGCTCAGGCTCTGACGGCTTCTAAGGAAGGGCCCCCTTCTCTGTACCAAAGGGGGTCTGAGCCTCGGGGCTGCAGGTGGCAGGTCCCGGCACGCTCTTTTGGACGAGGGCGTCCATCGGAACCTGCTTCCCTGCTGGGTGTTTCTGTTCTGTCGGGCTTCCCCGGGAGAGGGCCGGCTTGGGCCTGGCCCTGAACCAAGAGGGGATCTGCCTCTGGTGTTGATTGGCGATGCCTGGCTGAGCCCTGTGTGGGATCGGCTTGTGATGTCTGCTCTGAGAGAGGGAGGGGTGGCTGGCTGCGGGCTTGGCTGCCATCTCCCCCCACTTGGGGTGTCTGGGGCGGGGCTGCAGGTGGGCATTTGGGGAAGGGGTGGGGGACGGGCAGGGCTGCCTCCCGAAGGCGGACTGTGTGTGCAGAAGCGCCCGGTGGGGACTGCTGCAGGTAGTTTTTGTTCAGGGGCCATGAGGCTCCCTCGTGCATCAGAATTCCGGGAATGTCTCGGGACTCCAAGCAGGGGCCTTGGGCGTGACTTAGATGCCTGGGACTCTCGCTTCGGGTGTCTGCGTGGTGGTGTCGAAACGAAAATTTGTGGGAGTTCTATTTTTTCCTGATTTCGAGTGAACGAAAGCCAGCCTTCTCTAGGGGGTCGGTGCCTTCCCCAGGAAAAGGGCTGAGGGGGTGGTGGTGATGCTTGGACCCCAGGAAATGGGTATGGCCTCCCAGTGGTCTGCAAGCGTCCCCCTAATAGGGGAGGATGGAATCGGGCGGGCCCTCTGGCTGCCGAGCACGGAGGTGGGGGCGGGGGTGGGTGGGGCTGGTCTCCTCAGCCCTCTGGCTGCAGTTCCCTC
The DNA here is from genome assembly GCA_963924515.1 of Vespertilio murinus. Classification (NCBI taxonomy): domain Eukaryota; kingdom Metazoa; phylum Chordata; class Mammalia; order Chiroptera; family Vespertilionidae; genus Vespertilio; species Vespertilio murinus. Next base: position 165,766,424 of record OZ004709.1, on the reverse strand, counting down.
TCCTGTGAAATGGGTGTGCAGAGGACTCCCCTCCGCACGGGAGGTGGGGGGTGGGGGTGGGGAGGCTGCTGTCCAGGATGCCTGTGTGGATAGGACGTGGGGTCCACGTGGACCGGGTGGGAGACTCGGGACTCTTCCTTTGGGCTCGGGGTGCATTGCCTCGGGTCCCCCGGCCCCTCCTGGCGAGTGGCCCTGGGGAGGGTCCTGAGGCCTGAGACTAGGAAGAAAGTCACACTAAGCGGCCCCCAGCATTGCCAGAGGCTTAGGGGGGGGCCTCGGGGGTCCCCAGGGACTCTTGTCCCTAGAAACCAGCTCACAGGAGTCCAGTGCCTGCCGCCTTCCCTGCCCCCTCGGCTGCAGCCGCTCCCCCCGCCCCACCCCGCCCCTGCCGAGGCGCCCAGCTGGCTTTGGTTTTCCCCATGTTTTTCCAATTATGCGGAATGGGCTAAAAACAGCAGTAGCGGGGCCTTATTTGGGAGTTACCACCCCGTCCAAGGAGGCCGCTGCCTCCCTCCCTCGCTCCGGCCTCTCGGCGGCCGGCCCTATGCGGACGTGCCCCAGTTGTTTTGACTCTCGTCCCCACGCGTTCCTCGTCGCTGGGGGGGTCGTCTGGGCAGCACACGCCCTGCCCCGGCCCGGACGACCCGGTGGGTGGCTCCCGGGAGTGCCCGGGCCCGTGGCTTCCCCGCCCGGGGTGGCCGGGCTGGGCCGGGGCGGGCTCTGCGTCCCCGCCCGGACCGAGGGCCGCCGGGCAGGCGGGAGGCCCGACGCCGCGGTGATTTACGGGTCCGCCCGCCCCGCCTCGCCTCGGAGAAGCAGTTTTAACAGATGTTCGCAGCCACGGGAAACACAAAGGCGGCGGCGGCGGCGGCGGCGGCGGCGGCGGCGGGGACGGGGGAACAGAGGCGTCCCTGTCGGGTCTGAGGGGCAGACTGACAACTGGCCGCCGTCTCCGAGCGCCCCCCGTCCATCTGTCTGTCCGGGCGGATTAAGCCGAGGCGCGGGGGGGGGGGGGGGGCAGGAATAAGGGGCGCGTTTGTCCCCGGTCTGGCTGTCAGAGGGAAGAGAGAGGAGGCCCCTGTGGCCCTCACCCCCGCCCCCCGCGCTGTGGTCGGCGTGGACGCCGCGGGCAGAAGGCAGCTGCTGGCTCCCGGCCGTGGGCCGTGCGTTTCTAAGTGGACGTTGAATGGCAGGAACGGGAGAGGGCACAGCCCCAGGGAGTGGGGCGTGGGGGACAAGTCCGGAGCACCGACTTCCGTTCCGTTGGAAGCGGAGGCAATAGCCCGCAGGCAGGCAGGAGAGGGCGCGGGGTCTAAGCTCGGCTGGGTGTGTGTGGACAGCTGTATGAACCTGTGCCGCCTCCGCCCAACCCGCCATGGAACCTTTCCACCACCCAGACCCCCTCGCCGCCGCCCCGCAGCCACAGCCACAGCCGCTGCCCGGCTCCCGGCCCGAGGTCAGCGCTGTCTGTTCCGGGACGCGTTACACATGGGGAGCCACACGGCACGCGCCCTCTGCGTGTGTGAGCCTGAAGGCCGACGTCGAGTGGAAGAGGGGAGGGGAGCAGGTGGTGTTCTTACAAGGAGAAGACGGGCCTCCTGGCTGTGGGATAAGACCCAATAGCCAAGCAGCCGTGGGCAAACTACGGCTCTCGGGTCAGATCCGGCCCGTTCGGCTGTTCTATCCGGCCCGTGGAGCCGAAAGGGCGGAAGGTTCTCTTGCTCTCCCCTCCGCTCCTTCACCAGCAGCCCAAGAGGAGAGTGCCGGCATGGTCAGGTTGCTTTTGTTCCGGCCCTCCGGTCCAGTGTAAGAACCCATGGTGGCCCTTGCGTCAAGAAGTTTGCCCACCCCTGGGATAGCCCGTTCCTTTCTGGCCCGGCTGGCTTGCTGCGGCCACCCCGGCACGGGCCCTGCCTCCCCAGCCTGCCCGGCGCCCCCTCGCTCCGGCAGCCCTCGCCCTGGATTGGGGGACGGCTGCACGCTCCATGTCCCGGTTCCTCTGAGCGGGCCCTGAGCCTCTGCCCGGGCCAGTCCGCGTGCCCTGGGGGCGGCGGGCAGAGCGCCCCGCGGAGCTGGGCGGGTGCCCTGGGCTGCCGGCTCGTCCTCAGGGGGAGGGGAGGAGGGTCTTTCCGCCCGCTGCCTCCTGTTCTGCCGGACGTGGGCGGCTGGCTCCTTCCATACCACCCTCCGAGCGCCCGGCTCTCTGCCTCTGCCCATGTTGTGCCTGCTGCCCAGAGCCCCGGCCCCCTGGCCCCAGGCCTCCATTTGACACCCAGCCCCTCCGAGAAGGAGGGAGAGAAGGAAGGAGGGGGTCTGGCTTCCCGTGGGACCAACGCCAGGGCCAGGAAGGAGCTGGGAGAGTGGACAGCCACCTCTCAGCGTGCCGGAGCCCGGGACCAGCCTGCCCTCCCCGCCTCGCCCACCGAGGGCCACGGTTTGCTGGGCACCGGGCGTCTGAGTGAGGCCTCGGCTCCACACGGAGTGCACGGAGTTGCCGTCCCCCCCGTGAAATGCAGGGTCGGTCTGCGTGTCCCGTGGAGGGTCAAACGCGGTCGTGTCCGGGAGCGCGCCCTGCAAACGGTGCGGTGCGGTGCATGGAGCCACGTGCACGCCGAGGCTCCGCCGCCGTGGAGCCGGAGGAGGCGTTCCCATAAGGCTCAGTGGGAGCCGGGGTGCTTGCTCCAGGTCACCCTGGGAGGAAGTGGGGGTGGGGCTGGAGCCAGGTGCCACCGTGTGGGATAAGACCCAGATCTGCCCCAGGGACAGGGGAGGAGCAGGGGCGGAGGACCGCGAGAGGGGCTGGCACCTGGAGGCGGGAGGGGGCGCGGCTGCAGGGGCGTCGCCAGGCTGGCACGGGCCTTGCCGCTCCCTGGCTGCCCCGGGCCCTGGGCAGAGGAGCGGCCCCGTGTGAGAGCTGAGCCTGGGGCGGGCCGGCGGGGACAGCTGCCCGGGCCTCCGGTTTCCAGGGGAGCCAGCGCCCGGCCCGGCCACTTCCTCTGCGCCTTGTGACCCTGTGGTCGCGCGGCACGGTTTCCCGGGCCAGGAGGCTGGGCTGCGGTTTTAGCTTTCGTCCGACCGCTTACCCCAGGGGGGCAGTGGAGAAGCTCTGTCAGTGGCTGGAAAACAAAAACACGCCGGCCGCCTGCCTGCTGCGAAGCTGTTTACGGCCTTCGGCTCCGCGGAGCGGCCGGCAGCCTGGGCCGGACCCGGCGGCGGCGTCCACGCGGCGTCCGGCCGGCCGGGAGGGGGCCCAGGGCCGCGGGAGGGAGCAGCCGGCCGTGGCGCCCAGGAGGGGAGGGGGCTGCTCTCGCACCCGTCCCCAGCCTGAGGGGTGCCAGCTTCTGGGTGGGCCCGTCCGTGGGCCGTGACCTTGGGGCTGTGGGGGCCACCGGGGCCGCGGTGACATCCGCGCTGCCCGCTGGGTGATGGGGCGGGGGCCCATCCCCTTGCGCCTGGGCTGACGGGGTCGGTCCTCATTCTGTTCGTCCCAAAGCCCCCTTTCCCACGTGGGGGGTGGAGGCGCACCGAGAGGACCTCTCAGGTCCCCCGACTCGGGGTGACCGCCAACAGGCTCTGCTCCTGGGCTGTGGGGGCGTCGGGCTCCCCGCCCCGTTCCTTCCTCCTCCTGCTGCTCTTTCCCCCCACCCTGGACCCGGGCTCAGAACCCGGAGGCCACGTCCATCGTCCCCAAGTGCAGTTCAAGGCCGGCCTGGGTCGTTCATTCCCACGTCGTCCAGGGGGACCCGCCGGGTCCGACCTCCCTGCCTCCAGGTCCTCCAAGTGTCCAGGAGTTAAAAAAAAAAAAAAAAAAAAAATATATATATATATATATATATATATATATATACACACATACATATATATATATATATATATATATATATATATATATATATATTTTATTTTTTTCACAGAGAGAAGGGAGAGGGATACAGAGTCAGAAACATCGATGAGAGAGAATCATCAACCAGCTGCCTCCTGCACACCCCCCACTGGGGATGTGCCTGCAACCAAAGTACATGCCCTCGACTAGAATCGAACCTGGGACCTTTCAGTCTGCGGCTCCACTGAGCCAAACCGGTTTTGGCCCACCCGTGTTTTAAAAGCCTTGGTGTTTCCTTGTTACAAAGTCACGTTTGTTTTTACCGCGGAAAGGAAAACACCATAAAAAATAAGGGGGAAGATAAAATCCTCCCAGAAAGAGCTGCCCGAGGGTCCTGGGGCTCCTCGTTCGTCTTCGTCGTCCGGGTGTGTGTGCAGGGTGCATCATGCGGGGTGCGTCTGTGGGGTGCGTCTGCAGGGTGCGTGTTCGGGGTGCATCCCCGGGGTGTGTCCGGGCCTGGTTCCATGGGGTGCGTCCACATGGCCAGTGTGGCCTCGTGTCCGACTTCCCCGCCGGTGACCGTTTTCCGCGCGCTCCCCGCGTGGGCTGCTCCAGAGCGGCGCCGCAGCCCGGGGCTGTGTGCGGGGACAGACTGCGCGCAGGCCTGGGCTTTGCTGTTTTCGTGCAGAGATGACAGGGGCGCTCGCTGACTAGGGAGCAGTGACCAGGGATCCACATGCGCCTTGGGCTGGGTTCTTGGGGGGCTAGGAGGGGGGACAACTCGCTGGGTGAGAGGGTCCTGAGCCTTGTCGCCGTCCCGGGAGTGTGTGCCCTGTCGGTCCCCTGGACAGGAGGCAGGGACAGGCGGCACCCCACGGAGAGACCGCAGTCTCCACCGAGGTGGCAGCGTGGCCTCTCCTGTTCCTCGTGTTTACCCGCTGAGCTGTGTCTCCCGCTGTGTGTACGTTCTCGCCCGTGCCCTGCCGGGGTGTGGGTGCTTTTCTGATCGACTTACCTGCCTTCAATAATAATAAGAAAAAGTAACAGACTCTTAATTTTGAAGCAGTTTGCGGTTGACGGGAAGGTAGAGGGAAGCGCACGGGCGATTCCCCCGATCCGCTCTCCCTCTCCCGCAGTCCCCGCCACTGGGACTCACTCCCTCACCTGGTGAAGAGCCGTGAGCTTCTCGCACGAGGGTCAGCGCTCGCCCGTGGGCAGACACAGGCTCGCTGCCTGCTTTTGTGCAGCCTGGGAGCTAGGGATGGTTTGACATTTTCACTTGTGTGCAAAAAAAAAAAAAAAAATCCCAAGGAGAGCGTTTTGTGACGGGAAAGGATGGGTGGCCGCCTTGCTCCGATCGGCCTGAGGGGGGCGTTGATAGGTCAGCGCCCGTCCTGGGGTGCCCCCCACCCCCCAGCTGCAGGTGGGCTGCTGCCCGGCCTTCCTGCTGCTGCCCAGGCTGTTGCTTTTGCCCGGAGGTCCCTCCCCTGGAGCTTCCGAGAAACCTTTCTGTTCGCACTCTGCTCCCCGCCGGGGGTGGGCTGGATGGTGTCCCCCCAGGAGCCTGTGAAGGTGACCCGGCTTGGGAAGAGGTCTTCTCAGATGCCCCAGTTAAGCTGGTCACCCTGGGGGAGGCTGGGGGCCCTGTCAGGGGGAGGCGTAGACACAGACCCTCGGGGAGGAGGCAGAGAGGAGCGAGGCAGCCGCGAGCCGCGCGGAGCCCCGGGCTGGAGCGGCGGGGTGGCCGGGACCCCCCGAAGCTGGAAGCGGGGTGTGAGGGAGGTGCCGGTGGTTCTGTCCCTGTCTGCAGGGACCGTCCCCTGCCAGTCTGCGGAGAGCACGGCCTGCCAGACCTTGAGGGTTGACCTCCGGCTTCCAGGCTGCGGGGAGTCAGTCTCCGCTGGTGTCAGCCCCCCAGTGTGCGGCCGTGCGTTCCACCGCCCCCTCTGAGTCTCGCCTGCGCTGTGTGACCCCAGGGCTGGCGCCGGGGTGGAGGGCGCCTGGCCGGGGTGGATGTTGGCGGGGAGTGGGCGAGGGGGGTGACATCAGGACACCCCTCGGGTCCGAACACCTCTGCCACGGAGGCCACGTCCGACCTGACCGGGCCCCGAGGCCGGGGTGTGTGCGAGGCCAGGGTGTGTGCGAGTGCAGGGAGGAAGGGGCGCGGTCAGGCCCCCCCCACCCCCACCCCAGGAGGAGGCCCCGGGGCTGCTGCCCGGCCAGGGAGGGGCAGGTTTCACTTTTCCTGGCAGCGCTGCAAGGCCGGCCGGCTGTGTGTTTGGACAACCCCAAGGAAAACCATTTGGCCAAACTGTTAGTTTCTAAATAGTTTACTTCCCTGGTGTTTAAACAAACTCCCTGCCCCCCGCCCCCCCAACCCCCGCTTCGTGTCAGGTCCCTGGGAGGGTCGGCCTCTTCCCCTCACGCCCGGCTCAGTGCCTGCACCCCCCCACCCCCCGGGTGGCCCAAGGCCAGGCCGCTGCTCTGACCTCCTACGGACAGGACAGCCTTGGGGGATTGCCCGTGGCAGCCGCCGTGGGGAGTGGCCTCGGCGCCCAGGCCCGTGGCTCTCCCTGCGCCCGCACGGCCCCGGCCCCGGCCCCGGACGGGCGCCTGCCACTCCCTGCTGGGCACGGTCTGGGCCTCCTCGGACCGTCAGGCACAGGGCTGAGCGGGGGCTCCCTCCCTGACTCCCTCCTGGTACCGGGGCCTCTGCATTTCTCTCACTTTCTAGGCAAAGCTCAAATAAGAACCTCAAAGGCTCTGCAGCCGAAGGGGTGTGGGAGACCCCCCTTTGGAGTCAATTAACACCCACTAATTTATCTCAGCACGTAATCACGGTCTCAGCCGCCAGCCAGCCAGCCAGCCAGCCGTGGCTTCTTTCCAAGGGACATTGATAATGGGGTTCTCTGATTGGAGGTGTTGACCCCGGACTGGAGGGCTGGGCTGGGCACACATAGCCCCTGGTGGCTCTGTGCCCACTGGGCACGCTCTGCCTGGACCTGCCGAAGGCCACAGCCACCCGGGTCCCAGGGGCTCTTTGAACTGGAGGCCAACCCCCCCGCCTCAGCTGTCCCCCTACCCTAGCTTTCCTTCCTGGCACTGATTCACTGGAGGTCTCTGCCCTGTGACCCCAGGGACACCAGGGGGGTGGGTTAGTTTATCCACCCCCACCTCCCCCCGGGTCACCAGCACCTGGTCCAGGGCCTGCCTTGAAAGCAGCCACCCTCAGAAGTAGTGGTGGGGTGACTGAGCCGGCTGGGCAGCTGGCGGGTGCCAGCTCCAGGGATCGGAGTGCTGGCGGCACCTTCTTTCCCCACTCGCCGCCGTGCGCCTGGCAGGGAACCTAACCTCTCTGTGCACCGGCTCTTCGTCGGTAAAAGGGGGCGCCGTCGGGCTGGTGTGAGGTCTGTGCTATTTCAGGGGACGGTGTCTGGAGGATCCGGGGAGCAGGGATAAGCAAAACAGGCCCAGAGTGTGTTTTGGGGCCAAGTGTCGGTTTCCCCGGGGACCGGCCTTTTCTGGGGCTGTGGTTGCAGTGCTGCCTGAGGCCGCGTGGGGTTTGACACACACTCTGAGGCCGCCTGACCTTCCCTCTTTGGAAAGTTCTGAGATGCCCTCTGGGACAGGGCTCTTCCTGGTCGTGCCCTGGGGGGATCTGGCTCCCCCCTTCCCCCCCCCCCCCCCCCCATGGCAGAGGAAGCCAGAACCTTCTGTGGAGGAGGAAGGTCTCCCGGATGACAGGGCTAGGCAGGGTCGGCTGATTCTTCACTGAGTGAGGAAACCAAGGCCCAGGGAGGGTGAGGGACCTGCCACAGGCACACAGCAGCCGCAGAGCTGGGGGTTCCTGCCCGGAAGCTTCCCTGCTTGTCCTGGGACGGGGGCGTTTGCTCGGAGCCTGGCCTTGTGCTGGGGCTGCGGAGAGCGAGGGGGCGGGACCCCCGAGGGAGGTGCCCAGGAAGAGGGGGCAACAGTGCTCAGCCCGTGCACTGGGGGGAGGGGGTGGCGGCGGGGGAGGCAGGGACGGCTTTTGGGGGAGGAGGAGGCCTGTGGGCGAGGCCTGTAAGGACTGGTCAGGTGTCAGCAGCACGTTGTGGGAATGGAGCCCAGAGGAAGACGGTCTGTGGCAATTCGGAATGCTCCTCCTCTTCCTCCAACACACCCCAGATCTGAACGTGCATGGACGCCTCTTAACGAAACCTGAACTTGGGTCTCCGAAGGGTCCCGGGTAGTCTAGCCCTTGGGGCGCCTTCTGAGCCTTCCTCGCTGCTCCCCCCCTGCCCCCCCCCCCCCCCAGGCCTGCTCAGGTTCCCCGGTCCTGGGCTCACGAAGCCATGGCTGGCACGTGTGCGCCCTCTAGTGGAGGCAGCTCTGGGCCTCGAAGCAGGACAAGCGCAGGGCACCCATTGGAGGGCTTGGCCCTGAGGCAGGAAGCTGGCATTGAGGTACAGGAGGTCCGGCCACCAGTGGCTTGACCAGGCGCTGAGGAGGCCAGGCAGTTGGTGGGGCCTGGGGGGACTGGGGGGCCTGGGGGGCCTGGGGGCCCGGGTGTGAGGGAGGTGCCGGTGGTTCTGTCCCTGTCTGCATCCCCCCATGCTGTGTGGCTTCAGTGGGGTCCCTCCCCATTCTGGGCCTTGCATCGAACCGGGTTAAGTGGCCCCAAAGTGCCACGAGTGGCCTCTGGGCCGAATCTTGGTTCTGTGGCTCCTTGAGGCGAGAAAGGGCCGGAATGAACGAGTGGATGATGGGTGAGGGGCACATGTGGACCCAGCGGCCTCCTTCGGGTCTGGGGTGGGAACGCCCCATGGTCCCCGAGTCCACGTGAGGCTCCACGTGGCCCTCCTGCTGGGAGTTCTGGGAAACCCAGCTGGGGGGGCTCAGGACGGCACCGGGTGTTCACGCTGTGGGGTGACGAGGAGGAAGCCGGGGCGCCTGCCCAGGTGCTCTCCTGGTGCCCGAGCAGCCGCCTGGGAAGGAGCCAGACGGTGCGGGAACAGGTGGCTGTGGGGCATGGGGCTGCCCGGAGGGGCAGGCAGTGAGGGGGCGTCAGGGAAGGCGTGGCATTTGAGCTGAGCCTCAGGGGTGGGCACGCCGAGAAGGTGGGGCCCCAGGGGACCGCCCGAGGGTCCGGAGCCCTGAGCCCAGGCAGGACTTCTAGTTGGGGCTGGTGAGGCCGCTCGTGGGCTGTGCCACGGCTGACACCAGGTGGCTGTGTGGCTTTCAGCTGGTTGCTTACCCTCCCTGTGCCTCTGTGTCTGTCATGCGGTGATACCCGTAGTGCCAGCCCGGGAGAGCTCCCCTGAGGACGACCCGGCGGCTGTGGGGGCAGATCTAGTGGACGTTGCCTGACCTCACCCCGGGGACCCGCGGGGCCCCTCCCCTGCCGTGTCTCCCCGCACCCCCCCCCCCGGGCCCAGCCTCACCCCGCCGCTCGTGCACCCACAGGGGCCGAGGAGGTGCTGCTGCTGGCGCGGCGGACGGACCTGCGGCGGATCTCGCTGGACACGCCGGACTTCACCGACATCGTCCTGCAGGTGGACGACATCCGGCACGCCATCGCCATCGACTACGACCCGCTGGAGGGCTACGTCTACTGGACGGACGACGAGGTGCGGGCCATCCGCAGGGCCTACCTGGACGGGTCGGGGGCGCAGACGCTGGTCAACACCGAGATCAACGACCCCGACGGCATCGCCGTCGACTGGGTGGCCCGGAACCTCTACTGGACCGACACCGGCACCGACCGCATCGAGGTGACGCGCCTCAACGGCACCTCCCGCAAGATCCTGGTGTCCGAGGACCTGGACGAGCCCCGGGCCATCGCGCTGCACCCGATGATGGGGTAAGATGATGGGGTAAGGGGGGGCGGGGGCCGGAGCCGGCGGCCGGGCCACACAGACGTCCTGGGGCCGCCTCCTGCGTCAGAATCCCCCCAGGAGGGCTCCCTGAGGCGCACATGGCTGGGCCTGCTCCCCGGGCTCTGACTCGGGAGCTCTGGGGGGACCCCAGCACTTGCATTTCTTTTCTTTCTTTTTTAAAAAAATACATTTTATTGATTTTTTTTAAATATTTTTTATTAAGGTATTATCTGTGTACATAGCTTATCAGATTTTATTGATTTTTTACAGAGAGGAAGAGAGAGGGATAGAGAGTTAGGAACGTCGATGAGAGAGAGAGAGACATCGACCAGCTGCCTCCTGCACACCCCCTACCGGGGATGTGCCCACAACCAAGTACATGCCCTTGACTGAAATCGAACCCGGGACCTTTGAGTCCGCAGGCCGACGCTCTACCACTGAGCCAAACCGGTTTCAGCCAGCACTTGCATTTCTAATGAGCTCTCAAGCGATGCTGCTGCTGCCGGCCCGGGGGCCAGACTCGGAGAAGCTCTGACAGGCTAGTGTGTGTGTGTGTGTGTGTGTGTGTGTGTGTGTGTGTGTGTATGGGGGGTGTGTGTGTGTGTGTGTATGGGGGGGTGTATGTGTGTGTGTGGTGTGTGTGTGTATGTATGTGTGTGGTGTGTGTATGTGTGTGGTGTGTGTGTGTGGTGTGTGTGTGATGTGTGTGGTGTGTGGTGTGTGTGTGTGGTGTGTGTGTGGGGTGTGTGTGTCGTGTGTGTGGGGGTGTGTGTCGTGTGTGTGTGTGGTGTGTGTGTGGTGTGTGTGTGTGTGTGTGTGGTGTGTGTGTAGGGGTGTGTGTGTGTGTGTGTGTGTGTGTGTGGTGTGTGTGTGTGTGTGTGTGTATAGAAAGCCCTGGAGACCTTGGGGGAGTCATTTCCTCCACTGGGCTTCACCCTCTGTGTTTGCAACACGCAGGGATGGGCGCTGAGCCCTCACCACACAGAGGCTGGCCTCTTCTCGCACATTCTGTGCTTCTGTAGTTAAAGCTTTCTCCCCCCTCCCCCCCCCTCAAGGTGAGGCCGGTAGACGGATGGGGCCTGTGTGAGGCCCAAGGCAGGGCCGCCCCCCGGGAGGCGGGCAGGGATGAGAGCAGTGCCCGGTGTGAGGGGCAGGAGGCCGAGGCGCTCGCTGCCGGCCCGGGGAGGGGCTGTGGCTCGGGGTTGCCCTCCGTGGGGGGTGGGGGAGCAGACTCTAACCCCCCACTCCAGCTCTGGGTCGGAGGCCCCGGGAAATGGGGCCGGAGGCGGGGTGTGAGGTCCCAGGGTCGGGCACAGCTCAGGCCGGCTGTCCGAGGGTCAGCCCTCTTCCTGGAGCTACTGCCGCCGCCATTGGATCTAGTTTCGCTTCTCGGGGCCACAGAGAGCGTGTCCCCGCTCGGCACACGGGCGCCCCTCGGCTCTTCGGAGAAGGCTCTGCTCGGCCTCTTCCTCGCTCTCGGCCTCCCAACCCCCAGGCCCCTCGTCAGGGCGTCTGCTCTCTGCTGGTCCTTCCAGTCCAGGGGCCCCGAGCACGAGGCCCACCCCTGGGGCACCCTGTCCCCGCGGGGTCCCCGCGGGGTCCCCGCTCCTGCAGGCGGGCTCGGCGCCCCTCCGTCCCGTGGGCCAGCATTTCCCAAGCTCCTCCTGGGTGCTGTCCTCAGCCCCGGGGGTGCGGCAGGGACAGGGCGGGCGGACACTGTCACGGACACTGTCACGGACACGTGCTTCTCCTCCTCCAGCCTCATGTACTGGACAGACTGGGGGGAAAACCCCAAAATCGAGTGCGCCAACCTGGACGGGCAGGAGCGGCGCGTGCTGGTGAACACGTCCCTCGGCTGGCCCAACGGCTTGGCGCTGGACCTGCAGGAGGGGAAGCTCTACTGGGGGGACGCCAAGACGGACAAGATTGAGGTGAGCCGCCCCCACAGGTGAGCGTCGGGTCCGGAAGCGGCCCGGTGCTGATGTCGGCCCAGCCGACCTCGGGCCCGAGCTTCCGGCAGAGGCCAGGCCTGTCCCCGCCCCCCACGCCCTGCCCCCGACCCCCATGTGTGCGCCAGGACCGGGGCTCTGTTACTTGGCCAAATAGAATCCTCAAAATAACAGTTACAATACGTTTCTTTAAAAAACAAACAAACAAAAAAAAACCCACATACATTTTTGTTGATTTCAGGGAGGAAGGGAGAGGGAGAGAAACATCAGTGAGAGCCATCGATCGATCGATCGGCTGCCTCCTGCGTACCCCTCCTGAGGCGCGGGCCCTGACCTGGGACTGAAGCGTGGCCTCCTGGCTTATAGGGTGACACTCGGTCACAGAGCTACACGGCCCGGGCCTGCCTCGCGTGTTTTCTTTCTTAATTTTTAAAAAAATATATTTTATTGATTTTACACAGAGAGGAATTGAGAGGGATAGAGAGTTAGAAATGTTGATAGAGAGATACATCAACCAGCTGCCTCTTGCACACTCCCCTTGGTGCCCAAAGCCACCGACCCTAGATGCTAATTACTCACGCAACCAAGGTACGTGCCCTTGACCGGAATCGAACCCAGGACCTTTCAGTCCGCAGGCCGATGCTCTATCCACTCAGCCAAACCGGTCTTGGCTGCCTCGCGTGTTTTCATCGCCTTTGTGTACCTTCCTGTTGTGGGGCCAACACGGGAACCCGCACCCAGACCGACTCAGAGAGTTACCCCGTCACCCGCCACCCACAGCTGGCCCTTAACAACTCGGTCTGATTGCCTGGGTTAGGGTTAGGGTTAGGGTTATACGCGGGTTGTTCCCAGTCATTTGTGGGGAGTGGACAGAGCGGGGGCTCCGGGAGGCGGGCCCAGCCTGCTTCCGGCGGCTCAGGCCGAGGCTGGTTCTGACTCGCTGGTTCCGACACTCCGTGCGTCTCCGTGCGCCAGGTGATCAACGTGGACGGGACCAAGCGGCGGATGCTCCTGGAGGACAAGCTCCCGCACATTTTCGGGTTCACGCTGCTGGGGGACTTCATCTACTGGACCGACTGGCAGCGCCGGAGCATCGAGCGGGTGCACAAGGTCAAGGCCAGCCGGGACGTCATCATCGACCAGCTGCCCGACCTGATGGGGCTCAAGGCCGTGAACGTGGCCAAGGTCGTCGGTGAGTGTGGCCCGCCTCCGGCCGTGGGTCCGCCGTGCCAGCTGGTGTGCGGGGGAGGCGACGGGGCCGTGGCTGCCCTTGGGTCCAGGGGCGGCCCGTTTTGGGGGGCAGGAGCGTCCGGCGGGGGAGCCCCATTGTGGTCTGGGCAAGGGCAAGGCGTGGTGAGTGTGTGTGGTCAGGGATGGGTGGGCATGGGGCGGCGTCCTGACCGGGGACAGGGTCGAGGCAGTGGATGTGGACTGGCGCTGCTGGCGGGAGCTGTTACAAGAATGGCCAACACTTATTGAGCGCCTGCTGTGTGCCTTGGTGCCCAAAGCCAGCCACCCTAGATGCTAATTATGATATTGCCCATTCACGTGGGGGAGGCGGAGATAAAGCCACGCAGACTCACGGTGGCCGAGCTGGGACTCACGCCTGGTCTGCCTCCACCTCATCGAGGCCAAGATTTGCAAGAAGCTCCCTTCATGCAGTTTTGTCTCTTTAGCAAAAGGATTCCAAGAGCAGGTCCATCAGCTACACCTGACAGAGTAGCGTCGGGGCGGGCTGGGCCAGGGTGGGGGGCTGCGGGCTCCATGGGGCAGGGCTCTGCTCCCAGCTGAGGCCCCGCGGCCGGCCCAGCGCCTGCACATGGCGCTCAGCAGACCTTTGCCCCGGTACTCACAGCCGGGCGGGTGAGACTCCCCTTGGCTCCCAGGCTGGGGCGTTAGAGGAAAGCCCGGCTTTAAAATGCAGGGGGCCGTTGGAGCTTGGAATTGGAGGAGCAGGTGGGGAGCAGGGTTTGCTGGAGGAAGGGACGGCTGAGCAAAGGCCTGGAGGGGGCGCCGAGGGGCCCGACCTGGGAGCCGCCACTGTTTCTGCATCTCGGGGCCTTGAGCCCCGGCCTGCGCTCCTGAGACGGAAACGGTGGGTCGCACCCCCCCTTTTACAGCCGCCGAGTGAGACGCTCATCCCCCAGGGTGGGCGGCGCGGCCCCTGCGAGTGACGGCTTAAAAAACAAAACCCCGGAGAGGATTAAAAAACACACACATATCCACGGGGTGTGATGGAAAGCTGAGAAATCAGGCTCATCCCTCTTTCTCTCTTTCGGTCTCATCTTGGGATTTTCTGGGAGAGCCGGGGGGGCGGGGGGGGGGAAGCGTTCTTTTTTTAGCGGAAACACTTGACATTAGTCAGAGCCGATCCTCACAGCGCCCCCCGCAGGTCGGTGTGGCTCACCGGCTGGCGGAAATACGGGGACGTGCTGAGGACCCTCTGCGTGAGGAGAAGGGTTGTGTCTGGCCGCCCTGGGCATGTCTGGGTTCTTGAGGTCGCCGAGAGCCGGTGAAAGGGAGGAAGCCTGTGAGTGGGGCCTCGGGCTCCGGCCCGGGCGGCAGGCCCCAGTCCGCCCAGGGAGGGACACTGGCTTGTCATGGCCTCGCGTCGTCCCTGCATCCCCCCGGGGTCGGAGCTCGGGCCGGGAGACTAGACCTCCTGGTTCTTGTTCTCGCCGAGCGGCTTCCTAATCGTCACCTTCACTGTCCTCCCCACACCCTGTTTCCTCCACGGAAAACAGGGATGGGACTAGCGCAGCCGTGGGCAAACTACGGCCCTCGGGCCGGATCCGGCCCGTTCGGCTGTTCTATCCGGCCCTCGGAGCCAAAAGAGCGGAGGGTTCTCTTGCTCTCCCCTCCGCTCCTTCACCAGCAGCCCAAGATGAGAGTGCCAGCATGGTCAGGTTGCTTTTGTTCCGGCCCTCCGGTCCAGTGTAAGAACCCATGGTGGCCCTCGAGTCAAAAAGTCTGCCCACACCTGGGCTAGCGTCTACCTCCCAGATCGCTGTGTGGTCCGAGCCAGTCAGCCCCCAGGGACCCGCTGGGGCCCTCGTCACTGCCTCTCCAGTGCCCGGGGCGGCCTGGGCTCCCCTTCTCTCCACCCCGGGTCCCCTTGGTGGCTGCCGGGAACGAAGCCACACGTGACCGTGGATCGAGGCCTGCTCCCTGCCGGGCTGCTGATGGGTAGGGCCCGCGTGCTGCCTTCCAGGGACCAACCCGTGCGCGGACCAGAACGGGGGCTGCAGCCACCTGTGCTTCTTCACGCCGCGGGCCACCACGTGCGGCTGCCCCATCGGCCTGGAGCTGCTGAGCGACATGAAGACCTGCATCGTCCCCGAGGCCTTCCTGGTCTTCACCAGTCGCGCCACCATCCACCGGATCTCCCTGGAGACCAACAACAACGGCGTGGCCATCCCGCTCACGGGCGTCAAGGAGGCCTCCGCGCTGGACTTCGACGTGTCCAACAACCACATCTACTGGACCGACGTCAGCCTGAAGGTACGGCCCTGCCTGCAGGGGGCTGCCTCGGGGGCTTTTATTTTATTTTATTTTTTATTTTTAATATATTTTATTGATTTTTCACAGAGAGGAAGGTAGAGGGATAGAAAGCTAGAAACATCAATGAGAGAGCAATATTGATCAGCTGCCTCCCGCACACCCCCCACTGGGGATGTGCCTGTAACAAAGGTACATGCCCTTGTCCGGAATCGAACCTGGGACCCTTGAGTCTGCAGGCCGACGCTCTATTCATTGAGCCAAACCGGTTTTGGCGAGGCTTTTAATTACAAACAAAAGCAAAATTGACTTTAGAGAGAGGAAGGGAGAAGTCGAGAGAGAGAGAGAGAGAGAGAGAGAGAGAGAGAGAGAGGTGGGGGGTGGGGAGAAGAAATGTCAAGGATGAGAGTACCATTGATCGGCTGCTGCCTCCTGCACGCCCCCTACTGGAGATGGAGCCCATGCCCCAGGCACGTGCCTTGAACAGTGACCTCCTGGTTCATAGGCTGGTGCTCAACCACTGAGCCACGCCGGTTGGGCAATTTTTAAAAACATCTATAGCTCGACTCAAGCCAGTAAGACATCAGTGAGCCTGTTTTAATAAACGAACGTGGGTGGTTACAGTGAGCAGGTCCAGGACCCCCCCCCCCCCCCCAGAGGAGCTGTTCTAGAGCGACTGGGCAGCCGAGAGCCGTGGGGGACACTGCCCCAGGCCTCCCCGCCCCTCCTCATTCCCGGTGTGCACCTGCTTAGCAGGCTCTTCGCCTGGTGCCAGGGCTGGGGGCCGCCTCCTTTTGTAAATAAAAGTTTTATGTGAACGTGGCGACGCCCGTTTGTTTATGGAATGCCCACGCCTGCCTTTGTGCCCCGGGGTCGACCTGTGGCAGATCCGTGCGCCCCATGGAGCCTAGAACGTTCAGTGCCCCCCAACAGGACCAGTTTGCCGACCCCTGTTCCCAAGGGTGGTGTTCACAGCCAGAGCTGTTCAGCCCTCTGTCTTTGGTTCTACCGTGTATGTGATGCTTCTGGGAAGACTTTCCTGGTTGTAAGAGTCACCAGGGTTCGTTGTAGGAAGAGGGAACGACACAGAAAAGTATGAAGGAGACAATACGAGCCGCCCATCCCCCAACGTAACCGCCCCTCACGCTCCCGTGTGTCTCCTTGGAGGGTTTCCTCCCTCTGTGACTGCCTTTCTCCCCGTCACAGTCACAGGCCGCACAGAGTTCTGTTTCCTGGTCTTCCCACTTCACATCTTAGTGGTTTTGTTAGCCTTTTACGAACCCTTTAACACTATAAAAGGGTCCACCGCACAACCGTGCCCTGCAGCACGTGGCCACTCCTTTATTTCACGGGTTTTGTGGTCACTTCCGCTTCTCCCAGCCCTCAGCAGCCACGGTGGCGAAGGTCTCGTGCAAAGCCCCTACGGTATTTCCGCTAGCTCCCCATCTTTTGTGTTTTTGTCCATTCCTTAGGGTACAGTTTCAGGAGGATTACTGAGTGGAAGGACACGGCTGTTTTTAAGGTTCATGATACATATATACGTAGAGATAGGTATAATGTGTAATTTACTTAAAATTTACTTTGTTTTATGAGTACTTAAAATGTATAGTTATAAAACATATCTCTCTATATAAAAGCCAAGTGACTAGAACAGCCGTGGGCAAACTACGGCCCGCGGGCCAGATCCGGCCCATTTGGCTGTTCTATCTGGCCCACGGAGCTGAAAGAGCGGCCGGTTCTCTTGCTCTCCCCTCCGCTCCTTCACCAGCAGCCCAAGATGAGAGTGCCAGCACCGTCAGGTTGCTTTTGTTCCGGCCCTCCGGTCCGGTGTAAGAACCCATGGTGGCCCTCAAGTCCAAAAGTTTGCCCACCCCTGGACTAGAGCGATGAAACCACCAGGACGACTAGTCTCTATGATGCACACTCTGGCAGCCAAATGGCCCAATCGAGGTCCCAGTCGGCCCCATCCAACCGCCTGGGCTCCCTGTCCCTGCCCGGCCTGGCCCTGATTGGCCTAATGGGGGCGGACTGACTGGACCCCACCTGTGCATGAGTTCGTGCACCGGGCCTCTAATATTCCATATAAGAAGAGCTAACTATTTTTTCTAAAATGTTTGTAGCTGACCAGTTTATTTGGAGACCCTCACGTATTGGTGATCTGGTCACCGAAGTGGGGAGCAGCTGCTCCAGGTGGCCGAGCAGCTCATAGTTATATGTCTGCCCGGACGCTGGTTCCTAACCGTGGCCTCTGCCCCGCCCCTCCTCCTCAGACCATCAGCCGCGCCTTCCTGAACGGGAGCTCGGTGGAGCACGTGATCGAGTTCGGCCTCGACTACCCGGAGGGCATGGCCGTCGACTGGATGGGCAAGAACCTCTACTGGGCGGACACCGGGACCAACAGGATCGAAGTGGCTCGGCTGGACGGGCAGTTCCGGCAGGTCCTCGTGTGGAGGGACTTGGACAACCCGCGGTCGCTGGCCCTGGACCCCACCAAGGGGTGAGGACCGTCCCTGGGGGGCACGTGTGCCCCTGTCCCCTCCCACCTCTGTCAGCGGCACGGGGACGAGCCGAGGCCGGGGCGCGGCTGCCCGGCCGGCTCTCTGGGATCGGAGCGGCACTGGGTGGAGGCGGCCGGGGCTGGCTGCCCCTTCGGAGGTCACGTGGCTTGTTTCACGGGGAAACTGAGGCCCAGAGCCGAGGGAGGAGCGGCAGCCACTGTCCGAGGCACTGCACGGGGCGCTTTCCTGTGGGTTGTCTCACTGCAGCGTCCAGGAGACCTGGGGGGTGGGGTGAGGGTGTGAAGAGGTGGTTTCTGATTTTACGGAGGTGGAAACTGAGGCTCAGAGAAGCCGAGTGCCTTACCCACGGCCCCGAGGGATGGCGGGTGGCGAGGGCCCGGGGTTCTGGCCTCCTCCCTGCTTCCTGGAGGGATGTTGCGGACGTGGCTTCCTCCGGGCCGGGAGGACCACGCTCAGGAGACGGCGGCGGCCGCGTTCCCCGCCTGGCCCGAGGTGTGGGCGCACTGAGACCGGCCTGCCTTTCTCCACGCCCCCAGCTACATCTACTGGACCGAGTGGGGCGGCAAGCCCAGGATCGTGCGGGCCTTCATGGATGGGACCAACTGCATGACGCTGGTGGACAAGGTGGGCCGGGCCAACGACCTCACCATCGACTACGCCGACCAGCGTCTCTACTGGACTGACCTGGACACCAACATGATCGAGTCGTCCAACATGCTGGGTGAGGCCTGGGGGCCCGCGGGGACGGGTGTCACCTCCCAGCCCCCCTGCACCGTGCCCTCTGGCCTTCGAGTCCCCGGGTCCCCCAAGAGGTGTGGGCACACCCCGAGTGCTCAGCCAGCATCCCCTCTCTTTTTATTTTTATTTTTTAAATATGTATTTTTATTGATTTTTTTTTTTTTTTTTTTACAGAGAGGAAGGGAGAAGGATAGAGAGTTAGAAACATCGATGAGAGAGAAGCATCGATCAGCTGCCTCCTGGACACCCCCCACTGGGGATGTGCCTGCAACCAAGGAACATGCCCTTGACCGGAATCGAACCTGGGTCCCTTGAGTCCACAGGCTGACGCTCTATCCACTGAGGCACACCGGTTAGAGCAGCATCTCCTCTCTCGAGGGCTGTCCCTTTCCGCACTGTGCCCTGGGCGTGTCGACAGAAGCCTGTGACCACGGTTTCTGGCTCCGGCTGATCCCTGGGCCAGCGCCCTGATCTGACACAGCACCACGTGGCATCGGCTTTCACCGACGGGGAAACGGGCCCAGGGAGGTCACGGGGCCTGGCTCAGGTCGCAGAGTGCCGCTTAGATGCCAGGGCCACGCACTCAGACTTCACCCTGAGCACCTACTACGTGCTGGGTCTTGTTCTGGGACCACTCACAAGCCACACCCAACACCCTGGGATTAGGTTAAAAAAAAACACACCAAACACATCGTTCCCAGTCACCCCGCCGTAGGGCCAGGGTCTGAACCCAGAACACGTGGCTCTGGGCTCTGTCCCCGTGGAGGGGCGTGGTCCCGTCAGCTCTGGGGGGTCACGGGGCTGCGCTGTGCAGCCGGAAGAATCTGGCTTCCTCCCTCCTCTCTGCTGCTGTCCCCGGGTGGGCGTGGCTGCGCCCTGGTTACAGATGGGGGGACTGAGGCCTGGGAGGGCGCTCCTCCATTCTGCTGTTGGTGAGCGTCTGGCTTGTTTCCGGCCCGTGGCTCTCGCAGCCCGTGGCTGCCACCCACGCGCTTGTCCACGGGGTGCAGGCGCACGCGCCCTGTGCCGTGGGCGGGCTGCGCCGCCGCTGACACCCCGCCCGTGCGCCCCACGCAGGTCAGGAGCGCGTCGTGATCGCTGACGACCTCCCGCACCCCTTCGGCCTGACCCAGTACAGCGATTACATCTACTGGACGGACTGGAACCTGCACAGCATCGAGCGGGCCGACAAGACCAGCGGCCGGAACCGCACCCTCATCCAGGGCCACCTGGACTTCGTCATGGACATCCTGGTGTTCCACTCGTCCCGCCAGGACGGCCTCAACGACTGCGTGCACGGCAACGGGCAGTGCGGGCAGCTGTGCCTGGCCGTCCCCGGCGGCCACCGCTGCAGCTGCGCCTCCCACTACACCCTGGACCCCAGCACCCGCAACTGCAGCCGTGAGTGCTGGCTTCCTCCCTCCCACCCCCCCATGGCGCCCCATGGCACCCCGTGGCCGGCCAGGCTGGCTCTGGGGCGGGGAGGGGAAGGGGTCTTAGAGCACAAGCTGCACAGCGTTTCCTGGCGGCCTGGGCGGGGGGGGGGGGGGGGGGGGAGGGGGGATGCAGGGATGCAGTTGCTGGGCCGAGCCCCGAGCTGGCACATCCCCGGGAAATCGAGGTCCCTGGGAGAGAGCACGCCCTCGGGGAGGCAGGCCCTGCTCTGAGTCCTCCCTGTACAGGCTCTTGTTGAACCCTCAGGCCTGCAGGGTGGGAAGTGCCACTGTCCTCGTCTCGCTCACGGGCAGGGGCCCCTGTGCAGAGATGCGTAGTAACCTGTGCAGACCACGCAGCCGGCGTGGTCTGAGCCCGGTTGGAATGCGGGCAGGTTGGCCCCAGAGTCCCTGCACTTGACCCCCTTGCCACGTGGCCTCACGTCCACACGTGGACTCCTCACTCGGACGCTCGGAATTATGCAGGCCTTTTTATTTTATGTTATATTTTTTTAAAATATATTTTATTGATTTTTTACAGAGAGGAAAAGAGAGGGATAGAGAGTTAGAAACATCGATGAGAGAGAAGCATCGATCAGCTGCCTCTTGCACACCCCCTACTGGGGATGCGCTCGAAACCAAGGTACATGCCTTTGACCGGAATTGAACCCAGGACCTTTCAGTCCTCAGGCCGACGCTCTATCCATTGAGCCAAACTGGTTTTGGCCCACCTTGAGTCTTGATCGCTTAAAGATGAATTGATATCTATTTTTAAAATGATGTACATGCGTAAAAACGGAAACTGAGACATGTAACACGGAGGTTAAAGCCCCAGGAAGCAGGTTTCTGTCCTTCTGGCCTGGCCCCGGGTCCCCTGGGGGCTCCACACGCAGGTCCGTTCTCTGTAACAGTGATCAGCTGCCCTCCCTGCGGCTCCCGGATGCTGACCTGCACCCCCCCCCCCTCTGTTTGCCTCACCCCAGCGCCCAGCACCTTCCTGCTGTTCAGCCAGAAGAACGCCATCAGCCGGATGATCCCGGACGACCAGCACAGCCCGGACCTCATCCTGCCGCTGCACGGGCTGAGGAACGTCAAGGCCATCGACTACGACCCGCTGGACAAGTTCATCTACTGGGTGGACGGGCGCCAGAACATCAAGCGAGCCCGGGATGATGGCACCCAGGCAAGTGTCTCTGCCGGAGGCAGGAGGGCACGGCCGTGAAGCCCTCACCCTGGGAATCTTCTCTCAGCAGTGGGGGTGCCCGCCAGGCGCAGCGTCGGGCACACCATTATGTGAGCTCCGATCTGCCAGGAGTGGGTATGAGACCCTGGGACTGGTGATGGGTAGGAACTGGATCTTGCAGTTTTTGAAATCCCGGGGGGAGGGAGTGTCCACCCCCCGTGGGATATTTCTTCTCGCCGCAGTGGTTTTGTGCAGCGTGGCTGGTGTGGCCTACCCTGGTGTTGTTCTTATTTCGTAGGACGCGTGTCGTCAGTTCTGCCATAGCTCGGTCTGTGCGTCCTGAAAATCACCACACGTGGCACAGATCACCCAGCACACACCTCAGGGCCACGGGGAAAGGCGGCTGGGGCACATTACCCAAAGCTCCGCCACCGACACGCTGAAAAAGACCGGGCTCCACACGGGAGTGCCGTGCAGGCTTACATGGCTCAGGGCAGAGTGCCGCACGGAGGCC
Organism: Vespertilio murinus; assembly: GCA_963924515.1. NCBI lineage: Eukaryota > Metazoa > Chordata > Mammalia > Chiroptera > Vespertilionidae > Vespertilio > Vespertilio murinus. Next base: position 165,744,909 of record OZ004709.1, on the reverse strand, counting down.
TGATGTTGGCCAGGACTGGGACGTGGGAGGGTGGCGGCCCGGGGCTTTTTGTGAGTCGGTGGAGTGAGTGTGGATGTGGGGCTCACAGGGAGACAGAGGGGGCGTGTTGTCCTCCTTGGCCCCGGGCTGGGTGAATCCGTTGCCGCCGGGTGCTTCTCACGGGCGAGAGTGCCCCAGAGAGCAAATGTGAGACCCACGTTCTGCTCAAATGGCCCCCAGGGCGTCCTTGCGTGGGAACACATTGGCGTTTCCCAAATGGCACGACCTGGCGGGACTGGGTGGGAGGTAGGTGACCCGGTCCAGAAAGGACACGCTCACGGCAGCCCCGGGCCTCACCCCGTGTCTCCGTGGGGCAGGGAGCTGGGACCACACGCGTGTGTTCGGCTCGTCCTGCCAGTTTCCGGAGACCCTTTTGCAAAAGCCGCAGAACTGAGCGGCCCCCTCTCGGTCCCGTGGTCTGTGCGGGGCCTGTGTCGCCGCGGGCAGCTCTGAGACCGTGGTGGCGGTGGTGGCAGGCCTGCTCGTCCGTGGGGATTTCCGGATGGTTTCGTGTCTGTAAAGGAGGCTTTGCTGTCCCCTCCCCGGAACTGGAGGCTGTTGCTCTCAGGGTGGGTTAGACATAAGTTCCAACAAAACACTTCTCCCAGCCGGGAGGGAGGCGAAGTAAGCCGGGCACCTTTGAGGTTTGTGCAAGTCTCTGGCGCCGAGCCTGGTGGGAACGGGTTTCTTTCATCCTGCTCAGAGCGGGTGCCGCATCCCTGGGCGAAGTCCTTTTCCCGATGGGGAGGTGTTAATGGACCGGCTGTGGCTCTCTTCCACCCCCCCCCCCCCCAGCTGTTACAAGGTGCAAATTGCCTGAGGGTTGCGTGGAGGCATTCCTTTAGAAATCTGGCACACGCACGCACGCTGGCATGGAAAGACTTTGAAGAACAAGCCCTTTTAGGAGCAGCTTCTGGGTTCTCACTGAATTTGGAGACATGGTTCCTTCTTTGTCTCTTGCTGAGCCTCCCCGCTCTGGTTGGCTCTGGCTTTGAGTCTGTTTTGTTTGTCTCTTTGTTCATCTTCACCCAAGGATATTCTTTCCATTGACTTTTAGAGGGAGTGGAAGGGGGGGTGGGTGGGGGTGAAAGGGGGGAAGAGGGAGAGAAACATTGATGTGAGAGAAACACATTAATTGGTTTCCTTCCACATGCATCCCAAGTGGGATTGAACCTGCAACCCAGGTCCATGTCCTTGACTGTGAATCGAACCTACAGTCCTTCGGTGTGCAGGCAGATGCTCTTCTAACCACTTAGCCACTAGCTACGGCTGGCTTTGATTCTTCTTTAAAATATATATATATATATTGTTGATTTTTTTACAGAGAGGAAGGGAGAGGGATAGAGAGTTAGAAACATCGATGAAAGAGAAGCATCCATCAGCTGCCTCTTGCACACCTCCTACTGGGGACGTGCCCGCAACCAAGGTACACGCCCTTGACTGGAATTGAACCTGGGACCTTTCAGTCCCCAAGCCGATGCTCTATCCACTGAGCCAAACTGATCAGGGATTTAATTCTTTCTTAGGGCACCCCACAAACCCCCTACAGATGATGTTTAAATTATTATCTACTTGGCTACGTTTTCTTACCGATTCGTTTAAACATTTTTTTTTTTTTTGCTGTGGTAAGTCATAACAGAACCATTTTAATAGTTTTTAAGTGTAAGGTTCGGTGACACTAAGTACATTCACATGGCCATCGTCACCTCGAGAACTGTCCCTGTTCTCCACCTGAAACGCTGCCCCCAAGACACGCTGAATTCCCCATCCCCTCCCGCCAGCCCCTGGCACTGACCGTCCTACTTTCTGTCTGTGAGTTTGTCCTAAGCATGTCATGTAAGTGGCATCATACACTTAGGAAAGCGTGTGTCTTTTTGTGTCTGGCTTACTTCACTGAGCATGGCTCAAGGTTTATCTGCGCTGTAGTGTGTGTTAGAATTTCCCTCCTCTTTAAGGCTTTGTAATATTCCATTGTGGGAGGGGCCATGTTTTGTTTCTCCACCATCTGTCAGCGGACCCTGCTCACTCCCACCTTTGGGTGAACAGTGGGGCCTGAACATTATGAGGTGGCGTGTGTACTGGTGAGGAGGGGGTGTTACCTGGTGTTGAATGAGATTCTACTTAGACCCTGGACTCACGTCCTCTTGTCTGCATTTAACATAAGTAACAATACTTTGGCTAATGATGCATTAACCAAAGTATTGTTACTTATGTTAAAACTAGAGGCCTGGTGCATGGATTTGTGCACATGGAAAGGGAATTAATTACAAGAAATATTTTAGAGGCCAGGGAGATTGGCCGGCCAGGGAGGGATCGCAGGAGATTGGCTCCAGGGCATGTCCTGCCCATCTGGCCCAGTCCTGATCTGTCGGTGGACCCCAGTAGCACGCTAACCTACCGGTCGGAACATCTGCCCCCTGGTGGTCAGTGCACATCATAGCGACTGGTTGAAAGGTCGAACGGTCAGACACTTAGCATATTAGGCTTTTGTTATATAGGAGTGAGGTTCAGGTTTTGTAAAACTGGCCAGCCATTAAAATCTGTCTCCTGGGGAGGGATGCGGCAGCCAATTGTTTCCACGCCGTGTGGTTCTCAGCTGGCTTTCCTGATGACTGGTGTCCCAGGGCTGGTTTAGGCTCCCACACCACGCTCATCTGGCCCCCACCGGGCCCTGCACCCTCACTAAACCTTGAACCCCTGGCCTCTCTCTTAGAGGAGAGGGCTGTGCGAGGTTCTCCGTTCTCTGCACTTGGCTCTGGCACCCTCAGCTTAAAAAACAGCAGGAGGTGATGGTCTTAACCCAAAAGCCCGGGTCTGAGAAAACAAGAGAGCAGAGCGATGTCACGGAAGGGGCCTGGGACCCTGGATTCAGCCGCCAGGCGGCCCTTCGGTGTGCGCAGGAACAGGACCGGGAGAGGACAGCTCGGGTCGGGGTGGCTGCGTTCGAGCTGGTGGGCCTGAGATCCGGTGCACCGGCGAGAGCTCTGTCCCAGGCTGCTGTAGGCGTCGGTTTCACTCTCCGGTGCACGTGGGGGTCGCAGCTGATTGGAGAGGGTAGGAGCCGATTGGGGAGGGTAAGAGCCGATTGGGGAGGGTAAGAGCCGATTGGAGAGGGTGAGAGCCGATTGGAGAGGGTGAGAGCCGATTGGAGAGGGTGAGAGCCGATTGGAGAGGGTGAGAGCCGATTGGAGAGGGTGAGAGCCGATTGGAGAGGGTAGGAGCCGATTGGAGAGGGTGAGAGCCGATTGGAGAGGGTGAGAGCCGATTGGAGAGGGTGAGAGCCGATTGGAGAGGGTGGGAGCCGATTGGAGAGGGTGGGAGCCGATTGGAGAGGGTGGGAGCCGATTGGAGAGGGTGGGAGCCGATTGGAGAGGGTGGGAGCCGATTGGAGAGGGTGAGAGCCGATTGGAGAGGGTGGGAGCCGATTGGAGAGGGTGGGAGCCGATTGGAGAGGGTGAGAGCCGATTGGAGAGGGTGGGAGCCGATTGGAGAGGGTCGGAGCCGATTGGAGAGGGTCGGAGCCGATTGGAGAGGGTCGGAGCCGATTGGAGAGGGTAGGAGCCGATTGGAGAGGGTCGGAGCCGATTGGAGAGGGTGAGAGCCGATTGGAGAGGGTCGGAGCCGATTGGAGAGGGTGGGAGCCGATTGGAGAGGGTGGGAGCCGATTGGAGAGGGTCGGAGCCGATTGGAGAGGGTCGGAGCCGATTGGGGAGGGTAAGAGCCGATTGGAGAGGGTAGGAGCCGATTGGGGAGGGTTGGAGCCGATTGGGGAGGGTGAGAGCCGATTGGAGAGGGTCGGAGCCGATTGGAGAGGGTAGGAGCCGATTGGAGAGGGTCGGAGCCGATTGGAGAGGGTCGGAGCCGATTGGAGAGGGTGGGAGCCGATTGGAGAGGGTCGGAGCCGATTGGAGAGGGTGAGAGCCGATTGGAGAGGGTAGGAGCCGATTGGAGAGGGTAGGAGCCGATTGGAGAGGGTCGGAGCCGATTGGAGAGGGTCGGAGCCGATTGGGGAGGGTGAGAGCCGATTGGAGAGGGTAGGAGCCGATTGGGGAGGGTAGGAGCCGATTGGGGAGGGTGAGAGCCGATTGGAGAGGGTAGGAGCCGATTGGAGAGGGTCGGAGCCGATTGGAGAGGGTGGGAGCCGATTGGAGAGGGTCGGAGCCGATTGGAGAGGGTAGGAGCCGATTGGAGAGGGTGAGAGCCGATTGGAGAGGGTCGGAGCCGATTGGAGAGGGTCAGAGCTGAACTCAGACACCGAGGCCTCGGCGCTTGGGCCCTGCCTTTAGCCGGCGTTCCTTTCTCGCCGTTCACAGCCCTTCATCCTGACCTCTCCGAGCCCCAACCAGAACCCGGACAGGCAGCCCCACGACCTCAGCATCGACGTCTATAGCCGGACGCTGTTCTGGACGTGCGAGGCCACCAACACCATCAACGCCCACCGGCTGAGCGGGGACGCCATGGGCGTGGTGCTCCGCGGGGACCGGGACAAGCCGAGGGCCATCGCCGTCAACGCCGAGCGCGGGTGCGAGGCCGGGGGGACCGCGGGGGGCTGCGCGGGGTTTTCCACCCCCACGTTCTGGTGGGCCAGGACCCCGGAGTGGACGTGGGAATGCTGGCTCCATCCTGGCCTCCGCAGGGACGCGGGCCCCCTCGGGTGGCCTTCCCAGGAGGCGCGTGTGGGGAGGCACAGGATTTGCTGAAGGACGTGAGCTCTCACTCACAGGCTTTGTACCCTGCCCCCTCAAGCTCGAACCCCGTACGAAAGTCCCTCCCACAGCCTCGCCGGTGGCGTTGGGGTGCTCCCTCACCTGTGTCCACCCCAGGGAGCTCACTGCCTCCCAAGCCGGCCGTTCCCAGCCCAGCGTCCCCTCCTGAGGGCTGTTGGCCCTCCACGAAGGCCCCTGATGCCCCCCCCGCCCCCCCCCCGTGGGCCCGTGGGTTCCCTGACGGGGGGAGGCACCTGGGACACGCTAATAGACTTCGAGGGTCCCCACGGGAGCAGCCGGGGTGGGGGGACCTCGCCCACGTGACAGGAAGCTGCATCCTGACTGAGGCGATGCCGCCTGTCTGCCCCCCTTCCCCCCCCCCCCCCGCAGGTACCTGTACTTCACCAACATGCAGGACCGCACGGCCAAGATCGAGCGCGCGGCCCTGGACGGCACGGAGCGCGAGGTCCTCTTCACCACGGGCCTCATCCGCCCTGTGGCCCTCGTGGTGGACAACACGCTGGGCAAGCTCTTCTGGGTGGACGGGGACCTGAAGCGCATCGAGAGCTGCGACCTCTCCGGTACGCGCCCTGGGCGGGCGGGCGGCCTCGGATCCTGACCGTCCCTGCCACGCCCGCCTCCCGGGTCAGCGGTGACTGGCGTGGCGTGGCATGGCGTGGCGGTCAGGCCCACGGTGAGCTGGCCTGGTGCTGGGGCTTCGTGGCGCGTTCCACCAAGAGTCTCACGATCCCTGGGGGCAGAGACCGGGGATGGGGCTCCGAGAGGGCGAGCAGGTTGCCCCGGCTCCCGCAGCGCGGGGTGGGGCCGGAGTCCGACCCCGGCCTCTGCCCAGTGCCCACGTCACAGGGGGGCCGCCTCAGGCCAGGAGCGGGGGCCGCCCAGGGCTGGGCTCGGATCTGCCCCAGCTCCTGCCCCGGCTCCCGCCCTGGGGTGCAATCCCGCAGGCTCCCCGGCGGCCCGCCCCCATCCCCCCGAGCCGGGCGTGGGGCGTGCTGTCGAGGTCAGCCGCCGCTCAGGGGTGCTTGTCCCATGTGCAGGGGCCAACCGCCTGACCCTGGAGGACGCCAACATCGTGCAGCCCGTGGGCCTGACCGTGCTGGGCCGGCACCTCTACTGGATTGACCGCCAGCAGCAGATGATCGAGCGCGTGGAGAAGACCACGGGCGACAAGAGGACGCGGGTCCAGGGCCGTGTGGCCCACCTGACCGGCATCCACGCGGTGGAGGACATCAGCCCGGAGGAGTTCTGTATGTGCGGGGAGGGCGGCGGTGTGTGTGTGGGGGGTACCCGGGGAAGGGTGGGCGGGGGCTCACAGCACAGGGACCCCACACCGGCCCCCCTGGGGGGAGAGGAGGCTGGGCCGCTGTGCGGGGTGGAGGTGCTGAGGCCCTGTTCTCTCGTGTGGCTCCCGGAGGCTCCCTCTGGCCCTCGGGCCGGCTCCCGGCCTCAAGGACAGACCCGAATCTCCTACTTCCTCCAGCGGGAGAGTCCGCTCTGCTTTGCAAGGGCCGTGGTTAGATTCGGCCCAGATTTTAGTCTCCCTCGCGATTGGCTCAGGTCAGCTGACCAGTAGCCTTGATTCCATCTGCAAAGCCACGGGCACGCTAGCTCATCGCATCCCCTGTGTTGGGGGTTCGGGTGGGACATGGGGGAGCGTGTGGGATTCTGCTGGCCACAGCCTGCTGTCTACCCCAGGACCTCCGGTTCCTCTATCCCAGGCCTGGGCAAACTGCGGCCCGCGGGCCGGATGCAGCCCGTTCGGCTGTTCTATCCGGCCCGCGGAGCCGAAAGAGCGGAGGGTTCTCTTGCTCTCCCCTCCGCTCCTTCACCAGCAGCCCAAGAGGAGAGTGCCAGCACGGTCAGGTTGCTTTTGTTCGGGCCCTCCGGTCCAGTGTAAGAACCCATTGTGGCCCTGGAGTCAAAAAGTTTGCCCACCCCTGCAGTCTATCCCCTCCCGTAGGACAGGGTAGGGTGCGCGTGTGTAGGTGTCTACCCGTGTCTCTGTCTTCTCGCTCTCCATTCAGTCCATACACCTGGGCCGGCAGCGGGCCGAGCAGGGCTCCCACTTTCTCTGTTCCATGATGCCCAGGGTCTGGCCGCCTTGAAGGCGCTCGACTTCAGGTGTCCCTCCTGAGCCGCTCCCCGTGGACCCTCCCTGCCCTGCGGTGTCTGTCCTGTGCTCGCCGCGTCATTACCTGGCCCGTATGTCGCTGTCGTGCTTCTGTGCGTCTAAGGAAAGCAGGGCTCGGGAGGGGTGTTACCGCCCCGGTCAGTTGGCCAACGTACACGATGGGGCTTGGATCTGAGGCCAGAGCTCCTGATTCAGCTCCTGGGCCTGTCTGTTGCTCACCTCAAGGTTGGCAGCCCCGTCCACTAGCGTTAAGTGTGCAGTACAAAGCCTGGGTCGGAGTGAGGTCTTGACTCCCTGCTCGGAGCCTCAGACCCGGGGTGTGACCTCTGACGCAGTGACTCTGACACTTGTGTGTTGGCTGCGGGGGTTGCCATTTCTCCTCACCTGAGGGAGGTCAGCCGCACCCCCTCCCCAGGCTTCTTCCTCCGGGTCACGTGTGGATGCATTTTTAGTTGAATTGAAATGTGCTCGCTCCCCAGAGGGTCAGCACCTGCTACCTTAGCTCTCCTATGTATTTGAATCCTGCAGTCCCTGCAATAAATCACCACAAGCCGGGTGACTTGATGCCTCAGGCAGGCGACCTCCCATCGTCCTGGAGGCCAGAAGTTGGGGATCAGGGTCTCTGTGGGGTCAGCTCCCTCTCCAGGCCCAGGGATGGTTCTCTGCCCCTTCTGGTTCCTGGTGGCCGCATTGCCCCAGTCTCTGTCTCTGCCACCACACGGCCTTCTCCCCGGCGTCTGACCCTTCCTCCCTCTGTCGTCTCTCATGAGGACACTTACTGATAGAGCAGGGGTGGGCAAACTTTTTGACTCGAGGGCCACAATGGGTTCTTAAACTGGACCGGAGGGCCGGAACAAAAGCAACCTGACCATGCTGGCACTCTCATCTTGGGCTGCTGGTGAAGGAGCGGAGGGGAGAGCAAGAGAACTCTCTGGCTCCACGGGACGGATAGAACAGCTGACAGCCCGGGGGCTGTAGTTTGTCCACGGCTGTGCTAGACTCAGGTCTACCGAGATAATTCAGAATAACCTCAACTCCAGACTCTTAACTGGATTATATTTGCAAAGATTGTTTTTCCAAATAAGGTCCCACTCACAGGCTCCGGGTGTTGGGAGGTGGACATACCTTTTTGGGGGCCACCGCTCAGCCCACTGCACCATGGGAGACAGACAGGTGGGCGGAGTAGCGTGGCAGCCGTAGGCACCAGGGGAGCCAGGGAAGACGCTCTGGGCTGTGGTGTTGGGTAAGTTTGATAACTGTTTTTGGCCTGCGTTTCCTCACCTGCCAAATGCAATGTCACTAGTTGCAGACTCCGGAAGCAACCTAAACTCCTGGGCATCAAGTGGGAGGACCCGTAGGAACCGGCCAGCGAGAGTGCCAGTTCTTCTGAGCTCTCGCCTGGCCTCCATCCCCTCCACCCACTGGACCTGGGGCGGGAGGCAGAACTTGACCTCCTCCCTTTTTGCCTCTGCAGCGGCCCATCCGTGTGCCCGGGACAACGGCGGCTGCTCCCACATCTGCATTGCCAAGGGTGACGGGACACCACGGTGCTCATGCCCAGTCCACCTCGTGCTCCTGCAGAACCTGCTGACCTGTGGAGGTAGATATGACTCAGTACTTTCTGTTGGCACCTACTTCTCTAACCACTGGTTGCTGCCCTGCATTCTTTTATTAAAAATCACTAGAGGCCCATTGCATGAAGATTCGTGCAATGGGCTTTCCTTCCCCTGGCTGCTGGCACTGGCTCTCCTCCAGCACCTGGGACCCAGGCCTTGGCTCTGGCTGGAGACTTCAGTCTTCTCTGCTCTGGTGGAGTGCTGCTCCTGTAGTTCCCTCTGCCCCCCGCCCTCCCCCTCACAGCAGCCATCCCACCCTGCCCAGCTGCTCTGTGCCTGCATATGCAAATTAACCCACCATATTTGTTGGGTTAGTTTGCATACTCATTCCTGATTGGCTGGTGGGTGTCATGGAGGCATGACCAATTTGCATATTTTTCTTTTATTAGTATAGATAATCTTTGTGGTATTCATTCTCCAAAGCAGACTGTCCCTTTGTCATCCTCTCTTTTTTAACGTATGCATTCAGGGCTATGAGTTTCCCTCTAAGCATTTCTTTGGCTGCAGCCACAAATTTTCATTTTCAGTTAGTTCAAATATGTTTAAATTTCTCCTATGGCTTCTTCTCTGTTCCATGTGTTATTTAGAAGTGTGTGTAATCTCCAACAATTGAGGGTTTTCCAGCTCTCTTTCTGCTATGGATTTCCAGTTTAATCCCACTGCCATCTGAGAGCAGACATTGTATGATTTCTGTCCTTTTAGTTTAGTTCAGGTGGGTTTCATGGTTTAGCATGTGTCTGTGATGGCAAATGTTTCACCTGAGCTTGGGAAGAACGTGTCATCTGTTGATGTTAGGTCTCTTGGATCCCACCTCCTGTGCGTGGTGTGGTCTTTGTTGGTGGTTCAGCATACAGACGTCCACCACTGGCTCCTTCCAGACGCCATTTGCACCCCGGCTCCTGCTGCCCGTGGCATGTTCCGTGTTCCGTGTGGTTGGGCCTGCCCGGGGGACAGCCAGGCCTCTTTTTGAGTTTGCTCAGGTCCCCTCCCCTGCCTCAGGCCCGGCTCAGCGTGGCGAGAACCTGGCGGATACGCGGGAGGCTCACATGTGTTGTTTCTGGGCGAAATGAATGCTTTCCCCTGAGGTGTCAAGGGCGTTGAGGACTGTTGTTAAACATTAAGATGAAGTTCTGGCCAATTTCCTGGCCTCAGTTAGTTTTCTGCGATTTTCCGCACACAGGAGAGGAGGGATGGGGGTGGGAGCCCGGGGCTGAGCGGCTCCTCTCCCTCCTCTCCGCCTGCCTGCGTCCCAGCCCCGTCTCCCTCCACAGTGAAAACACACAGAGGAAGCTCATGTCTCGTAGTTCACACTCATCACCCATCTCCTTCTCCACGGGGGCTGGGGCAGCGCCCAGGACACACCCACAATGGAGCTGATTGCCCTGGGTGGGGCTGTGTGTGACGGTGCTTCTGTCTCCTCTCCCCCCACCCCCTGCGCCCCCAGAGCCTCCCACGTGCTCCCCGGACCAGTTCACCTGTGCCACGGGCGACATCGACTGCATCCCCGCGGCCTGGCGCTGCGACGGCTTCCCCGAGTGCGACGACCAGAGCGACGAGGAGGGCTGCCCCGTGTGCTCGGCCGCCCAGTTCCCCTGCGCGCGGGGCCAGTGCGTGGACCTGAGGCTGCGCTGTGACGGTGAGGCTGACTGTCAGGACCGCTCAGATGAGGCAGACTGTGATGGTGAGGCCCCGCCCCGCGGTCCCTGCCCAGCCCCGCCCGCCAGGGCCCCGCGCCCGCCCGTCCGCCCCCCAGCTGGCCTCTTCCCGGTTTGGGGAGAGTCTTCCCAGACTCCGCTTGGTCCCCCCTCCTTTCTGGAGCCGTGCAATCCCCCGAAGCCACTCGTCCCACCCTCCCCTAGGTCCCTGACCGGCCACAAGGGTGGCGTCTCTGTAAAACCTTTGCCAGGAGAGGAATCGCCAGGCCCTCCTCAGCTTGGGAGGGAAGGACGTTACTTTCTAGCGCAGCCGTGGGCAAACTACAGCCCTCGGGCCAGATCCGGCCCGCTCCGCTGTTCTATCCGGCCCGCGGAGCCGAAAGAGCGGAGGGTTCTCTTGCTTCTTCACCAGCAGCCCAAGAGGAGAGTGCCAGCATGGTCAGGTTGATTTTGTTCCGGCCCTCCGGCCCAGTGTAAGAACCCATGGTGGCCCTCAGGTCAAAAAGTTTGCCCACCCCTGCTCTAGGCCACATGTGGACACCCTCGCCCTCTGCCCCCATCCTGTCCCGCCAGGCAGTTGGACTCGAAGGCGGAGTGGAAGCATCAATCCCGCCTTCCTTCATCCCGTCCACAGTTTTACAGAAACCGAGACACGCCCAGTAGCTGGACGTTCACGGCTCACCCCTGGGTAAACCCCACCCACGAGACGGGGCTGGCCTCCTCTGGCTGCGCGTGGGGTGACACTCCCCCTCCGCCCCCCCAGTGGTTTCTAGCCACCCGTCGAGCCGGGAGTGACCAAGAGATGGGCCTCATCAGCCCAGGCCCACTGCGACCAGCAGGCTCTCCCTTCAGACCTTGGCGGGAAACATCTCTGTTTCCCCCGGGAGTTATCCTTTCACCGAGGCCCTGCTTGGAGGTGCCTGTCCCGTGTTGGACTGCCCTTGAACTCTTTTAAAATATATATATATTTTATTGATTTTTTTACAGAGAGGAAGAGAGAGGGATAGAGAGTTAGAAACATCGATGAGAGAGAATCATCGACCAGTTGCCTCTTGCACACCCCCTACCGGGAATGTTCCCGCAGCCAAGGTACATGCCCTTGACCGGAATCGAACCCGGGACCCTTCAGTCCACAGGCCGACGCTCTCTCCACTGAGCCAAACCGGTTTAGGCTGCCCCTGACCTCTTAAAGGGCCGCTCTCACTGCTCTCCTCCCCCGTAGCCGATGACACGGACGCTGTCTGGTCACAGCCTGCCGCCCCTGTCCGTGATGAGCATCATTCCCCTAGGGTCGTGGTCGGCAAACTCATTCGTCCACAGAGCCAACCATCAACAGGCCAACGGTTGACATTTCTTTGGAGAGCCACATTTTTTAAACTTAAACTACTTCTAACGCCACTTCTTCAACATAGACTCGCCCAGGCCGTGGTATTTTGTGGGAGAGCCACACTCCCGGGGCCACAGAGCCGCATGTGGCTCTCGAGCCACAGTTTGCCAACCACGGGCCTAGGTGTTTCTATAGTGTCGCCGTGGTCAGGTCTGTCCAGCTTTGGCGCTGTGGTGGAGGCCGTAGCCCGGGGACTGGCACCCTGGCCTGAAGGCTCAGTCCAGACCACACCTGAGCTGGCAAACACACTCTGGCCGGGGCCCGGCAGCTCACTGGTTTTGGTCTCGTGCTGGGACAGCGAAACCGAGCAGCTGAATAGAGGCCGATGGCCCCCGGTGACTAAATACAGACTGAGCCAGCCGTACCTTCTCGCCCAGCACTGTTCCGCCTCGATCATGAGGGTGGCGGGAGCCCGTGAGGAACTCTCCCCGCCCCTTCCCAGGGTAAACGTGCCTTCCGGTGCACACGCTGCCTCACAGCCAGCCCTGGCGCCAGCTCCAGGCGCCACCCTCTGTCCCCAAGCCTCCCCCCCCAAGTGGTTCTGGGGGCTCCTGGGCAGGGCAGGTAGGAGTTGGGATAGCAGGTGTGCCGACGGCCGAGCCCCTGGGCAGCTGCCTTCCTGGTGGGGCTCTAGCCCCTCCCCGGCAGCATTTGGGCGCAGGAAGGGCGGTGGCAGCGGCCTCTCTCCTCCCCTGAGAGGCTGTGAGCTGCGCTGGTCACTTGTGCGGATGCCTCTGCCTTCACAGCTGAGCTCTGCTGAGACATCACCTGTCTCTGTCTGACCCCTTCCCCCCCGCCTCCCCCCCCTGCTCCTGGGAGCCGAAGCTTCTCGTTGGTGATCCTCTAGCTGGCTCACCCCCTGTGCCCTGGGAGAGCCTGGGGGCGGGGACTGGGAAGTCCGCGGAAGGAGCCCGATCAGTACCGTCTCCTCCCCGCCGGCCCCGAGCCCAGCGCTGCAGGAGCTGTGGGACGAGGGTCCTGGAGGGGAGGGTGCGGGCCGGGTTTGCCATCTCCCTACCCGGCCCTCGAAGGGGTCCCGTGAGTCCCTCTACGCCTGGGACCCAGCTCTCCGTGGGGTCCGGGCGGCGGGGCCGGGCGCCGCGCCGCGCCGCGCCCTCGGACCTCTCTGAGCGCGGGCGTCCCTCCCGCAGCCCTCTGCCTGCCCAACCAGTTCCGCTGCGCCAGCGGCCAGTGCATCCTCATCAAGCAGCAGTGCGACTCCTTCCCCGACTGCATCGACGGCTCCGACGAGCTCATGTGTGGTGAGCGAGCCGGCTTCCCACGGAGGGCGGGGTCCCCCCCCCCCCCCCGGGGCTGAGGTTCCGCCTCGGAGTGGGGGTCCAGGAGGGAGAGGCGGGCTGGAGGCAGTGAGGTCGGGAGTCCCGGCCTCGCCAGCAGGCAGGGAGCTTTCCTGGCGCGGAGGAGGCTGGGCAGCGAGCCGAGGGGAGGGGGGACCGTGAGCTAGGGGTGTGCCCGCCGGGAGAGGTGCAGGGGCAGGCCCCCCGGGAGAAGGTGCCGGGTTCGGCCTGAGGGCACGCTGCCCTGCTCCTGCCCAGGCCCCTCGGCCAGTGGCAGCGGGAGGCACAGCAGGCTGGGCCTCGCCAGAGCTGGCCTGTGGGGAGTCTAGTTCCTGTTCTGTCTGAATCAAAGAGGGCGTCCCAGGCCCCCCCGGCCCAGGTGCCCCACGGAGCCCCTCCCGGCTCGGCGCCCAGAGGACCCCCGTGCACCTCGGCAGCCCCGGGCCGGCCCCCGGCCGGCTCCCGGCGTCGTGGGTTGGGCTGAGCCCCTAAGTCCAGGCCGTGCCACGGGGTTTCGGTGGGGCTCCGCGAGCCCCGCTGGTGGAGGCCTGGGCCCCGGCCCACCTGTGAGCCCCGCCCCGCCGCACCGGTGAGGTCCACTGCCAGACGACGGGCTAGGACAGTGGTCGGCAAACTCATTCCTCAACCGAGCCAGGTAGCACCGGGACAACGATGGAAATTTCTTTGGAGAGCCACATTTTTTAAACTTAAACTTTTTAAAAAAATTTTTATTGATATTTTACAGAGAGAAAGGGAGAGAGATAGAGAACCAGAAACGTCGATGAGAGAGAAACATCGACCAGCTGCCTCTTGCACACCCCCCACTGGGGATGTGCCCGCAACCAAGGTACATGCCCTTGACCGGAATCGAACCCGGGACCTTTCAGTCGCAGGCCGACGCTCTATCCACTGAGCCAAACAGGTTTCGGCAAAACTTAAACTTCTTAAGTTGAAAATAGGCTTTAAAATAGACCCTCCCAGGCCCTGGTATTTTGTGGAAGAGCCACACTCCGGGGGCCGAAAAGCCGCATGCGGCTCGCGAGCCGCAGTTTGCTGACCACGGGGCTAGGAGACCCGGGGCCCCTGCTGCCTGTCCCATGCCTCCTGCCCGGCGGTCAGCCCTGGACCCAGCCCCGCCGCCTCCCGGCCCAGCTCACGACTCGGGAGCGACTGTACGTCCGGCCGTCACGGAGAGCCTCGGACAGAGGGGGGCGAGCACGAGGCTGCTGTGGGGAGTCACTGTTAGGGGGCTCTTGGGGTATACACAGAGCTTAGCCAAATGGAGGGGGGAGGACAGGAGGAGGAGGAGGGCGCTCCAGGCCGGCCAAGGGGGCAGCGGGTGGGTGGTGCTGAGGTTAGCATGGCTCCCCGGCCCCAGCACCCCAGCACCCCCTCCTTCCGGCCCGGCCCGCTGGCCGTGAGTGCTGGCCCCAGGCAGAACCAGTGCCGCCGGGGCCCATGGGATCCACCCGCAGGGGAGCCCACGGGATCCACCCGCCGGGGCCCACGGGATCCACCCGCAGGGGAGTCCACGGGATCCACCCGCAGGGGAGTCCACGGGATCCACCCGCCGGGGCCCACGGGATCCACCCGCAGGGGAGTCCACGGGATCCACCCGCCGGGGCCCACGGGATCCACCCGCAGGGGAGCCCGCCCTCTGCAGCCGGCGTTGACCCCTCTTCCCGCCGGTCCCCCGCAGAAATCAAGCCGCCCTTGGACGACGGCCCGGCCCACAGCAGCGCCATCGGGCCCGTCATCGGCATCATCCTCTCGCTCTTCGTCATGGGCGGCGTCTACTTCGTCTGCCAGCGGGTGGTGTGCCAGCGCTACGCGGGGGCCAGCGGGCCCTTCCCGCACGAGTACGTCAGCGGGACGCCCCACGTGCCCCTCAACTTCATCGCCCCGGGCGCCTCGCAGCACGGCCCCTTCCCAGGTGAGGCGCTGCGCTGGGCGGGCCCTGGGCAGGGGCGGGGGGCAGGGGGGGCCGTCGGGGCAGGGTGTGGGAGAGTGGCTCGGGAAGGCTGCTGCTGCGCCCCACAGCGGGCGTGGGGCAAGCATCGCTCGCCGATCACCGCTCTCGGGCTATCCTGCCGCGCTGCTGGGCCTCAGAGTCCTCCATGCGGAGCCCGCACAGCTACGGCCGCCCTTGGGCCTTGGAGGGGTGGGCAAGCTCTTTGGATGTGACCTTCCATATTCCCTTTAAAATATATATATATATATATATATATATATATATATATATATATATATTTTTTTTTACAGAAAGGAAGAGAGAGGGATAGAGAGTTAGAAACATCTGTGAGAGAGAAGCATCGATCAGCTGCCTCTTGCACACCCCCTACTGGGGATGTGCCCGCAACCAAGGTGCATGCCCTTGACCGGAATCGAACCCGGGACCTTTCAGTCCTCAGGCCAACACTCTATCCACTGAGCCAAACCGGTTTTGGCACCATATTCCTTTTTTTAAAAATAATTTTTACTGCTCTTTTTTCAGTTCTGAGAGGAAGGGGGAGAGAAGCATCGGTTTGTTGTTCCGCGTCTTTACGCATCCGTTGGTTGATTCTTGTATGTGCCCTGACCTGGGATTGGCCCGGCCCTCTTGGCGCATCAGGACAGCGCTCTGACCACTGGGATACCCAGCCCGGGCTTTTCGTGCTCTTGTGGAGCATATCCTGAGGGTTCAGGGGGTGAGAGGGTGGGAGAGGGGGGTACTTCGCTTCCCCCTAGAATCAAAGGACTCACTGGGTATACAGCAAGCAGCCGTTTTGTCCGAGCCGTCAGGGCTGAGGCCGCAGTTAAAGGCACGGTGAGGTGCAGGCCACCAGCCGCAGGGACCTGAGGGGCCACAGGTGTGGGTTCCCGGGGGGCACGGCCCGGCTGAGGCACACGGTTCACACCACGG
Source organism: Vespertilio murinus (assembly GCA_963924515.1). NCBI lineage: Eukaryota > Metazoa > Chordata > Mammalia > Chiroptera > Vespertilionidae > Vespertilio > Vespertilio murinus. The sequence continues at coordinate 165,729,154 of OZ004709.1, read as the reverse complement.
TGTGGCCAGGACGGTGGGACCCGTCGGTGCTCAGCCCCAAGAGGGTGGCTGAGGTCACCTCCGGGGCCACCTTGGGGTTCCTCGGTGCCTGCCCAGCCTTGGGTCCCTCCCTCCTGCCCTGCTCCCCTGCCCGGGGCCAGCCTTGCTGGGACCCTGACGTCCGTGTGCAGATGAGGCCCGATTCTGCTCGGGGGTGGGGGTGGGGGTGGTCAGGGGTTTCTCGGAGCTCCGGGAGGCCCGGGGGCGCGGCTCGGTCACCCTGGCAGCAGTCCCCAGAGAACGGGGCCCTCTGTGCCAGGGACCCTCTCCTGAGGCCCCGGAGTTCACTCCCACAGGCCCACAGTGGCCCCTGGGGGTGGGGGGAGGTCTGAGGGTCTCCCCATTTTACAGAAGAGGCTCACACCGGTGGCGGGCAGAGGGCCTGGGTGGGACGGGCGCACTCTCCCGGACCTGGGTCTGTGGGCGGCAGGAGCTGGGGAGGGCCCACGGTGTCTGTGGGGTACCCCAGCCCGCCCCGCCTGTCCCCTCCGCCCGCAGGCATCTCCTGCGGCAAGTCCATGATGAGCTCCGTGAGCCTGATGGGGGGCCGGGGCGGGGTGCCCCTCTACGACCGGAACCACGTCACCGGGGCCTCGTCCAGCAGCTCCTCCAGCACCAAGGCCACGCTGTACCCGCCGGTGAGCGGGGCGGGAGGAGGCCGGGCTGGCGGGGGCCGCTTCCGGGACCTCGGATTCCTAGACGAAGGGGCCGTCCCACCACCGGGATGCCCCCTCCTCCCCTGCCCGCCTGCCCTTTCTCTCTCCGGTGACCCTGCCTTCGGTTTAGAACGGGCATGCCTCGCTGGTTGGGGGTAATCGGGGAACCGCACAAAAGTCCAGAGCGGGAGTTCCACCCCATCACCCGCCTCCCAGGCCGCTGGTAGGCATTCCACTGCCGGGCGCCGTCTCTCTCCTGCACTCGGTCTAGATGGGGTACTCAGGGGTCCCCGGGCACGCTCCCCCTCGGCATCCCCACCAGGAACACTCTCTTTTCCCGCCAAGGCCTTGCTGTCCCCCAGAAAAGAGCTGGGTTGGTTTTCTAAGGGTGGAGCACTCATGGGGTGACTTTTTGTGGCTGAAGTGCTCCTTGGGGCTGCGGGAGCCCCAAGTGGGGTGGGGGGCCGGCTCTCACCAAGCCACACCTGGTAGCAGAACAACTGCACACAGTGTCCGAGCCCCCCCCCACCCTGAGGGGTCCCTCGTGGGAACCTTCCCCCTGAGGTTGGCCGGGTGCCCTCGTTTCCAAGAGCACAGCCCCGGGGTGACTGGCGAGCTTGATGCAGGCAGGTTGAGCCTGTGTGTGTGGAACCATCGGAGCCTGGAGGTTCTACTATTACATATATTTTATTGATTTTTTTACAGAGAGGAAGAGAGAGGGATAGAGAGTTGGAAACATCAATGAGAGAGAATCATCCATCAGCTGCCTCCTGCACACTCCCTTACTGGGGATGTGCCCACAACCAAGACACATGCCCCTGACCGGAATCGAACCTGGGACCTTTCAGTCCGCAGGCCGATGCTCTATCCACTGAGCCACACTGGTTTCGGCTGGAGGTTCTGCGTTTAATTCTTTGAACCCGGCTGCCCGAGGTGGGATGTCCTCGGGTGAGGGCAGCCCCGGAGCGCTCTCTGGGGTCTCAGAAGCCACCTGCCAGGCCGGGCCTCCCGCCCCTCTGGGTGTCCCGCACGTCCAGGTGTCACTCCTCCCTGTCGGCCTGGAAGGGGAGGAGGGGCGGCAGGAGGTGCTGCCTCGGGTTCGCAGGACGGGCACTGAGTCTCCTGGAGGCCCGGGACCCGACTGCATTTTGGGGCAGAGGAGGCAGGACCCAGCAGCCTGGAGTCAGAATACTCACCGCCACTCCTCCTGTGCTCCCGCCGCCTCTCACGTGCCCCGCAGAGCCAGCCAGAGGCACAGAAACCCCGTAAGGCCGAGCTGGCCCCGGGAAGCAGACACCGGAGGCTCAGGAAACTGCCTTCTCGGTCCCAGGCTCTGCTGGGGGCGGTGATCTTATTGGGCAGCAAGAGAGGACACTGACCAGCCAACTGGTTTTTTCTTGTTGTTAATCTTCACTTGAGGATATTTTCAAAGAGAGTGGAAGGGAGGGAGGGGAGAGGGAGAGAAACATCAATGTGGGAGAGACACATCGACTCATTCATTACCTCTTACGTAGCCCAACCGGATAGGGAGCAAACCCACAACCCAGGTACGTTCCCTTGCCTGGCAGTTGAACCCGTGACCCTTCAGTGCATGGGCCAACGCTCTAACCAATGACACACATTGGCCAGGGTTCCATATATGTAACTCACATAACCATACAATTCATCCACTTAAACTGTATAATCCAGTGGTTTTTAGTATATTCATAGATATGTGTAACCAGCATCATGGTTAGTTCTAGAACGTTTTCATCACCCCAGAAAGAAACCCCATGGACGCAGCTGTTTTTAAAATAACGACACGGTTTTGCGTTGGCGATGCGTGCCCCTGGGACAGAATTCAAAGGGCACCGCAGAGTGCACGGGGGAGACGGCCCCACGCCCCCAACAGGCAGGAACCCCCTGAGGGCAGCGTCCCAGGGCAAGGTTCTTGTGTGTGCTTCCCGGGTGATGTGCACACCAGCAAGTATACAAGAGTAAGGGCTTCACCTTCCAAAAAGAGAAAGGAATGTTTTTACCTTTTTGAAAAATGTTTTTGATTTTTAGAGAGAGAGAGAGAGGGAGAAAGGGAGAGGGGTAGAGAGATAGAAACATCAACGAGAGAGAAACATTGTTGACCGGCTGCCTCCTGCATGCCCTCTAAGGGGGACCAAGCCCATGCCCTGACCAGGAATCGAACCGGCCACCTCTTGCTTCCTGGGTTGATGCTCAACCACGGAGCCACCAGCTGGGCCTTGGATTCTGAGGAAGGGCCTGGGTACTTCTTGTGGTGACCACCAGGGGTCAGGGCAGACCCTGACTAGGGAAGCAGGTCTTCTCGGCCCCATGTTAGAGGCGAGGAAACCGGGGGACGCAGGGGGCCTGGTCGGTGCAGTGGGACCCGCACCTCCTGCTCCGGGAGGAGGCCTGGGGCGGGTGGAGGGTCAGGCAGCTTTACCGGGCTTCTGTGACCCCGCTTGGCTCTCCGCAGATCCTGAACCCCCCGCCGTCCCCCGCCACGGACCCCTCCCTGTACAACGTGGACGTGTTCTACTCTTCAAACATTCCCGCCCCCGCCAGGCCCTACAGGTACGCAGGCCCCGCACAGCCCGGCGGGGGTGGGGTGGGGGCGACCCTCCTGACTTGAACCTGGTGGTCTCAGCCAGCTGGGCTCCAGGTGCCCTGGGCCCCGCACCCCACGTGAACTGCCTGATGGGGTGGGTGGGCTCCGGCACATCCCCAGGCCCCCCGGGCCGCCCAGGTACCGGCAGAAGCTCTGGAGTGTTGGGGGCCCCCTCCTCCTCCACTGGAAGGCTCAGGCTCAGTGGAGACTGACCGAGGCGTCACCTGCCATCTAGTGGCCGTTTCGGGAACTCCGGGCAGAGCAGGAGAGATACCAGTCTCTGGAGAGAGACACCCCTTTGCTGGTCTCTGCCTTGTTCGGGGACCCGCAGTGGCTCCCCAGCAGCCTCGGAGGCCGCTGCCCAGGGCTGTGCCATCCACACCAGCCCGGCCAGGACCCTCAGTCTTGTTGATTTTTTTTTTTTTTTTTTTTTTTTTACAGAGAGGAAGAGAGAGGGATAGAGAGCTAGAAACATCGATGAGAGAGACATTGATCAGCTGCCTCCTACACACTCCCCACTGGGGTTGTGCCCGCAACCCAGGTACATGCCCTTGACCGGAATCAAACCCGGGACCTTTCAGTCCCCAGGCCGACGCTCTATCCACTGAGCCACACCGGCTTCGGCTGTAAAGGTGGCTTTGGCCTGGGGCCGCAGGCCTGCTGGGCCTGGGCCCCGGCGGCGGAGGCACGCCTACTTAAGCAGTGGGGATGTGGAGGTGCAGAGGCCACACGACCAGGGGGACCCCCTGTGCCCACCGGGTCCTCACATCGCGCCCCTCTCCCCTTTCTCTGCCCCGCCCAGGCCCTACATCATCCGCGGCATGGCGCCCCCGACCACGCCCTGCAGCACGGACGTGTGCGACAGCGACTACAGCGCCAGCCGCTGGAAGGCCAGCAAGTACTACCTGGACCTGAACTCGGACTCGGACCCGTACCCGCCCCCGCCCACGCCCCACAGCCAGTACCTGTCCGCGGAGGACAGCTGCCCGCCCTCGCCCGCCACCGAGAGGAGCTACTTCCACCTCTTCCCGCCCCCGCCCTCGCCCTGCACGGACTCGTCCTGACCTCGGCCGGCCCCCCCGGCCTCTCTGCGCCCCTGTACATAGTTTTAAATATGAACAAAGAAAAAATATATTTTATGATTTAAAAAATAAAATATAGTTGGGATTTTTAAGAACCGTGAGGCCTGTGAACGGGGGAGGACGGGGCGGGCGGGGCTGGGGGGACTGTTTAGCGGAGGACAGACTTATAAACCTTTTTTTAAATTTTATTTTTTATGGTCACTGCCATTCTTGTGTGCATTAGAGTGGAGTGTCCCCACGGGGTGAACCCCGACCTTCGGCCCTGCCCTGGTCAGCCTCTGCCCTCCGGGGCGCAGGCGTCTCGCAGGGGAGGGCAAAGGCCAGCGGGCAGGGCCGGCGTCATGGCCGCAGCTGTAGGGGGCACCGCGCTTGGCTTTGTCTCGGCTGTTGCCACCCCGAGACTACAAATAACGTTTGAGAAGGAGGCCCTGAGGTTTTTTTTTTTTTAATATATTTTATTGATTTTTTACAGAGAGGAAGAGAGAGGGATAAAAGTTAGAAACATCGATGAGAGAGAATCATGGATCAGCTGCCTCTTGCACACCCCCCACCGGGGATGTGCCCGCAACCAAGGTACATGCCCTTGACCGGAATCGAACCTGGGACCTTTCAGTCCGCAGCCCGACGCTCTTTCCACTGAGCCAAACCGGTCTCGGCCCCGAGTTTTAATTCTGCACAAGTGGGTTTTGCAGGTTAAACAGCTGGGCGTTGGGCTGTGCCTGGCCAGTCTCTGCCACCCTCGGACCTGAGTGTGCCAACCCGGGCGGCTGTGCCCATCAGGGCCGTGCTGGGCACCTGGGGCCCCTCCGGTCCTGCCATCCCTGTGGGCACAGTGGATGGCACGGGGCTGCCAGGACACACTCCCCCCCCCCCCCCCGCAAGGAAGGAAGCCCCCAGCCTGCCCTGGCCCCTGCTTCCCGCCCTCACCCAGTGGACGCCGTGGGAGGTGTGCGATGTGCCCATCTGGGTGGTACGGGGGGGACTACTAGGTAAGGCCTGGCGCCCACCCCTGGGGTGGGGCCCCCCCTGTGGAAGGAGGCAGAGAAGTCGGCAAGCAATGGGTGTTATCTCGAAGCTGGGCTGTTCCCCTGGGCCAGGGGCAGCTGGGAAGGGCCTGACCCTCACTGGGGTGTCCACGGTGGGTCACGGCAGACTCCCCACTGGAGTCTGAGCAGAGATCTGGAAGGAGGGGCCCCCCAGCAGGACCCCGAGCCGTCCCTGCTCCAGGGCCTGCACACAGAGGGGACAGCGAGGTGAACGGACCAGCTGCCTCCCACAAGGGGCTCCCAGAATGCACTGGGTCCTGTAGGTGGGAAGGCAGAGGCCCTCAGCACCCCAAGACTGCTTGGTGGGGGGACAGGCCTGCCGGGCCTGGCTCCTGGGCTGGCCCTGCAGGAATCGCCTCCCCGGCCCCCGGCTGTGGGTGCTCCTCCCGCTGACGGAGGGCGGATGCCAGGACGGGCAACCTGTGGTCGCCACAAAGCAGCAGGGAGCTCCGCGGGCGGCCACTGGCGGGGCCTGGCCAAGGCCCCTGGGCCAGCAGGCGGGGTCGGAGCTGCGTCTGCGAAGGCCAGCTGGCCCCATCTGTTAAGAAGGGTGCCGCCGCCGCCGCCCCTCGGACTGCTGGGAGGCTGCCAAGAGATAGACGCCCGCCCGCGGAGACGCCTCGCCCAGCCTGGCGGGGGCAGGGCCCTGTGAACGGGCCGAGCTCAGAGGTGACGCACCTGCCCAGGGTCTCGGCCCAAGGTGGGGCTCCCCGCCCCAGAGCTGCCCAGCGCCCGCCCCGGATTCCTGTTCTTCCAGGTTGGAGCACACCCTGCGGTGCTAATCCAAGCACCATCCACACCCGGGCGGCCAGGCAGGAAGTGCGGGCCCCTTTCGCTGACTCGGAAGGAAGCCGTGGCTGCATGGTGGGGGTCCCTTAGGAGACAGGCACTGGGGGTCCCCTGCAGCACACCTGCTCCCTTCTCCTATCCAGCCAGCCCTTCAGTCCGCTGGGGTCTGCCGGGGACCAGGCAAGGGCTGGGGAAGGAGAGGCCTGGGCTGCTGACCCCTGGCGGCCTGTGGGGGAGAGTCACCCATCCCGGCCACCCCTCTCGGTCCCCTTGCACCCAGCCCAGCCCCGACAGAGCCAGTGCGTGGCTAGGGGTGCCATCTGGCGGCCAGAGGCCACTCGCTCCCCTGGACCCTCTCCCGCCAGGTGGTCAGCTGGAGGGAGTGGAGGGCAACCCGCTCTGGTCCTTCACGTGCCGAGTAAGGGTGAATCTGCCAGCCCCCAGGAGGCACCACTGGGTGCAGGGCCCTGCCCCCAAGTCACATGCCGGGGACCCGGACATTGGTCAGGTGTCCTCCCTCGAGGGGGCTCTGAGTCCAGTTCCCAAAGCCACGGGGGTCCCTGGGGCCAGAGAGGGAGAGGATAGCACATTCGGGTGGGGAGGCTCCCTGGAGGAGGTGATGCTTGAGCTGTGTCTTAAGTGGGAGGATGACATGAGCCCAGCTTTTTTCCATGTAAACTTCACAACAGGCCGGCTCGGCAGAGGGTATCCCCTCAATAGGTGGTTAAGGAAACCAGGGTTTGGAAAGAAGAATTTTTTTCCATTCGTTTGTTCAGTCGCTAACATCCTTTTAAAAATATATGTATTTTTTCATTTTATTATTTATTTTTATTAATCCTCACTCAAGGAAACGTTTCCATTGGTTTTTTTTTGTTTGTTTGTTTTTAGAGAGAGAGAGGGAGGGAGAGGGAAAGAGAGAAACTTCTTCGATGTGAGAGAGACATTGGTTGGTTGCCTCCTGCACGCACCCCCAACCAGGGGGACCGGCAGCTGAGGTACATGCCCTTGGCTGGGACTGAACCACGGACAGGGGCCATGGTTGGGCTGGCACTCCATTCACGGAGCCAAACCAGCCAGGGCCAGTCATTCCTCTATCCTGTAAGTATTACTAATGGGCTGTTGAGTGCCACTCAGCCTGGCCAGCAGCACGTGCACCTTCCCTCCCACACCCCTGCGGCGACACCCATGACGTCCTGCCCCAGGATGGGTGTGGGAGCTCCTCCCCGTCCGGGCCCAGCAGCTCCCTGGGGTCCATGGCTGCCCTGGGTAGCCGGGCAAAGTCCACGCGGCCAGATCTCGGGCGTGTCCCCTGCCAGGCAGGACAGTGGGGAAGAGGACGTGGGTAACGTGGAAGGCACTGTCCCAGACGAACCTGGGTTTTTGGGGAGGGTTTGGGTCCCTCTTGGCCCCTCCGGGAGTGCCTTCTCGAGAACCACTCAGCTGTTTCTTCACGGCATCGGGACCCTCTTGCTGGTCCCACCCTCGCTGCCTCCTCTCGGAGGTCCTCACCCAGATTCCCACCCCCTGCGTCTCCCTCCCCAGGCCCGCTTCTCTACTGTCCCCACAAGCTCGCCGGTGGCCCTAATGGTCGGCAGCCCCGGCAGTGCCCCTTTCCGCTGACACCGGAGCGACCAGCATTCCTACGGTGGGAAAGAAAGCACCCCCTCCTTCCCAGACGGAATCTGAATGTGGGGGAGAAAAAGGAAGCTGAAGAGTTTTACATTTCCAGGTTAAAAATGGGCCTACCCTGCCGAAACCGGTGTCGCTCAGTGGATAGAGCGTTGGCCTGTGGACTGAAGGGTCCCAGGTTCGATTCCGGTCAAGGGCATGTACCTTGGTGGCGGGCACATCCCCAGTAGGGGGTGTGTGAGAGGCAGCTGGTCGATGATTCTCCCTCATCGATGTTTCTAACTCTTTATCCCTCTCCCTCTCTGTAAAATATCAATAAAATATATTAAAAAGTAAGATAAAAAAAGTGGGTCTACCCGTCACACCCCACCAGAACTCCCTATCGGTCCCAGTACCAGCCCAGCCGCCTCCAGAGCACGGCCTTCCCCCGGGTGGCCCCACTCCAGCGCGTGACTGACCGAGCCGGTAACATCACAAAAGGAGAGCGAGTGTGGGACGGCTTTGTCCTCCAGAGGAGCTTATTCCATTAAAAACCCTTTTCTTCACCCCGAGTTCCTCTTCCTTGAGTGTATGTGTGTGTACAAATGTCCTTCCTTTTATGAATGCATGATAGTAATGAATGTTTTTAAAAATAACTACTTGATAGAATGAAAAGTTGGCAGTTCTATGTCTGTTCCCCAAAAGGAAGGAGTAATGACTGGTTGATGGGCACATGGGCGGGCATTATATGTTTCTTTCTGTTGTTGAGTATGTGTGAAATAATTTATATTAATTTTTTGAAAGTCTAGATGGTTTGAAAATGTTAACATCAAAAATTATATCACAGCCGAACCGGTTTGGCTCAGTGGTAGAGCGTAGGTCTGCAGACTGAAAGGTCCCGGGTTGGATTCCGGTCAAGGGCATGTACCTTGGTTGCGGCACATCCCCAGTAGGGGGTGTGCAAGAGGCAGCTGGTTGATGTTTCTCTCTCTCATCGATGTTTCTAGCTCTCTATCTCTCTCCCTTCCTCTCTGTAAAATATCAATAAAATATATATATATATTTTAAAAAATTAAATCACAAAAAAGGTTAGCGAGACAAAGGGGAAGGTAGTAATCTGTGAAATCTAGGAGTTCTACCATGGCAAGACCAACGCGAAGTTTCAAAGTCACTCTCCTCCTCAAAGCCCCCTGGCCTGGGTGATTGGCTGAGCTCAAATGTCTCCTCCTTCAGGAAGTTCTCCTGACTTCAACCCTTGGGATTATGTTAGGATTTTTAAAACATGCAATACCTGCACTGACCTCTTTTTCCCTTAAATTGTCAAAATATGACAGTCAACACAATAGTCATTGGGTGTGAATAAATCAAAATTGTACTTGTGTGTGTGTGTCAGATTGGCTATATATATATATATATATATATATATATATATATATTTGGTGTGCTGCAGCGTTTTAGTAATTAGTTTATGTGTGCCATGAAATAAAAAAGGTTGAACTTGCTGGGTTAGGGGTCATAATAATTGGAGACTTTGGGGCCCACTTACACTGTTCGAAGCACTGCATTATTTCATTTAATTACAGTGCACAAGGCCCACTTCAGAGCTTGGGATGGAGGAGTCGGAAGCAGGTACTGGCAAGTCCTTTGATGATGAGCGAGTCAAGAAACCGGTGGGTGGCTGGGCCCTCCCCAGGTGTCCAGGAGGGCAGGCCCCAGCCCTGTCCTGCTGTTCGCTGTAGCCTGCCCCATGCCCCTAGGTCCAGCCCTGAGCTTGTCCCTCTGGCCCTGTGCTACTCGGGCTCCACACCGACCTTCCTAACCTATGGCCACTCCAGAACACGCCCTCCCGGCCCTCGCCCTGAGCATAAACACAAGTTCCTCCTCTTGTCCTCAAGGTCCTGCACCACCCACCATCCTGCCATGCCCCTCTCCCACCACCATCCAGCCACCCCTGCCTCTCTGGCGCTCCCAAGCCTCACCTTGAAGTCTCTGGTCTCTCTCCCTGCCATCGGGACCCAGGAGCCGGCGGTCTGTCCTCCCTGGCCATGCGTGGAAATGCCACCTGCTCTGAAGGATGCCCGCCCGCCCCTGCGGCCTGTCCACTCACCCGGTGCTGCCCAGGGGTGTCTGACGTCCCCGCTGCGCGGGAGCCAGGCCCCCGCGGGCCGGGCAGCAGCGCAGGCGCTCGCCGGAGGGCTGCCCACGAGTGCAGAGCTCTGCAGCCCTGGCTCCCCGCACTGCGCACACACTCGTGGGCGTGATGCTGCGTTCCCTGCACTCCCACTCGCCCCTGGTCGTGCTTTCAGGAATAATGCAGGCTATTAGGAAATGCACAAGGAGGGCTCAAGGTGGGGCGCTCCTCGGTGGCCCGGCTTTCGTGGGTAAATCCTTCCGTGAGACAAAAGGGACTCCCTACTTCTCTCACCACACGGTTAAGGGAACCTGACCCCAACTCCTGGGGCAGGCAGCCACCTTTTTCTCTCGAGGGGATACCTGCCTCCTTTTATAAAATTTAAACGTGGAGAATGCGGGCATCGATCCCGCTACCTCTCGCATGCTAAGCGAGCGCTCTACCATTTGAGCTAATTCCCCAGCTCCTCGGGACTTCCGCCGCGGGCACACATTGTGGCTCACGTCATCACCGGTTTCCTCCAGACCCTCCGGTCCGCCCGCCCATCTCGCCACCCCATTGGTTCTCTCGCAGTCCCTAGCTCCACGACCACGATTGGTTTGGCTCAATCGAGTTTTTAAAAAGCACTGGCTGTCGGATTGGTGGCCCGACCCGTCCATCTAGGGAAGCCCCTACTGTTGCTACGGCGTAAGGGGACCCCGCTGGGTTTCTCCTGGTTCCTGATTTGTTTCTCCAGACGCCGGGGGGTCCTAGAGCCTCCGGATCCGTCAAGTCCATGGGAAAAGAATGCGCCCCTCGCGCTTGACTGACGGGTCCCGAGAGCCAATAGCAGTGAGTACAACGGGGCACGCCGGGCGCTCCAATGGCCTGCAGGGGGTGGGAGAGGACGGCCAATGAGCGTGGGGCTGGGGGCGGGGTCAGGCTCGCCATTGGCCGCGAGGCGGCCGGAGGGTGGGAGGGGGGAACTCAAGGCCTGCTTGATACGTCCGCCATTTTGGGCGCTTCGCTGATGGTGTCGGTGAGCGCGTTTCCCGCCTGAGCGCAACTAGCGGCGGGTCGCTGGCACCTCCAGGTAGTGAAGGGGGAGGGGGGCGGAGGAGCGGGGGGCGGCTCGGGGTGCTCGGCACCCGGGCGGCGGCGGGGTCCCTCCGCCCGGCCCCGGTTGGCGCGGGGAGGGAGCGTCCGGGCCCCCCTCCCCTCCCCCCCGGAATTCGCCGGCGGCCGGGGAGGCGCGGCGCTGAGGCTCCCCGGGCCGTCGCCGCCCGCGCCTGTCAACCGCCCCGCTCGCCCGCCGCGGGCCGCGGGGTGGGACGCGGGCCTCGGCGGCGAACTTTGCGCCGGCCTTGGGCGGCGGGCGGCGGGCGGCGGGGCGGACCGGACTCGCCCCTGACCCGGCGGCGGCCCCGCTGCGCCCCGGCCTCTCTGCTCCAGCGCCGCCCCGCGTGCGGCCCCCGAGCGTGTCAAGTTGAGGAGCCGCTCGCCGCCGACTCGGCGGAGACCATTGTCGGGCCCCGTCCCCCCGGAAAACAAGTTCTGTGGGTTCCTGTCCGCCGGCCGCAGACTCGACGGAAAAACGCGAGCGCTCGCTCCGAGTATTTAAATAGCCTCGCGAGCGATTTTTTAATTTTTATTTTAAAACTCGGGTGTTGTGACTCGAGCGCGTAGACCCGCTCGGGAATGCCTCTTTCTTCTGGCGGCTGCAAGGACCTCCTCCCTCCCCCCCGGAGCCCGCGGAGGGGTCTCCCCCCCAGACCCCGCTTGCCCTGGTCACCGCTGGGACTGGTCACCGCTGGGACCTGAGGCCGTGGGTGCAGGAAGGAGCCCTCGGTTGTGTCTCTGTGCCCCGGGGTTGCAGCCTCCCGAGCTTCCTGTAGTCTCTCCCCTGTACTCCACAAGTCCTCTCCCTCGCGGGCCCCCGTAGAGTTTTGTTTATGTTTTGCTCTCATGGGAGGGGCAAACACTTGGTGGTGTTTCCTTTCATCCTCCCCGCGCTGGATAAGCGGAAGATGTCGTCCCGCTTTTGAAAATTTTTTTTTTTAACTTGGATTTGGTCCTCAAGGTCACGTTGCAGGTAGACAGCGAGTGGGGAAGGGAGGATGCCGCCCCCGCGGCGGTGAGGCTGGAGCTCCCTTCGCTCCGGAGGCAGACCTGCCTGGGTTCAAATCTTGGCGTCTCCACCTGGTCGCTTTGTGACCTTGGGCGTGTTGCTCAACCTCTCTGCTTCCTCTGTCAATGTGGGGATAATGATAATAATAAGTGTCTGACAAATAAGTTTGTCGGAATGAGTGAGTTTGTGCAGGTAGAGCAACGAGGAAAGGTGCCTAGAATGTAGAATCGGCTTAGTCATGGGGGTGGCTATTACTAATTTAAAATCTACTTTTAAGTGGGTAGGTGTTATGAGGAAGCCAAATGAGTGTGTAAGCCCTGCCTCTGGGTGAATGTCTTTAGAAAGCTCTTGAGTACTAAGAGTCAGCTGGGCTGAGAAAACGAAGTGGAGGTTTTTTTTTTTTTTCTCTTTCCATTTTTAACTCATTGAATTTAATACACGTTTCCAGGAGTAATGGTTAGCGGTGGTGCATCAGAGCGGTCTGTGTAGGAGGTGGTTACATAAAGAAAAGCGTATGAGGAACTCAGGTTGGATTCTTTTCCTCTGACTTTTGGGTGCTGCATCCTGTGCTTGGCACCCGCATCATGCACAACGGGATTTCTCAGTGTGGCTACTGTGTGTTGAGATGTGCTTCAGTGAAGGCAGCTTGGGAAATTGCTGTTGTCCTGGATGGATGCATTTCACTGTGTCTGCGGGAATGCCACCCCCTCCGTCACAGACACCCATAGTCTGTCTCCGTGCTCTTCTCCTTGGTCCTGGAAGCCATGCTCACTCAGCCTTGGCATTCTTGCTTGGGACCTGGCTCGTGCTGAGAAAGTGTTGTTTTGATAGACTCCGTCTTAGGTAGAGATGAGCATCTTGCCGGTGTAACTTACCCAGAACAGGAAGGAGATTGTTTCGGATTAGAAAACTAGCTTTTGTATGAAGTATAGCAAAAGAAACAAAAAAAACTTGCTAGCTTCAGTTAACTAACTACTTGAGAATTTGAAAGTCAACCATAGCTAGTAGATGTAAAATGAATAGTAATAAAATTAAGACTTGACAGGGTAAACTTGGCTTAGCTTCTTTAAGTTTTTGTATCAATTTGATACAAATATAATGTTATTAAAGATAAATCAGCAGCTCTTCTTTAAAACAGTATTTGGGGTATTTAGTTTGTTTCTATGATAAACTTGTATCTTTCAGTTTTATAGTTTAGATCTTTGAGAGGCAGCCTGAGTATATATTGGTCTAAAATTTTATAATGTTTATATTACGCTTAATAAGAGTGAATGGTAGTGACAGTGAAACTCTTCTAACAATCTGCTCAACTAAAAGTCAACATTGAGCTGATTTCATAGAAAGCACAAGAAGCTGTGGTTTGGTCCGCCTCGTAAGTCAAGGTCTGAGCCCCAGTGTGGGCTGAGTAGTGCTCGCTACTTTTGTTGGATGAGATGGGCTGAAAAAGGGGACCTGGCCTCTTGGCTTTAAGTAGCTTTCTTCTTATTTTTCTTTCTAAGGAGCACCTCATATGATTGGTTTTTTATTTACTCTAGATGAGTGCTTCTCAACTGGGGGACAATTTTGCCCCCAAAGAAACATTTGGATATATACATATACATACATTATTGATTTCAGAGAGGGAGGAAGAGGGAAATAGAAATGTCAATGATGAAAGAATCATTGATCGTCTGCCTCCTGCACACCCCACACACTCCACATTGGGGATCGGGCCTACTGCACTGGCCTGTGCCCGGACGGAATCAAACAGTCGCTTCCTGGTTCATTGACGCTCAACCACTGAGCTACGCGGGCCGGGCTGGAGATATTTTTACTGCGGGAAATGGGCAATGTGCTGTTGGCTTCTAGAGCGGTGTTTCCCAAACTTGACATATGTGTACCCCTTCTATAATTGTCATAATTATAGATGAGTACCCCTCATCAAAAAAAAAGATGTATTTTAATAACAATCAAAATATATTTATTTTTTATTTTTTTGGTACACACACAAAATAATAAACGAAAAATAAAATTATTCATAATAAAATATAAATAACATTTATTTGCACACCGGACCATCTCACGCCTCACAAGACTGTCTTGACTTGACTCATGAGAACTAGAATTAGGCGCAGCTAAGCACAGTGCAGTGCCTATCCCCACCAGACTCCGGTGCAACGGGTACCCCCATCAAACTCTTCCCGTACCCCTGGGGGTACGCGTACCACACTTTGGGAAACACTGTTCTAAGGGTAGAATGTAATGCATAGGACAGCATTTATTCTCACCTCTCTCCCCCCCTCCACACATACACTTACACGTACACATTGTCCCGCTCCAAAATCAATCGTGCTGAGGTTGAGAAACCCTGCTCTAGATAAATGCTAGACTGGCCTCCTTTAGAATCATTTGGGAAACTTTTTATGACCATGGATGATGGGATGATGGATCCCATCTCTGGAAATTTGTGGCAGGATTGATAGTATATTTTTTAAAAGCTCCCCAAGTAATACTGAAGTGCAGCTAGGTTTTGGAAACATTGTGCTACTCCAAAAATGTCAGGGACTACTTGGTCAAAGAAGCCTTCAGGAGATTTATACGGTGTCTGTTGTACGTAGGTTCTACCTTGGAGGTTGCTTAGTCATGGGAAAGATGGGGTACATACATTATTTTCAGGTGTCTGAATACTGAACTTTAAATGAAAATTTTGATGAATTGATTTTATAAAATAATTTAGAAATGTTTCTCCCATGAAAATTACCATATTGTGCCCTGGCTGGGTGGCTCAGTTGGTTGGAATGTTGTCCCATATCCCAAAAGGTTTCAAATTCAGTTCTCAGTCAGATCTTTTTAAAAACCTAGGTTGTGGATTCTGTTCCTTGGGGATGGGGTCGTCAGTGCATGTACAGGAAGCAGCCGATCTGTGTTTCTCATCGATGTTTCCCTTGATGAGGGTGAAACAAAAGTTACGTGTTGTGCCGAACTTAGCTGCACGCTCATGTATTTCGGGTTGTTTGCTCCTATGCTAAGTAACCTTAAACGGTAGTTTTTGAGTTTTATATCTTTGCCCTCATCTTGCTTATCATCTGTCAGTTCTGTTTTTAGATGCCAGCTTCATCATTATCTTTTTTATTCCCAGATAGTGGGCCCTGTATCAGTTAGCCAATTCTTCCCTTTGGGGGCAAGAGAGGCTCTCTGTGCTTAACCTTCCCACAGCGGCCTGGCCGGCTGGTAAAGGGGGTCCTCGGGGCCTGGACTCTGACACAGGGAGGAGTTTCACCTGCTGAGAAATATGAGGTGCAGCAGTAGAGAGAAGGGCAGAAATCCTTTTCTCACACACTCTTAAAATTTAGGTTATCTAGTTTAGTGAATGGAAAATAGTGTAAAAGCTATACAAATTTTCAGCAACTTAATGTTAATATCTAGACATATAAAAAAGTTCATGCAGACACTTTCTAATCTTTTGGCTTATGGTCATCTACTTCTGATCTTCATTTATTTGATCAGCAAATATATGGAGTCCTTACAGGAACTGTATTAGGGATTCACTCTTGAACAGGTACTTAAGGACTTGGGAGAGACAGAGATGAAAAGAGATAGTTTTCGCTGGGAAACCAGATAACAAAACTTGTTAAATTTTACTAGTATGTGGAGTAAGTAGCCTCTTAGTGAGTGGCCCTCAGGCCTCAGAGGAAAGAGCTTACACTGTATTTGCTGGTTAGGTGGTTGAGATTGCCAGAAGTCTTTTGCCAGAGAATAAAGGAGTTATACCTTTGTTTCTCCTTTGTATTAAATGGTTATGTTGTCTTGTGTCCTTGGTTTGGTGTGTCTTAAAAAGCAATGCCATTCTTCCCATGCTGGTTTATGACAGCTGTTATCCTATATAATAAAAGTCTAATAGGCAAATTGTCCCCTCTAATGGGTGTTCTATCAGGACTTCAACCAGGGGGCAGGCCGGTCAGCCAACCCCAGGACTTCAACCAGGGGTGAGGCCAGTCAGCCAACCTCTCACACCCAGCCTCTAGTTGATCTGTAATGTCTTTTGCTCCACTGATATTGGTTGTCAGTCAAACTTGAAACAGTGACTGGTTCCATACTGATCAGGGCTTAATGTAGGTTTATGCTAAACATCTTAAGCACCTTTGAAATTGATGGTGCTTCCAGTGGGAATGGTTTTTTGCTGCAGTCTGGATGTAGGTTGACTGGAGATTTGTTTTTGTGGTCTTTTGGCTTTGGCTTAGGTTTAGTTGCCACGGGAACCCCTTTTTCTTCTTTCTCCCTCCCCCTTTACTTTTCTTTCCTGGGAGGAGGGGAGATATTAGTTACTAGTTGCATTAATACCCAATTTATTTCATTTTTTGGATGATACCAGGTAAATTGGCTAGATGGTAAAGAAGCAAGTAAAAGGGATCTTGGCAGCAATTGAAAGGTTTTTACTTTTTATGTCACAGACTTGGCAAGGAACTGGGCTTGCTCTGAGTAAAGGCGGTTTACTACTTGTCACATACAGCTGGCTAGTGTTGACCTGTTTTATAAGTACTTATTAGTGAAGACTGCATAGTCTGTGAATTTATATAAATAGTTTGACAAGTTATTAACATCTTTTTACTGATAAAAAGAGGCTCTGATTTTGTACTTAACAACTATGGGGAAAACTAGGCACTATTAGTTCCAGAATTCCTTATAGTGGAGTTTATACTGATTTTGGATGGTTTGTGTGCCCCAGAGGTTAACTGCCATTGAAATCTGGTGGCCTAGAGGAAAGATTGTTTTTTGGTACATTAGAGAGCAGAACTAAAAAGGCTGCAGAAAAAAATAAAAATTAATAGTGCAGAAGTAAGTATGATTGTTGAGTCGGCAGACTTGGAGAAAGCTGTGCAGATTGCTAGTTGGGTTCTTTAATTCTCTGTATGTGGATGCATATCTGAACAACAGTGATGGTGTAGAGCTGTGTTTCCCAAACTTCTCTCATGAGAATCACCTGGTGGGGTTGTTAAACTACAGATTCCTGAATCCCAACTAAGAAGTGCTAAACTAGAATTTTTGGGAACATATAGGTAAAATTGTATACTTATACAACTTCACGAGGTGATTCTCATCATGAGAGAATTTTGGGAAACACTGGTGTAGAGAGACAGAGACACTTTGACAAGAGAAAGCAGAGCTTGCCTGAGAACTGTGGCACTCTGAAACCCTAATCAGGGTAAGTAAAGCAGCTGTGTCACACTATCCATGAGGCACGTTGCATGGTGGCCTAGTAGTTAACAGGCATTGGTTGGACCTGGGAGAAATCTGGCCTTTTTTTAAAAATTTATTTTTTGTTTTGGTGCCCTGACTAGGAATCAAACCAGCAACCTTCTAGTGTAGGGGACTACGCCCAACACCTAACCAACTGAGCTACACTGGCCAGGGCAAATCTGGGCTTTCATTCCCAGATGGGGGCAGTGGTGGAAGGAACATTGACAAGTATTGACTCAGTTGGGTGTTTGGGGCTTCCTTTCATGAGAATCATGGTTTTGGAGCTAGAATATAATTTAGAGATTTAAAAAAATACATATTTTATTGATGTTTTTATAGAAAGGAAGAGAGAGGGATAGAGAGCCAGAAACATCGATGAGAGAGAAACATCGACCATCTGTCTCCTGCACACCCCCACTGGGGATGTGCCCACAACCAATGTACATGCCCCTGACCGGAATCGAACCTGGGACCTTCCAGTCCACAGACTGACGCTCTATCCACTGACCCACACCGGTCTCGGCAATTTAGAGATTATTGATTATCTTAGAGAAAAATTTAGGCTATGCTGGAGAATGGACATGTGATTCCTTAGGGTTTTGCTGAGTACTAGACCACAATTCCAAGTGTCATTTGTTTCAAGAGTGACATCACAAGTGGATCTCTCAGAGTTATGAGCAAAGGGTTAGCATGAATTACTTCCTTTTTGTGGAGTGCATGCCAGTTTTTGTCATTGTAGTAGATGAGGGAGGGGGGTAGTGTCTCCTGGTTTTTTGTTGCTGACAAAGATACACAGGGTCTATTGTCTCTGGACCATGGGTAGGTCTCATCTCTTGGCAGTGAGACCCTGCGCCTTGTGATTAAGTAACACTTTGAATGAGCCCCACCCCTCTCTTCCTTTCCACTGTGGATCTCTTGTCCTTGCTTTATTACAATGGATTCAACAACTATCCAGGGCAATGAACATCCATCATAGGTATAGTATTTTAAGCAAAGGGAGTTTTCATAGACTATTACGTTTTCTGTCCGCAGTTCACAGTATGTTATGGAGGTCAGGAGTACTCAGGGTCTAAAATAACTGGTTTTGAGTTCTGGCTCCTACAGTTTTCCAGCTATAGGAAAATATTAGTGAATATTAAATATAGACTAATTAGCACAGTGCCTGGTTCAAGAGTAATATTTGTATTAATTTTATTATTGTCACCAATCTTCCCAATAATAATAGAAGTAACTGCAGAAATGACTCCAATATAAGGTGAAGTGAATGCCCTGGAGAAGTGAAATGGACTATTATGGAGTCATAGAGGATCTCTGAGGTCTAACTAGTGGTTTTGGGGAAATATAGGGTGATGGTATTGGGATAGGGGAGGTTATGGAGTTAGTATGCAAATGTGTTCTGTTATCTTTTTAAATTTAGATTTAAGTTGAACTCTCTCTGTCATTATAGAGGTAACTGCTATGAAGCCCCCCATATTAAACCATGTTTTCTCAATATACTGTGCTCTTGAAGAAAAATTACATCTGCTTTGAAGCGTCAGTGCGTTTTAACAGATGATTGGTCTTTTTAATTTTGTACTTTTTAAAAAATATATTGATTTTTTACAGAGAGGAAGGGAGAGAGATAGAGAGCTAGAAACGTCGATGAGAGAGAATCATCGATCAGCTGCCTCCTGCACACCCCCTACCGGGGATGTGCTCACAACCAAGGTACATGCCCTTGACCAGAATCGAACTCGGGACCTTTCAGTCCGCAGGCCGATGCTCTCTATCCACTGAGCCAAACTGGTTTCGGCTTTACTACTTTACAAATTTCACATTGTTATAAGTCAACTCTTCTATAAAGGGCCAGTTAGAGAAATTTAAAGGCTCTGGGGGCTATATGGTTTATATAACTACTCAACTCCACAGTTGTGTGAATGCAGCCATAGACAGCATGTAAACAAATGAAGGTGACTGTCTCCCAATAGTTTTATTTACAAAATCAGGTGGTGGGCTGGATTTGGCCAGTCCTGTGCTTTTTTTTTTTTTTTTTTTTAAATATATTTTATTGATTTTTCACAGAGAGGAAGAGAGAGGGATAGAGTTAGAAACATCGATGAGAAAGAATCATCGATCAACTGCCTCTTGCACACCCCCCACTGGGGATGTGCCCACAACCAAGGTACATGCCCTTGACCGGAATCGAACCCGGGACCTTTCAGTCCGAAGGCTGACGCTCTATCCACTGAGCCAAACCGGTCCTGGCATAACCTTTTTATTTTAATTTTTAATAAGATCCTATGTTCAAAGAAAAATATCAGTATGTGTACAGATATTAAATGCTAAAACAATAATTGTGTACCCACTAACCAGCTTACGAAATATGATGTTGCCACACCTTTGGCTCCCTGTATGTCCTCCCCAGACCACTTCCCTCTTCTGACCTCCCCAAGACAACCACTCCCCTGCATGTATCGTTTTCATGCTTTACTTTAAGGTGTTGCCATCTGT
This sequence comes from Vespertilio murinus, assembly GCA_963924515.1. Classification (NCBI taxonomy): domain Eukaryota; kingdom Metazoa; phylum Chordata; class Mammalia; order Chiroptera; family Vespertilionidae; genus Vespertilio; species Vespertilio murinus. The sequence continues at coordinate 165,709,387 of OZ004709.1, read as the reverse complement.
GAATGCATCCTTAGGTAACTTAATTTTTATGTCTTTTTGTGAACCTGTACCCTTCTGTTTTTGAGATTCATTTATTCAAATACTAGAGGCCGGGTGCATGAGATTGGGCACTGGGGTGGGGGTGGTCCCTCAGCCCTGCGCTCTCTTGCAGTCCGGGAGCCCTCAGGATGTCAGTGGGACTTCCTTAGCGCTGTTGTGGAGGTGGGAATGGCTCCCGCTGTACTTGCCAGTCGCCAGGCCAGTGAGCCCCGCTTCTGGCGTTCCCCCTGTGGGAGTGCACTGACCATGAGGAGGCGGCTCCAGAGTTGAGCGTCTGCCCCCCCGGTGGTCAGTGCGTATCATAGCGACTGGTCATTCCACAGTTCAGACAATTTGCATATTACCCTTTTATTATATAGGAAGGATGTGTACTTATCCTGTCTTAGGCATTAAGACTCATGTTCTCGCCGAAACCGGTCTGGCTCAGTGGTAGAGCGTCGGTCTGCGGACTGAAGGGTCCCGGGTTCGATTCCGGTCAAGGGCATGTACGTTGGTTTTGGGCACATCCCCGATGGGGGGTGTGCAGGAGGCAGCTGGTCGGTGTATCTCTCCCATCGATGTTTCTAGCTCTCTATCCCTCTCCCTTCCTCTCTGTGAAAAATCAATAAAAATATTTTTTTTAAAAAGACTCATGTTCTCATGTTGGGTATATTAGCAGTGAGGAAAACAGAAAAAAATGTCTGTCTTCACAGAGTTTACATTTTACTGGGGAAAGACACTTCACAGCCCTCACCATTGGGATGTGGTTCAGTTGGATCATAGTAAAAAAGCATCGAGTTCTATTCTCCCCTCCTCTCTGTAATTTAAAAAGAAAAGAAAAAAAATTCACAGAAGAGTTAGATATAGCAATTATGTGATCAGCAGGGAGAAAAGTAAAGCAGGGGAGTGGGTAGGTGGAGTGGGAGCTGTGTGCAGATGGAAATATGGTGTTCGGGTGGGCCTCCCTGAGAAAGGGGACCCACCAGGAGGTCAGGGAGAGAGCCTTGTGGCTATGGGTGTGGGTGGCGTGGGAGGAGAGCCTGGTGCCTGAGGTACTCAGGGCAGGAGGAGGGACAGCAGGCAGAGGCCAGCCTGGTTGGCAGGAGAGCCCGGGAGAGTGGCAGAGATCAGGTCAGGGGGATTAAGTGGAGTGGGAGCCCATCAGACAGGCTGTCGTTAGTTTTTTGTCTTTTTCTCTGAATGAGAGATGGGAAATTGTGGTGTTTGAGCAGCTGTGTGAAGTGAGATCTGATTCATTTTTTTAAAAGGTCCCCCTAAAGCTCTGTTAAGAATAGCTGTCTTGCCCAGCCAGTGTGACTCAGTGGTTTAGCATTGGCCTGTGAACAGGAGGTCATGGTTCAGTTCCTGGTCAGGGCATATGCCCAGGTTGCGGGCTTGATCCTCAATGTGGGGTATGCAGGAGGCAGCCCATCAGTGATTCTCTCTCATCATTGATGTTGCCTGCTCGTGCGTGTGCGCGCGCTTGCTCTCTCTCTCTCTCTCTCTCTCTCTCTCTCTCTTTCTCTTTCTCTTTCTCTCTCTCTCTTCCTCTCTAATATAACAAAGAATAGCTGTCTTTCCGAAACCGGTTTAGCTCGGTGGATACAGAATCAGCCTATGGACTGAAAGGCCCAGGTTTGATTCTGGTCAAGGGCAGGTACCTTGGTTGCGGGCACATCCCCGGTGGGGGGTGTGCAGGAGGCAGCTGGTCGATGCTTCTCTCTCATCGATGTTTCTATCTCTATCTCTCTCCATTCCTCTCTGTAAAAAATCAAATATATATATATATATATATATATATATATATATATATATTTAAAAAGAATAGCTGTCTTGTGCTGTTGCAAAATAATGGCACCTGGGCCTGACAGGAAACACAGGTGTCAGTGAGAAGCAAGCAGTTGGATTCTGGGAGCATCTTGAAAGTAGTGACGATATGATTTGCTTAGAGTGAGTGAAGGATAATGATGCTGGGGATTTTTGCCGCTGTGGGAGTTGCCATTTATAAAGAAAGGGAAGACTGAAGGAGGCAAGGTTGTGGAAGCAACCTGTATTAAGTTTGAAACTTTTAGAGTCCACTGGAGACATGTAGGATTAAAACTTTTGAAGTTGAGATGGAAGATAAAAATATGAGACATTTAAGCCCTGAGATTGAGTGAAAGCACAGAGGAACGAGGGCTGAGGGAGCAAGGGAAGCAGGGCTGGTGGTAGAGGTGAGCCACGTGAGCCCATGTAAACAGCGCCTCTGCGAAGCCAAGGAGAATGCCACGGAGGAGAGTGAGACTTGTGCGCAAGGCTATTGCTGTAAGGTCATACCGAATGAGGGTCAAGGCTTGTGTGGAGGCTCTGGCAGCCCTGAACATTGATGACCTTGACAAGAGCAGTTTCAGAGGGTGATGCAGGACACACCTGGGAACAGGGCTCATGAACTGAGAGAAGAGGACCTCAAAAAAAGAAAGCTTGTCATCAGGCTCCAGGACGCTGCAGTGAGACTTGGGACTCAGAAGGGTTTGTTGAGATGGGAGGAATTACAGCATTTTTGTCATGGTGATGAGAAATGATTCTGTTCGGAGTGACCAACTTGATGAAGTGGGGGAGAGGGCATGTGCTGGAGCCTGGCTTTGGGGAGGCCCCGGAGCATGGGACGACTGGAGGGTCCATAGGCCGAGTGGAGGGTCCATCGGCTCTTGGGAAGAGGGAGAGCAGAGTTGGGATAGTGGGATCAAGTGGACATTTTCTCCTGTCTTCCCAGGGAATTAGGAAGGCATTGCCGGTGAAAATGAGGGTGAGTAGGGGCTCGGGAGTTGTGGGGAGAGAGGAGAAGGTATGCAATAGTCTGCGGTTAAGTATAAGAATGTGAGTGGATTAGCAACCTGGAATGGCTTAGCTGAGGGGAGTGAGCTGAAGGAAACAGCAATTGTGTTCCTTTTAGCAGAGGCAGAGGCAGAGTAGACAGTGCTGTGTTGTCCTAGAGTTTTTGCCCCCGCCTTGCTCTCCAGCAAAAGTGGCAATGCCAGAAGAGGTCAAGGAAGTGAGTGTACTGGTGGGTGGGGCATGAAGCCAGAGCGGGGAAGGGAGGAAGTGAGGGCATGTTGGTAGTGAGCCTTGTCAGCAGTAGTGATGCATGTAGCTATAGTTCATTCCTGTTCACTAATATGTTCTGTTTTAGACTGAATACTTCTCATTTTATTTTGTCCTATCATATGAAGGTAGGATTGTTTTCAGCAAAGAAACAATGATATTATGAACAAGTGCAAAACATTTCTGTAGAGTATAGACCTTGCAGGGTAGTGGGACCTGTACATCTTTAATTTTAGTAGCTGGTGCAAATTGTTTTCCAAAATGGTCGCCCAGTTTACCTTTCTACCAGCACTGTTGTTCTACATCCTTGCTAACCCTTGGTGTTGTCAGACTTTCTTTACTTGCCAGTTTGTTGGGTGTGAACTTAAATGCCATTTTCAAAAAATAACAGCTTTATTGATATAATTCACATACCATAGAGTTCACCTGTTTAAACTATACTAAAAATTTAGTGGGTTTTAGTATATTCACAGAATTATGTAATCCTCATCACAATCTAATTTTAGAATATTGTCATCACCCAAAAAGAAACCTGTACCCAATAGTAGTTTTCTTCATTTGTCTAATCTTTAGACAACTATTGATAAACTTTCTATTTCTATAGATTTGCCTATTCTAGACATTTCCAATTAATGGAATCATCCTACATGTATAAATGGAATCATATAATATGTGGTCTTTTGTGTCTGGCTCCTTTCACTTAGCAAAATGTTTTCAAGGTTCATCCATGTTGTAGTGTCTGTCACTATCAGTACTTAATTGCTTTTCATTGCTGAATTATACTCCATTGTATGGCTATTCCACATGTTATTTGTCCATTCGTTAGTTGATAAACATTTGGGTTTCCACTTCTTTACTGTTATTGATACTACTACTATGAGCATTTGTGTACAAGTTTTTGGGTGGACATATGTTTTTATTTCTCTTGTATACTTAGGAGTGGAATTATTGGGTAATGTGGTTACTATGGATTTTGAAGAACTACCTACCTGATTTACAAAGTGGCTATCCCATATTATATTCTTACCAACATTACATCAGGGTTCCAGTTCCTCCATCTTCTTGCTAACATTTACTATTTTCCATAAAAAAAATTGTAGCCATTTTAGGAGTATGACCTGTGTATCTCACTGTAGTTTTGATTTGCCTTCCCCTAATGATAATGTTATTGAGCATCTTTTCATGTGATTATTGGCCTTTTGTATATCTTTAGAGGCAAGTATTTAAAAATGTTACCCATTTTGTTAATTTGTTTTTGCATGGTTTTAATGTTTATTTCTCTGGTTACTAGTGAAGTGAAGTATCTTTTGGCTTCTTGAATTTCCACTTTTGTGAAATGCCTGTTTGTCTTTTTATTTAGTTTGATTTTTCTTATTTGTAGGAATTAACATATTTTCTGCTTAATAATCTTTTATTAATTATCTGTGTGACAAATAATCTTTTCAGTTTGTGAATTGTCTTTAATGTATTTATGGAATCTTTAAAAAGTTGCTATTGAAAGCATGGAATAAAAGGACAAAAAAGGATCTCAGTGTTGTAATCTTTCCTTCTAGTCTTTTTTTTTTTTTTAAATAATTTTATTGATATTTCACAGAGAGGAAGGGAGAGAGATAGAGAGCCAGAAACGTCCATGAGAGAGAAACATCGACCAGCCGCCTCTTGCACACCCCTTACCAGGGATGTGCCCGCAACCAATGTACATGCCCTTGACCGGAATCGAACCCGGGACCTTTCAGTCCGCAGACCGACGCTCTACCACTGAGCCAAACCGGTTTCGGCTTTCCTTCTAGTCTTCATGCTATACAGGAAGAAGAGAAAATATATTTTTGGTTTATAGATAGTTGTCTTTAAAAAAGGTTTATGGTTTCTCTTGTACATATTTTGTTAGATTTATTCTTTAGGTATGTGATAGGTGGAGGTTTTTCCTATTGTAAATAAGTTTCTTAAGTTTTCTATTTATTGTTAAATGGAAATGCAGCTGACGTTATAGTATGTATCTTAACCAAACCCTGGTTCAGGAATTCTGCAGTGAGAACCTTTGACAGATAGGAATGACTTTTGAATGGTCTTATCCCTAATCAGAACTTTGGTCATCTTTTGGTCAAAATTGGCCTTTGAGACTGTCTAATTATGACAGCTTTAGAATATGTAGTGGACTCTGTGTTTCTGTTGTAACTCCGCAACTCAAAGAAAACAAAGTTCGTTTTGAGGAGAAGAGGCAGGAACAGTGTAGACATGGCATTGTGGAGTCATTGTTTTAAGTTTGTCAAGTGTTTTTCCTAGTAACTGAGAATTGGTTTCTCTGTTCCTCAAGAATTAGGTTCCAGGTTTTTAGTTTCTTTATTAAGAATTGCAAAGTTTCAGCTGTGAAAGTGCTGTTAAATGGCTAAAAGTGCTAGTTAGTGGTGATTATTGATGTTTGTAGTTCTTCAGTATTCTGAAGAGTAGTAGATACTTAGGTCTCAGTACTTGTCATTGTTGCTGAAGATATTTGTTCTGTGTAAGAATGTGTTCTTCACCCTATAGAAAGGGTTTACTTCCTTTCCCTGAAGTAATTCTTAAAGTGGATAGGATGATTTTGCAGGTTAAAAATCCCAAGATTACCATTGTTTCAGCATTTCAAATCAGTTTTTTGTTATCAATAAAAACTTTTTTCTGAGAAGGAAAAAATCCTGTTTATTTAGGAAATATTTATAAGTTCAATGTAAAACTTACTTTATTTATGACATTTTAGACTGTAAAACTGAACTGAAAGGAAAAATTAATGTGAAGTTTATTTAAAATTCTCTCCATTTTGTTTAGACCAGCATGTTTTGGAAATTTGATCTTCACTCATCATCCCACATAGACACGCTTCTAGAAAGAGAAGATGTAACACTGAAGGAGTTAATGGATGAGGAAGATGTTTTACAGGAATGTAAAGCTCAGAACCGCAAACTTATAGAGTTTCTGTTAAAAGCAGAATGTCTCGAAGATTTAGTCTCGTTCATTATAGAAGAACCACCTCAAGACGTGGATGAAAAGATCAGATACAAGTAAGAAATTCCATGTTCTCTTTAGGGTGGGACTGAAGATAGGGGGGCAGAATATTCATTCTCGTTGTCCAGCAATGTCCTACAGCTGCCGCAGACCATTTACAGTGCTTAGGTGGTTAGCAGTGCGGGCTCAGCAGAGGACCTAATCTGTTCTGGAAGAACTAAGTCCACTGAAATGATGGGATTTTTAAAAACAAGTGTTCTATATTTCACTCAAAGGGGCAAAGTGTTCTGTAAGTAGTGATGAAGTTTCTTAAAATAGTAAGGCCATCTAAGTAAAAAGTTTTTCTTCTTTGAAAATAGGAAGATAGAGGTTACGTGACCATCCAAGATCGCACAGTGGATCTAAGCTGGAGCTTGGGTTCTGAAGGACCTTGCTGATAAAATAAATTCTGACCTTTTGTTAACTGAAAGTAAGGGTGTGTGTCTTGGTGAATATTAGTGTCACTAAATGTAAGCATGTAACACCTTGAATAACTATAGTGGACTTACTAGTTTCACCTGCTTCCAAGGAGAATGTTAGTATAGTGGGACCCTTTATCACTGTCTCTAAGAAACTGTATACAGACCCCTGGAAACTCTGAATATTTCATATGTATTTGAAGTATTGGGTTTCAGTTATTTTTCCATCCCCAACTAATGAAATCTTTGGTTCACTTCCCACCTTTCCCCCAGGAAAATAGTACCAATTTAGGAATGAAAAATTATTATGTGCTAAATAAACTTCATGAATTAGGAAGAATTATGGTGGTTTATTTATTTTATCCTCCACCCCAGAATAAATATATATATTCCCTGACTGGGAATCGAACCTGCAACCTTTTGGTGTATTAGACGACGCTCTAGCCAATTGAGCCACCCAGCCAGGGCAGAATTATGTTTTTTAGTTGGTTATCTTTTGTCCTTTCTTTTTAGATACCTTTTCATTTCGTCATGGTGAGAATTTTGCTGTCAGGGAAATAATAATTATTAATGTTTTTAGTCGTGTTTTTAATTCATGTTAGCCATGAAGATTGACAACTAGCATTCAATGACAGCCTCCACTCAGAGATCAGTGTCTGAAAAAAGAAAAGGAAAGAAATTTGGTGTCAGAAATACTACTATATTCTCATTCTCATGAGATAGACACTGCTACTTTGGAATTCCTGCCACATGTGGGGCGCTGCATGTTTGGGGCTTATGCTGGTAGGAGACACTGTGGTGTGGGCTTCATATCAGTCCCTCCTGGGAGGGGTGTGGCCCTCCCCTCTTAACAAGCTCTGGGAACTTGAGCAGGGGACTTGCCCTTCTGGGTTCTGATTCTTCCTGTCTTAAAGCTAATGCCTCTTTAACTGGGGAAGTGTAGGCACGCCCATGGAAAGTGCTTATTTTACCAAAAAGCAGTTGTGGCTTTTGTTATGCCATGCCAGCAGATTGGTGGGGGTTTTATTTGTTTGGTTTTTCTGGTGGTGTTTTTGTGCTACATTTGAAGTTCAAAAGGAGGTGAGCCTCCCCTGGACACAGCCTTCCTGATGGCACCACTTACAGAGCATCACCTGGGCAGAGCCGTGCTCTGCTCTGGCCCAGGCAGGGCCATCAGCTGTGTGTGTCACCTTACAGCTGATGACTCAGGCAACAGCGTTAGTGTAAGAGGGGTTTTCCCAGCAGGATCTGAAAGCTTTTCAGAGTTAGGGTTGACAGTAGTCATCTAAGGAAATTGAGACTGGTCTTTTATAGTTTCTGGATGATGGAGTGATTATTGTATATCAATTATAAACTCATCACTCTTCTAACTTAGTTCGGTGATCATATACAGCGTATTAAAGGATTGTCATTTTATACTAACCTTTTTAATTTTAATGACAAGATACCTCATTTTAAATAATTTAGCATAAATTTGAACTAAGAGAACTTTAAAAATAGGCCCTTAGTAGAAGTATAAATCCAAAAGCTAAAATGCTGTTGGTTGGGTCAAAGTTCCCACAGAGGGACTGGACTGCAGACCTCTAGAGGCAAGAGGAAAACCAGGAGGGGCTGCCACCCTGAGAGTCGAGGTAGGAAGAGCTTTGGGAAGAAGGGACGGGACAGAGGGACAGGTGATGGTTGGTGTTTGCATCGTGGAGCCCATGGACCCTGATGAATTGGAGACAAACCAGGGACAGCTCTTCAGGTAGTTTCCTAGAAAGGGAGCAGAGGAAGAAAGTGGGAGCTGCTGGCAGATGTGGAGTCAGGAGAGGGTGGCGTTGGCTTTTACCCTAGATCAGTGGTTGGCAAACTCATTAGTCAACAGAGCCAAATATCAACAGGACGACGATTGAAATTTCTTTTGAGAGCCAAAATTCTTAAACTTAAACTTGTTCTAATGCCACCTCTTCAAAATAGACTCGCCCAGGCCGTGGTATTTTGTGGAAGAGCCACACTCAAGAGGCCAAAGAGCTGCAGTTTGCCTTCCACGGCCCTAGATGGAAGAAATAATGGTGCAGTTCAGAGGGAAATGATGGTGCAGTGTAGACTGAGGAGGAATGGAGGTTGAGTGGGTGGATGGGGATGGGATCAAGAGGACAAGTGACTTAGTGGCTTTAGGAGCAAGGCTGGCTCCCAGGTCAGGGTGCAGTCAACCAGGGTTCTCTTCTGGTTGCTTTTATGTTCTCAGTGCCAAGGGAGGAATCGAAGTCAGCGTATGTGTGGGGTAGGAGCAGAGGCCTTGCCCAGGGGTGAGGTAGAGGGTTTATTGTTTGTTTGTTTTTACTGATCTCTGGGGGGGGGGGGGAGAGGGAGAGGGAGAGGGAGAGAGAGAGAGAGAGAGAGAGAGAGAGAGAGAGAAACATCAATAATGAAAGAGAATCATTGAATCATTGATCATCTGCCTCTGGCACACCCCCTACTGGGGACTGAGCCCAAAACCCCAGCATGTGCCGGGAACTGGGAATTGAACCGGGGCCTCCTGGTTCATGGGTCATTCATTGTTCAACCACTTTGGGTATTTTTGAACTTGCTTAATGTTGAGGGAGAGAGGGTGTAGCCTCAGCCTGTCCAGAACCATAACTTTGAGCCTTGTCTGCAGAGCCCAGGCCCCACATGCGCTCTTTTTAAGCTAAGTCACACTTCCACGTTACCTTCGGGGAAAATGGATGCAAAATTAAAAAGCTGACCTCTGTGCCAGAATTTACAGAGTCTGCCTATACATTTGGTTTGCAACTGGGGTTGAGGTCTACTACCAATCCTTTATTTGCCAGAAACTTTCAAATCTCAGCAGTTGAGACAATGTGCCCCCAAGCCCAAAGCAGCATTTCAGCTCTTCTAAAAGTAGAAAATAAGAAGGAATAAAACAGCTAACACTCATTTACTCTAAGCCTTTCTTATCAGTATTTTGTATGTATTATTCTCCCCAGTGGAGTAAGGACTATTATCTTAACATTACAGACTTGGAAACTGAGGCCCAGAGAGATTAAAGTAACTTGCCCATGGTACAGATTATAGTGGTGGAGACAGATTCCTAACCTCAATGATTGACTCTAGAAGTCACGCCTGTAATCACTGGATAATCCTGCCCCACTCCCCCAGTAAAATGGCGACTTTATGTTATGGCATCTATATGCCAACATGGGAGGAAGGTTTTAATTTGATTGAGCCACAAGCCTCCAGAAGTGGCAATTTGATCATGTGATTTTTGTGCCCATGCACCTTCCAGTTCTATTGTCTCTTCAGTTTCTGTGTTGTTGGGTTTTTTTTTCCCCTCTCCCTGCAAAAGTTCATTTGGGGACATTTTTCTATTGCTCAGTCTTCTGACCTCGTGCCAGACCCCCTCAGGTGCTCAGCTTCTGGTCTGATGCCAGTGGCCTCTCCAGCCAGGGACCTCAAAACCGGCAGCCACTGCTTGTGTATTCTAGCCCCAGTCCTCACCTCTCTTTTCTCATACAGCTGCTTCTGGCTGTTCTGTCACTTCCCTGTCCTGGTCGGCATTTGAGCTTCCTATTCCTGATGACTAGATGGTTCTGGATCCTGGCTGCTTGACAGGGAGGAATAAAGAACAGAGAAACTGTGGGTTGGGGAGAGTACAGTCTACACAAGCCTTGCAGTCTCCAATGCTACTGAACGCATGAGAAATTGTCAGAGAACTGAGTGCAGGAAATGGATCTACTGCCTGTTTTTCAGAGAGAGAGAGAGAAAGAGCGAGCAAGCGCCCGTTGGTGCTCAAAGATACGCTAGCTCGAAGGGTACAGGTACTTTTAGTGCTGGAGTCTGTAGAAGAGATCTGTGCACCACAGCATTGAAATCTGATGGTGGATTGTTCCCCAGAGACCTTGGAAGACTGGTGTAGAGAGTGTGTTTATGTTGTTGGTATTTTTTTAAATTAAATATGTTTTTATTGATTTCAGAGAGGAAGTGACAGAAAGAGAGAAGAGAAACATCCATAATGAGAGGGAATCATTGATCAACTGCCTCTTGCATACTCCCAACTAGGGATCAAGCCTGCAACCTGAGCATGGGCCCTTGACTGGAATTGAACCCGGGACCTTTATGTCCACAGGCCTATGCTGTATTCACTGAGCCAAATTGGCTAGGGCAAGAGTGGGATTTTTTTATATATAGCTTCCCACTTGGCTCACTCAGTCAGATGCCCTGTTCTCTGGTATATTAGAATATTTATTCTCTTAAGATGTAATATAGATTGAACATTTGAGAAGTCCCCAAAACCACTTTATACCATTTGTAACCCATATGAAATTAGAAGTGGCCAGTCTAGGTACCTAAATGTGTCTTGAGTACAGTACAAGGTGCTGTGTGCAGTTTCCTGGAAACCAGTGGTCCTCTTGGTTGTCCTGTAAGCTGTGCCAGAGTGGCTGCTGATGACTGCAGCTCAAGCCTCTTTCCCTGTCACAGCTTGCCTCAGCTGAGAAGGCCATGCCCCTGCACAGAACCCCCTGCCCTTGGGACTCCTCTGAGTTCTAGGTGTGTGCTAGTTATTTGGGGGAAATGTATTTCTATTAAAGCTTGGTTTAGGAACAGTATTTTAGACATAGCAAATTCACTTTAGAGGTTGGACAGAATAGGTTGAAATGATTTTGTAATTCTCAGAAGATAATTTTTCCCCACAAAATTTTAGGAAGCCTTTCTGATCTGTATGTTACTTTATGCAATTAAACTGCTAATGTGGATGATGATACAAGTATCCTGTTCTTCTAGGTATCCAAATATATCTTGTGAGTTGCTCACTTCTGATGTTTCCCAGATAAATGATAAACTGGGAGAAGATGAATCCTTGCTAATGAAATTATATAGCTTCCTCCTAAACGATCCCCCCTTGAACCCACTACTTGCCAGTTTCTTCAGCAAGGTGCTAAGTATTCTTATCAGCAGAAAACCAGAACAGGTAAATATTGTTTTCCAAAAGGTAAGTATTTGGGCTGATCATCACTCTGAGATGATCCCCAGTAATTTCGTTGCTTCAGTGTTCTGAGTGTGCTCTAAGTCCAGCTTTTATAAAAGAATATATTTTATACCTTAAACATTCTAAATGTTTGCTGGCTTAACATTGATATATACATTAATATGTTCTAACTTGACATTCTTTTCTAAGTGCCTCACATCTCAGTTTTTTAGTAGTCTGTGGTTTCCTCTTTGACAAGTAGCTAGAAACATGAGAACGCTAGTATCTGCTTGTGAAGATGGCATGATGGTGCGTACTGAGCAGCTGAGTGTGTGAGTGGAGTCCTAGTGACTGTGGTAAAGTAACAATTGTTTTTCCCCCTTGATGATTACAAATGAAGCTTAAATAAAAAAGCTTTCTTATAAATGGTTTATACAAATGGTGATTGTTTCTGTTTTGATTCTACTAAAAAAAGTTTCACTTGAGACATCTGGGCATAGACTGTCGTGTACCTATTATGTAGCTCTGCTGTGTGATTGGCAGAAATTCATGCCTTACAGTTATGGCAGGAACTCCCCCACCCCTCTCCTCCTCCTCCTTTTTCTTGTTCTCCTCTCACTGCACTTTGTTTGCTTTTTAAATAATTCAGATGTCTTTGGGAAATTTATTTTCCAAGTATCAGTTGTATATGTAGTGGTTCTCAAAAGTGTGATTCCAGGACCAGCATGAGTACCTGTTGAGACTGTTAGAAATGCAAGTTCTTGAGCCTCACTCCAAACCTACTGACTCAGATTCTCTGGGGGCGGGGCTCAGCCATCTGAAGTTTTAACAAGCCTTCTAGATCAGTGGTCGCCAACCTTTCAGGCCTCACGGACCACTGCTTGGCAACCGCTGTTCCAGATGACTGATGCATGCTACAGTTCGAGAATCACTGCTCTGATCAGTATTGGTGTGAAAAGCATCTGCTGACCATTGATTACGATCCACTTAGAGAAACAGGCAGCCAAGGAGCATGGAGCCTCAGATGCCCAAGTACAAACTGTCAGTCTTGCAGCGAGCAGAGGTGTGATGACAGGGTTGCAGGTGGTCAAACCTGTGGGGCCAGGCATCCATGGGGGAAAGCAGGCTCCAGGATCCGCCTTGCTATCTGCACATGTGGAGGGACTGGAACCATTTTAGGCCTAGTGTGTCTTATCCTATGCCAGGGTGAAGTGGATACTTGTTTTATTTTAGAGAGGAGGTCATTCTTTCATGTCTTAACTGAGTAGGATTACCTTCTTAAATGTATTGAAATTGAGGTTCTTTTTTCTTAGAGAATCTTCCCCAAATCATGATTGCTTTGATAGATTGTCTTTCTGTCTTCTGCCTTCTGATGAGAAATAATAGGACTGCTGACTGGTACAGGAAAATTAAAGTCACCCCCAGCCTAAACTACTAGTCAGTTCCAGATGGATGTAGTGACTATTGAAACGGGTCCTGGTTGTCAGTGTCAGGAGTGAGAATGCACTTGAGTATGTGTGAGCTTCCTGAGTATTTGTGTTGGTCTTCAACGTCAGATATAGTATCTGTGTAAAGAGGATGGTACGTGCCAATTAAATGCTGAGAAAAGGGCCCAGTCACTGCTGCTCATTGTGCTTCTTGGTTCAGGACTCCTTGAATGGAAACAAGTGGATTCTATAGCCCTTGGCCTTTTGGCTCCAGGAAAAGGGTCAAACCGGCACCTCTCTAACCTTTTGGGAATTATGAGTGTAAATAAAGATTTCCCATCACGTGATGAATTAGTAAGGATATATGCAGCTGTTAAGTAATGAAAAAAAAAAATCAGACTCAACCTGGCTTAACTGATACAGACATTTATTAGCTCTTTGAGCATAAAGTCCAGTTGTAGGGCACCTTCATTGTTGAATGACTTAGTACATCAGCAGTGTCATCCTCTGTATAGGAGATACTGCTGTCCTGGCTCTGCCTTTGGGTTCCAGATCTAGTGCTTTTTCCTCCTCCCTCCTTAACTGTGTATTTAATACTATTGTGTGACTCAATTGTTAGTGGATTCAGTGTGTATGACTTCTTGAAGATTTATTACAACTTTAACATCATTGTCTAGAAAAGCCACATGGGATTGCCAATCCTGCACTTACACCTGGTTCTGTGTGTGAAGCAGGTTTAGTTGGCTGTTAGACTGACTTCTTGTGGGATAATAGCAGGACCATGACTTTGGGGGCATATAAATCTAAGTTTAAATGTCAGGACAGCCGCTTGAGCCTTGGTTTCTGCAACATGAGTTAAGCAACCCCACCCCTGGGGCTTGTGAGAGACTTCAGTGAGGCTGTTAGAGCAGCTGCCGTGCTGGGCTGCTGCTTCTGGGACTTGTGAATAGATGATTCCTACACAGACAGAAACCGGAGTACACAAGGGAGTGTGGGACAAAACAGTCTCCTTCTTCTTCCTGTACAGAAAAGACCCAGGTGGCAGGGATGTAACTTTATTTCTGTCGTCATGGTCTCGGTATACTGTCAGCCTCTGCCACAGTCACTCTTCTTGTGTGAATCTGATCAGGTGAATTGCTAAAATAAAATCCACGTGATGTTTCTATAGCAGGTGAGTTAGTCACTTTAACTGATAGAAAAATCTTAATGTTTTTAATTTCTCTCTCATGGCTAGAGTATAATTAGGATTTTAAATATGTATTTAAAATTTAGTGCACAGTCTAATAATGGACTTGCTTTATGTTCATAAACTGAAATGGTATATCATCTTTTTCTGAATTAATAATGAAAGTGAACAGAAATAAAAGATTCTGTGATGGTGTATTTGTATTAGGGAATATGTGGTAATTTGGGAGTTTTTCCCCCCAAAGGGTTTTTGAATAGCATAACAATTAGCAGGCTTCCCAATTTGACATCTTGTTATGAATTCAACATTTGCTGTTCCTCCACTCAGCAGTGGTGATAGGATTTGGTGGGGCAGGACTGGCAGCACCTAAATTTCTGGTTCTCAGGTTACATGTCTTCCAGCCTCGGTCTGTTCTCCTCTAGATTGTGGACTTCCTGAAGAAGAGACGGGATTTTGTAGACCTTGTTATGAAGCACATAGGAACCTCAGCTGTCATGGACTTGTTACTCAGGCTCCTGACCTGCATCGAGCCTCCACAGCCCAGGCAAGATGTGCTGAATGTGAGTAGACTTGTGACGTGCTCGATCGGGGTGAGGAGAGGCACACATGAACCCACAGGCTGCTGTCTGCTGGGGTTGGATTCCATGGGTTGGTAAAAGGTTATCTGGGCCAAAACCGGTTTGGCTCAGTGGATAGAGCATCAGCCTGCGGACTCGAGGGTCCCAGGTTCAATTCCGGTCAAGGGCATGTACCTTGGTTACGGGCTCAATCCCCAGTAGGTGGTGAGCAAGAGGTAGCTGATCGATGATTCTCTCTCATCGATGTTTCTAACTTTCTATCCCTCTCTCTTCCTCTCTGTAAAAAAATCAATTATATATATATATATATATGTTACCTGGGAAACTAGAGGGTAGGGGACATGGTTGGGCAGAAGGTTGAGGAAGAGATTCATTCAGATATTGCAGGATTAAGGTTTCAGATGTGCACACCCCTGGGTTTCTGGGATGCTTCCTTGTGGGGCCTTCTGTTTCCTTTGCGGGCTTGTTTGTCAGTGGGGTAGGAGTTAGAATGGGCTGAGAACTTGTCTCAAAGCTGGCCAGGTAGTGAAAGCAGAAGTATGACTGTTATGAGCTGCATCTCATTTAAGACGCTTTGAGGCTTCTTTCTTGAGAAGATGGTCACATCACAGTTATCTCTATAAGTCAAAAAGGAGAGGTGTCTATTTCCAGGGAATGAGGCTTCAGAAGCAACTTTCTAAGAGCATGGGATAAGGAGAATGGAGCTTATTTCCAAAAGGGCACATATTAAAAAATTTGGGGAGATGATTATTTTATGATACACGTGCCTCTTGAGCAGGATTTGGGTGGGAAGAGGGAGGTGTGGGAAGAGGGAAGTTTCCCGTAGACCTTTGTCTTTGGCTTCTTGTCTTCTGTCTCTCCTTGTTCTCTTCCTTGCTTCCAGAACCACTTCCTAGTTCATTCCATCTTAAATACTCAACCTCTAATCTTAGAACTTCTTTCTTTCTCTGGAAATGAGTTTTATTGGGAATGCTAATTTATTGCAGAAGGAGAGACAGGAGCGTTTGTCAGGAGGTGCCCAGGAAAGGGAGGCTCTGCAGAAGGGGTGTGTTTGTGTGAGTGGAGGGTCTGGGCATGGGCGTGGGCTGCGTATGTAGAACAAGGTAGAGGTCTACTGAGAACCGGCTCATGTGAGGAAACCAGTTGGTGGGCCTAGGGAATGGAAGGGCCCTGAATTGGAACACTGGTTCCTTTTAGGTAGGTTTTTGTATATGCGAAAAAAGGTTGACGATTCAGGGAAGACTGTTGAGGACAAGGGGGACGGTCACCTTTATATCTGGATTATTACAGGGGTAGTACATTTTTTATATGGTTTTTTAGAAGGAATTGGAGGGATACAGTGATAGGTAGTTAGTAAAGGCATAAGTTAGGGGAAGGGTAGCTAAAAACTCCTAAATGACTTTATTTGGGGGCCCATTGTGGAGGATCAGTATGCGTGATATGTAGCTACTTGTTAATAGATATGAAGGCAGAAGGGTGGGGGACTGAGGAGTGATGGTCAGAACCCTCCACCCCACCCCTTAGTTCAGGCGTTACCATCCTCTGTTTTAGGGGACATTATAGTTACTCGTGGTGTGGTCCCAAACATCACCTGAGAGCTTGTTAGAACCCAGAAACTTGGGTTGCGCTCTGCCTGCTGAGTCAGCTCTGCACGGAACAAGACCCTGGGAGGGCGATTCCTGTGCACACCGTAAAACAGATTTTATTTAAACTGCGAAGTTGGGCCTCTGCCTTTGCTCCCCCAGTAGCTATTGTTCACATTTCCTTTGGTGTGTCTCCTTAAGAAGCGGGGGACAGTATGGACAGTATTAGGTTTCTATGCCTTTAGTAAATTTAGCTATCCCCCTATCTCCTTTAACCTTTTTAGGGGAGGCGTCCTTTCTAGGTATTGAGCATCTCATTTATTATGGTGTTTCTGTTCCTTAAGAAACTGGTATTAGACAAACAGTTTTTACTTATTCTTTCTTATTTTCATCTCCTCATGTGTTCATTCACAGCAGTATTTCATGTGTGGCCGAAGAAAGAGACTGTCATAGCCATAATAATAGCTCTCTGCTAACATGTGACAGGGCAGATAAACTGCTTCTGTAGTGCTGCCCCCACCTCTGCCCCTCTCCCCCGCCCCCATATTTCCTGTGATTGTTTAGGTTTCTGAATCTAAAAGTTCATAATGTATTTTAAGTCAAAAGTTCATAATGTGTTTTAAGCAATACTAAACATTGCTTTTCTCAGTCTTTCTCCTAATATAAATACTCTTTTATAGAAAATGTATGAATTCCATCCCCCAACCTCCAAAAACCAAAGGTCAGACCTTTTATTACTCAGTGAATTATCCCATGGCTAGGAAGCTGAATTTTCATTATGTGGGCATTGTAAGTTGGGGAGTACTTGCTACTGTTGGCTACTGTTAAAATGATATATTCACTGGCGTTTTCCTTGGGGGACTTTTAATTTCCTGTAGTGTTCAAAGTCCAGAGAAACCTGTAACATTCTACTTAAAATGTGATGGATTATGTTAACCTTCATTGGGGCTTGAACAAGAGCCACGCATTGCTATGATCACTTCTACAATGTGTTTTACAGTGGTTAAATGAGGAGAAAATTATCCAGAGGCTTGTGGAAATAGTTCATCCATCGCAAGAAGAAGATGTAAGTTCCCTTGTCTGACTGTAAACTGATTTTTTTTTTATTATAAAAAAGAACCATGTTTATTCGGGCATAGAGCATAATTGCATGAAATCTGAAATGGAGGTCAGGTAGAACAGTGATAACCTAGCATTCTTAAAGTTGTCAATTTTCTAAACACTAAAGGCTTTAAAAATACTATGCTTAATATTTTTTGCTGATATCCAGAAAATTTCCAGAAGTGTGGAAAGCAGCAAGGTCTGATTGTAGCATTCTCCTTTCCATCGCCAGATTTCATGCTGAGTCTTCTTGCCTTTGTTACAGACCTCTGTCCATGCTTGCACATGGCACGGCCACATCTGCATTTGTGTCAGGGCCTTGGTCACTGTTGTCCCCGTTGAATCCCTAGAGTGATGGGCTCTTGGTGCTTGTCCTTCTTGGCCCGGACTTTATGCTCTGGCAGGTTTGGCTTGGTCCTGGGTGCTGAAGATGGATTTGGCATTAGGATCGACACTGCTTTGCAGTTTGAAGATGAGCTTTGCTGAGGGGCCACTTGTCAGGACGGGGTCTTGGGGATCGGTGGTATGGCTGTGTCGAGGAGGCTAGCACTGTGCTTCTGCTGCTTCTCTGCACCTTCAGGAGTGGACTGAGCCATGCGGAATTTGTCAGCATTCAGCCATTTCTGCCTACAGATATGACAGTTCCATGCTGTTCAACTTAATCTCTATGAAGGAGTTGGTTTCAAGAAGATTCAGGATATATCATGAGGCACAGGGGCACCTCCTTGTACCCTAAGGCTGCTGATTAGACAGGAGAGTGCAAAAGAAGGATGTGTGTCACCAAAGGGTGTGTTCCCATGAAGGCCTCTTTTTGATTAAGATGAACCTAGCCCCTCCCCTTCACTTAAGTCCATTTCAAAACTTCGTACCTGGCAGTTATCTAAATAGGCTTAAAAAAAAAAAGAATTAGAAGGAGAAGAAGGAGAAGAAGAAGAGAGCTACCTATTAAAGGGGTTGTTGATTCTCCATCATTCTTTTTGGAGTAGTGTAGTATTGTTACTGTTGACATTGAGGGCACATTCCAGTGTGTCAGGTGCCCAAGAATGAGGACCCTGCTTAGAAGAAGCCTTGAGTCTACGTGAGGTAATCTTCCCTCCAGTGGCTTGGGAGGTGGATGATAGGTGGTGGTTCCATGCGATGGGTGTATGGAAAGTGATGGCAGGAGCACAGCCTGCCCATGCACAGGAGCATGTGGCTGTGGACCAGATTTGCTCCTCATTAGGTTCAGGTTCTTAATTTTTTTTAAAATTTATTGATTAGGGTATCACATATTTGTCTTCTTCCCCTCTCCTCCCCCCTCTCCCCCCTCTCCCATTCCCATCCCAAACCCCTCCCTATGCATACCCCCACCCTCTTTTTTTTTTTTGTCTGAGACCACTGGTTAGGCTCATATGCATGCACACAAGTCCTTTGGTTGATCTCTCCCCCTTAACCCCACTCTCCCCTACCTTCCCTCTGAGATCCAACAGTCTGATCAATGCTTCTCTGTCTCCGGGTCTGTTTTTGTTCACCAGTTTATGTTGTTCATTATTTCCCCTAGATGGGTGAGATCATGTGATACAAGAAATACACTTAGAAGAACTGAAAATGAGACAAGCAATAATGGTTATGCTGAGAGGCAAATGAATCAGTCTGTAGTGAATTTCTTTCGGGGACCACAGTTCTTTTGAGTCCCAATTTCTATGTCAAACAGTTCCTTATGTGTGTACATGTCAGCAATGATATTTCAGTTCTGAATGGTGGACAAATGGTGGTAATGCAGGTCCAACCCTCTCTGGTTTGGTTGTGGGCAACCTGCAATGACACACAGCTGCTGACTGCTAGTAAGGCAAGGCGTCGTTAGCATCTTCCATCTCTGGACTGTTTCTCTTCTGTCTTCATGGCTGGAGCAGTCCTGTCAATTCCTCTCTGTTGCAGGAATCCACGTGGTCTCAGAGTTGTTTTCTGAAAATATACAAACATATTCTCCACCGAAAGTTAATAAAGGAATCTTTTCTATAAATTTGACTTTCGATCCTTTTTCATTTTTTGCCCAAACGATTTTTCTTTGGCTTGTTTTGACACCAGGTATGTTTTACATGGGTGTCTTGCTGTTAGCATTACAAATGAAAGTTAATTTGTTTCTTATTTCTTATTAAGGTATTATATATCTTACCATTGCCCTGCTCCCCACTCCCATGCATGCCCTCACCCCCTAGAGTTTTGCATCCATTGTTTATGCTTATATGCATGCATACAAGTCCTTTGGTTGCTCTCTTATCTCCCCCACCTCTCCCTATATATCTTCCCTCTATAATTTGACATTCTATTTGATGCTTTACTGTCTCTGTATCTATCTTTTTGTTCAACAGTTTATAATGTTCTTTATTATCCATAAGAAAGTTAATTTTCTAAAGTAAAAATTTTCTAAATGTAATTTACTTACAGGATATTTTTCCTTACATGATAATCTTCTACTATCCCCGTTTTTTAAATTTAGATATTAGGAGGGTTTTGGAAATTTTATAATGTCTTGATAGCTTTTAAATTTTAATTTTTTGCACTAAAATATGACTGTTTTAGGTTCATTACATGTTACACAATTTTACCATGAGATGAACTGCCAATTAAAATTTTAGTTAACACTTTAGGAACAACTTTTTGTCCAGTACAATTTTTCTAGAATATTCGCTTATTTCAATTAGCCTGAAAACATGACTACTATTTTACTGTCGAATTTAATACTCTAACAACAATCTTATTTTACCCTGTAATATTAGTGGGAAGGATTATTTGCCTTCTTGAATAGGCCCTGAACATTCCTGGTGCTAGGCTAGATTTAGATATCAAAAACCCCACTTCCCCACATCATGGGTACGAGACAACTCAAACAAGTCTTGTTGCAGTGAGAGGGTCGCTGCTGTGCACCAAATCTCTGCCTATTACCTGGGTCCTGGTTTGAGCTGGGCATGGGAAGCTAAGCAGCCATGGGGGCAGGAGACTTCCCTCAGAAGGGGTGAGGGTTCAGGCCCCTGCAAATTTTGGGGGTGAGGGTCTGTGCACCACCTCTGTTGACCCCCAAGTTCTCTCCTGTTGGCCCCTCTGCGGCTGTGCCTGTCTTAGGTTGTTCCTTCCTTGAGAAATTTTACCTGTCTCAGGCAACCAGCCATCCTCCAGGGCCAAGCAAGGGAATGTGAAGTGAGGTTCTGTCTCCTTGGTATCCTATGCCCCCGTGGCTTCCACGTCGAGCTCCTGCCTTAGGATCCCCTCGCCTGCTGGCAGGGCCCCAGCACTGATCACATATCTTGTGGAACCCAGGTTTCTTCTCTAGGGAGGGCCCAGCTCACCCCACTGGGCAAGAGACAGATCCATGGTACCAGCCATCACAAGGCTTCAACTTCGGCATGAACAGAAAGCTCCGGCAACAGCTGTGGGCACAGGTTCTTGAGCAGAAGAACTTGATGATTCAACAGGATGCTATCCCTAACTGCAGGGTCCAGGCGAAATCAAAGAGAAGCCCCGTTCTGCAGCAGGTTTTTTCCAAAGGACAAGGTGCTTGGGGCATCAGCACCTGCCCTACTTGACTTGCAAGAAAGTTAATTTTACCCTTTGGGACAATCCTATTGATATTTCTGTATTAAATGATAAATTGGATACTAAAATTGTACTGCCCAATTTATATTTATTTAGGAAATATTAGCCGCCTGATTCCAGTCAGTGAATTTTGATATCCCAGTACTTGTGTCATCTATGCTGGAATATCATTGTTCTACCTGTACTGTAGGTGATACTCAGTCTTTGGGCACTGAGATTTTAGTTTTTCTATAAGGTAAATTCATTATACATTTGAGGAAAGTGTAATATTTCTTACCCATTGGTATAGTCCTAAAGTTGTATATTTTTTTTTATGCTGATGAAAGTATATGTTTTGGGGTTGTTTTTTGTTTTTTTTCAAGAATGCTGTTGTAGTAGCTTTTCCTTTCCAAAAATTCTTTTCACCTCTCCCCACAAATAGCAACATGTACTGTGCAGTATTGTTAAGTCAAGCTCATTAGCTTGGCAGAATAAAAAACTCATGCTTTTCCCATACGTTGTTTATATGCTTGACTTTTTCCTTACTGCGTCTTATGGCCAGTGTTAATTTGTGTCATATCTTAAGCAGTTTCCTTCCTAACTTTTTATAAGTTTGACTTTTGACATGTTTCATAGTTAAAATTGTACTTTTTTCCTTTAGCGGCATTCAAATGCATCACAGTCACTTTGTGAAATTGTTCGCCTGAGCAGAGACCAGATGTTACAAATTCAGAACAGTCCAGAGCCAGATCCTCTGCTTGCCACTCTAGAAAAGTATGTTTAAAACTCAGTTTTTGTCCTTTGTTCATATTGATGCTATTTGATGTGTTGCCTTGATGAGATTGGTAAGTGTTGGGAATCACGTCCATGGAAAATACTATTTTGGGTGGGTGAGAAGGTAGGAAAATTGCTTGTCTGATCCCAGCCATCGGTAATTCCCAGTAGAGACCTAGAGGTAATGTAAGTAAATGACATTTATATGTAGACTCTGAACTTTTCAAAGTTTAAACTAGAATTCGTTAAAGCCATCGTAAGATGGCATAGCCACATCATAACTGTAGTTATAGTCTCTACGAGTCTTGATGGAGAATTTCTTATGAATGCACTGATTTGACCTATTTCAGCGAGTAATTTTATCAGAAGACCTTTTTAGGGCTTACTCTCCTTTTATAGCTGACTAAGGGCAACCTTATCAGACCTGATTTGCAGGGGATACATGTCATGTATGTTTCATTTCTTTGTACTGGCTTCTGCCCTTTTTAGAAAATGCTTAAATGAGCAGCCATGACATGTTCAGGTTTCAGAAAATGGCTTGGGACGGTGTGCTGTTTTGAAATTTGAGTGGCCACCCTGCATGTACTAGGTTTTTCTAGATTCACACGTTTTCAGAGAGAGAGTCTTTACCATTAAATATGGGTATATGTTTGATCTGCATCCATGCAGCTGAAAGTATTTTAATAAAGAAAAACCAGGCATTTCCCCGTTTAAATGATTAGTTGGAAAGTTAGCATTGTTAAGTATGACAAGTTGTCTTGTTTCAACTTACTGCTACTCTCCTTCTTTTTAGTGACTTTGTCAGTCCTGTTTCAGTCCTCCTGTATAGTGAGGCTCATTTGCATCTTTTGGCTTAACACCTTGGAAGGCCTTTTATTAAAATAATCATGTGTATGTATTATTTACTTGGCAAGTTTGACCCAAGCAAGGAACAAATTCGAGGCAAGGTATCTTGTTTTAAACTCTGTCTTCTGAGAAGTAAAGTTGTAATTCCAGAGTGTGTGATAGAATGCGAGGAGTTGACTAGCTCTCTCAAGTAGTAATACTTAAAGAGATTACTTACTTTTGAGTAAAATGTCATTTTACCTGCCCCATTTCAGTAGTTCTTGGCATTACAGTATATGTACTTCTTTTATAACATGTAAGACATTTCATGTTCAGATACTAATAATTACAATATTCTTTGAATCATATAAAACTGCCATTTGAGTAGATAAAAAATATTGAATAGCAACTACCCCTGTTTCCCCGAAAATAAGACAGTTCTTATATTAATTTTTGCTCCCAAAGATGCGCAAGGTCTTATTTTCAGGGGATGTATTATGTTTCCATGAAGTAGGTCTTATTTTCGGAGGATGTCTTATTTTCGGGGAAACACGGTATTTAATGTGGTTCATGACAACACTGTCCAAGAGAAACATAGCAAAAGCCACATGTAATTTAAAAATTTCTGTTAGTTACATTAAAGTAAAAAAAATAGGTGAAATTATTTAATAGGTTAAAAATAATATTTCAACATATGCTCATTTTAAAAAACTGTTACTGAGCCTACGGTTAGTCTTCCATATCTGCAGATTATGGAAGACTTCCATATCTGTGAGTACAACCACTGAATCAAAAATCTTGGGGAGAAAGTTAATGATGTTGCTGACATGTCCTATGTACTAAACATGTAGACTTGTTTTCCTTGTCATTATTCCCTAAGCAGTATAGTGAACTGATGACTTATGGAGCATTCACGTTGTATTAGGTGTTATAAATAATCTGGAGATGTAAAGTATACAGGAGGATGTATGTAGGCTCTATGCAAATACTCTACAAAATTTTATTTAAGGGACTTGAGTGTCCTTGGGTTTTGGTATCCTCAAGATCCTGGAATTCTTGGATACGGAGGGACGACTGTATACTGTAGTCTTCTCTTTTTTATATATATATAGTCTTTATATAAAGTTTTGGAAATCCAACATGTTTTACACTTTAAGACAGATCAATTTAGACTAGTTACATTTTGAGTGTTCAGTGACCACGTATGGTGAATGGCTCCTGTCTTGGACATCACAAGTTCACTCTGAAAGTCAGACTGATCACTAGTAATCACTGAGTTCTTGCACGCCACTGCAGTCCTCTATTCACACAACTCTGCTTGAGCCAAGTGATCTAGCCCCTGGAGCCTCTGTGCTAGCTGTTACATTTCAGGCTGTGTCTTTAGTTCTGAATCAGGCAGCTATCTTTTGATACAGATAGGTACATTCTCAGAATTCATACCATTAAATATTAGTTGGAGTAGGTTTCTTCAAATACATGGGTCTGATTAGTCAGGGGTCCCACTATGCCACTGAGTTAAACTTCCCTGCACTTAGCAGCAAGGACACTTCCTCTGTTTCACATTCTTCTTGAGAATGAGAACCAAGCCCCCTAAATATCAGCCATGCTCCAACATTATGGTGGTTCTTTTAGTATCTGTTGGTTGAGAAAATACACAGAGACAAAAGGCTTCTTTCTGTGAACCTAGTAAGCTTATTAATCATAATAGTTTTTTTTACATATTTGATAAATTATTATGTAGAAATATAATATTAGGCCAGTCTACTGACAATACGTAGTAAACAGATTACCTAATCTTTATATTATGCCAAATAACTCATAGATTTGGTAGCACTGTGTGTGTGTGTGTGTGAATATAAGTTAGCATTAAAGGAAAAGTTTGAAATGAGCTAAAGTTAAAGAGAATGATAAAGATGGTTAGGAATACCAAAAGGTCTCTAAAAAAGTGGATTGAAGTGTTAGATAATGAATATTAGCTTGGGAAGCAATCTGGGCTTAAAGTGAATATTCAATTTAGTGGATCTGGAGATTTTTCAAATTCAAAAATTCCTTGAAAGATAAGTTGTGTTAGAGAGAGTTGGACTGTGCAGCTCTTAATTCTTAATACTAAAGAACTTGGAATAAGTTGGGGTTTGATTCCTGTTCAGCCAGTAGTTGTACAGAAGTCTTTCCTCTGCCTGCCCATAGAACACACACAGCAGTGAGCCATTGTCTCAGATACATGGGTAAAACCCTGGAAGGCTTCATGCGCCAGACAGCTTATACCATCAGTTCCACTGATGTTCATCCAGGAACTACGGGTGTTTTTTTTTAAATGTAAAAATGAATATCTTTTATGTGTAAATAAACACCTTATTAAAGAATATGAAGACATTCCTTTTATCCTATTTGGTAAGCTCAGACCCTTGGTTTATGATTTTCAAATCTGTATTCAGTGATATTTGTATGTTTAGATAAGACTCGAATATGGCTTAGCTACTATGTTACATCTTGACCATCAAGTGTTTGCAGGTTAGTATATCCTTTTTGTCCATTAGTAGAATGCCTTTTGGATATAGTAGAGGTCGAGTTTGATGCAGCCATGGAATAGCGAGGGCCTCTTTGTTAGCCGCTCTGCCCAGGCACAGTGTTGATGAAAGTGGGACAGTGCTCCCTGGTAAGTGAGGTGGACTGTAGTCTGACACTCTCGGTACCTCTCTTTCTTCCGTACCCTTGATGCTGCTATTTGAAGAATATACATATTTTCTGTAAAAACAACAACACTGTCTTCCAGAGTGCAATCTCAGGCCTAAACTCATATTTACCCTGTAGACAGCCGTGCTGAGTGACTGTTACAGCACTGTTTTAGGTAGAGGTCTTGAGTGATTTTAGTGCAGGTGTAGGAGTACCTGAAAGCTACTTCATGCAGGGGAATCCTGGGTTAGTTAAGATACCAGTTTTATTTGCTTCCCCCAAGTGAAAAGAGATTCTCTCCTCCTCGCTGCCCTAGGCTGGCAAGGGACCTGGTATTAGGATACAGTGAGCACAGCTGTGCCTTGGGATGACTAGTGTGAGCCGCGGGCAGCCCAGCTGAATGTCAGGAAGTTTCCTTCCTTAATCTATATGGATTCTGAAAATTACTGAGATCCTAAAAAATGGAGGTTTTCTTTGAGAAAATCAGTGTAAATTTTCTCCTAGCAGGTTACCTTACATTTTAATTTTGACCTTGCCTGTGTGCAAGAGAGCTGTAATGGGAAGCGTGTACAGAAATTCTTCTTGGGCAATAGTTCAGTCAGGCCCATTTCATTGCTATCACTTTATTTTGATTTATGAAATTTTAATTGTAGAGTAAAAGGCAATAATTGATGTTCTCTTTTACCTGTTTTAGATATTAATTATACATTAATGCCTTTGTGGCTTCTAATTAGCCTTTTAAAAAACATCCCCCCCTTTTTTGTGTGTGTGTGGGGGTGAAGGGTTCTAGGTCTTTACTGTGCCACCACCACCACTCTGGTCTAAGTGGGAGGTGATGTCCAGTCTTGAAATATTTGTTGGCTCTCAACAAGATTGGCAAAAGGAACCAGGGCCCAGATGATTTTGTAGAGGGAAGGAGGGAACAATATATATATATGGAGAGTTACATTTGTTATAAGCAGAATCACTTGCCTACTTTAATAAATGTATTATAAGAAAAGACTGTTAAGTGAAACAAACATGCACAAGTGACTGAATTCTTGTATAACATTTGTCTCACTGATACTATGACCTTTTTCTCTGAAGTTGTTATTGGTGAATGATGTTACAATTAACACTTGACTGTTGATTTGTTTTCCTAGGCAAGAAATTATAGAGCAGCTTCTATCAAATATATTCCACAAAGATAAAAATGAACCAGCTATAGTCAGTGCAATACAGATACTGCTGACATTACTTGAGACACGACGACCAACGTAAGCTTTTCTTTCATATCTTACAAAATGCTATTTAGTTTTGCTTTTAGATTTTTTTAAAAGCTAAGAGTTGAGTTGTTGGTTATGAGCTATAATATCATGCCCTTGAATTTCAGGTGCTGAATCTTTTTCTGCTGTGTAAACTATAAGTTTTATGTGAATGCAACACATAGGGATGCAGTTGAAAATATCATTTGGTGAATATTCTTTATTGACAGTATTTGGATTCTGGACATTTGGGTTTTGTAGTACTTATAAAAATGTAAGACTAGTCAAGGAATTTTGAACAAGACCAGTGATTGATATAAGTTGTCTCCTGCATATTACAATGCATCATTGATAATATAGGGCAACATGATACTAGTATTTGTGATAACAAAGTTTATATGCATGATTAAGTGTATAGTTTTGTTCTTTTGTTTTATTCAGTTAAGTAGGAAAGATGGTTGTTCTATAAATATGGCTTAAGAAGTGACTCACCACTTGGGGGGAAATATGTCTATACCTATTTTATATAAAAATGAACTTCAGTTGAATTAAATTAAAAACACTAGAGGAAAAGTATGCAAACATTCAAAAGAATTATGGAATTTTGAAGAATTTTGAAGCATTTTTCTTTAAACAGAAACTGTAATGAAAAAAGCTATATTTGGCCACATAAATTATTAAACCTCCCTACACATCCAAAAACACTGTAATTTATTTCCCTTCCTCCCTTTCCAATAATTGAGTTTCTGAATGCTGTCCCATGTAGCTCTTGCAGTTAGAAATCGCTTCCACATGTGGAATATTTTCAAGTAATCGTCACAACAATCACTCTAGAAGTGAGCTGTGTGCCAGGCAGTGTTCAGTTCTGGGTCTGCATTAGCATGATCCTCACCGCAGTCTTGGGAGAGATACTGAGTAAGCCCACGTTCCACATTTGAACAAATAACTGGGAAGGGAAGAGCCAGGACTTGGGCACAACTCCAGCAATGACGTTATTAACCACTGGTTTGCACTGATGTGCAGTTGACACCACTTACAGACAGAACTTTTCATTTGAACGGCTTCCCTCCAGTTTTAGGACCCTTCTTCCTGATGTCCTTTCTCCCCACTTGGGCTCTGTCTTGCCCATTGGGATTTGGGAGTCTCATTGCATTCATAAGTCTTTGTGTAGAAGTGGGTTATAATGAGTATTGATTGAGCTTTTGGAGAGGAATAATTTAAGCCTTTTAAATAGAAAACCATGTTGATTAGCCAGGAAAAACTAGAATAAACGCAGGCCTGTTACTAACGTCCCAAATGGTGGGCAGTGTGGTATGCCCTGTACTTCGGGGTCAGAGCTCCTGCTTTCCATATTTCCTGGCTAGAGAGCTGCTCGCGGTGTAACAGGTGCAAGGAGACTGGTAGTTGAAGTGAATGGAAAGAAACCACATACAATTCCCACCTGACTCTCTGGGCCTCTGGATTTCAGGTTGTGTCTGTTGGTCCCTGTCGAATTATTACATGTTTATATAGCTGTTGTGTGCATATCTACATGCTGATATGGGACACTGTGATTTGTTCTGAAATTGTAACAAGTATAATTCACTTTCTTTGTTTTAAGATTTGAAGGCCATATAGAGATCTGTCCACCAGGCATGAGTCATTCAGCTTGTTTGGTCAACAAGAGTGTTTTAGAAGCCATCCGAGGAAGACTTGGATCTTTTCATGAACTCCTGCTTGAGCCACCCAAGGTAGGGCAGCTATCTTAAACATGGCTGGCCAGCTTAACAATTTGACTTAAACAGTTGTTTATGAACCTTTTGAGTAATAGAACTGGCTGTGACCAGTATGCACAAAATATGTTACAAGTAAACTGCCATTTGTCTTTATAGCTTTTGAGCTAGTTTTTAATTGGCTTTTATCTATGTAATAGACCATGCACTGGGGAGGGAAGGGGTGGTGTCCCTCAGCCCGGTGGCCTGCACCTTCTCATAATCTGGGAGCCCTTGGATAGATATCTGACTGCTGTGGAGGCTTCTGGCTGAGCAGTGCTCCCCCTGTGGGAGCTCACTGACCACCAGGAGGGTGCTCCTGCATTGAGCGTCTGCCCCCTGGTGGTCAGTGTGTGTCATAGCGCCTGGTCGTTCCACCTTTTAGTTGATTTACATATTAGACTTTTAGTATATAGGATAATGTCTAAGTTAACAAATATGTATAATTAAAAGTAAATTTTTTTTACCTGCTTAGGAAACTTATCCTTTTTATAAACTCTGGTTACTTATATGCCCATAAAATGAACACTTTTCTTCTCATAGCATATTATTTTCACATTTTTGAGGTAAAGTAAATCTTGGAGGAATTGATCTTGGAAGTGGAGTTGTTTTATTCAGAGTTGGAGCAGTGGAGCATCTAATGGACAGATGCTTATTTAAGAAGCTGTCAGTTGAATGTGACTTGGAGCCCAAGATTTTCCGCAGGGAGCATGTGTGTGCTGATGTAAAAAAGACTCTTTACTCGGGCAGGCCATGAGAGAGAGCCCTGAGAACCGGCAATGAAGACCTGCGAAACGAGTCCAGGGCCCCAGTCCTCAGTGGTTTTATCGCTCCAGCCCTGCCTGCGCAGTGGTGCACAGGTGTAGATTAGGGTAGGAGGCTCTCTCTCTGGCATCTGGAGGGTGGGAAACTCAGGTCTGGAGAGTTCTGTCAGCACCAGCTCTTATGTGTTCCTTTTCCTTCAGCCCTGTGTCACTGGATTCAGTGTCCTAGACCTTGTAGCTGGTACCTTGGTGGTATCTACTGTGTGATCAGTAGGGGATTAAGTTTAGTATGCTAGTTTCTTCATTCAAAATGAAATGTTTTCTGTTTATTGAACCATTTTGTGGAGTGGGAACCCAGGATACTTTATGTCCATTACCAAGGAAGAGTAGTTCAGCTCTGGATGATCTCTTCAGATGCTGATGCTACAGTGCTCAGATGTGGCCCCGCCTCCTCCATTCTGTCTTCCCTGCTTTCAGCCTGCATGGGATTCCGGCCAGAGTGCTTGGCGTTCTTTCAGGAAAAGTGCCTGTGTTGGTATTGAATATTTAACGGTCTGTGGCATCCCTCATGCCAGACCTAGGCAGAAGAAGAGGGAGAGTAAGGAAGAAAAGGATTTACTTAGGAGGAGAGGGGAGAACATCACAGGTGGAAGTTGGAAGAGGAAGGAGGATGAGAGAGAAGAGGGTGCGTGAC
Organism: Vespertilio murinus; assembly: GCA_963924515.1. Taxonomy (NCBI): domain Eukaryota; kingdom Metazoa; phylum Chordata; class Mammalia; order Chiroptera; family Vespertilionidae; genus Vespertilio; species Vespertilio murinus. The sequence goes on along the minus strand of OZ004709.1, from coordinate 165,679,751 downwards.
GAAGGCCCTGACCAGTTAACGTAGACAACCTCCCCATCTTCCTTGCAGAGGGACATCGAGAGCAGCATCTCATGTGGAGTGTCACACTCTTGTTCTTCTTGGCCCCCATCCAAAGGGAGGTATTGTCTCATTTGGAGGAGTGAGTGTGGTCAGTGTGTCCTGATTTTACTGTCTGGTGTGGTGTGTGAGTAGATCATGAAGCTTCTTAAAATATCCGATGATTAGAGCTTTTGTACACAGAGTAAAACTGTGAGCCTCTCCACCCCCGACGCCTCGGGGAAGCAGGAAGGGGTGAGGATGCCGACAGGGATGGGGACACTGAAAGGACGACCACACAGCTGGACTCTTGAACTTGAGATTCCGAAAGGTCCTGTGTCTGTCTGTCTGACTTCACACGGTAGGAACTGCTTTGATGGACAAGAGCGGGTTTGAAGGTGATGCTGTTCCAAGGTTGTGGTCCAGAGGCAGCTCTGAGGGGTGCGTCTTTGTTGCAGATTTGGCAAAGGCAGAAGGCTGTGTGCCAAGATTGTTTGTAACTCCTCTTGGTTTCTGGTCAGGTTTGACCTATTACACTGGTTTTTACGGACCCACGTAGCTTTCTGCTTTCTTTCTGTGGCAGTTAGAATGTTAAAATGGGGCACTTCATTTCTTATAAAATGGTCCAAGGAAGTTGCTTGATTGTTTTCTCTTGTTACTTCATTATATTCTGAAGATGTAAATTTTCCTTCAGATGTAGAATTCAGGCCAAGTTGTTAGATTACCTGTTGTTTCATCGTTAGCACATGCCCTGTCCCTTTCTGTTTGTTTGCCTAAGTGGATTGCATTGGGAAGCCCTTTAATTGAAAGCTTTTTCTTCCTCAGAAAAGTGTGATGAAGACGACATGGGGTGTGCTGGACCCTCCTGTTGGCAACACCCGGTTGAATGTGATTCGGTTGATATCCAGCCTGCTTCAAACAAACACCAGCAGTATCAATGCGGACCTTATAGAGCTGAACAGTATTGGGGTCATATTGGTAAGATGGCTTCCATTTGCCCTGGGTATTTTATGGCCATATAACTCAAGGTACAACCTCACAAATTTACAATGCATGTCAGTGACTTTTCTTGGTCTTGCGTGTAAATGATCTTAGAAATCGTTTTTTGCCTTGAGTTAGTCATTAAATTTGAATGCTTTAAATTTGTCAGTGGTTATTTATGTGAAGAAAACTGTTTTAGAGACTTTCAGAGATGATGAAGACAGACAGACTTTGCCAAGAGGTTCTGCCTGTGGTTAGTCACCCTGTTCAGGAGATTGTATGAACAGTGAGTAACTGCTGGTTATAGCATTGTTTTCTACTCATTGTTCGCAAAGAGGCAAGTGTTTATCTTCTTTCCACGGAGATAGATGTTTATCATGTCTGAGACACCATGTGGTCTTTTGATTCGAGTCCAAAATTTTCCTTTGAAACAGCTGTGAGTCTGCTCATCAAGGAAAGGGGGAAAGGAAGAGCCCAGGAAGGGGCTCCTCCCAGTTTCAAAGTTTGTGCTTAGAATCCATAGGCCCCATGCTTGCTTTGTCCTGCCCACCATGCAGAAGGTATGAGGTTAACACTTAGCAGGTTTCACAAGGTATTATCACGCTGTCCATTTGGGGAGTTTAGGGTTGTTTCACAGGAGGATGTGTGGGTGTTTGGTCACTACATGAAAGGCAGTGCACATTAGAATGTGCACTTATTTGTGCTCATGTGATCTTGAACATCAAACACAGAGAGAGAGACTGTCTTTCAGATCATTCCCAGAAAGGAGATGCACTCATGCTGTCCATGGTGGAGCCAGATTTGAATTTGCATCCAATTGCAAACCCATCATGGTTTTCAACTATACCATGTGCTTGCTAGCGTCACTGAGATACTTTAAGTTCAGCTTTGGTTGCATGACACGTCAGTGTAGGGCATAAAGAGCAGCGACATTTTGAATAAAGGTGAAATAGTTTGTTTGGTAGCATAATGGTTGCCCTGGGGGGTATAGTATTTGCCCTACTCTCTGGGTAGAATATAAAACTCGAGGAATATACCTTTCTACTCCTTTCTCTGAGTCTCCCTGAAGTCATCTATTACTACTCTTTAACCTTAGTAGTTTAAACTTACTATTGCTAACCTTTAGATAATAAATTTGATAAAACTCATAAGTGGATCATCATTTCTTTTTCATTTGAGAGATTAGTAACCAGACTCAATGATATCCTAAATACATACATTAAATGTGTTTTGTGCTTTTGGGGATTGCCTTTTTTTGTGTGATATGTTCCTTTTCAGGTAATCAGGAAATCCCTTGTTTTGCTCCATTCGCTGAAATGCCTGAGTTTCAAATGCCCCAATAGTTATTTTTGGTTAAGATGTGAGTACCTCAAGATTGGGGCCTATGTGTTTCTCTCTGCCTTGTTGTGCCTAGCACAAAAAGCCTTCAGTAAATATTTGTTAAAAGGAAATTGTCATAAATAGAGGCCCAGTGCACGAAATTTGTGCACGGGTAGGGTCCCTAGCAGCTGCCAGCCAGGGCCTTCCTTTGTTTTTGCGCCGCCCCCTGGTGGTCAGCACATGTCATAGCAAGCAATCGAACTCGGTTGGTTGAACTCCCTAGGGGACACTTTGTATATTAGGCACACACACACACACACACACACACACACACACACATACATATTTCTTTAAAAATTATTTACTGAACTTAATGTCAGCATTAGTTGTCTTGAAAACATAAGAGGATACCGTATTTGCCGGCGTATAAGACGATTTTTTGGCCCTGAAAAATACGTATTTGCCGGCGTATAAGACGACCCCCTAACATTTCCACTAAAAATACAGAGTTTGTTATATACTCGCCGTATAAGACTACCCCCCACTTGGAGGCATATTTTTCAGGGCCAAAAAGTCGTCTTATACGCCGGCAAATATGGTAATCCCTTTCTCTTTGAGAAACTATTACCTTTTTTTCATCTGTTTATTGTTGGTATCTACATGATTTCATGAAAACTGGCATGTTGAAAGAGCAAGTATCCTGTTATTTAGCCTATAAAGTGCTGTTTCAAATAAACTTGTGTTCTTTTAGTAGTCCTTTTGGACTAAGAACACATCATTTTTACTTTATTAAATACTATTTGGTCAGTATTTTAAAGCAGTGACTTAAATATTGAGGTAACTGAATAAAAGAAAGCATGTTTGTTTGTTTTGTAGGACATGTTCTTCAAATATACGTGGAATAACTTTTTACATACACAAGTGGAAATTTGTGTTGCACTGATACTTGCAAGTCCCTTTGAGAACACAGAAAATAGCACAATTACTGATCAGGAGACCACTGGTGACAATTTGTTGTTGAAACACGTAAGCTTACTTGACTTTTTTTCCTGCTACACCTGGTCTTGTTTTTTTCCACTTAAAGGTGAAATGAACTGTTATAACTTACATTTAGGAAGTATAAGTATGTTGCCCTGGCCAGTCTTATTGATTGGAGCATCATCCCATGCACTGAAGGGTTGTGGGTTCAATTCCTGGTCATGGTACATACCTAGGTTTTGTGTTCAACCTCCAGTTGGGGTGCATGTGGGAGGCAAAAGAAAGTACAAGTATTACTGTGAATTCTAAGTTAAAAATTTTTCTTGATTCCATTTTAATTTTGGTCAGGCTCTGTATTTCTGGGCCCAGTGTCCATGGTTAATAAAACCTGGCTTTGCTTTAGGTCAATGGCTCATTGGTGACTGTCGTTTCCCAGTAGATGCACAGCTAAAGGTGTGGGTCTTATCTGGAATCCCTGTAATGTTCTGAGTGCCTCGGGTATATTGATCACCACCTTGCAGTTGATTTAGCCAATAATTTACAGCTATATTTAGCCTGCTGGGCTACACATATCACTATTGTATTTAAGTAGCATTCTATCTCACTTTAAAATTTTGACACTTTGACATTTATATAAATATTAACTGGAATATTCCTTTTCATTCAGCTTTTTCAAAAATGTCAGTTAATAGAACGAGTACTTGATGCCTGGGACTTCAACGAGAAGAGACAGTAAGTGAATTGTTTGATAGGAATTTAGTTTGATTTTCTGTTTGAAGAAAATGTCCTCCCTTACCCTGGACAGAGAGCAGTGGAAGTGATTGCATGGTATATGGCACTTTATAGTTACAAATGCTTCTCCCTGGATGGCCAAGGTATTTCATTGTAACAGGTATTCTTTTCATAATTTATTTTTTATCTCTCTGTCTTTCTACCTCTCGAGGGAAAACCAGGGGTTGGGAGTACTAGCCACCTCTGTGCTGCTTTTGAGACTTGGTAGTCCTTTTTGAAAGGCTCTTTTTCTGAGAATAATGTGGAGTTGAAGGAAGAGTTGTCAGGTCCAGTCCTACTCAGTGATGGTTGGACCTAGCACTCTGGTTCTGCGTACCCCATGTTCTCACTGTGCAGAAGTATCACTTCATGAAACTAGAGGGAGGAATTGCCTATTTTCTTGTCAGGAAATTTCTATTAGCTGATGGGCAAGATTACTTAAAAAAAATCTTTATTGTTCATATTATTACAAATGTTCCTCATTTTTTTTCCCCTCCATTGCTTCCCTCCACCAGGTTCCCACCCCACCCTCTGCCCTTTCCCCACCCCCCATTGTCCGCTTCTATAGGTGCACAGTTTATGTTCAGTCTCTTCCCGCATCCCCCACTCCCCTTCCATACCTCTGATTCTATTATATTCACCAGTTAATATTGTTCATCAGATTTTTTAATTCCCTTGGTTTTTAGATTCACTTGTTGATAGTTACGTATTTATTGTTCATACTTTTTATCTTTATTTTCTTCCTCTTCTTAAAGAACCCCCTTCAGCAGTTAATATAATTCTGGTTTAGCTTTTTTTTTTATTTGTGAAGCTCTTTTTTTTTTTTTAAGTATATTTTATTGATTTTTTTTTTTTCAGAGAGTAAGAGAGAGGGATAGAGAGTTAGAAACAGCGATGAGAGAGAAACATTGATCAGCTGCCTCTTGCACATCCCCTACTGAAGATGTGCCCGCAACCAAGGTAACCTGCCCTTAACCAGAATTGAACCTGGGACCTTTCAGTCCACAGGCCAACGCTCTATCCACTGAGCCAAACCAGTTTCGACAATTTGTGAAGCTCTTTATCTGGCCTTCGATTCTGAGTGATAGCTTTGCTGGGTAGAGTATTTTTGGCTGTAGGTTCTTGCTATTCATCACCTTGAATATTTCTTGCCATTCCCGTCTGACCTGCATGGTTTCTGTTGAGAAATCAGCTGACAATCATATGGGTACTCCTTTATAGGTAACTGCCTGCTTTTCTCTTGCTGCTTTTAATATTCTCTCTTTGTCTTTTGCTCTTGAAATTTTAATTATGATGTATCTCTGTGTGGTCCTCTTTGGATTCCTTTTGTTTGGGGTTCTGTTTGCTTCCTGGACTTGTAAGTCTAATTCTTTCACCAGGTGGGGGAAGTTTTCTGTAACTATTTCTTCCAATATGTTTTCAGTATCTTGCTCTCTTCTTCTGGGACCCCCATAATTCTGATGTTGGTTCGCTTGAAGTTGTCCCAGAGGTTTCTTACATTATCTTCAACTTTCTGGATTCTCTTGTCTTCTTGCTTCTGTGGAGGAGTGTCCTCTGGCTCTTTATGTTGCAAATCTTGGACTTGATTCTTGCGATCTTCCATTCTGTTTTTTGGACTCTGTATAATATTTTTTTATTTCAGACAATGTATTCTTTATTTCTAGTTGATCCCTTTTCATATTCTCATAGGTCTTGTTTATCGGCCTTTTCTAGGAAATTCTTGAAAAACCTTATAACCGTGGTTTTGAACTCTATATCCAGTCGCTTGTTGTCCTCCATTTCTTTCATTTGTGATCTGTTTCCTTGTCTCGGTATTTTCACTGCTTCCCTGAGTTGGTAGGGTGGCTTTGTGTGCTAAGGTGCCCTATATAGTTCAGTGGGTCAGCCTCCCAGTTACCTGAGGTGGACACACTTGGTACACCCCTTTGTGGACTGTGTGTACAGCCTTATTGTAGTTAAGTCTTTTTTAAAAAAATATATATTTTATTGACTTTTTACAGAGAGGAAGAGAGAGGGATAGAGAATTAGAAACATCGATGAGAGGAAATCATCAACCAGCTGCCTCTTGCACACCCCCTACTGGAGATGTGCCCGCAACCAAGGTACATGCTCTTGACCGGAATCGAACCCCGGACCCCTCAGTCCGCAGTCCGACGCTCTATCCACTGAGCCAAACCAGTTCCAGCTGTAGTTAAGTCTTGATTGTTGTTGGTATCACTGGGAGGAACTGACCTCCAGGCCAATTGGCTGTGAGGGTCAGCTGTGTCTATGCCAGGAGGCAGCCTTATTCGACTAGACTTGGAAAACTGCAAAAGCCTCTGTGCTCAGCTTGGATGGGGCAGAGTTTTAGGGTGGAGCCTACAGCCTTGGATTCCTGTCAGCCCCGCCCTATGAGGTTCCTGAGTCTCAGTGTTCTTCAGTGTCCTTTGGTACTCGCTGCAGTACCACTGAGAGAAAGGTGCCCTCGAGTTTCGCCTGCTACCAGACAGTCTAGTCTCTCCCCCAATGAGCCCGGAACTGGGGTTCAGTGGGGTTGGAAGTGGGGTTAAGAGCAGTCCGGAGCTTTTGTCTCCTTCCCGCTAGGGCATTCCAGCGGCACAGTCAACAGTCCATCCTCTGCACGCATTCATGTGCTTGCCTCTGGAGCTCTGCCTTTCGCCACTCCCCTGAGTTCCACCTTACAGCCCAGATTCCCTCCGTATGAGCCTGGGTCCCCAGGGTCTCGCCCAGAACTGGGGGTCAGCACAGTCCAGAGCTTTTATCTCCTTCCCGATAGGGAACGACAGCCCGCCACTTAGCCACCCTCTTCTCTGGCTCCGTCCTCTCTCTACGTGCACACTGTGTCTCTGTATCTTAGGCTTTTACAGCTCCTCTGGTTTTCCTTCTGGTTTTCTCTTCTAGTTGTAGAATTTCCAGTCAGTCAACTTTCCTGTAGTTCTGGATAATGTCCATTTTGTATTTTAGTTGTATTTTTTGAAATTGTTGTGCGAGGCTGCATTTAGGCATTTACCTATGCCGCCATCTTGGTCCCATCATTCCCCCCCCCAAGATTACTTGAAGTCTTAGTTGATGTTTGTCAGTAGTTTGTTGCACAGATTTATTTTTTCCTAGTGGTGGTGTTTGTAATAGGCATTGGTCTAAATGAAAAGATGGCTATGGTTGGGAAGGTTAGACCCTGAACGGGGAAAGGGACAAGGGGTGCTTTGCCTGTGTTCCAAGTGATCTGTGGGCCAGCCATGAGTGGATTACTTCTCTTGGCCAAGTCTTCAAATCAGCTAATATTTTAACTTGAGAAATGCTATTGGTAGATAATTATCTTTATTAAATGATTAAAATTTGATGACTTTTACTAAAATGAAGCAGTTCCCTACAATCTATTTAAAGTCTGAAAAATAGTTTCACAAAAAGATAAAAAGGAAAGTCACAGAAACATGAAGAATCAATGAATGTTTGGGTTTTGTTGGGTTTTTAAATCTAATATGTTATTGAGGATTAATGGTTTGTTGGTTAGTTGGTTGGTATATTTGCATAAACCTTGACCCATGAAGTGAGGCTGTAGTATAATCTTTGAGTAGAGTTTCTGCCACCCCACCTCCCATCCTCACCCCCAAGCCTGGTGATATTGTGGCACCCCGCTTTTCCGTTTCATCCCTCTGTCCTGTCAGGAATCTGAAGGTCTGTCCTTTCCTCTCAGGGCTCAGGGAGGACGGCGGCATGGCTACATGGGACACCTGACGAGGATAGCCAACTGCATCGTGCACAGCACTGACAAGGGCCCTAATAGCGCATTGGTGCAGCAGCTTATCAAAGGTAAGTGCTGCTTGGCGTTCTCATCTCATTATTGTATGTCAGAGAAAGGATTTAAGGAGAAAATGGAAATACTCTGTCATTTGTAATGGTTCTCTGGAGTTTCTTTAATAACTACCTGGAGACTTGAATGAACTTCTTGAGAAAGTTCTGAACCATGTTCTTAACTGGTCTTATTTCTGCAGTCTTTTAGCAGGTATTTCAGGCGTGGCAGAGCTCAGCACACTAGTTACCCACCTTCTAAGCCAAAGAGCACTGCCCAGTGACCGGTCCTTGAGCTATAATCACTCTTGCTTTCTCTTTCCTTCTGAAGACCAACTGTGTAACCTGTGGATTGAGGTTTTAACTGGGGTATTAAAACATTTCTCAGCATTTGTCCAAATCTCCATTACTAACACAAGAACTCTTTCTGTACGAAAATTGAAAGTTAGTCAGCCAAGGTTACTTGGAAGAAAGTGTGTGGGTGCCTTTTATACTGGCCCCGTCTGTCACCTCTAAACGAGAGAGCTCTGTACCAGCAGAACCACTAGTCCTGGGACTTACTCTGTGAACAGTCTTCACCTTTGCGTACAGAGTGCTTTCAGAGTTAAATTGATGAAAATCATTTTCCAGTCTCTTCTTCGTTTACCTTTTAAGAATGTGTACAAGAGGCTATTATCTATGGGATGTACATTCAAAGAATAGCTGTTGCCCTGTGATGGAAAAATTGGGGCTTGTCCACTGGGAATTTTGCTTCTCGAGAGAGGTATAAGCCAGGTCGTCACAGGTTATCTGTCTGTTCTTACCAAGGAGAAGTGGCCTTGTGTGTGTGTGTGTGTGATGGTTTTTTTTAGATTGGTCTCTTGTATGGCGGTTGCTTGCCAGTGCTGTGTGCTGGTGTATGCAGGCGTGTGTTTAAAGCAGAATTGTACATGACAGCTGTAGTCTAGTAAGGCCTCCAATATTACAGCTGTGGTTTCATTTTCTCAGAAAAGGCGTTATGTATCCTTTTCTTTAAAAATTCTTTAGAACGTAGAATTTCACTATTGCATCTGATCCATGTGTTGGCCTATGGCACAAACATTTAGGAAATGTGATTTTTGATCAGTTTGAAAAGCCATACTGAAACATCCTTTGGTCAGATGTCAATCAGGGTACCTTAAGAAAATGTGCAGGAGCCGACATTTTCGGCATTGCCTACACTTAGGTGATGGTGAAGAAAGATGGCATTCCTCCACCTCAGAGACCTGTTGCTTTTCTCGGAAGAGTTTATTTGAAACACTCACATTTTCTAGTTTTTTTTAACCAAAAGATTTTAAAAAAACCTGTTACATTTACAGCTGCTAAGGGCTTTTGACATCAAGCATAGACTTTTGGGGAGTGGAAGTTGTGGTCCTAAAAGCCCTCAGGTTCCTCTGAGTTGGCCTTTGGGAACTGCTTGGTGGGCCTCCTGTGTTACCCGGTGAGTTCATTTGCCTGAGTGGGTCACTATGGTACTGACGCTTTTCTCCTCTTTCCCTCTAAAGATCTTCCAGAAGACCTCAGGGAGCGATGGGAGACCTTCTGCACAACCTCCTTAGGAGAAACTAACAAGAGGAACACGGTAGATCTAGTAGGTTTTACAAGGTTAAATTTCTATGGTTTCAGGGCACTTAGCCTTTGCTCGTTTATTCAGAAAGACGTGAAGATCTTCCATCTGTCCCGGTAATAGTGTATCAAAGATAAGCTTGTTTCTTTACTAGGAAGACAGGTCAGTATTCCCATTATATTTACTAATTTGCCTAGTCAGCTTCTAATTCCTGCCTGGGATGACAAAGGGGCACAAGGAAGCCACGGTGCTCCTTCTCATACCAGAGGTGGTTTCTGTTTCCCTGGTCCTCTGCTCCCTGACACCTCAGCCCCACGGCTGCCTGCCACTCCGCCGGGTTTGTTGCCTTCTGCCTCGGGTAAAGGTAACCCTTGGTGGTCAGAAAACCTAAATATTCCTTTGGGTGGTTCCTAATGCTACTCACTTTAATTGACCCTTGTTTTAGATCATTCTCAGTGGTAGGAAATTTGTAGATGCCTTTGGAACCCTAGTTTAAAGCCTTAACAGATTGGTACGTTTAGCCAGGGAATAATGGCATTGATAATGTTTTTTAAAATTATATTGGACTTTGGAATGCATTTTTTTTTTTTATAACACATTAAATTTTAAGGTGAGGTGAGTATTGCCTTTTGCTTTTAAGATGTGGGAAAGTATTTTCTCTCATAAGCACATGGCAGCCAGTGATTGAGGTGTTGGCCTTCGCTCCACACGGAAGTGGGTATGGTATGTCAGGCATTGGGTTTTATAACGGAAATCCAAATCCATCAGCCACAGTCTTGAATTTCTAATAAACAGTAACTCCTCAATTATTAGACAGTCGAGTCCCTGGCAGCCTTCTCTGTTCAAAATGGAATTTAGAAACAGGAGAGAAACAGAAAGGCTGAGGCAGCTGCAGATGGTCACCAGGCCATCCCAAGCCACACCCCAAAGGGCCTGTTGCCTCCTCCGTTGTAGATTGTCTAACAGATTTGGTTACCTTTTCCAGACTCTTGACCGGTTGGTGGGCTAATGTCTTGTTAAGGTGGGCATATGATAGACCCAGTAGGTATTAGGAGTTGGAGGAATTATGAAGTTAAGAAATAACCATAAAAAGGGAGCTGTGTAGGGCCATTTAATTAAAGTAGGTCTTATGGCCCTTAGCATCTGAGTGTATTATAGCCCAACAGAGAAACACATTCATTTTGGCTGCCAAATCATCAAGGAAGGGTTAAGTGATTTTTCATGAATGTAGTACCCATTGTGTATTGCCCTGCCCCCTCCATCAAATTGGTTAAAATTCTGGACAGTCAGGATTCTATTGTAGAGTGAAATTGTTCTCTGATACTGTTAAATGAAGCCATTTCATTGTAGAGGCCCTGTGTTGATTCCTTGCAGGCATGGTGGTCTCCTTTAAGAGGATTTTTTTCTTATTTCTATTTAAAAAGGAATATTTGGAAATATTTAGGAATATTCTCAGTTTGTTTGAGAAACTTCTTTTAAAATTATCCTTAGATTGGCTTCATATGTCCAGTTAAACTTGTTATAAGGAATTTTTTTAAAAAAAACTTCTTTATTTTTGGTAATTGAAGCAGATTTCTCTTGTGAGCAGTTCTGTATAAAGGACTTTGTTGCCGTTCAGATAACACTCCCCAACTTTGCATGATGTCATCAGTAATCTGACGTGTGACTGTGCAAATGTTGTTAGGTTTATCCACGTGCAGGCTGTGCAAACTGATGTGCAGCCTTCGGGGTCGCACACATCTAGAATGGCCCTGTGGTGAAGGGAAATCCCCACGGGCTCCACCTGCCCCTCTAACTGGGGCTCAGTCTCCTCTGCCGGTTACGCTTTTTGCCACCGTACTAGGACCGCAGTGAAATGAAGTCGGGAGCAGCGGCTTATAGCAAAAGTGGTCAGATTTGGAGCCCTGTTCACGGTGCTCACATCCCAGGTGGAGCTGGCCCCTCTACCACTTTACTTTCTGCCGACAGTTACAGGTTGCTCTCTCAAGACCTCTTCAATTTCTTGGTTCCACATACCCAGCACTAAAATACCACCTCCGTTTAGTCTTGAGTTCTTCCTGTAGGATTTTTAGGGATATAGATGTTCTAGGTTTTAAAAGATGCTTATACAGTAATCCTAGGCCTCCAAGGAGACTTGAACTGCAGCCTCCAAACTCTCCATTTTTCCACTCAGTGTTTCAGACGATATTCCAGTGGGGTTGGGAACCATTGGAATATCGTCTGAAACATTCTGAGAAGATAATGCTGTTGTGAATATTATTAGAAACATGACTTGTTAACACAGTGATTTTGCCATGGCAAAGATGTTGTCAGAAAGAATGCGCACCCAGGTACTATAGTGCGTGGTCCAGGTGAAAGATTTCCCTTCTCATTGACTCAGGTACATTATCAGTCACATCAGCCGTTAGGTAACAGATGGCTCTCTCCTTGGCTCCTCCCTAAATAGATAGATTAGATGCACTGCCATGATTTTGTTGGTTTTAGGATGGCTCAGGTACCTACCTCTCTGGGAATCATGTCAGGTTATTCACAGAATTTGAGTCAACACGTTACTCAAGAACCAAATGCTTGAGTTGCTACATTGTTGTGCTGCCCTGGCCTGTTAGTGTTTTCCTAGTCTCTGCAGGGATTTGTTCCTTTACACACCAAACACTTAGCTGTCCATCCTACATGGACTTGAGTTGCTGGTTATGTACCAGCCCCAAGGTCCTGTCACATCTAGGGCAACAATTTCCTTCTCCCCCTGTGACAGCTCTGGAGGTCTTGAATCCTTTGACCCCATCAGCAGATGCGTATATTGCGTTATGCTTTTATGTTGGGAGTTTATTGTGAATGAAATTTGATATTTTAATTACATCCAGAGACCTTTGTGTTTTGACTAAACCCCCAAACTGGATATTGGCAAGGACTCAGAGTAAGTTTAGATGATCTAGGGAATGTTTTTGTGTTTACTTTGGAAAATTGGGTTTCATTCTAAAGGGCGAGAATGAAGAGTCGTGGTGCTTCTTTCTCAGCACTGATGAGATAGTTTACGGAGGTTTTTGTGGACAGTAACACAAAATGGCACAAATGGCCCTAGTTGGTGGTTCAGGGATTAGAGTGCAGGCTATGCACTGAAGAGTCTCCGGTTTGATTGCCAGTTCAGGACCTGGGTTGCAGGTTCGATCCCCACTCTCAGTCAGGTCGTATGCATGAGGTAACCAATCAATGTGTCTCTCTCACATTGATGTTTCTCTCTCACTTCCTCCCTCCCACTTTCTCTAAAAGTCAAATGAAAAAATATTGAATAAGAATTAATAAAAACAAACAAGAAAGCCCCACACAAATGTACACATATGAATTGCCTGGAGATCCATCAGGTTCTGGTGGAACCTCTGAGAGCTGGTGGTTCTAACCTGCTTCAGGTCAGAGGTTAGCAGTCAAATCATGCTTGTGATTCCCTTAGCAGCCTAATCAGCAAAGATGAAAGAAAACTCTTGTTTTTTCCCGTAACAGCAGTTAGTAAAACAAATTTTTTATAATTGACTTTTTTATTGATTATAAGGTATTACATATGTGTCTATATCCCCTATTGCCTCCCCCACTACTCTCCCATACATGCCCTCACCCCCCTAGTGTCTCTGTCCATTGGTTATGCTTATTTGCATGCATACAAGTCTTTTGGTTTTTTTAAGAAAGAGAGTAACATCTCAAGAGCTATATTCACTGCAGCATCAAGAAGGTGCTTAGAATACATCTGGCCTGGCAAGAGTGACCATATATACTTGTAACTTTTTAAAAAGTCATGATTCTGTGTTCTCACTTAGTGATTTACTAGTACTCATTAATTCAATAAATATTTGAATGGTTGCTATGTGCCAGACACAAGGACACTGTACTAAATCAGATTGGCAAAAATCCTTGGATAAATGGATGGATAAACTCCCAGGGAGGAGTGCAGTTTTAAATGCGGTGGTCTAAGAAAACTCATTGATAAGGTAACTTTTCCTGAGCCTTGATGGCAGTGAGGGAGGAAGGGTGAGTGCCAAGGACTGAGATTGGGGGGTTTCCTGTGTGTGCAGAAGCTGCCACCGTGTCCTCAACAGAGCAAGGGAGGGAGAGAGTGGGACGTAGGGTCTGAGAGGTCAGATCTTGTGCAGTTTCTAGTCCACAACAAGCCCTCAGGTTGTGATCTTAGTATGATAAAGAGCCATTAGCTTAGGCACTAACAAGTGATGTATGTTTTAAAAGATTATTACGGCTGAAACCGGTTTGGCTCAGTGGTAGAGCGTCGGTCTGCGGACTGAAAGGGCCTGGGTTCGATTCCGGTCAAGGGCATGTACATTGGTTGTGGGCATATCCCCGGTAGGGGGTGTGCAAAAGGCAGCTGGTCGATGATTCTCTCTCATCGTTTCTAGCTCTCTATCTCTCTCCTTTCCTCTCTGTAAAATATCAATAAAATATATATTTTTAAAAGATTATTACAGCTGCTGGATTGAGACTAGAATATATTGAACATGCAGGGAGACTAGTTAGCTGCATGACACAGCATTATCCAGATGAGAACTAATTGAGACTCAAACTAGAAAGGTAATAAAGATTTGATGATTAACTGGGTGGTGGGCACACAATGCAATATATACAGATCATGTATCATAGAAATCTACACTTGAAACCTATGTAATCTTATTAACCAATGTCACTCCCAGTAAATTTAATTTAAAAAGATTTAATGAGAATTGATGGGATTCTAGGTTCTTACATATATATTAATTGATTTTTAGAAAGAGAGCAAGTAGGGGGGAGAGAGAAACAGCAATGGGTTGCCTCCTGTACATGCCCTGACCGGGGATTGATTCCGCATCCCAACTATGTGTTCTGACCGAGAATTGAACCTGCCACCTTTTGGTGTTCCGGACAACACTCCAAGCAACTCAGCAAGCCTAGGTTATATTTTGACAGCAGAGTGGATAGATGTTTGTGGGACAGAAAAAACAAGATGACTTGAAATTTTAGCTGAAGGAGAAGAATGAAGGTGTCATTTACTGAAATGGAATGCCTCAAAAGGCTGTGTTTAGAAGTTTAGATCAGGGACTCATAGTGGATACATCTGTATAATGAACTACCGGTATTCTAATTATAGCAAGTTTTCCCCTGTAGGTAAATTAAATTATCTTTTTGCCTCCAAGTATTCAATCAGAATCCCCACATCTTTTTTTAAAAATATATTTTTATTGATTTCTAAGAGGAAGGGAGCAGAAGAGAGAGAAACATCAATAATGAGAATCATTGATTGGCTGCTTTCTACATGCCCCCTATTGGGGATAGAGTCACAGCCAGGCATATGCCCTTGTCTGGAATCGACCCAGAACCCTTTAGTCTGCAGGCCAATGCTTTATCCACTGAGCTAAACCATCTAGGATAGAATCCCCATATCTTTCAATAACATACTTACAAAAGTATATGTACATGCATTTTGTTACTATTAATAACTTTCTAAAACAGTTTCTTTTTGGATAAAAATATTACTTTAGATCACTCCTAGAATTGCTTTGATGTCTGGTGCACATTAGTTGCTCAACAAAAGCTAGTTTCTGTCTCATTAATAAGCTAAATATCTTACATTGTAGCAAAAAGTAAAAGTCTGCAGGAGCATATGTTGTATCCTTTTTAAACTTAGGAGTAGCCACCCCTTTTTTGGTTCTCTCTTGTTAAGTTCACCTTGCTTCGCTGTGAATTGCCTTTAATTCTGCACCCCACCTTGATGTAAAACCACAGTGGTTTAATATGACTCTGGCACTAGCCTGCCAGCCAAGTACGCCAAATCTCCGCTAAATCTATTGCAGTGGAACCACTTGGCCCGCTCTTGATAGTGGCTCCAGGAAAAGCCAGCTGCCAAGATCAAGCAGCATTCTGCCGCCGCCTCTGCATTCTGACTGGCCACTCCTGGCATAGCCCATCCTCCTCACATCTTTCCTCACTAACTTGCTACAGTATGATTGATTTAAGCAGGTTTCCTTTATTGATCACAAATTCTGCCTCTGATTTCATCAGATGAGATTCAAAATTAGGGTGTGAGTGCGTTCTCTAGACCTTAGGGGACATAGAAAGGGAATGAACTTAAAAATTCTGGCTTATTCACTTGGGCTTAGGATCTGTAACACAGATGATCAGCCATAGAGAGAGTTTAATTCCCAGGCTGTAATTAGGTCAGAATTTCACAAGCCCTACTACATACAGATCTATTTAGATTCTACTTTGGGCTTAAACCAGTGTTGGAACCTCAAAAATCAGAATTGCAGGTTCTGTAACTTCTCAGTATTTGGCACAGCTTCAAGGGCTGGTAGGTGATGGCCTCTTGTGTCCTCCCCTGATGACAGTGGTCTCTGCCCACCACTCTTGTTCAGAAAGTTTAGGAAGAGTAACTCAGGAAATGTGTAAGTGACCCTCAAGTTTTGTGCTGGTTTTTAGGATGTACAGATTATTTGTTTGTTACTTCCTATATAGCAGTTATTGCTGTTAGTACTGTTAGTCTTTTGTCTTTCTTCCTTCCCAATTGTTAATACATTTCCCCCTAATATTATGTGATATTTGTAAGTTAATAAAAATCACCATGAATTGGTGAGCAGAGTTCATGTTTGTGTTTTTGCTTAATGAATGAATTGGTTATAAGCTCTAAGCGCAGGGACGGTACTTTTTAAGGGGTGGAACATTTGGGGTCTTTTTACAAGCAGAGAACTATCAACCTAAGTGCTTAGAGTGGGCAGAAAATGCAAGAATTTAAAGTGTAATCTTTTAGTGGCTGAATAGTAATTCCTGGGAATTGCAGTTTTAGCTCTCAGGCTTGGCACATATGATTTATTTTTTATTTCATCTGAGCCATTCCTTCTGCCTTCCCTTTGTAAACATTTTATAGGAGATAAAATCACTTGAGGGGAGTGAGTAACTCATCTCTTACTGTTTTCTGGTGATGCTAGCATGAGTGAAGTCACCACAAGTGGGCGGCAGAGGGCAGGAAGCCAACCATCTGGTTGAGTGAAGTGCACCCATGAATATCGGGTGGGTTTTACAACTTAACTGTTACTTAGTTTTGTTCTTGTTGTTGTAATTTTCCGTAAAAATGATGATGCAAATGTCCAAAGCTTCTATTAAATAGTCTTTTACATTTTTATGCATATAGGTTACAACCTGCCATATTCATTCATCCAGTGATGATGAAATTGACTTTAAAGAAACGGGTTTCTCACAGGATTCTTCTTTGCAGCAAGTGAGTCATGCCTAAAGCTTTGCTTTTGTTTTTATTTTAAATGCTTAGTCCAGTTGCCATTTATGAATCAATTTGGAGACAGATTATATGTTAGGATGTAATTTAGGCTACCTGTTAGCAAAAGCATTTAAATAGGAAGTGTTGGATATGTGAGAGGGAGGTTTGTGTTGATATTTCTAGGAAATGTTTCATGTTTGGTAACAATGATGATTTGGGTAAGTTTTCAAGAGATTTGAATGAACAGAATAGTTTAGTAAGCGTCTCAGACATGCTCGCTATATAGACCTTTAAATAGTTAACTTGTTGCTTAAGGATTCCTGCAGTAGAGAACTCAGGGTAAAAATAATAGGGATGAGTCCTTTTTAATGTCACAAATATCCCTGAACCAAATAGCTTATATGTTTCTAATATCTTTATTGTATAATAATTAAATGTTATCTTTAATGTATTATAATTAAAGATATATAATTATAATTAATTTAGTGACTTCTAAATTAAATTCTAATTGAAGCATTTTATTGCCACCCTCCCTTCCTGCCCCCAAACTTATCTCTACTTATCAGCTGCTTATAATTGTTGTGAGGGAGAAAACAGGCTGTAAAAATAAATGTACAGACTTATCCATTGGTGGTTCTTGGAAAGGGGACACATTATTTCACCTGGGTATCAAGTTTGGGAGCTAAAAATAGAAGCCCTTTTAAAAGTCATCAGCTCTTCATATGGAGAAGTTGACCAGATTTTCACATATCAGTTCCTTTGGTGTGACAACAGAATTAATGTGTTCCTCTTCCCACCCGGCACTGAGTGTTGCTTAGTTCTTTTTCCTCAACCTGTAAGCCTCATTTTTACCGGGGCCAGGAGAAGCATTTAGTGGTTTTACTGGCCCTGTTTTTGGCATCCAAGTAGGCTGTCACGACACTTCCAGTGTAGGTTGAGCTAAGTATTTGCTTGGTTTTGATAATAAAACAGTTTAACATTCACATTTTCAAGATAGGTCTGAAATGGCATTTCCACCATTGGCTGGTCTCTCTTTTGATTTTCTTATTTTTTAATACGTTTTTATTGATTGTTAAAGAGGAAGGGAAAAGGGAGAGGGAGAAGAAACATCATCAATTGGTGCCTTCTAAACAGGTAATGAACTGGAGACCTTCCCATGCATACATAGGATGATGCCCACCTGAACTACACCAGCCAGGGCTCTCTTTTGATTCTTGACACTGCTCTTGCATTTGAAGCCAGCCTTCCAAGGTTAGGAACAGGGAGCAGCCGTCCTATAGGAGGTGCTGTTGAGCAGCAAGGCCTTCCTGTGGGTGGCAGCAGCTCCTCACTGCCAACTGTCCTCCATTGGCTTGCGGGTCAGCAGCATCTGCCACCCAGGGTACCCTCCTGGCTTGCTGTGAGCCCTCATGCCTGCAAGCAATCCTTTCTTGACCCGAGTTCTCTGGTGCTACCCCAGGAAGCACTTTGACGAAAGCCTTCCCCTCCACTGGAGCACCAGTAGGGGACTGAAATGGTCCACCTAACCTAGCGTGAACCCCTGCCACACATTGCTCCACCCGCAGTGAGGCATGATGGGGGGAAGGTAAACCACCCCGGTGATTTTGTACCTGTTGAAAGAACTTGAAGATGAAGAGTCCCCTGAACTTCCATTGACACATAACTAATAAACGTGGAGCTTCGGGCCACTGATTTAATTAAGGAGTGTGGGGTGCAGGTGTCTGGAGTGGATCCCTTATTTCTCAGGAAACCTACCTGGTTTTAGCATTAGAATTGTTCTGGGGTAAGTTTCTGACTTTCTTGTGGTTTGACAGACTGTTGATGTGCACATGAAGTAACTCAGTCACAAAGCTGCCTGGGTAACAGCTCTCACCCGGCGTATTCCTGTGCATTTTGTCCACTTTGTGAAACCCTCTGAAAGTAGGAAAGTAACTGTTCTTTCCTGACTGACAGGCGTTCAGTAAACTTGTTTTGCATGTTAAAACCAATCATGGGTGATTTTAAAAATAAGAAAGAAAGAAAAAAGGCATTTTTTCTTTTTCATTTGAGAATATGAGTCTAGGTTACTTTAGTCCAGAGCTCTTTTTCACATGAATGAGAACTTCAAGTTCTCATTCACATTTGAAGTTAGGTCTCACGCCGGTCGAGTCCCGAGGATAGAGAGCTTTGGGGTGGGGGGCATTAGACAACGTTTCCTGAGCGTGTCATCCATGCGGCCACGTTTGGCCGGGGGCATTGTTTTGCTTCCCGCACCTGTGGTTTCCTCACCGCTGGTGGTTGGCTTTTTCTCCTTGTAATTCTGCCTAACAGATGTGGAGGGTGAGGTCTCCTAGCCGCCTCCTGCTCCTCATTCCAGACAGGTTTGTCAGGAGGCAGGCAGGTCAGACAGTGCCTGGGTGTCTGTTTCCCAGGTGGCACCACCAAAGAGGTTTGCTTAAGGAAGCAGGGGGCTCACTTCTCAGTGACTCGTACATCCCGACTTTGGCCAGGATGTTAGTTCTGGGAAGTGTGGTTCTTTTGTTTTTAATAATGAAAGATTTTAAAAGCTACACAGCCATGTGGTTCTTTCCAGATTTGGATTGCTCAGAGTTCAAAGCACTTTTAATATAGCTTTAAATAGAATATAATAACATCTTCGCTTACATGGGTTTAGAGTAAGCCTTGATGCTTTATTAGTGAAAATCAGGTTTAAAACCTGTAGAAGCTATAATAAACTGAATTAATGAGGACTAACAATACAGTTTAACAGCTGTTAATACAGCATTTATTTTGTGTTAGGTATAAGTAACCTACAGGTGAATTAAAGTGTGTAGGAGGCAGGAGGATGTGCATGTTTTATATGCAAATACTCTACACAGTTTTATAAGGGACGTGAACATCCTTGGATTTTGGTATCTGAGGAGGTCCAAGGACCAATCTATGGATACTGAGGGACGATTGTATGTACATAAATGTAGGCATTGACGTACACAAATTTATACATTTAGAATTTGCATTCTGTTTATGAAGCAGCTAAAATATCAGGAAGCATTTAAAGGAACACTTTTCGTAATATTTCTCCCTTTTTATACCCAAAAGACTTACAATAGGATCTCTAGAAGTACAAAAGAAAAATAAAGAAAAAGGTCAAACAAAGTAATTGAGGAGGACCTTTTCCCTGTGTGACCAGATTCCCGATCAACTCGGGGCCTGGGCTATGCTGCTAGCTCTCTCAGGAAGACGACTCCTCATTCTCTAGACGGCTTCCAAGTTACCAAGCGTTATTTTAACTCGTAAAACACAGCTGGTTTCTTCCTTTTTGATTTAATGAATTGCAATGCTACACATCATATTTTCCAATAACATATTCAGGACTCGGTCCCAGATTCCCACAACCCAGCCTCGGTGTGCCTTCCTAAGAGCTGCCTGCCAGGCTGGCCCTGTGCCCGTGTGCTCACTGAGTGTCAGTCCGGGCGAGAAGGGACCGCCTGGAAGGGGGAGATGAACAGAGACGGCAGTGGTATCGAGTTAGAGCAAAAGGTGAGGGGGTAGGTGTCAGTCAAGTAGATAAAGTTTTTTTCAGATCTTAGGAAAAGAGGCCTTCCAAAGCCAAATATAAGGTTTATTTTTTAATTACCCACAACTTGGATTATTCATGCCATAATTCCCTGCCACCAGAATGAATGATCAGGAAGGGAGGACAGGGCATGTCTGCAGCAATTTGCAGGATGGAATCCGAGATCTCTCCTCAGAGAGGACCGGCTCGCTGTAGCCTCCCTCCCAGCAAGTGCCTCCGGAGTGACGCCTTCAGTTCAGCCACACCTGCTGTGGACTCTCTTATCTGCCCACGGGCAGCACACACATCGTTTCTGTTTCCATGCTTATTGTTGGGGTAGATTGAGGAGTGGTACTTGCTTATATTTATAAATGCTTTACTCCTGACCCATAGCATAGAATATACTCCGTTTCACTTGCCTTGGGCCTGCTTATTCTTTTAAATTAGAATATCAACATTTTTGTGGAGTTCATTTTAACATTCCCCC
This sequence comes from Vespertilio murinus, assembly GCA_963924515.1. Taxonomy (NCBI): domain Eukaryota; kingdom Metazoa; phylum Chordata; class Mammalia; order Chiroptera; family Vespertilionidae; genus Vespertilio; species Vespertilio murinus. The sequence continues at coordinate 165,659,026 of OZ004709.1, read as the reverse complement.
ATTTTTCACCTAAAGAAACCCCAAGTGAGCTGGACTTTCTAGAAGTGGTGTAGGAAGCAGTGTTGTAGGCTTTTCAGAGTGGTTTTGGATTAGTATTAGAACTTTCTGTCTTCTCTCTAAGGGAGGTAGGATAGAAGTTAGTTTTATACTCATCCCAACTTCTAAAACTTGAATCTTTTTCTTCTTTAAATGAGCATTGTGTTTGTAGGGTCGTGGATGTTCTCTGATGCTCTGTGGTTGTAACGGAATGGGGCAGGGATGCAGGGAGGGAAGTGGGGGGGTCACCACTCATTGGATCTTAGATGGTTGGTGGTGTTGAGTTAGCCAATGCACCTTATAACTTCAGATTGTCACATGTCACTTGAATCATCTCTTTGAACAAACAACCCAATCCTCTCTCAAGATAATTTGCAGTAGAGGACAGAGTGGTCCCTTAACATTTATTATAGTGACGTGTGCATTGGAATGACTTGTGGACCAAATTCCAAACATTTCCTCTTGGGTAAATTATGTCTGAAATTATTTGAAATTTTTCTTAGAAAACACACCAACTCTTAAAGCCTTACGGCTAGGTAAATAAGGTGGTTTCTGAAGCACAGTGGGCAAGTAGTCTGTAGAGTGTCATTAGAATCATTATATCACTGTCACTGGTCCTGGGGTTGCCAGGCCTTTTCTGATTATCAGATGCAACAAATGACGTCCAATTTTATTGACCAGTTTGGCTTCAACGATGAGAAGTTTGCAGATCAAGATGACATTGGCAAGTGAGTATATTTTCCTGCTTCCATAATTGTTTCATAATCTCCTGTTCTTTGTGAGACATTTTGGATTTTCCTGGATTCTTGGAACTTGTCTGCATCCGTGAGTCGGGAGGAACTTAACCTTCCCGGTTAGTTCTAACCTCTCCGGACTTGCAGCACCCAAAGGACAGGGAGGAATTAGATTGGTCTCCCACGAGGAGGGATTGCCTTTGGGCTTGACCTGTTTCACAGAGGTTTATTTTTGCTAAAAACTTAAGTCATTCTTCTGCTAGTTAGCGATTCGTGTCAGCTGGCAGAGCTAAAGCAGGGAGCCCTGTGTCACTTCCCGGGTTTGAGCAGCGCCTTCCCCACAGCACACAGTGAGGTGCGTGCTATGGCGGGAGCAGCTCCTCCCCGGCTCCTTCTCTGAGGTGCTCACCATGAGGCAGAGGGGTTTGCAAGAGGGGCACAGCAAGGGCACTGCTGGTGCTACAGAAAATAACAGCTAGAAGCTGTGTGGGCGATCCTCAGACATGGAAACAGACCATCTAGCATCTTCCCTGGGGGAATGACGTGTTTCAGAGACAGGTGGCATGGCTCACTGAAAACAAAAGTTTTAAATGTTGGATGGCTGCTCTCACAGGAGACTCCCTGATGACGCTCAGGAATACCAGATTGTGGGGTTCCTCACAGTAGTTTGTTGAACTACAGCCAGGGGAGGCTGTTGTCTACCACAGCTACAGTTAAGGCACGGGAGAAACTAAAAACCTTCCAACACACTGTCACTGCCAGTTAATAGCCCACGTTGGCACGCTGCGCCAGGCTGCACCCTCAGCCGCAAGAGTGGAGAGCTGTCAGTAGCCCTGAGACATCCAAAGGAGCATTCGTGTCTGAACCCCGGGGCACACACTGGAACCTGGAGGCTCCGCACACAGCATCTCAGCACATGCTGTCCGCACTCATTACATGCTCTGTGTTAGGATTCCATAGTCTCTTTAAAATTTGTATTTGGGGACTTAAAATAATGGTTGATTAGATCTTTACCTATTAAAAAATTATGTTACCAGGCTCTGAATTTTTTTACTCCTTTCTTCCTAATGATGCCATATTCAAGGCTAAGATTTCAGGGATATCTGCGTATTTTACATATGACTTTGGCTTTACCTGGAGAAGCTCAGGCTCCACTGTCAGCCACAGGAGTGGAGCTTTTTATGTTGTGACTTGTTTCGTTGTGAGTAACCTTTTTCCTGGTTATGGAGCCACAGTTGTCTGTGGGTGTTAAAAATCTTTTATACGATGTCTTTGAGGGTGTGCTTATTGTTTCTCAAAAGGCTTCTATTTCAGCCTTCCCATTTTAAAAAAATTCTCTTAAAAAATATATATTTGTTGATTTTTATTTTAAAATATATATATATATATATATTATTGATATTTTACAGAGAGGAAGGGAGAGAGATAGAGAGCTAGAAACGTCGATGAGAGAGAAACATTGACCAGCCGCCTCTTGCACACCCCCTAACAGGGATGTGCCCACAACCAATGTACATGCCTTGACCGGAATCGAACCTGGGACTCTTTAGTCCGCAGACCGATGCTCCACCACCGAGCCAAACCGGCTTTGGCTATATTTGTTGGTTTTTAGAGAGAAGGGAAGGGAGAGGGATAGAAAGGTAGAAACATCGATGAGAGAGGAAGTCATTGATGCATGGCCCCCACTGGGGATTGAGCCCGCAATCTGGGCATGTGCCCTGACCGGGAATTGAACTGGCAACTTCTTGGTTCCTGGATCACCACTCAACTGCTGAGCCACATCAGCTGGCCAGCCTTCCCATTTTATATAAATTCCTTAATTCCAAAGGAGGGGGTATCATTTAATGCAAGAAGGGTATGTATTCTTTTAATGTATACAGATTTTAATGGTAGTGTGAATATTTTAAATTTGGGAAATTTCATGAATACTGTTTCTGTGAGTCTAGACAATTAACTATTTCTACACTTATATTTTGTTTACAGTGTTTCTTTTGATCGGGTATCAGACATCAACTTCACCCTCAATACAAATGAAAGTGTAAGTATTAACTTACCAGTGGGAACTGGGTGAGTCAGGGTGCACAAGGGTGCTGTGTACACCAGGGGCTCTGGGTCAGCAAGCTTCATCTTAGATTGGTGCTTTTTCACCCACTCACATGGCCTGCATTTCCCTGTGGCTAAGATGCACTGGGCTAATAAAACCAGGGCCACTTGTGATTGCAGTTACTAGATGTTTAGCTTCAAAGAATGCAGTTTGATGCTAGCCTGCTGCCTTTTTCTCCTGTATGTCAGCAGAACTTGGGCCAGATCAGCACCGGTCTCTTAGCCCCAAGCCGTTCTGAAACACCAAGTCTCCCACAGCAGCAGCTGATCTAGTGGATTAGTTTCATTGAATGACACAGTCTTTGGGATTGTTAATCCTCACCTGAGAATATTTTCCTATTGACTTTTTAGAGAGAGTGGAGGGGGGTGGGAGACAGAGAGAGAAACATCAATGTGAGAGCGAGACATTGGGGTTGAGCCTGCAGCTGAGTTACGTGCCTTTCACTAGAGAGAAACGTCGATGTGAGAGACACATGGATTGATTGAGCCTGCAACTGAGTAATGTACCCTTCACCAGAATTGAATCCGAGACCCTTCAGTCCGAGGGCTGATGGTCTATCCACTAAGCCAAACCGACTAGGCGACACAGCCTTGGTTTTTATGTTGATTAGTATGAGGGACCACTGTTTAATGGCTGAAGTGATAAGGTAGAAAGTGCTGACTCCAGTTGGTGCTCATCACTGCTTAGTTGGACTGGAAAAGCAGAGGAAACACAGGCTGCTTTTTGTGTTCTGACAGACCTGAGACTGCATCGCAGGTGGGCGGTGTTTTCTAGATGAACATGCGCCCACTGGGACAGTCCTGGTGTGTATGCTAGTTTTGAATCCAGTCTTAGCGGGGGAACTTTTTGTCATTACTTCCTCGGAGGCTGACACTAGATATTTGCATTTCATTTTGGTGTATGTGAGCAGCACTGTTTTTTAAAGGAAATAGAAGAATGCAGTTTACGTTGTTCACTTTGGGAGATTTGAGCTTTAAATTTCTTTTCCTCCTCATTTTTATGTAGGGAAACATTGCCCTGTTTGAAGCATGTTGTAAGGAAAGAATCCAGCAGTTTGATGATGGCGGCTCTGATGAGGAAGACATCTGGGAGGACAAGCACATTGCATTTGCACCAGAATCCCAAAGACGGTCCAGGTGAAGCAGAGTCTGTTCCATTAGCAGTAATATCCAGTGCATGAAGCAAAGATTGTTCATAGGAATCATCGTATCTTTTCCCAACGTGTGTATCTGACCAAAGCTGTTGTCATGATCAGAAGTACCCTGGACACCGCTGTGAGCTGGTGCTCGTACTTAGCCTGCAGGGTGGCAGGAGAACGGACGGGTCCGGGCCGCCTGAGCATGCTGGTGTGCTTATGTGTAGTTCGTGAAAAGTTGTGACGTAGCTCTCCCGACTGGGAAATGGTGCCTAGGCATGTGGGCACAGAGCGCTTTGCGTAATTGTTCCTCACCAGTCATAGCAGCGGCAGCTGGGTTGTTCCTTACACAGACTGAGTGTTGCCCCAAGGATGGAGAAGTTGTTTCTAAAAGCTAATCTAACTTGGGGAGACAGACTCATGTCAATTGATACCCATCAGAATCAGTTCAGTATTTTTTCTCCCCCAAATTTTTAAGTCACTGTATCATAGGAGCCTAAATAGATTTGCTTCTGTACACAGGGAGTTCTTGTTATCTGAGTATTCATTGTCAGAGTCTTTATAGTTACACCTTGGTTGCGGGCAAATACCCAGTAGGGAGTGTGCAGGAGGCAGCTGACCGATGTTTCTCTCTCATCAATGTTTCTAGCTCGATATTTTACAGAGAGGAAGGGAGAGGGATAGAGAGCTAGAAACGTCGATGAGAGAGAAACATCGATCAGCCGCCTCTTGCACACGCCCTACTGGGGATGTGCCCACAACCAATGTACATGCCCTTGACCAGAATCGAACCCGGGACCTTTCAGTCCGCAGACCGACGCTCTACCACTGAGCCAAACCGGTTTCGGATATATATATATATATATGTGTGTGTGTGTGTGTGTGTGTGTGTGTGTATTTTAAAGAAATTCCTTTTGACCTCTAGTTTGCTGAGAATTCTTAGTAATTCTCATGATGGATTCAGCCACATTTATTGACTGAATTTCAAATGTTAAACCAAATCAACTTCTGTGTTGCTGGAATAAACCCTGCTTGGCCCTAATACATTGTCACATTTATTTGCTAAAGTTTTAAAAAGGACTTTTTGGCTTTAGCCAGTATGGCTCAGTTGGCTGGTCTGCTGCGCCAGCACAGCCAAGGGTTTGGCAATCCTGACAGGGACCGGCGAAGGATGAAGAAAAGACGGACAGAGAGAGTAAGCTGGATCTAGGTGGATCTCCTGTGCCTGGCTGAGACCACAGAAAAAGATCCAGACTGTAAGCTGACAGTTTATTTTATAGTCAGATAATCAAGGTAGTGGTCACCATAGTTACAATCCTCTTGTGAGTTTCACTTGTTTTGACAGCACTTGCTGCCCTTACCACAGCCCCTGAGCCACCCAGGAAGGATCTAGGGAGCGTCATAAGGTCAAGCTTAATTATGCTAAGAGGGCTGTGCCCTCTAAGCTGGGACTTGTTTGCGCTTTGCCAGCAGGTCAGTCTGAGGCTTACCTATAGCCGCTCCCTACAGGTTGGAGCATCATCCCGGACACCGGGAGGTTGTGGGTTTAATTCCTGGTCAGGACACATACCCAGGTTGTGGGTTTGCTCCCAGGCAGGGTGCTTACAAAAGGCAAATTGATGTTTCTTTCTCCTTGAAGTTTGATCAGTTTTTCTCCATGTATTTTGAAGCTATTATTAGGCACACTAACATTCAGCTGTTGTCTTCTTAACTATCATGAGAAAGTGGACAGTAACCCAGTTTTTAAATGCACTGAAGATAAGCAAAAACATCAGAAAAGAAGGTATGTGGGTGGCAAAGTAGCAGGAAGGAGGAGCTCAGCACCCTTGTCCGTAGGAAAGTCAGGTTGACGCCACACAAGGCACCGCTGCACAGCTGCGAGGTCCTGGGCCACTCTTAAAGCAAGGATAAGGCAGCACAGCCGCAGAACAGTCTTTTTTTTTAAAAAAAATATATATTTTATTGATATTTTACAGAGAGGAAGGGAGAGAGATAGAGAGCTAGAAACATCGATGAGAGAGACACATCGACCAGCTGCCTCCTGCACAACCCCCACCGGGGATGTGCCTGCAACCAAGGTACATGCCCCTGACCGGAATCGAACCTGTGACCCTTCAGTCCGCAGGCCGACGCTCTATCCACTGAGCCAAACCGGTTTCAGCCAGAGCAGAGTCTTGCGGTGATGTCAGACAGATGCGCTGTTAGGTGCAATGTGGTTTTCTGTTGTCAAATGACCTGTAGAATTTTCTGATGGCTGATACGCTGCACTAACTTATTTTGGCCACTTTTTTCCTTAGCTCGGGGAGTACAGACAGTGAGGAAAGCACAGATTCTGAGGAAGAAGACGGGGCAAAACAAGACTTGTTTGATTCCAGTGGCGCCAACACGGAGGACAAGATGGAGGTGGACCTCAGTGAGCGTGAGTCGCCTTGTTCTTCTGCGCGCATGTGTTGATCTGTGTTGAAATAGTCCTTGAGACACATGTCATTTGACCGGACCTGTGGGAAGGAGCAGGTCACACCTCCGATGGTGGCACTGCTTCTTCTCTTGGTGTGGAAACCGCTGTGTGAGTCTGTAGAGGGGCCATGGCATCCTATGTCCCTGAGTGCTTGTGCCGAACGGGAGAGGCCACAACTGTGGAAAGATGAGCCGGTGTTGTCATTTGTAGAATCATGAATGCACTGAGCCAGACAAAACACCTTAAAGCTTAAAGAGTTTTAAATGGGTCTTTTCAGTTTATTTGTGAATCTTATAACCTTAAAACTCCCTTTTTTATGTTCTGCTACTTGCTAAAAAGACTTGTGGCAGCTGGCTTATTAAAATTAGTTAACTTCTAATTAAGAGTTTCAGGTGAGATTTCCATGCATTTGGGTGTTGTCCCTTCTTGGTATCAGTGCAGCCCTGCCACACTCACCCAGCCTTAAGAGCAGGATGCTGGGAACAGACCCTGATTCAGTACCTATGGCGTGCAGGCCCTCAGCCGGACCTCAGGAAGTAGGTAGTCCCTATCGGAATTAAGCAAGTGGGTAACACAGGCGTGGGGAAGTTAAGTAACTGGCCGGAAGTCACAGTAAGGTCTTTAGATCTGGAACATTTCTGTTGTACACGGTTACGTCCCAGTCTCAGGCCTCTAGGAGAGTCTTCCTAACAGCTGCAGATTCCCTAGCGAGCATGCCTCCCTACAGCCTGGAGACCCCCCTGTGCTAGGAAATAGCTCGAGAGAGAACAGGGGTTCCACACCAGCTGACAGGATTGGAGATCAGCATGAGCACTGGGAAGGGAAAGCATATGGTGTGCACTGAACACAAGTATAGCCTCGTGTCATCCAAAGGGGCACATCTCTGAGGAGGTGGCATTTAAACAGACCTACGGGTCAGATCCAAAGTTGGCAGGCAGGTGGCATGGTGAAAGGCACCACAGATAGGAATCAGGTGCCCATGTGGATCCCGCCACCCCCACCCACCTCTGAAAGTCTCTGCAGGACTTAAAAGTAAATAAAGCTTCTCTGCTCTCACAGCTTCACTCTGACACCAGCTGGCGGGCTTTCCCGCATGGCCCACATCTCCCGCCCCAGCTGGGCGTCCTCCGGTTCAGTTCAGATACTGTCTGTGTGGAGTTGGGATGGATCTCCCACATCAGATGTCAGTCCCAGTGCGACACGGGGCCTTTGTACTTCCAGCCAGCCAGCTGTAATAGGGAGTTCCTGTGACCTCTCTGGGTTCCGTTATAGCTCACAGAACTCAGGAGAGAACGTTACGTACTGTTACCAATTTATCACAAAGAATATTTTAAAGTGTACAGATGAGCAGCCAGGTGAAGAGATGACTAGCAGTCTGGAATGGTCCTGAGCACAGGAGCTTCTATCCCCGTGGAGTTTGTCATGGGCCACCCCAGAAGCTCTGACCCCTACAGCATGGGTTTTTATAGGGCCTCCGTGAAGGAACTGATTAAATCATGGCCATTAATGAGTAGCTCAACTTCCAGCCCCTCCTCCCTCCTACAAAGTTGGTTTTCATGGCATCCAGCCACTGGTCAGCTCATTAGCATATGGAAGAAACCATTTCTGAGATTAGGATGAGAGAGGAGGGACCAAATACATTGCTTATTGCGTTCCAAGAATTCTTCCTGGTGTCTGTTCTCACTCCAGGAGACCTAACTCCGGGAGGGGACTGCAGTGGGGCCCTTAATCCTTAACAGTGAGGCATGGGACCGGATGCAGATTAGGAAGCATTAAGATTGTTTCTGCCAGAACCGGTTTGGCTCTGGTAGAGCGTCGGTCTGCGGACTGAAAGGTCCTGGGTTCGATTCCGGTCAAGGGCATATACATTGCTTGCGGGCACATCCCCGGTAGAGGGTGTGCAAGAGGCAGCTGGTCGATGTTTCTCTCTCATGGACGTTTCTAGCTCTCTATCTCTCTCCCTTCCTCTCTGTAAAATATCAATAAAATATATGTATTTTTAAAAAGATTGTTTCTAATTTACTGCAGTTGAATGAATAGCCAACATATTCTTTATTTTTAATAAACTTTTATTTTGGAATTATTTTAGATTTACAGAAAAATTACAAAGATTTTACAGGGAGTAGCTTCCTTTCCCATCTTCCTAACAATGTTACTATGACCTTGGTACATTTTTGAAAACTAAGACGTTAAATTAGCACATTCTTTCATGTGTAGCTTTGCATCTTTGTGTGATATTTCTATAGGGGGGAAAATCTCAGTGGGAATTGCTAAGGCTCAGAAGGCACTGCTGCAGTTTGTAGGAAGATGGATGCTGTGCCACTGCCCTCCAGGTGGTGGCGCCCTGCCCTCCTACCCAAGTGACTGGGAAAAGGGGATGCCTTTCCCCACAACTCCCAGCTTTTTATAATCATTGCCAGTCAGTTTCTGTCAAATATCTTGTGTTATATTAAACTACTGAAGTGTTCTCAAAATGAAATTCTTTCCCTCTTCAGCACCCAACTGGTCAGCCAACTTTGATGTCCCCATGGAGACAACCCACGGTGCTCCCTTGGACTCTGTGGGCTCTGACGTCTGGAGCACGGAGGAGCCGATGCCAGCTAAAGAGACAGGCTGGGCCTCTTTCTCAGAGTTCACATCTTCCCTGAGGTGAGCATGGGTGCCAGCTCTCCACACCTTCCCATACGAGAACTGGGATGGTGTGCTTTGCTGTGGGCACCACACACCAACCCGATTGGACATGGTGCCTTAAACAAGGCTAAAAATCAACACGGGGTACTGCCACAGCTCTGAGTTGCCAGAACAACAGTTGCCACCCCCCTTCCTTTCACCAGAGCAAACTGGGGGAAGAAGGGAGGGAGTAGATCCTGCACCAGCAGCCGGGGAAGACCTGGCCCCAGGGAGCGAGTGGGCAGGGTACTGATGAAAATGACATCTCCCAGGCCTGCTCTGTCCTCACTGGGCTGTCAGGACAGGACTGAAGAGAGACGAGTGAGGGGAAGCCCAGGAACGAGTGAGGGGAAGCCCAGAGGCCCCTCTGGAACATGATGGGACAATGCAAAATGTGTCTTGAATTTAGTAATTACATGGACTTGTATCTCACTTGTAGCTCAGCTGGTGCTGTAAAGTGTGTGACAGGCACGCTGTCAGTCTTACTTGTATTCTCTCTTTAAAATATATATACATATGTTTTTTAATTGATTTTTAGAGAGAGGAGGGAAGAGGGAGAGAAACATTGATTGTCTGCCTCCTCCACATCCCCTACTGGTGATCAAGCTTGAAACCCAGGCATGTGCCCTGACTGGGAATTGAACCAGTGACCTCTTGGTGCATGGATCGATGCTCCACCACTGAGCCAATAACCAGCCAAGGTTATTTGTATTATTGATGACAGCAACTTGTCATTTGTAATTTTCCTGAACAATATTGTCAGCATTTGAGTATTTACCATGGAATTCATGTCTTGTTAGACTCATTTTGAGTTGCAGAACATTGTTTTTTATTTGTCTACTGAAAAGGTGAGTGAGCAGCTACCATCTTAGACAAATGAAAGAGTAGGCTAAAACCCATGTTGCTTTTTAATTCTAAGTAATTTGTGGTAAGTAAGCTACTATTCAGCAATAAAGTAAAATTGGTGGGCAGTGTCTCCAGAATATGAATTATTTTACCAACCTCACTCCAGTCCAGAACAGTCCAGCTTCCACCTCCTGCTTTTCTCTGTCTTCCTCACTGGTGATAGGTATTGCTGAAGCCCCTCACTTCCTTCCCCTGTGCACCGCTCGTGTTTTCTCAGTCAGTATCCTAAGAGAGTGGGCCCTCTGGCCAGTTCGCCTCCTCACGAGTCGGGGTTTTTGTAGAACAGACACAGATGCTGTTGCTGCTTTGCAGTGCGCACCATTGCTGCCCTCCCTGGGAGCTGGTGATGGCGGAGGGAGGAAGCCGGGCCCCAGGAGCCTGGGAGAGAGAAGCTCCTGCGTTGAATTTGCAGATGCTTGCTGCCTGTGCGTGGATCCTGTATCCCTGGAGTCTGTAACCAACTGCTGGTGTCTTCCCGGCAGAACGGAACTGATTTTCAGAGGATTTTTCTAAATAATGGTAACAGAAGGCTATTACCTACTGCTAACATGTGCATTTTCTCTTTTCTGAAAGTACAAAAGAGACTCTAAGGAGTAATTCTCCAGTGGAAATGGAAACCAGCGCTGAACCAATGGACCCTCTGACTCCCAGTGTCGCTGCGCTGGCCGTGCAGCCAGAAGGTGGGTGCAGAGAACCTGGGTGCACGTCCTGCGGGCCATCATTTCATGGCTGTTCACGCTTTAACGTACGCTTAGTGCTCTAGATTTGAAAAGGTGTAACAGGTACGTGTCAGTCTTACTTGTATTCTCTCTTTAAAAGATATATACATAAAATATATATACATTTCCCATAGCAGGTTTATAATAAAACCAGACTTTATACACATATAAAATATATATACATATCCCATAGCAGGTTTATGATAAAACCAGACTTGACCCAAAAGCTCAAAGTAGCCATGAAAATGAGATGGTGGGTCTCATGTCCACCGGGGACTGGAGAGAGGAAATGGGGTGTTCATTGTAGCAGCACAGCGTGTTGAGCGGTCAGTCACTCAGCCCATCGGTGTGCAGAAAGGAAACAGCCGGAGGTGACATGCTATCCACGCTCAGCCTGTCCCCTGCTCTTTTGTGCCTTGGGTACTTTGCTGGAGCATGTGTGTATCTGGTGTGGTTCTGAACTGTTTTCAACCTGAAGAAAAGGACTTGGTGGGGGTGGGGGCGGGGGTGGGGGTGGTGAATGGCTGTGAGGACAAATTGGTGGTATGTGGAGGGAACAAAGAAGTAAGTACTAGGAGACAAGAGCTGGATGGAGCAAAATGGGGGACATCTGTAATACTCTCAACAACAAAGATTAAATAAATCAAGTAAATGTTAGAAAAAGTAAGTTCTTAGAGAAAGGAGGATTCAGTAGAGGGCACAGGAGCAAGGGGACAGGGAAAAGTAATAAAACCAGTACTGATAATGCTTTTATTTGTCATTCTATTAAACAATGACCTCACTTTCTCTCTCAACAATTCTATGGGTGAGATCAGTTATCCTGTTTTGTGGTTCAGAAAATGCAGGTACCTGTTAGGTGCCTTGCCCAAGGGTTATGCAGCTGTTAAGTGGCTTTTGAGTTCAGGAAATCTGACTTCAGAGCCCAGGCTTACTGCTTTGCTGTAAGCACTAGACCTGATGGCTCCCTATGATTTAAGAAATAAATCATCCAAAGGTACCAAAAGTAAGTAACTTGGAAAAAAAGAAGCAGACCCAAGTGGGATAGCTGGAAGAAAAAGGTGAGAGAGGACAGGGCAGTGGATACACTGTGTGCACTGTGGATGGAAGCCGGTGACTACACTCTTTCACTGCCTCCTGCCCGGTACTGTGGGCTGGAGAACATTAGGAACAGCAGAGCCTGCTGGGAAAACTGGGTGTGTGAGCTCCTAAGACGGGGGTACTCACTGGGCCTGGGCTGCAGCAAACCCATGAACGTCTCCATTGGGCATTGGTAAGCCCGTGCCCATCAAGACTTGTCCAAGGCAACAACAGGCAAACCATCTCTCGAAGCAGGAGAAGGTCACCTTGGGTGGATGGGTCTACGCAGAAGAGGTGACAGTTCTTGTTTGGTTTTGATGTGGATGACCAATAGCTGTGTGTGTGTTTTTCAGTGACAGGTAGTGTGGCCATGGAAGCCAGCTCTGATGGAGAGGAGGATGCAGAAAGTACAGACAAGGTAACTGAGACAGTGATGAATGGCGGCATGAAGGAAACTCTCAGCCTCACTGTAGATGCCAAGACAGAAACTGCAGTCTTCAAAAGGTAACCGGGGGCAAGATCGTACTGGCAGCTTCAGGTTGTTGGGAGGATGATGGAGGAGAAGCTTCACATATTAATGTCTTTAATTTGGTTCAAATGACATCTTTCTAATGTCTCTGTTAAACTATAAATCTTAATGAAGAGATGAAAAGTTTGAGTGCCCAAGTGCCCACCTCACAAGAGAGGATGCTCCCAACTCATTGTGAGGCCACTACAAAGCAGCATGAAAGAGGAAAATGAATTGTAGGCCAATGTGTGGGCATATATTCGCAAAACTTAGAAGCCAGCACACCAATCCAGCAATGTTTTAAGTCATGACTAAGGGTATATCTCAGGAATGTAACTTTGTAAAAATTTCAGTTGTATTTTTAAAAGCACTTGATAAACATACTCTGAAATATCTGTGGAATAGCAAAGGTGGCCAAATGGCTTAAAGAACCATCATAAGGAAGATGAAATAAAAATACTTGCCCTGGCAGGTCATTCTGCAAAAGTCACAGCAGTTAAAATTGTGATGTTAGCATGCCATTAGGTGAGAGGCCAATGTGATGGGGGAGAGAGCCTAGTAACCACAGGATGGCTTAATGGGAGGCTGGGGTGGGGAGACCATGAGATCAGAGCCTCTCTGCCCTCCATTCAGAGGCAGTTCCTGGTGGGTTGAAGATCAGTATGTGTGCTTTAACCATTCATGGATTTCCCTCAAGAACCTGACAAGTTCAATGGCAGTGGGTGTCCTCCCACTCTTGGGGAGAAAATGAGATTGGAGTTAAGTGATGTGGCCAGTCTCATGATTGTTAGAAGAAAATGGAGTGTATCTTTCTGGGCTGCAGCAGATTAAGACTTTTTAGAAACAAAACTAAAACGTTCAGAAGTATAAACCATAATGCAAAGGACAGATTGGGACTGCATCAAAGTGAAGAATTTCTGACTCACCCTAGCTGGTTTGGCTCAGTGGATGGAGCATCAGCTTGCGGACTGAAGGGTCCCGGGTTCAATTCTGATCAAGGGCAGATGCCTGGGATGTGTGCTTAGTCCCTAGTAGGGGGTGTGCAGGAGACAACCAAGCAGTGATCCTCATCATTGATGTTTCTATCTCTCCCTCTCCCTTCCTCTCTGAAATCAATAAAAGTATATTAAAAAAAGAAAAGAAAAGAATTTCTGACTGATAAAGTACTATAAGTCAAGAAGCAGATGGCAAATTGAGGGGGGTAAAGGTTACAGAATCTAAATCAACCAGAAACTAGCATTTTCTATTTAATTCCTATAAAGCAGCAAGGAAAAGATAGAAAACCCAAATCAGAAAAGGGACAAAAGATAGCAGTAGGCAGTTTATAAACAAGGGAATCCAAAAGGGCTTTAAAAAAAAAAATTACGGAAAGATGTTCAAAAAGCAGCTGCCCTCTGACACCTTAGAGCCTCGCGGGAATGTGCGGACAGTGCTGAGCGCTGGCGGGCTCTGGGCTTCCTTGTGAATGGGAGGGTGACCGCCTCTCCGCTGCTGAGAGATGCGGGCCGGCCCCTGCGGCCCTGGGCAGTGGCGTGCGTTGCCCTATTGCACACAGACGTGAGGCGGAGGGCAGGTCAGCACTGGTTGCTGCGAGAAGCAGGTAGAACTGACTGGAAGTGCACGCCTCGGGGGCACTGTCAGCAGGACAGACGACCTTCCAAAGTGTGCTCATCGCAGAGATGATACGCCAGGCGTACAGTTCAGCGCCGGTTGTGTGACTCACGGTACACATCTGCATTGCCTGCATTTACAGGAATGAAATGCAGGGAGGGGCAGAAGTAGGTGGTAGTTATGAGTAGATGAAAGAGTATATTCCAGCATTATTATTTATAAATTGCCCCATTATCCCCAAAGGAACAACTGTGTGACAACTCAGGGTAGCTGCTTTGGTGGTCAGGGGTGGGGTAATGAACCAGGCACCTCAGATTGTCAACAGATCTGTAGCCTTCAGTTCATTCTTCTCATCAATTGAGCTACCCATCTGAGAGCCACCCCGACATCATCCTAAAACTAGGCTTTTCAAAGGGAACCTCCAACTGCCCTTTCGTTCAGTTTAGTGGCATCTTGATTATGTCAAAATGGAAATCCAGAAAGAAGAGGCAAATTGTCTGAAATTTTAGCCCACAAACAGTGGAAAGCATTTGCTATTTGTCTTCACCAAGAGCCATCCGAGGGGGAAAATAACCCTTTCGGTCCCGCTTCCCCGCGCCCTCTGGCCCCCTCCAGCCCATCTCTGCCTCTTCTGCTCGCAGTTCTTGGCTCTCTTCCTTGAGGGTGTTTGTACTTCTCGCTCGTGGTTGGAGGACAACTCGAGAAGGTCAGATGCCCTAAAACCTGCTCCCATGACCTCATCCAGCAAGCCGACGGGGGGTCTGTCCTACTGACAGTTTGAATGGTGGGCTCAGCCCAAAAGCAAAATACTTAACTAAAGACTCATTCCTTCAAACAGGTTCATTTGACACCTTCACCGAGTCTGCAGATTTGCTTATGTGCAGTCGTGGATCTATTAGCCCCACCCCTCATTGTAGGAGTGTTCTGAAACCCTTGTACATTTCTTTTCTGTTTTGCTCACTTGGCTTCAGAGTGTTGAAATCCTACCGGTATGTAAGCCACAGGGGCCGTTCTTTGTCAACGCCAGCTGCATCACATCGTCCCTTTCAGACCCCTCCTGCGTGACCCTCCCCTCCTGTGCTTCCCCAGCCACTGTCTGTGCCCCTGTGTCCCTCACCTGAGCATGCTCAGCCCAGGGCTTGTGACTCCATGGCAGTCATGACCCCAGAGCCATTGCATGACCCCTCATCCTCCATTCGGCGCTGGCACTGCGGGCTCTAATGCTGCCTCTCATCTTCTTTACGCAGCGAGGAAGGAAAACTGTCTACCTCTCAAGATGCTGCTTGCAAACATGTGGAGGAGAGCCCTGAGCCGGCGGAGGCGAAGTCTGCAGCCCCCCGGCCCCCCAGCAGCAGTCCTGAGCAGAGGTAACCCCCCTTCTCAGGTCTGCCTCGTCCCTGCTCTGGCTTTGGCTGTTGGCTCCTGGGCCCTGGGAGGAAAGTTGGCGCAGGAGGGCGGGGGAATCGTTACAATTGTCCTTGAACAGTCAGTGATTTAATTCAGCAGTTTTCTCAGGCCTTGTATGGAATCAGGGCGATTGAGCTCAGAACTTAGAAATAGTATCTCCTTACCCCAGAAGTTGAAAGCTGATCGTTTTGGAGATTCGGTAACATTGCTGGCTCTTTAAGAAATTACCGTAAATGGCCCTCCCTAACCAGTTTGGCTCAGTGGATAGAGCGTCGGCCTGTGGACTGGGGAAGTCCCGGGTTCACTACAATCAAGGGCCTGTACCTTGGTTGCGGGCACATCCCTAGTGGGGGTTACGGGGGAGGCAGCTGATGGATGTTTCTAACTCTCTCTCTCTCTGTAAAAAAAAAAAAAAAAAAAAATCAATGAAATTGTTTTTTAAAAAATTACTGTAAATGGAAGGGTGTCTCATGCTGGCGTCCCCCCTTCGTGGTTTTTTTATTTTATTTTTTATGAGGTGCTGAGCTGAGACCGGTTGAGCTGTCCAGGATTGGCTCCCTTAGCCATGGCAGCCAAGCTCTGGGCCCCGTGGAGCCACGCAGCCGCCGGGCACGAGAGGCTCCGGGTGCCTGTTTTCCTGTGGACGCGCCCATGTGACGCACTCAAGAGAACTTTCCTGGAGACCCTTTCATATGGGGAGCTAAATACTCTCCACTCTGATGAGTCCATGTGTGCTTTGACTTTTGTAAAATACTTTATCTCAAGTGTGAAAGTCCCATTACCGCATTTTCTTCCTGGTCACCTTTTACTTAGGCCAGGCCAGAGTCCCTCCCCGCCACGTGGCCTCATAGCGGGTCCGGGGCGGCCTAGACACCCCAGAGCTCCCGCGGGGATGAGGACGGATCCTGGGACCACAGGGACTTTTCTCGGCACTTTGATTAAATACCTCTATGTCTGAATATTCTTCCCTAAGGGATAAAGTCACTTCACAGAAGTTGTGCTTTCTCCCTCCGCAGCCCCTCCGCAGTCTGATCATTTTGGAGGTCGCATCGCCAGGGGGCCAGCAGAGGCACTCTCCGGCCCCTGGTCAGCCGTCCTCTGCAGCAGGCATGGCAGACTTGCGGCCGGTTTGACATGCTTGCTTTACAGTAGCAAACTGCCTTTGTTTCTCTCATGGAAATCACAGCCAGAATGAATGTGATTTTTAAATATATGTTTTTTGCTATAAAACAAATTCTGAGAACTGTTTGGGCACGTTGGCTCTAGTGAAGGCGCTGGGAGTGAGGGGCAGTAGACACTCCAGCTTTGGAGGATCCAGCCCCAGCTGTGCTGCTAAGGGTGAGAGCAAGTCACTCTTTGCCTGGGTTTTCAATTTATTTTTTGTTGTTTGTTGCTGTTGTTGTTTTTTAAATATATTGATTTTCTTTTTTTTTACAGAGAGGAAGGGAGAGGGACAAAGAGCTAGAAACATCGATGAGAGAGAAACATTGACCAGCTGCCTCCTGCACAACCCCAACCGGGGATGTGCCCGCAACCAAGGTACATGCCCTTGACCGGAATCCAACCTGGGACCCCTCAGTCCGCAGACCAACGCTCCATCCACTGAGCCAAACCGGTTTCAGCTCAATGTATGTTTTTGATAAAGGTCCTTTGTAGGTCTGATGCCTAGTCATTTTTCATCTCTCTGGTTTCTACTTATAATTCTCTTGATTTTGAGATGTGTCTGGAAGGCAGAATAATCCATGTCTGTCCCAATTGGATAGTTGCTTCAGGAGTCTGTCTTTGGCCTCTGACAGGAGAGAGCGGTATGGAGGCTGTGGGTGGTTTCTTTGGCTCTCAGAGTGCAGAATTATTCACTGGGAAACCCGCTTATTCCTCCCTTCTGAGAACCTTCTGGTATGAAGAGCCGGCCTTAAATCTGCAAGACAGGAGGTAGAGGACATGTGGGGCGAACCAGTGGAGAAGCTAGCATCACTCTGTCCGTGTGGGCATTTGTCCTTTCGTCCTTCCTTCGGTCTGTGGCTCAGCGTGGCAGCTGCTGGTCAAACCTGAGGAGAAGCAGTAACAAAACAGGCAGACAGTGTAGGGAAGCAGAGGAAAGGTGCTAAAGAAGAAACAACTGGGCAAAGGAACACACGTCCCATTTTAGGTGGGCTGGCGGGCAAGGCCTCTGAGAAGGTGACATATGAGCAGCTGCTGCAGCAGGGACAAGGTAAATTTTCTGCTGTGTCACATTAGTGTTCTTAAAGTAAGTCATGCCAGTGTTGAAGATAAAGACCCACTTGGGACTTTGTGTGTAGTCTTCCCCGCCGTGGCTCCCATTACATTGATTTGCAGCACCACAGAGTTTTATTTTTTCTCTACTGTTCACCAAGCACGTCCGATACCTGTGCCCGCCAGCATGCTAAGCCCTTGACACACATTGTATACGCATGAACGCCTGGCTGGGGATTGTTGTCCCGCTCTTACAGGGGGAGGAAACTGAGCTGAGAGGGAAAGGAATTAACTAAGATAGTACAGCTTGTAAAAGGTAAAAGGGGCCTGAGCAGGTTTGGCTCAGTGGATAGAGCGTCGGCCTGCACACTGAAAGGTCTCAGGTTCGATTCCGGTCAGGGGCACATTCCCCGTTTGCAGCTCGAGCCCCCGTGGGGGGCGTGCAGGAGGAAGCCGATCGATGATTCTCCTCGTTTACATATATATATATAAACCCTTCTGAAATCAAATTTTTTAAAACAGTGAAAGCGGGGGAGGGCGGATAATGTGCCCTGCTATGTCTTGTTCCAGAACTCTAGGTTCCTGTTTCTGATATAGTGAGACATCAGCAAATACAGGTAGGATGCAGCTGACTTCTTGACTCTGTTACGGTTAGCAGGTATCTGAAAGCATTCTGTTCGGGAATGTCCATGCAGTCCAGAAGTACTTGTGTGCTTCCCAGTTTGGCCTCCAAGCATCCTCTTGCCTAACTCCGTACACTTTGGGTAACACCATCCAGAGTATCTGACATGTTCAGGTTGTCGTTTTTGGCAGGAAGGCGGGCAGGCGTTCTGATCCTGTCGGCACCCTCCCTCCCCACGGTGACTCCCATTGCTGTGTGGGAACATTGGTTACAGTGCACACCTTTTCCTGTTGATTTGAGAGGAAGAAACGGGGATTTGTTGTTCCACTTACTCATGCATTCCTTGGTTGCCTCGTGTATATGCCCCGGCCAGCGCAATGCAGTGCATACCTTTGCACCAGTTGGTCCAGTTGACACGCTTTTCCTTTTTTCCTCAGTAGCAGAATCCTGCTTTTCAAGTGAAATTTTATGTGGATTTCGGAAAGGAGAAAAGACTGTAGTGAAGGAGGGATGAGCAAACGGCCCCGAAGGCTCTGGGAGCGGCAGTTCAGACCACGGACCGGGCCTGTGCCTGTGCTCCTAAGTGCCGGGCGCTGGCTCTCCGGGAGCCGGCGTGGTGCTGCCCTGGCCGGTGCTGGTAACCGAGCTCAGACGAAGCTTAGATGCTCTTCAGTTAGAGTTTCTGGAGCTTCAGACAAGTTCATTTAGGAAGCATTCCGTACACAACAACTAAGTGCCAGGCTTGGTGCTCGGCACGGCACAAACGATATTAAAAAACACCTCCACCCTGGAGAGCTCAGTGAAGCTAACTTTCCATCTCACGTTCTGCCTAATGCCTCAGATATCTGTCTCACTGCGCAGGACTGACCAGCCAAGCGTGCCAGGCGACACACCCGTGAACGGCCCTGTATGATGAGTGACCTCTGTGCTGCGACTGAGGACTGCAGGCCGCCACCATTCAGGGCTCGGGGCTTCAGTTGGGCCGCCACGCGCCCCTGCTGCCTCGCTCCGCAGGGGATCAGGACCAGCAACCTTTCTACTCGAGATGCTAAGACATTGTACAGAGAAATTCGACGTGTACAAATATTGCACATGACAAATACCAAGAATTTTTGCGTATGTTTATATTGTATTGTTCTAAATAATGGGTAGCCTGTGAAATAAGATCTTGCCACCCATGTAATAATAGTAGTAATACTAGAGTTAAAATGGCTGTAAGAATAGTTTTATAAAAGTAAACACAGAGCTATTGTATTTGAAACATAACTATTTGACAATTATTAGTGTGACCAAAGTATTAGGCAGTTTTCATACATTTTTCACCTTGTACAAAATTCTGAATTCATTTTCTTCCAGGTCGGCAAGGAGTGAGTAGTGGGTTTGGAATGCCCGCTGAGTGTTATTTTGGTTGTTCTTAACTCACAAAAGTGATTTTGAATAAGAAATACTTGGTGTTCTTTTTATAACCAGTTTTTGATTGGTAACTGTTTTTTCTGTATTGTTTAAAATGGATCAAAAATGTAAGTCTATTGGTAGAGATGAGTATTTATTGCTACAACTTAGTTGATGAATTGATGTTATTGTAAAGCCATATGTTCTGTTAAAGTCTTGTTTGCTTGAAATGATTATTCCTGCAGGTGAAACACTAGAATTTTTGGAGTGTACATGGCTTGTGGTTTGGTTTTCTTTGTTTTTTTTTTTTGTTTTTGTTTTTTGTTTTGTTTTGGTAGTTCATCTGCCTTTTTAACCCATTCACCAAAATTTCCCCTGTTAACAGGCATCACCAATGAACATTTCCGGGCAGTCTGCGAATTTAACATACCAAGATCATATTAGGCAAGTCCGGTGAAAAATGCTCGTGCTGCTAATGGAATTAGAGTGCGTTCATTTTACTGGCTAGTGTTTAAACCTAGAAACCAGACTGTGGCACCTCAGCATGTTAATTGTTTCCTGTGCCCTGTGAGGTTTTCACTCGTAAATTCTCAACCAGTCTATTTTTTTTAGAGCTGGTCTATGTATATATATATAGTGATTATGGATACTAATTCAATGTAATTTATAATTTTCTATGTCAATATAAAAATACATCACAGCCTTCAAAACAGCCGAAGCAATATGTTGTATATTGCGTACCATTTGGTGAAAGGGTTAAATGACTTCACCTCTTGCGATTTTAGATGCAAATCAGTTTTTCATTTCTGTAATAGAAAATTATTCACCTATTTTTACATTGTTTGTTTTTCCTGACCAGTATTTAAAACCAAAAGGATATTCTGAGAAATGGCCAACAATTTTTTTAGAAATAGCCTCCCAAGCAACGTGCCTAAACATTACATTGCATATGGAAATAAAAGAATCAAACATCTAATGCCTTCTTTTTTGTTTACTTTCCATTGTAAGTGGTATGGAGGCTCCTTGTGCGCTGTACGCTGCGAGCGCCCTCGGCCTTTGTGCATCTCCCTCCTCAGGAACCTCTGTTGTGGCTCCTCTTCCAAGAGACAGTCCCCTCTGGATCGGGGCTCCATTAGCTTGTCTCAAGGTTGGCGACTTAATGTGGCATGGGACTTCGGGTCTCCTGATGGTCAGGCACATGCCTGCGTTGCCTGCTCATTCCCAGTGGGGGCCATGCAGGAGGCAGCTGATCAATGGTTCTCATCATTGATGGGTTTTTTTTTTTTCTCTCTCCCTCTCCTTTTCTCCCTGAAATCAATAAAAATGACATTTTTACAAAAAAAAAAAAAATTGGGGTTCGTGACTACACCTGAGAGCCTCCTGCGAGGAGCTGCACCCCCTCCAGCCCTCAGGAGGCTGGGAGGAGAGAGCGGAAATGGAGCCGCGGGGCAGGAAGTAAGAGACCAGAGCACGTGCAGCCTGAGGCCCAGCTGCTCTCTGGTCCTTGAGGTTCCAGAAGTTCACCTTGAATAGGTTCTCCTTTTTAGCTTAAGTTACCTTAAGCCACTGTAAGTCGATTTGTTACAATAGCCCAAGACTCCGAGGAACTTGGAGCTGAAATCATTAACCTGCTTTAATAATGAGGAAACAGAGGCTCAGAGAAGTTAACTTGCTGGAGGTCACCTGCGGAAAGGGCTGAGCCGGATCAGAAGCAGGTCAGTCAGTGGGCCCAGAGACGCCCCTCCAGCGTGGGGAGTGCTGGCTGTGAACCCACCGGCCTCCCCCCACCACCCCCAGGCCTCTAGCCCCTACCCTCAGGGTCTGCCTTCCACAGGACGCTCCCTCAGCCCCGAGTGAGTCATTGCGCTAACCCGGCAGCCGCGGGTGCGGGGCCTGCTGAGGAAGGCAGGCCCCGGGGACCTGCTCCGTCTGGGAACGGCGTGCTCATGCAGGCGAGAGTTCCCAGAACCGACGTCAGGCCCTTCTCAGCACCAGCCTCCCAGTGTGGTGGTTCCCCCCGAATTACATTCCCCCCTCCCCCCTCCAGCTTCTAGGCTGTTCTAGCCAGGACGGCCCTGGGAGGCTGCTGGGTGACGGCAGGGAAGCTGAGGCCAGGCCCTGGCGGGGGAAGGGGGGGTGGTCTCTGGACTTGGGGCCCAGCTGTGCCCCTTTTCACCACAGTGTGCAGATGAGATGTCTGGTCAGCTTTGGGGAGCAGCCCAGCGAGCCGCAGGGT
Source organism: Vespertilio murinus (assembly GCA_963924515.1). Taxonomy (NCBI): domain Eukaryota; kingdom Metazoa; phylum Chordata; class Mammalia; order Chiroptera; family Vespertilionidae; genus Vespertilio; species Vespertilio murinus. Next base: position 165,637,197 of record OZ004709.1, on the reverse strand, counting down.
GAGCGTGCTGGTGTGGTGCAGGTGTGTCTGAGCCTGTGCTGGTGTATGTGTGTGTGTGTGTGTGTCCGGCGTGCATCTCTGGGTGGGACCTGAGCCTGGGTCGTGGCCCTCACCCTGCCTGGAATGACCTCTGCTTCTGGGTGTGACACCTTTCTGTCCCAGGCCCTGTCCGGGCCGCTGCCCCCTGCTCCCCGGCTCCCGAGCCGGGACGTGCCCAGCGAGGGGCGGGCGGAGTGCCCTGCGCTTCACCTGTGCAGGGGCTCGGGCTGAGCGCTCTGCTCCTCTGCCCCGCTGGTGGCACTGCCCGGGCCCGCCCCCCTGCCCGAACCCTGTCCTCTCGCTCACGACGAGCCCCACCTTCCTCTGCTGCCGGCGCACCCTCTGGAGAACATATGGACTCGGTTTGCCAAATCGAATTTGACTTATTGGGTTATTTTTGCCCTTTTAAGAGAGCATCGCCAGGCCTGGCAGGTTTCCTAATTGAATAACGTATAGCAAATGAACTTTTCTGTTTAAAATAAGCCAATCCCCTGAAAACGTCACGAAGCGGGGGTGCTTCTGCCTGCCGCCTCCTGACTGTGGGGTGAGGATCGCCCCACACCCCGCACCGCAGGCCTCAGCCGTCCTTCAGGGCAGGAAGGAGCCAGTCCGGCTACAGGGGCTGCTTCGGGCAGCAGAGGCCCCTGGCCCCCCACGGCTGGACGCCCGGCCAGGGCGCTCCCCTCCCCTGGTGACGGGCGTGGCCGCTGGCTGGGGAAGTCGCCCGGGCTGCACTGGGGTGGGGGGGGGGAGGGGGCAGCTGCCAGCGCCCACCTCTGCCCACCTGAGCCCCAAGGGCAGGGCAGGCGCGGGCACAGGCACAGGCAGATTGGGAAGGACAGGGCGGCCCCCAGGGGGCTCTGGGACAGACAGGGACACCGAGCACCGTCTGGCCACCTGGTGGGACCTCAGGGCGGGCTCCCTCCGGCACCTGGTCCCCTGGGCTCCGTGTCCCCTGCTGCTCCCCGTGTGGTCCCCGCCGCCGTACGGCTGCACCCAGACAAGCAGGCTCCCCCTCCCAGGGTTTTTATGCCAAACGCTGACACAGGACGAAAGGGTGCTCCGTGGACACCGGCCGCTCCTCAGGGTCACCTGCGCTGCAGGCACCGCGTCCCCACGCGGGACCGACCGCCCAAGGCATTGTGACCGTCACCTGCGGTTCCACTGGCTCGGCCGGATCACACCACAGACGTCTTATCTCGTAGCAAGTGAATCTTGGATGTCTTAGTGAATCCTTACCTGAGGACATTTTCCCATTGGTTTTTAACATGTTTTAAAAATACATTTTTGTTGATTTCAGAGAGGAAGGAAGAGGGAAAGAAACATTAATGATGAGAGAATCATTGGTCGGCTGCCTCGTACACACCCCCCACTGAGGATGCAGCCTGCAATCCAGGCATGTGCCCTGACCGGGAATTGAACCATGACCTCCTGGTTCATAGGTCGATGCTCAACCACTGAGGCAAGCCAGCCAGGATCCATTAATTTTTAGGGAGAGTGGAAGGGAGGGAGAGACACAGAGAGAAATATTGATGTGAGAGAGACATCGATTGGTTGCCTCTTGCACACCTGGTCCTGGTCCAGGATGGAGCCTGCAGTCAAGGTACCTGCCCTTGACCAGACTCCAACCCCGGGCCCTTCAGTCCTCGGGCGAAGACTCTATCCACTGAGCCAAACTGGCTAGGGCTCTTGTGACAAGTGTAAAAGGCGCACCCCCGGCCCTGCGCCCGGCAGAGTTGGTGCCACCCCCTGCCTGCACCCCTGGACCAGGACTGACTCCAGGCCGGGCCCCTCGGCCGCTCTGGCGGGTTCTCCGCTGCGGGGATTCTGTCCCAGGAGCACATGGCGATGGCTGAGGCGGCTTTGGTCATCACGACTCGGGGGGAACGGTGTTTTGGGCAGCTGGTGGGTAGAGGCCAGGGTGCTGCAGACTTCCCTCGGGGCACAGAGCACCCCAGGAATTGCCCCCCGGAGTTCCAGGCGGTGCAGGTGTGGAAGCAGGCGAGGAGTGTGCGGTCTGGAGGCGGCTGACAAGGACAGAGCCGCGCTGAGCTGGGGTCCAGGCTTCAAACACAACCTGCATTTTCTTCTAAAAGGTGGCTTTCCCGGGCGCCTCCGCCCTCGGGACCGCGTGGACGGACGCCCAGCCCCGGAGCCTGGCCTCAGGCCGCCCTCACCCCGGGCAGGGCTCCTCCCACCTGGCCCTCCTGCGGCCCATCCTGCGCCCCTTCCGTTCCTTCCCTGCCTCGTCCTTCCAGCCGCTGGCGCGGCCTGACGCCAGGTCCACACGTCCTCAGGGTCTGGGTCTGGGGCTTAACCAACAGGCGTTCACATCTCCCAGTCCTGGAGGCCCGAGGTCCAAGGTCAGGGTGCTGGGGGGCGGGAGGGGGGGAGGGAAGGGAGGGGATCGGGGTGAGAGGGGTTCATTCTGAGCCTCCTCTCTTGGCGGCAGGCGGCTGCCTGTGTGCCCCGTGACCTGTCTGCACCCAGGAAGGAGCTAGAGCTTGCTCACTGGTGTCTCCTCCTAGGAGGGCACCCACATGACCTCATCCAGCCCTCACCACCCCCCACAGACTGCGCCTCCAAATGCCGCCACCCTGGGGTGGGGTCCCCAGTCCGTGCACAGCTCACAGCCATGGCTTCGCCCTCCCTGCCCCCAGGAGCTCTGTGGAGGCCTGACCTGTGTGTGTCGCCCCCTCCCCAGGGAACCCCTAAAGGGCAGTGCCCCACCATGCCGGGGCTCCATCAGTCTGTCAGGGTCGCCTGGAGCCCGTCTCCCGGGGAGCTGTGGTCTGGTGACGCGCCCCCCTAACCCCTTCCTGAGACAGCTGGGGGCCTGCAGCCCGCCCAGGGTCACCGCAGGCCGAGCAGCGGCCCCTCCCCAACAGGGAGGGGAGCGAGGGCACCAGACACCCCCCACCCCCCGCGTCTCATGCCTGGCGAGGAGACACTGCGTCTCTTTTCATCCCCGGGAAAGGGCCGAGGCGGCACACAATGGTCTAATTTATGCTGAAATTATCCGCAATTTGGGCCATTGAAGCTCCGGACCCGTGGCTGCGTGTCCCGAGCACAGGACAGAGGCGACCTCTGCGGAGTGGCTGTTCCTGTGGTTATGTTTCGGGTGTTTTTTAAAAATATATATATTTTATTGATATTTTACAGAGAGGAAGGGAGAGAGATAGAGAGCTAGAAACGTCGATGAGAGAGAAACATCGACCAGCTGCCTCTTGCACACCCCCCACCGGGGATGTGCCCGCAACCAATGTAACATGCCCTTGACCGGAATTGAACCCGGGACCTTTCAGTCCGCAGACCGACGCTCTACCACTGAGCCACACCGGTTTCGGCTCGGGGTGTTTTTTAAGGATGTGCCGATGGCTGGGACAGGAGCCCGGCAGTGGGCGGGAGCCTGGCCCCTCCACGGCCTTCCAGAAGTTCGGGTGCTGGCGACGGGCTGCCACGTGGCCCGGGCCACGCAGGGGCCAGACGCTGCCCGGCCCCGGAAGGGCCCTCGGCGAGTCTCCATTTCATTTGCATTTTTATCCCTTTACATGGCACTCGGTTGATAACTCCAATATTGGAAATCGTTAAGGCCGACGGAGATTTATAGTTGAATCTGCCCCGGCAGCCCCTAACGAGATTCCAGTTTCATTTGAAGCTATTGAAAGCACATCTCCGGGATATTTGCCGGAATTAAGAGCCCGAGCTGAGAACATTCTGGAGAATTGAGCCCCCCCACCCCCACCCCCCCGCTCCCCTGCCCGAGTGAGGGCCAGCTCGGGGCTGAGGCAGGGCTCACTCGGCCTCCGCTGTGAGTTCACGCCCAGGGCTCACACCGGGGCCTCGGGCCAGGCCGGTCGGCAGCCCCCACCCCCACCAGGCCTTGCTCAGGGCAAATCTTCCAACCCCGTGAGGCCCGAAGGACAGCATCTGTCCTGGAAGTCGGATCAAGGTCGGAGATGTTTCCTGTAAGGCCAGAGGGCCACTGTCCCCGGTCTTGTGGGCCGTCTGGTCTGTCCCAGCGGCTCAGCCCCGACCCTGCAGCCTGAAGCTGCCACAGGCGGCACGCGAGTGACCACGTTGGCTGTGGACCAATAAAACTTTATGGAAACAGGCATTGGCCGGGGGTGGCCCTCGGGCCCTAGTGCACCGGTGCTCAGCCGTAAGACAATCCCACCAAGTTCACTCGGCTCGTTGGCAGAGCTCAGGCCCACGGAGCCGCAGGACTTGAACCTTCCTTCTCGGGGGACACAGGTCCACCACCCACCACTTCTGGGTGCTGCCAGCGTGCCAATGGCTGCCGCCCGGGTGCCCCTCCCTGACGGGTCACAGGGTGACCTGGAGGCTGTCGTGATGAGTGACGTAAGTCCGACAGGGAAAGACCACAGAGCATCACTTCCACACGGAATCCACAGAACAAACTAAAGGAACCAACAGGACAGGAGGGGACTCACAGACACAGCGGACATTCTGATGGCTGCCGGAGGGCGTGGGGAGGGGAGGGGAGGGGAGGGGTGCAATAGGCAACGGGGATCGCTGTACAAACGTCCTGGTGTGAATAAACAAGTCACAGGGACGTGATGGACAGAACAGGGACAGTCAATAACACGGTGATAACACGTGAGGTGACATGACAACTGTGATCATGCTGTGACGTGCAGAAATATCGCATCACTGCATTGTACACCCAATACTAATATACTATTGTATGTCAACTGTAATTCCTAAAAATCTCTGCCCCACCCAACAACCCCTGCCCTCCCCCAGCCCCTGGCACCCCGCATTCTACTGTGTCCGTGAGCTCGACCCCCCCCCGGGTCCCTCTTAGGAGTGGCATCTCAGTGTTTGTCCTCTTGCGTTTCATCAATGTTCCCAAGTTTCATCCTCGTTGTAGCGTGTTGGGATTCCTTTCCATTTTAAGGACGAATGATATCCACTGTGTGGACGGGCCATGGTTTGCTGCTGGCTCACCGTGGGCACGGACTGAGGCGCCTCCACGCTGCACCTGCCGTGAGTAATGCTGCTACGGACCTGGGTGTGGAAATAGCTCTTGAAAACCATATTTTCAACTCTTCTGCATCCACACCCAGAAATGGGATTGCTGGGTCCGACGGAAACTCTATTTTAATCTTTTTGAGGAACCCCCAAACGTGGCCTGGCCTGAACCCCCTTCCTGCCCCCGCCCGGGGGCCGCGCCCCTCAGCCCAGGTCAGAGGGCACAGGCAGGTTGGCCAGGGCCCCTCAGCGACCCGGCTCCCGCTGGGGTCCTGGGCAGCAGTCCTGTGGCAGCCCCAGGGCGATGCCTGGCCCCCATGCTTTGTGTCCAGAGGGGCAGGAAGAGGGGGTGAGGGCGCAAGCACGGTGGGGGTAGGGACCCCGGGCCAGTGCACCGGCAGCAGCTAACCACGCTGGAGGAGGCCGCCACTTTTGTTTCTGCAGCACAATCGCCATCGACAGCAGGATGGAAGGACGGACTGTGGTTTGTTCAAGCGGACACCAGAACCCTGGCCACGCACAACCACGAAACGTGGGTGAAGCGGGGGCCTGAGGGATGGGGAGCGGAGGCAGCGCAGGCTGTCGGTGGCTGCAGGGAACCTGGGGGCTGGCCCCTGGCCTGTGCCCCTTCAGGGGGTGTGGGAGGGAGGGGCTGGCAGCGCAGGGGACCCTCCGGCTTCTGGGTGTGGCTCCATGCACACACACATGCACGTGAGTTTCCCGAGTGGGTCCTCAGGAAATACACACTCGCCACAGCTGTTACGCCGGGAAGATTTCCAAGACCGTGGATCTGGGCTGACGATAGCGTGAACCAGGTTTTGACTTTGACTTTCGTGCGACTAAAGAGCATCGGCCCTACAGAGTGTGAAGGTGGGGCCGTGGGCCTGCCCCCCAACTCTGACCGCACTTACCGGCCAGGCCCACCCCAGGGAGACTCAGGTGTGGGAGCCTGCTGGGAGGGCGCGAGGGGGACAGGCCCTGAACTGGTGGCGGCGGGAGACCGCACGGTCCATGCCCCAGGCCTCTGGACTGCACGGTGCTGGGGCAGGCAGAGCCCGCACGGCAGAGAGGGGAGGGGAGGGGAGGGGAGGGGAGGGGAGGGGAGGGGAGGGGAGGGGAGCTGTGAGCCCCAGGCGCTGGCATGTCCAGCGTGCACACCGGGCACACGGCTGAGCCCTCCACTGGCCGCAGCTGAGGGCGTGGAGGGAGGGCCTGGCTCTCCCCTCGCCTCGGGGGTGGAGGGGGGGGAGGTTGGGGGCACCGCATGGGTGAGCTCCCGCTGCCCCTCCAGCTCTCCAGCAGGAACCAGGGTGTCCGGAGCATGGGGGGGGGGAGGTGAAGCCTGCGGAGGGGAAGAGCCGGCGGTGGCCCTGGGCGGTGGGCGGTGGGCGGGGGCCGGGCCGGAGGGATGGCCGGCACCGTGGCCTGGCCGGCCCCCTCCTGAGCCCCGGTCGGGCTGAGGAAGCCCCACTTCGGAGGCTCTGGCTCCGCCTCCCTAATGGGCCTAATGTCCTGGCCGAACTCTGTGCTGCCATTGTGGCTTCTCACTCAGATTTCTGGGGGGAGAAAGAAGCATACAATGGCCCGAGTTCACTTAAGCCAAGAGAAAAAAAAACCAAACAGTAGAAAAATAACAGTAATAATCGCCTCCATTTCTCAGCCTCTCGCTGATGGCTATCCCCATTTTCCTGAATTTCCAACAATGGGGAGGTCGCGTCCACCTTCGGAAAGCGTGACCTCTGGCGACGCACCGTCTCCACAAAGGAGCAGCTGCTGCGGTGACTGAGGCGCCGCCGCCTGCGCCCGCCGCCTGCTAATGAGGCTGATTGGCGGCAGCGCATTAGCCGTGATTAGTCATAAAGCTCAGAGTCACTGGTGCCGCGGTTTCCCGAAGGGAGGGCTCCGTGGTCCAGGCTCCGTGGCTGCTCACAGGCCCTGCGCACCGGGCTGTGCAGGCTCCTCTAAGAATCGATCCCCCTTTGCCCGGCCTTCAATGGCCAGGTTCTGTTTCCAAAGGTGGAGGAGAGGGCTGGAACAGAACATCACATGCTGGCTAGTTTGTAAAAGAATAGATGCCAGGCCGAAACCGGTTTGGCTCAGTGGTTAGAGTGTCAGCTTGAGGACTGAAAGGTCCCAGGTTCAATTCCAGTCAGGGGCATGTACCTTGGTTGCGGGCACATCCCCTGTGGGGGTGTGCAAGAGGCAGCTGATCAATGATTCTCTCTCATCGATGTTTCTAACTCTCTATCCCTCTCTCTTTCTCTCTGTAAAAAAATCAATAAAATATATATATTTTAAAAAAAGAATAGATGCCAGTTTGGCTCAGTGATTAGAGTGCCAACCACTGAGCCACACCGGCGGGGCCACAATCCCAAATTCTGCGGGAGGAGGGCTGACCCAGCGAACCCAGACCTGTCCCACACGCCTGCCTGGGGCGGGGGGCCTCAAGCACACAAAGGCTGCCGGGCGCCGGCCCCCGCGATGACGTGGAAGGAAGGCGGGGCTTGCGGAGCTGGGGGGCCGTGCACACGGCGGCGTGTGAGGTCCAGGCCGTTCCCTCAGCAGAGCCTGAGGCTCCCGTGGGAGGGGGGGCCGCAGGGAAGCCCGGGAGGTGAGGGGACCGGATGGACGGGCAGGAGCAGAAGGCACGCCGGCCTCCGCCCGGCCCCACGGGAGCTCAGGTGCGGGGCCTCACGGGTTACCCATCCTGGGGAGACGGGCTGTGCAGAGGAGGGGCTCCCCAGACCTCTGAGCGGGCGGGCCCAGGGGCAGCTCTGCAGGAAGGGTCAGCCGGGGGCACGGCACCCGGAGGCTGGGACGGGTGCACGGGGCTCTGGTCTCCACACCACGGGGCTCTGGTCTCCACGCCGCGGGGGGATCTGGTCTCCACGCCGCGGGGTTCTGGTCTCCACGCCGCGGGGCTCTGGTCTCCACGCCGCGGGGCTCTGGTCTCCACGCCGCGGGGCTCTGGTCTCCACACCGCGGGGCTCTGGTCTCCACGCCGCGGGGCTCTGGTCTCCACGCCGCGGGGATCTGGTCTCCACGCCGGGGGGGATCTGGTCTCCACGCCGAGGGGGGATCTGGTCTCCACGCCGCGGGGATCTGGTCTCCACGCCGGGGGGGATCTGGTCTCCACGCCGCGGGGGGATCTGGTCTCCACGCCGAGGGGATCTGGTCTCCACGCCGCGGGGATCTGGTCTCCACGCCGCGGGGGGATCTGGTCTCCACGCCGCGGGGGGATCTGGTCTCCACGCCGCGGGGCCTGCTGCCCTCACCCAGCTCCCTGCTCCGGGGCTGCGGACAGTGGCTGAGGGAGAGGGGGAGGATTCTGTGCTTGGCCTGGTTTGGGGAGCACTCCCCCCCCCCAATGCTGATATCTGCAACCCCACAGGGTCTCCCCACCCCCAGGGAGAGGGATCCTGGGGAGATGGCACTCTGGGGCCGTCTGAGTGGGGACAGTCCCACCGACAGGTGGCTCATGGGCGGAAGCAAAACCAGGAGCACCGGCCGGAGTGTCACGTCTGCTCCTGGTGCTCATCACGGCGCCCGGAATGAGATGGCATCCGTGGGGACAATGCCTCGGAGGGTCACGCCGCCCTGGTGATGCCGGGGCAGGCGCGGTGTGTCACAGTCAGAAACCCGCGGGCGCGCGGGGCCCAGCCGCCGCCGAGGCCGCCGGGGATCACTCACTCCGCCTCCCGCCTCCCGCTCCGGCCTGGCCCCCGCCCCCCGCCCCCCTCCCTCCAGCGAGCACAATAGAGTCGGGAAGCTGGCCGCTGACATTTGTAAAAAATTTTCTCCAAATTACCCTTTTGGGGAGGGAGGAAATGGTAGATGATTACATGACGCTGAGGATAATTATTCTTTCTGGCTGATTTCTTCACTTTTAAAGAATTGTGGTAAAACATGTAAATGCACCACTGTTTGCGTCTCTAAGGGCACCGTTCGGTGGCATTAACCGAATTCACCCCACCGTCATCTCCAGAACGTTCCATCCTCCCCAACCGAAACTGTCATCACACACTCACCCACCCCTCCCCAGTTCTTCCCCCACCCCTGGGATGGCACACCAGTGCAGGCTGTCCTGTGGGTGGGACGGGGTCACCAGTGCACTTTGTCCTGTGGATGAGGTGGGGTCACCAGTGCAGGCTGTCCTGTGGGTGGGATGGGGTGGCAGTGCAGGCTGTCCTGTGGGTGGGATGGGGTCAGTGCAGGCTGTCCTGTGGGTGGGATGGGGTCGCAGTGCAGGCTGTCCTGTGGGTGGGATGGGGTGGCAGTGCGGGCTGTCCTGTGGGTGGGATGGGGTGGCAGTGCAGGCTGTCCTGTGGGTGGGATGGGGTGGCAGTGCAGGCTGTCCTGTGGGTGGGATGGGGTGGCAGTGCAGGCTGTCCTGTGGGTGGGGTGGGGTCGCAGTGCAGGCTGTCCTGTGGGTGGGATGGGGTCGCAGTGCAGGCTGTCCTGTGGGTGGGATGGGGTCGCAGTGCAGGCTGTCCTGTGGGTGTGAGGAGGAGGCCTCGGGGAAGGGCAGGCGGTGTTTGTCCTGTGCCTGTTCCTGTCTCGGCGCAGGGCGCGGGCTCTCGGCGCAGCCACTGTAGGGTCCCCCGCTCCCTGAGGCCGGACACACTCCGTATGCGGACAGGCCGGTGCGTTAATCCCTCCACGGACGCCGGGTGCTTCCCCCTCTGGGCGGGCACACCGGGCAGTGCCACGCATGGGCAGCACGCTGCCACGGAATGGAACCTTTGCCACGTTTGAAGATCAGCATGTGCGCTTCCGCGGGGACTCAGGGGACAGCCCCACCGATGGAAACCCCCCCCACCCTCCCACCCCAGGGGCCCCTCCCGGCCCAGCTGCCCCCGTGCGCCCCCCGAGCCCAGCCTGCAGGCCTCTGCCCGCCGCCTGCCCTCCCCCCCCCTCCCGCTCAGCTGGCCCACAGGGCATCTGCCTCACAAAGACCCTCAGATGAAAGCTCCCCTAATGGGCTCTCCCGCCCCACCCACCGGGCTGGGAGAGCGAGATCAAACCGAGTGGCCAAAGGAGCCGGTGATGGTGATGGCAGTTCAGACACAGAGCAAAGGAAGCCGCCGGTAATGGGGCTCGGCAAACGGCGCTGCACGGCGGGGCGGGCGGCCTTGGCCCTGCCCCCCGACAGCGACAGCTCCACACGACAGCGCTCTCATCTGCCTCACAGCTCGGCACCCCCGGACTGAGCCCCCGGGGGGCTGCCCCCCAACCCTTCCTGCCCCCTCCTTCCTCCCTCCCCCACCCCACCCTCCTCCTGGGAGGTGCCCAGTGCCACTGTCTCGTGGCCACTCGTTCTGTTTCTAAGACAGAAGCTTTCTCTCTGGACGTTGTATGCCGGGTGAGATGCAGCTGTGTCACCGAACACTGCCCCTCGGGAGGGGACGTTTTAAGATACTTTGGAAGCAGCTTCTTGGCCAACAGGCTACGAAGACCTCGTTCTCATGGCTGGGCACGGTTTGTGGCCTCTCTGGAATGGGAGTGGTGTTATGCTTCCCTATTATTTAAGCAAGCAAACGTTTACAGAAGCCAGAATAGCAGGGCTAACATTTTATTTTTATTTTTTTTATAATTTTAAAAATATATATTTTATTGATATTTTACAGAGAGGAAGGGAGAGAGCTAGAAACGTCGATGACAGAGAAACATCGACCAGCTGCCTCTTGCACACCCTCTACCGGGGATGTGCCCGCAACCATGGTATGCATGCCCTTGACCGGAATTGAACCCGGGACCTTTCAGTCCACAGACCGACGCTCTACCACTGAGCCAAACCGGTTTCGGCAGGGCTAACATTTTAAACAGCAGCGTTCACCCACGATGGAGGTCACGAAGCTCCGGTGGAGGCTGGGAGAGGGCTGGCCTGGGCTCCCGCACCAGGACTGGCGGGCGCGGGCGGGGCCAGCGCAGGGCCCGGAGCAGCTCCACCAGCTGCGTCCGAGTTTCTGCTAAAATCCCCGCAGCACCCACCCCGCCCCACCCCACCCCACCCACCCCGCCCCACCCCACCACACCCCATCCCACCCCACCCCACCCCGCCCCGCCCGCCCCACCCCACCCCACCACACCCCATCCCGCCCCGCCCGCCCCACCCCACCCCACCACACCCCATCCCGCCCCGCCCGCCCCACCCCACCCCACCCCACCCCATCCCGCCCCGCCCCGCCCAGCGTGCGCCGTCTCCCCCGGCCCGGCCTCGGTTGGGCAGCATGAGGACAGATGTGCTTCCCGAGCAGGACGGCCCGGCCCGGCGTGGTAATTGGCAGATCCTTCCTCTGGGAAGTCGTCCTGCTTCTTCAAACACAATCACACGTTTGAGAATTTAATTTTTCCCTGGGAGCGGGGTTGGTTCCGCTGTCCGTGGCTGCGGGGGAAGCAGCGCTCACTGCGAAGGGCCCGCCACCTGGCTTCCTCCTAACGGGCTCCGCGCCCGCCCTCCCTCCCTCCCGGCGGCTCTGGCTCCTGGGAACACACACTGGCCTCTCCCTGCTTCTCTCGCTCGATGTTTCTCCCTGTCTCCCCCTCCCTTCCTGTCTCTCCAAAAAAAACCCAATGAAAACGTATTTAAAAAATAAAGGTACATTGTCCACGATGAACAAAATATAAACCATTTAAATAAAGTTATGCAAAGAGTTCCACGTGGATGACACAGGGAGACACCCCAAAGCACGGGAAAGGGGTGCTCAAACAGGAGGTGCGCCGAGTGCCCAGGGCGGCGTTGGCGGGAACGCCCCGAGGGCCCCTCACCGGAGACCGGACAAGCACACGCGGTCCCTCCGTCGAAGACCGTGTCTCGGACCTTGAGAGGGGGTGCGAGGGGGTGAGAGGGGGTGCGAGGGGGTGAGGGGGTGAGAGGGGTGCGAGGGGGTGCGAGGGGGTGAGAGGGGGTGAGCCACGGCCACCCTCTCTCTGCTCCGCGAAGGGAGCCGGACACGGAGGCCACACGTGTGCGGGTCCGAGGAGTGCCCAGACGGGGCCAGCAGGACGGGTGCCCCTCAGCCTCAGAAGGTCCCAGAACTGAGGCCGTGCTTTCCTGCGGGCTGAGCCGCCTGGTTGTGGTGCTGGTTCCCTGCAGCCCGGCACACACGGGGGGGCTGCTGGCGCCGGCCAGGGCTTGGGCAAAGGGCCGTGGGCTCTGCGGGGCTGCCGGCAGAGCTTTCCGCCTGGTCCCTTGGTCTGAAACGCCCGCACCGTGTCCTCGGCCCTCACGGCTCACGCTCCATGTCGCCTGCGTCCGGGGGCGTCCGCACGAGGAGGCGCTTTCCGATCCCAGGGCACGGAGCCGGCGCAGGTCCGACCAGGGCAGGCCCGGGGCCAGGCGCCGGGCCACAGCGGGAAGGCCGCCGAGATGCGGGAACGGAAGTGACGTGACAGGCATCACGTAGCCACGCCCGTGTGCTTTGTGTTCAGGTTGCATGTATGACACCGTGAGAACGGAAACCCCATGGGGGAGGGGACACACGTGCCAGTGGCAGAGGCTCCTTCCAGAAGCAGGGGCACGGCGCTTGTGTTTCTGACTTTAAACACTTAAGAAGTGCCAAAAACGGTTTGGCTCAGTGGTAGAGCGTCGGTCTGTGGACTGAAAGGTCCCGGGTTCGATTCTGGTCAGGGGCATGTGCATTGGTTGCGGGCACATCCCCGGTGGGGGGTGTGCGGGAGGCGGCTGGTCGATGTTTCTCTCTCATCAACGTTTCTAGCTCTCTATCTCTCTCCCTTCCTCTCTGTAAAATATCAATAAAATATATTAAAAAAAACAAAAACACTTAAGAAGTGGCTTGATTATGGGCAGATCTTACTCGGTGTTGCACTGTCCTGGTTCGCGTCCTCAAACATCACAGCTGTGACCATAGGCAAATAAGGCAGCTCCGCACCAAGGTTACAGGGGCCTTCGGGACCCTGTTCGCTCCCCGGCTCCTGCAGCGCCGCCCCACCGGAGCGGGAGTGGAGTCGGGAGAGCTCGGTGAGGGCAGGAGCCCGGGCGGTGCCATGGCCGGCCTCCGGCCGGGGACGCAGAACGGAAGGGGTGGCAGCTGCCAGGCGCCTCCCCCGCTGCCGCCAGGTTTCCCTGGTTCTCCCTCAACTGCGGACACAGGAGGGGAGAAGCCCGTGAGCCCGTGGGGGGGGGGGGGCTCTCAGTGATGCAACCGACAGCCGTGGCTGTGCCCCCCGCTCCGTCCACACTGACTGGCCGCACGCCAGGCACCGCGCCCTCGGAGGGCTCTGGCCTCGGGCTCCGGCAGCGCTGGCTCAGTGACAGGGACGAGGAAGCAGCACCAAAGGGAGCCGCACGCCCGGGGCGGTGCTCACTGAGCCGGTCCGTGAGCTGGTGCTTCTCCCGAGGGCTCTGCGCGCCCGGTGCCTCCCACGTCCTCTGACACACCGGGGCCCCAAGCGGCCCTTCTGCAGAGCCCAGGCCCAGGCCCTGTGCTTCCGACAACACCCCTCATTCCCCCCCCCCCGCCACCCCCCCGCAGACTGTTAGCCAGATGGGCTCCCACATGGCCCGGGGGCGCTGCCTGGGCCTGACTCAGGGCCAGGAAGCAGGTGCCTGCCCAGGGCCTGCAGCTGAGTCACCAGCTTCCAGCACCCCAGCCGGGGGCCCCCTCTGCCCGCCTCCAGCCCAGCCACCGGGACACCCCCCTTTCCCGGCCTCAGTGAGTCACTGCACAGGTGGGTCCTGGGCTCCCGGCAGAGCCGCTAAAGCTAACCCTACAGCAATGCCCCCGGGAAGCTTGTCTGAACGGACTCACCATGGGGGCCACGGGCGTGGGGGCAGGCCGGGACGTGGGCACTTCCTGGTGGGGCCCAGGGCAGGGGAGGAGAGGGGAGGGAGGAGAGGGAGAGGAGGGAGGGGAGGGAGAGGGCAGCAGGGGGAGAGAGGGGCTCCACACGGGAGGCCAGGAGGGCTCAGCCAGAGCCCAGGACACGTTAGATGACCACAGTGGGGCCATCCAGGCAAGGCCCCCCACTCCACTCCCCGAGGATCTCGGGGTGAGTTGGGTTTGCAGGGTGTGGGGGCGGGGCAGCTGGTGTGGGGCCAGTGAGAGGCCCCACGGCCCCAGGACAACCGCGTCTCTCATTCTCCGGGCCCCATTCACCCCGCTTCACCCCCTCCCCGTGAGTGACAGCGTCCAGGGCTGCACCAGCCACCCTGCAGGGCTCGTTGGTGGGCACTGCGGCGGGAGGCGGGGGTGGGACAGCAGCACGTGGCCTGAACCAGCCCGCCAAGCGCAGAGTCCAGCTCAGCTCAGTCCAGCTCAGCTCAGCTCCCCCGGGAGAGCCTCCCGCTGTGGCTCGGGCGCCGAGGCGCGAGGAGAGATGGGGAAGCTCTGGGCCTGGACAGACTGAGCTCCGGCTCAGCTCAAGTTCACAAACCACAGCCATGGAAACGGCTGGAGGGGCCTGCGAATGGCCTGCACCGGCCTCCAGCCGAGCTCTGGTCCCAGCACCTTGATTTTACTGGGTGCTGCCAGGCCGCCCACTAAAAGGACCCCTTTGCAGCTGGATGTGTCTCTGACCAGAAAGAAGTGGGCGGAGGGGTCTCCCCAAAGGCTGCCTAAGGGAGGAGGGGTCCCCTCACCAAACCACTACCCTCCCGTCCACCTGCTCCCCCTCCTCCTGAGCCGGCCCCCCGGTTACAGCCCTGCCTGCTTCTGGGACAAAGCGAGCGAGTCTTCTCGGCCTCCGCCCGGCCAGCAGTCGCACGGAGGAGGACTGTCCACACCCACTCCAGAGTGCAGCGACCCCGGGAGCCAACCCTCACCCACCACTTTTAGGGAGCAGCTCGGGATATTTTCCCGAGGACGGTGTTAGGGAGTGGGGATGGAGGGGTGCAGCTGGAAGTCCTGGGAGAGGAGGCCCAAGGACACACACACAGGTCAGCAAGGCCAGATAAAAGCCAGCGATAGCCCAGCCGGCGTGGCTCAGTGGTTGAGCATTGACCTATGAGCCCAGAGGTCACGCATGGTTGGATTCCCGGTCAGGGCACATGCCTGGGTTGCAGGTTCGATCCCCAGTGTGGGGCGTGCAGAAGGCAGCCAATCAATGACGTTTCTCTCTCTCTCTCTCTCTCTCTCTCTCGCTCTCTCCCTTCCTCTCTGAAGTTAATAAAAATATACACTGAGTGGCCAGATTATTATGATCTCTGAACGATAATAATCTGGCCACTCAGTATGTGGGGCCTGGTGCATGAATTGTGCATGGGTGGGGTCTGGCCAGCCAGGCCAGGGGGAGGGGACATGGGCAGTTGGCCGGCCTGCCTGCTGGTCAAACTCCTGGTTGAGGGGATAATTTGCATATTAGCCTTTTATTATATAGGATATACACTGAGTGGCCAGATTGTTAATGCGTTCAGAGATCATCATCATCTGGCCACTCACTCAGTGTCTGTTTTTAAAAAGCCAACATGAGATCATTAAGCCATTTCCCCGTTTCTCCAGGAGTAATGAGATCATTGGCAGGCAGTGCCCATCTGCCACCTTCTCTTCCAAGCCTCTCCTTTGTTTTTTTGTTTTTTTTATCTTCACCTGAGGAAAGAGAGGAGAGGAGAGGAGAGGAGAGGAGAGGAGAGAGGAGAGGGAGGGAGAGAGGGAGGGAGGGAGGGAGGGGAACGTTGACATGAGAAACATCGATTGGTGGCTTTCTTTACACACCCCTTTCAGGACTGAACCTGCAACCTTGGTTTGTGCCCTGATCAGGAATCGAACCTGCAGCCTTCTGGTGGACGGACCCGGCCAGGGCCCACGCCTCTCCTTCTGATGAGCTGCCTGCCAGCCCTGGAGGGGCCCAGCCCTTCAGTCATTTGTGTCCCGTAATTCACTCACCAAACACACGTTGACCTTTTTGTGTGAAACTTATTTTAAACAGGAGTAATTCCAACTGCATCTCACTGAAAGCACCCGGTTAACATGGGCCGAGGAGCCCGGAGGTGGGCGGCCCGGGACCCGACCCGTCGGCCTTGCTGTCACCCGGAGCCGACACCGGCGACCCAATGGCGGCTCAGCTCCAGCCTCACGGCCACAGTCCGGCAGCTGGGCGGCGGCAGGGAAAGGACCCAAATGGGGCCCCCCACGTGGCCCCCCACCTGGGCCCTGGCCGATCCCGCTCACCCGTGAGGCCAGGCCAGGCTCCCCGCAGCAGCACCTCTCCTCGAGACAGCGAGGCGGTCGCTTGTATAACTGTGTTTCTGTGTTTGGGTCCCCGTGAGGGCAGGGCGTCTGCTGTCAATCTCCCTGCTGCAGTCCGGGTGGTCGTGGGTGGCAGGACGGCGCAGGGGGTGGCAGAGGGTGGTAGGGGGAGGTTGGGAGATGGCAGGGGTGGCAGTGGGTGGTTGGAGAATGGCAGGGGGTGGCAGTGGGTGGTTGGAGAATGGCAGGTGGTGGCAGGGGGTGGCAGGGAGGTAGGGGTGGTTAGGAGATGGTAGGGGGTGAGGGGTGGTAGGGGTGGCAGGGGATGGTAGGGGATGGTTGGGAAATGGTAGGTGTGGTAAAGGGTGGTAAGGGTGGCAGGGGGTAGTAAGGGGTAGTTAGGAGATGGTAGGGGATGGCAGTGGGTGGTTGGAGAATGGCAGGTGGTGGCAGGGGGTGGAGGGAGGTAGGGAGGTAGGGAGGTAGGGAAGCAGCGTGCTCCCAGCCCGGGGCTGAGCTCCAGTGCGGCACAGCCCGGGTCTCCGGCACCCTGGCTCCTCCTGCTCGGCAGACCCGGGGTTTTGAAGGTGGCGAGCAGGACTTCTAAGGAAGACGGCCAGCTCACGACGCAGGACAAAATTATGCTTTCTGCTCAGTTCCATTACAGTAATGGTGCCCCATTTTGCCCGCCACACGCTGGCCCGTCCTCGAGATGACAGGTTGACGGTGACACACGCCGGGTCGCCTCAGCACACGGAGCCCATTAGAGCGTGGCCACGGGGCCAGCACAGCCTGTGCCGGAGCAGACGCCGCCCCGACGCGACGCGCGCTGCCCCCTCGGCCTGACGCGGCCGCGGCGGAGACCGCAGCTGCTGCCTGGCCTACCTCCTCCTGGCCAGGTCACCCTCCCCGCCCAGACCAGGGGGAGCGGCACTGCGCTGCCCCCGAGGGGTCCTGGTGAGAGATTGGAGCTTGGGGAGCAGCTTGGTTTTTGTTCAGTGGATTCGTGACACACGGGAAGACGGCCGATGACTTCCCGGACACGCGTGCTGGACACGGCCAGCGGGCACCTTCTTGTTCTCTGGTCTGCCTGCCAACGCCCCTCGGGCCCTCACCCGCACCCTCGCCGGCTCCCGGCCGCCCGGAGCCTGCACTCAGAGGGTCTCCGAGGGTCGTGCCTCCAGGACCGGCTGGGCTATTGGGACGCAATGCGACACGTGACCAGGGGCTGCGTGTCCTCCTGGGCTTCAGGGCCGCCTCCTCCCCACGAGAGACCTGAATGCCGGCTCCAGGCTGGGCGTTCTGGACCCAGGTTTTCAGCTGAGAATCTGCTTCTTCAGACCCAGAGGCTCCTGGACAAAGGGAGCCGGAGCAGAGGGTCCTCAGCGCTCTCGGGGGCAGGCGGGCCTGTCTGACCTGGGCCGCAGGGAAGTGGGGAGCTGGCCCAGGTGCACCGCGCACTTGTGTTCTCAGAAGAGTGAGTGCTCGGAGCGAAGGCAGGATCCTCCTCCCCCCCCCCCCCCAAACCCGGAAGTCATCCGTTCCCAGTGGCCGGGGCGCCTGTGGCTGGCCCCTGCCCACTCCCAACACGGCCTACATACGAGGGCACGGGGCCTGGCAGGCGTCACCGTCACTCCTGTGACTCATCACAGAAAACTGTCCTCTGCTCGCCCGCTCTCCGCTGTCTCTGTCCCCAATCACCGAGGCCTTCAGAAACCAGTTTGTGTGTCCGGGTCAGGCCCCCTGCCCCCTACCGTCCTCCCAGCCCGGCTGTCAGAGGTAGGAGAGACGGGAGTCAGACCGTGACCTCGAGGACAGCCCTGTCACCCCGTCACGGCCGGGAGTCTGTTCCCGAGACCCCCCTCCCTGCCAGCACCCTCCTCACCCTCCGAGCAAACCAGGGCAGCGCTCGGCACCCAGGCGAGGACCTGCTCCCTCCTGACCCAAGTCCTCAGGCGCCCGGGGTCCTTTGTCACCGTGCAGAGGCAATGGCTCCCCTGGAGCTGTCTGCACAAAAGGCTCATAAGGCGGAAATGCAGGCTAGCGGGAGGCCAGCACGGCTGTTGTTACCGTTGGTCCTGGACCCCGCCCTCCGGGCCCCCGGGGGCAGGGGCAGTCTGATACTCAGCTGGCGGGGGGCCGAGGGCAGCGCCTCCCAGCGACCACCTACCGGCCGGGGCTGGCAGGGTGTCACCGTCTCTGTGCGGCTGCTGACCTCCACGGCCGGGAGAGGGGCTCCGGCAGCCGGCCTCCCCCCTCGCTAGAGGTCCGGAGGTGCCCGTGTGCCCCGTGTCTGTGAGCCGGGGAGGAGCCCCCTGGTCTGGCCAAGCTCAGGAGGTATTCCCGGAGCAAGTAGAGGAGGGCCCGTTCCTGCCCGATTCCTGTGCCACCTGCCACAGCCTCTTCTACTGCCCTGCCCACTGGCCACCGCAGGGAGCCCGGGCTGGTGTCCGCTCCGGGCCCCGGGCCCCCAAGCTCAGCGCAGCTGTGCCCTGAGCCCGGAGCCGGCGGGGAGCGTTGGCAGGGGCCCGTTCTAAGCCCGCAGTGCCATGGGGCACCCACAGCCCCCCGGCGGGAATGGACTCCGGGGCCACAGCCCAACGGCCCTGGCTGGTTCGCCTCCTTTGGGCACTGAAGTCCCTGGGCATCCAGAGGTGGGAGAGCTGGGTGCCAGTCAGCTGGGTGCCCCGGCTGTCCCTGCTTTGGGCTGAGGGATGGTCCCGGGTGGAGCTCCGCGGCCTCCCCCAGGGGGCGCTGTGCTGGGCTGGGGGCTTCGCTGTCCCCAGGACCAGGATCCTGGGTATGGGGGGGGGGGCTCTCCCCCACACATGGCCCGGGTGTTGGGGGGCTGCTCAGGCCCCCCATTCTCGGCGATGGGCTCCCCGCGGTCCCGCCACCCTCCCCCATGCCGAGCACCGCGCGGCCGGCTCCCGGAAGGAGGCTCGGAGCCCCCAGAGCCGCGCTGCGGGCGCTCCCGCCCCCGGGGACCCGCCAGGGAGGCGGGACCTGCGCTCTGACGCGGCCGGACCGGCCGCATAAATAGCGGCAGCGCTCGGCGGGGACACGTCGAGGGACCGGCCGCCGCTTCTCCTCCGTCCCGAGCCCGTGCCATGCGGTGAGTGCCCGACCCGACCCGACCCGACCCGACCCGACCCGACCGGACGCCCGGACCCGCCGACTCCCCGCCCGGACACTGACGCCCGGGACCCGCCGCAGCTCAAGGTACCGCGCGCCCTCGGCGGAACCGGACCCGCCTCCGCGATCCGCTGCAGAGCGCCCGCCTTGGACGCACCCGAGGGCGCGGCCCCTCTGCCCCACCTCTGGCCCCTGTCCCCCGTCCCCCAGCCCCCCGTCCCCTGTTCTCTGTCCCCTGTCCCCCAGCCCCTGTCCCCTGTCCCCCGTCCCCTGTCCCCCAGCCCCTGTCCCCCGGCCCCCATCCCCTGTCCCCCGTCCCCCGTCCCCTGTCCCCTGTCCCCCGGCCCCCGGCCCCTGTCCCCGGCCCAAACCCTGCGCCCTCGGCCCCCTTCACGCTCCGTCCTGCCGGGTGGGTCCGAGCTCCGCCCGACGGGCACCGCCCCGCCCTTCCCTCGCAGATGCCCAGAGGCGGCGCCCTCCTGCTCGCCTCCCTGCTCCTCGCCGCCCTGTCGGCCGCCCGCGGGTCCCCGGTGAGTGCGGGCAGACGCCCCCGGCCGTCACCTCTGGGCAGAGGGGGGCGATTGCTCCGGAACCCCCAGGACCGGACCGGGCGGAGTGGGCGCTTTGTGCCGGGAGGGGGGGTGGGGGGGTGGAGGGGCCGTCCCTGTGGAGCGGGTCCCCAATCACCCAGAAGGGAGCGCCCCGGCCGAGGCTGCTCTCGGCTTGTCAGATGCCGCCCTCTCCCCAAGTGCAGTGCCTCCGAATGCCCAGGTTCTGCTGGGAAGCCGGGCCTGGGCCCAGGGGACGGGTCTGGAACTCCCGCCATGCGGGCGGGCCGGCAGGCTCAGCCCCGGCCTCCTGACCCCCTTTCTCCCTTGAAGGTGAAGGAGAAGAGAGGCTGGACCCTCAACAGCGCTGGCTACCTTCTGGGTCCACGTGAGTGACAGCACAGGCCCGGGGCAGACACTGACCTGCCCCCTGCAGCCAGTGTGCCAGTCCTGCTGGCTCTGAGCTGCGGGCACCGTCCCTCTGACCTCTGACCGGGCTGGTCTGCGTTAGCCGATAGAGGGAGGGGCGTCCCCCCGGCCTTGCTGATGGGGCTCCATTAGATCAGCGGCATTTCCCCTTCTCTAGGCAGTACATGGTCATCCCTGAAACCACACCCCTTCCTCCCCACTCCCGTAGCGGTCCTCTCTCCCTCCCCTACAGTCTATAGGGCCTGGAGGGACTCAGTCCCCGTCCCCCTGCCCTCCCCCCTCCTACCCTCCCCCAACCCCAGCCTTGAGACTCTGCCTTGAACCCTGACCACCCTGCCGCCCTTGGCACCCCGTCTCCTGCCTTCTCCCTTTTGCCCACGTTCCTCAGGGCTGCCTCCCCCTTTAAACTGCCCCGAGCTGCCTTGGTCCTCACCCTGGAGTTCAGTGCACACTTTCTCCCGCTCCGACCCATCGCCGGGGGCTCTGAGGACACACGCTAGGTGGGCCCGGCAGGACCCACGCTCTCCTGCACCCTTCGCACCCCTGAGCGCCCTCCCTCAGAGAGCACCTCGTCTCTGGGTGCTCCTGGCCCCCAAACGGGAGGGACTGTCAGCAGAAAGGTCCCTGGGCACGTGGGCAGCATGTCGAGAAGACTCTCCGCCCGGAGTGGAAACACCCTTTCCCGCTGAGAAGCTGTGAATCTGCCGAGAGGACCCCAGGGGCCGGCACCCGCGGCTCCCTGAGGGAAGTCCTTACCGCCACCCGTCTGGCCTTGACCCCCACCGCCCACGGAGACGCAGCGCCGGGAGAGCGCTTGCGCAGACACCCAGCCGCCCTCAGACCAGCTCACTCACCGCCCTTCTCATCTCGTGCCAGGAGCTCTGTCTCGGAAAACGAGTTACTTTTCACTCACCCAGCCTGTGGGCGGCACAGCCCACCAGGCCCAGCAGCGGAACCCTGAGCCGCCCTCGCCCCCGCTTCTCCATCTCCTAAGTCACCCCAAACACACCACCCCGTGCACACGGCCACCCAGCCCACCCCAAGCATGTCTGTCTGTCTGTCTCCCCCTGGCTCCAGTCTACCTCCCACACAGCTAGCTGCCGGAGTGGTCTTTGAAGAATAGAAAGATTTCAGTACCGCCCTTGTTTTCAGAAACATGGGCCCCGGCCACGGCCAGCACCCCTGGGAGCCTCGTGCTCCCGCCGCCAGGCCTGTGAGCCCGTGGAGTCCCAGCACCCTGAGGTCCCCACGCCGGGCTGGGCTGCAGTCTGTCGGTGCTCGGGCGGGGACGGGGGAGGTGCGAGTCCAGTAACGACCCTCGGCTGTCCCCTCGGCTCTGCAGATGCCGTCGACAACCACAGGTCATTCCACGACAAGCACGGCCTTGCTGGCAAGCGGGACCTGCGGCCCGAAGACGGCGCGGGGCCAGGTGAGGGCACTGGTCCCGGGGCCCCGAGGCACCCACTGCCACCTCTGGGCGCACAGGGCAGAGGGCAGAGGTCCGAGCCGGGCCCGGCCACGTGTCCTCTGCTAGAAACAGAAGCAGCGACACTGGGGGATGTGGGGACAGCGCGGGAACGGCAGAGAGCCCTCTGGACTCAGGGCCTCCAGGAGAGGGGTCCCCGAGATGGGTTACAGAGATGCTGGGTTCATGACCCGGGGTGCCCAGAGCACCTAAGTCGTCAATGTCAATCATTTGGTTTCTAGGCGACTTTGACCGGCCGCTGCCCGTGAGCGATGATGCTGTGCGCAAGATAATGGAGTTTCTGACCTTCTTGCATCTCAAAGGTCAGTGAAATGGGGCCGGGGCCCTCTGGACCTCTGCAGTGACCGCGGCTGGAGTCACAGCCGGGCTGGGCCTGCTGTCGGTCCCACATGGTCCCCGCAAAGGGTCAGAGGGGGCGGGAGAGAGCTCGGGGTTCCGTTCACTCCGGGCACTACTGACGTGGCGGCCACCGCTGTCCGTCCGGCCTCAGTGCCCACGGCCGGCCCCTCACGGCGTCCGAGGCAGGTGTCGTCAGCTCTGCTCATGAGCAGGCGCCCAGCCTGAGGTCTGGGCTTCCTTCGCGTTGGGACAGGCTGCCTTATGTGTGGCCCTCGGCCCTGGGCGTCCAGCAGAGCTGCAGGCGGTGAGGCTCCCCTGCCCATTCCATCCCCGGCTTGCTGCCGCGCTTCACGCTGGCCTCCCTTCCACAGGGAGGCCTGCCTCTGCTGGACAGCCTCACGGGGGAGCCGCCGGGGGAGCCGGCGCTCTGAGGGTCAGCCGTGCTGGGGGCGGGGGCCCGGGGGCCAGGGAGACAGACGCAGGGCGGCTCTCGGGAGACAGCGGCTGTCATGTTTTGTGATGAGAGTCCCGGCTGACTGTCGGTCTTGGCCCTGCCCCGTGCGCCGTGGGCTGCGATGTCCCCGTGCGGACAGCAGGGGCTCCGCACTCAGTGTCCCCCCCCTGCAGAGGCCGGGGCCCTGGTGCCCATGCTGCCCCCGGCCGCGTCCTGGGAGGACATGGAGCAGCCGGGCCGGGCCCTCCCGCCCCAGGACGCCAGACTCTGAGACGATGGTGGGCCCTCAGCTCCCCGAGGAAACCAGCCCCTCCGCCTTTCGAAGCTGAATGGTTGTAATTTAAGATTTCCCCTGGCAATCATTCTAGTGGCAAAATAAAAACCAGCAAGTGTTTCCGCGTCTTTCTTCCTCGGGCCTGTCTGTCACCACCGCCAGAGCCTTAAGACGAGCGGGAGCCCTGGCCGGGTGGCTCAGTGGGTGGAGCGTCATCCCATACACCAAAGGTGGCGGGTTCAATTCCCAGTCAGGGCACCTACCCAGGTCACTGGTTTGGTCCCTGGTCAGGGTGCCACGGGAGGCAACTGATCAATGTCTCGCTCTCCCTTCCTGTCTCTAAAAAAATTAAAAAACATATCCACAGTGAGGATTTAAAAAGATTTTTTAAAAATTTAAAAAACATATCCGCGATGAGGATTTAAAAAGATAAAAAGAAGATGAAGCTGGATTGTAGTCACGTGTGTGAGGTCGGTGCACATGGGGCACAAAGTCGTGTGCACACTGAGCTGAGTCAGACACACGGGGACGGTGAGTCTGAGACCGGTCCTGGGCCAGCAGGGTGGCTCCCCCAGGGCCCGGGGTGAAAATCCGTGTGGTCCAGGTGGAAAGTGTCCTGAAAACGTCGCCTGCTTCACAGCCGAGCTGCTGTGGGCGGTCCGGGTGCGGGAAGCCAGCACCGGGCAGCAGCTCCGCGGACCAGCGGCGGCGGCATCCCCAGCAGGAGGCCCAGAGGAACACGTGACGGGGGAAGCCTCAGGTCACGTGACGACACGGGGCCTCCTGTCTTGGGAGCAGGTCTCTGGCTGCATCGCGACTGCACACACCTGCACTTGGCTGCTGCTTCTCCCCCTGACTTTCCTCTAAGTGTGCTGACTGCCAGCCCTCCCCCTTGAGCACCCCCCACGGTCACGCCTTCCAGGGGCCTGGCCCTGGCTCTTGGGCCTCGGCTAGCACACCTGGCTGCAGCGCTGGGTCCCCACCCCAGGGTGCAGTGGGCTCCCTGCCGGGCTGGGTCCTGGCCGCCTCTGGGCTCTGCCGGTCGGAATGGGCTGGAGGACCTGGTCCCCCCTCACCTGACCCTCAGGCTCCCGCACTTCCCCTCGGCCCGTGCCGACTAAGATGGTGGCGAGAGCGAAACACTCCCTGGATGTTGAGGATTGGGGCACAAAGAATGGGAAACAGCACAGCCACTTCTATTTTGGTTGGAATGATAGTGTTTTGGACACATTGGATTAAATAAAACACCATTAAATTGGCCTGGCTGGTGTGGCTCAGTGGTTGAGCATTGACCTATGAACCAGGAGGTCATGGTTCAATTCCCGGTCAGGTCATATGCTGGGGTTGCAGGCTCCATCCCCAGTGTGGGGTGTGTAGGAGGCAGTTGATCAATGATTCTCTCATCATTGATATTTCTCTCTCCTCTCCCTTCCTCTGTGAGATCAATAAAAATTAGTTTTAAAGAAAGATTATTAAATAGAATTTCACCTGTTCCTCTTCACTTCTTTAAAATATGTTGACTAGAAATTTTAAAACCACCCGTGTGGCCGGCAGGCACTGCGGTTTGCCCTGCGGAGAGGGAAGGCAGCCCAGCAGGAGTCACAGAGCCCCCTCCACCGAGGGTGCCGTGGGGCGGTGCCCTCGGCAGCGGTGTCCCCTCCGGCCCCGCTCCGTTCCCGAGAACTCAGTCTCACAGCTCTGCCTTTACCCTGGGTTTTCGCCTCAGAGCCTGGATCCGGGGGGAGGGGGAGAGACAAGGGGATTGAAAGGGAGAATGAAGTATCAGAAGGAGGCTGTTCCAAATATCGCTCTGCCGGCCGGCTCCGGCTCCTGCTCCCCAACGTGCCAAGGCCCCCAGCCACACTGCCCCCTCGGCTGAGCCTGCAGTGAGCTTCTGAAGGTTGTCATGGGCCGGAACCATCCACACACAGAAACATGGCGACGTGTGTGTTCAGCCACAGGAGACAGCTGGAATTTTTATTCTTTGCTTTTACAATAGAACCAAAGGAGTCAACTTAACAGCTAATATTACTACTTTCTGCAAACTAGTCCTTTAACCATACTCTACCAACAACAATAGCTTAACAGTGATCATGGAGAAGTAATTGGCTAACAGGGCTTTTCCACAATTCAAATACAAACTCCTAAGAAACCAGGTGAATCCCAGATGCTTCGGACGGAAGCGCGGCCGGGGGCCCGCTCTCCCCCGTGTGGTGTCTGGCGTCAGCCGGGCTGATCACGCCTCGGCCCTGGGACTTGCCCCCACTCCCATCCCAGGCGTGCTCGAGGGTTCTCTGGATCTCAGGTTGTAGCCCAGCAGCCCACCATGTCTAAGAATTTGGGGGAAATGTTTATGGCTTTTATGCAGAGAAGCCTCCAGAGGAAATGCCCCGAGGGGAGGAGGCCAATAGGGGTCCCCTCTCCTCTCCGCCGGTGTCCCCACAGGGAGCCCCCATCATGGGGGTGGGTGCAGAGGCCCCGGCTCCCTCCTGGCCCCGCCATGTGGTCAGTCACGCCCCTCCTCAGACAGGTTGTGGGTGAAAACCCCCCAGACCGAGCCCCCGGTCCCCTCGGTGGCTGTGGACCCGACCGGCCTGGTGTTCCTTCCAGCAGCCTTTCCCTCCATGGGTCCCCGGAACCCCGAGCCAGACCGCGGCCCCTCTGCTCCCACCTTCGCCTCTACTCCATCTTCAACCCTTTGGCCTTAAACTCGATGAGGAGGATCTGGGACAGGCACCTCCCGAACTCCTCCAGGACCATCTGCTGGGCCAGGCACTCGGAGCAGCGCCCCCTCTCCGCCTCCTCGCCCTGAGCCAGCAGGCAGGCGCACGCCGCTTCCACCACCTCCCACGAGATGCACGAGGACCGCCTGCGGAGACACCGGCAAGCCACGGTCAGCAGCCGCTCAAGGGGACGGGCATTTCAGCCGGTCCCTGGCAAAGCCAGTGCTGTCTTCCTGGTACTACTGAGAGCTATTCACTAGGATAACATGGAGGATTGCTTCTAGAAGGAGAATGCAGAGGAGGGTAAATCTGTCAGCTTCTCGACATCCCTCTCGTGTGAGTTCCTCACAATCAGACCCTCACAAACCCAGAGGCCTGGCTCCGGGAAGCCGGTGGCCGGGCGGGAGGAGCCGCAGGAACCTCAGACCAGACCAGTCCCTGCGGACAAGCAGCCTGGGTCCCAGCGCCGGGCAGGGCTGTGCAGCCCTCCTGGGCTCCCTCCCTCTCTCCCTCTCTGAAATCAATAGAAGTATATTGATAAAATAAAGTAACATTCTTAAAAAAACAACAACCTCTCCACAAAGGTAACACGCAGGAACCGAGTTGAAGGTGAGAGAATAGGCTGCCCAGGCGGAGCCATTACTCTGAGACCAGCGTCCTCGGCCCGGAGCCCTCGTCACTCTCCATCGGACACGCGGTCCCGGGAGGCGGTCACACAGAGGACCGGGCCACGCCTGGTCCACGTCCACGGGCACAGACCTCCGCAGGCCACAGTGATGCCACCTCTGATGTCTCCAAGCAAAGAAGCATGAGCGTGGCTTTTCAACAACATTAATTAACAACATTTGAACGCAGACACTTTTTTTAAAAAATAGATAAATCTAGTCCAGCATATAGTGAGTTGTTATTCTGTCTTTGAGACCTCCAGGACCACCGTCTGAACAATTGATGGGAAAAACATGGGCTCATTGGGGGGTTGGAAGGGCCCAGCCTGCGCCCCAGCATCTCTCCGCTACACCACTCGGGACGGGGACACGCGCCTCAGAGGTTTGCTGTCTGGACACCATGCCCCGCAGCCCAAGGCCAGTGGCCTGCTGGTGGCTCCTGCCCGGAGGACAAACAGCAGTGGGGCTCTAAGGACAGTGTGGATCCAGGGTGAGTCTGGAAGGGGGACGGCACCCTCGTCCAACCCCTGCGCCCGCCCCGCAGACGGCACGGGGCTTCAGTGGGTGAATGAACTCCCTCAGATTAGCCGTCCCCGTCAGGGGGTCAGTTCCGAGCACCTACCTCTCCTTCCTGAGTTTGGGTAGTCCTGACACATGATGGCTGCCCTCCAAACTGCCAGCTTCCGGGTAGCTTGGCACGGCCATCAGCGTTTTTTGTTTGGGGCTTTCTTCGTAGTTTTTGCAGCCAATGCATTTGCAGATAGAGGAGCACATGATTTTGGCCTGGAATTAGAGAATTGTCCTGCAGTCCATTCAGAAGAACACATTCTGTTTGCACCTTCAATAGCTTAGGTTTGCGTGTGCATGCAACCTGCGATTTTCATACCAAAAGCGCGGGAGTGAGAGCGCATGGCGGCCGCTGTAGAGGGGCACCGTGGAGCGCTGACAGGTGGGGAGGGGCTGTGGGAGGCCGGGGAGTGTGGGTGGGGTGCCCAGGGGCGCACACTCTGGTTTTCCCCAAACACAAGTGCAGAATCTCTGGAGTGGCTCTTCGCCTCCGATACAGTCAGTGCTTGGGAGATGCGTCCCCTGAGGGGAGGCCCCTTACCTGAAGGGCCTTAAAGCGCTCCAGTCCGTGGCGGAAGGTGCTGCAGCAGGCCTCACAGCTGCAGTTGCTGCAGAAGTCCCCGCTGGCAAAGCAGTCGCAGTACCTGGGGGCAGTCACACAGGTCACAGCCGTGGCCGGGTCAAAACACGGGCGCCCTTCCCAGGAGCACAGCGGGTTGGGGTGGAGGCGTCAGTTAATGAAGAGCCGGCTTCCCATCCGCTGTCCCCACCTCCCCAGGCAGGGAGGCCCTGGCTGGGAGGGAAGATGTGGCTGGAGGCTGGATGCCCTGGGCTTGTCTCACTGTCTCCCGGCGGGTGCTGTGCGGGGAGGTGAGTGACGGGTTCGCCCTACGCCCCGCACTCGCCATCAACGCCGCCCCCTTGGAGAGGAAGGACCGTCACTGCCCGCTCCCAGCCGCTGCACCTCCCGCCCCGGAGCCCCTTCCCGCCTCTCATCACTGAGGCTTCTCTCTCTCTCTCTCCCTTCCTCTCTGAATCAATATATATAAACATATTTTAAAAGAAAAATCTCCAGAGAAGCGGAAACTTCCTATTCTTTATTGTAGCTGTCATTACATTACCAACAATAACAGCAGCAATAATAACGATGCGTCAGAGTTCTCGCCGATGCTGGCGGATGGACCGGCTTTTATTGGCGCGATAAGCTAGTAAGTGAGCAGTCACCCCAGCTCAGAAGGACGATGGGGTGAATCCACCCATCCATTGGTGGCCAGACCCCACAGCCCCAGCTCGGTAAAAAGCGTCTGAACAGAGCTCCTTCCTGGGACCTCAGACCCGGCGACCTCATCGTGTGGAAACCAAAGAGGAAGCCGATGGAGAACTAAGGGGGAGCTGATGGCGGCCGTCAGAACGGAGCCGCAGTCTGCCCGCCCCTCACCAGGACACCAGGCCGCAGTCTGCCCGCCCCTCACCGGGTCACCAGGCCGCAGTCTGCCCGCCCCTCACCGGGACACCAGGCCCAGTCTGACCGCCCCTCACCGGGTCACCAGGCCCAGTCTGCCCGCCCCTCACCGGGACACCAGGCCCAGTCTGCCCGCCCCTCACCGGGTCACCAGGCCCAGTCTGCCCGCCCCTCACCGGGTCACCAGGCCGCAGTCTGCCCGCCCCTCACCGGGACACCAGGCCCAGTCTGCCCGCCCCTCACCGGGACACCAGGCCCAGTCTGACCGCCCCTCACCGGGTCACCAGGCCCAGTCTGCCCGCCCCTCACCGGGACACCAGGCCCAGTCTGCCCGCCCCTCACCGGGTCACCAGGCCCAGTCTGCCCGCCCCTCACCGGGACACCAGGCCGCAGTCTGACCGCCCCTCACCGGGACACCAGGCACAGTCTGACCACCTCTCACCGGGACACCAGGCGCAGTCTGCCCGCCCCTCACCGGGACACCAGGCCCAGTCTGACCGCCCCTCACCGGGACACCAGGCGCAGTCTGACCGCCCCTCACCGGGTCACCAGGCACAGTCTGCCCGCCCCTCACCGGGACACCAGGCGCAGTCTGCCCGCCCCTCACCGGGACACCAGGCGCAGTCTGACCGCCCCTCACCGGGACACCAGGCGCAGTCTGACCGCCCCTCACCGGGACACCAGGCCCAGTCTGACCGCCCCTCACCGGGTCACCAGGCCCAGTCTGACCGCCCCTCACCGGGACACCAGGCGCAGTCTGACCGCCCCTCACCGGGACACCAGGCCCAGTCTGACCGCCCCTCACCGGGTCACCAGGCCCAGTCTGACCGCCCCTCACCGGGACACCAGGCACAGTCTGACCACCTCTCACCGGGTCACCAGGCTCAGTCTGACCACCCCTCACCGGGACACCAGGCGCAGTCTGACCACCCCTCACCGGGACACCAGGCCCAGTCTGCCCGCCCCTCACCGGGTCACCAGGCGCAGTCTGACCGCCCCTCACCGGGACACCAGGCGCAGTCTGACCGCCCCTCACCGGGACACCAGGCCGCAGTCTGACCGCCCCTCACCGGGTCACCAGGCGCAGTCTGACCGCCCCTCACCGGGACTCCAGGCCGCAGTCTAACAGCCCCTCACCGGGTCACCAGGCGCTCAGGTGAAGACAGCCGCTGGGTCCGCGCAGCCACAGCAAATCAGGTGATTGTTTGCAGCAAAAAACACAAAGACCGTGTTTGCAGCAAATTACTTGCAGCAAAAAAGCTCATGTGTTCCTGGCACATCCTTTGTAACAAACATTCGTTATGACCTGTGTAATTACTTCCAAAAATGGGGACTGTGCTGAGTGAGAGCACCTGGCAGAGCGGGAGCGGGAGGGGCCCGGAGAACGGGCTGCAGGGAGGACCGCACCGCGGCTCTGCCCCAAGTCCCCGCGGCGCCCAGAGGGACGGGGGCTGTGCCGTGGCTGTGGGCCGTCCCCTTGGGGTCCTGGCCGCGCCGAAGCACACAGCACGCTCCCGATGACAGGGAGGGGACGCGTGTCCATGGTGCCCGCAGCCGGCAGGGCCGCCGTGTGCCGTGCAGCAGCGCCCCCGGGGAACCGCCTGCCTTCCTCCAGGGCGGCGGTCGGCAAACTCCTTCGTCCACAGAGCCAAACAGCAACAGGACAACGATGGAAAGTCCTTGTGAGAGCCACATTTTTTAACCTTAAACTTCTTCTAACGCCACTTCTTCAACATAGACTCGCCCGGGCCGTGGTATTTTATGGAAGAGCCACACTCAAGGGGCCAAAGAGCCGCATGTGGCTCGCAAGCCACCGTTTGCCGACCACGGCTCCAGGGGATTAACCGAAGTTCATGGGCCGCCGGTGCTCACTCTTCAGGGCCATTCAGCCTCCAGAACTGACTGGGGTTCCCTCGGCCTCTCACACTGCCCATACCCCCCACGTACCCTCCCGGGCAGCACCGAGGAGCCCGTCCCCTGCCCGGCCGCCCGCCCGAGGCTGAGTGCCCGCACCCCGGGGGCAGGACAGAGGTCTCCCGCGCGGAAAGGGCCGGGCCGGGGATGTGAACGGAGTTTAGCCAGCCGGCTCTTTCCTGAGCTGCGGTCAGAGCCGCCCCTGGAAAGGGCCGTCCAGTCCCAGCAGGAAGCTCGGCCCGCCCCCTGAAGACCCCTCACCCCAGAGCCTGAGGGCCCTGGCAGGGAGGCGCACGGTGAGCGGCTGCCACTCCACTGCTCACGCTGCCGACAGCGAAACAAGAAGAAACTCGACATCTCATGTGAACCACGTCAAACACGGGCCTCC
The DNA here is from genome assembly GCA_963924515.1 of Vespertilio murinus. NCBI lineage: Eukaryota > Metazoa > Chordata > Mammalia > Chiroptera > Vespertilionidae > Vespertilio > Vespertilio murinus. The sequence goes on along the minus strand of OZ004709.1, from coordinate 165,606,632 downwards.
GACACAGCCCAGGGCGGCGTGGGCCTTCGGCGGCACCAACCCCCCCCCCCCCCCCCACATGCACTGTGGCGTCCAGAAGCTCTTCGTTGCTCATGAAGCTGGTTTTTCCACCAGGAGAAGATGACAAATGTACCCCCGAGGGCCTCTCACATTCCTGGATGAGAAGGGATGGGTTGGTGCTTACCCAGCCAGAGTGATCCTGGGCGGGCCGGGGAGGGCTGGTCCCGAGGGCAGAGCGGGCCCCGAGGCAGCGGCCGGCGGGGCTCCGTGGTCCAGCTGCAGTCAAGGCCGGCACATTGTGAATTAGTGGATGTACTAAAGGTTCCTCCCAGTCAGCCCCAAGCTACAGAGAAAAACAACCCTTTTTCTCCTACTTTCACCTCACAGTCCCTTTCCAACAAGTCTGGTCTGTTAGCAGGAACAGGCCACGAGCCCAGAAGGCTCCAGCCAGGTGGTGGCCACCTCGGGAGCCTGGCCACAGGGCGCTGAGGCCCCAGACCCGACTGGGGCCCGGGGAGGGGTCTGCGACCATGGCCAGGCCACCGACCAGCTGGCAGGCAGCACACACCGCGGTCAGCCGCCGGCCAGAACATGGTATTGGACATCTTCTTCATTTTGTGAAATAAATTTAATTGTTTAATTACCAATTTCTGTAAACTACAATGGCCATCATTATTACATCCTTAGTATAACAGGAGAGATCTGATGTCTCATTAGCAGCCATTACGTATTCATCTGTTCAAAAGGAGCATTTCATAGTCAGCGTTAACCAATTCAAAAGCAGAGTGGTAACCTCTGCTTTAGCCGGGGCCTCGGCTCTCCTGCTTCTAGCTTATTTTCCTTTGTTCCTCAGCAGCATGGCTCCCGGGGAAAAGAAGAGCTAGCAAAATCGCTGACCTACTTTTCTCCCTATCAGAGATGAAGAAATGGAAAGTATTGGGGGCATTTGGGTTTTGAGATCGTCTGTATCACAGCCACACATCCTATCCTATCCCTCCCCTGAAAACTTGAAATTTAAAAATAAGCTTCCCTTGAGCAGACAGTCTGGGAAAACACCGTTTGCCCATCCTCCTCCTTGTCCCCCTCTCGCTGCCCGTTGGGGCTTGAGGGCACCTGGCAGCCTCCCTGGCCCAACTCCTCTGTGCAAAGCCTCCAACTTGCATGGGGCTCAGTTTGCAGGAGGGTCGTGCCCGCGAGTTACTTCAGCCAAAGTCTCCTTCCGTCCCTGACACCCGTCCCCACGCGGCCGCCCAAAGAGCTGCGACTCTCTTGGAGAAAGGACCCACGCTGCGGGTCCTCGAGGCTCACCAAATGGTGGCAGTGCTGACACAGGCCCCACGGGCAAGTCCAGCAAGCGGGCGGAGGATGGTCTGAGGGCCGGGAAAGGACGAGGAGGGGACAAGGAGCGGTGTCTTGGACGGACCCCCCTCCCAGGCCTGTCACCGTAGGGACGGGGCTGAATACTTGGTACCCGGTTCACTGTGGACCTTTAAATGGAGGATAATTATATTTCCTGAGAAATTCCAACCTTGACCATCAAAATTTCAAGAGATAATAATGCCTAATTGTTGTTTTGTTAAAACATGACTCACTTGTGTAATGAGATTCACTTTTGCTGGCACTGGCAAAAATCTTCCTACTAAAGTAGTCACTGGCTTAGGGACATCTGTAAGGAAGACAATTAGAATTAATTGATACCATATAATGTTTTTCTTCCACATGCACACAGAAGAAAGTTCAAACATGAAAATGTATCATGGATTTATCATCATCCTCTGTTTTTTATCCTGTAAAAACTTTCAGGTCAATGTAAGTTTTTACCAATTACACCCTTTTTCTTTGCCATAGACCTACTTAGCTTGAGTTCCAGGTATAGTCTATCCTAAACAATGTTGCATACGCAGTTCCCAAACTGCTGGCTGAGGTACCCTGGAATAGGCAGCAAACTGGCCCCGAAGCCGCCAGGAATTCTGTTTTTAAGCAAGCACAGCGACATCTGTCGGTCACCAGGTGAAGTACTCCCCATTTATGTGTTTTCTTTCAGCTGGTTGCTGAGTTGTTGTAAATACTGATCAGGTATTTAGCCCAAACTCCCTGAGGAGCAGAGCCCATGGTGTTTCCTGGCCCGAGGGCCAGCGGGGGATTGTGTGAGGATCGTGTTAGGACCAGTGGCAGTGCTGATCCTCACACAGGGAACGGGGCCCCAAAGCTCCCGGCGTGACGACCATGCCCAGCCCGGCTCTGACGCTGAGACAGGGCAAAGTCCCGAAGGCCTTGCCTGCCCCTGGATGAAGGGACCATCGGAGGGAAGAGGGTCACAGACTCTGGACGCTGCAGGCCCATGGAGTGACATCTGGGTTTAGTGTTGGTTTACATTATGGGCAGTGAATCATCCGGTAAGGGAATATTCTGGTTAAATCAATAATTGGAGAAACGCAATTGTATATACAGTCCACACAGAAATGCCCAGTTTTTAAGAATTCTTGTCTAGCTTCTGTAAGCACAGTCCTAAGCTATGCCATTCAGTCTCTCTTCAGTCATGCCTAAGGCATTGCAGGATAACCAAGTACTTGCTATTCTTATTACTATTATATTACTTGCTAATATTATTACTATTGTGCCAGTTTGAAGAAGTTTCTGAGTATGAACGGCAGAGTCAGCATTTATCTGTTACTCCAGAGCTCCTGGGATCATGTGACGGCATTTCCGTTACATGCAGCTTACACCGCCCCTGATGCCTCAGCCAGGCCCCTCCAGCACGCCGCCGCCGCCGGGAGGAATTGCCACCGTTAGGATGGCGAGGCTGTCACAGCTCGCGGAAGAAGGGGACAGTCAATACAATGCAGGCAAACTGGTCTATAAAGATGAGTTTCTATTCGCAGCTCACTACTATGGAGCATGAAGTTTGCCAAATTGCCACCTAATACCCTCGCTGCCTATTTCGCTTTTTCCCTATACACAAAGCCAAACATGTTCACTTGCCAGCTTATGACATGACACAGTTTTGAGTTAATGTACTTTGTACCTGACTGCAGAGCATTGTTTTGGTCTTGATACTGAGGAACCAGGTGGAGGGCTTTCAGTTCTCGCGCGCTCGGGGTGTCTGCGCACAGCATCTGCGTGCCCCCCTTCAACTGGCAGAGCACCTGGAATGAGAAACAAGGTCTCACTGTCAAAGCCGCCCCGGGGGGTGGGGGTGGGGGGACTCTTTCCCCTCCACATGGGAGTCTGCGCTGTGAGATTCTCCCCCCCCCCCACGTGGGAGCCTGTACTTGCTCTTTAATTTCCACCTTTGTTGTAAAAACAAAACAAAGTCACACAGAAACTTCCATCGAGAACATAGAATTTACATTTTCCTGGAAAATGGCAAACTGCCCGTCTGTTCCCAGTGTCTTGCCCGCAGCACTCTCTCGGAGAAGTGAGCTCTCCGAGGTCGCTGCCTCCTTCTCCAGCCCCTGAGCGCAGAGTGCCCCCGACTGCCCAGCCCGGCCCCACTCAGAAGCTTCTTTAATTTAATGACAATTGTTCTTTCCCGCCACCATCATGTGCTATTAGTTAACCTGTGGGATTTCTTAAAGCATCTATTCATGTTACTTCCTACAAGCACAGCTGAGAAAGGTTAATCCACGAACCGGGAAACTCCAAGAAGCCACGGCAGTGTTCCTGGCCTGGCCAGCCCTCCGGCCCCTGGCTGGGCTCTGACCTCAGTAACCCTCCGTGAGGCAGAGCCGCTGGGGCCCTCGTGGTGGCCCCGGCCAGGAAGGCAGCAGCGGTTTGGCCGGCACAGCTTCCACCTCCGATGGGAAACCACAGATCCCGGCCACGGTGCTTCTGCCCGGGGTGGCCTTTGGGCTCCGAGACAGGACAGCTCAGGCCTAAAGGGTCAGTGTCCTGGTCACAGGGGAGCCGTGCTCTTGGCAGAGCTCCAGGCACCCTAGCCCTGGCCCAGAGCCAGCATTCGTGTTCAGTGGGAGTTTATTTGTATCTAGAGGGTTAAATTATAGCCGCTCACATTCTCTCTTGCGCTCTCTCTCTCTCTCTCTCTCTCTCTCTCTCTCTCTCTCTCACACACACACACACACACACACACACACACACACAACCCAGATGGACCCCGGGCCTCTGTCTGTCGAGCACTGGGGCCTGACTGCGGGCTCTGGTGTAAGTGGAGGAGGCCCCACCCTCCTTGCCTGGGCCTGACAGAGCGGTGAGTGCCGCGCACGCCAGAGCTAAGCCGAGTTCATTCCCTGGCAAAGCGTGGGCTTAGGGCGAAGGCCTCCTCTCTCAGAGTGAAGAGCTGGGGGGTGGGGGGCAATCTGGGTTGTTGGGCTCTTTGCTCACGGAACGCGTGGGGCGGGCCTGAGTCCAGAGGTGCCATACAGGTGTAACATCTGTTTTCTTAGCCATAAATGACAAAAATAATGCCCACCCTACAGACCTGATAGGAGAATTACAGGAGAGCAGCACACAGACCACAGGTGTCACTGCCTGCCTGTCCCAGGGGTGTCGGTGGTATTAGGACTTGGAGGTGGCAGGGAGGGCGGCAGCCTCAGCCCTGCCCCCCACTCGCACGCCACCACCAGCTCAGCCGGCGGCCGGCGGGCCCTTGGGTCTGCGCTGACGGGTGTGACGTGTGGTCACTATCCTTAAAAACACAGCCATGTCCTCCTCCTCGCTTGGCTTGCTACTTCTGGTTGGGGTGAGAATCTCAGAGCCGGGAGGATTAGGCAGGCGCTAATGTCCCTCTGGGTGAGACCACCGAAATGTTGACTCAACAGGCAAACAACGACAAACCACCAGCGCAGCACTCACTCCACAGCCGCTCTCTCGCTCTCCTGGCAGCATTACCATGGTGTTGGCATCCTTCTGAGAGCCGCCCGGGGCGTCCTCGGCGTCCTGGGAGGACGGGAACTTGCAGGGCTCCTGGGGCGGAGGGTTCTGCAGAGCGGCCTCCTCCACACCCTCTCTCGGCACCGCGCCACCGCCTTCCTTCACTTCCACCTGGAAAGGCAGTCGCTGCTCAGAGCCACGTGGGGTCAGTGGGTGCAGCAGCTGCACATACAGAACATTCTCTGGGGAGTCACACTTGGCCCTCTGCCTCCTTCCTCACCCTCCCTCACCCTGCGGCCGCAGTCGTCCCACCAGCCTCCGTGGGCTGAGGGCCCGAGCCACCTGCCCGTGGGGCATGGAGGTGTGCTCTCCATGTGGCCCCGTGTGACCACATGTGGCCCCAGCAGACACCCAGGCCATCCCCCACTCCACTGGAGCTGCGGCCAGTGGGGCCATCCTGAAGTGCCCACCCTGAGAGCAGGCTCGTCAGTCAGCTCTGTGGAACGTTCTGGCCCATTGTTTGCTGTTTCCTCTCGAAGCCTGAAGTCCCTCTGCTGTTTGGGAGTATTTATAACTAGAGGCTGGCCCGGTGCACAGGTTCGGGCACAGTGGGTCCCTCCGCCTGGCCTGCGGGGATGGGGCCAAAGCCAGCTCTGACATCCCTGAGGGGTCCCAGATAGCGAGAGAGAAGTTCTTGGGTGATGCACCCCGGAATTGGGCTCCCTTCTCTCTGGTTCTGGGTGCATCACCCAAGAACTGCAGCTGCCAAGTCACCTTAGCTTGGCAACTCCTGAGCCTAGCCCCCTGGTGGTCAGTGCAAGTCATAGCTACTGGATTGGAGCATCTGCCCCCCCCCCCCCATTATGTGTCATAGCTACCAGCCAGCCAGTTGGTCAGAAGGTAGCTTAGGTATATATATATATATATATATATATATATATATATATATATATATATATATATATATATATATCTTACAATGCTCTGCTAGCGATGGTAGTAGAGCTGTCCTAACTGAACAGTAGTACTATGTGAGTATGAAACAGTGAGAGTAGGGCCGAACCAGTTTGGCTAATGGATAGAGCATTGGTCTCCAGGGTGAGGGGTCCCGGCATATACCGTATTTGCCCGCGTATAAGACGACTGGGTGTATAAGACGACCCCCTAACATTTCCACTAAAAATACAGAGTTTGTTATATACTCGCCGTATAAGACTACCCCCCACTTGGAGGCATATTTTTCAGGGCCAAAAAATCGTCTTATACGCCGGCAAATACGGTACATTGGTTGTGGGCACATCCCCGGTGGCAGGAGGCAGCTGGTAGATGTTTCTCTCTCATCGATGTTTCTAACTCTCTATCCCTCTTTCCTCCTCTCTGTAAAAAATCAATAATATATATATATTTAAAAATAAAAAGTCTCAGTTAAAAAAAATAACCGTCAGAATTGAGGGCTTTGAATTGAGATACTTGGTAAATGATAAGAATGTGAGGAGGCTTCCCTCAGTGGTTAGAGCATTGACCTGCAGACCCAAGGGTCTCGGGTTCGATTCTCCATCAAGGGCACGTACTTTGGTTGCAAGTTCAATTCCCAGCCCTGGTCAGGGCACATATGGGAGGCAACCAATTGATGTCTGTTTCTCTCTCTCATCTATGTTTCTCCCGACCCTCTCCTTCTCCCTTTCTCTCCAAAAATCAATGTGGGGGAGAAATGAAAGAAAAAGAAAAATCAATAGGAAAATATCCTTGAGAAAAGATTAAAAAAAAAGAATGCAGAGAGGCTGAAAACATAGTCAACCTAACTGTTCACCCTCCGCCCCTCCACCCCCCTTAACCTCCCCTGCTCAGCTGCCTGAGACAGGGCAGGTAGTCCTTCAAAAAGGATGGCCTTTGAATGGGAGCCATGCAAGGACCAACAGGCAGGAGCTATTGGGACAAGTTTAGCAAATGGACATTCTGGGGAGACCTCCGTGTGAGGAAGGCTTGGGGGCTGCCTGCTCTGTGGCCCCTCAGTCAGATGGGACCTTTACACTAAGGAGCAGTGATGGTGCTAACATAAGCCAGAACACCAAAGAGCAGAAATCCAAGGTGCTGCTGCTATGGCTTAGGGCAGTGGTCGGCAAACTGTGGCTCTTTGTCCCCTTGAGTGTGGCTCTTCCACAAAATACCACGGCCTGGGCCAGTCTATTTTGAAGAAGTGGCCTTAGAAGAAGTTTAAAAAATGTGGCTCTCGAAATGTCAATTGTTGTACTGTTGATATTTGGCTCTGTTGACTAATGAGTTTGCCGACCACTGGCCTCGCCGGTTTGGCTCAGTGGATAGAACATTGGCCTTCGGATTGAAGGGGCCCGGGTTCGATGCTGGTCAAGGGCACACGCCTGGGTTGCAGGCTCGACCCCCCAGTAGAGGGTGTGCAGGAGGCAGCTGATCCATGATCCTCTCTCATCATTGATGTTTTTGTCTCCCTCTCCCTTTCCATTCCTCTCTGTGTGAGATCAATAAAAATACACTTTTAAAAAATCAATGTGTTTAGCGAGGACAGAGCAGAAGATTATCCATGACTTTCTTCAGCAAAGCGGGCAAGTTAGCTGAGAATTGGCAGGAAATTGCCGTGCTCTATATGACCTAGGCTCAAAGAGCAGAGAATTCTAAATATAATTCTAAATATAAAGGGGGAAGGAAGTAAGAGGCAGGAACGTGGAAATTCAACCACATTGCGTTTGTTGTCACCAGTTACTCTGACAACCAGGGCTCCTTCCCTAAAGCCAGTGACAGGGCCGGGATGGTTGCCCACTTCCCATCCTCTTCCTCTGCTGTCGGGCGCCCCCTGCAGGGCTAGGCCAGCTTTGAACCAGGGACGCCAGGACTTAATTCACCTGCAGGCAGAGTGGCTTGGCTGGCTGCTGTGTCTTGGGTTACGAAGGGAAAAGGGGTGCACCCTGTGTGTGTGTGTGTGGGGGGGACCCCAACCAGGGGTGGGGCTGGCACAGGGACATGCCGGCGGCAGCCAGCGGGCTCCCCGCCCTGCTCCGGGAGGGGCGGGGCGGGGGGGTGCTGTGCCCATCCCCGGCCCGGATCTTACTGGGATCACCCGGACGCCGGCGGCGTGGGCGGCTCCGTCCAGGGCCCAGGCGCCCAGGGGCACGAGGGCGGGGCTGCGGTGCGGGGTCAGCAGGGAGGACAGCAGGTGGACGTTGTAAATGGGCGGCGGCGGCGGCGGGGCGGCGGGGAGCACCGCGTCGTCCAGGGGGTCGAGCTCGGCGAGGCTGGGGAACTGGCCCAGGATCTCCTCCTCGTGGTCGTCCACCAGCAGCTCCACCTTCACCTTGCCGCCGAAGTCGGCGCTCAGCGGCGGGTTGAAGGCGTGCAGCAGGGGCTCCTTGGGGCCCGCGGGGCTCAGGTAGGGGTCCTTGAACACGTGGAACTCCTCCTCCTCCGCCTTCACCCCCGCCGGCGCCTTCAGGCCGGCGCTTTCCGGCACAAACCGGCCGTCGGCGCCGAACAGGTCCGGCCCCATCTCGTCGTCCGGGCTGGACATCCCGCCCAGCAGGGGCGCCTCGTCCATGTTCCCGAGGGGACCCCGCACCCGGCGCCGGGCGGGATCGGCAGAACCGCGCACCTGCGAAGACACGGCCGAGTGAGAGGAGGGCGCTTCCGCACCGCGTCCCCCCCGCCTTCCCCGGGTGATGTGGGGAGAGGGGGTCCCACCGTCCCGACCAGGCGGTCCAGCGGCCCCGAGGAGTTGACCAGGGGCCCACCGTCCCCCCCACCCACGCCCCGCCTGCCGACCCGAGGCCGGGCCAGGGCCCTGGGAGACCCGACGGCGGCGGCCGGGGGTCTCAGGCCCGGAGACCCCGAGGGGCGCACCTGGCCCTGGGGGTTATGGAGGACAGGTGTGACCGTTAACGGTCGTGGAAGGGGGCGGGATTGGGGTTGGAGTGGGCGGGGCCTAAAAGGGGGCGTGGCGCGAGGCAGCGGTCAGGGATTGGAGGCAGGGCCCGCCGGTGGACGGGACCCTGGGAGTGGATTGGATCGCAGGCTAGGGGAGGGGCCTGGCGGTGGGCGGGATCTGCAGGGCGGGCGCGCAAGGGGATTGGGTCTCGGGCGAGGGGGCGTGGCCTGTGGCAGTGGGCGGGGTGCGCGGAGGGCACGCCGGGACCCGCGACTAGCCGTTGCGTGGAGGTGGGCAGGGGACGCTCCAGGCGCAGGTGGGGAAACTGAGGCCCCCGGACCCGCCCGCTGCAGCGCTGGTGGGACTCCCTCGCTTGACTTATGACTTTAGTCTTTTAAATGTACGTTTTCTGCTCCGAAGAGCCCCGCCCCCTGACCTCCCCGCACCGCCCACCATCGCCGCGGGCGGACACTTCACCGCCGTGGTGCTGGGCGTGGGGGGGGGGGGGGTGAGGGTGTGTGTGACTGAAGACTGGGTGTCCCTAGCCAAAGGTAAACGCCTAACGTGGATGACTGAGGCCGGGGGGGGGGGGTTGGTGTCCCGCAAACCCAGACACAGCTCGCACTGGCGTGACGCGCCCTTTGGGTGGGGAGCCAACCAAACGCACCCTCCATAGCTGTGGACGCTGCAAGGAGTGAGAGTTATTTAGGGTGATGGCCTGACCTGCCGGCCCGAAGGGCAGAGCTGAAAGGGATTCCGGGGGTGCGAGGGGGGTGCCAGGGGTGAGGATTCACCATAACTCTCAGGTACGGTTTCACGTGCAAGTCTTGTTTGGTTAAAATTAAAATGTAAACACAGCCGAAACCGGTTTGGCTCAGTGGATAGAGCCTCAGTCTGCAGACTGAAAGGTCCCAGGTTCGATTCCTGTCAGGGGCATGTACATTGGTTGCCGGCACATCCCCGGTGGGGGGTGTGCACAACCCCGGTGGGGGGTGTGCAGGAGGCAGCTGGTCGATGATTCTCTTTCATCGACGTTTCTAGCTCCCTATCCCTTTTCCTTCCTCTCTGGAAAATCAATAAAATATATTTTAAAAAAATGTAAACACAGCAATTTCCTACTCTCGTTTTTAAAAGTTTAAACTTTTGCCCTACCCGGTTTGGCTCAGTGGATAGAGGGTCGGGCTGCGGACTGAAGGGTCCCAGGTTCGATTCCGGTCAAGGGCATGTACCTTGGTTGAGGGCACATCCCTAGTGGGGGTGTGTGCAGGAGGCAGCTGGTCGATGTTTCTCATTGTTGTTTCTAACTCTCTATCCCTCTCCCTTCCTCTCTGTTAAAAAAAAATCAATTAAAAAATCATTGAAAGTTTTTAACTTTTTAAACAGTAACCAAGACAGCAACACTGTATTACTGCCATTTAGCTGTACATCTTACCATTCAAGAAATCCCAAGAAGATGTCATGCAGTTGAGAAATCCCAAATTTAGGGTACAGCCTTAAATGTCCTAGGGCTTATCTGATTTTTTTTTTCTGGGACATTACAGTTTAGTTCAAAAGAAGACAATGTAATTAAGACCCCTGTTGGAATTTTCCTGCCATATTCCCATATTACAAACACTAGTTTATTACAAATGTGTTTGACTTGAAAGGAAGCTCACGCCCACTTTTTGGACATTCACTTCCTGCCCCTGTGATCCACAGGACAGGACTCCATAGAAGGCTCTAGCGGCTTTCTTCAGATTGAAACTAGGATGGCTTTATAAAAATTACATTTAACCCCCCCCCCCGCCCCGGCCACGGAAATATTTAAATATCACAGATAAAGCTGACAGCCCTGGAGGACCATGGTGTCCCTTAATAACGCTGCTGCCGGGCAAAGGCGGGTGGGTCACTGAGAATGAAGTCCTTCCTGGAGTAACTTCTGCAGTAACTTCCTGGCTGTAATAATCACATTGGACTCAGTTGAACTCCGGGGGAGGGGAGGGAAGGGAGCAGAGAGTACCACTGCCTAGAAGGCAGCTAACGTAAACCCAGGAGCCCAGGTGAAAAAGCGAGCAGCTTGAATGGCCTGCGCAAGCACACCCCCCCCAACCCACACACCCACACACCAGCCATCTTTACGGAGCGTGCTCCCGGGGGCCGGGTGTCACCTCTGGTGCGCAGCCACCCGGACACCACGCTGGCCCCGCGCTGCCCTCCGAGCCCTGCCGGGTGTCCCCCCTCAAACCCGTTCCCAAATGAGCCCCCTTCCTGGGCCTGCCACCCTCCCCTCTTCCTGCTAGACCCACCCACCACGGTGCCCTTACCTGCCTCGGCCACTCACAACCCTTCTGACTGGCTCTCTTAACTGCTCCCACTGCAATCTGAGCTCCATCCACTCAGAACCTCGTGGGTGCCCACCGTACCCCCAGTGTGTAAACCAGTGCCTAGCACTGTGGGCGCCCCATCAGAACTGGGAACACGGGACCCATGCGTTCACTGGATGGTCACTGAGCAGCTACTGTATGTCGGGCACTGTTCTAGGCACGGGACGATGGATGGATGTGGCGTGAAAATCCACAGCCCTGCTGACCAGCCTCCCTCCTCAGCCAGAGCACGAAGCCAGCACCATCCACTGGGCCCGGCCCCAGGCCTTTTCCTGCAAACCTTATCCACCTCCCAAGAGGCCCGGCTTGGTATCTGACCTACAACCTCCTTGTTTACAGAACAAAAGAGCCAGAAGCAAAGGCTGTTGTAGTCTGGATTAATGCTTTTATTAATGATAACGTTCATCCTGCATTTCTAAGATTTACAACCAAAAGAGCATATTGTATTTACATGCAACGCACAGTCCAAGCTAACAAATTCAAACCACAGCTCCGGCTAAGACCGTGGTTTGTTCCGAATTAAATTAAATACATAATACTCTTACCTCTTCCTTTTCAACATGTACAGTAAAAACCCACCCTTCCACCTTTCAAGGAATATAAAAATTGCATTGACAACTGCACTGATTAGCAAAAAAATATTTAAAACCTGAGAGAGAAGCCCAAATATATTTGAGTGCTAGCACGTGTACATCTGAACACTTGGTAACACACACCGGTCAGTGGTCGGTAAAGGGTGATGCAGGTGGCTCCGGGGGCCTGCCGGGGACCCACGCCGCCTGGGGCAGAGCGGGCTGCGCCCCCACGCCGCTGGGCTGTGCACCGCAGGTGACCCGGGGCTTTTCTCATTATGGTTGTCTGTTTTTCTTTCCGTTTTCATTAATTCTTACTTTAAGAGAAAAAAAAACACACCTCTCGGGCCCGCTCAGATGGGATTTTTACATGACAACGTAGACACAGTAAGCCACACACGAGCTCCGTGGCCGGCACCTCCCCCTCCTCCTGCAGTTCAGCCCATCGGGTGTCACTGAGCACGGAGCCCCCTCGGAGCAAGCCCAGCGGGGAAAAGTGGTCGGAACACACACATACACGTGCTCACAAGGACAGGGAGACAGTGGCATTTACATTCCGGGATCCTTCCTTTTTACAGTAAATACCGAGGGCGAGTCAGTGCACCGGGTTTGTGGTCACTCGCCCTCTTCTGCTAAGGCACTCCCATCTGAAGGGTAGGCTGTGTGTGACACCCGGCACCCACCACTTGCAACGTTTTTTTAAATATACACTTTTGCTGATTTCAGAGAGGAAGGGGGAGAGAAACATCCACGATGAGAGAGAATCATCAACCCGTCGCCTCCTGCACATCCCCACCCCCACGAGGGATGGAGCCCACAGCTGGGGAATGCGCCCTGACTGGGAATCAAACCTCTGGCTCATGGGTCGACCCTCCGCCACGGCTACGCTGATCGGGCTCGCTCACGACATTTCCACCAAGGGGGTGCACTGTTCCCCACAACGTGGGCGCTGCCTCTCCTGACACCTGGGAGGGTCCTCGTCCCTTTCCTCGGGTTTTGTTCCTTTCCCGGGGGCGTGTCACGTCTGCTTTGCCGTGAGTCGGTTGAGCGGCACCGCCGAGGCACACAGTATGCTTTATTGTTCAGGGGACGCTCCAGACACACAACATTGAACCACCCAACGCCCCCATTTCTGACGCACGTGGGGTGGGGGTGCCCGCAGAGCTGCCCTCAGCGAGGCGCCAGTCTTTCCGGGGTACAGGAGCCACAGGAAGAGGCCTACTTAGGGTTATCCACTCAGTAGACAGACGGGGAGTAAGACACCCACAGCCGCACCCAAAGACTACAGAATGCATCCCTGGTCCGGTCCCCCTTACCCATAGGGCCCTCGTGTCTAAGGCACTGGGGTCTGGAGACTCCCAAGGGAAGCTAAAGATGCGCGGACTACATGCTAGAAACTCGGACCAGTAAGCGCACGCGAGGGGGCGGTTACCGCGGGGACCACACGGTGTGCGGCGGCACAGCGTGCCCGTTCGTGCGTTCCATGTGTGCCAGCTGCTGGCTGCTAACACCTCCACCCCCGGCGCCCGCTCCCTGGACGAACACGTTTTAGTTTTACTCTGAGAAATTATACACCCCTAAGTACCAGGCACGGCGACCACCCAGGAAGCGCGAGCGCCCCGTTTTCAGCGTGTGTGGAGCCCCCACCCCGGTGATGCGGGCTGACACTCGAAGGCGTTCGGGACGCTTCCCCCAGGGCCCCCCACGGAGGGGCCGGCCTGGGAGGAGGAGGGCGGGGCCCGCGGTTCTGGACAAACAAGAAAACACCGAGCCCTCGAGGGCAAGAGCAGTTCCGAGTTTTTTAGAGCGATTTTCCGTCCTGAGCCAGGATCAGGAGTAACAGCCATGCTTTCGTTTGGTCTGTGTGGGAAGAGCCCCTCTCCTCCCGCAGCCGTCCGGGATCACTTCCGGGAGTTGGAGCCGAACCCAAAGAGGGCGATTATGTCGGTCATGGCCTGTCTCAGGTGCTTCCCGAAGCGATGAGAATCCTTTCGTTTGAAAACAAAACAAAACAAAAGAACACACAAAGTTACCACGTGGCCACTCCCCTTTTCCCCGAGTCAAAGGACACAATGGAGGATTTCTGTCAAATTAAGGACATGATTTGAGCCCAGCTGGCGTGGCTCAGTGGTTGAGCACCGAACTGGGAGCCAGGAGGTCACAGTTCAATTCCCGGTCGGGGCCTATGCCCAGATTGTGGGCTCGATCCCCAGTAGGGGGCGTGCAGGAGACACCCAATCAATGATTCTCATTGTTGATGTTTCAATCTCCCTCTCCCTTCCTCTCTGAAATCAATAATAGAATAAGCCAAAACCGGTTTGGCTCAATGGATAGAGCGTCGATCTTCGGACTGAAAGGTCCCAGGTTCGATTCCGGTCAAGGGCATGCACACTGGTTGTGGGCACATCCTTGGTTGGTGTTGTGTAGGAGGCAGCTGGTCGCTGTATCTCTCTCATAGATGTTTCTAGCTCTCTGTCCCTCTCCATTCCTCTCTGTGAAAAATCAATAAATTATATTTTAAAAAATAATAGAATAATATATATATAATAAAACAACCACAAACACCCCATCTTAGGGGGAGCGGGGAACGGGGGGTGCTTTGGTCTTTACCGTCTCGGGGCAGGAGAACTTGGAGGATATGTGGAAATTGATGAGGTTCTCTCCCACCAGGATGTAGGACACGCCGTAACCATCGTCAGCAACCTGCAGGACAAAGGAAGTTGACGTTTAAGCTCAGGCTCTTAATGGTGACAAATGACAAAGCCTGTGTGGTGCTCCGAACCCCGGTGGGCGGGACCTGTTCACTCACCGGCCCGAAGCCCCCGCCGCTGCTCACGTACTCCGGGTTCTTCTCCAGGTCAAACAGCTCCACCTGCTGCTGCGGCGTCTGGCTGGTGGACAGCCTCCACGGCTCCGACAGGACCTGGGCGGGAGCAAGGGCGTGTTCCGATGACCCTCTTCCCCGCCCCGGCTCGCAGTCCCCGGGGCCCAGGACGGACAAGGACCTGCCTGCTCAGTTTGGGCTGTTTCGGGGGGTCCGCCTGCAGGCAGGGGCGGAGCAGGTGAGGACGCCTGGGCTGGAGGGGCCGACACCAGCCAATGCGTCTGTGGCACAGAAGGCGGCAGATGCATGGAGGTTCGGGACGGGGCCCTGGGCAGGCCGGCACCAGGAGAGCCAACGGATGACTCTCAGAAACCTCTCTGGTGAAACACAGCCATTCCTAGAAACTAAATGTTATCGACTTAAATAAAGTCTACCAACAACCCAGGTGAGACCCACTCAGGGCTCGGCTCTCCTGAACTGTCTCAGAGCATGCGACCAGTGTCTGAGCTCTGGGGCTGGTCACGCTCGGCGGTCAGGAGGGGGCGCTGGGAGGGGAGCGCAGAGGGGCTCGGGGCTGAATCAATGCAGCCGGAGACACAGCCCCAACGCCTCCCCCCCTCGAGACAGTGAGGCCCTGGGCTCCAACGGCTCGGCCCAGCCCACGTAGCGGTCCCACAAAACCAGCAGCCGTCAACCTTTCGGACATCATGGACCACTGGCTGCCGACCGCTGCCCCCCATCCCCACGCTCCGGTCCGGCCCCGGGAGAGCAACTCACTTCCTTGAGGAACGGGGACTCCACGGCCAGGTACTTGGACACGACGTACAGGCAGAAGAGGTGGCGGTCGATGCCCGCGCCCGTCATGGCCAGCCGGTACATGTGCTGGTGCTTCTCCGACGCGATCTTGAACAGCCGCAGTCTCTGCTCCATCTGGTGGCAAAGGCGCTGTCATGACCCCCCCCCATGGCTGGCCAACCACTCCGCCAAGGCAGCCCTTCTGGACGTTCACGTCTGGCCCGAGAGGCGGCCCCGGCTCCTCCGCGTTCAGCCGCAGGACGAGGAGGCCGTCCAGTGGACCCCCCCTCGCAGACCTGGCCACGGGGAGACCCCCTCCACACTGCTGCCCTCCTCAGGACGGAAGCCGTTCCGGACCAGGCACCCGTCCCGCAGAGCGAGCCCGGGGGTCTGTGCTCCGGGGCAGGCAGACCTGGGCTGAGCCCACCTGCATCTCGCTCCTTTAGCTACAGAAAGGAACGGCTAACACTTCCCGGGCCACGCGGGGATGTTCAAAGGCCGTGCACAGGGCCCGCCTGCTCAGGCCGCAGTCACCGAGCTCCAGGCCCCCGTGGGCTCACCCTTTCCTCACCGCCCCCGACTGTCCTTCCTGAGCACCGCCCCCGCGCCCCCCCCCCGCACCCCTGCTGAGTGCATAGGCCTCGGGGAGCCTTGCGGGGGGCGCGGGAGTCACCGACGGCAGAGGACGGCCTCTAACTTCCTGCTCCCGTGGGGGGTGGAGGGCAGGAGGCGGCGAACGTGGAGCCTCCGTCCGGATGAGCAGGCTCGCGCAGGGCTTATCGGAGACCCCGGCCTCCTTACCGTCTGGGTGGGGTCCGCCATGGCGAGCACGAAGGCGCAGGACTCCACAGTGCAGGACCGCACGGTCTCCGTCCGCCCCTCTCGGAAGAGCCGGGTCATGGACGCCTCGTACGTGAGGCAGAACTTGCCCATGTCCTGGGAGAGGAAAGGCGTTTCACACCGGGCACGCCGGGACGCACACACACGGGCCGGGGCCAGTTAGGGTCGGCCAGGACACGTGGCCTGGCCGTCAGCTTTGGCGTTTAGTCATCGTCAGTGTTTATACGGTTACAGGTGGCAGGTGGAGACAGGCTGGGAGCGTTAGACAGGCTGGGAGCCCGTTCCCAACGCAGCTGCCGCCACGGCACACGCCTCCCCGAGAGCGCACACGCCTGCAGCACGAACACGCCACGCAGGCCTGCATGCACCTGTTTTAGGTTATCGGTGGGGAGAGGGCAGGAGGTCTCTTGGGACACTCGCTTTCTCGGTGACACGGGTCACCGGCTGAGAGGACGGAGGAGCTGCTGGTGGATGAGAGGGGGGTGACCCGGGCATTTAGGGCCACAGAGAGCAGGGTGCCCAGCGGCTGCCAGTACCGCTGCTCATCAATCGAGTGAGATGAGTGGGGGCTCGGGGTTTCCTCTGGCCGAGCCGGCTGCCGGGAGCCGGAGGACGCAGGCAGAGCGGGGACGGAACCAGGCTGTGGTTGGGGTAGGCTGAGTCAGGGACTGGGATAGGAAGTGAGCTGGGAAGTCTGGGGCTGAGACCAGAAGGCGGCCCGATGGTCCAGGACCAGAAGGGGCGGGTGGCGGGCAGAAGGGCCAGGTGCTGGGGTGGCAGCTGGCGAGGGCTCGGAGGCAGCAGAGGGGTGAGGGTGGCGGCGGGTCCCAGGCCACGTGACATCCCAGCACAAGCTCCAGGTGAGGAAATTGCTGGCCACCTGCCCTCTCCACGGCCACCAGGCAGCTCGGGGACCAGAGGGCCCACAGGGAGCGGGAACGGTGAGTGGCAGTTTGTGGGCCCACGTGACTCCCGACCAGACAGCGCCAGGCTTTCAGGTGCCGCCTGCACAGGCCTGGGGACCCCAGGGAGACAGGATGCCTGCGACACCCGGGAGAAGGGCCAATCCCAAGGCCCACCTTCCCGGCGTGCGGCCCGGCCCTGGGACCTCTCCCTCTCCCTCTCCCCGCGGCTCCCTCTCCCTCTTCCCTTCCGTCCTGCCTGAGAAGCCGGGCGAGGGGCGGGAGCCCTGCCGTGACTGTGCCCGGCCTCCTGGGTCCGCACTGAGGACGTCATGGTGTCCCCAGCAGAGACCCCAGCTCCCAGCGCCCGTCACCGAGGCACCGCCGCCCGATCCCCACGGGCCGGCCCGTGAGGGCTCCCGCTCCTCTGTCCTCGGTGAGAGGGACCCGGGACATGTATCACTCGGCCCCTCAGGGCCCCCACAGGCCCCCCCAGTGTGTTCCAGGGGCTCCCCGGGGGAAGGGGACAGGAAAGCACCAGGCGTTTTAGTCACTCAGTCGAGGTTAGCGGGGACACAGCGTGCAACGACGTGTCCGAAGTCGGCTTTCCCGTCACACACGCATGTTCAGCACCGCCATGCAGGAGAGCCACCGGGCAGAGGGGACCCTGAGGACCCTGACACCCCACGGCAAACCCAGGCTATTCGTGCGCTCAGACCCCACAGAGCCAGGCCCACGGCGCCTGCCGCCCACCGAACCTGCCACGGCCGGAGCGGTCGCTCCCTGCCACAGCGCCTCCGGCATCTAGCGTGCAGGATGGAGAGGCAACGTCTACAAAGACAGTAACACGCACAGGACACGTGAGAACAGACCTGAGACACAGCGGGGGGGGGGCTTGTTTGCCCCCGGGTCCCTAATGAAAAGTAAGAATGCCTATTCCGAAAGCGGTTTGGCTGAATGGATAGAGGGTCGGCCTGTGGACTGAAAGGTCCCCGGTTCGATTCCAGTCAAGGGCATCTGCATTGGTTGCGGGCACGTCCCCAGTAGGGGGTGTGCAGGAGGCAGCTGGTCAATGTTTCTCATCGATATTTCTAACTCTCTATCCCACTCCCTTCCTCTCTGTAAAAAATCAGTAAGATATATTTAAAAAAAGAAAAATAAGAATGCCTAAAAGCAGGAAGCAGATGACTACAGACGAAGATGGTGGCCACTGTCCAGCGTCATGTCCGGCCGGTCATCAAACGTGTACTCCCTGCGTGGCCGGCAGCTCCCGGCTCTGTGGATCGGGTGGAAAACAAGACTGACCACGTGCTTGCACTCGAGGAGCAAACCGTCTGGCAGGAGAGATGGCGTGAGGTCACAGGGCGGGTGACAGGTGCACCGAGCAGGAATGACCCTGCTGGGCTAGTGGAGAGTGGCAGGAGAGGATGGCACCTCGAGAGGAGAGAGCTGAGCCACCACGCCTCACACCGGGGGAGAGCGCCTGCCGGCGGAGAGCAGGTGCAAAGGCCCTGCGGTAGGCATGAGCTTCCCATAGTGGAGAGCAGCAGGAAGGGCAGAGTGACAGACACAGTGAAGGGGGTAGCCAGGGAGACTGGTCACTAACCGTGGGGCTGCGTGAACTTGGAAGGGAAATACAACTATTTTAGTCTCTGCTAACTTCAAGCTGGAATATCCCCTTACAAAGCACAGGCAATACACCACACTCATCATGAGCAGTGCCTGTGACTGTGAGTAGAAAACCACAGCTGTTTTCACGTCCAGTTACGTTGGTCGCACACATTCCAAAACATCATCCACACTTATCCCTGCCTCAGAGTCACAGCTGCTCTCAGACCGGCCGCTCGAACAGAGAATGCTGCTTCCTGCACACACACTCCTGCTGGATGTTCTGACACCTGCATTTAAACCACCTGGATCGCCTCTGGAACCCCAGTATTTCCTGTCAGGCCCTACAAACGTTATTCTGGGAAGGGTCCCCGTGGTTTTGCTCCACACTCTGGGAGAATCTATCTATAATCCTGAGTAAACTTAGTCCACGTCAAAGGTCAGAGACATCAGTCGTCTGCCCCAAGGTGTCCACTTTCCCAAACCCTCGGGGCCGGAGCTGAGCGTAAGGGTTAAGTGTCCACTTTGCAGGGCAGTGAGATCGGGCTGTGCTTCCCCTCGCCCTGTGCTGTGTGTGGGATGGGGGACACGGCCGTGCCCCACCCAGCCGCCACGTGACGCCACCCCGGCAGCACCCAGCCCACCCGCCCCCCCTCCGATACAGGCCGAGCTCCTGCACCCGCGCCTCACCTTGTAGTGCGCCAGCTGCAGGGCCAGCTGCACGAAGGCGTCCGGGCTGGTGCGGGACTTCTTGATGATCCCCTTCCCGAACGAGTGGAACGGGAAGGAGTGGAAGTCCACGTCGTTGGCCAGGAGGCTGGCGGTGCTCAGCGACGCCTCGATCACCTCCTGACACTGGGAGGTAGGGGGACAGAGAAAGGTTTCCGTGGGGGGAGTGCTGACACAGCAGGAGGGTCCCGGCGCAGCCACAGAGCGACACAGACGCCACGCTCGCTTTCCCGTCGGCTCTTTCCCGTAGGGTCGCCGTGTGTCTGCCCCTGCACCCGCCCAGCTGGAGCCAGAGTAGGGATGGGACACAGGGCTTCCCGGTTCCGGTCGGACCCCAAAGGACACTCCCAGCAGCCGCGGTGAGCTTTGTAAAAGCCCTCACTCTACACGGGGACGAGGACTCGTTTTAAAGAACAAATGCACTGTGGTCCTATCCTCGCAGAATGAGCTTTCTTTCTGCTGTGACGTCACTCGAGGAGCCTCAGCCGCAGGCCCAGGTGGGCACGGCCCCCCAGCAGTGACGGCGGGAAGGGCAGCAGAAGGGGGTGCAGGGCGAGAAGGCGACCCCAGGACCAGGCAGGGGAGTCTCAGCACTGGACCCTACGTTGTTCTCTACGTTGCAAACTACTTCCAGCCTCAATAGGTTCCACTCTTACAACAAAACGGAAAAAGTGGAGCGGCCGGGGCGGGCAGGATGGAGCATCGTCCTAGCACAGAAAGGTCTCAGGTTGGATCCCGGTCAGGGCACCTATCTCGACCTATCTCGGTTTCCGGTTCAGACTCCGGTTGGGGCATATGGGAATCAATGGACCCGATGTTTCTCTCTCACATCCCTGTTCCCCTCTCTTTAACCATCTAACTTCCGCTCTCTGGAATCTCTGAACAGGTCCTCAGGTGAGGATTAAAATAAAAACTTAAGCCCGGTGTATGCTGAGGTCTGTGAGGGTGCCTTATGGGTGTTTCTAAAACCAGTGTACAGCTGGGGGTTTTACACGTGCATCGCTGGGACCTGCATCCTTTCATTAAGTGAGAAATGAATGTTTTTTAAAATTAAAAAAAAAAAAAGTTACTCGTTGGGCCCCAGGAATTCCTGTTGATCAGACAAGCCAGGATTTCACATTCCTAGCCCTAAAATTCCTCCCCTGCCCCCCCCAAAAAACACCTGTACCGGATGGACAACGTCTGAGAATCGTGAGGAGAAACAAACACGACACGTGAGCAACTCAGAGTGTTTCCATGGTAAAAGGAAGCGGTTCTGCGCCGTGTGGCCCAGCCTGAGCTGGGACGCCCCCGACCCTCTCAGCTAAAAGCTCTGCGCGGAGGGAGGAGACTGCCCGGGGTTCTGAGGCAGCAGGAGCTGGAGCCGCTCCACGGCCGCAGCAAAACCGTGTGAGGCGGACGGACCCCGGTCCCCACGGCCTCCCCGGAGCTGCGAGCACAGGACCCGCACCCGTGACCGGCACGCTCACCTCCTCCGGGATGTCCCACTGCAGCCGCGTGGGGGGCGGGATGCTCGGGTTGGTGTCGCCTTTGCAGTGCCCGTCCTCCAGGTAGCCCAGCTGGAAGCTGTCGGTGGCCATGACGTACTGCCGGGGGAAGACGCACGTGGGAGTCAGAGAAGGTGACACAGGTCACGGTGCTAGGGAACACGTGTGCGTCCCACCTGGCCAGTAGAGTGCCCACCGAACACGCAGGGGTAGAGGGTGTGGTTCCCGGTCAAGGCCATGTGCAGGAGGCAACCAGTCGGTGTGTGTGTCTCACATTGATGTTTCTCTCTCTCCCCCTCTCTCTCCCTCTCTGTGAAATCCAGGAACACAAATAAAAAGACAGCCAGACGAACCCCACGTGGAATCCACGCCAGGGCGCTGGTCTCCAGCGGCAGCCCCCGAGTCACTCACCTCCCAGAGGTGCCCCATGATGGGCGCGTCGGCCCAGGAGTGCTCGGCGTTCATGCCCATCTTCCCGTTTTTGAAGACGATGAACGTGAAGGACTTGTCAAACCACCTGCGGGAGACAGAGGCGCTTGTGGAACGTCGTCATCGTCCAAGGAAATGAGGACACACAGAGCGGAGTCTGCTTCCTTCCCGGTGGGGCCCTGCCCTGGCCCCGGGCCGGACAGTTCCCCAAGGCCGCGGACATCCGTGCAGCAGAACACGGGCTCACATGGGACGCGTGGTCCTGCACGCTTCCCTGGTCCAGACACACGGGTAAGGCTCGAGGACAAGCCGTTATAACAGCAAGGACACAGGCGGCAACTCCGGAGAGCGGGGCGGCTCCCCGGGCCCGCCCCCCACCAGGGGCCGGAGGGCGCCCTCTACAGGTGAGGAAAGGCCGGCTCTCTGGGAGCTGGAACCGCCTCACAGCCATCTCAGCCCGCCCGCCCCATTCCCCAGCCCGGAACCAGGCCCAGGCCTCACTGGCATCCGCAAAGGGAGGCGGGCGTGCACAGAGGGGAAGACTCACTGCCTCAGCTGAGTGTGAGTGTGTGTGTGAGTGAGTGTGTGTGTGTGAAGACAGACGGACGAGACAGACAAGCCTGGGAGGAGAGGAATGAGAAGCCATGTTTTGACCTGGCCTATTCCTCAGGGTCCGGTGCTCGAGGCGGGGCTGGCCACGCCGCGCTCCCGGCCACGGCGGAGGCCGCCCGCCCGGGCAGGGCAGGGCAGGACAGGGCAGGGGCACTACCTGTCGTAGCAGCGGCCGTGCAGCAGGGACTTGGCGTAGCTGTCCAGGGACGCGTCGGGGTCCTCCTTCCGGAAGCCCTGCTCCGTCTCGTCCAGCGTCACGAAGAAGGCCGCCTTCTCCACGGCGTCCAGCGACTGCTTGTTCTTCCCGCGCGCAAAGTGGGCCTGGCGGCACCGGGCCCAGGGCACCCTGCGGGGCGGGGGGCGCGTCAGGCCGGCGCCCCCCACGGGAGGTTTGTCCGGACACCGCGTCCCTGGTGTCCACGGGCTTTTAGGAACTTAAAGCACACGTTCGGTGGCCGTCCCAGGTTCGGGCAGCGGGGGCGCGGCCAGGTCATGGGAGCGGCCCCCTGACGGACACCGGCCACCCCTCCTCCAGGTGGGAAGTCACGGCTACTGTGTGGCCGGGAGGGGCTCACACCCAGGCCACCTGCCTGAGCCCGCGCCACTGTGGCACCCCACGACGAGGGACCCCTGGGAGCCAGACGCGAGGGGTTCTGTTCTGTCCACCTCGCGGGGGACCTGCAGCTCCGACGGACACCTGGCGCGGCTTCCTCACAGCCCCCGGCCCCTCAGTGCCTCCCGGGCTTCCAGGCCACAGTCATCTGGCCCCTCTCCGCCCTCTTCTCTGCCCGAGCGCTTGGCCGGGGTGCCCGTAAACACAACAGGTCCTGATACAAAGTAACTCCGGCACAGGCTTTGGTTTAAACCAGCCGTGGGCAAACTACGGCCCGGCCCTTTTGGCTGTTCTATCCGGCCCACGGAGCCGAAAGAGCGGAGGGTTCTCTTGCTCTCCCCTCCGCTCCTTCACCAGCAGCCCAAGAGGAGAGTGCCAGCATGGGCAGGTTGCTTTTGTTCCGGCCCTCCGGTCCAGTGTAAGAACCCATGGTGGCCCTCGAGACAAAAAGTTTGCCCAAACCTGGTTTAAACTCTTCTGTTTCCTAAATTAAATCCGGGGCAGCCCGTGAGAAAGCCTAACTCCTGACTCCCCCTCTGTCGTGTGCTCTGGTGCCTGTGCCACGCCTGCCTGTCACACAGAGGCGGCCAAGGTCACTCAAGGGCGGGGGTGGGACCTGCGGCCCCCATGGGGGCCCTATTCCTGCTGGTGCCCCTGCAGGCCAGGCCGAGGGCACAGGCTCCCTGCCGGGGTCCCCGGGGTGGAGAGCCTTGCACAGCCTGGAGGTGGCCACCGCCCCCGGCACACACCTGTCCCCCGCCCCCGGCACACACCTGTCCCCCGCGGTGAGGGCCGCCAGCTTGGCCTCCCCGGCCTGGGGCTCCGAGGGGTCGTCCAGGATCCGCTGCATCTGCTGCTCGAGCTCTCGGGGCCGCAGCAGCCGGCCGTCGTGGTACAGCCAGACCTTGAAGTAGCGGCCCCTGTGGAACACCACGATGTGCCTGCTGTCCCGGATGTGCTGGATGGTGTCTGAGGGCGAGACAGTGCCAGTTAGAAGGGGCAGGCCCGCCACACCCCCCGGCTCCGTCCTCCTGTCTGTGGGGGCCCGGAGAGGGGGTTACGTACAGGGCCAGACAGGCCTGACTGGAGGCTCCGCCCCCCAGAGAGACGCTTCGGCTCGGGCCCCGGACTGACCCTCCCGGAGCCTCCGCCGTCTCGTCTGCAGAATGAGCGAGCAGGTGGCCCTCACCCGGAGGCGCAGGAATGGAGAGAGAGGGGCCCTAATGCCTGGGCTCAGAGGAGGAGCTCTCGGCTTCGGGCGTGTCAGCCGTGGGCTTGCCCAGAGCGGGAGGGAAGGAAGAAAACCGTCACGGCTCACAGATGGCCTGCTACTGTACGCAGAAACCCCTGGCGGCTGCACCAAACACTGTTAGAACTAATACCCTGTTTCCCTGAAAATAAGACAGTGTCTTATATTAATTTTTGCTCCCAAAGATGCGCTAGGTCTTATTTTCAGGGGATGTCTTATTTTCGGGGAAACACGGTAGTCCGCACAGCGCTGGCCGGTGGCTCAGTGGGTTCGGCCATCGCCCCAACGCACCGAGGCTGCAGGCGCTACCCCTGGGCGGGGCTCACACAAGAACCCACCCAGGGGTGAATGCTTAGAGAAGTGGAACAAAAAAGTGGATGTTTCTCTTTTTCTCCCTTCCACACTCTCTCTCCAGTCATTTTACTTAAAAAACTTCAGTACAAAATTGCAGGATACAAAAATCAGTTGCATTTCTATATACTGATAATGAACTGCCAGAAAAAGAAATTTAGGGAAAAAAAAATCCCCCCCTAGCCAGCCTGGCTCAGTGGATACCTTTGGACTGAAGGGTCCCGGGTTCTATTCTGGCCGAGGGCACATGCCCAGGCTGTGGGCTCCGTCCCCAGTGGGGGGCGTGCTGGAGGCAGCCACTCAATGGTTCTCTCTCATTGATGCTTCTCTCCCTCTCCCTCTCCCTTCGTCTCTGAAAATCAATGTAAAAAAAACATTTTTAAAAAAAGGAAAAAAATCGCATTACAACTGCATCGAAGGGGATAAAGCTCAGAGGAATGAGTTTCACCGGAGGCGGAGGGCCTGGGGCACACTCACCCGTCTCCTCTCCGGGGATCCGGGACGTGTTGAACATCCGCTCCCACTGCGCGGAGCAGAGCGGCACCGTGGAGCCCAGGAGGAGAATCTGCAACAGAAACTCGTGCCAAACGGGAAGATTGCGGAGGACAGGGGAGCCGGCGCACAGCACACGCGCAGAGCCGGCTCAGCTCTGCGGGGGCGGGGGAGGGGGGGTGTCTGGCTCGCTCTCCTCCTCACTCCGAGAGGAACAGGGTCCGGGGTGCCGGCTGCCCTGGGACTTCCGGGCAGGACCTGGCCTCGCCCCAGCTTCCCACGCCACCACCCCTTGAGTGACACGCTGGCCGGTCGTGTATAAACCAAACCGACA
The DNA here is from genome assembly GCA_963924515.1 of Vespertilio murinus. Classification (NCBI taxonomy): domain Eukaryota; kingdom Metazoa; phylum Chordata; class Mammalia; order Chiroptera; family Vespertilionidae; genus Vespertilio; species Vespertilio murinus. Next base: position 165,581,710 of record OZ004709.1, on the reverse strand, counting down.
CTCCAACCAAAGGGTTTTACAAAAGCCACGTCTTATTCCTGAGCGGCTCACCAGCTAAATTGTTTTCCTTCAAAAAGTAAACCAGAGGGCGGGGGCTTGAGGAAGGCAGGATTCAGCAAAAAAAAAAAAGAGAGACTCACGGACATGGTCAAGAGCGAGGTGACTGTGGGAGTGGGAAGGGATGGGTGGAGGTGGAAGAAGGCATAGAGGGGACACATGGTGATGGAATAAATAAAATAAAATTTAAATAAAATAGGTCCTTCGTATTAAAAAAAAAAAAAAGTGAGCAACAGTCTCTTCAAGGGACAAAGGATAGAAGTACATCCGACGTGCCAATCCCCCATGAGGCTTTGGGGGATGCAGAACAGCGGGAGTGGCTAACCTTCCTCATGGATGGCCTGGAGTGACGGGAGGCGGACAGGAGTGGCCTGGTGGGCGATGGGCGAGGAGGGGGTGCAGGAAGGGACGGGGGGGGGGGGGCAGGAGGCAGGGGAACTCTGGAGGGTGGCTGTGCTGGCCGTCACGGCTGTGGGTGCGGCGGGTGTGCACGCGGGTGCCAGAGCTCACACACGTGCAGCGAACCAAGCGTGCCTCACTACGCTGCGGGTGTTTCTGAGAAGCGGCCCCTACTCACCGGCTTGAGCTCCTCCCTGTCCAGCTTGCGCCGGTACAGCAGGATGGCGTGGATGGCGTTGCCCGCCCTGGCGGCCTGGATGTGCGTGGGCACCACGTACAGCAAGTCCTGAAACGGGACGCATGTCAGCAGGGGGCGGACGGGTGGAGGCAGGCGCGTGGCGGAGCCCTTGGCGCTGCAATCACCCCCACGTGCGGGAGCTCATGCTTGCTCTGTGAGAAAATAAACTCATCTCTCTCCTTGCACGTGGCCAACTGTATTATTGTTTCTTTTTAGCCCTCACCTGAGGTTTCCATTGATGAGAGAGAGAGAGAGAGAGAGAGAGAGAGAGAGAGAGAGAGAGAAAGAGAGAAGAGAGAGAGAGAGAGAGAGAGAGAGAGAGAGAGAGAGAGAGAAACATCGATGTGAGAAAGAAGTATCCATTGGTTGCCTCCCAAACATGTCCTGATCAGAAATTGAACCCAGTCTTTCGGTCTGATGTACTGGACAACGCTCCAACCCACTGAGCCACCCAGCCAGGGCTTTTCCCTTTTTATAAGAACTTAACTGATTAGTATTTCTCACATAAGCCCCCAAGTAATTACTGGGCTAGTAAAAGTAAGAGTATATGTTAAGCCGAAACCCGTTTGGCTCAGTGGATAGAGCGTCGGTCTGCGGACTGAGAGGTCCCAGGTTTGATTCTGGTCAAGAGCATGTACCTTGGTTGCAGGCACATCCCCGGTGGGGGTGTGCAAGAGGCAGCTGATCCATGATTCTCTCTCATCGATGTTTCTAACTCTCTATCCCTCTCCCTTCCTCTATAAAAAATCAATTTTTAAAAAAAAGAAGAATGGCATGTGGCGTGTGCCTCACCAGACCAGACACGTGACCAGCCAGGGGCTCCACGGGGTCTCCAGGAGCCGGACAAAGCTCGGTGTGCGGGCCGGGGCCGCCCCTGAGCCCTCAGGAAGGCAGGCGAGGCCCGGCCCTGCTGGGAGGAGGTCCCAGGGCACCAGGACAGGTCTGAGGCCCACGCTTCTCCACAGGCGCCTTGAGGGGCCCTGTAAGCACGTGGATCTCAGGTGGGGGAGGCGGGTGCTGGGCGCCCTGGTGGATGTGAAGCCCTGGGCAGAGGTGACAGAACAGGAGGGGCCGGGCCAAGCCCTTGAGCCTCCCAGCAGCCCACAGGGCCGCCAGCCCCCACCGCGGGAGGGCTCACCGTGGCGCCGGGAGGACTCACTGTGGCGCCGGGAGGACTCACCATGGCGTAGTAGTTGCTGTTGACCATCAGCGGCCCCCGTCCGCGCAGGTAGATGTATTCCTCCCACCAGTCGCTCACCTGTTGAGGCAAACAGACCGGATCAGCCTGAGGGCACTGGCCCCACGGGGCTGGGGGGTTCCGTGGGAGAAAATGGGGGGTGGGGAGCGGGTTTTAAGGTCACGTGTTGAAGTGCTATTTGCAACCTGGTGTGCAGGGGAGAGTCTAAGGCAGGGGTGGGCAAACTTTTTGACTCGAGGGCCACAATGGGTTCTTACACTGGACCGGAGGGCCAGAACAAAAGCGACCTGACCATGCTGGCACTCTCATCTTGGGCTGCTGGGGAAGGAGCGGAGGGGAGAGCAAGAGAACCCTCTGCTCTTTCGGCTCCAAGGGCCAGATAGAACAGCCAAGTGGGCCAGATCCGGCCTGAGGGTCGTAGTTTGCCCACGGCTGGTCTAAGGGCACGTTTAAGAATTCAAACACACACCCACACCCCCCCACACCCCCGTGCACCCCGCACCTGCTCCGAAAAGGAACGCGCTCCCACCCCCGCCCCGGTCTCTCCCTCACTCCCTGCGCCACACCCACTCCCAGCCCTGATGCTGGTTGTGTCTGGGTCACAGCCAACACCTCCCTTCCAGCTGTTCCTCAAAACCTAGACCCCCACCCGTGTCACCCGCCAAAGGTCCCCTCCGGCTGCCACGCTTGGGGACAGGGACGTCCCGGGAGCGGGTTAGCGTTTCTCCCGTAAGAAACCTAGCTTCCGGGTGGGTGAGCCGGGGCACACACGTACGTAGTTGGTAGCCCACCAGGACTTCAGCTTCAGGTACCACTGCAGCCTGGGCCCCAGGCCGACGGCAAAGTCCTCGGCGAGGGTCGCCATCCGCTTGAAGTCGGCTTCCTTCATGAGGGGCTTCACGGAGTCCAGGTACTGGGGGAGCGAGGAGAGCAGAGCCGTCAGCACCGGCTCCCCCCGGGGAACGGCGGCCGAGGCCTCCCCCGGTGCCCGTCCTCCCCCAGCTGGCCGACCCCAACGCCGGCCGGTGGCCCGGGCGGAGACTGACAAACCAGTACTCCCGTCCACTCTTTGTCGGCCTGCAAGCGCCCAGACCCTGCGTCACCAGAAAACCATCAACGTGGGTTCCAGATGGGCCGGATCTGTGTCTCAAAGACGTTAACAGGACATGGCGGTGGTGTCCCCGGCCCTTCCCAGAGCTCCACTCTCACTGGGCCGCAGCGTGAGGCACGGAGGAGGGGGCGGGGAGGGCGCCCGGCGCGGGCAGTCCTGGCGACACCAGGACTGGAGGAGGAGCCGGAACAACGACAGGGCACAGCTTAAAACGATTACTCGTGCCCCGCTGGGTGGCTCAGTTGGTGCCATCCACAGCCCAAAAGGTTCTGGGTTTGATTCCCAGTCAGAGCACAAACGTAGGTTGTGGGTTCAATCCCCAGTCCGGGAGCGTACGGGAGACAACAGATCAATGTTTCTCTGTCAGTCTGTCTTTGTCTCCCATCCGGTCTAAAATAAAAACGTGTCCTCAGCCAAAACCGGTTTGGCTCAGTGATAGAGCCTTGGTCTGCGAACTGAAGGGTCCCAGGTTCGATTCCGGTCAAGGGCATGTACCTTGGTTGCAGGCACATCCCCGGTCGGAGGTGTGCAGGAGGCAGCTGATTGATGTCTCTCTCATCGATGTTTCTATAGCTCTCTATCTCTCTCCCTTCCTCTCTGTAAAAAAATCAATAAAATACATATATTTAGGGGGGGAAAAACCCACAAAAAAACCCCAAAAACCTGTCCTCAGGTGAGGATTTGAAAAACAAAACTGTTAGTAATGGAACCCAGCAAAACCAATGATGCGGACACTTTGTGAGTTATACGGTGTGTGAGTTATAGCTCAACAAAGTTGTTTTAAAATTCTGCCAAGTGGTTCCGCTACCATATATGATGCTTTTCACTAAAAAACATCTAAGTGGTAGTGGTAGGTGGGGGGGAGGTGGGGACTTGGGAGAGGGGAAGAATAAAACACCTAAGATGTGCTGATGGTAAAAAAAAACATCCCCTGTAACAGCCTCAGCCGCTGCTGGGCGCTCACACCCCCAAAGCACAGCAAGTTCACGGGCCCTGAACCTCCATCTAAGCCCTGGACCCCCACCCCCCCGCGACGGGCACGCTGCGACCCCCGGCGACACGCACCCGGCTCACGGTGTCCCTCACGGCGGGCACGGGCAGGCGCGGCAGCGACGTCTGGAAGCTGTACAGCATGGGCTTCCGGCCGGAGAAGAGCTTCACCATCCCCTGCAGGAACCGGCACGCACGTGTTTAAAAGTGCGACGGCCTGACGCCCTTCTCCGGGGCCTGCACCTTAACCGTTCTCCGCGGTTCGTGTTCCCGACTCCGTTTCCTGCCCCCGCCCCCGCCCTCGCAGGCCTCAGCAAAGACACGGGGGACCCCAGATAGCCAGGCTGAGCGGAAGCCCAGGTGCTGCGAGAAGCCGCACCCCGTCCGGCCCCCGGGACTCTGGGGGCGCAGTCTGACTGCCTCCGCACCCTGGAAGTCACCCTCCCACCCGCCGAGGCTCCTGGCCTCCGATGGGCTCCAGGCGCGGTCGGCAGCGAGACGGGCCAGCCGAGGTGCCTGGGCAGCGTGGCCCCTTCGGTCACGGTCAAGGCCAGTGGCCAGCACGCTTGCCCGCCATCGGCCTTGCTTGAGGCTGCAGTGATCTAAACCTGGTCATATCACGCCGACCAGACCTCAGAGGAGTGTCCAGGGCTCGGGGGTGGGGTGGGGGGGTGAGGGGCATGATTCTTGACCCAACTGGGCGCCAGCCATTCAGGGAGCCTCATGGAACTGGTTTTGTCAAGCAAGGGCATGACCCCTGGTGTTAAACTCTGCTTCCATGGAACGAAGCAGCAGCAGACCTCGGTTTGGGAAAGGGGGGTGGGGTGAGGAGTGGGGCGGGCGGAGGGTGCAGGGGGCTCACACACGAGGTGGCGCCCAAACCTCTCACTAGCAGCCCGCAGAGCCAGCAGCGGCCGACAGCGGTGCAGACAGCCACGCACACGGCAGGTGCCGGACTCGCGGGCCCAGGGTGAGAGCAGGAGGAAATGACTAGACGCTCAGGGTGAGTCAGAGGGGGCTGGTCAGCCGGGGAAGCCACTTGGCCATGACCTTGAATGGGAAAAGCTACAAAACTGACGCTTCTATTTCACGGGCGACCCATCTAGCGGACAAACATAAAATGCCCAGAACTCACACCCTTCGGTCCCAAACTCATGAGTCACAGTGAATCCACCCTCCCCAGCTATTAGAGCCACTCCTGAGACACCGCGGGCCAGAGGGAGAGACGGTCCTGTGAGGATCGCTCTTGAGAAAGTGAAAGCTGGCCTGGCCAGTTGGGCTCAGAGGACAGAGCGTCAGCTTGTGGACGGAAGGGTCCTGGGTCCAATTCCGGTCAAGGGCACATGCCTGGGTTGTGGGCTCGATCCACAATGTGGGGCGTGCTGGAGGCAGCCAATCAATGATAAATAAAAAGTAAAAGCTCGCTCTAGCTGGTTTGGCTCAGCAGATAGAGCATCAGCCTATGGACTGAAGGGTCCCAGGTTCGATTCTGGTCAAGGGCCCATGCCCAGGTTGGGGGCTCGGTCCCCAGTGGGGGCCGTGCGGGAAGCAGCCAATCGAGGATTCCCTCTCAACATTGATTCTATCTCCCTCTCCCTCTCCCTTCCTCTCTGCAATCAATTAAAATGTTATTAAAAGAAAAAGTAGCAGAAACCGGTTTGGCCCAGTGGATAGAGCTTCCGGTCAAGGGCATGAACCTTGGCTGCGGGCACATCCCCATTGGGTGGTGTACAGGAGGCAGCTGATGTTTCTCTCTCATCGGTCTGTCTAACTCTCTATCCCTCTCCTTTCCTCTCTGTAAAAAATCAATAAAATATATTTTTTTAAAAAGAAAAAGTAAAAGTTCCGAGATTTGAGCCAAGCATGGAAGGACAAACGCCGGCCCTCACTGGCCTGTGCAATCTAAGCAGTCCAAGTGACAGAGCCTCGAGGACGGGCCTGCCCGGGGTTGGGAACGGAGGGTAAGGGGTACCACGTTTCAGTCCGTTCCGGAGACTTAGGAGAAAGGGGGGACCCGAGGAAACTTTGGGGGGGGATGTGTCACTGACTGTGGTGATGGCCGCCTGGGCATCCACGCGTCTCCAAACACAGCGGGCTGCCCAGGCCCCACAGCCCAGCCTTCTGCCCGCCCGTCATGCCTGAGTCATGCCTGGGTCATGCCTGGGTCACGCCTGGGTCACGCCCAGGTCCTGCGGCTGGGAAAACCTGCCCGCTCTGGGCCCGGTGTGTCCACTTACCATCCAGACTTTGGTGGCCCGGCTCATCTTGCCGTGCTCGGCGAACATCCAGCCGTGGTAGGACAGCAGCACCTTGAGGGAGTACCGCATGGTGAAGATCAGCGCCACCCACAGGCCCGTGCCAAACAGCACGCCGCTCACCACATGCTTCGTCTGGCTGGACATGTTGGCCCTGCCGGGGCGAGACGGGACAAGCCGGGGACACACACGTGAGTGAGCAAAAGAGGCCGAGGTGAGACCCTGCGCCTTGTGCCTTTGTGGCTCTGCTCCTCATGCCTGGGGGAACTGCAGGACATTTGCCAAGTGAAAACCCTGTGTTTTCCTCACTAACACCACCAAAGCAGACCAGTATGGAAGGAGTCTCCAAGATTTGGCAACCATCCACTGAACACTTCGCCCCACTTCAGTGGCACCAAACACCTCACACGCCTTTGCCACGGAACTCGCCTCTTTCTGAGCCGGTCACACCTGGAGTTCAAGGGCAGCTGTCATCGCCACTGAAAACCTGTGCGCCCTTTCCCCATAGCCGGTCCCCGGGCAAACCTGGACGCGGGGCTGGGAGACGCGCCTCTGAGAGGACCTGCAGTTTAGGTGTCTATGCGTGACACCACCGAAGGAGGCACGCACACACACACCTCCTTGGTGCACGGAATCCACACAGCGTTTCAGCGTGAGCACCAGCGTGTATCCCTATAAACCGAAGGCGCTTCCATAAAAAGCAGGAGCAGCTGAAACCGGTTTGGCTCAGTGGACAGAGCGTCAGCCTGCAGACCGAAAGGTCCCAGGTTCAATTCCGGTCAAGGGCATGTACCTTGGTTGGGAGCACATCCCCATTAGGGGATATGCAAGAGGCAGCTGATCGATGATTCTCTCTCATCGATGTTTCTGACTCTCTATCCCTCTCTCTTCCTCTGTAAAAAATCAATAAAATATATATATTTTTAAAAAGATCCACATGAAAGGGCTGTAGCTAGCCCGCACTTCCGGTCACAACCCTGTGCTCAGAGCAGCCCACCGCGGAGAGCAAGTTCAGCCTCTGTGTCAGCCCAAGCCGGCCAGGGTGAGGAGCAGTTAAGACTGGCACTGCGGCTGCGGGGCGGGGACAGAGGGATGAAAGGAGATCGGCCGGGACCGGGGTGGCGAGGGCCCTGCCCGCAGGCAGCGGGCACCTGGCGGAGGTCCAGAACAGGCTCGGCTCCGGTGGCACGGCAGGGAGCTCTCCCGGGGCCTGGCACAGGCTTATGAGGGCAGGGCCCGCGCCCCCGGGGCCCGCGAGGCCGTGGACACTCAGCTGGAGCTGAGTCCAAGGGCTTCCGAAGGAGCAATGTTTAAATCTGAACCATCAGCTGAAACCAGTTTGGCTCAGTGGATAGAGCGTCCGCCTGCGGACTGAAAGGTCCCGGGTTCAATTCCGGTCAAGGGCATGTACCTTGGTTGCGGGCACATCCCCAGTAGGGTGTGTGCAGGGAACAGCTGATCAATGGATCTCTCTCATAGATGTTTCTAACTCTCTATCCTTCTCTCTTCCTCTCTGTGAAAAATCAATCAATCAATCAATCAATCAATAAATCTGAACCATCAGCACGGTGCTGGCTTATGCTCAGGCCAGACCCCACAGCAGCCGGGAGCCAGGCAGGAACACACACACGCACACGGGAGCTGCTTCTCGTCCCTAAGGGACCCAGTTCCACGGAAGTCCTGGCCGGAAACCCAAAGCCGGCCTGTGGCACGAGGACGTGGGGCCTGGGGTTTCCTAGTGACGGACCTGAGCTCGGGCGGAGGGACCGTAGCCGGGACCCGGAGGAGCCGCCCGAGGACAGGGAGGAGGGTCACTCACGTGGTGCCCAGCGTCCGGTTGATCTTCTCGATTATCCCCAGCGAGGGGTCGATCTTGGCGTACATGGTGGACATCACGCCCACCACGACGATGAGCCAACTGGAGGGACTGGCCGGGTACACGCCGGTGATGATGCCATTCTGGAAAGACAGGCGCCGAGCGGCGTCAGGAGCAGCGTTCGGCGGCGGCGGGAGGGGTGCCTGCAGCCGGGACAGCCTCCCCCGAGCCGCCCGCTGCCGCTGCAGGAGCGTCCGCCATCCCTTCCTCCTCTTCTGAGCCAAAGCGACCCAGGGGGACCCCAGGACGTTTAGCATGCAGATTCCCGAGCTCCCCCCGGAGGGAGGAATGACACCCGTGGACTAAGGATGTCGCTGAGCCAACCAGGAAGTGCTCTCCCCAACCTGCTACACCCTCAAAGTGCAACTCCCCAACCTGAGATGCCACCCCCCCGCCCGACAGCCCTCTCCAAATCCACGCCTTTCTCCCCCTTCCTTGGCTCCCCAACCCACACTCCCCCTCCTCTCACTCCCCCACCCCTCACTCCACCTCCTCTCACTCCCCTTCCTCATTCCCCCACTCCTCACTCCCCCACCCTTCCTTCCCTCTCTTCTCACTCCCCCACCCCACACTCCCCCACCCCTCACTCCCCCACCCTTCCTTCTCTCTCTTCTCACTCCCCCACCCCTCACTCCCCCACCCCTGCCCCAGATACCCTGTTATCCTGAAGTGTTTGCAGGAGACCTCACTCCAGGTAGAGAATGTGCTGTAAGATACTTCAGACAAACCCTCCCCTCCAAAAAAACCCCCCAAAGAGTAGCAGGAAAGGGGGGAGGGGTGAAGGAAAATGAATCAAAACAGGCAAGATGTTAGCAGTGGATCCTGGGAGGTGAGCAGTGTGGCTCCCTCTCCTGACTTGTGTGTGTGTGTTTCCAAATTCCAAGAAAAAAAATTCTTATTGGAGCCATAAGTAAGAGATTGATTTGACCAAGGCAATGGATTAAAAACTCTCCGTGCTTTATCTAAGTTTTTTAGAAGATACTTACGTCTCTACAAGATTATTTAAAAGGGGTGGGGTGGAGTTAAGCTCAATGAAACCAGAGGGAAGAGGATTCTAGATAAAGTGTCTCCTGCTCACCCTGCCCACTCCCCCTCCTTCTCCTCCTCCTCCTCCTCCTCCTTCTCCTCCTCAGCTGGGAGATGGCACCCTCCTATAAACCCTTTGGCTACAGAAGGCCATGCACCATTCAGGTCATTTGTTTTCGTATCTGTTGTTCTCTTTTCTCAGCTGACCAACCAGGCCTTTAAAATCAGGAACAGTATTTCCACTGGGTTGAAATGACAGCCCCTCTTTACACCCCCCCCCCCCACACACACACACACTCACAAACTCACTTTCCATTTTCTATCTGGAAGTAAAGGGAAGCTCTCAGCGAGGCCAGGAGGACAAACTCAAGCTTCCCGGCAGGTGGCACCCTCCTCCACTTTAGGTGCCCCTAGGGGGAGGGGTGTGATCCCTCGGTACCTAGGCCCCAGCGCCCACAAAGCTAGGCCCCAGCGAACCCGTCCACCTCCTATGTCACTGCTCTCACCCACTCTAGCTCCGGGGCCTTTGCCTCCCTCTGCAATGGAAAGCGATAGTGAGAACACTAACTGGCCCTGCCGGTTTGGCTCCGTGGTTGGAGTGTCAGTCCACAGAAAAGGGTCCCGGGTTCCATTCTGGTCAGGGCGCATACCTGGGCTCAGGGTCAATCCCTGGCCCTGGGCAGCGGTACGTGTGGGAGGCAACCAATCTACAAGTTTCTCTCCCAGTTCCTTCTACTCTCTTAAAAAAAAAAAAATCGATGGAAAATGTCCTCGGGTGAGGATTAACAACAAAAACACCAACTGTGTGATCTACCCTGAGGGGAAGGGGAGAGAGGAGCATTCATTTTCCACTGGAAGCCCTTTCCTTTGCTTGAATTTTTCTTAAAACATGGCATTTATCTATTCCTTCTGTGATTTTTATTTTATGTTTTCCTCTCTTATTTTTTTCTCCATCATCATTTACCCTCCTCTGCCTCCTCCATGCACCTTCTTCTCCACCTCCACCCCTCCTTCTGTGATTTTTTTTTATAACCTAAGTCTTAGAGGTCTGTTTTTGTTTTTTTTAAATATATTTTATTGATTTTTTATAGAGAGGAAGAGAGAGGGATAGAGAGGTAGAAACATCGATGAGAGAGAATCATTGGATCAGCTGTCTCCTGCACACCCCCCACTGGGGATATGCCCGAAACCAAGGTACATGCCCTTGACGGGAATCGAACCTGGGACCTTTCAGTTTGCAGGCCGACGCTCTATCCACTGAGCTAAGCCTGTTTTGGCTCCTTCTGTGATTTTAAAAAATAAACTAAATTAAAAGCAAGACAGGTGCTTAAGACAGTGATTGACTGTCCTCTTTCAAGGAAACAGAACAGAGGACACTCGAAGGCAGCTGCACGTGAATTCACGTGCGTGTCTGTCCGTGTTTGACATGTTACCCACGAGGCACCTGCTGCACAGACTCGCTGCCCTTTCGCCGGAAACACCCGGGTTTCCAGAAGGTGAGCAGGGGGGACACCAGTCCTTACTCTGCTCCCTCCAAGCCACTCACCCTCTGGGAGCCCCGACCTCCTCACCTGCCCCACCCACGGGGGCCCCGCCTGCCTCCAGAATGTCTCCCAGAATTCAGAGAGCCCGTGTATGCCAACGTGTTACACGGTCCTGAGACGCCACGAAGATACGGATTACGTGCCAGTAACCACTCAGAAACGTGGGCACGTCACCCCGGGAGCGGTTCCGTGTCTCGGGGGCGGCGGCCCCGGTGTGAACAGGTGTCTGCAAACCTTGAATCGGATGAACTTCTTCTTCCAGGAGTGCAGCCCGGACAGGTAGATCTGCTTCAGGGCCTCGTGGCTCAGCCGCAGGTCGATGCCGTCGGGGGTGACCGTGAACTGGAAGGCCACAGCCTGGTGAGCCTCTGCCATGGTTAGGAGCTCCTGGGAGAGACGGGGAGGATTATACAGACGTGTAATTTGTCCTCACCCCGGCCGGGCCCTCCCACCAACTCCCATGTCCCGGGCAGCAGCCTGGCCCCACCCAGCTGACAGGGGAAGGTGGTGGCTGTGAAGGAGCTGGTCCCAGCCCTGCCCTCCAGCCACCTGGAGGCCGCCAGTGAGTCACCGTGGCCCTGAACCCCTTATCTTCAGGTGGGGAGGTGGCGGGCTGACACCTCGGCCTCCGGTGCGCCAGGGCCTGGCGCCTGAGAACCAGACCCGGAAGCCTCAGGAGGAGCCGGCCTTCCTCCTCGGAGGCTGGCACTGAACCCAAGGCCCCCCTCCCCCCACGCCTCACCCTCCGCCCAGCAAACGAAAGCACGTTTCATTTGAGCTGTTCCAGAGTCTGCAGCATGCCCTCTGTCTCCCATCACCCCGCTCCCATCTGCTTCCTTTGCTTCCTCCCAGGGACACTCGGCCCCTAGAGGCCGCCACTGCCCGCACGGCCTCCCCCACCTGCCGGCCTCCTGAGGCTGAGCGAGCCACCATCTCCTGAACGGTCTGCACAGAGCAGCATGTGGACAAAGTGGATAAAAAGGCAGCTAAGAGCCCTGGCTGGTTTGGCTCAGTGGACTGAGCGTTGGCCTGTGGACTGAGGGTCCTGGGTTTGATTCCAGCCTGGATTTCGGGCTCGATCCCCAGTGGGCTGGGGGTGGGGGGGCGCATACAGGAGGCAGCTGATCAATGACTCTTTCATCACTGATGTTTCTACCTCTCACTCCCTCTTTCTAACTCTCTGAAATCAATAGTATATATATTAAAAGGAAAAAGCCATCACACACCGTAAGAACCTAAAATTGCATGGTGTCTTTTCTCTTGATGTGCAATTCCCCATTTTTTACCCACTTAAGCCTATTACATGCAGTAGTGGGACCGTTACAAAGAAGCCCCATTACGTTATAAAGAAGCCCCATTACAAAAGTCAAATTAGCCCAATCCTCAGCTGACCAGACCAAACGATGCCATGAGCAGGTGCCGGAAAGGCGCCGGACTTTCGTTCATTTGTTCCCTCCACGGGGCGTGGGCCTCCGGGGTGGGCCAGGGAAGCAACACCAGGAAGAGGCTGGGGGGTTCCAGGCGAGGGTCCCCGAGAACAGAGGGGACGGACAGGAGGCTGCCCGCTCCCAGCAGGCCTCAGGGTGAGCCAGCCCAGCGGAGCCCTTCCCACCCAGGGAGGCCAGTGTGGGAGGCCGGGCGGGGGCGGGGGTGCAGGGCTGGGGTGTGGCCAGCCACATCCTAGCCCGGGTCCGTCTGGGGGGGGGGGATGCACGCAGAGGGAGAGGGCCGGGTGGATACACCTGGGAATGTCTGTTATAATGATTTTGGAAAAACAAACAACAACAAAAACCAACCGCAGTATAACCTTGGCTTAGTGTAATCTGCAAGCACGCCAGCATAGTCACATACTACCCTGTCTTCCCGAAAATAAGGCAGTGTCTTGTATTAATTTTTGCTCCCAAAGATGCGCTAGGTCTTATTTTCAGGGGATGTCTTATTTTTCCACGAAGAATGCGGTACACATTTATTGTTAAATGAAAATAAAGGAGATTTATTACCTGTATACGGTACGGTAGTATGGTAGTTGTCAACACGAACCAGACAAACTGTGAATCCTGGGGGGCCTTATTTTTTTGGGGGGATGCCTTATATTTCACTCAGAAGGAAACCTGTGAGTAGGTCTTATTTTCGGAGATGTCTTATTTTCGGGGGAATGCGGTTTCTAGCAGACATGGAGCGAGCCATGGAGCCTGCCCAATGTCGGAGAGAGAGAGGCATCGACTGGGCTGCCTCCCAGAAACCTAGGTGTCCGCCCTGACGGGGAATTGAACCCACAACCTTCTGGTGTATGGGACGACAAAGCTCCAACCAACCAAGCACCACCCCCGGCCAGGGCTAGATCCGGCTTCTGCACGCAGCAAGCTCTCTAGGCAAAGGCTTGGCACGGGTCATGGTGAATACTGAAGGTGGCACCTAACTGAACAGCTCTGGATCCATTTCTCAAAAAGTACCCATGTAGCTGTAAGATTCTCCGAGAGCACCCCCCTGCAACTCAGCCCCCCACCCCACCCATGGCGGGACTCTGCAGTGGGCATCACGGCGAACAAAACCGTGTGACCGGCCGCCCTCACAATGAGGTGCACGACCTCTCAAGGGCTTTGCACAGGACACGAGGGGTCCCAACGGCAGCCGCTTCAATGGAAGCCGAGCGTTTGGAGGCCCCTCCGTGCGAGGGCGTGTGTAGCCGTCTGCTCAGGAGGCTGGCGCAGCTGGGAGAGGCACACTGCGCACTCGACGGCCTTGTCAGATTGCATTAACCAAGGACTTGCTTGTTTGTTTGTTTTTAATATATTTTATTGATTTTTTGCAGAGAGGAAGAGAGAGGGATAGAGAGTTAGAAACATCAATGAGAGAGAATCATCGATCAGCTGCCTCCTGCACATCCCCCACTGGGGATGGGCCCGCAACCGAGGTACATGCTCTTGACCAGAATCGAACCTGGGACCCTTCAGTCTGCAGACCGACGCTCTACCACTGAGCCAAACCGGTTTCGGCAGGACTTGCTTGGTTTGATTGGCTCAGCCCAGCAACAAATATGAGCGTCCTAAACGCCCCTGAAACAGTCGACTTGCTTCTCGTTTTGCAGCGGCCGCCATGGCTGCCCTGAGCCAGCCCTCCCTCCTCCAGCCGAAGCGGGATTAGTGATCGGCCGCCCACGTGGCCTGGAAAGCTCCCTGGGCGACGCTAATGAGCTAAAATGCCGGCTCAGTCGGTGGGTGCCCAGCAGCCTCTGTCTCTGGATGCGGCCTCCTGTCGCCGCCAGGTACATGTGGGTCCGAACCACAGCCAGCCCTGGCCAGGGGGCTCCGCTGGTTGGAGTGACAACACTGATCTCTCTCTCTCTCTCAAAATCATCCAGCATTTTAAAAAATAAAACCCATAGAGCCCTAGCCAGACTGGCTCACTGGATAGAGCTTCGGCCTGCGGACTGAAAGGTCCCAGGTTCGATTCCGGTCAAGGGCATGTACCTTGGTTGCGGGCACGTCCCCAGTAGGGGGTGTGCAGGAGGCAGCTGATCCATGTTTCTCTCTCATCGATGTTTCTAACTCTCTGTCCCTCTCTCTTCCTCTCTGTAAGAAAAAAATCAGTAAAATATATATTTTTAAAAATCCATAGAAAATAACCTCAGGTGAGGATAACACACAAAATAAATTAAGCCTGCGTAAGAAAGATAAAAGGCCACGTCACCCCGGCCAGCATGACTACAACCAGAAGGCTGTGAGGAGGGCTGGCGAGGGGGCGGGGAAGCCGGGTCCCCCAGTGCCGGTGGGTATAAACCGTGCGGCCCCTCTGGGAAGAGGCCGGGCCGTTCTCTGGAAACCCCTGGGGCAGAAGGAGAAGGCTCCTGCCCCGACCGAGGCTCCCAGGCCTGCGGGAAGCCACCTGCCCCTCCAGGTGGACAGCTGCTGAAGCCAATCAGGCCAGCAGCTCCCAGCACCCGGCGGGAGTGCCAGCGCTCAGCCAGGACCAGGCCACCTGGAGTGCCCTCCCGGCAGCCAATCCCCCTGCCCGGTGCAGCTCCCGGTGGGGGAGGCAAGCGGTTAAGTTCACGGGCAGTTAGGAGGACTGTCCTCTCTTTAAGTCTGGACACCTAACGCCGGCCCCCCATCCTGGTCCGAGCAGCTGTTAGCATCTGGGGGGCTGACCTGAGACCCCGTGTCTCCAGCTCTCCCTGGCGTCCCAGGCACACCCACCCCGGCCGGGGGGAGCCCAGCTGGGAACCCCACCCACTGTGAGAGGAAGGCCCCAGCCACCTACCCTGCCAGCCGCTCCTCGGGATCCCGCCAGCCCTCGGGGGAGCGGCAACGGGCACCAAAGTCAGGTGAGCAGCCGCCCCACCACCTCTGGGCTGGGGCTGGGGCTGGGGTCTCGCAGGCAGGGCACAACTAAACCAGCAACCTCGCGCGCCAGGCCCGACTCCTGGATCGGGTCTCCAGGTGCTCAATGGTCTTACTAGGTACCCGCTGCTGCTGCTGCCGCCACCGCCGCCGCCCCGTCTCCTGAGCTGGGGCACCTCTGGAACCCAGGCCCTGCTGGGGGCTCTCCCTTCTACTTGCGCGCAAGGCTGGAGGCCTCAGCCCGTCTCCACGGAGGCCAAAGCTCGTCCACTGAGGATGAGTCCCGCCATCTTTCCCCACCGCCCCCACCACTGCCCACCGAGCCCCGGCCTCCCCGACACCTGCTGGCTCTGAGAGGTATGTACCCCCCACCCCACCGCCGGGGCACCTCTCTGCCTGGGTGGAGAGAGGCTTCCCTGGGGCAGAGCCACGCAGGGTGACCACCTGCACAGAGCGTGCAGCTGCGCCCGAGTCCTCAGGTGGCTCCTGGGAGGATACAGGGACCGGCAAGCAAGGGGCAAGAAAGGCCACAGAGAAGAAAGGAGAAGAGAAGACAGAGACGGAGGAAAATAGAGCTTAGCCTCTCCCCGTCAGTCACGGCCCCGCCTCACACGGGCACGAGCAGCTCCTGCAGGGAGCGGGGTGCGAAGGGGCCCCGCCGGGACGGACGCAGGTGGCTGCTCGGCTGCTCCTCCCGGGCTGGCTGGGTGACAGGGGGCGGCCCTGGGGCTGTGCGCCTTCACTTTCCATAAACCACTTCTGGGGCGGCACCCCACGGGGGTGGGGGGCTGGCACGGACCTCCTTCCTGGAACACACGGGGGGCAAAGCCCCCAGCAGAGCGTGGGAACCGGGAGGCCATTCTGGGGGCCACTAAGGGGGGGAGATCTCCGAGTCCCGCACAGAGCACTTAGCTGATCGGCTCTCGGGGAAGCACCAGAAAACGAGGCTCCGAGTGAGAACAAGGACCCGTTTATCACCATCTTTTTAAAAAAATCCACATCTCCGTCCCGTTGGGCAGTTCAGTGGTTAGAGCACTGTTCTCGTGTTCTCTCTCTCTCTCTCTCTCTCTCTCTCTCTCTCTCTCTTTAAAAATAGCATGCCGGGCCCTAGGTGGTTGGTCTGTGGAGAGAGCGTCAGTCTGCAGACAGAAAGGTCCCGGGTTCAGTTCCCAGTGAAGGGCACATGCTCGGGTTGGGGGCTCATCCTCGGGGGGGGGGGGGGGGGGCGGGGGGGGGAGTGCGGGAGGCAGCTGATGATTCTCTCTCACCGTTGATGTTTCTATCTCTCGCTCCCTCTCTCTCACTCTCTGAAATCAATAAAAACCTACTTAAGGGTATATATCCACACCTCATACTGCTCTTAGCTGTTCCCTACGCTTCCCCGAGCTCAGCCTCCCATTGCCTGGGCCAGGCCTGGGGGCTCAGCAGCGGCCTCCATCCGGTCCTATTTCCGCCTCACGCCTGCCTCACACCTGCTCCGGCCAGCTTGCGAACTGTGTGACCTCACGGGGTGAGCTGATCCCGCACCCCTCACTGGGCAGGTCCCCGTGGGGAGCCTCGCCCGGCCTGTAACCGCTCCCTCATCTTTGCCCTCAGCGGCCTCCTCCCTCATTTCTGTGCGTCCAGGTTAACAGCCTTTCCTGGAAAGTGTCAGGCCTCAGCCCGAGGCACCAATCCCGTCATCCCCTCCCGACCTCGGCTTTCCCCACCTCCGGCAACCTTCCTCGTCCCCCCCTTACTCTCCAGGCGTCAGAGAAGCCTGAGCACTTGAGATCTGCTCCCAGCGTGTCCTGTGTTGTCAGATCGGCTCATATACTCTCACACGAGTTCTCTTTGGGTTTAGCTGCTCCTGACAGGGACAGACCCACATTCCCTCCCGGGGGCTGTCACTTGTCAATTATTTGTTTAATCTCCCAATGTCAGTTAAAAGCCGCTCTAGGCCCTCGCCGGTTTGGCCCTATCCGTCCTGCCTATAGACTGAAGAGTCCCGGGTTTGATTCCGGCCCAGGCCACATGATGGGTTTGCAAGCTCAATCCCAGTGGGGGGCGTGCAGAACATAGTCCCGGATCAATGATTCTCTCATCACTGATGTTTCCATCTCTCTCCCCCTCTCCCTTCCTCTCTGAAATCAATGAAAATACATAAAAAATAATAATAATAAAAGCTGCTTCAGGACACACACATCCTTTGTTTAACTCTGGCTCAGTCCACGGGCCGCAGACAGCTCCCTGACGCTGAGCGTCAAAGGAGTGATCTGGGGAGGAGGGGAGATCATTCCGTTTGGGTTAAGATGACCTTCAACTTCAACATTCTGCCCAAAACCCTGGGCCAATCACTGTGCTTTTCAAATGCATTCACTTTGACCTCCTCACCTAACACCTTTCACCTCCAAGGTCAGCGGAAATCCTGACACTGCCTCCAAACCCAGAAGCCAGGTCTGCCTCCCTGGAGAAGACAGGGCCCTCGGGCAGACAGGGGCTTCCGCCTCCCCAAAACCCTCCACCCCGGCCCCCCAGGTCCTGAACCGGGAGCTCGGACAGACAGGGGCCCGTTATTGGAAAGGAAGTCAAAGGCCATCCCAGTGCAGAGTGTGGCGCCAGGCTGCAAAGCTTGCCCAGGGGGGATGTGGCAATCGCCTCTGCAACATAAAACACACAATGAAACTGGCCCTGAGACGGCATCAGGATCCAAGAATACAGTCATTACAGTCATTACAGTAACAGAACTATGTAACGGGACGGCGCGGCCAGAAGCCTGTCAACACCGCCTGCAAGCGAGCAGAGAGGGCGAGAGGCCGGGGCAGGTGGGTGGGTAGACGGATGAGACAAACCGACTTTGTGCTGTTAACAATGTAAGACACAGCCGGGACTGGTTTGGCTCAGCGGATAGAGCGTCGGCCTGTGGTCTGAAAGGTCCCGGGTTCGATTCCGGTCAAGGGCATGTACCTTGGTTGCGGGCACATCCCCAGTAGGGGTGGTGCAGGAGGCAGCTGATCAATGGTTCTCCCTCATCGATGTTTCTAACTCTCTATCCCTCTCTCTTCATTGCTGAAAAAAAATCAATAAAATACATTAAAGAAAAAAAAAAAAAGAAACCAAGATGTCAAAAAAACAAACAAACAAAATAAACAATGTAAGACACAAACTATTCTTTCCACCAAACTGGCATATGGCGGACAGTGGATCACGTTTCACCGGCACCGGCCGACTTCACTCCCGCTGACCCCGAGGAAGGAGGTACTGCTGTCATCCCCTCGTTTGCTGGCGAGAAGACCGAGGCTCACAGCCGGCAAAGAGCAGAGCAGGGCATCAGGCTCGGGTGCAGCTCGAAAGGCACCCTCCGACCTACCCAGCTGGTGGAGCATCATCCCATGCACTGGAAGGTCGCTGGTTCGATGCCCGGTAAGGCACATACCTAGGTTCCTCGGGTTCAATCCCCGGTTGGGGGTGCATATGGGAGGCCACCGATCAACATTCAACGTTCCTCTCTCACATGGATGTTTATCTGTCTCTCCCTTCTCTCTTAAAAAAAAAAAAATCCACTTAAGGTTCCTAAAGTTACAACACAGATATAAAATTAGGTCACCCTGTTGGAACCAAAGTGACAGGACTGCGGCCAGCAATGAAAGTACAGTAACTGCACCACGGCCGTGCCAGCTCTAGAAGCATTCCGCACGCTCGCCTTTCCGCTAGGATGGCGCAGTCCCCGCCGCCACGCGGGAGCTGGCCCCGCCTCGGTCCTCGCCGGGTGGCTCAGGTGGTTGGAGCATCGTCCCGTACACCGAAGGCCGCAGGTTCGATCCCTGGTGGGGCACATGTGGAGAGGCAATTGATCGATGTTCCTCTCCCCCCAAAATCAATAAAAAGATATCCTCTGGTGAGGCTTTAAAAAAAGGGGGGGGGGGGAGAGAATCAGGCTGTCAGCGGATTCCATCTCAAGTTGGGGAAAATTACTGTGCTGGAAAAGGTTACCCACAGGGAACAACAGCTTAGCACAGCACGAGCGCCAGGCAGGGGCTCCGGAAGCACAGCCCTCGCCCTCGCCGGGGAGAAAGCCTGAGCCTGTGGCACGCGGGCCACCGTCGCTGGAAACACTCCCGAGAGAAGCCGAGGAGGAGAATGAGCAGCGCCCCTTCAGTGAAAGGCAGCGCAGCTATGACCGCAGCACGCATGGCCCACACGGAGGGTCTGGTGAGCAATGCCCAGGAGGCTTCTGTCTGCACCCGGAAGTACAAGCTCCCACGCGGGAAAACCACACCCTGCCACGCAGCCTACCAAGGTGGCACCCAGGCTGGCCTGGGCACTGCCACCCAACGCCCTTCCAGGAAAGTGCCAGGAAGGGTCTGGAAGGGCATCGCCAGCCCGGGGGTTTCCCTGAGCCCTACCTGTGCAGGACTCCGCTCCCACCCTTCCTCCGCCTCAGGGCGAGAAGTCAGGTGCAGCGAAAATCAGCAGAAACAGGAGGAACACTCCGCCCCTCTCCACTTGGTGGGCGAGAACCCCCGTGCACCCCCACCTGCAGAAGTGGCGCTCTGTGATTGTGCTCTGGTGCTTGTCTCTTCAGGAAGTGTGAAACAAACACCTACAAACTGCTGTTCCCCTCCTACCCTCCCCACCCCCAAGGCCCCGCAGACAGACTGCTCAGCTCAAACTCACTTTGGTCTGGGAGGGTGGGAACTTTCATTTATGAAACATTTTATCTTCAGCTCGTGACTGGGCTGAAGATAAAATGTTTGCATTTTATGAAGATAAAATAGTTGCATTTTTAAAAGGACTAACTTCTTGCCATGAAGTATCTTGTAAGTAAACCATTTACATTTGCGGAGTGCATGTGCAGCCGTGTCAAGCCAGGCCACAGAGGGAATTCTGAATCACATTTTTCCTACGGCTTTTGGAGTGCAGTGAGGTTACCGTCTGCCAGGAGTCCATAAAAACAAAGCAAGTTCAGAGTTAAGCCTGGGTTGCCCCGCGTGGACAATGGGGATGGGGAGGGTCATTGAGGGTCACGTTTTTGTAAAGAGCCACGATGGCAGGGAGAGGCGAGCCCCTACCCATAGATTCCCCAATCTCTCCCCCTACCCGGATGCTGCTGTCACAAATGTTTCTAAAACCATGGGGGGGGGGGTGCCCCAATTACCCACGCATTCTTCACCTTTGCACCGGGAAGTACCTGTTACTCTGCGCATTCCTGTGGAGGCACGGCAGGACAATGTCAACTCACCCAACCCACCTGCCGCTCCCCGCTGGGCACGAGGACCCGCATTCATTCTCTACCCTGAACACTACCCTCACGCGGCCGGGCTCACGGGACCCTCATAAAAGCCGTGTGACAGAACGGCAGGGTCAGGGCACCCTCACTTCCCAAATGGGGAAATGGAAACCCAGAACCCTCTGCGGCTGATTCAGCACTGAGTCAGTGGGCACGGGGTGGGGGGGTGCCTGCACCGCGGTCTGCAAAGCAGCGGAAAAGGGAGGGGGACGGGTTTTGGAGAACACAGATCCGGGTTCGTGTTCCAACGTACCCCTTCCCCAGTCGCACACACACGCGTGTGTGTGTGTGTGTGTGTGTGTGTGTGTCCCCTTTGAGGAAAATGTCACGTCGCCTTTCGTAAGATCTGTTTATGGGCTTATAAAGTGCAGATGCTCCTTGATTTAATATCCCAATAAACCCACTGTAACTTGAAAACGCATTTAATAACACGGGAGCTTAGCCCCGCAGACTCTGAGCTCGCTCAGAACACAACACCCAATCCCAAGGCAAACCATCTCCATAAGCCAGGACCGTCTGCCTGCGTGAACCCCCGGCCTCACACCAACAGGAGAGCGAGTGACGGGACCAAGCGCACAGTAGGTGTTCCCACGGGAACAGCCCTCCCTCCCCCCGACTGTGGGTGCTGAGCGCGAGTCCTCTGAGAATGAGGGCGGCGTGTGGCTGTGCCTTCTTCCTCAATGCCCACAGACATTTGGCTTCCTGCAGCATTGCTGATTTGTTTTATGCATTCCTCACTGTACCTCATATACTCAAGGTGCGCTTGAGAAAGTAGGAAGAAAACCCAAACTATTAAATCTTTTTAAGGGCAGTAGAAGAGTTAACACCTGGGGAATGAGTGGCATCTTAGAAATGAGGAATTCTTCCATAAGAAGCAAAGTCCGAGTTAGAGAACATGACAATTCCTTAAAAGCAAGGTTATTTTGTGTTTGCTTTTAACACAAACATGCATTACTTTTTAAAAAAATAAAACAGCCGGGACTGGTTTGGCTCAGTGGTAGAGCGTCGGCCTGAGGACTGAAGGGTCCCGGGTTCGATTCCGGTCAAGGGCATGTACCTTGGTTGCGGGCACATCCCCAATAGGGGGTGTGCAAGAGGCAGCTGATCAATGATTCTCTCTCATCGATGTTTCTAACTCTCTATCCCTCTCTCTTCCTCTCTGTGAAAAATCAATGAAATATATTTTTAAAAAATAAAATAGAATAAAAAATAAAACATACATATATACATATGTATATATGTATATATATCGGCTGCTCCCTCTACACCCCACACTGGGGATGGAGCCTGCAGTCTGGGCATGTGCCCCCGACCGGAATGGAACCCGGGACCCTTCAGTCAGAAGGCCAATGCTCTGTCCACTGAGCCAAACCAGCCGAGGGCTACATGCATTCATTTTTTTAACAAGGGGCGAAGGATTCTAAAAGAGAGCTGAGTCAACCCCTAACTTGAAACCTCAGAAACTGAAAGGACCACACAGCCTTTGGGATGCGGTGCGTGTGCCGGGGATCCAGAGCCACAGGGCCCCTCCCCTCAGGAAGCCAGGAGAGGGGTGGTTCCCTGTGATGTGGGGGATGAATGAGCTCGCTGGTACCCAAACCAGACGTCCTTGACCACAGTGGCAGGGTTAAGCAAGGTGCGTGGTTAGGAAGGAGCCAGCAGCTTCCGCTGCTTCTGCCTGACCGGGTACCAACTTCCTGCGCCCCAAAGGATCCCCGCCACCTTAGGGGGGCGCAGCAGTGCGGGACAGATGGTTTGCCCAAACATCCGCTAGTTTGCTCGACAAATATCCAAATGCTGCTCGGGCTCAGGGAAATGGAGGAAGGCCAGGTTAGAGGCCATTGAGGAGGCAGACGTAGCAGGTGGGCTGGGAGACCGTCGGAGGGCATCCATGGTGCCCCTCAGGCGCCCGGGGCAGGTGGGAGGGTGAATGACCACAGGAGGAGTACGGGAGATTCTTTCCCTTATTCCCTAAAGCAGCGGTCGGCAAACTCACGAGTCCACAGAGCCAAGTATCAACAGCACAACGATGGAAATTTCTTGGGAGAGCCACGTTTCTTTTAAACTTAAACTTCTTCTAAGGCCACTTCTTCAACATGGACTCGCCCCAGGCCGCGGCATTTTTGTGGAAGAGCCACACTCAAGGGGCCAAAGAGCCGCATGTGGCTGGCGAACCTCAGTTTGCCCAACCACTGGCCTAGAGATCGCCAACAATTAGTTGGTAATCCTTGAGAAGGGGGGCAGTGGCCAGCCTATTTCCCAACCCTCCAGTGGCCACCCTGCCACACAACGGGGAGGGGCAGGCCTCACTCAGCACACCACTTCTTTCAATGATCAACTTCCAGGGAACAGCAGCAAAGGACATAAAAATAACACACATGGGTGCAAAGGTGGGCATTCCTAACCCTGAGGCTCCCGGTCACCCACACACGAGCAAAGGTGGACATTCTGTAACTCTGAGGCTCCCAGTCACCCACACAGGTTTCGCTGGCCTGCGCCCAGGGCCTGCTGGGAACCCGGCATCCACCTGGCGTTTGTTTGGGGGTAAAAGGTGAAGTTCACAAAGGCAGCACACAATATTACCAACCAACAGCAGAAAACGTTCCTTACTGGTATTAAGTAACAGTTGTTGTTGGTTTTTTTTTTAAGCACTCCCTGTACAGCTTCGATTATTTCTGGAATCATCAGAGAAACTGTGGGACAGTGGTGTGTTCTGCAGAGGAACCGGGAGTGAGGAGGCGGTGACCCCCCCCATACACCGTGTCCTTGGTCTTACTTATCTTCAAAGGAGAAAAGGCCTGGCTCAAGCCACTCAAAGAGCGCAGAAGCCTCATCCCCGGGTGAAGGCTATTTCTGAAACACACTTTTAAACATACTAGTTTGAATAACAATGTTATTCTTTTATTCTTTTTTTCTTTTGTTTTACAATGTTACTCTTAAAAACACACTTGGGGAATTCAAGTCCAGGCTCCCATCTGCAACAATATGCTGGCCTGCCAATAATAACCATGCAGTGACTAAACATTTTTTCCCCCAACAAAGGGTAAAAAAAAAAAAAAAGAAAAAGAAAAAGAAATGCTCCCGATCAAAGTGCAGAACCAGCTCCGGGCCGGAGCGGGCGCGTTTCCGCCTCCCACCTTCTTCCCAGCGCCTCTGGGGCCCCGGCCGCGCCTAACTGCTCGCTGGGAACGCGCCCTCGAAGGCTGTGCCAGCAGCGGCGCCCCAAACACCCCGCCCCCTCCCCCGCCCGCCGCGGGGTCACGTGACCGCGGAGAAAAAGTAGGGGAAAGGTTAGCGGGAGCCCCGCCCCCGGCCCGGCGCGCCCCAGGCGCTCAGATCCTGTTCCACCCGCCGCGCCGCGCCGCGCCTCCGGAGACCTGCCACCGCTTTCGGGCGCGCGTCGCCGGCGCCGCCAGCCGCCCAGGCGAGGGCGAGCGGAACGCCGTGCCTCTTCGGGAGGCCGGGGGAGGCCCGCGTGCGCTCCGCCTCGGGGGCAGCTAGGAACGCAGTGTGCCCGGGGGCGTCCCACACCCGAAACGCCGCCCCGCCCCGCGCCCCGCGCCCCGCGCGCCGGGAGCGCGTCCGGAAGGGGCTCGCCGCCGGGACGCACCCGGAAAGCCTAATTAACGGCGTTTCTATGAATGAGCACGCGGGCCCGGGTTGCGTAAGCGCGGGCCTGCGCCCCGGGACTCCCGGCAGGCCCCGGCGTGACCGCTCGGTGAGCGCCGGGCCGCGCCAAGGCCAAGGGCGCAGCAGCGGCACCAGGTTTCTCCCCGGCACCCCCGGGGCGAGGCCGTGTGTTTTCATCCTCGAAAGGTTATTTTGACCTGTGCACCAGGCCAGTTTCTGCCGCTCGGATACAGAGTTATGCGCGCTCCTAAACCACGGCCGGCCCTGCTTCTGATGCAAAAACAGCTGCTCGGATGGCGATCAATGTGCAAGGTCCAGCGGGACCGCGCTGCGCGGGGAGGAAACCGGACGTTTGCTGGCAACGGGAGCCGCAGGGCACACAGACCCCGGTCCAAACGCGGCATTCCGTCCCAATCAGACGCGGCGGCCCCAGACACTCCCTCGCCTCCACCACTGGCGCTCTCGGCCTTCCCGGCCTCCTATCTGAGCCGCACTCCCGCTGCAGGCCACCTCCGGCAACTTGGTGAGGGGCGGGCGACGCTGGTTGGCACGCATAAAGGACCAGCGAGCTCGGCCATATTTTATTCATGCCGAGTGCGGTTCATAAGGAAATAATCGTGCTTGCATATCTGGAATGACCAGAAATCGGACTCCGGTGCAAAGAAAATGGTGTAACAAAAGACAAGTTTGCAAAAGGCTAAACTGATTTCCATGCCCTTCGGTAGCTTGCAAAGTTACCGGTTTCCTACCCCAAATCTGCCCTTGGGCATTTCCAGAATCCACGGAGCGCCAGAGGGACCGCAAGCCTGTCCCGAGTGGGGGGGGGGGGGTTAAACCTGCCCCGTCTGCAGCCTGGTGGATTCCTTGGCATTTTTCACCGACGGCGTTAAAAAAAAAAAAATGAAAGTAAAATCGGCCGTCATCTTTGTTCCCTGGGTCTGTAAGGAAAGCCACCCACACACCCGCAGCCCGGCGGCGAGCAAAACGAAACAAACTAGCCGGGGCCTCGCGGGAGGGGGTTTGGGGTTAGGGACTCGCAGGCCCGGTGGGTTCTGGTCACGTGACGCCCCCCACGCGCCCCCCACCCCCGGGCACCGCAGCTCCGGGGCGGGTCCCGCGCGACCTTGGGCAGGTTCTTCGCCCCCACGGGCCCTGGGACCCGCGTGGTACGGGAGGGTGGGGTGTTCGCGAGCGGGGGCTCCGGCCCGGCGCCTTTCTCCCGTCCGCTGCGGGCGCTCGGACCGGCCCGCAGGACCCATGCGTGGGGTGCCCGCGCCAAGGGCGTGTCCTGGAGGCTGCACTGCGGGGGGGGGGGGCCCGGGGAGTGGGTTGGGGGCCGGGGTGCCCCTGGGCGATCCGAGGGCCTAGCGTCCCCTGACTCCCGCGTGGGACTGGGGGTGGGTACCCCAGACCTAACCAATCCACTCCACTCCGTGAGGTGGGTTTGGAAGACGGCGAGGAAAGCCGCGGCCCAAGTGTTTGCAGGCCGGAGTCGGTCGCCCGGCCCGCGTCCGGAAAACCGAGCATGCCCCCGTCTCCGGCTCCTGAGCTGGACCTGCCTGCGGGGCGACGGCCCTCGGGGGCACCCCCAGACCCACCCTCTCCGAGGGAGCGGGTGGAGGGAGGTGGGGCGGGGGAGGACGCTGGTGGCCCGCTGGCTCCGCGCCCCGTGGCGCCGGGCCCAGTCCGGAGCGTCCAGCATCATCCCTCCCGCCGCGGCACGGAACCTGCCGGCGTGCAACGGACCCCGGGAGGACCGACCCCAGACCAACCCATTGTGGGGGGTTGGGGAGCCCCCGCCCCGCTCCGGTTCCGGGTTCTCTACTGTCCCCGCGGTCCAGGAGGGACACCGGGGGTTCCCCTCCGGGTCCAGACTCAGAAGGCGCCCCCCGGCCCCCCAGCCTGCGTCCGGGCCACGGCAGCCCCCGCGCGCCCCCCGCCCCGGAGCCCGCCGCCCCCACCCCCACCCCGCGGCGCTCGCCGGCCTCCCTCCCCACGGCGCGCGGCCCGGTCCGGCCTTACCGAGTCGGACGGAGGGCGGCGGGGGCTGAGCGGCGGCGGCGGCGAAGTGAGCGAGCGGCGAGCCGGCGGGAGCGGAGCACCGGGCCGGGCTAAGGCGCCGCCGCCGCCGCCGCCGATTGGCCGAGGCGGGCGAGGGCGGGGACTCCGGGCGCCGCGGGCCGGGGGCGGGGCGCCGGGGGGGCGGGGCCCGGCGGGGCGTCCCCGGAGCGGGTCCGGTGAGGAAACCGAGGCCTCCCTGGCGCTCACCACTAGGCTCCCCAGCCCGGAGCCTGGAGCAAGGTTCCCCACTCTGCGAGCCTCGGCTGCCGCCTCTGGAAAGGGGGCCAACTTACGAGGCCGTACCCTTAAAAGCGCTTAGCATGGCGCCCGTTAGAGGCATTGCCCCGCGTAATCCCCATGGCACCCCTATAAATAGCCGATCCCAGCCCGGGAGGCGGGGGAGCCACGAGGGTGCCCACGGTCACACACCTAAAGATGGATCCCGCCGGAACCGGCTTGGCTCAGTGGACAGAGCGTAGGGCTGCGGACTGAAGGGTCCCGGGTTCGATTCCGGTCAAGGGCATGTACCTTGGTTGAAGGCACATCCCCAGTGGGGGGTGTGCAGGAGGCAGCTGATGGACGTTTCTCTCTCATCGATGTTTCTAACTCTCTATCCCTATAAAAAAATCAATAAAATGTATTTTTTAAAAAGAAGGAGAAGGAGAAGAAGAAGAAGAAGAAGAAGAAGAAGAAGAGCCAAAACCGGTTTGGCTCAGTGGATAGAGCTTCGGCCTGCAGACTGAAGGGTCCCAGGTTCGATTCCGGTCAAGGGCTTGTACATTGGTTGCGGGCACATCCCCAGTGTGGGGTGTGCAGGAGGCAGCTTATCGATGTTTCCAGCTCTCTATCCCTCTCCCTTCCTCTCTGTAAAAAAAATCAATAAAATATATTTTTTTAAAAGAAGACGGATCCGATCGACCTTGGCCCCAAGGCTGACTCCAGGGCCCACGCCCGAATTGGGGCCTTATCTACCCTCCACCCCTTCCCCCCCGGGGCAGCTGATACGACGTGGCTCGAGGGGCCCTCCTCAGCTAACTGGATTAGAAACACTTTTCTTGAGAGGCTTTGGTGAGATTTCATAAGGGAATTAAACCGGCGCCTAAGGCATGGTAGGTACGTGCCAGGAGAGGAGTGGCTGCAGGTGGTGGCCGAGACTCCTGTGCCGGCTCCAGGGAGGGGCTGCGAGCGGAAACCCGCCCGCCCATCTCCGGGACCCGGGGAGCCCCCTCCCCTCCCGGCCCCAGCCGGTGGTCTGCAAACAGCAGGTGCTCCATAAGTGCACCTGCCTACAAACAAAGTCTGGGCTCTCCTAAAGGCCACGCTCTCCCTGTGGAGGCGGGAAACCCGCGCTTGCCTCTGCCTTTCTGCCGGGTCGCCTGGCGGTTACCGCGCAGGGACTCGGCGGAGAGAAGGAAAGTCCCCGCCGGGTCCCGCCGCCCCCGGGCCACGGCCGCCGCTAAGGCTGGTGCACGCGGTCCAGGCTGTTCTCAGCCACGTCCTGGGACCCGGGCCGTTGGCAAAACTTTTGTTTTCCCTTGGCTTCTGTCGTGGACAGAGTTCCCGTCGAGACTCTGCGCTTTTCATAGTGTGTGTCCCGCCGCCGCCGCCGCGTGGACACCTCGCCCCTCCCTCCCTCCCGCCCTCCCCCTTCTCGCCGTGGCGGGTAGAAAGGAGGCTGCAGTGGCCCCGGATGTGGTGGTGAGCGGCCCGTTTCTGGCTCCAAATCCCTCGAAGCGAAGCAGCCAGGTGGAGGGCAGGCACGGGGACGATCTGGCGGCATGCTGGCGCGGGCGGCCCTCGGAAAAGCCACGGGAACCCCGCGCCCTGGGCGCGCGCGCCTGTCCCGGGAGCTCACGGCGCAGGCTGTCTCACCCCTTTTTAAAATCTTTGCAAAAAAAAAAGAAGAAGAAAAAAATCTTTGCCAAAACCAAAGGAGGCGGTAGAGATCCCTCCTTTGTTTAAAATTGCATTTCTTTGCAGTTCGAAGCTGGCCCGGACCCCCGCACTCTCCCCTCCTCTCCCCTCCCCCCGGGTTTTGCTGCTCCAGTGAAGGCAGGGGGTCTGGCCTGAGCATCGCGTCCGCCTCCCCGGGGGTCACCTGCCTGCCTCCTCCTGTCTTAGGCCTCCCAGGTTTGTGCCCCAGAAGCTGGACTGCCACCCTCATTTCCAATGCCCTTCCTTCCTCTCCCGGGAAACCGGGCGGCCTGCAGGTCCCGTCCCAAGGTCATTTTCTCCCTCGCGCCAAGCTCGCCAGGCGCCCCGCTGGGATTGGCGGGGTGCCCGGTCTGTTCCCAGGGCTCTTCCGCCCTGGCTGCACCCCTCCCTGAGCGCAGGCTGCCTCCTCGCCACCTGCAGGCCCAGCGAGCGGTGGGTCAGAGCTCAGCCGCACCCACTGGGCGCCTGCTCACCTGTGCCCCAGTGGCCCAGCTTGGGGCGGCAATTCCAGCCCAGCCCAGGAGGCACCATGGCAGGCCCGGGGTGTGTGTGTGTGTGTGTGTGTGTGTGTGTGTGTGTGTGTGTGACTGGCTGGGCCCAGGAACTGGGCCCCAGAGCAGCTGTGAGCCAGGTCCCATCCTGAGTTTTCTCTCCCCACACCAAAATGTCCCAGGCAGCCTCAGAAACGAAAGAAGTCTCTTATTAAACTTTTTTTCCCCCTCTCTCCAATTCTTCCCCAGCGTGAAACAAACATACCTGAGCAGCTGCTTATTGTGGCTATAAAGAAACCTTAGCCGAAACCGGTTTGGCTCAGTGGATAGAGCTTCGGCCTGCGGACTGAAAGGTCCCAGGTTCGATTCCGGTCAAGGGCACGTACCTTGGTTGTGGTCACATCCCCAGTTTGTGCAGGAGGCAGCTGATCAATGATTCTCATTGATATTTCTAACTCTCTATCCCTCTCTCTTCCTTTCTGTAAAAAAAATCAATAAAATACATTTTAAAAAGAAACCTTAAACTTTTTAAATGCATATATTAATATTTTTATTATCACTAGGAGTCCCCCCTTTACTCTAAAAATATCTTTGTATGGAAAATTTTAAAGATTAAAAATTAATGAAAATAGTCCTAACTGGTTTGGCTCTGTGGATAGAGCATCACCCTGTGAACTGAAGGGTCCCAAGTTCAATTCTGGTCAAGGGCATGTACCTTGGTTGCGGGCACATACCCAGTGCAAGAGGCAGCTGATCGATGTTTCTCTCATCCATGTTTCTTTTCTTTTTTAAAAAAATATTTTATTGAGTTTTTACAGAGAAGAAGGGAGAAAAATAGAGAGCTAGAAACATCGATGAGAGAGAAATATCGACCAGCTGCCTCTCTTGCACATCCCCCACTGGGGAAGTGCCCGCAACCAAGGTACATGCCCTTGACCGGAATCAAACCTGGGACCTTTTAGTCTGCAGACCAACGCTCTACCACTGAGCCAAACCGGTTTTGGCTCTTCCATGTTTGTAACTCTCTATCCCTCTCCCTTCCTTTCTGTAAAATAAATAAATAAATAAATAAAATATATTTTTTAAAAATTAATGAAAAGAGTATATTCGTATATAATAAAATCCTATATAAGCAAAACTCAGGTTCAACAGCTACGAAGCTAGGGCCAAGGTGTTTGTCTGTGCCCCTGCCCCCCTAATGTCTTTAAAGCAAACCCAGAAATCCTGCCGTTTTTGCCCACAAGCTCTGGAGTACAAACCTCTAAAAGATAAGGGCTCTTTGTCAAAAACATGACCGCAATACCATTGTCCAACCTAAAGAGGGGGAACAATGTAACACAAAACTTGTAAAGCCCTCTGCGCCTGCCAAGAGCCCAGCTGAGCCATATCTCTCTCTCTCTCTCTCTCTCTCTCTCTCTCTCTCTCTCTCTCTCTCTCTCTCTCTCCCTTGCCAGCCTCTTCCTTGCTGGCAGCTCCCAGCAGGTTCTGATCCAAAAGTGTGTGAGGCTCTTTTGGAACTCAGCTGCCATTTCCCACAGGAGATGGTTTTGTAATCTCAGCGTCCTGCGCTTCCCGCTCCTCCCCACGTGCTTTGAGCCCCTCTGAACTTGAACCTTGAACCCCTGCAGGTGGCTGCTCCACGTCAGGACGGTGATAATATTTGCTAGGAATATTTGCTCGGCCTGCATCCCCGGGGTCTGGTGAGGACGAAATGAAGTAATGCAGATGGGGGCAGCCGCCAGCGGAAGCGGCGGTGAAAGGAACTCACAGCCACAGCGGCAATGCATTCTTCAATGAATAGGCTTGCCCTCTGACCCAGTAACCCTACCCCTGGGTACACACACCAGAGAGCTGTGTTCACGAAAAGACTGGTACAGGGATGTTTACAAAAGATTCATTCAAGTTGACAAAAAGCCAGAGAACAGCCCCACGTCCACCAACAGGAGAATGGATGGCTTCTCCACCCGGCATAATCTTCATAAGCAGCAAGACACACAACACGGATGGAGCTTGCAGATCTAAGAAAAAGACAGCTAACAAGCACACAGAAAATAGACACACTGTGTGCAGCAAAGTAAGTGATGTGCCTTAATGGCAGTGACGAGCCCTGATGGTCCCCGGGAGAGGAGGGGGGCAAGGGGGGAAACCATGCATGGAGCTATATGCACACAGTGCTCTTTACTACTGTGTGTTAGGCCTCATTTTTTTTATTTTT
The DNA here is from genome assembly GCA_963924515.1 of Vespertilio murinus. Lineage (NCBI taxonomy): Eukaryota > Metazoa > Chordata > Mammalia > Chiroptera > Vespertilionidae > Vespertilio > Vespertilio murinus. Next base: position 165,551,075 of record OZ004709.1, on the reverse strand, counting down.
TACTTTTTTTTACAGAGAGGAAGGGAGAGGAATAGAGAGAAACATCCATGAGAGAGAAGCATCGATCAGCTGCCTCCTGCACACCTCCTACTAGGGATGTGCCCGCAACCAAGGTACATGCCCTTGACCGGAATCGAACCTGGGACCTTTCAGTCCACAGGCCGACGCTCTATCCACTGGGCCAAACCAGTTAGGGCTAGGCCTCCATTTTTTAAAATTAAAAATGATTGAGCCCTGACTGGTGTGGCTCAGTTGAGCGTTGGTTCATGCACCAAAGGGTCGCTGGTTTGATTCCCAGTCGGGGCATATGCTCAGGTGCCAGAAACCCATCACTGTCTCACTAATAGAAAGATGTGGAGGGCTGGACAACCTTGAAGGTCTGAAAGGTCAGAGCCAACCACTCCCTATCTAATTAAGACAATGGCAACTGGCTGAAACCGGTTTGGCTCAGTGGATAGAGCCTCGATCTGCAGACTGAAAGGTCCCAGGTTCCATTCCGGTCAAGGGCATGTACATTGGTTGCAGGCACATCCCCAGGAGGGGTGTGCAGAAGGCAGCTGGTCGATGTTTCTCTCTCATGGACGTTTCTAGCTCTCTATCCCTCTTCCTTCCTCTCTGTGGAAAAATCAATAAAAATATATTGGGGGGAAAAAGACAATGATAACTGAGGCAACTTCCCCACCAAATAATCATGTAAATCCTTACGGATAAAGGATTTGCCTGTTATTGGAATTACCTAAGGGCATTGGATGTATCCCAAACCTGAATAAAAGGGGTGGCCAGGCCAAAGCAAGGCATAGTCCTCCCACTAGAGGTGGGCTCCTGCCTGGCCCCCAATATTCCCAAATTAACAATTTTCTAGTCTCTTTTCATTTGTGTGCGCCCTTCTCCAGAATCCAAACCCTGAAGCAGAACCCTGAACCACTCGGGTCGTGAAAGGGGTTCCCATACTCAGGTTGCGGGCTTGATCCCCAGTGGAGGGCATGCAGTAGCCAATCTATCAAGGTCGGTCTCTCTCTCTCTCTCTCTCTCTCTCTCTCTCTCTCTCTCTCTCATCAACAAAAACATATTTTAAAAAAATAACTGAGAGTTGAGTGGCCATTGACTGTTAGCGGGAAGGGTGAGGCCATGGCATGAAGAGGAGGTGATGACACGGGTCGCCTGGGGAGATGGTCGAGTTGGGAGGAGGGGAGAGGCAGGGAGCATATCCCGAGCCTGGGAGGTGGCAATACCCTGGGCACCCCACTCCTCTCTCTCCTCCTCTCTGCTCCTCCGCTCCAGGGCAAGGATCCCACCTGATTCCCTCTGCCCTTAGAAGCACTCAGCGCCTTGATGGGCCCTCTTCAGAGACAAGGAAGGTGGGCAGATGCTTGCCTTCCTGGGGAGGCCTGCCAGCACGGCCGCAAACTCAGCGCCCGAGCGCATGCACGCCTGGCCTCCTGCCGGGTCTGCCTCTGGCTGGCCGCGCGGGCGCCTTGCAACCCCACCCTGGCCCGTTTCCTCACGTACATAAACGAGGACCCGGCTGGCCATCGGAGGCCACAGACTTTCCATCCTAGAACCACGGCCCATTTGTCGGTAACCCAGTGGGCAAGGCCCTGGTGCTGGCAGACACCACGGGGACTTGCAGCCTCACCTGGCCATGTTTTGGCACTTACCACGGTTGGACTGGTCCCTCCAATCCTGCTGAGGTCCCTGCAGCTCCTCGGAGCTTGGAAAAACTAGTCAATGGTGCTCACACCGATGGCCTCCGACAGGTGAAGACGCTCTGCTGAAAGGCCTGGTGGCCACCCAAGGGTGGTGTCAATGGCTACAATGTTTGAAGAGCAGTCTTTGACATCGGATTCTATTTGCTTTTTTATTTGAATATCCCTGGGCCATGAGCGATCAGAATGTTATCTGAGCCGAAACCGGTTTGGCTCAGTGGATAGAGCTTCGGCCTGCGGACTGAAAGGTCCCGGGTTCGATTCCGGTCAAGGGCATGTACATTGGTTGTGGGCACATCCCCAGTGGGGGGTGTGCAGGAGGCAGCTGGTCGATGTATCTCTCTCATCGATGTTTCTAGCTCTTTATCTTTCTCCCTTCCTCTCTGTGAAAAATCAATAAAATATATATATTTTTAAAAAGAATGTTATTTGAATAAAAAAAAAATGTCCCCAGAAATGAGGCTGTGGATCTAAGAGATTAATGACCAAACATCCACCACCATTTTTTTTATTTATTTGGAGAAGCAGTAATCCTAGTTGCTTGGTGATGTGAACTCTAGAGCCGGATGGCCTGGGTTCAAATCCTGACCTTGCTACTTACCAGCTGAGTGATGGTAACCTATCTGTGCCTCAGTTTCCTCACCTGTAAAATGGGAGAGTGATAGGAGCTGCCTTGGGGAGTCTTAAGGAAAATTGTGTGAGTAGCGGAGAGAAAGTACTCAGAACAGCCCAGGTGCACATGAGCGTTAGCTGGGATAATTTTTTCTCTCTGAAACCCATTTTTAAAAGGATTTGTCTGTAAACAGTGAGATTCAATGAAATAAAAACTTATTTCCTTGCGTATGAACCAGAAATGGGGTACACCTGCCAGCCAGCGTGCATTCCTGGAGCAGATTCCTCCCTGGGGACCGGGCCTGTAGAGACCCACAGAATCCAGCCAAGAGCAAACGGTTCGACGTGCCAGGTAAATGTGGAACCCCTTCCAGAGCGCAAGGGAGAGGGAAGAGAAAGATAGAAACATCGGTGATGAGACTCATTGCTCGGCTGCCTCCTGCACGCCCCACACCGGGGACTGAGCCAGTGACCGGGCATGTGCCCCGACCGGGAATCAACCGTGACCTCCTGCTTCACAGGTTGATGCTCAACCACGGAGCCGCACAGGCTGGGTCCTTTAAGGCTTTTTGAAAAGGCCAGAGCAGTTCAAAGGTCAGCGCTGTGACCTCTTCAGATCCCAGTCACCTCTGAGGCCCCACTCGTGCCGTCCACCTGAGCTTCCTGGTGTGACCACAGCAGCACGCTGGGCCTGGAGCTGGCAACGTCTTAGCGGGCGTGTCTTGAAGTCGGTGTCTTGACTGGCCTAGAGCCAGGGCCTTGCTAACCTGGACACAGGGTGTCAGAGGTGGAGAAGGGAGATGTTCTTTATATATATATATATATATATATATATACACACCGTATTTGCCGGCGTATAAGACGACTTTTTGGCTCTGAAAAATATGCCTCCAAGTGGGGGGTAGTCTTATACGGCGAGTATATAACAAACTCTGTATTTTTTGTGGAAATGTTAGGGGGTCGTCTTATACACCCAGTCGTCTTATACGCCGGCAAATACGTATTTTTCAGGGCCAAAAAATCGTCTTATACGCCGGCAAATACGGTATATTTAAATATATTTTATTGATTTTTTACAGAGAGGAAGAGAGAGGGATAGAGACTTAGAAACATCGATGAGAGAGAATCATCTATCAGCTGCCTCTTGCACACCCCCCACTGGGGATGTGCCCGCAACCAAGGTACATGCCCTTGACCGGAGTTGAACCCGGGACCTTTCAGTCCGCAGGCCAACGCTCTATCCACTGAGCCAAACCGGTTTTGGCATTTTTAAAAATATATATATTTTATTAATTTTTTACAGAGAGGAAGGGAGAGGGATAGAGAGTTATAAACATTGATGAGAGAGAAACATTGATCAGCTGACTCCTGTAACCCCCCCCCCCCCACATTGGGCATGTGCCTGCAACCAAGGCACATGCCCTTGACTGGAATGGAACCCGGCTCCATGCCTCCTGGGCACCTGTTCTTGCTGTGCCCTCGGAGTGCCACGCCCTCCCGCTCACCTCCTGTCTGTGTGCCTGACTGTGGGCTCAATGCCGGGAAGGGAGACAGGGTAGACCAGGACCCTTCCCCCATGCGTGGAGGGCACCTGACTCTGGCTCAGCTGCAGCCCTGCCCAGCTGTGAGGCCCGGCGCAGATAAACTTTCCTCTATTGCAAAATGGGAAACAGTCAGAGGGTGCCAGGCCCGTCTGGGGCTCTGCCCGCAGCCGGACGCTCTACCCACTGAGCCCAACCAGCTAGGGCAGGGAGACCTTCTTGGAGCTCGTTGTCTCGGATGCCCGAGTATCCATCCACATGAGAATGCTGGCAGAAGGCTTCTGTGCCAACACGCAAATTGCTCTGCTTTGGAGGGAGGAGCCAGGCAAATGATACGGAGTCAATCGTTTTTAAATTTGGGGGTGGGGGTGGGGCGGGCGTGCAGTCACTGACCCTTCGAAAACCTGGAGACAGCGACAAACGCTTTCCCCAGAAAAAATGCGCACGCACGCATGCAAACAGTGGGAGAAAACTCTGTCTCCGGCCTCCCAAAGCCCATGCGTGGACTCCTGACCCGCACAGGCTAAGGGAAATTCTTCGAAATTTGGAAATAAGGCAAAAGGATGTCTGGACGTCCTTCCCCTGGCCCCGGTCCAGCAGGCCTGCCCGAGGACCGGCTCCTTCTCCAGGGAACGTGCGAGGCCGGGCCCCACGCTGGTGAGGTTGCGTGGTAACCGGTAGGCCTTGTCCAAGAGCAACACAAAGGGTTCCTATTGTTCCTCGGCAGCGTGTTCCCCAGCCCCACGGGGTCGGCTCCGTGCGTGAGCGCCAGCCTGCGGACCAGGAGGCTACACTCTGATTCCGGGGCGGGGCACATGCTGGTTGGGAGCTCAGTCCCCAGGAAGGGGTGTGCCGGAGGCAGGCGATCAAGGATTTTTATCATTGATGTTTCTGTCTCTCCCCCTCTCCCTTCCTCTCTGAAATCAATAAAAAATTTTTTTGAAAAAGAAAAAGAAAAAAAAAAAGTATTCCCCGGAGTTACGTTTGTTACCCTGTTTGGGAAAAATTCAGATTTTTGTCTACCTTTCTGTGTTGGGAAAAAAAAACCCTACTGTGTTTCTTCCCTACTGTGTGTTTCTCTCCCAAGAGTCTCTTTTTAGGACTAACACAAAGCACTTCATTTCTGCCACCTCCGCTCCCAAGCGTGGAGGTTTTTTCCCCACACCAGCAAGCGATTCAGCTCCATTCTGACACTATCTTCCCCACGCCAGTTCCCCGCAAGGCAAGGGCTGAGTCCCACAACACTGCCCCGGCACCCCCACTGCGAGGCCTGTGGGAACCCCTCCCTGTACAACCTGCACACCCAGGGAGCTGGCCCCGTCTCCAAGGCCGGCTCACAAGACCCAGGACCTGCACCCAAAGGACCACCCAGGGGTGCTTATCAGCCTGGATGACCTCTGGGCTTCTTCCACGCAAGCTCTCGCCCCACTTCCTGCTTCTGGGCACCTGTTCTTGCTGTGCCCGCCCTCCCGCTCACCTCCTGTCTGTGTGCCGGGCTGTGGGCTCCAGGCCAGGGAGGGAGACGGGGTAGGACCCTTCCCCCATGCGTGGAGGGCACCTGACTTCTGGCTCAGCTGCAGCCCTGCCCAGCTGTGAGGCCCGGCGCAGATAAACTTTCCTCTATTGCAAAATGGGTAACAGTCAGAGGGCGCCAGACCCGTCTGGGGCTCTGCCCGCAGCCCTCCTCCCTTTTTTAAAAAAAAATAAAGATAAAAAACCTGCTAGGATATGACTCATGTATACCGTGAACTCCATCCTTTAAAAGTGTACCCTTCTGTGGTTTTTCGTGTATACACAAGATTGTGTAACCACCATCACAGTCGGATCCCAGCACAGTGCCCCTAAACACGCTCCCCTCACAGACACCCCCACCCACCCGTCCCCATTAGCAGTCACCCCCCACGTCCCGTCTGCTGCCTGTGTCTGTGGGTTTCCCGGAGCTGACAGTTCCTAGGGACGGAACCACACAATGTATGTCCCGAGCCTGGATCTTCCCCTGAGCAGCGGGCTTTGCAGGCCCAGCCAAGCTGTAGCCCGTGTCAGCGCTTCCTTCCTCTTCGTGGCTGAATAATAAAACCCCATTGTGTGCCGGGCACGTTCCTCTGGCCCCCTCCCTCGCCAGCCCCGTCCACCTGCGGGGCGGGGGGGAGGGGTGGAGCTCCCGCCCTGACCTTGACCCACGGCTGTCCCTCCCCGCGACCCCCTGGAAAGGCCTGCTGAGCCTCCGAGTCCAGCCCAGACGGCCAGCCCCTCCCAGAGGCCCTCACACCGTCTGACCCCCCCCCCCCCCCCAGGAGCCCTGCTCGGGGCACCGCCTTTTCCACGGTCCGCCGCTCCGGATCCGGAACCGGGGGAGGCCGGCGGAGGGCCCAGCTCTGCCGCTCGCCGGCGGCCTCGGTGGGAAGTTGCAGGGGGGCTGGCCGGGCGCTGACGGCCGCGGAGGAGCTGGCTGCTTCCGGGCGGCCACCCGCTTTGGGCGCCGGGAGAGCCGGGCCGGGGGTGCGGGGTGGGTGCGGGGTGGGTGCGGGGGAGGAAGTGACCGGCCCGCGGCGGAGGCGGAGGCGGAGGCGGAGGCGGGCGGGATGGGCAGACCGGAGGGTTTGGGCAGCTGCCAGAGCGGCTGCAGCTAAAAAAAAAAAAGCAAAAAAAAGCAAAAAATAAAAAAATAAAAAAGCAGCCCAGTCGCCCTGCTCGCTGGCATTTGTGTTTCTCCCGCGGGAAGCTCGGCGAACCACCCGGACGCTCCGCCCCACCCCTGCCCGCTGGTGCCCGGCTGAGGCCGGGAGGGGTGATGCCCGGGGCGCGACCCAGGCCCGGGCTCCTGCGCAGGCGCGGTGCTCCGCGGGGGCAGCCGGAGGCGCCCCGCCCTCCCTCCCCTCCCTCCCCTCCCCTCCTCTTCCTCCCCCCCCCCTCCCCGGCTTCCCCGCTCACCTCCCGGCTAGTCCGGCTCCCCCAGCGCCCGCCCGCAGCCCCGAGTGCGCCCCCAGCGCCCCCAGCGCCCCCCTTTGCGCACGGGGCGGAGCTGGGGCGGGCGGGGAGCAGACCCCGCCCCGCGGGCAGCCCGAGTCCCCGGCGGGCGGGCGGGCGGGGGAGGGAGCCCGCGGGGGTCGCCTCGGGTCAAGGTCGACCGGGCGGTTCGCAGGGCCGAGTCAGACTGCGGGAGGGACCGGCGGACGCCCGGGTGACCTGGACCCTGGCGGACGCCGGGCCGCTAGTGGGGAGGCGGGGGGGGGGCGCCCGTCCTGCGGCCCCAGGGGCAGGCCTCCGAGCCGGCTGCCAGGCCCCCTTTGGAAGTTCTAACGGGACGCAATGAAGGTGCCGTCACCGTGGAAAAGAGCAAAACACGGGCCCCTAAAGCAAAAAGGGTTTACAGATTGCCTGGAATCTCACCGCCCGGTAACCCTGGGCTGCATGCCCTGTGCAGCCGTGGTTCCCCCCCCCCCCCCCCCCCCCCCCGCCGCACTCTCCCACTTCCTGCGCTTCTACACAATGGAAGCCACGTGCCCAGCGGCTTTATCCGGGGCGGCTCTGCTATAGGAACCGGCAGGCGGTGTGTGTCCTTCTGGAGCTCGTCCCCAACGCCCAGCAGTGCCATTCGGAAATCAGTTGCTCTAGAGCAGGGGTGGGCAAACTCTTTGACTCGAGGGCCACCATGGGTTCTTACACTGGACCGGAGGGCCGGAACAAAAGCAACCTGACCGTGCTGGCACTCTCATCTTGGGCTGCTGGGGAAGGAGCGGAGGGGAGAGCAAGAGAACTCTCCTCCACTCTTTCAGCTCCGCGGGCCGGATAGAACAGCCCAACGGGCCGTAGTTTGCCCACGGCTGCCCTAGAGTCTGGAAGACCAGCTCCTCAGCTGCTCCGTGAGGTGCCGGTGGAAGGCACCACCACCCGTGGCAGGCACTCTCGGTGCTCCTTGTTAGTAGCTGGCTTTCGGCTTCTCTAAGCAACCATTCCTCCGCCACGTGCTTCTCAGCACCCGCTGTGCGAGGCCTCTCCGAGGCTGGTCAAGTACGGGAATGACCGGAATCGAACCTGGAACTCTTTTTTTTTTTTTTTTAATTTATTAAGGTATTATGTGTACATAGCTTACCATTGCCCCCCCCCCCCATATATGCCCTCCCTCCCCAGAGTTCTATGTCCATTGGTTGTACTTTTATATATGCATACCAGTCCTTCGGTTGATCCCCTATCTCCCCCAGATCTCCCTACCCCCCTCCCCCGCTGTCATTTGACAGTCTGCTTGTTGTTCTACTGTCTCTATATCTATCTTTCTATTCATTAGTTTATAATGATCTTTAATATCCATAAATGAGTGAAGTCATGTGGTGTTTCTCTTTCATTGACTGGCTTATTTCACTCAGCACGAACCTGGAACTCTTGAGTCCAGTTAGGGCTGCAGATGGTTGTCTTGGCTTTGAATAGGGAATGTGTTCAAATATCAAATCAGTCTAAAAAGTATCTAGGGCCCTAACCGGTGTGGCTCAGTGGATAGAGCATCAGCCTGCAAATGTAAGGGTCCTGGGCTCGATTCCCGGTCAAGGGCATGTACCTTGGTTGCGGGTACATCCCCAGTGGGGGGTGTGCAGGAGGCAGCTGATGGATATTTCTCTCTCTTCCATGTTTCTAATTCTCTATCCCTCTCCCTTCCTCTCTGTAAAATTCAATTAAAATATATATATTTTAAAAAGTATCTAGGGCAGTGGGCAAGGAGGCGCCAGATTGGTGGTGGTGGTGTTGGTATACCCGACGGGAGCAAAGCAGACGGAGTCTGACTTTGGTGGTTCATCCTGGCTTGCCGCCTGCCCACATGCGTGGCTGGAGCAGTTTCACGCCTGGGGCACGTTAAAAAAGAATCTAGGGGAAAGTTTTACTCCTCACCCCGTCCCCACTAACACACAGGTTTCCTACTAGTTTCTTGGGTGGCCCTTCCAGAATTTCCTTGAACATACAAGCAAAAATGAGAATGTATGTGCATTCCCTCCTTGTTCATGTAAAGTGTCGTAGGTGGCGGGACCAGCGCCAGGTGTCTGACAGGAGGGGTGGGAGGGAGCCGGGGTTCGGCAGCCTCCATTCTTGGGGTTCTGGCTGGAGAAGAAAGAGTTCAGGGCCAAGAGAGCATTTATGTGGGGTATCGTGGAGGAAGAAGTAATTCCTAAGAGATGGGCTTTGGAAAGCAGTTCTAGAGGCAAAGGGAGGGCCCTCGGACTGGGGAGTCAGGAAGTTAGTGGTACCAGTACGGTGCCTGGGGCAGGGACCAGGGAGGCTGAAGGGGCGGGGTGGGGGGTGGGGTGGAGGTGGGTGGGGAGGAAGGGTGGGTGGGGGGGGAGGGCGTGCTTCTGGGAGGGAGAGCGCACTGGGGCCTCTGCCCTAAGGGTTTGAAGGGTGCAGATTCTTGCTCTAGTTAGTCGGTCTGACCACTGGTGCTCTAGTCAGTTTGGCTCTGTGGATAGAGTGTTGGCCTGTGGACCGAAGGGTCCCAGGTTCGATCCCAGTTAAGGGCATGTACCTGGTAGCAGGCTCCTCCTGGGCCCAGGCCCAGGCCCAGGCCCAGGCCAGGGCTCATGCAGGAGGCAACAATGGATGTGTTTCTCTCACAGGGACATTTCACATTACTCCATCTTTCCCCCTCTCTAAAATCAATGGAGAAGTACCCTCAGGTGAGGATTAAAACAAACAAACACACAACAACTGGGGCGTGGATGTTATCTATTGGGAGGAGAGGTCAAGATCAAGGCCAGGATGTGTTAGGGGAGGAGAATCACGGGGTCAGGCCCCTCCCTACAACTGATGGCCTGTTGCTGGGCGCCTGGGACTGGTGACCTGTGCGTGGCCCGTGTCCTCACTCTGCTCAGGTCTGCCTAAGAGCCTCCCACGGAAGGAAGCCGCTCTAGCCCCTCCCCTGTTTGCTTGTTAAAACATTTGCTTGTGTGTCTTGGTGCTAGTTTGTGTTAAGGCACCAAATTTGTGGTTCTATTGATTTTTTGAGAGAGTGAGAGTGAGAGATTTGTGTGATATAGAAACATGGGTGGGTTGCCTCCTGCAGACCAGGGATCAAACCCGCAACCTAGGGATGGCCCTGACCGGGAACCAGACCTGCCACCTTTTGGTGTACAGGGTGACACTCTGACCCACCGAGCCACCCACCAAGGTTGTGGATCCTTTGGTGAAATGAGATGAAAAAATAATTTGCCAAGTGTGTCTTCCCCCCCTTTTATATATATATTTTTTATTTGAGAGAGGATGTGAGAGCAAGAGACAGAAACCCTGGCATGTGCTCTGACTCCGGTGGGTAATTGAACCGGGGCCTCCTGGTTCATAGGTCAACACTCAACTACTGAGCCACCGTGGCCGGGCTGGACCTCGTATTCATATGGGGCCTTAAACGTGTGTTTTTCCTGTTTATCGGTCTCATGGCAATTTAACTATTAGACCACCTAGGAGAACCTAGAAGGGCAGAGGACAGTGTTTTCTCCTGACACTGGGGCAGATTTTCTCTCTGCTTGAGCGGGGACTTCCTTCTGCCCCTGCCCTCACGCGCTGGCAGAGCGGACTTCCCGGAAGCTGGGTCTGGTGGCCAGCACCCAGGCAGCGCATGGGGTCGGCTTGCCCATGACCCCAGCCAGCTCTCGCCTCGCAGTCCCCGGAGGGGTGCAGTCTCCAGGGCGGGGGACCGGCTGTCTAGGAGTCTGCTCGGTGCTGGAAGGAGCGTGAGGCCCCGGCTGGGCCTGGCACAGCCACAGCTGACGCCCCACATCTTCAGCACCGCCTCTTTCCCTGGGCACACTCTAGAGCAGGGGTGGGCAAACTTTTTGACTCGAGGGCCACCATGGGTTCTTAAACTGGACCGGAGGGTCCTGGGTTTGATTCCTGGTCAAGGGCATGTACCTTGGTTGCGGGTATATCCCCAGTGGGTGTGTGTGTGTGTGTGTGTGTGTGTGTGCAGTGGGCAGCTGATGGATGTTTCTCTCTCTTTGATGTTTCTCTCTATTCCTCTTCCTCTCTGTAAAAGTCAATAACTTACTTTGGTAGTTCATCCTAGCTTGCCACTCGCCCGCGTGGATGGCTGGAGTGTAGGGCCCCAAGATTGAGGAATTGACCTTCCCCACTGCCTGTTCCAGGATGTGACCTTTACGGTTAAAGATTAGACAGGGATGAGGTCAGTTCTTTATGGTTGAAGATTAGGCAAGAATGAAATCAGTCCCCAGAAACTCCCTACCCTGAGGACTTACCCAGAGGAATGGGAAGGGGAGAGACAAAGGGGCTTGCAAGATTACATGTAATTAACGAGCTCAGCTCCCCTTCTTGGAATTTCTTTGTTCCCTTCTTCCCCCTCCATGTGTAACCCCACCTGCGTGTGGTCTTTGCCTTTATAAATTCATGTTCTGCAGTTACTCGGGGCTCCAGGCAGCCAGCACTGTTGCTGTCTGCCTGAGACGCCCCTGCGCTGCGCTTGTATTAAAACCTCATGCTTTTTGCATCAAGTTTCGGTCTCGGCGTTTGACTTGGGGTCGTCGCCCCCTCCGTCGGACTCACCTGGGGTCTTGGGACCTTACATTAGCAGTTTCACGCCTGGGGCACGTTAAAAAAAGGATCTGGGGGAAAGTTTTACTCCTCACCCCGTCCCCACTAACACACAGGTAACCACCTCCTACTAGTTTCTTGGGTGGCCCTTCCAGAGTTTCCTTGAACATACAAGCAAAAATGAGAATGTATGTGTATTCCCTCCTTGCTCATGTAAAGTGTCGTAGGTGGCGGGACCAGCGCCAGGTGTCTGACAGGAGGGGCGGGAGGGAGCCGGGGTTCGGCAGCCTCGGTTCTTGGGGTTCTGGCTGGAGAAGAGTTCAGGGCCAAGAGAGCATTAATGTGGCGTATCGTGGAGGAAGAAGTAATTCGTACAAGAGATGGGCTTAGGAAAGCAGTTCTAGAGGCAAAGGGAGGGCCCTTGGACTTGGGAGTCAGGAAGGTAATGGTACCGGTACCATGCCTGGGGCAGGGACCAGGGAGGCTGAAGGGGTGGGTGTGGGTGGGGGAAGGGTGGGGGAGGGCGGGCTCCTGGGAGGAGAGTGCACTGGGTCCTCAGCCCTAAGGGTTTTAAGGGTGGAGATTCTTGCTCTAGTTAGTTGGTCTGGCAACTGGTGCTCTAGTTGGTTTGGCTCTGTGGATAGAGCATTGGCCTGTGGACAGAAGGGTCCTGGGTTCGATCCCAGTTAAGGGCATGTACCTGGTAGCAGGCTCCTCCTGGGCCCAGGCCCAGGCCCAGGCCAGGGCTCATGCTGGAGGCAACCAATGGATGTGTTTCTCTCACAGGGACATTTCTCGGTCTTTCCCCCTCTCTAAAACCAATGGAGAAGCACCCTCAGGTGAGGATTAAAACAAACAAACACACAACATCTGGGGCGTGGATGTTATCTCTCGGAGGAGAGGTCTAGATCCTGACCAGCGATGTGTTAGGGGAGGAGAATCCCCGGTCAGGCCCCTCCTATAATTGATGGCCTGTTGCTGGGCGCCTGGGACTGGTGACCTGTGCGTGGCCCGTGTCCTCACTCTGCTCAGGTCTGCCTAAGAGCCTCCCATGGAAGGAAGCCGCTCTAGCCCCCTCTCCTGTTTGCTTGTTAAAACATTTGCTTGTGTGTCTTGGTGCTATTTTGTTTTAAGGCACCAAATTTGTGGTTCTATTGATTTTTTTGAGAGAGTGAGAGATTTGTGTGATATAGAAACATGGGTGGGTTGCCTCCTGCAGACCAGGGATCAAGCCCACAACCTAGGGATGGCCCTGACCGGGAACCAGACCTACCACCTTTTGGTGTACAGGGTGACACTCTGACCCACCGAGCCACCCACCAAGGTTGTGGATCCTTTCGTGAAATGAGATGAAAAAATAATTTGCCAAGTGTGTCTTCTTTTTTTTTTTTTTTTTTAACATATACTTTTTATTTGAGAGAGGATATGAGAGGAAGAGGTAAAAACCCTGGCATGTGCTCTGACTCCGGCGGGGAATTGAACCGGGGCCTCCTGTTTCATAGGTCAACACTCAACCACTGAGCCACCATGGCCCGGCTGGACCTCGTATTCATATGGGGCCTTAAACGTGTGTTTTTCCTGTTTATTGGTCTCATGGCAATTTAACTATTAGACCACCTTCCTAGAAGAACCTAGAAGGGCAGAGGACAGTGTTTTCTCCTGACACTGGGGCAGATTTTCTCTCTGCTTGAGCGGGGACTTCCTTCCGCCCCTGCCCTCACTCGCTGCCGGAGCGGACGTCCCGGAAGCTGGGTCTGGTGGCCAGCACCCAGGCAGCGCATGGGGTCGGCTTGCCCATGACCCCAGCCAGCTCTCGCCTCGCAGTCCCCGGAGGGTGCAGTCTCCAGGGCAGGGGACCGGCTGTCTAGGAGTCTGCTCGGTGCTGGAAGGAGTGCGAGGCCCCAGCTGATCCTGGGCACAGCCACAGCTGACGCCCCACATCTTCAGCACCGCCTCTTTCCCGGGGCACACTCTATAGCAGGGATGGGCAAACTTTTTGACTCGAGGGCCACAGTGGATTCTTAAACTGGACCGGAGGGCCAGAACAAAAGCAACCTGACCATGCTGGCACTCTCATCTTGGGCTGCTGGTGAAGGAGCGGAGGGGAGAGCAAGAGAACCCTCCGCTCTTTCGGCTCCGCGGGCCAAATAGAACAGCTGAACAGGCCGGATCCGGCCGAGAGCCGTAGTTTGCCCATGGCTACTCTTAGAGACTTCACCTACAGAAAAAACTGTCCCCCGTTTAGGAGGCTGCAAGTCTGAGATGGAGGTGTTGGCAGGGCCATGCTCCCCCCGAAGGCTCTGGGGAGGGGTCGTCGCCCCTCGGCGGACTCCGGAGGTTCCTTGGCAGCAGCTGCATCGTCCGATCTCCGCGTGGCATTCTCCCTGTGTGCCTGTTGGTGTCCACACTTCCCGTTCAGAAGGACACCCACCATGTTGCAATTGGGGCCATCTCTCTCCAGTGTGACCTCATCCTAACCAACAGCCTCTGCAAGGACCCTCTCTCCAAATATGGCCGCGCTCTGGTGCTGGGCCTGGCGCTTCCGCAGGGCCAGGCATTTCCGGGGACACAGTTCACCCGCTAACGACCAGAGCAGCTGTGCGTCCAGCCCAGCTGTCCTGCTGGGCCCTCCCTTCTCCGCGTCAGCCCTGGGGACAAGCAGACGGTGCTCTGGGCGGTGGGCGGTGAATCTCCCTGAGGTTGGGGACCGGGGTCTCCGGGAGCAGCCAGGGGCCTTCCACTTGCTGTCTGTCCTCTGACCCCCTCGCTGGGCACAGAACTCGCCCACGGGGCTGCCACCAGCGAGGCGGCCACACCTGCGCACAGCCCCCTCTGCTGAAAATGCAACGTGAGAGGCAGATGCTGTCCAGCTGTGTGATGTCCGCTGGGGGCGTGGGGACCCAGCAGGCAGCATGGAGGGACCACGCATGCCAAGGTGGAGCCTGGAGCCACCGGGCCCCCTCCCTCGCTGAGCTCTGGGGGGAGCTGGCCCAGCCGCTGCATTCTACACGGTGCTAAGGATCCCATCAGGCCTTCCCCCAGCAGAAGTCCCAGCCCAAACTTACTGGTGCCACCGAGGGCGATTTTATCCTGTTAAGCCCGTCTCCGTGGCCGTCTCCCCTGCAGGGACCGCCCGAGGGACAGCTCCCAGAACGTTCCGGCCCGTTCCCGCCTCCGCAGTGCTGGGAACTTCACGCCTTTTCCTTCCCGAGTGGCCCCACTGTCACCTCACCCTCCCTGCCTCTGGGTGCCCTCGGGGTGATTCTGTGCCACAGGCTGGGGTGCCCGGTAACCTGCCCGCGGGCTGTCCGGTCATCCCCGAGTCCGCGGCACCGGCCTCGGGGCACCGCGAGGGGTCCCGGCGGGACGGGCGCCTCACAGGGTGTGTGTGTGTGTGTGTGTGTGTGTGTGTGTGTGTGTGGTGGGGGGGACACGGGGGGCTGCCCTCAGGAGGAAGGCCAGGACAGGGTCCCCCACGCTGGGCACCTCTGTGTGACACGTGCTTCAAACAGGTCTGCGTGGGGTTCACTCCTGGGCGCGGGTCAGGAGGTGATGAAGGTCCCATTTGGCTGGGCAGCCGGCACGGTTGGGCCGGGGGTGGGGGTGCGGGGTGGGATCTGGGTTCGGACACAAACGCAGTCCCTCCCCACGGCCCGACTGCCCGAGGGCACCTCCCTCTTTGTTCTTTCTGTCTTCTGGTTCTCCAGCATCCGGGCCTTGCTGACGTGGAGGGTGAAGGGACGCCCAGCCCACGTGAGATGGTTTCTGTGGCCGTAAGCAGCCTGCTGGGAGCCCCACTCAAGCGCAGACCAACCCCCCAGCGCTAAACCGGACCACCTCCCGTGCCACACCCTCAGCACACTGTCCCCTGCCCTCAGCACCCAGGCAGGGGGTCCCACAACCAGGGACACCTCTTCCCCCCCAGAGCCCCCCAAAACCATCCCAATGAGCCATGCCTAAACCTGCTCACCCTGCCTCACCGGCTCCTTCCCGTGGAGAACAGCCCAGGCCGCTGCCCACAGGTCCCGGCCCCCCTCTGCCCGAGCGCCCCTGCCCCCCGGGGGAACTGTGAGGGACAGACGGGCACTTCAGTGGCAGCTGTCTGCAGCCTGCAGGCCTCACGGCAGCTGAGTGGTAAGGAAACTACACCTTAAACCAGGACGGCATGTGTTGATGCCCGAGGCTGTGCCCCAGGAGGCAATAGTGCTTTTGCCCCGTTTGGCTGAGGAGGAAGCCAGGGCTCAGAGGTGGCTCTGCCTATCAGAGCCGGGGCTCCGGACCGGGCCACCTGTCCTGGGAGGGTGGAGGGGTGCTGGGGCACGACCGGCAGAGCGAGCCTGGTGAGCCCCGTTACCACTGTGCCACCGCGGGAACGTGAGAGCTGGCGAGGGGCCGTGGGCTGTGAGAGGCGCGGGTGCAGAGTGGTCAGCCTCCTGGGGTCACTGAATAGCCCTCCTGCCCAGGATGTCCTCTGAGCCTCCTGGGGCCTTCGGGTGCAATGCAGGCACTCGGGGGGAGGGAGGTGGGAGCGGGGAGAGACTCAGGCCTCAGCGGCTCCGTCCCTGCAGTGAGCTCAGCCATGCCTGGCAGCCGGGCATGCGCACAGGCCGGCAGGCAGGTGTGCGCTAAAGGGACGGCAGAGGCAGCCCGGTCTCCAGATCCAGCCTCAGGCCGGCCTTCAGGAGATCTTCTCATTTCGGAGATCTGCCAAGTTTTCTCAAGGACAACAGTCCTTCTCAGATGAAACGCCCACACTAATGTCAAGGTTTAGGTCTACAATTAAGACATTAGTTTCTGTTTCTATGCATCAGAGCATCCTGGGAGAAGAGAAAATTTTGTTGTTGCTAATCCTCACCTGAGGATATTTATTCCCATTGATTTTTTTTTTTTAGAGAGAGTGGAAGGGAGGGGAGACACACACGGAGAGAAACATTGACGTGTTGCCTCCTCATCTTTCCAAAATACGGGACTTTTTTAAGACGACGCGGGACAAATTGTTAAAAATCGGGACTGTCCCGCCAAAAGCGGGACGTCTGGTCACCTTACTCAAGGGTCCCAGTTTGATTCTGGTCAAAGGCACAAGCCCGAGCCGCAGGCTCTATCCCCAGTAGGAGGTGTGCAGGAGGTAGCCAATCAATGATTCTCGATCATCATTGCTGTTTCTTTTTCTTTCTCTCCCTCTCTCTCCCTTCCTCTCTGAAGTCAATAATAATAAAAAAATATCTAAGAAAGAAAAGAGATGTCACTGCACCGTTAACAATTAGCAGCCACCACGATGATGACAACGATGGCAACATGCACCCGCCATCAGGGCAAGAAAAGGTGGGCACATTAGTCCCCACCTCATAGATAAGGAAACTGAGGCACGCGGCATGAGCTTCCTCAGGGTCACAGAAGGAGTGAAGAGGGAGGAGGGGGCTCAGCCCGCCCCAGCTGAGAAGCCCCAGGAGTCTGCAGCCCGGGCGTGAAGGTGCAGGGTGTGGAGGTGCAGGGTGTGAAGGTGCAGGGGTGTGGAGGTGCGGGGGTGTGGAGGTGCAGGGTGTGAAGGTGCAGGGGTGTGGAGGTGCAGGGTGTGAAGGTGGAGGGGTGTGGAGGTGCAGGGTGTGAAGGTGCAGGGGTGTGGAGGTGCAGGGTGTGGAGGTGGAGGGACGTGGAGGTGCAGGGTGTGAGGGTGCAGGGGTGTGGAGGTGCGGGGTGTGGAGGTGCAGGGTGTGAAGGTGGAGGGGTGTAGAGGTGCAGGGGTGTGAAGGTGCAGTGGGGAAGTGCTTGGGATCTGCCTGGGACAGCCTGTACTGTCAGCATTGTCAGAGCCACGTTTTCCTGTGGTTCTGGGAAACACCAGTGACTCCATCTCTCCTACAAACCTCTGGGCCGTCAGCCTCTGTGACACCACTGTGCAGGCTCCCTGACCCCTCCTCCGGGGACCCCACAGGGGGTCTGCACTGTGCTGGAAGAGCCACTCCAGCCCTTCCCGGTACTTGGGTCGCCACTGGCAGTGTGGAATCAGGGGTTCGGAGGGAGGCATTCGTTCGGAGCTGGGGCTCAGACTCCCACCTGGCAGCACCAGCGGGGGCTCCACCTTCTGAGGTCCGGCCCACCACCCTCCCAGCCCAGCATCTGCAGCCAGGAAACAGCGTGGCTGCGCCCCCTGCTGTCCACAGAGGGTACTGCTGGGGAGGGAGTGTCCCCAAGGCCTGGGCCAGCATCTCCCGGGTGGCTGGTCCCTGAAGAGGGTGCGGAGAGGGAGAGGCAGGAGAGGGGAGAGGCCTCCTGGGAAGTGCTGTCTTCACGTGCTGATCCCACCTCAGAGGGCCTCCTGAAGGAATCTTGCCAAGAAAGGATTTCCTCTGCTTTGTGCCACCTGAAAGCCCCAACTATTGTGTTGGAGGAAGCACAGGGTCTGGGTATCTGAGAGCCCCTCCTCCCCACACTCCCCAAAGTCCTCCGCTCCATTCCCTGGGCCACTCCGGTTCAGGGTTCAAGATCCGTCCCTTCTTTCCTGTTGGCTGCCTGCCTGACCGCCCAACCCTTCTGGGACAGGGGCTGCTTTCAGGACCAAGTTCAAGCCTCGCCTGGCCCTGCCGTCTCTGCTGCTCCTCAAGCCCCGGCCCCAGGCGGCCATCCCTCCTCCGGTGATTCTGAGACGGAATCTGCTCGTGTTGTTTATCCGTCTCTGCAGAAGTGGGATCAAGGTTGTCTCTTGGTGTCAGCTCCGGGGTCCCAGAGGCGCCTCCCCAAGGGTCCCGGGGTCTGCGCTTGTGGTGGGGGCGGAGGGCGGGCAAGCAGCCAGCCCGTCCCTTACGCAGCACCAGGCTGCCGGGGAGGCCCTGCCACTGATTCTCCCCCAGCTCCCGGCCTCCGACTCAGGGACGCTGTGCTCACACCTGGCGCGCAAACCAGACTGTAACGGGCACCGAACACAGATGTTCGGCATCGGACACAGAAACAGACTCCTAGAAAATGGGTTTATTTTATGTTTCTATAAATGCCGGCTCGACGATCAGCACAGACACGGAGCAATCTCAATGGAGTTTATCCGGAGGATGGTCTGCGAGCTCACAATAACTGGGAGAGAGAGAACTCAGTCACAGCCTGACCACACTCCGGCCTTGTTCACCAGCCACTAGAGACCCGCCGCCCGACCCCGCTCTTTACACGAGGCAGGGATCCCTGCTGCCATCAGAGACTTGCCACCAGACACCCCCTCTCTCCATGAGGCAGGGATCCCCGCTGCCATCAGAGACCCGCCGCCCGACCCCCCCTCTCTCCATGAGGCAGGAATTCCCGCTGTGACCAAGGGCTGCACACGACACGTATGTCTGAGACAGGACAGCTCAGCCTGCAGGGCCTGCCGGGGGAGCCCTGCTTCCTGGGTCTGCGACATGCAGGGAGTCCCGCCTGTGTCTCGGCCCCCCTCCTTGTCAGACCCCAGGGGTGACAGCCAGAGCAGGTGGGACTGCATAGCTCCAGCTCCGCTTTCCGTCACTTACTTCTCTTCTTCCTGTAGTTTTTCCTTTTCTTAAACTTCATGTTGATCTTTGGCCATGATTCCGTCTTTTCAATGACGGTGGCTTCTACGCGAACCAGGTCCTTCCTAGAAACAAACGACACACCTTCCGCTGAGCTGGCAACGCTGCTGATGCTTTACGTGAGGTTTTCGAAAATGAGGTTTACCTTCCTTTTTGCTGATCATAAAAGTGATATGTGACCCCTGCAGACATTTTGGAAGCTACAAAGCGTAACAAAGGCAGTGCAGGCTGTCCACAGGTCTTACGGGCCGTGTGGGAACGAGTTAGTAACAGCCCAGCGACCTGGTCTGGGCGTCCTGCCCCCGGGGACGCTTCGCACCCGCCATCACGAAGTATAAGCCTCCGGCGGTTGGTGATGTTCCAGTGATGGACGCCCCGCCCAGTCCCACCGCCCGGCCCTGGGCAGACCCCATCGGGGAGCACATTACCCCAAGAGCGGCTTGCCCAGCAACGTGAAGTCATCAGCGCCGACCAGCAGGACCTGTGACGTGAAATGGGGTTAACGGTGAGTAACAGCCGTGGCGAGAACAGGGCGGGCCCGGAAGTACGGGACTGGGAAAGGTATCCTTTGGAAACAGCCGAGGGTGGGATCTGCTATCTCACTGTCGCTTTAAACAAACTGTGAACAGCAGGGGACTCGGATGCAGGTCGGATAAAACTGGTTATCTGATGTGGCGACCACTTACTGAGTTGTCAACCCCCTGTGAAAATGATGGTGTTTTAATTGAAACAACAACACCTTAGTGAAGTCTAACACACAGGAAACACCACATCAGACAACGTGTCTCTGAGGCTGGTCACAGGGCTGCGAAGACGCGAAGGCTCAGCTCAGGTGTAGCTGCTGCCAGCAGAACGCCGTGCCACCACCACCTTCTTGGGTAGGGAAACCATGGTGCCGTTTAGATTACACGGTGGAAAACTGTCTTAGACTTTACTGGTAAGAAACAAATCCAATTGCACTAAAGTTAAGTGTCTAAAGACAAAGTGCATCTACAACGCCGGTGGCCTACGTACGTCAGTGACGAATAACGAACTGTTTTAGAGTCACTTCAGCACGTGCTTTCCACTCGGGGTTGCCTGCACTGCAAAAAGCAACCTGCACAAATGGGGCTTTCCCTCATGTTGTGTTAAAGTGGAACGGTCCCGCCGAAACTGGTTTAGCTCAGTGGATAGAGCGTCAGCCTGTGGACTGAAGGGTCCCAGGTTTCATTCTGGTCAAGGGCATGTACCTTGGTTGCGGGCACATGCCCAGTAGGGGGTGTGCAAGAGGCAGCTGATCGATGATTCTCACTCATCGATGTTTCTAGCTCTCTATCCCTCTTCCTTCCTCTCTGTAAAATATCAATAAAACATATTAAAAAAAAATAAAGTGGAACGGACCCAAATAAACCTTCTCAGAAACCTCCGCAGCCACTCCCCAGGCTGGTTTCCCTAGGCCAGGGGTGGGAATGCCCGACCCCAGGGCCTTATAAACCCTGAGACCATTCAGCCTGGCCCTGCCAAGGCATCAGGGCTGAGGGGATTAAATGTTTGACTAAACAGAGGGGGCCAATTGTGTAAGTTGACGACGACGTTATAAACTCCCACGTGGCCTGGGCAGAGAAAAGGCCCCCGCTGTGGACACAGGGATGTGCTCCTGCCACGAGCTCAGGGTGGAGCTGCCACACCGTGCGTTGGATCATAAAAGTGATCCGCTGGGGGTGGCCGTGCCCGCTCAGACCCGGGGCTGCGGGACCTCCTCCACCTCAGCAAGGGTTAATACGCAAAAACAACCACAAAGGACGGGGAGTTTTCATTAATAAAGGAAATCCTGCATGTCATATTCCATCCTGTTGACGTAACGTATATATCCCGGAAAGCTGATCCAGCATAGAGCACTTGTGTCTTATACATAGTTTTATAAGTAGTTTTATAAGTAGGAGCAGAGCAGGCAAAAACCAAACGCATACTGACCACAGCAGAGAGAACTGTCACGAAGGGCAGGACGCTTAGCTAAATACCCAGGCGGAGCGGGCAGTGCCCAGGGGTCAGGGAGAGGAGCGGGCAGTGCCAGGGGTCAGGGAGAGGAGCGGGCAGTGCCAGGGGTCAGGGAGAGCCGGTGCCAGGGGAGGGCCCCGGAACAGGCCTCGCTGTTTCAAAACAGAGAGGCTGGCAAGTCGCACGGCAGAGGAGTGTTCTAGCCGAAACTTACTGTAAGCATGGGCTTATAAAGCTCTACACATGCACCTGGGCCTTTTGCTGTATCTGCGACGGAGTACTTTCTGTGGGACGTGTTAGCCACCAAGATGTGAGACAATCAGTGGGCGCTGCGGAGCGTCTCTGCTGAGGAGTGAACCCCGAGCCGGGCGTCACAGCTCGGCCGTCCCCCGGGCCTGCACCGCCCGGCCAGCGCCTCCTCACTCTCCCTCTCCGCCCTGGTGTTCTCGGGGTCACGCTGATCTGAGGAATCCTCTCCGGGACGATGCTGGGAGCGGGGATCGCACCTTCCAGGACCGAGTGCCGTTTGGCACAAAGAAACCGAAACCTTACCTTCTCCAGCCGAATCCTCTCTCCACACGCAAGGTCCAGCTCGTTGTCGATGAGAATCAGGTCCTCGGCGGTCACCTTCCACTGGTGGCTGGCGAAGTGCACCACGGCAAAGAGCCGACCGTACTGGCCCCTGGCGATCAGCTCGTTCACCTTCCGCACGACCTCTGCGGGGAGAGGACTCGGCGTCACCCCGTGGACAGGCAGCGTGGACGCCTCCACACCGGCCCCCTTCCCGCTCCCCTGCAGCGGTGTGGAGGGGAGGGAGGAGGGGCGCCTGGTGGGTGGTCGCAGGGCGGTGACAGCTGGTGGCCGAGCCTTGCGCTCCCACCGCAGGCACAGGCTGCCCCAGGAGCACGGCCGCGTGGCCTGCAGGGCACACGGACCCTGACTGAGGCAGCTCCCCATGCTGCCAGGTGCCCTGCCTCCCGCGCACAGCGTGCCCGCCTCGGTTCTCACGCCGTTTGGTTCCCAGTTGTTCTCAATAAAGAGCTGGGGGCCCGGAAGGGTGCAAACCCTGAGAGGGAGAGCAGGCCTTTCTGTGAACAGAAACCCGGAACGACGCCCTGCATGCCTCCTGCATGGCTGCCTAATTCCCGCTTCTGTGGCCACTGCCTCTGCCCAGGCCACGACCCTCTGTCCTCTGACCCTTTACTGCCTGAGCAGCGTCTGCTGGGACCCCACCCGCCGGCCTCGCCTCGGCTGGTGCAGGAGCGGAACCCGCACAGCTCCTGCCCCGAGACAGTCCCACCAGAGGCTGAAGGAGGCCAAGGGCCGGGGCCCAGACTGCGCCTCATTTTTCTCTAAGTCTCCAAGATAGTGTTTAGAGCTAGATGATTCCAGCCCTGCCTGGTTTGGCTCTGTGGATCGAGCATCAGTCTGCGGGCTGAAGAGTCCCAGATTTGATTCCGGTCAAGGGCACATGCCCTGGTTGCGGGCTTGATCCCCAGTGGGGGTGGGGGTGGGGGTGGGGGTGGGGGTGAGCATGCAGAAGGCAGCTGATCAATGGTTCTCTCATCGCTGACATTTCTCTCTCTTCCTTCCTCTCTGAAACCAATAAAAATATATAAAAACAACAACAACTAGCAGAAACCGGTTTGGCTCAGTGGATAGAGAGCATCGGTCAGCGGACTGAAAGGTCCCAGGTTTGATTCTGGGCAAGGGCATGTACTTGGTTGTGGGCACATCCCCAGTAGGGTGTGTGTGAGAGGCAGCTGGTCAATGTTTCTCTCTCATCGACGTTTCTAGCTCTATCTCTCTCTGTAAAAAATCAATAAAATATATTTCAAAAACAACAACAACTAGATGATTCCATGCATTGAGGTGGACCTCCGGCTTTCTGGGAAAACTGAGGATCTCACACTCCCTCCTGGCCGGGTGGCTGCGGTGACAGGCGCTCCAGGCTGACATGCCCGACACCCTGGCGGCTTCCCCCACAGCCCGGCCGGGGCCGGCGGCCACTTGCTGTCACAGAGCTTCTCTTCCGTGTGAGAAGAAACCTGCCCCAAACCCACGTTTCTCCCAACAGCGGGAAGACAGCTGGACAGCGCCTTCCCTCCCGAGCGCCACCCACTTTGAAGGTGGCAGGTGCGCAGGATTTTCTGCTGAATGAGCGGCTCTCGAGTCCTCGGCCCCGGGCCACTGAAGCAGAGGCTCCCTGTGCGGGCCTGGAGCACGGACAGCCGGCACCCTGGCTCCGAGGCCAGTGCCAGGCGGCCGCCTGTGTGGGTGCTGCCCGCCTCCGCCCCATCCTCACCTGCGTGGTGTCTGGTCTCCTCCACGGGGTCTGGCAGGACGACTTCGGGCCAAGGGGGTGAGCTCAGGGATGTCTTAGGAACGTACCTGTAAGATACATTTTATGCACACATCACACGTCTGAAAAGGCAGTTCAAATTGTAAGACATGGCTGCGTGCAGCCGCCGGGAAGGACAGGGTCTAGCACGTCACCCGGTCACGTGTGCAACCTCCCCTCCCCCGGAATGCTAGCTAGCGCCTTCTAAGCAGGGTCCATGTTGTGTACGTTCGCTATGGGTGTATCCCCACCCTGGACCAGTGTATGACACGGACTCGCTGAGCGATGAATGAAACCTGTTCTGCTCAGTCCAATGAAGGCACCAAGTGCCCGTGGGTTCAGATCCTGTTCTGTGCCAAGTGCAGGAGCCTCCATGACGGCCTCGCTGACCCTCCCTCTGCGGAGATGGGGCGGCGGCGGCAGCGATGTGTGAATGCTCCACCTTACACCAGGCATTGTCCCCCTCTTTATTTTTTTAAGTTTAATTTAATTTATTTTATTTTTTTGTCCACTCTCTTTAAATGTAGAATTTACTTAGTCTCATCAAACCCCACCGAGCTACACACTCACGATCCACGCTGGGACCCGGAGGCACAGCTCCGATCGGTCCTGGCCACAGAGTCCCACGTGCGCCCGCCACCCTGTCCTGCTCTTGTCTGTGTATACCCGCCAGCCAGGGACGTGGCCAAATCTACCCTCCGTAGCCCACAGTGCCGCTTCCTCCCTCAGTGTGACACTTAACACGGAATCTGCTGTTTCCGACTCCGCAGGCTCCTCCGGGGGTTCTGACCCCACAGGCCCGGGTGCAGCCTTCCCGTGAGAAGCCTTCCATCGGGAGCGACACGTCCCCTTGACAACCAGAGCGCTGGAAGGTCAGGGCACCTTATTCTTTGCACTCTAGATGTTCTGTCCATATTTATTTATGTCAAGGGTCTGAGAAAAATACTATCAAAACAGTCAGGAAACTGAAATATTCCTAAAAACCCAAATGTCTGAAGTTTTGCGTCAGAAAGATGGTGAAAAGGAAGAGTCACCCAAACCCACGTCGACGTTACCCTTCTGGACGCGAGGTGCTCTGCGACTGCAGCCTTCGGGAAGCGGACCACAGGGAGGCTGGGGGACAGAGAAACGGGGGTGGTGACTCCCGTGAAATGCAAACACCCCCTGAAGATACTCAACGCACAGCTGTCGCTGGTATCTCTTTATTATTATTATTTTTATTATTTTAATATATTTTATTGATATTTTTACAGAGAGGAAGGGAGAGAGATTGAGAGCTAGAAATGTCGATGAGAGAGAAACATCGACCAGCTGCCTCTTGCACACCCTCTACCGGGGATGTGCCCGCAACCAGTGTACATGCCCTTGACCGGAATCAAACCTGGGACCTTTCAGTCCGCAGACCGACACTCTACCACTGAGCCAAACTGGTTTTGGCTGTCGCTGGTATCTCTTTAAATCGATCACAACTTGTCTATAGAAAAACCGAGGCCGACAAAGCTCAACGCACACCACGTGCAATCACTGGCTGTTACCATAAGCATCGCGATGCATTCTTCACACCACCTCCAGGGCCCACAACCGCACCACCCGCCCAGTAACCCACTCCTTGACCCCCAAGTGCCCGGGAGGGTCAGACCCTGCTCTGCCCAAGTGCGGGGGCCTCCCAGAGGGCCCTGTCGGGCCGGCTTCCGGGTATTCTCACCCCACTGTCCCCCCATTTGGAGCTGGTTTCCGTGACCAATGGCACGTGACTGAGGTGATGGAACAGCTGAGCCGCCGGCCAGGGCCGTACCAGCATTCTGCTGAGAGTCTGCAGGAGCTTCCATGTCATCAGAGAAAAGGCAAAAGCCCTTACAGGGGCCCACAGGGCGGTGGCAGTGTCACCCCATCCCTCCAACATGCCTCCCCTCGATCCCCGGGCACCCGCCTCCCCGGCTTCCTCACTCTTGCCGGACCACGCCAGGCATTCACCCCCCTCGAAGCCCGTGTGCTGACGGCTCTTTCCCTGACACCCCTCCCCCCTGCAGGGACCTACAAGGCTGACTCCCTCATTTCTTCCGGGTCTCCACCGAAACGCCACCTCAGTGGAGGCCGTCCCCAGCCATCCTATTCAAAACGGAGCCCCTCCCACCCAGGACTTATTTTTCTCCACAGGACTTATCAGCTCATAACACACTATGTCACCTGCTTACTTAACAAGTCCGTCTGCACACCCCCTCTCCACCAGAATGCTAGCTAGCCCCCTTATAAACAGGGGCTACCGTCTGTTTATTATGGGTGTGCCCCCACCCTGGACCAGTGTTTGGCACGGAACAGGCACACGATGAGTCACAGATGAAATTTGCTCTGCTCAGTCATCAGATGAAGCCCCTGGCCCGGCTGGTGTGGCTCAGTGATTGAGTGTCGACCTATGAACCAGGAGGTCATGGTTCCATCCCCAGTCAGGGTATATGCTGGGGTTGTGGGCTCGACCCCCAGTGTGGGGCGTGCAGGAGGTGACCGATTGAGGATTCCCTCTCGTCACTGATGTTTCTATCCCTTTCTCTTCCTTTCTCTGTGACTGGAAATTCACACCTCTCTTTCGAGCCATCCCACTGTGATAAGCTCAGTTAAAAAGTTTCTGTACCTCTGCCTGTGGTCTTAGCTTAGCCTTGGACCCCCTCCACCCAGGGAAAAAAGTGCCCGCGTGTCTTCCACAGAACCACCCTTATAGCTCTGAGGACGGAGGCTGGTCCTTCACTCACTCTTCAGGGTCCCGCCTGCTCACCTTTCAGTCACCTTCTCTGCACTCACTACACTTTGTGATTCTCTCTTAAAAAGTCGTGTCTGGAACTGAACACAGGATTCTAGAGGTGGTTTCACGTCAGCAGAATAGAGGAAGTCCCACTGCTTTTGTAAAAACCTCCCTGCCTACTTCAACCCACGTGGCATTATGGAAAACGTTGTGCACAACACTGAGCCCTCAGCTACCCTCCCCGGATTCAACAGATATCAGCTCACGACTAATCTTGTTAGATGCACGTGGCCTCTTGCCCAGCTCTGCAATTAGTTTAAAGCAAACCAGACATCATTTTATCTGTAAAGAGGTCACATTTATTTATTTTAAAAATATATTTTATTGTTTTGTTTTTGTTTGTTTTTTTACAGAGAGGAAGGGAGAGGGATAGAGAGCTAGAAACATCGACCAGCTGCCTCTTGCACATCCCCCGCCCCCAACCAATGTACATGCCCTTGTCCGGAATCGAACCTGGGACCTTTCATTCCACAGACCAACGCTCTACCACTGAGCCAAACCGGTTTCGGCTAAAGAGGTCATATTTATATGTATGGATGGAAAAGGGGTGCTATAATAAACCATAAATTCCTAATTGGCCAGACAGCCCAGGTCTGTCACTGCCTTAGTGAAGGTTTTAAGCAAGGCTTTCCCACTGTTTCTATTCTTCTAGGTTACACACGTTAAAAGCCAGAAGTAATGCTCCTCGAAGGCATAACCGCCCTCAAGAAAGCACATAATCTCATGACGCAATTCCTGCCTCCGCCTTCTCCCACATTTATGTAATCTTCCTTACTTTCCTACCTAAGTCCAAATGCATAAAATAAATTGCAAAACTGTTATTCTCCAGAGTATTTGAGATCTTGCTGCCCGGCAATTGTTGTTTCGGCTCAAATCTTACATAATCCCACATAATAAAACCCCAATATGCAAATCGATTGAACAGCAGCACAACCAGTCCCTTTTACTGACTATCGGGGGCAGGTGCTCAGTGCCAGAGCTGCCCCCTAGTGGTCAGTGCACACCCACAGGGGGAGCGCAGCTCAGCCAGAAGCCAGGCTCACAGCTGGCGAGGAGTGAGGGGTCCCTGACAGCAAGGAGGGCACAGGCTGCCCCTGAGTGCACGCATCTCATGCACTGGGCCTCTGATAAAGTTATAATGAAAATTCTCTACAGGTTTGGACATTTATGTGGGCACACCAAAGACAAGTCGACCTTCCTAAGATGATTATTTAAGCAACAAAACAACATAACCATGACACTATTATGGCGTCTAAAAAAAGGTGAAGTTCTTTAAAACTGTCATATACACATTCAGGTAATTGAAAAACATACATAAGCACTCCTGCACGCAAACACACATTCCAACCATTTTCAGGCCGAATAGAACCTTTTTTGGAGCTTTGGCGAGGAGTGAGGGGTCCCTGAAAGCAAGAGGGCACAGGCTGGGCTGAGGGACCCCCTGAGTGCATGCATCTCATGCACTGGGCCTCTAATAAAGTTATAATGAAAATTCTCTGTATTGTGACTAAAATACAGCTACGTGTCTGCTGAATGGGTTAACAGTAGGCAAGGGCATTCATCACCATTTTCCCAGAGGAGGTCGATGGTGCTCGGAGAGTGGCTCAAAGCGGGTGATGGCAAAGCACAGGTTTTGTGGCGGGGCGGCTCTGTCGGAATCACAGCTCTCCCACCACCTTCCTGCTGAGTGACCTTGGGCAGGCTACCTAACCTCTCTGTGCCCGCCACTAACAAAGGGCCTTACACACCAGTGGACGAGCTATCCTCGATGGTTAAGCTACTACCTAAGGAACCAGGATCTGAACCTCGGTCTCCCCCACTCCAAAGCCGGTGTTATAAAAAAAAAAAAGGCGATCAGCACCGAAGGCATCAGGTCGGACACACACATACACACATGGCGGGGTGGCGGAAAGCACCGCTTGCCCCACTTCCTCCCTTCACCCGCGGCCCTGGCCTCACCCGCTCCAGGCCCCGACGGTCTGAGGATGCTACGGCCGCACGCGGACACCAGCCGCCCGAAGGCGACCGGCAGGGCCGAGGCCGCCACGGCCGCCGCCATTTTTTTTAGACCGGAAGCGGAAGTGGAGGCGCCGCGAACCTGGTGCGTCGACGCACCGGGTCCGGCGGGGAACATCTTCCCCCACTGCGACGGGACCTCGGCGGCTCGGCACGGGTCGCGCGGCAGCGGCGGCGGCGCCGGCGATGGCCTCGGCGGCTGTGGAAACCTTCGTGACCAAGCAGCTGGACCTGCTGGAGCTTGAGAGAGACGCGGAGGTGGAGGAGCGCAGGTACGGCCGCCGGCCCTCCTCCCGGGGCCGGTCTGGCAGATCCCAGCGCTGATCTGCTCAGACCCAGGCGGACCCTCCGGGGGCCCGGTCTCCCCCAGAGGTGGAGACCTGGTCACCTCCCTGGGCGGCCCGTTCTGGGTTTGGAGCCTTTCGTCCTTCGGTCCGAAGTTCCCCTCCCCGAACTTTCATTCCGAGATCCCGCCTCTGCCCGGTTCGCCTCCCAGCGCCCGCTCAGCCCTCTTCCTCATCGGTCCGCGCTGCACATGTTGGCACCGGCGTGTGCCAGGCCCCGTGAGGAGCGTGCTTGGCACTGGGAGCCGGGGTGTGAGCGCGGGAGGGGGCCCGGGGAGAGAGAGACGCCTAAGCGGCCCCCTTCCAGCGTGACAGGTGGCCGATGCTGACCCTGTGCGCGGAGCCGGGGAAGAAACGCTGAGCCGGGGGCTGGCGCTTGGGGCGCTTCAGGGAGGAGGCGGGGCCTGAGCACTGCTTCAGGAAAATCGGGGCGCAGGTGACCCGGACGGGGAGCCGGCCTGTGTCTGAACAGGAATAGTCGTCTCACCGAAACACTAAGCGCACAGTGATGGGGGCTGTAAACCCTTCCCACCCATCCCAGTTCCTCTAACCCTCAGGCCGAGTTACTGTTATTCTCTTGTTGGAGTCGCTGAGGGGAGAGGGTGAGGGAACCTGCCCAATGCGGTGGGGCAGAGGCAGGACCCGCTTCCAGAGCTTACACACACGGAAGGGGTTTGTGTGAGAGGTTTTGACATGACAGTTAAGAGCTTGTGGGGAATCCCAGCTCCTTCATTTTTGGCTGTGTCGCTTTGCAGGTTATATCTCTGAGCCTCAGTTACCTTACCTGTAAAATGGGATCGTTCCCACCTCACAGGTTTGCTGAGAGGAGGAAATGATTTTATTAAAAGTCAAGTGCTCAGCTTGGTACCAAGGGCAGAGTAAGCCCCCATGAGAAGGTAAATGGGCATCAGGTTGAGAAGGGCCTTGCCAAGGGGCTTGCATGCTATTCTGGTGCAGAGGATGGCTTTCACTGACCTTAGGCAGGTTTTTTTTTTGGGGGGGGAGGGGGTTTGAATAGATTTGCATTTTAGGAGGATCACTTGGGTTCTGAGAGCTTCTTTTTTGTTGATTTTAGAGAGAGTGGAAGGAGTGGGGGGGGAGAGAAACATCGATGTGAGAAGCACATTGATTGGTTGTCTCCTGCTTGCCCCTGACCCATTCTGGGATGGAGCCTGCAACCCAGGAACCTGCCCTTGACCGAATTGAACACGGAACCCTGCAGTCCACGGGCTGACGCTCTCCTCCACTGAACCACACGGGCTAGGGCCAGGAAGCTCTGTTTAATCCAGGCTGCCAGTGATGTGGGCTTGACTCTGAGTCAGGGCTCTCGAGGGGAGAGGGAGAGGAAGAGGTGGATCCAGGCTGTAAACAGGAAGGGCCCGATAGGACTCAGCGACTTGAACCAGGATGGGGGGGAGAGAGAGTAGAGAAGGGGAAGGTGGCAGAAAATTCTGACTCGGGTGACGAGGGGAAGGGCCGAGTCATGAACTGCCCTCGGGCAGGTCTGAGAGGGCAGAGCGGGAACTGCACTGGTGACTCGTGTTTGGCCCCTGTGCCAGGTCTTCATTTCCTCCCCTGCCCGGGTGGGAATGCACACGTGAGGACAAAGGGTGGGCATGCACACGTGAGGACAAAGGGTGGGCATGAACACGTGAGGACAAAGACTGACGTTTCCTCCCGGCGTCTCCCAGGTCCTGGCAGGAGAACGTCTCTCTGAAGGAGCTCCAGCGCCGCGGCGTCTGCCTGCTGAAGCTGCAGGTGTCCAGCCAGCGCACCGGGCTGTACGGACAGCTGCTGGTCACCTTCGAGCCCCGGCGATGCGCGTCTGCAGGAGTGCTCCCCAGCAACAGCTTCTCCTCCGGTCTGTGCGTTTCTGACGCGGGCGCGTGCCTGAGGATGAGCGGTCCCAGGCTGGGCGCCTTGTCTAAGGGGGCGGAGGGGAGAGGGCCAGGGACCTGCCCCGTGTGCCACAGGGAGTCAGGACCCGATGCCGGAGTTCGAGTTCACGTGGCCAGTTGCCGTGGCTGCCACGAGCAGGGTGAAGGGGGCTGCGGAGTGTCTTTCGGGAGTGACGGAGCAGGGCCTGTCTGTGCAGGGGGCTTGGAACTCTGGGAACGCAGCGGTAAAAGAGCGTGTTCAGTTAGTGAGCGCCGTGGAGGGAATGGCTGCGGAGACTGCTGGCTCCCCGACAAACAGGAAGCCGGAGGGAGTGGCATTTATGCTGAGACGTAGCCTGCTGGGCACTGGGTGTGTTGCTGTGGCTGTGGACAGAGTCAGGCGGGGCTGTTTCTTCCGAGGAGCGGTTTGGAGGCTCAGTAGCTTCGAGATGCATTCAGAAACAGGGGCTCCTGTTCCGGGCACGGGTGGGGCAGTCACGGGGGGAGGTCCCCGTGGCGGGCCCCAGGCACAGAACTTGATCTCTGTCCCAGGAGTACTGTTGCCACCTGACGTTTCCCTTCAAAAGTTGGGGAAGGCCCTAGCCCAGGCGTGGGCAAACCACAGCCCGTGGGCCGGATGGCTGTTCTAAACTATTGAAAAAACAAAAACCAAAAAAGACCGTACCCTTTTATGTAATGATGTTTACTTTGAATTTATATTAGTTCACACAAACACTCCATCCATGGTTTTGTTCCGGCCCTCCGGTCCAGTTTAAGAACCCATTGTGGCCCTGGAGTCAAAAAGTTTGTCTACCCCTGCCCTAGCCAGTTTGGCTCAGTGGATAGAGCGTTGGCCTGTGGACTGATGGGTCCCAGGTTCGATTCCGGTCAGGAGCACATGCCTGGGTTGCAGGCTCAATGCATAATAGGGGGCATGCAGGAGGCAGCCAATCAGTGGTTCTTTCTCATCATTGATGTTTCTATCTCTCCCTCTCTGGAATCAATAAAAACATATTTAAAAAAAAAAAAGTTGGGGAAGGAGGCAGAGGAAAGATTCAAGGTGCAGACAGAACTCTCTGCTTAGAAGAAGAGCCCCTGGGACCGAGAACGTGGCTGGCTCCTGCCTGGCACAGCCTTGCGGACACGGCATAAGGAGGGTGTACGTGTGCCGGTGGCCCTGGCTTTACCTCAGAGCGGATTCTGTTTCGGTCGGAACTGTGGTCAGGTGACCGAACCCAAGCCGAACGGGCGTTGGCGGACCCCTGCGAGGGGGCACGGGGCTCGGAGGAGGACGCGGGCTGAGCCTCCTCTGGGCTGGCTTCCTTCTCGGGCGCTGCGTGGGAGCCGTTCTGGCCCTACGTCCTCTGAGGTCCTGGTCTGTCCGGAGAGCGTGAGGCCTCTGTCCCGGCGCCCACGCCCAGGCTCGCTGTGTCCATCCCTGAGCAGTCACACGTGGAGCGCTGATGGGCTCAGCACGGGTTATACCCACTGCTTCCCTAATGTGGCGAATCAGCGAACAGTTTCCACAGGATGTGGGGAGATTGCTGCGGAGTGGGCAGCAGATACACACGGCCCCTCTTTCATTGGTCTTCTCCCCCAGAGGTGCTCGTGGCCCCCACTTCATCCAGGGCCCCCACCTGTCAGCACTCACCCTCAGGGAGGCCCTTACCTCAGTCGTTCTAGCATAGCGCCCTCGTCCCTTCCTGTCCCCTCCCTGAGCGTCCTGTTTCCTTAGGCCCCTGGCACTGGCCTGACCGGCGCTGTATTGGCCTCTCCCCGCTGAGGGAGCGCAGGGATCGGCCTGACTCCTCATTAGAGCAGCACCCAGAATAGTGCCTGGCGCAGAACAGGCCCTTGACATTCGGTATTTTATCCATGGTCAGGCCTGTTAGTTTTAAACAGTTCATTGACCTCATGTGTATGGGTTTAAAAAAAAATTTTTTTTTAATTGATTTTAGGGAGGAAGGGAGGAGAGAGATAGCAACATCAATGTGAGAGAGAATCATTGACTGGCTGCCTCCTGCACGCCCCCTACTGGGGATCGAGCCTGCAACCCAGGCACGTGCCCTTGGCTAGAATCGAACCTGGGACCTTCAGTCTGCATGCTGACGCTCTATCCATGAGCCACTAGGGCTTTATTGATTTTTTTTACAGAGAGGAAGGGAGAGGGATAGAGTTAGAAACATCGATCAGCTGCCTCCTGGACACCTCCTATTGGGGATGTGCCCGCAACCAAGGTACATGCCCTTGACTGGAATTGAACCTGGGACCTTTCAGTCCGCAGGCCGATGCTCTATCCATTGAGCCAAACTGGATAGGGTTCACGTGTGTGACTTAGATGTTAACAGTTTATTTTCTAAAGAAAGCAGCAGGATGTTTGAAATGACCTGGGACGTACTGTATAAAATAATTCACGTTTAACCTTGCTCGGGGTTTACATAACTGAGTCTTTGTTTCCCAGGTGACATTGTGGGTCTGAACGATGAAGGAGGCCAGCTGGCCACGGGGGTCCTGACCCGGATCACCCCGAAATCGGTCACCGTGGCCTTTGACCAGTCCTGTGATTTCCAGCTGAGCTTGGACCAACAGAACTCCTACCGACTGTTAAAACTTGCCAATGACGTCACTTACAAGCGCCTGAAGAAGTAAGCGCATGACTGGACCTCACATGCAACGTTTTCCCTAAACACGGCTCGCTTCGCCCTCCACCCCCCACGCTTGGGCTGGGCAGAGAGCAGTGGGTTTGGGCTGGGCTTGTCGGTGAGCCCTCTCCGCAGCGGGGGGCTGCAGGCGGCGGGGGGCCGGGGCTCCCAGACCCCGTGGCTGGTTCTCCCTAAGCCCCACACGCGGGTTTTCTCCCGGCAGAGCCCTGGTCGCCCTGAAGAAGTACCACACCGGCCCCGCGCTCTCGCTCATTGAGGTCCTCTTCGGCGGCGCGGCCCCCAGCCCTGCCGGCGACACACGTAAGAGCTGTGCTTTCTCTCTGCTGGTTGGAACCACGGTGGAAGCTGTGGGGAGTGACGTGGTCGTGGGGCCGCTTTGTCCCGAAGTTGAGGAGGTTCAGGTAGAAGCAACCACCTTAATTTCTTTTTTCTTCTTAAAAAAGTATATTTTATTGATTTTCCACAGAGAGGAAGGGAGAGGGATAGAGAGTTAGAAACGTCGATGAGAGAGAAACATTGATCAGCTGCCTCCTGCACACCCCCTACTGGGGATGTGCCTGCAACCAAGGTACATGCCCTTGACCGGAATTGAACCTGGGACCTTTTAGTCCGCAGGCCGACGCTCTATCCACTGAGCCAAACCGGTTTCGGCCCACCTTAATTTCTTTAGATAAATTCTTGGGAGTGACTTGCATGGGCTGGGCTCTCTTTCCCGGGCTCATCGTGGGAGAAAGCTCCTTCCGTTGGCTTTCCTAGGTTCTCTCTGACCAAGCTGCCTTTCTCTCTGACCCAGCTGTTTCTTCCAGCCTGGTGCCATGGAAGTGGGTGGCAGCCACCCACACTGGAGGGTCACCTCACCGGTGCTTGAGAGCCTTGTTTTCGGGGTGAGGGTCTCCCGGGGTTGTTTGCTCAGCACGCTGTAGACACCGTAAGAGTGACCTGTATCATGGAAAACTAGGATATTCGGAAGCAGAAGAGCAGGGAGTCAGTCACTCAGAAACCTGCCACTCGGTTCGCCTCACGAGTGCCTGTGTCTCATCTTCAACTCTACCCACATCCACATCCGACAGCGTGTTTTACGTGCACGCACACGCACATGCACACACATTATTTGTTTGCCCCTGTGAAGGAGCGTGACGTGTCTTGATGGTGGCTGACACCTAAGGAGAAAGGGGCACGGTGTGGAGCGGTGGGACGTGCGTGGACACGGAGCTCTCCTGGCATCACTAACCCGTTTGGGTCTGCACCTGGGCCTGTGACACGGCTCAGTGTCGCTGCACCAAGGGGCGGGCGCTGTGGGAGCAGAGCCGGACACAGCACCACCTGCTCCCGGAGCACAGGGCACACAGCAAGTAATCAGTGTGGCCATGAGAGTCTGAATCGGAACTTGGCGCTGGAGTTTGCTAGTCCTCTTTTTTCTTTTCCTTTTTTTGCTTTTTGCTAGTACTCTTTTTTTTTAAAAAAACTTATCTTTATTGATTTCAGAGAGGAAGGGAGAGGGAGAGAGAGAAGCATGATGAGAGAGAGAATCATTGATCGGCTGCCTCCTGCACGCCTCCTACTGGGGATAGAACCTAAAACCCAGGCATGTGCCTTTGGCCGGAATCGAACCTGGGACCTTCGGTCCGCAGGCCAATGCTCTATCCACTGAGTCTAACAGTCTAGGGCTCTTTTATCCTTTATTTTTGTCATTTTATGGGCATGTATAAAGGGATAGTACGTTCCAAGAAACATTTACCTTGAAGAGCCTGTTAACCTGGAGCTGGAGTGGTGAGGGCTTTCAGTAAAGGGACAGAGGTCAATGTTGGGCTGTGTGGGCTGGTGCAGGAGCGAGCAGGCAGGGCGGCGTGGTGGCGTGGCTGGGTGGCTGGGTCCCAGGGGAGCCTGGCCAGGGAGGCGGGTGGCAGGCTGGGTTTGGCCTGGTCTGCAGCCTGCTGCTTCCTGTTCTAGGGAATCTTTTGGAAACAAAGCAGGTTGTGTGGATCGGTACCTCCCGGTAGTCCGGCTCCCTCCCGTGCTCCTCAGCGCCTGGGGAGCCGGCCTGACCCTGTCGCCTCTCCCTCTCCCGCAGGGGCGCCGACCTTCTTCAACGCCGCCCTGGACGCCTCCCAGCAGGAAGCGGTTTCGTTTGCGCTGGCCCAGAAGGAGCTGGCCATCATCCACGGGCCTCCCGGCACCGGGAAGACCACCGCCGTGGTGGAGTTCATCCGCCAGGCCGTGGAGCGCGGCTGCAAGGTGGGCGGCTCTCCCGCACTGACCGCCCCGGAGGGGGGCGGGTCACCGACGTTAGCTGAGCACTAACGTCCCCCTTTCTGCGTCCTGACAGCCGAGGGCACAGGGGACGCGCCCTGGGCCACCTCGATGGGGGTGGCGGTGCCAGGACACGGGGGAGGCCGGGCCCTGTTCTTGGCGTTGACTGAGGAGGGACTCCCCTCTCCGCCGCCCGCGGTAACGGTGGGACCGCTGTTCTGGAAGCAAGGCTGAGCGTTCAGAGCGCCCCGTCCGCTTCTCGGGTGGCAGGGTGACGTGACTGGTGAAGAGACGGCGCCGCAGCCGGGTTGTGTCCGGGCCCAGGGGTCCGTTCTCTCCAGCTACCAGCCTCCGCATGTCTGGTGCTCGGGGACCAGTGGGTTCTCCGGCCCCGATTCTCGTTGTGTGGACGCCGAGACAGTGATGTGTCCCCGTCCCGCAGCTGAGGTCCACACCTTGGCGTCAGGGCGCCCACACCGCACCCTCTCTGCTCTCCGAAAGGCTCTCTGTGGGCTTCGGTGTACACCGAGGTGGTTTCCTTACACGTGAGTCCCCAAACCCGACCTTGAGCTCTGCGCCCCAGGTTCTGTGCTGCGCGCCCTCCAACATCGCCGTGGACAACCTGGTGGAGCGGCTGGCGCGGAGCGGGCGGCGGGCGCTGCGCCTCGGGCACCCCGCCCGGCTCCTCGAGTCCATCCAGCACCACTCGCTGGACGCCGTGCTGGCCCGCAGCGACGGCGCCCAGATCGTGGCCGACATCAGGAGGGACATCGACCAGGTCTCGGTACGTGTGTCTCAGCCGGGTGCCCAATTTGACATGGCATTTTCTCCTGTCTTCAGCGCTGAGAGCTTTCTGGTTCTCAGCTCCGAGTTCGCCTGGTTTCCTGAAACGTCCCGCCCTGTGTGGCTCTCCGAGCTCGGGCCTCACCGCCGCCCGGTGCTCCTCGGGGCCTGGACTCCCGGGCCGGTGCCTGGGGTCAGCCTTTCCTGCAGGGTGGCCAGCGCAGGGCCAGCGGGGCGGGGACAGGGCCCGTGGTCCCTCCACACGAGAGGGACGTCTGCGGCGTGCTGGCGCTCCATCCCAAACGCATAGGAGGGCCCGGCCCTGCTCCTGTCTAAACCACGCTGTCTGCTCGGAGCTGGGCGCAGTGGCCCTCCAGTCACTGCAGCCGCCGGACCCTGTCCTCCGGAGCGGACGTCACAGGGAAGGGAGGGGCGGCGTCTCGTTAGTCCTCACCTGAGGATGCTTTCCCGCTGGGAAGGGTGGGGAGAGAAGCATGAACCTGAGAGACACATGGATTGGTTGCCTCCCAAACGCACCCTATCCGGAACCTGGATTGAGCCTGCAACCGAGGTACATGCTATCAGCCGGGAATCGAACCCTTGACCCTTTGTCTGCAGGCTGGTGCCCTAACCACTGAGCAACCGGCCAGGGCAGGGGTTACAGCTCTTTTTTAGTATTAATGTGAGTTGGGGTTTACGTTGCCATTTTACGGGCTAAACAAAACACTTTTAAATCTCTTGACAAATGTGGGTAAAGAGGAAGCGCAGCTGCTCTGTCTACTGCTACTGAACCAGGTCCTGAGGGGAGGGGCTGGCTCAGTCACAGCGCCCTCTGCTGTGAGGACCGGCGTCCTGTCTGCCTCGCCCTGTGCAATGACACCCGCTCTAAGGCCAGGCCGGGGGCAAGTGCTTAGCTCTTTGTGTATCTGTTGCTCCTTCAAGAAAGAGTTTGACTCTTGCCTTTTTTTTTTTTTTAATGTTTTTATTGATTTCAGAGAGGAAGGGAGAGGGAGAGAGATAGAAACATCAATGATGAGAGAGAATCATTGGTTGGCTGCCTCCTGCACGCCCCCCAATGGGGACCGAGCCCGCAATCCTAGCACGTGCCCTTGACCAGAATCGAACCCAGGACCCTCAGTCCACAGGCTGACGCTCCTTCCATTGAGCCAAACTGGCTAGGGTGACTCTATTGCCTTTTAAGAAACGTAGCGAAGTGGACCAAGCGATTATAAATAAAAGCTCTTTGTGGACTAAAAAGAGCTAAATAAGTGAAAGTCGTGTCAAAGTGGTTATGTTTTCTGCCTGGCTGGTGTCCTGGTTGGCACATGCACCGGGAGTTCACAGTTCGATTGCCGGTCCGGGCACATGCCCGGGTCGTGGGCTCGGTCCCCAGTAGGGGGCGTGCAGGAGGCAGCCCACCCATCATTCTCTCTCATCGTTGATGTTTCTTTCTCCCCCTGTCCCTTCCTCTCTCTGAAACAAATTTTTAAAAAAGGGGTTATGTCTTCTTTGCTTTCCTTTGTAGGTGAAAATTAGGAAGACCCAGGATAAGGGGGAGAAAAGTGCTTTCCACAATGAAATCAGGCTGCTGCGGAAGGAGCTGAAGGCGAGGGAGGAAGCCGCCATGCTGGAAAGCCTCCGGGCGGCGGACGTGGTCCTGGCCACAAACACGGGTGAGGGGTCTCCGCCCGCCCTCGGCCTCCGGGTCCCCCCGGTTTTCTGGAGCCGTTTGTGTGGGACGGTCCTCCCTGCCCGGCGGAACTCACCAGGAAGCCTTCTGGGCTTGGAGTTTTCTCTGGGAGGTTTTTAACGGCACGGCGGATTTCCTTAACCGATAGGGACTATGTTCAGGTTAGCGCTTCTTACGTGAATGGTGCCTTGGAAGGAATTAATCCACTTAATCTAAGTTGTTGAGTTTGTTGGCGTGACATTGTTCATAGTGTCATCTTCTTATCTCAGAGATGAGGAGCAGGCTGGGGGCGGGGGCTTGCCCAGGCCAGGTCTGCGCACTGAACTGTCCAGTAGCAGGGTGGGGGTGTGAGGGGAGGAGCAGGGGCGGGAGGGGGGGGAGGAGGGGCTGGGGAGCTGATGGGCTGTTTCTGACTCATGGAGGTTTTGTCTCTGGGTGTCGGCTCAGCGGTTAATTGTTCTGAAAAACACTTTAGAGGAGACTTAGTTACATTTTAAATTCAGAAAACGATGCAGGAACGTTTATAAATAAGACGGCCTTCCGAGGACTTGGATCGCAGCCCCGAAGGGGTGATGGGTGTTGGTGGTGGAGGCGTCCGGGTGGCCCAGGGCTGGGGCCACGCCACCTCACGTAGGACAGGCACCGCGGGCCTTTGCCGTCCTCGCCAGGTTGTCATTCTGGGCTGCGCGTTGGTTAGGCTGCACGCCGGGCTGGGCTGTGGAGCCGCGGGCAGTCAGCGTCTGTGTCAGCGTCTGTGTCGGCGTCTGTGTCGGCGTCTGTGTCGGTGCCCCGCAGCTGCGCTCACAGCCTGTGCCCCCGTAAAGCCCGTGGCCCCCCCTCCACCAGGCGCTTCTCCCGACGGGCCCCTCAAGCTGCTGCCCGACGGCTACTTCGACGTGGTGGTCATCGACGAGTGCGCCCAGGCCCTGGAGGCCAGCTGCTGGGTGCCCCTGCTGAAGGCCAGGAAGTGCGTGCTGGCCGGGGACCACAAGCAGCTGCCCCCCACCATCGTCTCTCCCAAGTGAGCCCTCTGCCCCTCCCGGCCACCCTTTGCTCTGTCCCCCGCGGGCCGGCCCAGGGGTCCCCGCTCCCAGGAGGCCCTGGCGTGCCCCCCCACACCTGCTCCTTTAGACGCCGCACCGCAGCCTGTGCTCCTGGAGGCCAGCGCTTGTGTCAGAGCAGCAGGGCCAGTCCCCCTCCCCCGAGCACAGGCTCCCGTGGCCTCCCCTCCTGTCTTCATGCCACAGCGGAGCAGCCTTGTGGGCTGGCTGACTCGGGGACTTGGGCCCGCAGGCTGGCCCACAGTCAGCTCCCGCCTCAGACCCTCGCTTCACCACTCCGCACGGCCCCCCGGCCGCGTCCTCCCAGCCCCGGCTTAGGAGGCCGTCACTCAGCCGACCACACCTTAGTTCTCGGTCAGGACCGGGGGGGCGGGGCGGGTCCGAGGTGGGAGGACAGCTTCCCCCTGGGCCCTGGCCTCACGCTGGACTCCGGCCTGGCCTCCCTCCGCTTCCTCCTGGCTCAGGGCTGCGCAGGCGGGGCTGTCGCTGAGCCTGATGGAGCGCCTGGCCCAGGGCTGCTGCGCGGGCGCCGTGCGCACGCTGACGGTGCAGTACCGCATGCACCGGGCCATCATGCAGTGGGCCTCGGAGGCCCTGTACGGAGGGCAGCTCACGGCACACCCTTCCGTGGCGGAGCACCTCCTGCGGTGAGTGACGTGGCCGCGCCCGGGTCCTGGCGGAGCCCTGTGCCCCCGAGGGGGCTACAGGCTTTAGAGGAAGAGTCCGGGGGCGGGAAGGGACACGCGGGCTCTGCTCTAGGACCTCCGGCCAGGGCCTCACGTTCAGTGTCCACGTGTGCAGGGACCTCCCGGGAGTGGCTGCCACGGAGGAGACGGGCCTGCCCCTGCTGCTGGTGGACACGGCCGGCTGCGGGCTGGCGGAGCTGGAGGGCGAGGAGGACCAGTCTAAGGGGAACCCAGGTGAGCTCGCCCGGGCGGGGTCAGCTTTTCCGTCTGTACAGGCCCCGGGCTCCTCCAAACACACACATGTCCCCCTAGTTGCCAACCTGGGAATGGAGGGGAGGGCGGCACCGAGGAGCCTTGGGCGGTGGGCAGCCGAGGCTAAGCCCGAGCCGCTGGATTCTCTTCTGCACGAGCAGCCGCAGGCTGGGCGGATAAGAGGCGATGAGGCAGCCAGGGCCTGGGCAGCGTTTTGTCTCTTGTCCCAGCAGCGTGGCCAGCGCTGCCTGGCTGGTCTCGGGATGAGGTCCTTGCTCAGCCCGAGGGACATCCATTTGGTTCCACTCCAGGGCTGCCACTAACCGCACACGTGGCCCTGCTTACACTGAGAGTGTTTGTTGTTTCTGGAATTCAGGTTGGCTGGGGGGCCTGTAGTTTTTCATTTTAAAAATTTATTTGAGAGAGGAAAGGACCCCCTCCCGACCCCCCCCCCCCCCACAGAAACAGAGAGACATTGATGTGAGAGAGAAACATTAATGCCTCCTGTACACATCCCAGTTGGGGATTGAACCCACAACCCGGGCATGTGCCCTGACCGCAATAGAACTGACGACCTTGCACAGACGGCGCTCAACCCACTGGCCGCCCAGCGGGGGTGGGGGCCCTGCATTTTGTTTCTGAGTCTGGGGACGCTCCGACTCGGGAGTGGGGTCCCGGGATGACCCAGACCAGCTGGACACAGCAGAGGGAGAGCTGCTGGGGGCAGCAGCGCCGACCTCGGTGGCCGCTGTCCTGGCAGCCTGCTCTCTGTGCCACAGGGGAGGTGCGCCTCGTCAGCCTGCACGTCCAGGCTCTGGTGGACGCTGGCGTCGCGGCGAGTGACATTGCCGTCATCACGCCATACAACCTCCAGGTGAGAGCACCCCTTTCTCTCGTGTCTGTCAGGGGGGCCCAGCCATCTCCGTGCCGAAAGGCAAAGGGCCGTGTATCGGTTCTTACGACCAAAAACTCCGGGCTGGAGTCGGCCACGTCACGGCTGGGTGGAGGCTCAGGTGACATCAACAAGAGCCTCCCTCCGTCCGTCTGTCCATCTCGCTCGCTCTGCCCCTCCCG
Source organism: Vespertilio murinus (assembly GCA_963924515.1). Taxonomy (NCBI): domain Eukaryota; kingdom Metazoa; phylum Chordata; class Mammalia; order Chiroptera; family Vespertilionidae; genus Vespertilio; species Vespertilio murinus. Next base: position 165,510,352 of record OZ004709.1, on the reverse strand, counting down.
CCTCCTCCTGTGCCCCCGGCCAGGCTCCCTGGGTTGGCTTCTGTTTCCCGCCAGCTTTCCCAGGGTCCTGGCTACCTCGGGGACGTCCTTACACAGGCGGCCCCCGGGACAGAGGTCCTTTCGTGGCCGTTGCCACGAGAATCTCAGTTTCCCATCTCGCTGATCTGGCTGTCCCCCTGCCCGAGCCGCTCTGTGACCTGGAGCTGGGTCCTCGCCCATCCCTGGGACCTGGGGACGGAGGCGGGAGGGAAGGCAGGTGCTGAGTCAGCGGTGTCAGTGTTGGTGGGGGCCCTATCTGGCTGGGGTGGAGGGGGGCGGGGAGCGATTTTGTTGGCTCTTTGGCGTGCCTGTGAGGAGGGCCGTGGTGGAAACCAGGCCGGGCGGTTCTACAGGCAGGTCCCTCTGCGGAGGGGAGGGACAGCGGGTCAGCCTCCTGGGCCCCGGCTGTGCTGGGCCCGGCCTGAGGCCCCGGTCTGAGGCCCCGGTCTGAGGCCCCGGTCTGAGGCCCCGGCTGTGCTGGGCCCCGGCCTGAGGCCCCGGCCTGAGGCCCCGGCCTGAGGCCCCGGCTGTGCTGGGCCCCGGTCTGAGGCCCCGGTCTGAGGCCCCGGTCTGCTTGTGCTGCAGGTGGACCTGCTCAGACAGAGCCTTGCTCACAGGCACCCAGAGCTTGAGATCAAGTCGGTTGACGGCTTCCAAGGCCGGGAGAAGGAGGCGGTGGTGCTGTCCTTCGTCAGATCCAACAGGAAAGGTACGGAGCGCTCGCCAGAGTCCCAGAGTGACACGACACGCAGAGGCGGCTGGCTTTCCCGCCGTGCGGGCCCCGGAGAGTGAGCGTGGGGTGCAGGCTGTGCTGCGTGAGCTCAGCGTGAGGAGAGACTGAGCGGCGGGAGCGAGGCGTGACGAGGCCTCGAGTGAGTGACAGGGCCCCGCCTGGGCTCCAGTGCTCGGCAGGGGGAGCGGCTCCGGGTGGGAAAGGCGTTCCCGGCACCGAGCAGCATGGAGGCTGTTCCCGGCACGGGGCAGCATGGAGGCTGTTCCCAGCACGGGGCAGCATGGAGGCTTAGGGCCCGGGCACGCGGTTGGGTGGGGGCTGGGAGCCAGGCAGGCTGGGGGGCCGGGCACCGCCCAGGAGGTGGATCCCCCTCGGGCTCAGAGCTTGTCTTCTGGCCTCAAGGCTGCTTCCGCCGCCGGCCTGGCCTTGATGCCCACAGAACTTGTAGAAGTCCGTTAGGTAAGAAAGTTGTGCCCGGAAACAGCGCTGATGGGCTTGGAACAGCGTTTGCCGTGGAACAGCTGTGCTGGGAGGGAGAAGGCACTGAAATGGCCCCACTTCTCTGCAGTGTGTCAGCTGCAGCCCCGTCCACGCCCCGTGTCACCTAGCTCTGGCTCGGGGAGGAGGCGTGGTACTTACTGAGAAATGAGTGACAGTAGGAGAGCCACTGCAGTGTGAGCCAGGCACCGTGCACCATCCTGATGCCCTAGGGGGGAGCAGTGTGAGCTGGGCACCGGGTACCATCCTGATGCCCTGGGGGGGCAGTGTGAGCCGGGCACCGTGCACCATCCTGATGCCCTGGGGGGGCAGTGTGAGCCGGGCACCGTGCACCATCCTGATGCCCTGGGGGGGCAGTGTGAGCCGGGCACCGTGCACCATCCTGATGTCCTGGGGGGGCAGTGTGAGCCGGGCACCATGTACCATCCTGATGCCCTGGGGGGGCAGTGTGAGCCGGGCACCGTGTACCATCCTGCTGCTCTGGGGGGGCAGTGTGAGCCGGGCACCGTGCACCATCCTGATGGGCTGGGGGAGCAGCAGGGTCAGCAGTGGTGCCGTCACGGTGGGCCTTAGGGCCTCGCGTTCGTGGGAGGCAGATCCGGGAGGCCTGTGTGGAGCCTGGAGCGGGTCCTTGTAGGGGTGCCTGCGGGAGGGCAGGAGAGCCTGCTTCCTGTTCCTCAGGCTTAGATCTCAGCCGCTCGCCCTGCCTCGTTACAGGCGAAGTGGGTTTCCTAGCCGAGGACCGGCGGATCAACGTCGCCGTCACCCGCGCGCGGCGCCACGTGGCCATCGTGTGCGACTCCCGCACGGTCAGCAACCACGCCTTCCTGAAGACCCTGGTCAGTTATTTCACGGAGCACGGGGAGGTGCGCACCGCCTTCGAGTACCTCGATGACATCGTCCCTGAAAACTATTCCCACGAGAGTCCCCACGGCCACGGCCAGGCTGGAGCGAAGCCTCCGGGCGCAGCCGGGCCCGCCAGGAAGCCTGGAGGCCGGAGGCCGGCGGGGGCCGGGGAGGCCAGAGCCACCGCCAGGCTGGGCCAGAAGGTGCCGGCCGGGAAGCCCGGGGGCTCCGAGGCCCCGTCTCGGCCCGGCCTCAATGGGGGCAGCTCCGGCGGGGCGGGGAGCAGGGACGGTGCGGACCACTTCAGGGCTCTGATCGCCGAGTTTGTGGCCAGTGAGCAAGTGCAGCTGGAGTTCCCCGCTTCCCTGAACTCACACGACAGGATGCGCGTCCACCAGATAGCGGAAGAGCACGGGCTGCGGCACGACAGCTCCGGGGAAGGGAAGCACAGGTTCATAACCGTGAGCAAGAGGGCCCCGCCGGCCACGCCGGCCACACCGGCCACACCGGCCACGCCGGCCCCACAGGCCACACCAGCCACGCCGGCCACACTGGCCACTCCAGCCACACCGGCCACGCCGGCCCCAGAGGCTCCACCGGTCCCACCCGTCCCACCCGTGCTCGCAGGGACTGACAGCAAAGCCCCTCTCTGTCCCGAGCCCCCCAGCGCCGCGCAGACGGAGCCCCCTGGGCAGGAGCCGAGCAGCGTGGACCTGAGGGCGGTGCACCTGGAGAGGCTGCAGAGGGAGAGGGGCAGGCAGCAGCAGCAGCAGCAGGGAGCCAAGGAGGGACCGCATGGCCCGGGGCTGCGGAAGTTACCGGAAAAGAAAAAGAAGAAAGATGCAAAAGGTGAGTGAGTGGGCTCGGTAATGAGAACCCAGGCGTGGTGTCCCCTTCGCTGGGCTGTCGGCCCCACTTGCAGCGCCTCCGCCCACGGACTTCCTCCCGGTGGCTGGCTACGCGTCCTGCGCTTACGTTTAACGGGTCGGAGTGAGTCCCTGCGGGTGTGGACTGGTCCCAGAGGCCTCGTGTCCCGGGAGGCTGCCGCTAGGCCTGGCAGCGGGGCGCGCTCCCTGGAGGAGCAGAGGGGCGGGAGGGAGGAGCCCCAGACCTCTGCCGGGGCCACGGAGCTCCTGACTCAGACCCGGAGGGCCGCGTGCTCACCCCTCCTGGTGGCGGCTGGTTCCCGGCTCAGACACCGAGCAGGCGTGAGCCTGCAGTTGCTCGTTGCCTTGACCCCGAGAGCAGGGAGCAGGCGCAGCTGCTCATGGGCCGCCATGTCCCCTCTCCCCACCCCGGAGACTCGTCCCACCCGCTCTTCCCTGTTTGAGTGGCGCTCTCCCCCCCAGGACCTGCGGCCCTGGATCTGCCCTCCACGGAGGACTTCGACGCCCTGGTCTCGGCCGCCGTGAAGGCTGACAACACCTGTGGCCTCGCCAAGTGCCGGGCCAGCGTCGTGACCCTGGGCCAGCTCTGCCCACACTGCGGCCACCGCTACTGCCTCAGCCACTGCCTGCCCGAGGTGCGCGGGCCCCGACGTAGCTTCCTCCCCTCCGTCCCACCCTCTGCCAGTCTGCCAGCGTGGGGCAGCATCCTCCAGACACCCCCAGCCAGCACCCCCGGGTCCCGCACTGGGGGCAGATGACGGAAAATCGTTTATCCCCAGAGGAGGTCATAACTCTGCTTTGGGCGCATTTTGCTGCTGAGCGCGGTGGGTGGGCCTGAGCTCTGTGTATGCACAACTGCCTCACCCCGCCGACTGCCTGCGCCCACCTCCCCTTGGGGGTGGTCCGGGCTGGGGCCGGGCCCCGGGCGGGGGAAGGGAGCTGGGGGTGAAGGATCGTGTGTGGGAGAGGATGGGGCCCCTCCGAGCTCTCACGCTGGGGCTCCGTGGTCCCCAAGCTCCAAGACGGGCAGAGTGGCGGGGCCCGGTCCCCCCTCGCCTCGCACTGACTCCCGTGTCCCCCCAGATCCATGGCTGCGGGGAGAGGGCTCGCGCCCACGCCCGGCAGCGGATCAGCCGGGAGGGAGTGCTGTACCCCGGCAGCGGCACCAAGGACCGGACCCTGGACCCCGCCAAGCGGGCCCAGCTGCAGAGGAGCCTGGACAAGAAGCTGGGCGAGCTGAGCAGCCAGCGGAGGAGCAAGAAGAGGGAGAAGGAGACGTGACCCGTCCCCGCCCTCCGTGAGCCGTCCCCGCCCTCCGGCCTGGTCTCTGCAGATGCCGCCGGAGGCCCGGGCCGTCCTGGTGCTTCCTGTGCCTTGTAGCTGCTCCGGGTCACGTGACCAGGCTGCAGGGCGAGGGAGGGCCTCGGAGGGTGGTCCTCGGCCAGCTCGCCCTCCCTCGCGCTGGGGTGGGGACGCTGCGGTGGCTGTGGCCTGGACCTGCCCGGGAGAGGCCGCCCCGGTCTCTGCTGGCACCAGGCCCCGGGCGCTCCGAGGCCCCTCGCCAGCTGCTTTAAGAGAACCTCAGGTGGATGTATGTTTCAGCTGCAGAGTTTTATTTGCTCCAGAGGAATATAAATTATTTAAGAATTAAAGACTTGTGCACACTGCCCACAGTAGGTCATGGCATTTTTCCCCGTCTTGCTCACTTTCCCGAGGTTGAAGGTGCGGGGTCGCTGCGGGGACAGTCCTCTCCTGTTAACAGGTGACAGGAGAAACCACTTCCTGTTCTGCTTGGCTTCCCCCCCGACCCCCCCCCCCCCCAAGCTCTGTGACCTGGGGAGGAGCCCAGGGCAGGCCTTTTCCCGGGGCTGCGTGGGGTCAGAGAGGCAGTCTGTCTGGGCCTGGGGGGTTGCCCTGTGTCAAAGCTCTGCCTCCCCCTCGCCTGCACGGCCCAGGCCTCACTTTCAGGGTGCCCTGCCCTCCCAGACCCTCAAGTGCGCGCAGGCCCCTGGGCCTCTGTGAGGCTGTCTCTTGACCAGGCACCGGGGCCTCCGTGTTTCTGGCCCGCGTCCCTCAGGGGCCTGTCTGTCCCGCACAGCTATGTGTCCTCCACGCCGGCCCGGCACTTGGACCGCTTTGCTTTCGCCCGTGCTGGGCTGCCCTTTGCGGGCACTGCGGCCTCCTGCCCAGAGCCGGTGCCCGCGGTGTGCCCATGGCCCCCTCCTCCCCTGCACACATGCCTTCCTCTCGCTCCCGTCCAGTGTCTTTGGGACTAGGCTGCTTGGGAGGGGCCGGGCAGGGACCCCGTATTTAAGTGCCACGCCACGGGCGACGTGTGTGAGCAGAGAGCCCGCCCACGTGCGTTTGAGACGTCACGGTTGCTGGGTGCACGGGGCGGCCGTTGTGCCTGCCGGGGGTGCTTGCTTTGTCTTCCCGTCTGTGTGACGAGAAACTCTGATGCCCTGGCCATAGAGCGCTGAGTGTCCTTGGCCGGATCAGAGGCCCACACCCCCCTGGCCACAGCAAGGCCAGGTTCTGGTGTGTGTGTGGGGGGTGCCAGCATCCAAAAGGGCCCACCTGCTTCCACCCTGCCACCCACGCTCAGACGCTCTTCTGCTGCGGCGTGTGTCTGCAGGAGGGGAGGCAGTGGGAGGGGGGGTCACCTGATCGCATTGCTGAGCATCTGGATCCAGCCACACCGGACCCCTACCCCATTCTTCCCAGTGTCCCGGATAAAACCTCTTTTTTAGCTGAAGAAAGCCCGCCTTGGGTTTCTGTCCCTGCAGCTACAGGGTCCTTGTTGGTCCAGCTGTGCCCACATCTGTATATGCCGTCGGTGTGCCCTGTCCCAGCCTGGTGGGCAGGGCCAACTCGGTGTTAGAGAAAGATCAGGACCTTCGCCTTCATCCACACGTTCTTCCCACGGGCCAGTCCGCCCGGAGGAGCATGGGCGGGGCTGCTGGAGGGTCCGGAAATGGAGAACCCCGACTCTGAATGCTGGTGCCCTCGAGCGAACGCGGCGCCAGCAGGTCCCGTCCCCTCCGACCTGCCGGCTCCTCTGCACGGGGACGGCAACAGCCTCCGGCCCGCCGGCTGTGCTGAGCAGTCCCCGCGGTGAGCAGCCGGCAGCGTTGTGTGTGGCCTGGGCCCGGGTCAGTGGGCTCCTCGGGGTACCCGGTGCAGCGTCTGCCCACCGGCCCCGCAGGGAGCACTCACCCCTCCACCGCCCACCGCCCCTCCAGCCAGCGCTGACGCATCGTTAAAATGTCAGAGGTGACGCCTGCAATGCAGAGCGTTTCCATTTCTCATCCAGAGAGACCTTGTTAGGAAAATGTTTGTCGCTGGCTGCTTGAAAAATGCCTCCAGTTGGCCTGGATAGGGAGAGCCTTAAAAAAAAAAAAAAAAAAAGGCAAAAACACCCCAAGCCAAACATCTTCCCGGCCAGCGAGTGTGAGAGTGACCGGGTGTGACCACCGGGGACCCGCAGGCGCAGCCGAGCCGCTGGGCTTCCTGTCAGAGGGCGGGCCCCGTGCCCCCGGGGGAGGCGCCCAGAAGCGGGCCCTGCTGGCTCCTTCTTTTGGGGCGGGGGGCCACGGGCGCAGGATGGAGCCCCGTGATGGAGCCTGCCTGGGGCTCACTCCCGGATTTACCGCTTCCAGCCCGCGTGGCCCCGTGCTCAGTCTCCCGGCCTGTAGAACAGGGAGATTGCTGGCCTGTCTCGGGATGGCAGTGAAGATGAACCGACACGGAGAGAGCCCTGTGGAAGAGTGCCTCCGTGCTCCAGAAACGCCCGCCAGGCTGCCAGGACGTGGGAGGAGCACGCGTGGCTCCTCACGTGGGTTCAGCGAGCAGCCTGTGCTGCTCACGGCCGAGGCCGGCGTGAGGGCCCCAGGAGCCGGGCCCCAGCTGCCTGCCGAGTGGCCGGTTCGGGAGTCCTGCCCGTGGTGTGGGCACGGGCTTCCCCCTGAGCAGGGTTCGTCCTCGCCACCTGCCCGTGGGCGGAGGTCAGCAGCCGGCCCCGGCGGCGGCGGCTCTGTGTTTACCTGCGTTTGTTTGGAGCGTTACCCGGAGGGACCTGCGGGCCGACGGGCACCACGCTGCCCGGGGATGTTTTCGGGCAGAGCGACAGCGTGGCACTTAAAAAGCACCGCGCTCTGTGCCAGGAGCGTTGCAAAAGCTGCGGCCTTATTTGGTCTGGAAACTTCTTTGCTTGGAGGAGAAGCGGAGGGAGTGAGAGCAGGCTCCTGCTCGGGGCGGGCAGAGTTTGAACGCTGCCAGGAAGGGTCACCCCGTTTGTGAACCGCTCTGTCGATTCTCTGGTGTTTGGCTGCCTGCCTTTTAAGCAGCCGGTTTTCCCCTTTTTCCTCCGCAGCCCCGCTCAGCTCCCTCTGCCACCCTCTTGTGCAACCTGCAGGGGTGCAGAGACCGTGCCTCGAACCTCACCCCCGGCCTGTGGGCCCGTGGGCCCCGTGTGCGGCGCCGCGTGCAGGGAGCGTCAGGGATGTGCAGACGCCCGCGGCCCCTGGGCCCCAGGGCAGGCAGTGCAGTTTCCTCCGCTGTTTCTTTGCGGAGAGTTGCTGTTTACCTGCACATTTTTTACTAGAGCTGTTGTTTCTATTTGTTTATTTATTTATAACTATATTTTCATTAACTTCAGAGAGGAAGGGAGAGGGAGCGCTAGAAACATCAATGATGAGAATCACTGATTGGCCGACTCCTGCACGCCCCCCTACTGGGGAGTGAACCCGTGACCCAGGCATGTGTGTCCTTGGCTGGAATCAAACCTGGGACCCTTCAGTCCGCTGGCTGACGCTCTACCCACTGAGCCAAACCAGCCAGGGCTAGCGCTGTTGTTTTTAAGTTGTGAATCGGTCTTGGACTCTGTCATGTGCTTTTTTCTGAGCCTATTGGGATGGCCATGTGGGGTGGGTCCTTTATTTAAGATGGAGTATCACCAGTTGATTGTTGAATGTTAAACCAACCTTGAATTCCCGGGATGCATCCCACTTGGTCTCAGGTGTGCCATTTTTTATTTACGTTGTTGACGGGGGTGTTCAGAAATACCTGGAAACCGCTGTTTTGGGGTGTGCCCCCAATCCGAGGGGAATGTCTTTATGGGGTGGCCATACTTAGGTTCTTTTCGTGAGGCGGGGTAGAGCTCTCAGAGCCCAGAGAAGCAGAAACCCGCCAAAGGGCCTCTCACACCCCCTCATTTCCTGGTAAACACAGGGCTGCACCATTAGACCGTCCTGTCACTCAGCTTAGCGGCCAGCCCCGGGGAGGGAGACTCAGCCGGCAGGCGGTCCTGGCCGCGCTGGCCCTGCTTCCCCTCGGGTGCACAGACAGAGCAGGCCCTGCGTGAGGCTGTGCAGGCGGGCTTTCGGGGTGAGTTGGGCTGCAGGACCCTGCGCCCTGCCCATCGGGTCACTCGGAGGGGGGGCTCCTGGCCTCTGACTTGTACAGAGACGCTGCCTGGGCAGCTGGGGCCCTGGGTGGATGGAAGGAAGCTGCGGGCGGGGCTGCGGGCGCCCAGGGCAGACCCCACAGCCCAGTGGCGCTGGAAACGCCTGGTGCGTCATCGTTAGCGAATGAAGGGGCGTCCTGGTGCCCCGGTTCCATTTGCACCCTGTCCTCAGGTCGGGAGGACAGAGTGTGCAGCTTGCTGGTGCCGTGTCCTCTCCCCTCCCAACCCCCCGATTCATGGGACCAGGTCCCGGCAAGCCCCCCAGAATGCTGGCTCTCTCTCCGAATGAACTTGGGGCGGCGGGCGCCTTAAAGCGGGAGCCTGCGGGGCTCTGAGCTGGGGTGAACCTGTGCCGTGTCCCCACGCACAGATAGGCCCTGCTGCACCCACGCTCAGGACCACGGGGAGACGCAGGCCCCTGGGGACCCCACGGCCCCTAACGGGGAGGGGCAGCTGGGGTGCAGGAGGCACAGAACGGAGACTTCTGGTCAGGATGGCAATGCAGATCTTTTTTTTTTTTTTTTTTTTTTACTTAATATATTTTATTGATATTCTTTTACAGAGAGGAAGGGAGAGAGATAGAGAGCTAGAAACGTCGATGAGAGAGAAACATCGACCAGCTGCCTCCTGCACAATCCCCACCGGGGATGTGCCCGCAACCAATGTACATGCCCCCAACCGGAATCGAACCCGGGACCTTTCAGTCCGTAGACCGACGTTCTACCACCGAGCCAAACCGGTCTCAGCGGCAATGCAGATCTTGCTTAGAGACCCAGCACCCCCATCTACATGTGAGCCTCGGCCGTGACACCAGAAACTGCACGTGTTTTCAAAACCCGGAGCCTTTCTTAAGGGGAGACACAGACCCTGCGTCCCAGGAGACAGGCAGGACCGGGCAGGCGGGGTGTGGGCGCGTGGGCCGGACCCTGCTCTGGCCGCGAGAGGCTGTTTTCCTGTGGGCCGGGAGACTGGAGCCAGGGAGGGAGACTCCAGCCATCGGAGGGGGACTGGGGCCAGGCTCCCAGGGCAGGGCTTTCTGGTGCGTCGGAGGGAAAGACGGCTGTGCCCGTTGCTATGGCTGCACAACGGGTTTACCCAAACCCTCGTGGTTTGCCCCTGGTTCTGGGCTCGGGAATTGGGACAGCGCAGCGGGACCCAGAGTTCAAAAGGCGGCCCCGGCCGGGAGGCTAATGACGGGGTGTCCCCAGCCTGCTGTGGTCAGGCTCGCTCTGCTCCCCACTCTTCCTCTGAGTCCCCCAAAACCACACGCACCCGAGGCCCCGTGGGCTCCCTTCGGGAAACTGGGCCAGAGCCGCTTCCCCAGCCTCGCGGCTCTGCCCTCTGCCCGGCTCCGAGCAGAGGCCACTCTGGCGCACTAGGAGGATCCCTAACTCAGTGTGCCCGGGCTGAGTGCCTGCGATAGCCAAGCCCGTGCCCTCCCAAGTGTGGGGCCCTGTGAGTCTGCGGGGGCGTCACCCAGGAGCTGGCTAACACCGCCCAGTTCTGCCTCCCCACCCCGCCCTGGCAGGCCTGGATTCAGTCAGTTTTCTCCCATGTGCTGCCCAGCGGGCTGTTTCCAACCTCTGTCCCACCCCCGACAACGTAGTCATCACCGGGAATGTATTTCCATTCCCATCTCCATCTCCATCTCCCCATCCCCATCCTCATCCCAACCCCACCCCATCCCCATCACATCCCCATCCCCACCTCCATCCCCATCCCCATATCCCTATCCCCATCCCATCCCATCCCACCCTCATCCCCATCCTCATCCCCATCCCCCCATTGCCATCCCCACCCCCATCCCACCTCCATCCCCATTCTCATCCCCAGCTCCCCAGCTCCTCATCCCCATCTCCATCTCCCCGAATCTCCTCCTCCACCTCCCCATCTCTCCATCCCAGGCTCCGTGCTGACCTCGCCCTGCATTTCCTGTTGGAGACACTTGGCACATCCCATCCCTATCCCCATCCCAACCCCCACCCCCATCCCCACCTCCATCCCCATATCCCATCCCCATCCCATCCCATCCCCATCCCCATCCCATCCCCATCCCATCCCCATCCCATCCCCATCCCCCCATCTCCATCCCCATCCCATCCCCATCCCATCCCCATCCCATCCCCATCCCCCCATCTCCATCCCCATCCCATCCCCATCCCCCCATCTCCATCCCCATATCCCATGCCGCCATCTCCCATCCCATCCCCACCCCATCCCCATCCTCACCCCCAGCTCCCCAGCTCCTCATCCCCATCTCCATCTCCCCGAATCTCCGCCCCCACCTCCCCATCTCTCCATCCCAGGCTCCGTGCTGACCTCGCCCTGCATTTCCTGTTGGAGCAGTTGGCACTGTGCCGGTCCAACAGTGAACCGTGCGATTCCCGTGTGGCAGCCGCTGCCCCTGCGGGAGTGCTGTCGGGTGGCGCGGAGCCTCGGGCACACGGGCTCCCGGGGGGCGCTCCGTGGCGAGGGAGGAAGAGGAGCACAGACTGTGGGCCGCGGGCCAGGAGAGCCCCTCCCGCCCTGAGCCTCACAGCTGCCTTTGGAGGAATGTTCTCGGCCTCCACGCCAAGCGGGGAGCTGGCTCCAGGCCTCTCCCTGGCCTCCAGCATAAACAACCCCGCGGAGAGCCGTGGCGTGGACGGGGATCCGCGTCCCTGGTTCGTGCTGGTGAAGCAGCACCGTCTGCAAGAACAAAACTTGCCCGAATTGTTTTCCTCCCAATTCTTCACAAATCAACCCGCCCCCCCCCCCGCCCCCCCGAAAGGAGATGAGGAAAATCACTCCACTCTTTCGAGTCTGCCGTCTTTTCCCTGAACCCATAGAAGCTTGTCGTGTGCTGGAGACCACCGGGCGCAGGCCCGTTCGCCGGGGTTCTGCGTTCTCAGCGGGCACTGCCCCACGCGGCGGCGTGGACAGGCCGGCCGACCCTCGGGGTGCTGTGAGTGTCCGGTGTCCTGTGGGCAGGAGAGGAGGGGGCACTGACAAAGGTCAGAGGAGCGGCCCAGGGTCAGCCATGGGACAAGAGAGCGGCACGTTCCTAACCACTGGGCTCCCCTGCCTCTCACTTCGTCACCTGTGCTGGAGCTGCGTCCTGACCTGGGGGAGGGTCTTGGCCGCTCCCAGGCCCCTGCCCGTGCCCATGGCTGCTCCCCGGGCAGGGCCGGCTCCCGGGGCTCCTGGGGCTCCGGGGGTCTGCCAGGTGGCAGTGAATCGGGGCCGTGAGCACTGGCCTCAGGTGGCGAGGTGCCAGCCGTGTGGGTCCCGGGAGGCCAGGCAGCTCCCGCCCCTGAGGGGCACGGTGTACGCGCCTGCTCAGCTCTATGTCTGTCTGCCCTACGCGGGGAAAGAAGGACTCGATTCAGGCCCGTGGGCGCTGCCGAGCTGATCGGAGAACAGTCTGAGAAAGTACAGGAGCCCCTCGGGGTCAGAGCGGCCGGGTCTTCCCTGCTCGGCTACCTGCCTCCAGCCTCAGTTCCCGTAGGCGTGTCCTGGGGCCACCGCGGCGAGTGACCACAGACCCAGCGGCTTAGAACGAAGGCTTCATTCTCCCCCAGTCCCGGAGGCCAGAAGCCTGGGCCCGCGGTGCCAGGGGCTGTTTCCCTCCGGAGGCCGGGAAGGATCCGTGGGGCCCCCTCTCCCCAGTTCCTGCTCTGCCTCCTCTCTGTGCCTCTTTGTCTCTTCACGTGACCTTCTCTGAAGGACATTGGTCTTTGGCGTTAGGGCCTGCACCAACCCCGTGTGGCCTCATCCTGACTAGTTACAGACCCTATGTTAAAGCCCCACTTTGCCCAGCTGGTGTGGCTCAGTGGTCTGAGCGCTGTCCCATCAAGAGGTCACTGGTTTGATTCCCCCACCAGGGCACATGCCCAGGTTGTGGGCTTAATCCCCACTAGGGGGCGAGCAGGGGGCAGCCGATGGATCTTTCTCTCATCACTGATGTTTCTCTCTCTCTCTCTCTCTCTCTCTCTCTCTCTCTCTCTCTCTCTCTCATCAGTACGAACATTTTAAAAAGTTTAAAATCCCACGTTGAGCCTCGAGGTGAACATGAACGTTGGGGGACGGTATTCAGAGGCCACGGCCACGCCCCTCAGTCGTCTGACGTGACGAGAAGAGGGTTTGCAGGAAGGGGGCCCTGGGTTCCCGTGGCAGAAGGTGCCGGATGGAGACCGGGGGGGAGATGGGCCGGGGGCCGCCGCTGTGGGGAACAGTGAGGAGGCTCCTGCACGTCCGGGACCGTATCCAGAGGAAGTGAAATCAGCATCTCCAGGACCTGCCTGCACCCACGCTCACCGCCGCGTCAGTCACCGCAGCCAAGACGTGGAGGCGGGAGCAGCGTCCGTGTCCGCGGATGGGCCGATGCAGGGACACCGGAGGTGCGTGCGCACCCCGTGCAGCACTGTTCAGCTGCGGAAGGAGGGGACCCTGCCGTCCGCACCCCCACGTGTGAGCTCCAGGGACATCGTGCTCCGTGATCAGCCAGACACAGATACTGCAGGAGCCCACGTAGAGGTGGAGTCTGAGAAAGTCCAACTTGTAGAACCAAGGTCCAACCACAGAGAGGAGGGTGGGGTTGCCAGGGGCAGAGGGTGGGGACCTGGAGACAGGCCGGTCAGACGGTACCCGCTTCCAGGGATGGGATGCCTGAGCGCTGGGCGTGACTCACGCACACACGGGGACTCGAGTTACCTTGTAACCCAATGCTACACCGTGAACTTGAATGTTGCTCTTTCAGTTGTGTCCTCACCACACACACACACACACACACACGGCAGTGGTGGTAGACGGGTGATGGATGTTGACTTGAGTAATCATGTCACAATGTAAGTGTGTATTATATCACTACGTTGTGCACCTTTAAAAAAAAAACACCACATCATACACCCCTAACTGGTTTGGCTCAGTGGATAGAGCGTCAGCCTGCGGACTGAAAGGTCCCAGGTTCGATTCCGGTCAAGGGCATGTACCTGGGTTGCGGGCACATCCCCGGTAGGGGGTGTGCTGGAGGCAGCCGATTGGTGTTTCTCTCTCATTCATGTTTCTGACTCTCTATCCTCCCTTCCTCTCTGTAAAAAAAAAAAAAATCAATAAAATACATTTAGAAGAACAAACAAACAAACAAAAAAAAACCACATCATACAACCTAACCAAAAAAAAAAAAAAAAAGAAAAAAAAGAAAAGAAAAAAGAAAGTCAGGGAAGCCAATTCCTGCAGAGGAGGCTGTGGTTTCTCTCGAAGGGGATTGGACGCTGGACCACCTGGCGACAGGCCCATCTGCACGCCTTTTCCTAATCCACTCATTTCCCAAACATCCGTCCCTCCCTGCCCAGTGGCGTGGAGAGCCCTGGCACTGCCTGCTCCGGGCCCCTCGGGGTCCTCCCTGGGGTGGTGGCGGGGGGACCCCAGGCCACATGCCCCCCCCCCCCCCCAGGACTTGGGGTCCTCCCATCTGCATGAAGCTGCGAACTCTGTTCTCTGCCACCCGAACCCCTGGCCTGGGGGAGATTCGGATTCGTGTCAACTGGCGTGCAAATGCCTAGGACCACGTCCAACCGCGTGGGCGAGGGCTCGGGTACGGTTTCCATAAACACACGCGTATCGAGGCATTCCTCTCGGTCTTAGTAAGCGAGCACCTCCCCCGTTGTGCTCTTCCCTAAACCCGTTCCCTCGGACGCCACCCGGTGCCTCCTGGTGTCGTCTGGACGCCTGCTGTCCCCCTCCGCCCCTCCTGCACGCGTGGGGATCCATCCACAGCAGAGGGGGGGGGGTGCAGGAGGCGGGGGGCATTCATTGGCTGAAGGGAGCGTCCTCTGGAGCAAGGGCCGGAGGAGGAGCCGCTGGTGGTGCCACAGACGTCGGCTCCTCAGGCCAGACTCTGCCTGTGGCTCCTGGAACCTTCTCGAGGTCTCTTTCCCCCCCCTGAACAGACTGCAGGCCCTTGGGGGCCGCGCCTGGCTCCCAGTAAGCACTCGTAAACGTCTGCTGAGTGAATAACAGAATTGGGAGGCTGTGAATTGCCCAGATTTGGCAAACTGCAGAAGTGCGTGGCTCTCCCAAGCCAACCAACCTCCCGTCAACAGCAACCACCACAGTGCTGCTCTCAGCGTCGGCACCGACGTCCCCGAGTTTCAGTCCAGATCACAAAACAAGACGCTGGGGGTTTGGGTTGCCATTCTGTTGACCTGAAGAATTCGGCCTTGTCGGAAGCAGCTCCTGCCCAGAGCCCGGGGGGCTGTGTGGTGGCCCCTCAGCTATCCCAGGGTCCCCCTGACTGTCTGGGTCTGAATGGGAATCCCTCTGCCTTCCACCCATGCTTGCCTTTGTGGAGCCCAAAGCTCATCAGCAAGAGGGAGGGTGCTCCTTAAGAAGAAGGACGCGGCCTGGCTGCTGTGGCTGGGTTGGAGCGCTGCCCCGTGCACGGCAAGGTCGCGGGTTCGATTCCCGGCCAGGGCACGTGCCCAGGTTTCGAGTTCAGATCAGGATACGGGAGGTAACTGATTGATGTTTCTCAAAATGATGTTATTCTCTCTCTCCCTTCTTCTCTAAAACAAAAAAACTTTTTATTTATTTATTTTTAAAATATATTTTATTGATTTTTTTGCAGAGAGAAAAGGACAGAGAGCTAGAAACATCGATGAGAGAGAAACATTGACCAGCTGCCTCCTGCACACCCCCTACTGGGGATGTGCCCGCAACCAAGGTACAAGCCCCTGACCTGAATCGAACCTGGGACCCTTCAGTCTGCAGGCCGATGCTCTATCCACTGAGCCAAACCGGTCTCGGCAAAAACAAACAAACAAACAAACAAACAAAAAACAACTTTTTTTTTTTTAAGTAAAAGAAGACCAGCCGAAACCGGTTTGGCTCAGTGGGTAGAGCGTTGGTCTGAGGACTGAAAGGTCCCAGGTTCGATTCCGGTCAAGGGCATGTACCTTGGCTGCGGGCACATCCCCGGTAGGGGGTGTGCAAGAGGCAGCTGGTTGATGTTTCTCTCTCATGGACGTTTCTAGCTCTCTAGCTCTCTCCCTTCCTCTCTGTAAAATATCAATAAAAAATATTAAAAAAAAAAATGCCGAAACCGGTTTGGCTCAGTGGTAGAGCGTCGGTCTGCGGACTGAAAGGTCCCAGGTTCGATTCCGGTCAAGGGCATGTACCTTGGCTGTGGGCACATCCCCGGTAGGGGGTGTGCAAGAGGCAGCTGGTTGATGTTTCTCTCTCATCGACGTTTCTAGCTCTCTATTCCTCTCCCTTCCTCTCTGTAAAATATCAATAAAAAATATTTAAAAAAAAAATAAAAGAAGACCAAGTCAGATATTTAGATTATTTATTTAGAATGGGAAAAGTCATCACAGCAGATCACGGACTTTGAAAATCGGACTGATACCACAAGTAATATGAAACACAAAACCTTGTAATACATTTTTTTCTACCTTCCTTGGCGGCACACGCTTTGACCGCCTTGTCACATGTCAGCAGGCTGGAATATGAGAGCGGAGGGAAGGCCGACCGAAGAGTGTTTTGCATTCCTGCCAGTTTCACGGTGTTTCTCACCCTCGCCCTGGGTCTCGGTGACGTCTTCTACTTCCTCAGGATTGCGACAAACCCGGGGAGACCTCTCTCAGGGTTTCTCACAGTGAACGGCGAGACCGCAGGGCATCTGGGGGTGCCTGTGCGTGTTTCCCCTGGCGGGGACTCTGAGTTTGCCACACCCCTGGCCCTGTTGTGGCCAGCGCCCCGGCCGCCGTCGTGGGAAGCTGTGTGCGTGGGTGCTGTCGAATCAGCACACGGCTGAAACCCCCCCCCCTCACCCCGTGTTCACACGATGCACTCCTGTTCGTGGACTTTATGATGAGAAACCCAAGAGCCCCTGGATGCCTTCTCTTCCCAAACGGCCTCTTCCTCTTCATGAGCTTTGTACATTTTAAAAAATTACAGCTGGCGTTCAAAATGAGTTCATATTAGTTTCAGGTGCACAACGCAATGATGAGACGTGGATATAACTTACAAAGTGGTCCCCCGATCGGTCCCGTACCCGCCGGACACCGTACCGCGCTATTACAACGTTATTGACTATGTTCTCTGGGCTGCACTTTGAAATCCCATGGCTGCTTTATTTGCTTACTCTTAAATATATTTTTATTGGTTTGGGAGAGGAAGTGAGAAGGGAGAGAGAGAGAGAGAGAGAGAGAGAGAGAGAGAGAGAGAGAGAGAGGGAGAGAAACGTCAGTGATGAGACCCCCACGGGGATCGAGCGGTGCGGACGGGGCCACGCACGTCCGCGGGCTGGGGCGCTGCTGCCCGGGGCTAACACCTGTGGGCCGTTGGTGGGTTTCTCTCGCTTCTCTGAGGGTCTGACCTTTGCCCCAGCTGGCTCGAAGCCTCCCTCTTTTGGGCGAAGACTGGGAATTGCTTCGGCAGGTGCCAGTGGGACGGACAGGCACCCTCTTGCTTCCGACACTCCTAATGGGATTACCCAGCAAGGTGCCAGCCGTGTGGGCGGGGCCACGGTCTGGAGAGGCGATCTTCCCACGTCTTTCTTTCCTCCTCCTCCCTCCTCTCCGTGCAGAGCAGCTCCGTGGGGGACCCCCTGCCAGATGCCCTCCACCCGAGCCCCCAGCCCCGAGGCCGGACACGGGACCGCAGCAGCAGTCCAGTCCGTGTTCTGACCCAGGGGGGACGGCAGAGCACGAGTCGACGTCTCCCTCGGGCCTCTGTCCCCAGAGAGGCGGAGGGTGTGGGGCCGGCTGAGGGGGACTCTGGGGAGGGGGGTTGATCAGGGGACCGCCCCCGACCCTGCTTGGCACCGCGTGGGCCTCGGGGAGGAAGCTGCCTGCAGGCACCGTCCGGGCACAGTGCCTCCAAGCTCAGCTGAGCATTTCCCGTGTGACCCACAGGGAGAAGCCAGCGGGCCTGCCACGGGTGCAGGGGTGGTGCAGGGCGACCCGGAGGCAGAGGTCAGGGGTCGAGGGACAAGGAGCAGGAGGCAGTCAGTCAAGGGGCCGTGGCTGACGGGCTGCGGGCGTGGAGGGTGCCAGCAGGACACTGGTGGAGGGGAACCAGGGGCACCGCCTGGGGCAGTGGGTGCCGCCAGCACATGCCCGAGGACCAGCAGGGCCAGGAGATCCCAGGAGCCGCACCTGAGGGGGAGGAGGCCGAGAGAATGTGCTAGGCCGGGGCTGATGGCTAACCTTTGTCCTCTGGCTGGAACATCCTCAGACACGAAGAGATTACATTTCATCTTCCGGCTGAGTGGCACGTGAGGTCCGGACCGTGCTGGGAGGAGAAGGGGGGCGGGCAGGGGGCTCTGGCTCGTAGGAAAGGGACCCCTTACAGGGGAAGTGCAGAGTCCCCGGGGCTCCCAGCAGCAGGCCAGCCAGGCGCTGGGCCGGGGCAGGCCTCGGGGCACGGAATGGAGTGGGGGGTGAGGTGGGGGGGCTCAGACGCCCTCCTCGTTGGTGTGGAAGGAGGGGGTCTCCCTCCCCTCCAGCTCCGGGGCCTCCTCCAGCGCCCTCCGAAGCACGGCCT
Source organism: Vespertilio murinus (assembly GCA_963924515.1). Lineage (NCBI taxonomy): Eukaryota > Metazoa > Chordata > Mammalia > Chiroptera > Vespertilionidae > Vespertilio > Vespertilio murinus. The sequence goes on along the minus strand of OZ004709.1, from coordinate 165,492,357 downwards.
CCAGCGGCTCCCGGGGGCCGGCGGGGCGGCTGCCCACGAGGTAGTAGATGACCGGGTTGGCGCCGCTGCTCAGGGCGGCGGCCAGGCGCGCCAGGCCGCTGTACAGGCGCACCACGCGGGGCCGCAGGCGCAGCCAGTAGAGGAGGAACCAGTAGAGGCCCAGGGGCAGGGCGCAGACCAGGAACACCAGCACGGAGGCCAGGACCACCACGTAGAGCCGCGTGGGCCGCCGCCGCCGCCGCCCCCGCCGGGCGGCCCTGCGGGCCTGCACGCACAGCGCGGCGCTGGAGCCGGCCATCACGGGCGTGAAGACGCCCAGGATGAGCACGCTGAGCACCGCGTCCACCGCGAAGCACCGCCTCTCGTCCGGGCGCCAGTAGCGGCCGCAGAAGACGGCGGCCAGCGCGTTGGTCAGCAGGGCGAGCGCCCAGAGCGCCGCGCACACCCGGCAGGACAGGCGCGGGGACTGGTGGCGCCGGTGCCAGACGGGGCGCAGGACGGAGACGCAGCGCAGCGTGCTGATGGCCGTCAGCAGGCTCAGGCCGGCCGTGTAGGCGAAGTACTTGACCCGGCGCAGCGCCTCGTGGGCCACGGGGTGCGCGGGGCCCGGGCCGGCCTCCAGGCCCAGCACGGCGGCCATGCAGAGCAGGAAGAGCAGGTCGGCCAGCGCCAGGTGCAGCACGAACACGGTGCAGGACGTCCTCCTCGCGCGGCCCAGCAGCCGCACCACCAGCGCGTTGCCCACCGCGCCGGCCGCGCAGGCCAGCAGCGTCAGGGCGCTCAGCACCCAGCGGGCCGCGCCCAGCGCCGGCGTCTCCTGGCTGCCCGGCGCCTGGGTGTCATTCAGGGTCCGGTTCATCCTGTGGGAGAAGACGGACCCGCGTGAGGGTCTGTGCTGCGTGGACTCCCCACTCCCACTCCCCGGGACTTTGGGGAGCCCCACCCTGAGTTTCATGCTTCAGGGCCCTCACGCTCTCGGCAAACAGGCCTTGCCCGGGAGGCGACCCTTGGCCCTCCCGGCGGCTCCCGGCCCCCCTGAACCTGCCACCAGGGCCACCCCGAGGCGGCCGGCGCTGGAGAGGCCCTTCGCCACGCTCCGAGGCTCCTCTGGCTCTGAGTGTATTTTTTTTCCAATCGCGAAGAGGCATCGGTGGGCGTTTCTCAAAGGCTTTTCCTACGGCTATTGATAACGTCATTTTCCTCCTATAATCTTCCAGGCCTGTGAATTGCTTAAAGTGAACTTCAGCTGCAAAGAGCAGGATGAGCTTCACCCTCACTTTCCAGCCCAGGTGCTCAAAGTAACGTGAAAGCAGCCCAGCCAGCCTGGCCCAGCGGTTGAGTATTGACCTACGAACCAGGAGGTCACGGTTCGATTCCCAGTCAGGGCACATGCCGGGGTTGCAGGCTCGATCCCCAGTGTGGGGCGTGCGGGAGGCAGCTGATCAATAATTCTCTCTCATCATTGGTGTTTCTATTTCTTCCCTCCCCTTCCTTTCTGAAATCAATAAAAATATATTAAAAAAATAAAATCTAGTTTCCCACTTCATCTCCAGCCCAGGTCCCCCACCCCCAGCTTTTGCCTGGAAGTGTTTTTAATTTACATGATTTTTTTTTTTTTTTTTGTCAACGCTATGTTTTTAGGATAGTTACAGGTGATGGCATGGAAAAGCAGTTTATTTTTGTGGTTTGAAATTTTATTGCTCCAGCCAACTGAGCCACCGACCAGGGCTGTGGTATTATTATTATTTTTTAAATATATTTCTTTATTGATTTAAGAGAGGAAGGGAGAGGGAAAGAGAGAGAAACATCAATGATGAGACAGAATCATCGATCAGCTGCCTCTGGCATACCCCCGACTGGGGACTGAGTCTGCAACCCAGTCACGTGCCCTTGACCGGAATTGAACCTGGGAAACCAGAGAACAGGCCAATGCTTTATCCACGGAGCCAAACTGGCTAGGGCTGTGGTATTATCTTTAATCAAGGTGAAGAAGTTCCCTTTCTGGTTCTCTGACCATTATCATGAATGAAAGATAAAATTTATCACAGTTTTTTTCTGCATCTACTGAATCATTTTCCCCTCCCTTAATCTGTGTCTGTGGTGCGTATACAGGGATAGGCTTTCTGATGCGTATTCATCCTTCTATGTCTAGGATAAATCATTTCCAATGTGCTGTTTGCCCCCTGCCTGGGTGCTCTGCTTTTTTTTTTTTTTTTTAAAGCAAATTTCCATCCATGTCTGTAAGTGAACTTGGCCCGTGATTTTGCCTTCTGGTGCCATCTTCCTATGCTTTGTATTCAAAGCTGTAAGGTTCCTCTGGCTTCATGAAAGGACCGGGTGAGCTTGCCCTCTTTCTCTCCCCTCCAGAGCAATTTCTATCACGTGAGGATTATCTTTCTTTGAAGGGTTGGCAGCAGGTGGGACCATCTGGCCTGGCGATGCTTCTGTGGCTTCGGACAGGCAGAGCTGAGATAAAACCCTACAACCCCCGTTCGCTTGCTGTGTTGCCTGTGTGCAGACTTCCAGTCGCTTCTTGACTTAGAGTAGGTAGCATTGTTTTTCTAGAAATTTGTTCCTGTTCTCTGGTTTCCTGTTTCTTGGTATAATGCTTTTATAATTTTTAAAAGTTCAATTCTATCTGCCATTATTAATTTGTGCCTTTGCTTCTTTTGTCCTTTATCTGTTTTACTAAAGGTTTGTATTTTGAGAATTGTTTTATTTCAAAAATCATCTCTATTGTTTCTTTGCTTCCAGGTTCCATAGGTGCCCTGTGGCTACACTCAGAAGCTTCTTCCTTAGGTTCAAGACGAAGTGAAATAATGTTTATCAGACTTATACGATGTGGCAGACACATAGTGCTATATTAGAGAGAACGTACACTGAGTGGCCAGATTATTATGATCTCTGAACGCATAAGAATCTGGCCACTCAGTGCATTTATGCTGTGTGTGTGTGTGTGTGTGTGTGTATGTGTATACTACATATATATATATATTTAGAGGCCTGGTGCATGAATTCGTGCATGGGTGGGGTCTGACCAGCTGGCCAATGGAAGGGGACATGGGCGGTTGGCCAGCCTGCCTGCTGGTCGAACTCCTGGTAGAGGGGACAATTTGCATATTTATGCCTTTTATTATATAGTATATGCACTGAGTGGCCAGATTCTTATGCGTTCAGAGATTATAATCTGGCCACTCAGTATATATACATATACAATAATGTGCATATACACACATAGCAATATATAGTATAAAAGCACATAGGTAAACATAGCACATACATACGTGCACACGTATACACAACATACAATATATGCATATATGCATACACACATACACAGCATTGACCATGATGGACAAAGCCTACTCTCAGAGAGCACAATCCAGGGAGGAAACACGTTTAGACGCAGCTACCTGCTACAACCACAGCAGAAAACTAATGAGGTGGGGACTCGGGGGACCTGAGGGGTGAGGGCAGCTGGGAGAAACCGGGCGAAGGGATGAAGGAGCGAGCAAGCACCCTCTTGGCCCCCCTTAGCAGACGGGACCCCGCCTTCAATGCCACCCAAAGGCCACACTCAGGCGGGTTTGGGCAGCTCTCCCAGGATGGAGGATGTGGGCAGAGTGGGCAGGGTGGGGATGCACACGGCCACCCCCAGTCCTTAAGACCCTGGGCCCCCAGCCAGCACCTCCTCCACCTCCCCACCCCCAGGGGGCCCTGCCTGCCCTGGGTCAGGGGGTCCCTCGGCCTGGACAGGGGCCCTGAGGCACCGGGGCCTCTTCCTAGAGGTCACTAGCTGTCCACCCGCAAGTGCTGCCTGAGGACAGACCGGGCCAGTGCTGTTCCAGGTCCCGGGGCCGGGGACCAGCAGGCGGACACTGTGCCTCCCGGAGGTGATGTCCAGGAAGAGCGCGGGTTCCAACAGGAGAATGTCCCCATGGGGCGGGGGTGCTGTCACAGAGGAGCCACTTGGGGGAAACGCTCACAGGTCACGGCTGACGGCTGGACGAGGGGATGGAGCACCGAGGGGGGAGGGGCCGGTATTTAAAGTGGGAAGGCTCCAGCAGACCGCCCCCAGGGGCGACACTCAGCAGCACGGACCCTCCAAATGCACCGAGGAGCCAGCTGTGGAGTCAGGGACTTGGTGACATTGTGAAGGTGGTTGTGGACATGGGGGCAGAGAGATGAGATAAGGAGGCAGGGGTTTTATTTTTTATTATTATTTTTGTGTGTGTGTTTTTAAGAAGGGCATTCCTGAATGCTGGTACATGGATGGGAAGGACTCCGCAGAGAGGGAGAAACGGATGGCACAGTTGCAGGAGGGGCTCCTGGCGGGTGGGGGGCGAGGGGACCTGGCATCGCAGAGGGTGGGCCCAGCTGGGAGCTGAGGGATCACCAGAGAGAATGGGAGGATCCAGACAGGAAGTGGGAAGGCGACACTGCTCTTTCTTAGGCATCCCCCTTTTTCAGCAAAAGCAGAAGGGAGGTCACCTACTGGGACTGAGGAACAGAAGAGGGATTTGGGAGGTTTGAAGAGAGAGGAGCCCTTACCCTGACTGCTGTGAACGGAATTGTGTCCCCCTTCAAATTCACCTGTTGAAGCTCTAACCCTCAACGCCACGGGTATTTGGAGATAAGGAGATAATTAAGGTTAAATGAGGTCATACGGGTGGGGCCCTGATCTAATGTGATCAGTGTCCTCTTGTGAAGAGACAGTAGAGGGCGCTCCCTCCCTCCTTCTCCTGTGCGCCTCTCCCCACCCCCCCCCTACTCCCCAGAGTGAGGGCAGAGAGGAGGTGGCCATCTGATGCCAACAAGTGAGCGCTCCATGCCAGCGCCTCCATCTTAGACTTCCAGCTTCCAGAGTGTGAGAAACAAACGTCTGTTTTTAGGCAACTGCCTGCTGTGTTTTGTTGGTTTGTTATGGCACCCGAGCGACTAATGCACCAACTGGCAGGAACTCAGGACCTGCGAATATTTCCTAATAAAAGCAAACAACACATGCACTGCTTGGGAACGGACCACACGAGTCTCTCTTTCTCTTTCTCTCTTTTTAAAATATATTTTACTTGTTGATTGTGTGTTCTCCATGGGAATGAACGCTCCTCGAGCGGGGACCTGTCTGCATTCCCTGGCACCTACCGCTGTGCCAGTGTGCAGCAGGTGTTCAAAAAATATTTTCGTAGACTGGATGGGCATGAGTCTGGCAGATCTTTGGGGCTTCTGCGGAGGCTGGTACGGGAGAGGGGGCGAGAGGGGAACCCTGCAACCTCCCATTTTCACCTTTCGGCATTGAAAAGTGCGTGGAGCCGAAACCGGTTTGGCTCAGTGGACAGAGCGTCGGCCTGGGGACTGAAAGGTCCCGGGTTCAATTCCAGAGTGGGGTCCCTCTCATGGAGCCAGAGTTGGGGTGCCGGGCCCAGCAGAGGTGAACCACATGATTCTTTACTCTGGCTTCTCCACAGTGATGGAGCCTGCATGGGTGGGGATTGGAGGGGGAGTGAAGGGGGGTGACGTGTCCCAGCCAGGCCTGAGTCAGGCCTTGGTACACAGTCGGCGCTCAATAAGTGTGGAGTGGCCACTAAGCTCAGTGCTATGTCCCGTGCCCCCAGACTCCCCTGCCCTCCCGCCCTCTGCATGGTCTGACTGAAGTATGGCAGCGACCAGACTGAGGTAAAAACTGCCATTTGAACTTTAACCCTGACATTTTGGCTTCAACACTCCCTTACTGGCTTAAACAACAGGGTAGTTGCCCCAGCTTCCAGGCTGAGACCCGGGGGCTGAGGCAGTCTTCCTCTGCCCGTGGACCAGGCCCGCAGGAGGTTGGTCCCCGCTGACTCAGCCGCTCCAGGAGCTGAAGCTGCAGATAACCTTTAGAGATTGGCTCGGCTCAGTTCTGCTTCTGTACTACCCGCTTTCGCAAGACAGGGCCACATCCCAGCGGCCAGCGGGATGTGGCTGGGGACAACCCAGCCTGTAGGATTTAGAATTCAGAACAAAAGGAAAATTTCTGTGGTTTCAGTGTTTCCCAAACTCCTCTCATGATGAGAATCGCCTGGTGGAGTTGTTAAAATACAGATTCCTGAATCCCAGCTAAGAAGTGCTAAACTAGAATTTTTGGGAACATATAGGTAAAATTAATTTGTGTTCATGTATATATATTGAAGAGAGAGGAGCCCTTACCCTGACTGCTGTGAACGGAATTATGTCCCCCTTCAAATTCACCTGTTGAAGCTCTAACCCACAACGCCACGGTATTTGGAGATAAGGAGGTAATTAAGGTTAAATGAGGTCATACGGGTGGGGCCCTGATCTAATGTGATCAGTGTCCTCTTGTGAAGACACTAGAGGGCACTCCCTCCCTCCTTCTCTTTTAACATATACGTAGGTAAAATTAATTTTACCTATATGTTCCCAAAAATTCTAGTTTAGCACTTCTTAGCTGGGATTCAGGAATCTGTAGTTTAACAACCCCACCAGGTGATTCTCATCACGAGAGACGTTTGGGAAACACTGGTTTAGACCTTTAAAAGGACTGCCTACACCTGGAACGGCGCGGTCTTGAGTGTGGACTCCACCTGCGTGTCCGTCCTGGCCAGTTCAATAAATCCTTGCCTGTTTTTTTTTTTTTTTAAATCAATTAGCAGCCTCTGGTGGTCTTATTTTTGACGCCAGGGTTCGACCCCACAGCACTGACCCCGCCTGCTCAGGTGGTGTGCCCCGGGGACTCTGAGGCTCACCCGGGCCTGTGGATGACTTGACCCCCCTCCGTGTCCCCGGAGCCCCAGCACGAAGCCGACGCAGCAGACGCGCAGTCATGGCCTGCGGATGGACGAGGGCCTAAAACACAGGCTCCGCCGTGAGCTTTACCCTGAATTCCCGCCCTCCACAGTCCTGTCTGGATTGCTGCGGCGTCCACGGGAGCCTGGTGGAAAGGCGTTGTTCCCCGCGACGGTTACCATGGCGTCCATTTCCCCTTGTGCTTTCAAGACCTTAAGCCAGGGGTGGGCAAACTTTTTGACGCGAGGGCCACCATGGGTTCTTACACTGGACCGGAGGGCCGGAACAAAAGCAACCTGACCATGCTGGCACTCTCCTCTTGGGCTGCTGGTGAAGGAGCGGAGGGGAGAGCAAGAGAACCCTCAGCTCTTCTGGCTCCGAGGGCCGGATAGAACAGCCGAATGGGCCGGATCCGGCCCTTGGGCCGTCCGTAGTTTGCCCACGGCTGCCTTAAACAGTTGCATATGTGAAACACCCGTTCATTTGGAAAGATCTGGATGCTAAGCAAAGAGTGAGATCCTGCCCTGATCCCATCCTCACGTCGCTGCCAGTGGGTTGACTGTGTCCTTGGAGGTTTCTGGCTGCGTGTTTACATACAACTCTGCTTTTACATAAATGAGGGGGTATTCCCCTGAGAAGGTGGGGCCGCTCCCGGCTCCATTTTGTGCCGTGAGGCAACTCCTGGCGTAACTGTGTCTGCCCTAGGACCCTAGCCCTAACCCAGCCAGTCAGGGTCACATCACCACCCCTATAAAACCCACTGATAGGTCAAATTCTTTCTCTCTCCCACAAGCCACGCTGTTGTTCGTGTACAGTGGGCCGGAGCTTGGGCTAGCCCGGAATAAATACAGGCTTTCTGCAATTGCATCGGATGCGGCTCCCTGGCAGTCTTTGGGGATCATGACACTTGGGCACCACACCCGGCTGTTTCATAAGCTGCTCTCCCCAAAACCTAATTGTGCGCCTTCTCCGTCCGCTGTGTGTGTCCCCGGCAGCTGTCTGTCCCACCTCCGTCTCGGCTCTGCCATCTCGTGGCTGGAGGTGCCCGGGCGGCAGCACCGTGGGTCGTGCCAACGCGGAAGGGGCGTGAGGCGGCTCCCTCAGCCCCGGGCAGAGATGCGGGATCAGAGACGTGGAGGCACCTGCCTGGTCACCCAGCCCACCTGCGTTAGCCGGCTGCACGGCCTCGCTCGCTCCCACCGTGCCGTCCCCCTCCGCCCAGGGCGGACCCGGGGCCTCTCACCTGCTCCCGAGGTGCTGCCCGTCCTCCCGGGCCGGGTGGCCGCCCCCTCGGCGGCCGGGCTGCTGGCCGGACCCTTCGGCAGCTTCCCTTGGCCCGGGCCTTGGAGCTGATTTTCCTCGGTCTCCCGCCCGGGCTCAGCGGAGCCCTGGCCCCTGGACCCTTCGGAAAACCTTCTCCTGCTCCTTCTGAGGAGCCGAGGGGAGCAGAGATGTGAATGCCGGAAGGGCCCCCGCCCCGGGGCTGGGGGCGAGCGGCCGGGGCTAATGGTCTGCCGGGCGCGCCCTCAGCTCCTGCTCGGCGGAGGGCCGGATGCAGGGAAATGGATGGGGTGAGGGGCCCTGGGGGAGCAGGGGGAGGCTCACTCCTCTCCCCGCCGTCCTTCCTGAGGCCCCCGGGGGCAGCCTCAGAGCCCTCAGAGCATTAGCAGGCTCCCTCGGCGGCGGCCAGGGCTCGGTGGGCCGGGAGAGCCCATTAGGCCTGCCCGCCCGGCCGGTGCACGAGGAGGCGCTGGCTAATGGGCGGCCCAGGGCTCTGCGGCTGCGGGGTGGGGAGGAAGGAGCACGGACCCCGAGTCCAGGACCTTGTTTCACGTCCGAGTTCTGCAGCTTGCTCGTTGGGGACCGTGTAGTTCCGGTGACCTGAGCGCCCACGTCCTCACCCATGTCCTCCCGGGCCACCCTCAACTCCGCCCAGGAATCAGGGGATTTCAAACGAATGGGGTCCCAGGGGACTGGGAGAAACGGGATTATCTCAGCCCTTGTGGGGACCCTCCCCCACATCTGCTGAGCCCGCTCTCCTGCCTGGTAAGTAAAGAATCCGGAGGAAACTGGGTCCCTCCAGCCCAGGATGGAGGCTGGCCCTGTACGTGTATCACCTGGCATGCCAGGCTACCTGCTGGGCCGAACCCTAACCCCTAACCTCTAACCCCTAACCCCTAACCTCTAACCCTAACCCCTAACCCCAACCTCTAACCCCTTACCCCTCACCCTAACCTTAACCCCTAACCCCTAACCCCTAACCCCTAACCCTAACACACCATTGCATTCCTTGCAGGCCATTGGACCGAGAGCCTGCAGCTCTCAGGGGGTGGGTTTAGGTGAGATGGGTGGGGCATCCTTCCCACGCCCCTGGCCCCGCCTCCCACTCCAGGGCCCACGTGTGATGGGCTTGGCCAACCAAGACTCAGGTGCAGATCACTTCTGGACCACCCACCCCCCTCACCCCCCACTTGGGCTGTGACTGCACCACCCCCAGGCTAGGTCAGAGTTAGGCTTCTGTGCTTGTCACCAAGCATCCCGACGGCTGGGGTCTAAACATCAGTCTAGGAAACTGATCTGCCATCGGGAATCGATACTCGCCAGTGGCATAAAGCAGAGTGGCTGCCTCCGGCTGCCTGGGTTCGGGAGGAGATTTTTGCCAGATGACGGAAATGTTCTGGGGTGGAGGGTGGGAGGGAGGGAGGATGAAAACATCCCCGTATTGACTTGTGAAGCCACGGTGTGCGCACGTGTCAGGGAGCACCGGGCGGCGTGTGGAATGGGTGCGTGAACCTAAGTCAGACGGCGAAGAAACCTGTTCAAAAACCTCGGGAAACATGCCTGAGCGGGGAGCCTGGGGGGCTGCCAGGAAACTCCGCTGGCACCCCGGCTCCCTGAGCCGAGTTTTCCACGAGCCTCTCGGGCGAACTGTGCCCCGTTGTTTCCTCTGAGCCCTCCGGCTGCTGTCCAGCCCGCCGGCTCCAGACGTGCCCTTTTGCCCTCTCGCTCAGCCGTCCTGGTCCGGAGGGCCTGCCGTGTGCGGCGCAGACCGCCTTGGCCAGGTCAGCCCGAGTCGGGCTCCTGGGACCTGGCTCCCCCCACGCACGGGAGGCGGGGCCAGAGCCGCACCACCTGTCCGGCCTGCCTTCGGCCGAAGCCCGTGGTTCCCGGAAAGAGTCCTCTGAGCCGGGGAAGCTGTGCTCACGCTGGAAGACCTTGGGTTTTAAAATGCTGGCGCACCGCCCTGACCGGTGTGGCTCAGTGGATAGAGCTCCGGCCTGGGGACTCAAGGGTCCCAGGCTCGATTCCGGTCAAGGTCTTGTAGCTTGGCTGCAGGCACATCCCCAGTAGTAGGAGGTGTACAGGAGGCAGCTGATGGATGTTTCTCTCTCACCGATGTTTCTAACTCTCTCTCTCTCCCTCTCCCTTCCTCTCTGAAAAAAAAAATCAATAAAATATATATTAAAAAAATAAAATAAAATTCTGGCATACATCTCCAGTAGCCCAGAGGCGAGGGGGTCCCAGGCGGGCAGGCGGGCGGGCAGAGATGCTCAGGGATGTGGGCGGGAGGGCAGAGGAAGGCTTGGGCCCCAGCCACCGGCGCAGGAGGAGTGTCTGCCGGCTGGAGCGGCCCCGTCCTGGGCTTCACCCCCACCCTCCCAGGCCCGGTGCCCGCCAAGGGCGGATTCATGTTCGCACCCAGGCCCCGGTCGTGGGGTAGGGGTGTCCACCCATCCACCGGGCCTGGACTCTGGACATCGAAGGGAGGCCCCTCCGCGCTCTGGGGACGCTCCCCACGAGGGCTCAGGGCTGGAGGCCAGGTGGGGGCTCCGGAGGAAGCGGTGAGCTCCCGGCACTGAAAGGCCAGCCCCCAGTGGCCCCCGGCCGCCCCCTCGGCCCCTCCAGGCCTGGGAGGGGTCCCGCCACGAGGAGGTACCGGGCAGCTTTTGGGTGGAGGCTCCTGGCACGATGCCTCACGTATGTCCCAGGTCCCTCCTGGCTTCTCTGAGTGCCCCCCCCCCCACGTGACAGACGTGGTGGCTGACCTCTGCCCTCCTGCGTCCTCTGAGTGGCGTGGGGAGGGCGCACCCAGCTCCTGGGAGAAAGGCGGGCCGGCCCCACCCCACCACCCGAGGCTCTGGACCCGCACAGGGTCCCCCTCTCTGCAGAGCAGGGCCTGGGGCAGGCGGGGCTGGGACTGTCAGGGGCGGGGGGGGGGGGCTTGGGAGCAATGGAGGGCGCGTCGGCCGCCTCGGGGCCGGTCCTCAGGGAAGTGCACGTGGGCAGAATGCCAGCCACGGGCAATGCTGCTGCCCGGCTGGGCAGTCCACTCCGTTAGCCAACCTCCCCTCCTGCCCAGAGCGGGGCACAGCCCTCCCCCTCTCCTGGCTCTCCTCAGAGGGGGCCTGCCCTCCCTGCTCTCTCCGTGGGCCTGTGCAGGGAGCAGGGCCGGGCCCGTGCTGGACGCCGGGAGCCGGAGGGGGGGGGGGGGCAGACTGGAGGCGGGGGCAGTCAGGGGGCAGTCAGGATGCGTTTGGGCCTGGAAGCCACCTCCTGGGAGGGCCCCGGCCTGTGCGGTGAAGGGGGTGGTGCCGGGCAGAGGGGGGCTCTGCTTCATGGAGTTCGGGGCGGGGAGCAGTAGGAGGGAGTGCAGCCCCCACCCGGGGCGCCTCCATGCGGACACAGCATGTTCCCCACAGGCAGGGCCGAGGGAGCCAGCACAGGGCTTGTGTGTGTGTGTATGTGTGTGTATGTGTGTATGTGTGTGTATGTGTGTGTATGTGTGTGTATGTGTATGTGTGTGTATGTGTGTGTATGTGTGTGTATGCGTGTGTATGTGTGTGTATGTGTGTGTATGTGTGTATGTGTGTGTATGTGTGTGTATGTGTGTGTATGCGTGTGTATGTGTGTGTGAGTGTGAGTGAGTGTGTGTATATGTGTATGTGTGTGTGTATGTGTGTGTGTATATGTGTATGTGTGTGTGTGTATGTGTGTGTGAGTGTGTGTGAGTGTGTGTGTGTGTGAGTGTGTGAATGTGTGTGTGTGTATGTGTGAGTGTGTGTGTGTGTGTGTGTGTGTGTGTGATGAGAACTGAGGCTCCCGGGGGATCGGGGCGCCTGGGTGGGGGAGAGGGCAGGGAGGGTGGTGTGGCCGAGGAGGGCGGATTCCCTGCCAGGAGAGGGAGCGCCTCAGAGGAAGGACGGACCAGCCGGCAGAGGACACACAGGGGCTGGGACCGAGCAGGCTGCATTGTGGGGAGGGAGGGTGCATGGGAAGGAATAGACTGCCAGGTCGGCCGGCGTGGTTCAGTGGTTGAGCGTTGACCTATGAACCAGGAGGCCGCGGTTCCATTCCCAGTCAGGGCACAGGCCGGCCTGGTTGCGGGCTCGATCCCCAGTAGGGGGCGTGCAGGAGGCAGCCGATCAGTGATTCTCATCATTGATGCTCCTCTCTATCTCTCCCTCTCCCTTCCTCTCTGAAATCAATAAAAAACATTTTTTTTTAAAAAGAAAGGAACACGACCGTGGAAGTCAGATATAAAACGTTTATTGATGTACATTTATTTCATAAAACTTCCGTTGGCTACGCTGGGCCACTGTGCTTGGAGGTGGGCTGGGTGGCCAGACAGAACCAGTCAGTGCCCACCACTGGACGGCCTGCAGGCACCGAGGCCCAGGCGGGCGGCAGCGGGCACGAGCCGCGTGCCCGGAATGCTGCCGAGACTGGCAGAGGGTGACCTCTCTGAGCTGGTGAGGGTCCTCCTGTCCCCGCCCGCCTGCCGGGACCAGAAGCTCACCCACGACGTCACCGAGGACTCACCCGGGGGGCAGGGGCCTCACCTGCAGGAAGACGGAGCCGCCGGCAGGTCACCCCGGACCCCCGCTCAGAGAGCTCCCCTTGCTCGGGTCCGCCACCAACGCTGCCCCGAGGGGTGGCGTGGTGAGAACAGGCGCCCGCGGCGGGAGGTGCTGCCGGCCCACCGGTGCTGGGTCACTTTCCAACGGGGCGTCGCGCTCGGAGGGGCGGCAGGTGCACGGGGCTCGGGGGCCCCCTCCTCTCCTTTCCAGACCAGCCTGGGGTGAGGAGAGCCGGAAGCAGACGTCCCTCCTTGTTCGCGGGCGCCAGGGCGGCTGCCCTGGTCGGTCCCGGCACAAAGGGTCTCTGGAGGTCCCCGTGGTCGTCCCCGCCTGCCCTCCCGGCGCCCCTCCCTCAGGAGGCGTTCCCCGAGGGGCCCTGCATCTCCATGGTGGCCGTGTTGGGTGTGCCGGCCTCGGCCAGCTCGGCGCCGCCGCCGCCGCCGCCGCCGTCCCGCAGGGCGCGCTGGAAGACCACGCGGAGGGGCTCCCACAGCCGCTGGGACTTGTCCCTCCCGGCCAGGAAGTAGACCACGGGCTTGGCGCCGCTGTTGACGCAGATGCACAGGTCGGTGACGTACTCGGGGAAGGGGGCGGGGATGCGGAAGGCCCAGAAGAGGAACCAGTCGATGGCCAGGTAGATGGAGGACACGAGGAAGACGGACACCACGGCCAGGACGACGTGGTTGAGCTTGGAGGCGCGCTGGCGCCGCCGGCCCCGGCACTCGGCGTGCAGGACGAGGGCCAGGCAGGGCAGCACCATGAGCGGGCAGCAGACGAGGAAGAGCAGCACGCCCAGGAAGATGTCCATGTGCGTGCAGGCCGGGGAGGACGGGCGGCCCAGGAAGGCGCAGAAGTAGTTGTGGACGCCGGCGACCAGCAGCGCCAGGGCCCAGAGCAGGGCGCACACCACGGCCGACAGGCGCCGGGGCCGCCGCCGCCAGTACCAGACGGGGAAGACGACGGACAGGCAGCGCTCGGCGCTGATGGCCGGCAGCAGGCTCACGCCGGCCAGGAAGGCGCAGAGCCCCAGGATCTGGGACGCGGCCGCCACGTACCGGGCGAAGGTGCCCGGGAAGCCGCCGGCGTTCAGGACGGACAGCACGGCCTTGCTGGCCAGGTAGCCCACGTCGGCGCCCGCCAGGTGCAGGAAGTAGACGGAGAAGGGGCTCCTCTTGATGGAGAAGCCGAAGAACCAGAGCACCAGCCCGTTGCCCGCCAGGCCGCACAGGCAGAGCAGCAGGAAGACGTAGTTCACCACGGGCGGCGGCGGCAGCGCCGCGATCTGCTCGATGGTCAGGAAGCCGCGGCTGTGGAACTCGCTCGCGCCCGGGCACATCTGCGAGGGCACAGAGGGGAGAGGCTCCGTGAGGCCTGCCCGGGGGCGGGGGGGGGGGTGGCACCCTCGGGTGTGCCAGTCCTGAGTGACCCGCCTACGGGTGACAAGGGGAATACCCACCCCTCACCATGTGGGCACCGGGCCGCCCGCCGGCCAGAACAGACACCCGCCAACACGCGTCTGCGCACGTGTGTGTGTGTATGTGTGTGTGTGTGTGTGTGTGTGTGTAAGGTAGAGGGAAGCCAGGGAGCCTTTCCGGACAGAAGGGAGATGAGAGAGACCGGGCCAGGGGAGGCAGTGCCGGGTCTGAGACTGCGAGGGGCCTGACCCGCCGCCAAGGCTGTCCTGGGATGGCTGGGGGGGAGGTGGGGGCACCCTGCACCCATGACGGCCCTGCACCACCGGGAGAGTGGGTGGCGCTATGTAGTGGGGGTTGCTCTTGTCCTTGGAAGATGCAGGCTATCTGGGGGCAAAGGGGCTCGGGGTCTGCGATTCCCGTGCACACAGTCCTGGGAGGAAAAGGGTGGCGAGAGAGAGAGAGAGGGCTAGAGAGAGCGAGCTCAGCGGCGACCCTCTGAGGGGGCGTGCCCCGCGCTGTCCTATTCCCCCAGGCTTTCTGCACGCCTGCACGATTCCACACTAAGATGTGAAAAATATTCATTAAAAGAATAAAACCACCTGCAAATTCCAGAGAGTGGGCCTGGCTCTCCGTGGGGTGGGAGAGACCTGGGGGGCCGGGGGTGGCCCCTGCTGGGCCAGGGGACCTCCGGGGTCTGGATGGGGGGGTCTGGGTCCGGTGTGGGGGTCCCTGGGGAGGGGGCGGCGCCGAGGCAGCAGGTATTTGCCAGGCCTCAGGGAAGCCCTGTAACTGTCGATCAGCGTTTTCACAGTGGATCTGACTGCTCGCGTGTGTCCAGCGAACCTCAGCCTGGCCTGCAGGGGCCGGGCTGGCCTGTGCGTGCGTGCGTGTGTGTGTGTGTGTGTGCGTGTGTGCGTGCGTGCGTGAGGCGGGCCGGGTGCAGGAGGAGTGGGGGGCGGGGACGGAGGCACACTGCAGAGCTCCCTGCTGAGTGCGTGGGCAGCCGCCCACCGGCCTTCCCCGTCGCCAGAGGAGCCCGAGCCCGAGACGGTGATGTGACTGTCCTGACCTCTATGCGCTCACATTGAACGCGCACAGTAGGGCCACACACAAAAAACCCTTCTGCTGCCTGTTCTGACCTTTGCCTCTAACTCCAGAGGTTTCCCCAGCTCTGTCACCCCGTCCCGCACCTGGGCAGGCATCACTAATCCATCTCAGACTCCTCACACACCGCTGGAACCTGGCCGTGGCCCGGCCCCACTCCCCCCTCCTGCCCGTCTAAGGCCGGGCATCGGTTCCCATCGCCCGTGACTCAGAAAACAAGACAAAAAAACCCAAAATAACAACAAAGGGAAGGTTCCTCGAGGCAGGACAGCTCTGCCACCTTCCGGATGGCCCGGCTCGGGCAGGAAGCTGGGCCTGAAGGATTGATTGCTCTCTGGGACTGACACCCCGTAACAAAGGGGGGTGGGGGGCTGCCGAAACCGGTGTGGCTCAGTGGATAGAGCGTCGGTCGGTGGTCCGAAAGGTCCCGGGTTCGATTCCGGTCAAGGGCATGTGCACTGGTTGCGGGCACGTCCCCAGTGGGGGGTGTGCAGGAGGCAGCTGGTCGATGTTTCTCTCTCACCGATGTTTCTAGCTCTCTATCCCTCTCCCTTCCTCTCTGTGAAAAAAATCAATAAAATATATAAAAAAAAAACACCCACAAAAAAACAAAACAAAGGAAGGGGCCTTCTCAGTCAGGCTGAGGGGAATCTACAAACAGGGGCTGGAGGGTGTTGGCCAAACGTGGGGGAGCCTTGGCGAGGCCACTTTAAGCGGGTCCTGTTCACCTCCCTCCCTGTGAATACACTTATGGCTCAACAGCTGTCTGTCAGCCCCCGAGCCCCGAGCTTGCTCTTTATTCAACCTTTCCCAAAAGCTGGTGGCCTTGACCACGCCAGGCCCCCCGCGCGGCCTCCTGCCAGCCTCCTCGGAGCCGGGGACGGACCCAGTGATTGCTGAGACCGGGGCCTGCCCGAGCCCTCGGAGAACCAGACCGGCCCGGCCCCCGGGAGGGGGCTGGCTGCCGGGGCCGGTCGGTCGGTCGGAGCGGACCCACAGGCTGGAAAAAGCCTGCAATGGGTCCCGGAGTCAGAGCGGGCGGCCCGGGTGAGTCACTGGGCGGGAGCGGCCATCCCCAGACACATGCCGCCTGCAGAATGCCCGCCCCGGAGCCTGGCCCCCGCCCCGCCCGCCTCTGTCAGGGGCTCCCGGGGGCTCCGCCCGGCCCGTCCCCTCTCTGCTGCCCCGTGGCTGCCGTGGCTGCCGCCCCACGCGGGCCCGGCCGGAGGAGGGAAATGCCGGGGGCCGGAGGCCAGGGCCCTGGGCAGGCGGCCCGGCTCTGCCCCGCCCGGCTCACCCGCCACGCCTCTGCCCTACTGGGAGCCTGCCTCCGCCTCCGACTCCAAGTGTCTTCCACCGAGAGCGCGCGTAGCCTGGATCAGAAGGGGACTCCCGTGGTCAGGGGCCTCTGGGTGGGGTGGGGGTTGTGGTGTCTGAAGACAGGAGGCAGATGTGACTGAGACCCCGGCCGTGGGTGACTCCTTGGAGCTGGCCTTTCGGGGTGGCCGTGGAAAGTAGCCATCCCCCCGTCTCTACAGGGGAGAGCTGAAAGGCGGTCTCTGCGTTGGTAACTGAAGCCCCCAGGGATTCAAGGGTGTCAGTCCCCTGTGCGGGCCTCACTGAGGACCCCCCCGGGGATCCGAGGGACCCAGCGACCAGTGCCAGCCCGTGTGGCCTGTGGAGCAGAGGGGTGGAGGGGGGGAGAGGCGGGGCGGGGCTGCCCCTCCCCCCGCACCTGCCCCGCAGACCAGGGGGGCACTTGCCTTGTTCCTGTTGGCGGGGTGGGCCTCCCAGGAGCAGTTGGCAGCCATCTCCGGGCCCGGCGAGCGCAGCTTCCTCCGGCTCTGCTCACAGCTCAGGGGCCGGCGCACCCCGCCTGTGTGCGGAGGCAGGAAGGGCCGCGTCAGGGCAGCAGCGGGCTCTGTCCCTTCCCGGGCCCCGTCCCCAGGACGTCCCCTTAGAGGATGGGTGACCAGCTGTCACCCGGCTCCCTGAGAGGCAGGGCCACGGGGGGGGGGGCACAGAGCCGCTACCTCCTCCTGCCGGCCCCTCGTCCACACCACGCTGACATGCCAGCGAGACCCACACATGTTCCCGGGTGCCACCTCTGTGCTCAGCCCACAGGGGACACGGGTTCCCCGGAGTCAGACCCAGGGGGCAGGGAGGCTTCCTGGAGGAGGCGCCTTGGGCTGGGCCTGTGTCTGTCGCGTGCTAAGGGGTCTGGTCTTTCCCTGGAAGGTAGGCCGGCTCGGTCGTCGTCAGCATCACTGTCGCCGCCATCAGCCCCTCTGTCAGTGGCTGCCAGCTGGGAGCTGAGAACTGTGCCAGCTCAGCCACACCCATCGCCCCACGCCCGTCATCCAGTTTGCCTTTTTTTTTTTTTTTTAATACTTTTTGCTTCCAGAGAGGAAGGGAGAGGGGGAGACAGATAGAAACATCAGTGATGAGAGTCATTGATCGGCTGCCTCCTGCACGCCTCCCACCAGGGACCCAGCCCGCAACCCAGGCATGTGTCCTTTTTTTTTAAAAAAAAATATTTTATTGATATTTTACAGAGAGGAAGGGAGAGAGATAGAGAGCTAGAAACGTTGATGAGAGAGAAACATCGACCATTGAACCCGGGACCCTTCAGTCCGCAGACTGATGCTCTACCACTGAGCCAAACCGGTTTCGGCCAGGCATGTGTCCTTGACCGGAATCGAACCTGGGACCCTTCAGTCCACAGGTCGACGCTTTATCCACTGAGCCAAACAGGCTGGGGCCCCTTTGTCCCTGTGGTCAGCTGTAAGGCAGGTATTGTCACTCCCCTTGGATGGGGCACAGGGCTCAGGGGCTGAGGCCACTTCCGCTGCGTGCGCTGTGGCCTTGCAGAACTCCAGCGGCCGTGAAGGCAGGAGCCGTTGGAGGGAGCAAGCCGGCAGGGTTCTGCCGTGGCCCGGGCTCCAGGCTCCAGGCTGGTGGAGGGGCAGCTGGGCTCTGCCAGGCAGGTCTGGGGGGCCTGGGAGGGGGGACAGTCTTGGGAGGGGGCTTCCCTGCCAGAGACAGGCTCACCCAGGCAGGGCCGAGCTCATGGGTCCGCCTGTTCCAGGTTCCCCCCCGCCCCCCAGCTCTGCCTCCACAGGCAAGCACCCAGTCCCGCTGTGCAGGGGGGGAAACCGAGGCTGAGAGCGGAGGAGGGGTCTCGCAGGGGCACAGGCGCGGCCAAAGGCCAGGCCTCTCTGCAGTTGGAGGCGGCGCTGGGCAGCGCACACAGCTCTCCTCCCCCGGCATTCCTTCCTCCGCGGGCGGGCAGCCCCTCCACGCCCCCGCCAGCCCGGGCGGAGGCCCCCGCAGCCGCGGAGCCCACGATGGCGGGAGAGGGCGGCTGTCTGTGTGGGTTGCCACCCGTCCTTAACCCCCGGTAGCCCCCGCCACCCCACCCCAGCCCGTGGCGCCAAGCAGCCCTCAGAACACCGGACCACGTGTGGTCGGCCACATGGCCCCGACAGCAGCCGGTACAGCGTGGTGGTGCGCTGGTGCCCAGAGCGGTGACTGCGGGGTGGGTGGGAGCCCCGTGGGCGAGCCCCCGAGGTGGTGTGGTGTGGGTTTGCAGGTGGCAAGGAGGTGTGCGTGTTAAAACCTCCCCACACCCTCCAGTCTTGACTCAGGTTGGGCCATTGTACCCACCACCAGGGGTAGGTCTCCTGCCTCACCAACTCCTGGGCTTGCCCAAGCTCTCCACGCCAGCCTGCAACCCCAACCTACCTGCCCCCCAACTCCACCTCAATCTTCCTGACCCCAGGTACACCCCCTGCACTGCGCCCTCACCCTCAGTGCCTGGAACCAGGGGTGTCCGGAGGCTGGAGGGCCCTGCCCTTTCTCCGAGGCAGTGAGACTCCCCAGCTACACATTCCCCCTCCCCCCCCAGGGCAGCTGCTGTGACCTGCACGCGGTGCCTGGCTTGGACGGGGCCTGGAAGGGGCCCCCATGCCCCCTCTGCGGGCCGATGGAGGGGGGGTGCCCCTGTGTGTCTCTGAGCCCCCAGAGAGGAGCCGCCGCACTCACACGGAGGGACCAGAAGCCAAGTGGACCCCAGATGGGCCCTAGAAAGACATGTGCGTGTCATGTGCATGGGGCATGTGTGGGTGCGAGTGAATGTGTGTGCTCCTCAGGTTGGGGTGGGCCTTTGAGAGCTAAAGCAGACAGAAAGGAAAAGGCAAAAAAAAGCTGCCAGCTCAGCTCAGTCTGGCCCTGCTGTCAAAACCCAGCGCCCGAGGAGAGGCCGCCGGCCACCTGTCTCTCCTCGGCCTCAGGAAGCTCTCCTCTCCCCGCCCCCACCCCCCACCCCCCGCCCCAAACCCGTGCGGGCCCAGGGGAGGCCGGCCTCCAGGAGGCCCAGGTGAGGACGCCGAGCCCTCCAGTCTGCCTGCCAGCCCCTCCCTCTCCCTGTCCCCAGACTGCCACCGGGCAGGACGAGAGCGCGGGCACCACTCCCCCAGACGCAGAGAGCCTGCCGCCTCTTCTCTCTCCAGCCCCCCCCCACCACCCCCGACACCCCGACAACCCTCTGGGGGAGCGATACCTTCCAGAAAATGTCACCAACAGCCTCCATCCATTGCCAACTCCACACCAGGTGTCTGGGGCCTGGGAAGGGGGGGAACCCAGCTGCCCAGCCTCCTGTGGCTGCCAGGCTGGTCCCTCCGTCCACCCCAGCGCTGGCCCCGCACTCAGCTGCCCGAGCCGGTGCCCAGGGACGGCGGCAGCGCAGAGCGGGGCGTGCGGCGTGCGGCGTGCGTGCGAGCAGGGAGCCCTCTCCCAGAGCTTGGGGCGCCGCCCGCTGGGTGTTCCCTCCCCGCCCGCCCTCCAGGCCTGGCCAGCTGCGGCCGAGGGCGGCGGAGGGACAGAGGGGAGCCCACACCCACTGGCGGACAGAGCGGGGCCCGGGGCTGGAGGGCAGCTTGGGAGTCAGTCGGGAGTTGCCAGAACACCAGGGCCAGCCCCACAGACGGGGGACTCTCGAGGGTCCCCAGTGTCCCTGGGACTTCTGGGGCCTCGAGAAAGCTGGGCTGGTGACAGCCCTCTCTGGGGTCTCGGGGCTCCCCCTGGGGGCTGTGGCTTCTGGGAGCTGCCTGCCCCAAAGGTGCTCACCTCATCCCCCTTCCCTGCGTGACCCTGGTTCCTGCCTCCCTCCTGCGCCCCCCCACCCCCGGGCCCCGTGGAGCTACCTGCAGCTGTCCGGAGCCTCCAGGGCCCCCCTTGGCGGAGGGCGCTTCGGGGATCCCCGATCCCCGAGGCAGCAGGCCAGTGTGGAGCAGGGCTGGAGCCTCAGCGAACGAGAGAGGAGAGAGGAGAGAGGAGAGAGTGGAGTGTGGAGAGCCCGCGCCTGCTGCTGGGGAGATGGCTTTGGAAGCAGAACCCGCCCCAAACCCAATTCCAGGCCCGGCAGGAGGGGAGGGAGGGAGGGAGGGAGGGAGGGAGGAGGAGGAGGAGGAGGGGCGGAGCGGGATGAGGCTTGGGGAAGGAATGCCCTGCTCAGGAGCCCCCCCTCTCCCCCCCAGAGCCCCACTGGGGCTCATCTCTGCCTGGTGACGTCAAGTTGGCCCGAGCACTGTGGCCCGAGTCCAGCTGTTAATCCCCCGCGCGTCCTGGGGAGAGGGGCCCGCTGTCCACTTGCGGGTGCCTCCCCTCGGCAGCTCCCACGGGGCCTTTGGGGGGCATGGGCCCAGGAGGGGGGCCCCCACGGACCGCTCCATGAACAGAGTGAGGGGCTGATACGAGGAGCAGGGGACAGCAGGCAGGGCTCGGCGGAGAGGGGGGGCGGCGCGGGCGGGTGAGAGGTGGGCTTGGCAGGGCACAGGGAGGCCACCCAGGTGGCACGCCTCTTCCCCGCCCACCCGGGATCTGCCCGGGGCCCCCGCGGGCCCTTGGAGCCAGGAATCCCCTGCGCCCAGCCCTAATAGCAATCAGATGGCCCGAGTGGAAAATCACTGCGCGCGCTCGCTCGCCGGGGCCGAGCCGGGGAACTGGCGGCTGCGGGTGCCTGGTGTGCGCGCTGTCCACGGGGAGGATGAGTCAACCGCTGCTCCCCCCCTATGGGCACCAGTGGGGTCCTGAGGCCCCCCCCACCCCCTGAGCCAGAGCCTGCGGGGTGCAGGCGCCCCCACGAGGTGGCATGAGGACAGGAGGGGGGCTGGGAGGAGTGGCTTCCCAGCAAGCCCCTTGAGAAGGCCCCTCCTGCCCTCGTCCAACATTCTCATGGCCGGGGAGCCCGAGGGAATTCCACCAGCGTTCCCCCCCCCCCTCCCCCAGGAGCAAAGCGGTGCCCAGATCCTGTGTGGGCGCGTCCATGGGCATCCTGAAGGGAGCCTGGAGAGAGAGTTCCCCCTGCACCTGCCCCGGGCTGCGGGCCTCTGCCCCAGGAACCTCCGTGTCCCTGCGTGCCCCTGCCCAAGTGCAAACCTCCCCCGGGGGCGGGGGGGGGCGGACTGCACCCTGCGAGCCCAGCTGGCCCGGGGCGGGGCAGGAGGAGGCTCCGGGATGCCGGACTCAGGCCACGCCTGGGCTGAGAGGCTGGGCAGGCGGCAGGCAGGCAGTGGGGACCCCCCCCTCCCTCCCGGGCAGGCCAGCTGGGGCCCAGCTGGGCCCCTTGTTTACGCGGGGAGGCCCGGGGGAGGTGGGGGAGGCTGGGGAGGCCTCGTCCAGGCAAGTTCCGAGTGTAATTGCATTTGGACACTTAAAAGGCGCTGTGTGGAGTGGCGGTGGCTCCGAGGTTGGCCGCCTTATTTGGCATGGAAATCGGCCTCCTCTGAACTGACGAGAGGTGCTTGGGAGCGAGCGGGGAAGCCAAACCCCGCCTGGGTTTGCGGCCGTGGCCACCGGAGGCTGGGCTCCCACAGGGGCCGCGGAGCGAGCCGGCCGGCTGGCACGTGGGGCTCCCGTGGCGGCCTCAGTCCTGGGTGGTCCCGGGCCTCGGGGTCTCTCCCGTCGGTGGAGGAGAAGCTGCGCACAGAGTTGCCACGAGGAAGGAAGGGGTCAGACCCAGGCGGCAAAGCGCTGGGTGCACCTCAGAAAGCCTCTGCCCAGGAACGTGGTTTTTAATCGTGCCCTCCCACGGGCCTCACAGGTGGACCCTGTGGTCCCACAGCACGCGCCACGCCCCCTCAGGCGTGGACTCTGGACTCAGACCCTCCTCCGCTGGGGGCTCCTGGCGGCAGGAGGTTCCGGGCAGGGCTGCCTGCCGCCAGGTCTGCCCACTGCAGGACGGCGGGCGGCCGTGGGGCAGAGCCTCTGCCCGCTCCCCTCACCCCGTGGACGCCGGAACACCTGTGGGTGCCAGGCACCGTGCTCCAGGCTGATGAGCCCGCTGAGGGCGAGCGGAGAGGCGGGCAGAGCCAGGTGATCCGAACACGTGTAAATCCGAGCTGAACCGACAGCCCCGTGGCCGGCCGGGCCCCGGAGACCAGGACGGGTCTCTGAGGAGGTGACCACGGAGCCCGCGAGGAACGCTGGGCGGGAGGCACCCAGGTGAGAAGGGGAAGGAGGGCATCCAGCAGAGGAAGTGGTGGGAGCCAAGGCCTGGGGCAGGAAGGCATGTGCACGGGTGAACGGGGCTGCATGAGGCTGAGGGACGCAGAGAGGGGCCCGGTGGGTGGATGAGATGCCCAAGCTGGGCCGCTCTGATCAGCTCACTGGGCCCAGGGACTCACCCTCCTTACTGTGTTCTCACCTCTCTGCTGCCCTTGGCCCCATCGGTGGGGGAACAGGTGCAGTGAGGGCAGCTATGGGCCACTCACTGTGTCCTGCGAACCAGGGCCTGCATAAATGGGATCTCTCAGATATGTGTGTATATATATATATATATATATATATATATATATATATATATATATTTGATTTTTTACAGAGAGGAAGAGAGAGGGATAGAAAGTTAGAAACATCGATGAGAGCCGGAACCGGTTTGGCTCAGTGGATAGAGCGTCGGCTTGTGGACTGAAGGGTCCCAGGTTCGATTTCTGGTCAAGGGCATGTACCTTGGTTGCGGGCACATCCCCGGTGGGGGGTGTGCAGGAGGCAGCTCTCTCATGGATTTTTCTAGCTCTCTATCCCTCTCCCTTCCTTTCTGTAGAAAATCAATAAAATATATTAAAAAAAGAAAAGAAACGTTGATGAGAGAGAAACATTGAGGTGCATGCCCTTGACTGGAATTGAACCTGGGACCTTTCAGTCCGCAGGCCGACACTCTTATCTCACTAAGCCAAACCGGTTTCGGCAGATCTCTTTTTTTTTTTTTTTTAATTAAATATATTTTATTGATTTTTTAAAGAGAGGAAAAGAGAGGGGTAGAGAGTTAGAAACATCAATGAGAGAGAATCATTGATCAGCTGCCACTAGCACACCCCCTACTGGGGATGTGCCGGCAAACAAGATACATGCCCTTGACCGGAATCGAACCTGGGACCTTTCAGTCCACAGGCCGAAGCTCTATCCACTGAGCCAAACTGGTTTCGGCTAAATGGGATCTCTTAATCCTCACAACAGCTACCCCCCCCCCCCCCCTGAAGTTTACAGATTCATCTAGCATGTGCTTACTGAGCATCTGGTATGTGCAGGCACTGTTTTCGGCCCCGGGAACCCGATGGTGAATGAAACGGATGAAGATGAGGCCCACATTATGGAAACGGGGCAACGGAGGCCCGGGAGTAACTGTGGGTGTCCGTAGCACCTGCGCTCAGGGCTGAGACCTGTCCGTGTCCACATCTCGGTGCTGGGCATGGAGACGCCGGGCTGTGGGGGGAGCTCTGTGGGGATCCAGCCTGGCTCTGCCTCTGGCAATTGGAGGGAGCCCGAGCCTTAGTTTCCCCAGCCGCGCCTCGGAAGGGGGGTGGGATCTGATGGTACCTGTGCTCCATGCCCCGCCCTCACTTTCCACTTTATCGCCAACAGGCTGGCCCTTCTTCTTCCTCGGGAGGAGACAAGGCAAATGTGTGTGTGTGGCCTGGGTCTCCCAGGTCCATGCCTGAGCCCTTCGGCTTCCACCCTGAGACGAAAGGTCTCTCCACGGTCTGGCTGGCTTTCCTGGTGGGAGGCAGGAAGGAGCCTCTTCTGTGCTTCCCCCCCACTTAGCCAGGCTGGAGCCTCTGTGAGGGGAGCTGCATCGGGGGAATCTTTGCAGAAACCTCTGTCCCTGATGTGGAAGACTGTTCATTTGTTCATCCATTCAATGTTCATCCATTATCATCTCTGGAACTGCAGGAGAATACACGTGTGTTGTTTTAAGCCACAAAGTTTGTGCTTATCCTATATAATAAAAGTCTAATATGCTGAGTGTCCATTCGTCTGGTCGGCTGTTCAACCAATCAAAGCGTAATATGCTAATGATGTGCTAAGGCCGACCAACGGCTCGCTGTGATGTGCACTGGCCACCAGGGGGCAGATGCTCTGACCAGTAGGTTAGCTTGATGCTGGGGTCCAGTTGATGGAGACCGAGCAGGATGGGCCGGACACACCCTGGAGCCCTCCTGCAGTCCCTCCCTGGCTGGCCAGCCTGACGAGTTCCTCCTCTGCCCCAGTCGTGCACCCGTGGGGTCCCCTGGCCTGGCCTGTGCCTTCTCACAATCCGGGCTGAGGGACCCTCTCCTCCCTCCCAAGGGCACGGATTCATGTACCGGGCCTCTAGTTGGTCATAGCAGCAATAAGAAACTCATACAGAATGGCAGACAGGCCTATTGATTGAGGGTGGGCTCGAGGCTGTTTCTGCTTGAGCGGAGGCCTGAAAGGGGGGAGGAGAAGGAGCCGGGTACTCACTGGGCCCACAGGAAAGCATTCCAGGATCGACAGCCGCAGGTGCAAAGGTCCCGAGGCAGGAAAGACCTGTCTCTCTCCATTTACTAGAGAGTTGTGTGCGTGGATTAGGGGCCAGACGAGGCTCATTGCTAGATATGCTTCTTCCCCCTTATTTCAATCTACGGTAGGTTTCCCTGAAGCACCCCTCCCTCCCTGCTTCCTTATTTCCCTCCCCTCCCCCCTCCCTCCCTCTCCCCCCGCTGGGTCAGGAAACAGACACATCACACTCTTGGGGAAATAAGGAGTTTCACAGAGGAGCGTGTGTGGGCTGGGGCACCGAAATCGGGAGGATAGGAGAGCCGGTCACTAACCAGGCTGGAGCCAGGTATCGGCCCAGGAGCGGCAGGCGCCAGGGAGGCTGCCCCATCTGGCCGTGGGGAGCCCGAAGCAGGAGCCACGGAGAGCCACGGTCCGCAGAGCCGGGGCCTCCACTTTGCTCCACCTCCCGGGACTCCCGGGAGCCCTCCTCGCAGGCAAGCTCTAACCCCGTGTCGCTCTGGGAGGGAACGGGGAAAGCCATTTTCATTTTTTTAAGGTATTATATATGTACATAGCTTACCATTCCCCCCCCCTCCCACCTCCCATTCATGCCCTCCCTCCCCAGAGTTCTGTGTTCGTTGGTTGTACTTATATGCATGCATACCAGTCCTTCGGTTGTTCTCTTATCTCCCCCCAGGTCTCCTTCCCCTCCCCCCTGTCATTTGACAGTCTGCTTGTTTTATGGTGACTATCTCAGGACCACACGAATAGAGTCCACTCCTCATTTGGAAGTCTGCTTGTTTTATGGTGACTATCTCAGGACCACATGAATAGAGTGCACTCCTCCTGTGGTTCACACCGCCCCTCCCCCCGGGTTCCACTGCTTCCCTGGGGCACATGGCTCTACCAGGGCACACGGCCCCCTGGGACACATGGCTCACCCAGGGCACACGGCCGTTTTCATTTTTTTAAAAAAATATATATTTTATTGATTTTTTACAGAGAGGAAGAGCGAGGGATAGAGAGTTAGAAACATCGATCAGCTGCCTCTTGCACAGCCCCTACCGGGGATGTGCCTGCAACCAAAGGTACATGCCCTTGACCGGAATCGAACCTGGGACCTTTCAGTCCACAGGTTGAAGCTCTATCCACTGAGCCAAATGGGTTTTGGCGGGAAAGCCGTTTTCAGAGAACTGAGGTAGGCACTGTGGGGGGCAGTCAGCCTAGCACAGTCCGCCCCTTTGTAACTGTGCTGTGCGCACACCACCCCCCCTTCAACCGCACTTACTTTGGGGGGGGGGGGGCTCATCGTCTACTTGGGAGACGACCCTGGAAAGCACCTCATGGACACGGGGAAGTGAGGCCGGGGAGGGGAGGATGCCTTGCTTTGATGGGCCCCGTCTTCAGCTCACCACCGCCCCAGCCTCCTCCCGTGGGTTACTGTGATACCTACCCCGGGGTCCCCGGCGAGGGGCAAGAGACAGGCAGCCAGGGCGGCGGTGGCGGTCAGACCCCCATGGGGACTGGTGCCAACAGCTCCTGACATGGGGGAAATGGGAGGGGGGGAGCCCAGAGGGGACTCTGCCCTAACTCCTGAGATCACATTGTGCAGCTCCGTCCAGGCCGGCCGCTGGCGCGCACACGTGCAAAGACAGTGAAAACCCGCCACGACCCGGTCCTGATTAGCTTCAGCTTTCCAGGGGCCGCATGCGGAATGGCAGCGCTGCTCTGCAGTCCCAGGGGCCCCGTGTCTCCTGCGGGTGGGGGCCCGGCTTCCTCAGCGTGCTGGCAGAAGCCGCTGTTTTCCAGACGAAAGCCGCGGCTGTCAGCTCCCGGGGCAGCAGTTTGATCTGGAACTTCCCCTGAGGTTTGTTCCATCTGCCAGCGGAACAGATCGTCCTGTGTGTGTGTGTGTGTGTGTGTGTGTGTGTGTGTGTGTGTGTGTTTCAAGTCATTAAAAAAAACACCAGGGCCCGGTTGGCATCAGTCTATGAGCCAGGAGTTCATGGTTCATTCCCGGCCAGGGCACATGACCGGGCTGTGGGCTCTGTTCCCCCGTGAGGGGCATACAGGGGGCAGTCATCAGTGATTCTCTCTTACCATCGATGTTTCTGTGTCTCTCTCCCTTCCTCCCTCTGAAGTCAATAAAACAAAACAGAAAACCCCACCAGGATCTTTAAAAATGTTATGGTAGCCGAAAGCGGTTTGGCTCAGTGGATAGAGCGTCGGCCTGGGACTGAAAGGTCCTGGGTTCGATTCCGGTCAAGGGCATGTACCTTGGTTGTGGGCACATCCCCAGTAGGGGGTGTGCAAGAGGCAGCTGATCGATGATTCTCTCTCATCGATGTTTCTAACCCTCTGTCCCTCTACCTTCCTCTCTGTGAAAAATCAATAAAATATATTAAAAAAATAAAATAAAAATGTTATGGTAAACTTTGCCACGTTAGCCATTCTGAAGTGTCCAGTGTCGTGCAGCCATCATCCCCACCATCATCTCCAGAACTCATTCTTTTGCAAAGCAGAAACTGTCTCTGTTAAACACGAGCTCTCCATGATCTCCTGCCTGGCCTCTGCCCGCCCAGCGGGGGGACCTGGCTCACAGGGCACAGTTGATAGGGCACCAGCGTCTCAGGGTGGCACTCAGCCTGCTCTGAGGGGAGCCCAGTGCCTACCAGGCTCCCTGGTTTCAGCTGCTGGGGCGTCGCTGGCTCCGAGGGGCTCACGCCATCCACTGGGGACTGCTCCTCCGTCTTGCAGAACAGACCATGGCCACGAGCCACCAGGTGCCCTGGCCTGGCTTACCCCCGCAGGCCGGGACCGGCTCTCCCCAGCCTGGGTGGCGTCAGTCCCCCGTCAGCCTAGAGCCCAGGGGCCTCCCCTTCCAGGCTCCTTGGTCCTGGTCGTCTCTGCCCTTGGACCTGTGCCCTCCCGAGGAGCTCTGGGCAGCTGGCCTGGCAGCAGGCTCAAAGTCTGGGCTGTCTTCCAGGCAGTCACGGGGCGGCTTCCATCTCCGCCCTGCTGCCTCTCTCGCCCATCCCCATCTCCGTGCAGGGAGCTCCGTGCACGGAGTGGCCCCCAGCTAGTGGCCAGCATTGTAGGGGGTGAGGAGAGCACCCAGATTCCGTGCCCCGAGGGTCCCCCGGGACCGAGCTGGCTGCTTCCAGCGGATAATGCACCTTCCTCAGTGTCTTGCCCGCCCTGACCTACTTCCCGGTACCCACACCCCCACGGACTCCTCCTCGGCCCGTCTCAGCAGCTGCCGGCTCGGGAGGAGGTCTGGGCCTCCATCTGACCTGGCAGGGCCTCAGACGCCATCCTGGCCGGCCTGTCCTGGGCCCTCACCCAGGCTCCCCCTGGACCTTCTGCCCTGAGCTGAGCCCCAACCCCACAGGTCTCTGGGCTCGGCCCTCCGCCCTCCCGCCTCCCCCCTGCTGACCCTCATCACCCCCGCTCAGTTCCCACCACAGGCTCAGCTCCCAATGCGGCGATGGTCCGGGTCTCCCCCGATCCCCGTCGCGTGAGAGAGCTGGAAATAGCACGAGCGGCCTGGGAAGCATTCGGCGTTCCTCACGCTGTCCCCAGGGCACGGGCGCGGGGCTCGCTCGCCAAGGCCCCGGCCGCGGCCTGTGCTCTGAGACGTGGCGTCCTTCCAGCCCCGGGCCGGGCTGCGCGGCCCCCATGCCCCGCACTCGCTGGGCGACCTCGGACACAGCCAGTGGCCTCTCCGAGTCTTCGTGTTCCCAAGAGCAGCCGCTGGATGACTGCTGAGATGCCCGAGGCGTCTCAGCTGGGGCTGAGGACTGAGGGATCTGAGGGTCCTCTGTGACCTTAAACACTGGCTCATTCTTCTCCGGAGACCGTGTGGAGGGCAGTGGGGGAGGGGGCGGGGAGGGACAAGGCCCTACTGTGCGCCCTTCTTGCTGCAAGCCCTGCTCCACGGGGGTGGAAACAGAGGCCTGGGGGTGGGGACGGGGAGGGGTGTGAATTCAGATCTGAAGGATTCAGGGCCCGTGCTTTTCCCAGGTCACTGCACGGCTGGATGATTTCTACGTTTTCCCATGTGCTTTTATTTATTTTATTTTCATTTAAAAAAATTTATTAAGGTATTACATGTGTACATAGCTTACCATTGCCACCCCCCCCTCCCATTCATGTCCTCCCTCCCCAGAGTTCTGTGTTCGTTGGCTGTACTTATATGCATGCATACCAGTCCTTCGGTTGATCTCTTATCTCCCCCCACGTCTCCTTCCCCTCCCCGCTGTCATTTGACAATCTGCTTGTTTTATGGTGACTATCTCAGGACCACATGAATAGAATCCGCTCCTCCTCTGGTTCACACTGCCGCGCCCCCCCGCCCCCCAGTCCCACTGCTTCCCCGGGGCACACGGCCCCCCCGGGGCACACGGCCCCCTGGGGCACACAGTTTTTATTTTATTTAAAAAAAATATATATTTTATTGCTTTTTCAGACAGGAAGGTAGAGGGACTGAGAGTTAGAAACACCGATGAGAGAGAAACATTGACCAGCTGCCTCTTGCACACCCCCTACTGGGGATGTGCCCGCAACCAAGGTACATGCCCTTGACCGGAATCGAACCTGGGACCTTTCCGTCCGCAGACCGACGCTCTACCACTGAGCCAAACCGGTTTCGGTCAGTGTGCTTTTAGAATCACGCCGAGCACCTTCTGTGTCAGCTAATGGTGCCTACCTCAGTTCCTGGCCTGTAGCAGGCGCTCCAGAGCTGCGTGATGACTGAGTGAATACAAACCCTGAGGCTACCTTTACAAAGACCCACACGGGCATGTGCTGCTCATGCCGAGAAAACCCAGCCCTGCGTGGCCTGAGGCACCAGGAAGGAAGTGAATGTGACGGACGGTGGAGCAGGCCCAGGGTACCCGACCGGTGAGGGCCGGGGCCTCCAGGTGGGGAGGACCCCGGCCCCTCTTGAGCTCTCCTGTGCACCCCACAGTCTCCCCAGGAAGCTTCCCTGATTTCCCCCCCAGAAAACAAAGCGGGGACCAGATGGGGCGGTGGTTGGCGCTGCTTTGCCCACAGCTCGGGGCACGTGCTTGGGAGCGGAGGGGGCGTATCTGGCATTCCAGCTACATGTGGTGCAGCCCCTGGCTGGGCATCTGGGGGGAGGAAGAGCTCTCTGCTGAGGGGGCCTCCCCTGGGAGCCATCTGAGGCTGAGCCGGGCAGTGTCCCAACCAAGAGGGTGCCCGTCCCCACTGCAGGCTCCAAGGGACACCTCGGGCGGCGGGCAGCGAAGCGATGACACCGGAGACGCAGCTGCGGATGCTGGGGGCGGGGTCTTCGTTTACGTTGCTGCGGGGAACAGGGGGCGGGGGGGGGGGGGGAGGGGAGGACATCAGGTTTGTTTTCTTGCCTCCGGGCGGGGCAGGGACGGGACTTCCTGCCAAGGACCCCCTTTCTCAGCTGCTTTGCAAACCACTGGCTCTGCCTTGGCGGGGGTCCTCCCTCTGGGCCGGCCGCCCCTGCAGGCGGACGCTGCTGCTCTATGACTGCAGGGCCCGCCCACCCGTGCCAGGACCCAGCTTGGCCCTTCGCAGGCCTGCTGCGCTGCCCGCTGCCCGCTGGGCTTCATCCTCCCCCGAGCTGACCTCCATTGATGGGGGTCAGGGCTGTTCACAGACATGGTGCTTCCAGCCCATCGGGTGAGGCAGCCTCGGGAGGGACGCCACGGAGCCCCTCCAGCCTCAGTTTCCTCTCCTGTCACAGGGAGAGGGGCCTCTGTCTTAGCTCCCGGGCAGACGTGAGGCCCGGATGAGAATCGTGGTGTGGCAGGTGGTCTTAAGGGCACAGGCGTTACCATGGAAACAGAGCCTTTCTTGCCACCTGCGGTGGTGGGCAGCCTTCTCGGAGGAGCCCTGAGGGTCCCCACTTCCCAGTGCTCTTGTGGCATGTGGTTCCCTCTCCTTGAAGGGGCGGGACCTGCTGACCTGCCTCCGACAACTAGAACCCGGCAGGCGAGGCGAGGGGTGAGGTGTCTCTTCTGGGACCGGGTGACGAAGGTGGCGAGTCCCACCGGTTAGTCCTCTCCCTCTGGCTCCTCTAGCTTGTTCTTCGGACGGAGCCGGCTGCTGGGTCCCGAGCGGCCCCAAGGAGAGACCCCTGTGGCTGGGAATGGAGGGCGCTGAGCCCAGCTGGCGGTGGGGAGCACGCCTGGACCCACAGAGCCTGGGACGGCCGCAGCCCAGGCCCACACCGTGATCCCGGCCTGAGAGAGACCCACCCCGTGATCCGGCCCATGCTGGGGGGCATCCGGCTGAGCCACATCCCCATTCCAGTCTCGGCAAACCGGGAGATAGCGGTGCTGTTGTAAACCCTGGAGCTCGGGGGTTGTTACAGCCACGCAGAGGCCAGTCAGACGTCTCTCTGGCTTCACCTCCAGGCCAGCACTGATCCCTCGTCACGGCTGGCTCAGCCAGTGCCCTGGTGCCTCGGAGACCCCCTCCCGGGGCTGCTGTGAGGACCCAGCTGCCCAGAGCGCCCCACGAGCCCTCTCTCTCCTGGCAGGCGCCCCTAAGTACCAGGCCGGCTTGCTGAAAGCCAGTGATGGACACAGCCCAGAGGGCACATGTCTGCTGGCCTTCCTATTGGGCCAAGCCGGGCACCCCTTCCCCAGTTAATTTCCACCTCCCCTGTGGTGAGAGAGCCGGTTAGCCCCCTAGAGTTACCCCGGCTTCAGCACGATCGCCGCACAGTTGAGGCAAAGGCGCACGCTGTGCTGCGGCCCATCCGGCCTCTGCGAGTTTGTACACACACGTCGAGGGAATTCTTGAATTGCAGTGAGACCAGTCCTTAGGGGATGGGCCATTGTGGCTAAGAGCTGCGTGCATCTATTAATTCCTTTTTTCCGAATAAAAATATCTTACTTCTGTCAAGTTTCAAAAATGTTAAAAAATAAAACCAAACCATGAACACATCCTGTGGCTAGCCACACCCTGGCCCTCTGAGCCCTCTGAGCATTATCTACTAGAGGCTCAGTGCAGGAAATTTGTGCACGGTAAGGTCCCTAGACCTGCCCAGTGATCAGGGGGAGGCGGAAGGGCCTTCCTTCGCTCTGTGCGGCCCCCTGGTGGTCAGTGCAAGTCATAGCGAGCAATCAAACTCCGAGTCTCCCATGGAACTCCAGAGGGGACACTTGGCATATTTAGGCTTTTAAATAGATTAATAATCCTGAGGATATTTTCCCACTGACTTTTAGGGGGAGTGGAGAGAGAGGGAAAGACAGAGAGAAACAGCAATATGAGGGAAACTCATCTGCTGGTTGCCTCTTGCATGCACCCTGACCAGGGCCCAGGCTGGGGAGGAGCCTGCAACTGTAGTATGTGCCCCTGACTGGAATCGAACCCGGTACCCTTCAGTCTGCAGGCCAGTGTCCTAGCCACTGAGCCAAACCGGCTAGGGTTCATTGTTATTTTATTAAAAAATTTTTTTTCATTGTTATTTTAACCAGCACACATTCATTGCTGATATACTTTCTTTTGTGAAATATATATATATTTCACAAAAGAAAGTATATATATTCATTATTATTTTTTTCACTTTTTCAATCCTCACCAGAGGACATGTTCAGAAAGAGAGAGAAACATCGGCTGCCTTTTTGCACAGGCCTGACAGGGACCGCAACTGTAACCCAGGCGTGCGCCCCGACCAAGAGCTGGGCTAGCAACCCTCTTGTTGCTCAGGATGATGCTCAATGAACCGAGCCACTCTGGTGGGCTTTTGTGAACTTCTGGCTCATGTTCTTTGCCCCGTTCCTATCTATGGGAGAACTTAATCTTCTTTTTTTTTTTAAACCGACTTTTCTGAGCTTGGGAGGCAGAATTTTGGCACCCACTGGCATCAGGCCTGCAGTTATGATAGCTTAGAGGCAAAAGAGATTTTTCAGGGGTGGGGGTGGGTGCAATGGGAAGTTATGTACACATGTAAAACCTTAATAAAAGAATGGGGGGGGGGAAGGATTTTGCAGATGTGATTAAAGTTACTAACCAGCTGATCTTAAATACTAGAAGATGGCTCTGGATTATCCGGGCTGCTCAGTGTAATCGCCTGAGCCCTTGAAAGCAAAGAGATGCGGCCGCAGGCAAAGCCAGACAGATCTCGGAAGGAGTTTTGAAGCCCCCCCCCAATCCGGAGCATGAAAAGGATGCAATGGGCTCGTGATGGTTTTGACGATGGAGGGGCCATGAGCGAAGAGATGCAGGGGCCCCCAGAGGAGCTGGGCATGTCCCCTGGCCAACCTTCAGCACTGCAGACCCCAGTCCTAACCCCAAGGGCAGTAAATTCTGCTGCCGCCTACTTGAGCCCGCCCTAGGCGCTGACACCTTGATTTAAGCCTTGCGAGGCCCTGGGGTGAGCACTTGGCGCTGCTGCACCTCTGACCTCTGACCTTCAGGACGGGGAGAGAGAATGCCATGGGAGCTGCTTTAAGCCACGTGTGTGGTAACGGGTCCCAGCAGGAACAGAAAGCATGCTCTCTCTACATCCATGCTGCCAACGCTTTCGTACATGCTGTAAATATCTCCTCACGGGTGTCACTTGTCCTTTAACCCTCACCCTCAAATAAATCCAGTCTCCCCAGTTTCATTATCAGAGTTCCATCACCCCCCCCACATAACCCAACTCGCATGCAAAACCCACCCCAGGCCCTGCCCCCAGAGTTGCTGATCCAGTAGGTCTGGGAGGACCCAGGGCTTTGCATTTCTGACAGCAGCAGGGCTGGGGCAGTGGGTGGTCCCCTCTTGGAAAGAACGCGTTCCTCCCGGGCCCGGGAGGGTCCTCGGGGCCCCTCCCACGTGAGGGGAAGTGGAGCGCCACTCTCCCTGGAAGCCCCGCCTCCACACCCACGAGCCCCGTTCCCATTGGCTGCCGGCGAAGGGATCCCCTACGTCACAGTGCGGTTCACTTTTCTCGAACTCCGGGGCGGGGACTCCGCGCCTGCGCGGTGGGGCCGGGCGCACTCCTCAGGAGCGTCGGCGAGGGTCCCGGCGGCGGCGGCGGCGGCGGCGGCGCGCGGAGCCCCCATGGCGGCCGAGTCGGAGCCCCTTCTGAGCCGCGTCCACGTCGGCCCTGGTGAGCGACGGCGGGGGGCCGGGGCCGGGGCCGGGGCCCGGGCGGGGGTGTGTGGGGTGACGCGCCGGGGGTCCCCCGCCGGGTCGCCGCTGTCACCGCGGGCGCGCCCCGCCCGGCCGCCGAGGTCCGAGCGGGCCCGGGCGGCGCGGGGCGCGGGGCGCGGGGCGGCCGCCTTCCGGGAGGCGGGGCGCTGCGCCTCGACCCCGGCCCGGGCGCGGGGCTGGGGCTGGGCCGCCGGCGGGGCGCTGCGGGGTGGTGCCTGCGCCGGGCCCGCCGGGCGGACAGCGCACCGCGAGCCTCGCGCGGCCCCGGTGCCGGCAGCCCGGCCCCTGCAGCCCCCGCGGGGCGCCGGGTGCCCCCGGACCCCGTCCGTCCTTCTCGTGGTCGCCCCGGTGCTGACTCCTAGGAGGCAAGCAGTTCCGGTTCCGCCTGATCCTCACGGGGGAAACTGAGGCATAGAGCGGGGGGGGGGTGGCATTTCCCTCCCCAAGGCCACCCAGCCAGGAAGTGGCCCGGGTGGGATTCCTCTTGCTCTACCTTCTCAGTCTTGGTCCTGGAGGCTCCCCCCACCACCCCCGGGGGCTGGTCCCCTTCAGTTTGGGGGTTGGTCCCCTTCGGTTTGGGGGTTGGGGCAGGCCTCTCCCGACCTGGGCAGCTTCCTCCCCTGGCCCTCGGCTCTCCCTCCTGGCCTTCCTGTTTACCCCGCGGAGAGATTGCTGAATCCCCAGGAGGGAGGAGGGCTGGGAGGGCGGAGTCCATCTCCCCCAGGGCTTCAGCCTCCTTTCACCGAGGAGGAAATTGAGGCCCAGCGGGGCCCCGGGACCTGTCCAAGGTCACAGCCCGGGGATCTCGTGCTGCTGCTGTTGCTGCTGGCCCCAGGCGGGGTGCTCCTTCCGGGGCCACTGTCCCCTCTTGGCCCACTCTCCTCCGTCTGGGAGGGGTCTGTGGGGTGTTCCCACCCGTGGCACAGCCGTGGCTGGTCTTGCCGGGAGCGATGAGAAAACTAGAGGCCCAGGTGGCCGCCTGCCCGCCCGCCCGTCTCAGAGACTGTCCCGGAACGTCCTCCATCCAGCCCGGGCCAGGCCTCGGAGGGCCGTGGACAGGGACGCGTGGAGGCATTCAGGGGGCGTGGACTTCGTGCCTGGAGGTCTGGGGAGACCCACGAATGCCCACAGCACAGGGCGGGGGCAGCCTGGGAGCTGGTGCTGATGGCCATTCTAAACGGAGGAGTACTGGAGGCGTACGGTGACCACCCAGGCCCCCGATGACATTGGGGTGGGGGAAATGCTCTTTGTCCTGACGCTGTGGCCTCAGCGAGGGCCTCTGAGAATGTGCACAGGGTCTCCCCACCAGACTGCCTGGCTGGCTCTGGGGTGCAGTGGGGACTGAGAAGGGCTCATCAGTCTCTGCCCAGCTTCTGCACGGGGGGGCCTTGTGCTGGGTCGGGGTGCGTGTCCCACAGCCGGTTCTCCTACCAGCAGGGGCGGGGGGCCCTTTGCTGGTAGGTGTCCCACTGACCCCAGCGAACCCCACGGTCGGTCCTCCTGACTGAGCCCCACCTCATGGGCCAGGGCTTTAGGGGGAGGAGAGTGGCTTTCTCGTCTCCTTGCTCTTCCTGGGTGTGAAAAAGTCGGGGGACACGGACTTGTGATGCTATAACAGGGGCTTTTTAATAATCGGGCTGGCAGTGTTCCGATGTCACCGGGCACGGTAACCCTGCCAGTCTGCGCGGCAGACCTGAGGCGCAGAGGGGTGAGGGGGCGTGCCCGGGGTCACACGGAGCTGGCCGGGCTGGGCGGGTGGAGCCGGAAGCGAGGGGGCCGGGAGGCTTCTGGCCGGGAGGCTGCAGCCTGGGCTCCTGTTGTGTCCTCTGTGCTGTTCCGCCCTGACGTTCCCGCCTGCCGTGGCCAGCAGGGTGCTGGGGAGTGGGGTGCTGCCCGGTGATTGCTGAGTCCCTGGACCCCTAGGGTGGAAGGGTGCTCCTGGTAGGGCTCACAGCCGGGGCCCGGGCCTGGAGGGCCTGGAGGGCTTGGCTTGGCGGGAGCGAGTTCAGGGAGCGTGTCACAGGGTGGGGGGGAGGGGCACAGGGTGGAGGAAGCACCAGGAAGGAGGCCGCAGACCGGGCTGGGGTGGAGCCTGTCTCCTGGGGTGGTGGGGGCCCCGGGAAGCTGCGGGGTGCTCCTGAGGGTTTGTGACCGGATCCCTCCGGCTGCGGCTGCAGGGTGGGGAAGGGAGGCCAGGCCCGCGCTGGGGCTGCCAAGCTGGCTGGGAGGGGCCTTCCTGGGGCTTGAGTCCCCGATGGAGGGAGGGCGGAGGGCCAGGTGAGCTAAGGCGGCCACACCCGGAATGTTACAACGCGGCCACCCGAAGCCGGGCGATGGCGTTGGGCGAGTGCCGGGTGGCTCCGGGTGCCCTGTGCTCTCGGCTGTAATGGCTTGCCCGGGCCTGAGCCCCCTCGGCTGCACCCTCGGCACGGGCCTGGAGCGAGCCTGGGCCACCCTCCGCCTGCTTGTCTCTTATCTCAGAAGCTGTCTCCTCCCGTCTCTCCACTTCTTCCCCGGGGTTTGGTCCTGGGGGGCAGGAACCGGAGCGCCGGGCGCCCGTGAACGGCCATTGTAACCTGGTCAGGCCCCGCCACGCGCCGGGCAGAGCGCCGAGCGGGCCCTTCTGGGCGGGTGTGGACGCCGCAGGTGGAAGGCTGGGGAGAGGACCGGCCAGGTTCTTCCCTGGACGCCGCCACGCTGGGCGGGAGCCTCCGCGACCCCTCGCCCAGCCTCCCTTCTCTGCCCAGGGGCCGCGGCCCGGCGGGATCTGTGCTGTGAGCAGGCGGTGATCTTCATCGAAGACGCGATCCAGGTGGGCAGCGCCCGCTCCCCGCGGCTGGGGGCTGGGGGATTGGGCGATGGGTGCCCCCCACGGCCCTTTGCTCCTCGCTGTCCTGGGGTCAAAGCGGGGGGTTGGTAGACGTGGGGTCCCCGTAACCCTCAAGGTGGGCGCTGGGCTTTCTTGTTCTGAGTCCCCAGCCCCTGGCTGGGTGGACGTACCGCCTTCTGCAGACCTGTTGTCGGCCGCCTCACCCGGGGCCCGTGAAAGATGCCAGCGATGGCAAGGCCATCCCCTGCCTGCAAGCGACACACAGGCTGGACAGGGGGACAGAACGTGGAAGCGGGCAGTGCCCAGTCTGGGATTGGGCTGCAGGCTTCCGGGGTGACCGCTGAAGTGGGGGCAGGGGTGGGTGGGCCTCGCTCCGGGGAGGGAGCTCCCAGCACCTGGGCCCAGCTGTGCGTTCAGGACACGAGCGTCCCTGCCTGGCCGGGCCTGCCCCGGGGGATCGCCCTGCCTGCTGGGCACGTCTCACAGCCTGGCACCGTGTGGGGCATGCTGCCCGCCTGCTGAGTCGAAGCTCACCCTTCGATTCACAACCTGTCCCCCCACCCTGGGGGGGGGGTTGTGAGGCCGGGTGTGTTGTGTGGCACCGAGCCTGGGGGGACCCTCCCTGACGCTCCCCTCTGTGACCCCTCCTTCCAGTATCGCTCCATTAACCACCGCATGGACGCCAGGTCGATGTGGCTCTACCGGTGGTATTACTCGGACACTTTCCAGTGGTGAGGATGCGCATGGTGGGGTTCGGGGTCCTCAAAGCCTGGCTGGGGTGGGAGGCTGTCTCGGGGCCCCTGTCCCCCGGTGGGGAGGATGCCCTCTGTCCTCCTGGCTGGGAAGGAGCGGGCGGTAGGAGGGGGCGGACACTCCGGTCAGCCCTGCTGATGGTTTCCACTCCACTGCGTTGTCGGAGCGCACGTGTCGCTGGAGCGGAGGCTGTGGCTCTGCCGGGGACCCCGGCGTCCGCCGGGCTGCCTCTGGGGGCTCTGCCCGCCCCCCCGGCGTTTGCCCAGAGCGTGGCTGGCCCTCACACTCTGGTTTTGATCTTTTTTGTTGTTGTTGTTCCCTTTCCAGGATTTTGGGCTTCATCATTTTCCTGATCCTGTTTTTGGCTTTTGTCGAGACCCCCTCCTCGTTCACCAGCACCTCGGACGTCCGCTTCCGCGCCAAGCCCTGGAACCCGCCCTGCGGCCTCACGGAGAGCGTGGAGGTCCTCTGCCTGCTGGGCTTCGCCACCGACCTCTCCGTGAAGGTGCGCACCAACCCGATCCCTCCCCACCGCCGGCGGCCTCTCCCGCTTACCTGTATTTTTATTTTCCGTTCTCAGCAATGATGGTTTGGTTTTTTTAATTGATTTGAGAGAGAGTCAGTGGTGTGTCCTGTGTCTACCTCCCACCCAGGGGTCGCACGCGCAGCCTTTCCGTGTACAGGACGCTCCGGCCCACCCGGCTGCCCGGCCAGGGCTCCGGCTTGTTTGTAACGCCCAGAGCTGTCCGCCAAACCTGCAGCCTGTGCACTTTGGCCCGCTGGACAGAGGCCTCAGTCTCTTGGAAAACTCTGGGCCTTGAGGCAGAGGCTGTGTGGCTCAGAGTGAAACCTGTCCAGGTGGAGCCACCGAGGGCTGCAGCCAGGCCGGGCCTGTGGGCGTGGCCGGGGTCTGGCCAGGGTCTGGCTGGAGGGTAGACCCCAGCCCACCCTCCCTCTCAGCCTTCCTCCCTCCCTCCCTCCCTCCCTCCCTCCCTCTCTCCTCCCTCTCTCCCCTCCCTCTCTCCCCTCCCTCTCTCCTCCCTCTCTCCCCTCCCTCTCTTCCTCCTGGAGAGTAGAGAAGCTCAGAGGAGGAGGCGGGAGGGTGGAAAGGGGTCTGTCATGTAGCAGCTGCTGCCTAGCGCCTGACTCTCGATTCTGTCTGTGACCTGAGTCCGTGCAGAGCCGTTGCTGGCCCTGCCTTGCTCACTTGAGCTTCTGATTGGGTTAGAGCAGGGGTGGGCAAACTTTTTGACTCAAGGGCCACAAAGGGTTCTTTTTTTTTTTTTAAAAAAAATATTTTTATTGATTTTTACAGAGAGGAAGAGAGGGATAGAGAGTTAGAAACATCGATGAGAGAGACTCATCGATCAGCTGCCTCTTGCACACCCCCCACTGGAGATGTGCCCGCAACCAAGGTACATGCCCTTGACCGGGAATCGAACCTGGGACCTTTCAGTCCGCAGGCCGACGCTCTATCCACTGAGCCAAACCGGTTTCGGCCACAATGGGTTCTTACATTGGACCGGAGGGCCGGAACAAAAGCAGCCTGACCATGCCGGCACTCTCATCTTGGGCTGCTGGGGAAGGAGCGGAGGGGAGAGCAAGAGAACAGCAGAACGGGCCGGATGTGGCCCTCGGGCTGTAGTTTGCCCACGGCTGGGTTAGAGCCTTGAGCCTTAAAGCGAGGAGGGCCTGGGCCCTCAGAGGAGGATTCCGGCGTTTCCCAGGATTCCAGTGCTTCCGCCTGGCGCACAGTGCGGGCCGCTCCCTGCCTGCGGGCCCCGGGTCACACGGTGCCTGGTGCCCTCGGCCTGCCGGGCAGTCCTGCCCAGGGAAGGCTGGGCCAGCCTGGGATGCTGACCAAGAGAGGCGTGGGTGCGGATGTGCCCGAGGGCCCCGGGCAGTTTCTTATTTCTTCTTTTTGGCTCATTCTGTGGCTAGGAGGTCTCGGGGGTTTTTTAAACTGGAACTGAAACTGGCGAGAAGGGCTCATTAGCATTTCTTGAATGATCTGGCACTGTTTGCTAGTCTTTCCTACGGCGCGTCCTGTCCCGTGCCGTACGTAGGACGTGGCATTTTGTCGCACAAACTAAACTCGTGGTTGGATGTGACACTGGGCAGCAGTGGGTCTGGGCTTCCTGCTTGAGCCGATTCAGCAGAGACGGGGCTGAATCATGTGTGAGCGCCCATTCCGGTAATGCCGGCAGCGGGGGAGGGCAGCGGGTCATCCACGGAAATCTGCTCTGAGCCCCCAACCCCAGCGCCATCTGCTTGTGTTGGGTGGGATGAGGGTTACGTGGGGAAGTCGGCAAAAGGAATTCGGGTGGGTAGGCCAAATGGGTACTGCAGGCATGGGGAGGGGGCGAAGCAGGTTGGGTGGGCCTCCATGGTGTGGGCATCGGGGCTGCTAATCTTTCCACGATCATAGGCAGTTCTTGAGTGAAAATGGATCTCATTCCAAGGTCTACCGCCAAGTCCAAGGTTGACTCTCAGGTCCCAGAGGGAGCACAACTCCCAGCCAGGTTAGAATGTCCAATTCTTTAATTAGAATGAGACAGCCAGGGTTAACAGAGCATGTTTAATATTTCCTACAGCTCAAGTCCCAATATTCTATTTTAGCCCCTAACAGATGGGCAGAGCTGGCAGGGACCGAATTATTATTATTATTATTTTTTAAATGTATCTTATTGATTTTTTAAAGAGAGGAAGGGAGAGGGATAGAGAGTTAGAAACATCGATCAGAGAGAAACATCGATCAGCTGCCTCCTGCACACCCCCTACTGGGGATGTGCCCGCAACCAAGGTTTACATGCCCTTGACCGGAATCGAACCTGGGACCCTTAGGTCCGCAGGCCGACGCTCTATCCACTGAGCCACACCAGTTAGGGCAGGGACCGAATTATTGATGAAACTGGCGCCCGAGCTGTTGAGTGCCAAGCTCAAGGCCCCCAGCTGCCTGAGGTCCCTGGGGGCTGGGAGGGAGCTCTGCTTCCTGCTCCCCACGTCCGGTAGCGGTAGCGACCACGCTGCTTGCCGTGGGCACTGACAGCCTCGACTGGCTGCAGGGTCGTCTGCCCGGATGCCCCCCCGCCCGCCCCCTCACCCACCGTCTCTCTTGCAGAGCTACCTGGTTGGGTGGCCCCAGTTCCGGAAGAGCCTGTGGCTGCTGGCCTACCTCGTGGTGCTGGTCGTGTCTTTCGTGGACTGGATGGTGTCGCTGAGTCTCGTCTGCCGGGAGGTAGCTGGAGAGGCGGTGCTGGGGCAGGTGTGGGGCTCTGGGCAGGCTGCCCAGGGTGGCTGCCAGGTGAACCGCTGGGGTGCTGAGGGCCAGCAGTCCTCCCACCCACCAAGCCCGCTCCCCGCTCCCGGCCTGCCCTGCATGGCCCTCCCTGCATGGCCACGAGTCCCCGCGGTCCAGGGAGCCTGCTCCCACCTGGCGATGACCTTGAGGCCGGGGAAGGCATGAGGACCTGGGGGCATGTTCCAGGGTCCCGAATCCTGCTCCCCTCCCTCAAGCTGCTTCCTGGTTGAATGGGTCCCCCACTGAGCACCATCGCAGGCCTCACCCCAGCCACGCGCCCAGAGCTCTGTGACCCCGACAGTGGAGATCCCACGGGGGCAGGCGGCTCTGCCCGTGTGACTGCAGCCTCGTCGCTTCCCCTCGGGACACGCAGGAGCGCTGCCCTGTGGCTGGTGGGACAGGGCTGGGACGGCTGGCTGGGGACCGTGTGCCCTCAGGGCTGGTGGGGACACAAGCCAGGGGCCCACCAGGTGCGTTAGGGAGCGAGTTTCACAGGGACTGAAGCAGGGGTGGGTGGAGTAACCGGAAGAGCACCAAGGAGGCCGTGGAACCCAGAACTGCAGGAAGCACCCCTCCTCCCCGCCCCGGGCTCCCGGCGCTGGGACCTGCCCTCTGACCTCTTGGGGGGGGCGGGGGAGGGGGCACCCAGCGCAGCAGGCGCTGGTGCCACCCAGAGGCTCGACGAGGTTGGTTCGGGGAGCACTGAGAGTGGGTGGGGCTGGCAGCCCCGGGCGCTGTGGGAACAGCAGGTGGACAGACAGGTCCCCTGTCCCTCCCGCCTCCCGCCTCCCCCTGGTCCCCCGCCGGCAGAACCGAGTGGGGGAGCAGTTGGTGGAGAGAGGTCAGCGGTGGGTCCCAGCACCCACACGCCACCCCCCACTTTCCCGTGGGAGCACCCACAGCTCACGGTTTTCCCTTATAGGGTGCTGCCCTCCTTCCACAAAGGAAGAGACCCCCCCCCACCCCCCCCAGCCTCCACTGGCTTCGTTTCCGAGTGCAGTCACTGCGTCCGCCGTATCGGCCACTCGGATATTCTGTCGCTTCCGCCCAAACGGTGACCCTCCCCACCACCAGTCCTCGGGCGATGTTGGGGGGAGGCTGGCCAAGATACACAGGCGTGTCGGTGCCGCTGGTTGTCCGTCCTAACAGAAATCTAACTTCCTCCTGCGCCCACCCACTGCTCCCGGCTGGCCTGGGCTCCTTATCTGGGGGGCCACATTCCTTCCTGAGGGGCCTCAGCGCTCGGTGGTCCCGCCTCTGGCTCCTGGGCAGGAGCCCCCCGTCTGTCCTTGGAGATGGACCACTCGCCCCGCTGGCACCAGCCCCTGTCGCCAGGAGTCCTGGTGTGTGCCTGGTGGAAGCACCCCTCTAGAAGCAGGCGACCCCAGCCCGCAGGCCCCGAGCTTGGGGCAGGGAGCGGAGGTGTTCCTGAGCCTGCGAGGGCCTGCGCCCCCCACAGGCCGCCTGCTTTGGGCGAGGGTCCGAGGCGAGGCCGGGGAGGGCTGTGAGCTCTGCCCTGCCGGAAGCGGGTTGGCCCTGAGGCCTGGGTGGTGCTGGGCGAGGCCTCGGGCAGGGCGGGCAGAGCCGCCTCCTGCACACCGTTCGTCCAGCGTGGGCAGAGCCGCGCCCGCAGGGGAAGGGCCGGGCAGTGTCCCGCCCACCAGGGGCCACATGGGGGCCGGCCTGGGCTCCGCTGGGCAGGGGGGCCCTTGGTAGTGGCCTCCGTCCCTGGAGATCGGAGCAGGGTGTTGAGGGCCTCGGGGACACCTGCAGACTGTCATCCTGTCCGAGAGCCTCTCCCGGGGGTGCCCTGGGGGCGTTCCCTCCGCCCACACGTGTCCTCTGCAGCCGTCCTTGTCCCCGGCCAACGGGTCTGTTCCCCCAGGCCCTGACCACCACCAGGAAGCGTAGCCTTTCTCAGCACAGTGACCCTCCCCTCCCCTCCCCTCCCCTCCCCTCCCCTCCTCCCCTCCTCTCCCCTCCCCTCCCCTCCCCTTCCCTTCCCTCCCCTCCCCTCCCCACTCCTCCCCTCCCCACCCCTCCCCTCTACTCCTCTCCCTTCCCCTCCCCTCCCCTCTCCACCCTCCCCTCCCCATCCCACCCTCCCCTCCTCTCCTCTCCTCTCCCCTCCCCATTCCACCCTCCCCTCCCCTCCCCTCCCCTCCCCTCCCTTCCCTTTCCCTCCCCACCGTCCCCTTCCCCTCCCCTCCCCTCCCCTCCCCTCGGCAGAGCTTTCCCTCGGCGCCGTCTCTTAGGGACTGACCTCTGGTTGGGGCTGGCCCAACACCCAGTTCCGTCTGCAAACCAGGCCGGAGGTTTGTCTCTGTGGCCAGCTGGCTGGTCAGCATCGGGGCCCGCGGGGTGGCTTGGGGCCTCTGCCCTGCTTGAGCCGGCCTCACTTCCACGTCTACCTGACCGCCTGTTCCTCCCCCAACATGTGGGCTGAAGGTCACCGAGGGGCCATGGCCACGGCTCAGCGTGGCTGCCTCTCACAGGAGACGCGTCTGAGTGTGGCCCGGTGGGTGGCTCCTCCCAGAGCCTCGGGCCCCGGGCCACAGGCGTTGCCCTAGCCGGGCCTGGAGGGAGGCTGGAGGACTGGTCTGGGCCTGGGATGGGAGCGCCTGTGCAGTGGCTGTGGGCAGGGTGTGGGCGTGGGTGTCCGTGAACTGCGGCTTCCTTGGCCTTTGAGGTGCCGTGTGGGGCGCGGGGCCACGCAGGAAGGTGCAGGGCGTGGCACTCCTGGGCGCCAGTGCTGTGGGCCCTTGTCCTCTGGGGAGAGACCGGCGGTCCCAGGAAACGCCGGACAGGTGGTGGGATCTCAGTGCCAAGGAGAGGGACCCAGGGCGGCACCGAGGAGGCGGCTCCCCGCCGGGGTGGGAGGGACAGCCACGGGGAGAGCCAGCTGGCTGAGCAGACGGGGCTGAGACCGTGCCAGCGGGATGGCGAGGGGCAGCGGGCTGGGCTGGACGCCTGGGAGGAAGGGGACACGGCCAGGCTTAGGTTTCTAAGACAGGTCCCTCCGTGGGACGTGATGTGGGCTGAGAGCCTGGGTTAGAGGCTGAACTCAGGAGTCCAGAGCTTAAGATGAAGGTCACCAGGGCGCCAGGCCCGAGGGCGGGAGGCTCCCGGTGGGCAGGACAGCCCGGCCAGAGCCCCGTGCAGGCTGCTCCGAGAGGGGGGCCGCCCCCTCGGGAAGGGCACCGCGTGTCTGCAGGGCCGGGAGCACTGGCACCGCGAGGACGCTGAGCCTCGGCCAGGCTGTGACCGGGCGCCGGGAGGGGAGCGGCCGGGGCGGGTGGCTGGGAGGGTCTCTGTGGTTCACCCGCCGCCTGCGGCAGGTGCGGGTGTGGGAGGCGCTTGAGAGCCTGGCCCAGCGTTCAGCGTCCTGTCTCCTCCAGCCCCTGCGGCTGCGCCGGCTGCTGCGGCCCTTCTTCCTGCTGCAGAACTCCTCCATGATGAAGAAGATGCTCAAGTGCATCCGGTGGTCGCTGCCGGAGATGGCCAGGTGCGTGAGCCCCTGCGGTCGGCATCTGGGGCTCCCCTCCTGGCTCCCGTGGCGGCCCTCACCTCCGGCCCCTGGGGTCCTTGGACTCCTGGGTCATGCCCTGGGTGGTGGGTCGTCCCTGCCAGAGAGAAGGGAAGCTTGGATAGGGCAGGGCCTGGCTGGGTGCGTGGCAGGCTGTGGGCAGCGAGGGGACCAGCCCTGAGGCTGCTGCGGGCGCTCCTGGG
The DNA here is from genome assembly GCA_963924515.1 of Vespertilio murinus. Classification (NCBI taxonomy): domain Eukaryota; kingdom Metazoa; phylum Chordata; class Mammalia; order Chiroptera; family Vespertilionidae; genus Vespertilio; species Vespertilio murinus. The sequence goes on along the minus strand of OZ004709.1, from coordinate 165,447,642 downwards.
TGGCGGGGTCCCTGCACCCCATCCGCTGGGCAGTGGGCACCTGCGTGGTGCTGAGCCCATGCCCGCGCCCGTCCTTCCAGCGTGGTGCTGCTGCTGGCGCTGCACCTGTGCGTCTTCACCATGCTCGGCATGCTGCTCTTCACCGGCGAGAAGGTACCGCTCCGCCACGCGGCCGGGTTGGTGGAGGGCGGGCCTGTTGGTCTGCCTCGTGGGAACTCCGCCGGGCAGCTCCCGGGCCAGCATCGGGCGGGGCGGTGGGCCCGCCTGCAGGCCGCTATCTTCAGATGACCGTGCTCAGAGGAGTCCCACTCCTCCCCTGCCCGGGCCTCCCGGGCTCCGGAAGCTCTGCCCCGCCTGGCCGCCTCTCCCTGCCCCTCCCCTCCCCTCCCCTCCCCTCCCGGCTCTGACCTGGCTTCCCTGCCCCCTCCTGGACTGCCCCTCAGGTTGGCACCTGGGGTCCGCGGGTGGCCCCTCGCACAGCACCCGTCCGTCTGTCCAGCAGGCACCTCTCACCATGCCCCTCTTCTCCAGCCCTGGGCTCTGTTTGCCTGGTCCCCTCCGTTCCGGCCCTTCCTGGCCCCCAGCAGCTGGATGCTGCGTGGAGGTGCCTGTCCCCTGTCACCCGGCTTGCCCTACCCCCCACATCTGTGGTCCCCAGTGTCCTCCTCTCTTCTTGGCCCGGCCACTGTCCGCCCAGGGCCAGAGCTGCCCTGCATTTCTGTCTGGGGATGTGGCCAGGGCACGGCCAGGCTGGTCTTCATTGGCCTGTGGCAGTGCTTGGGGTTGGTGCTGAGCTGCCCGCAAGGGAGGCTGAGTACTCTGCTCCCCCCCCCCCCCCGTGTGTGTGTGTGTGTGTGTGTGTGTGTGTGTGTGCGCGTGTATGCATGCACATGTGCACATATATATGTGTGTGTATATACATGTTGGGCATGTACGTATGTGCACCGTGCGTATGCATGTGCATATATGTATATGTGTGTATGTATACGCGCGCGTGTGTGTGTGTGTGTGTGTGTGTGTATGTGTGTGTGTGACCAGCTGGCACACTCTCAGGCCCAGGGCCCGTGCAGTGGCTGCCCTCACTGCTCTGCTGCAGAGCCCGGGACAGCTGGGGCCAGAGGGTGGCTGGTTTCTGGAGGGGCCTGGGCTGAGGGGAGCGGATGCGTGGCCGTGGGTGGGAGGGCCTGGGGCCTGGAGCTGTGCCGGCCCGCGGCCTGAGCTGGCGGGGAGCGGCCTGCGTGGCTCCTCAGGACCCCCCCCTACCCCCTGCAGGATGATGGGCAGGACCGGGAGAGGCTGATCTACTTCCGCAACCTGGCGGAGTCCCTGACCTCGCTCCTGGTGCTGCTGACCACCGCCAACAACCCTGACGGTGCGTGAGCGGCGGGCGGGGCTGGCCGGCGGGCGAGGGGGGGAGGCTTGGTTCCTGCGGAGCCGAGAGCTCAGCAGGCGGCGGGTAGGCAGGTGACCTGGGTTCCCCCTCCCGCCCATCCCTCCTTTCTCACTTTCCTTTCCTTTCTCTACCTTTCCCTTCCCTTTTCACTGCACTCTCTCTCCCTCCTTTTGTAACTGCTCCCTGTCCCCTCTTTCCCCTTCTCTCCCGACTCCTCTGAGAAGCTAAAAGCTGTTCGTTATGTGCCGAGGAGCGGCAGTGTTCAGGGGTCCCCCGCTGGCCTCTGGGCCCCCCACGTCCCCAGCTGTGGGCTGCGGCTCAGCCGCTGTGAGTGTGAGGCCCGGGCTGTCCCGGGCCATGGCGTCCCCTTTGGGTCGCTGGTGGGGCCTGTGTCCGCTCGGGTCAGGGGTGGGCAGGCCGGTGGCTGTCCCCGAGGGAGCGCGGGGCTTCGGCCTGTGGGGGTGGTCGCAGGAGCAGGCGCCGGCGCAGCGTAAGGGGTGGGCATCCTCGAGGGAGGTGAGCGCCCCGTGACCAGTTGTCCTGATTTCTCCCTCAGTCATGGTTCCTGCGTATTCCAAGAACCGGGCCTTTGCCATCTTCTTCATCATTTTCACGCTGATCGGTGAGTCCGGGCGGGCCTGCAGGGGTCCCTGGGGTGAGGTTCTGTCCCCGCCGACGCTCAGGGGTAGGTGTGCCGCCCGACCCTGTGACTTCACCTCGAGGGGGGGGGGAGGGAGAGAGAGGGGCTGCCCTGCCTGCAGTCTGTGGCCACTGAGACGGCAGGCTGGGTGGCACCTGTGCTGTCTCGATGAGGACAGCCAGTGACGTGCCCAGGCCCGCTTCCTGCTCTGCGATCGTCCGGGCCCTTTCTGCTGGCACCCTGGGGCTGCTGTGCCCGTGGCACCCTCTGCACCTCTGGGCACTGCCCCTGGGCCCCCACAGCGGCTGCTCCTCACTGACTGAGGCGCTTTCTTCTTGAAGGAAGCTTGTTTTTGATGAACCTGCTGACGGCCATCATCTACAATCAGTTCCGGGGCTACCTGCTGGTGAGGGAGGCTGCCGGCCCAGGCCAAGCTGCCTGGGGGTGGGGGGTGGGGTGGGAGGCGGGGGGTGCCTGGCCAGTCCCCATGGGGTAGTGTCCACAGTGGTCTCTGCACTGCCCTCTGGCTCCCTCTTGTGGATGAGCTGGAGCAGTGCTGTGTGTGTGTGTGTCCACAGTGGTCTCTGCACTGCCCTCTGGCTCCCTCTTGTGGATGAGCTGGAGCAGTGCTGCCTCCTGTTCCTCTGAGGGAAGCCACAAGACTGCAGCGCCCAGGGCAGCGGACTGTGGGCCCTCTGTGTGGGAGAGCCAGGACCCCAGCTGCCCGGGAGGAAACACATGGCTTAGGGGCCGGTGCAGCCCTCAGCCCCTTCCTGCAGAAACTGTGCCAGCCCGACCGGGGAGGCCCCCGGGGGCTGCGGGCCAAGGGCCGTGCCGTCCTGCTGGGCCGGGCCGGCCCCTCAGAGCCACCCTCCTTGCAGAAATCGATCCAGGCCTCGCTGTTCCGGAAGCGGCTGGGGACCCGGGCTGCCTACGAGGTCCTCTCCTGGATGGCAAAGGGAGAAGGCCGCCCGCAGGGGTGAGTGGGGGCTCCCTGGGGAAGCGGGGCTGGCGCTGTGGGGCCGCGGTGCTCCTGAGGCTGGAGCTGAGCACCACTCCGAGAGCTCCCTGCGGACTCCACTGCTCCCGGCAGCCGCCCGCTCGCCCGCCCTACCCGCCCCGCGCTCCAGAGGGCCCAGCGGCTCTGCCTGCTCACCAACCGGCCTTCCCTTCCCACACCTGGGCCCCAAGCTGGCTGGAGGCTGCTGGTCAGGGCCCGCTTTCCCCTCCTCGGGGAGGACCCGCTCCCCCTCCTCCTCGGGGAGGACTCTCTTCCCCCTCCTCGGGGAGGACCCGCTCCCCCTCCTCAGGGAGGACTGTCTTCCCCCTCCTCGGGGAGGACCTGCTTCCTGCCTCCTCTGGGAGGACTCTCTTCCCCTCCTCGGGGAGGACCCGCCTCCCCCTCCTCGGGGAGGACAGTGTCTTGGGATGTTAGCGATGGCTGTGATGGCCCGCGGTCCCTCCTCCTGTGGAGGCCTTGCTATCGCCCAGGGCTGTGTGGTTCAGGCCGGAGATCGGGCGCCAGAGGACTGAGCTAGTGAGCTCACTGGGTGTGGGTGTCTTTTCCCCACAGACTTGGGGTGAGGGCCCAGGACCTCCTGCACGTGCTTCAGAAAGTCCAGGTCAACAGCACCCAGAAGCAGGCCATCATGGAGGTACCAGCCTCCTTCTCCCTGCTCCCCTGCTCCCCGGCCCCCCACCCTCTCCCCCCCCCCCCCGCTCCCCGCCCTCCTGGCCATGCCCCCCCCATGGTGCGTGGGCCAGCTGCCCCCGATCCGGACGGCGTCCTCTCAGCAGCGGGGCCGGGCCAGTCTGGATGGTGGGGCTCACCCTCGGGCTCTGGCCTTGGCCCGGCTGCCCGCCGACCTGTGCCCCTGCTTTGCAGAAGGTGCGTGCCCATGGCGATGGCCTGCTGTCGGCTGACGAGTTCCAGACACTGTTCAGCGAGCTTGACAAAAGCCTGACGAAGGAGGTAACGGCCAGCCCCCCGGGTTAGGGGCGTCGGCAGAGGCGGGGGCTGGCCACCGGGTAACGTGGTGACCGGAGCCAGGACTGGCCTGCCCAGGGGTCTGGCCCTCGGACGGTGGATGGGACGGAGAGGTCGGCTGTTGGGAACTGGGGGTGCGGTTGTCCTCAGAAAGCCACCAAGGAGCCTTCCAAAGGGCTTTCCCTGCCTCCACGACAAGCAGCCTCTTCCCGGTCCTCCCGGGGCTCCGGGTTTGGCCAAAGCCGTGGCCTTTGGCCCGACCCGATTGGTGAAGCCCCCGCATGGGCCGTGGCGTCCCGCTCAGCACCGGGTCCAGACGGCCCCCCCTGTGTTTACGTGGGTTTCCGGAGATGCTGAGGCTCACAGGCCGCTCAGGGTCGGGGAGGGGCTGCTGGTCCGGCCGCTCGGCCTTCGAGAACGGGGTGTGGGCAGCCGGCAGCGGGGAGTCCCACACCGGCTGGCCGGGCTCCGCGCAGCTCTGAGCCGCCGCTCCGCCAGCTCAGCGGCGTGACGAGTGCCACATCGGCGGCTTTCCTCCCCCCCTCCGTCCTGGAGACCAGTCCAGACCCAGGGGTCCCGGCCGGCTCCTCCCAGGCCCCTCCTGGGCGTGTAACGGCCGTCTTCCCCTGTCCCCACGTGGTCCCGTGTCTGTGTCCTGACCTCCCATGAGGACCCAGCCCTGTGGGGCGAGGCCGCCCGCTGACCTTCTGCGTTAAAACTCTTCAGAGCGGCCGCCCACCTTCCGGGCCGCACGGGCCACCGCTGGGCGACCGCTGCTTTGTTTTTTTATTTTTAAAATATGTTTTATTGACTTTTTTTTTACAGAGAGGAAGAGAGAGGGGTAGAGAGTTAGAAACATCGATGAGAGAGAATCATCGATCAGCTGCCTCCTGCGCACCCCCTACTGGGGATGTGCCCGCAGCCAAGGTACATGCCCTTGACCGGAATCGAACCCGGGACCCTTCAGTCCGCAGGCCGACGCCCTATCCACTGGGCCACACCATCAGGCTGTTCTGTTTAATTCAATAGCCCCGTGCAGTCTGGCCACTGTGTGTGCCCGTGCGGGGGTGGGCATCCCCGCCCTCCTCGCCTCTGCGTCCCTGTCCACTCGTGGCACGTGGGGTGGTTCCCGTGGCGCCCGCTGCTGCGTGAGGGACCCGCACCTCCTCCCAGTGCTTCGTGTCCGTGCTTCCTGCCAACGGCCCTCCACCACTCCCCCCGTCGCTGGCCCTGCGCCACGCTTTCGGAGTTGCCAGCATAGAGTGTACCTGGGTTTTTGCACGTAACGCTAAGAGGCCACGTGATGTTTGGCTGGCTTCCTCACGGTGCCAGGTGCCGCCCAGGGCCCCGTGGCCTGCTGTGTCACAGGCTGTGACGGCGTCCCGGGGTGAGGGGCCGCCCCGGGTTTGTGGTGAAGCCCACGGGCTGGGTAGACGGGCAGAGGTCAGGGAGAGGGCGTCGGGCCCCGGAGAGGGGGCACGGCCCCGCCTCTGAGCACGTGTCCCCCCAGCACCCGCCGCGGCCCGAGTACCAGTCCCCGTTCCTGCGGAGCGCGCAGTTCCTGTTCGGCCACGACTACTTCGACTACCTGGGCAACGTCATCGTCCTGGCGAACCTCGTGTCCATCTGTGTGAGCACGGGCGTGCCCCCAGGGGCCCGGGGGTGCCTCGTTCCCGGCCTCGCCCTCCCTCTCCCGCCCCCGCTCCCTCTGGCCGTGGCCTCGGTCCGCGCTCCAAGCCTCCCCTCCGGCTCGGCAGGTGTTCCTGGTGCACGACGCGAGCATCCCGCCCCAGGACCGCGACGACTTCGTGCTGGGGGTGAGCTCTGCGGCCGCGGCGGGGGGCGGGGGCCCCGGTCAGCTGGCCATTCCGGTCCCGAGGGACCGGTGTCGTGGGGGCCCCGGAGTTGGGGGTGGCCGGCTGGGGGGAGGCTGGCGCGGCCGGGAGCCAGGTGCAGAGGCTCCGAAGCGCGGGGAGGTCAGCCTAGTGGGCGGCGGCCGGGGGAGGGTTGGAGAGAGAGAGAGAGAGAGACCCGAGGGGCAGCGGGGCTGGAGACCGGACGGCCAGGGGGCGGTCGGGGAGACCAGAGCCGGGGCTGAACGCCGGGCACGGGGCCTTTCAGATCCTCAACTGCGTCTTCGTCCTGTACTACCTGGCGGAGATGCTGCTCAAGGTGTTCGCGCTGGGGCTGCCCGGCTACCTGTCCTACCCCAGCCACGTGTTCGACGGCATCCTCACCACCATCCTGCTGGTGAGGCCCGCGGGCAGGCGGGCGGGCAGTGGGCGCGCACACCGGCTCTGCCCCGGGGGCCAGGGGCCGAGGCTGACCCCCCAGCGAGCTGCTGGGCGGGCCTGCAGTGTCTGAGCGTGGGGGGTCAGGCCGCCGCTCCTGGGGAGGCCCAGATGGAACCCACAGACGGGGGCCCCCCTCTCCCCGGTTGCCCCCTCCCTAGGCACAGCCTCCGATGCCACTCAGAACAGTCAGACGGTGCGGGTGGAGGGGGGAGGTCTCAGGCTCCGGACCCGTCCCGTCGCTTTTCCCCAGAGCCCCCCGGGTGGGGGTCGCCCGTGGGTCGCAGCGGCGTCAATGGGTGACTGCTGAGGGCCGTGGGCCCCCGGACGGTGGGGGTTCTCTGAGAAAGGCCTCCAGCCTGTCTCTGAGAAAGGCTTCCCCCCGGCCCGCCCTCCCTCGGCGCCCCGGTCCGGGGCCTGTGTCTCTCTCCGCCTCAGGAAGTCCCGGCTCGCGGACGGCGCCCACGGGGCCAGGACGCAGGTCCGTTCTCCCGGAGGCCCGCAGGGGGCCTGGCCGGGCCCTAGGTCTGCCGAGCGCCGCCGGGAGCGTTGCTGTAGCCGTGCCCTCTTTTCTTTTGTAATTGAAGGTTCTGGAGATCTCAACTCTGGCTGTGTACCGCTTCCCACACCCCGGCTGGTATGTGACTGGGGAGCGAGGGCGCTACAGCAACCGCCGGCGGCACCCGGGAAGGGCAGGGTGGCCCACGCCGTCCGTCCCGCTGGGACTCGGGGCGAGACCCCTGTGGTTAGGAAAGGGGCTCCGGCCCCGCCCCCGAGGGCCCCGCTTGCTCGCGCTGACCCGCCTTCGGGGGACGCAGCTCCCAGAGCGGCGGCGGGCGGCTGTCGGCGCCCTCTAGGGGCTGGGCCGGAGCGGAGGCCCCGGCTCAGCTGGGTGACGTGGGCACCGGCGTTGGGCTGCAGCCCTCCGCTGGCTCGGAAGGCCTGTGCCCGGGGCTGGGCAGCGTCCACCGGGGGCTCGCGATCTCACGCTGCTGTTGGAGCCCCAGGGCCCTGGTCCTGGCCACACAGAGGGATGGTGATGGCAGAGGTCCCAGGGTACCTTGCACGCACCGTGGCAGCCACGGGCCACGCTGCCCAGACATAGCCGCCCGGCAAACACGCGCTGGCCTCGGGCCCTGGGCGGCCGGGTCGCTGGCACCTCTGTTGGGCTGAGCTGCTGGGCATGGCTCTGGGTGGAGAGAGGCCTGAGAGGCTTGCTGTTCAGGGTCAGCTCCGAGGCCGCCGCGGGGAAGGGTTTATCTCGGAAGTCCGCTGGGCTGTTCCCGGAGGCCGAGGGGCTGGGCCCGGGGACTTCGGGGGGCCGGCTCGCCTTGTGCCGAAGTGTATGTTTGTTTGAGAGTTGACATCCGGTGGGAGTGGGTTTACATTTAAGTAGGAATGAGAGCGTGGTGAGGCCACGAGGGACACCAAGGGCCGGGCGGTGGGGTCAGGAAGGGTCAGGCTAGGGCATGTGGTTGAGGCTCAGGGATAAGGTCAGGGGTTGGTGGCAAGGGAGAGGGTCAGGGGACAGTGTGGAGACGGAGTCAGGAGCTGGGGCTGGAATAGGATGTGTGGTTAGGGCAGGGGTGGGCAAACTTTTTAACTCGAGGGCCACCATGGGTTCTTACACTGGACCGGAGGGCCGGAACAAAAGCAACCTGACCATGCTGGCACTCTCCTCTTGGGCTGCTGGTGAAGGAGCGGAGGGGAGAGCAAGAGAACCCTCCGCTCTTTCGGCTCCGCAGGCCGGATAGAACAGCCGAACGGGCCGGATCCGGCCTGCAGGCCGTAGTTTGCCCACGGCTGGGTTAGGGGTTATGGAAGAGTTGGGACAGGGTCAGATCAGGAGGCAGGGTCAGGTGATAGGTCAAGGTCAGGGAATATACACACACACACACACACACACCTAGCAATGCATAGGGTCAGAGGAAGGGGTCAGGGATGCATGGTTAGGTGGGCTGGGGAAGGGGTTGGAGGCGGGGGTGTGAGTATGGGTTAGGGGTAAGGGATGGAGTCCGGGGCCCAGTCTCCCGGTTCAGTTGGGCCTGAGCTGGGTGTCCCGGGTCTGGAACCTCGGTGGTGCCCGTGTCAGGCGGAGAGACGGCCGGCCGGGCGCCCTGCGGGTGGTGCTGTGGGAGGTCCGCGACCCTCTGCCCTCGGGCCCAGTGAGGGTCTCTGGCCGGAGCCCGAGAGGGGCAGGTTCTCATTGCTCCCCTCACTCTCCCCCCCACCCCCACTCTGTCTGCATCTCTCTCTCCGTGTAAACCCGAGTGTCCCGTCTCCTCGTGGCTGGTGTCCTGGCCTCTCCGACCCGTCTGCCCGTGTCTCTGCAGGAAGCCGGAGATGCGGGGGCCGCTGTCGCTGTGGGACATGGTGCGCCTGGCGAACATGTTCATCGTCTTCCGCTTCCTGCGCATCATCCCCAGCATGAAGGTGTGTGGCTCTGCCCCCCCCCCCCTCCGCCCACACTGCCCCGTCCTGCCCACACTGCCCCGTGCCCTGGAGAGGGGAGCCGGGCAGCCTGTGGTGGGCCCCGCCCCTCGCCTGGCAGCACGGGGGACTGGGTGGGAGGACTGGGTGAGGCTCTTGGCCAGTTTCGGGGGGGGGGGGCGTGCCCAGCTCTTGGGGCCCCTGGCAGTGTGAGGGCAGAGTGGAGCCCGGGACCACATGCTCCCAGGCCCCGAGGGCCTCTGGGGGGCTCCTGGTCACGGGGGCTTGACCACAGCGCTCACTTCCAGGACCCCGAGAGCAAGGAGGGGGGCTTGTGAGCATCGGAGCCTCCGTGTCTCGGGTACCACCAGGGGGGGCATCAGCCTGGAGGGCGGGGTGGGGAGAGGTGGTCGGCGGCCGGGCCCAGCCCAGCCCAGCCAGGAGAGGTTACTGCTCCGTCTGTGTCCCAGGGACGTTCAGGGGCAGAGACACCGGGGACACCAGCCCTTCCTGGGTGTCCAGGACCTCCCCGCACACCGGGCTCCCCCTGAGGGCGGCTCGGGGTCCCGGGTGCAGGGTCTCTGTGCAAGCTGCCCAGGCACATGTGGTCACATATGTGCGTGTGAACACAAATACCCACACAAGTTGTGACCACACACACGACTACAGCCCACACATTTACACATGCAACCACACACACAATAAATCACACAATGTAACCACATGTGTAGACACACACAATAGCATGGTTATACACATGTCATCACAGACATGATTGTACACACACACACACACACATAGCAATGCACGTGCACATAACTGTCACAATACACCTGCAGTCATACCCTCTTACACTATACACAAATACAACTCTATGCACATACACACAAGCCCCCCCACGCACACGTGTACACATGTACCCCCAGTCATGCATCCGTGCACATGCACACCGGTGTCCCTCGGCCAGCTTCCTGCTGTGACGTTCTAGTGTGTCAGCGGGGGAACGGGCTCAGGTTTGTGTGGGGGGAGCCGCCCTGTCGCCTCAGCAGCCGGGGCTCCTGGCTGCCTCGCAGCCTTGGTCCCGGGGGCTGACCCGGGAGCCCCGGGCCAGAGGAGCTGCCCGGCCTCGGCGGCTGGAGGGCAGCACGCCTGTCCTGAATGTGGCCCAGACCGAGGGCAAGGTGTCTGGATGTGTGGGAGTGAGTGGGTGCCTGTGGGTGGCTGGTGTGCACAGCTGTGTTGTGTGTGCTGCTGTACAGGTTGTGTGTGTGTAGGGGTGGCTGTGGGGTGTGTGCACGTATGTGGGTGTGTGTGTGGGGTGTGTGTGTGTGCACAGGTGTGTGTATGTGTGAGTGCACTTAGGGTATGTGCACTGGTGTGTGTGTGGTGTTCGCACAGGGGTGTGTGTGTGTGTGTGTATGTGTGTGTGTGGTGTGTGCACAGGTATGTGTATGTGTGTGTGGGGGTGACGAGTGTGTGCACAGGTGGTGTGTGTGTGTGTGGTGTGCACAGGTATGGGTATCTGTGTGTGTGGGGGGTGTGTGCTCAGGTGTGGGTATATGTGTGTGTGAGGGGTGGTGTGCACAGGTATGTGTATGTGTGTGTGGGGGTGACGAGTGTGTGCAGAGGTGTGTTTGTGTGTGTGTGTGGTGTGCACAGGTGTGGGTATCTGTGTGTGGGGGGGGGTTGTGTGCACAGGTGTGTGGGTTGGTGCTAATTCACCTGCCCTTGCCGAGGGAGGGTGATGGGCAGGGTTGGCGCCACCTAGTGAGGCCAGGAAGAATAGCGGCTTTGCTCTCTCCCTGTCCTCAGCTGATGGCCGTGGTGGCCAGCACCATCCTGGGCCTGATCAGAAACATGCGGGCTTTCGGCGGGATCCTGGTGGTGAGTCTGGCCGCCCTGTGGGCCTGGGTGGGGTGGTCACGCAGTGGGAGTGGCTGTGGGCTGGGCGAGCTGGGGGAAGGGGGGTGCGGGGCGGGAAGCCCGAGCGTCCCCTTTGTGCAGACAGCTGCTCCCTCGCTTTTGTCCCTCCTGGTTTCTGGGCCATCGGCTCCCCGGGTCAGGGGGGCACAAGCGGGGGCCGCACACTCGGTGGCAGTGACGGGCAGAGCCCTGCTGGCGGCCTTTTGTCCTTTTTTTGAACCACACCATGGGGGTGGGGAGCCCTGGGGGAGCCCAGGCCCTCCCGGAGGCTAGAAATAAATAGGATCTTGGCTCAGGCCCTGTCCCAGACCCCTGTTTGCACATTGGAGGAAACTGAGGCTCAGGAGGGGGCAGGGTTAGCCCAGGGTGTGTATCCTCCCCAATCCCCCGGCACCTTCGGGATGGGCCAGGGCTCAGGCAGCAGCCCCTCTCCCAGGCTGTGGGTGGTGCTCCTTGGACACCCCCTGGGGGAGGTGGGAAGCAGGGTGGACTTCCTCCGGAGAGGCCTGGCCTTCTCCTCCCTTCCCTGGGAGCAGCCCCCCCCCCTCCCCGGGCCCAGCTCCTCCCCCCCTCCCCCCGGCCCAGCACCCTCCCCCCCCCCCCCGGGCCCAGCTCCTCCCGGCCCAATTCCTCCCACTCAGCTCCTCCCGGCCCCGCTCCCCCCGGCCCTGCTATGGAGTCCTCCTCCTCGTCACTCTCCCTCCACACTGGTCTGGACGGGGCAGGCAGCCTTCGCTTCCTTGCCTCCCCCCGGCCCAGTTCATCTGTGGGGCTCCGGGGCCGTGGCCCCTCCCTCCTCTGTCAGCCACTGTCCTGTGCCTCTGGGGCAGGTGGGTGGACAGAAGGGGGTGTCTGGGAGTAGAGGCACGTGTTGTGGGGGGCTGGCAGCGCCCATGGCCGGGCCGGGAGCCCTCACAGCCGCCTGGCGCTGTTCTGTGGGCGGGCTGCCCGCTGACCGCTGCCCGCTGACCGCAAGCCGCCTCCGCAGGTGGTGTACTACGTCTTCGCCATCGTGGGCATCAACCTGTTCCAGGGAGTCATCGTGCCCCCTGGGAACAGCAGGTGAGGGGGCGGGGCCTGCGGGGGCCGAAGCCGCGCTCGGGGGAGGTGGGGGGGAGGTGTAAGGACAGGCCAGGCCTCGGCAGGCAGCGTGGGGTCGGCTCTCCAAGAGGCGGCTCCCGCTCTCTCTCTCTTCCCTGTCCCTGCCCTTCCTCCCTGGGCCCCCGGCCTGGAGTCTGTGCTGACCGTTCTGACATCTGCCCCTGTTGGACCTGAGCTCCTCACTCAGCTCCCCCCAGGGTCCCCACCCCCTGGGCCGGAGCCGGCAGCCGTGTCAGCGTGGAGCTTCCCGGAGCTCCCCGCTGGCCACAGCTCTTGCCTCCCACTGCCCTCACCCACCCTCCGGAGTCAGGGGCGTTTCTTTTGCCCGTTTCTGGGGCCCCAGAGGGGGTTCCGGCTGAGCAGGGCTAAGGCGGCGGAGGGCGCGCCTGGTGTGCGTGTCCTACCCCCGCCTGACCTGCCTGACCTGTGTCCCAGCCTCGCCCCTAACGGCTCGGCGCCCTGCGGCAGCTACGAGCAGCTCGAGTACTGGGCCAACAACTTCGACGACTTCGCGGTGAGTCCCTCCCCCTGCTCCCCGGGCCCCCGGCCCCCTGGCCCCCCGGCCCCCCGCCTCCCGCACCTCCTGGACCATGCCCCGTCCGCTGCCCGCAGGCTGCCCTGGTCACGCTGTGGAACGTGATGGTCGTGAACAACTGGCAGGTGTTCCTGGAAGCCTATCAGCGCTACGCCGGCCCGTGAGTGACCCGCCCGGCTCCCACCCTCGCCCTGAGCCCTCACCGGAGCTCTGGGTGGCCCCTGGCGTCGCTGGGGATGTATGGGAGCAGCAGAGGCCCTGGAGACACCAGGGGATTCCTGGGGGGACTGGGGGGCCTGGTGGGCGTCTGGAGGGGGGGAGCCTGGAGCGCAGCCTAGCCCCGGGCATGGTCCTGGTCCCGGTCCCGGTCTCGATCCTGGTCCTGGTTCTGGTCCCAGTCCCGGTCCCGGTCCTGGTTCTGGTCCCCATCCCGGTCCCAGCCCCAGCCCCAGCCCCGGCTCCACCTTCTGCTGGCCCTGCCGCCTCGGGCAGTTCGCTGTCCAGCTCTGGTCGTCTCTAAAGCGGGAGGACGCCGCGGGGTTACCGGGCTGGACCAGGGAGAGCGGCGGGATCTGTGCTCCCCGAGGTCTCACGGTGCTCACCCCGGCCCTGCACCTTCTCCTCCTCTTCGTCCCCACAGGTGGTCCAAGATCTACTTCGTGTTGTGGTGGCTGGTGTCGTCCGTCATCTGGATCAACCTGTTTCTGGCTCTGATTCTGGAGGTGCGGGGAGAGCCCGGGGGGTCTGGGTGGCGCTGGCTCCTCTGTGGCCGGGAGGGTCTGGGTGCAGCCCTGAAATTTGACCTGAGGGTGTCCTCAGGCCCCAGGGCCCGGCGGGCACGTGGCTCCCAGGAGCGGGTGGCCTTGCCGGCCCTGGACCGGGGCTTCCCGTGGCCCCGCTGTGGACCAGGGCGGGGAGGGGTGGGGGGGGGGAGGCTGGTTTCACGCGGGCCGGCACCCACCGGCCGCCCTCCCCCTCCCGCTCCCCAGAACTTCCTTCACAAGTGGGACCGCCGCGGCGAGCTGCAGTCCTTCCCCGGGGACCACGTAACCTCCGTGGACCTCTTGTTCAGGTGCTCAGCGGGCGAGGAGGGGGGCGGGGTGCTGGGCTGGGCAGGCGTCTGTGACAGCGACTCCCCCACCAGCCGGGCTCCTGGCCTTCCTCTTGCGGAGCATGAGCTGGGGTCGGCGTCGGGCGCGAGCGTAGAGCTGCCTGCTGCCTGGAGCTTCAAGAAGCTCCCGGGGTCGGGGTCGGGGTCGGGGTCGGGGTCGGGGTCGGGGTCCAGGGTTGGGGTCCATTGCTCCCGCCGCCCGGCCGTTCTGTCTGTTCTCCATCGAGCGTATCCGTGGGAACGTCCTGCAGGTGCTTCTGTGACTCGGTGGGTGGACGTGGACAGGGACCCTCGGTTCCTCTCCTGGTGGAGAAGGGTGGCCGTCTCCCTCGTGTCCTTGGCTGCCGTGCCGCCGTGGTGCTCTGTCCCACCCCAGCAGCCCATGGGCCTTCGAGGGCGCCGTGCACACGCCCCGCAGACGTGCCGAGTCCCGGGTCCCGTCCTCCCACGTCCCCCGTGCGCGTGTGAGAGGCGGCCTGCAGGCCCGGGCTGCACGCTCGCCGCTCACGCACACCTCCCCGTCCCGCAGGGAGGTCCTGGAGGAGCCGACGGAGGCGGAGCTGATGGCCAAGCTGCGGCATCACCCCCACCTGCAGCTGTGCAGGTGACGACCGTGTGCCCTCCTGGCTGGGCGGATGGCGGTGTGGCCTGGGTGCAGCGCGGGTCCGGGGAGAGGCAGAGCCGCTCGGCCGCCGAGGCCGTGACCGAGCCCACAGGACCGCGGCCCCGCGCTGCCGAGCGGAACCCGGCAGCTTCTGTCTGTGGCCTCGCTGCCGCCGGGCCGGTGCGTCGGCAGCGTCCACGCCACGTTCCGTGGGCTGCTTTTACCTGTCTGAGTGCGGGACGAGGTGACGCCGCGGGGACCCCGAGGGGGTCTGAGAGTGGGAAGCAGGGCCTCCTCGGGCCCGGCGGCTTCCGTGGTGCCTTCGCTGCCGGCGGCCTTCAGGGACGAGAGGCCCCCGGGGCCGCACCGGCCAGCCGGCGGCCTCCCAGGCCAGTCGGGGTGGATCCTGCTGGTCCACGCAGCGAGCCGTGGCCGTTTCATTACTGTACGAGTTACAGGACTGTGACTGGGTGTTTCCTTACGGGTCTTCATGCCAATATCAGTACGTTTTACCAAGCACAAGGTGTCGTCTGTCTTTCCCGCGACTCCACCGGCCTGCCCCTCGGGCCCTGTGAGCTGTGGCCGGGGCCACCTTTTCTTAATTCCCATCAAGGCATGTATAAGCCAGGAGTGGTCCTACTGTGTGTCCTCAGGGTGTGGCAGGAGGGGGCCGGGGCGGGGGAGGAGTGAGCAGTGTGGGGAAGGCCACGTTGCCGGGTGACCCACCGCAGATCCAGGTGGTGTGTGGGTCCCTTGTGAGAAATGCCAGCGATGGGCGGTCGCTCCTGGATGCCTCTCTCGGGACCGGATCTCTGCGGAAAGTGTTGCTGGGGTGGATGAGTGGTGTCTGCGGGGGGGCCCTGCCGTGGCCAGGAGGGCGAGGTGCTGGCCACCTGGGAAGGGATATCGGTCGCCTGCCTGGGCAACAGGATGAGAGGAAAGTTTAGCCCAAAAAGTAACTTCTGAAACGTCACGGACCCCAGTGAACCCTGGGGGTGGTTTTTGTGTCTGCACACGCTGTGCTTTCTGGTCCTGGGGTTGATCTGAAACCACCCGGGTGTTTTCCTGAAATCCCTCAGGGTTGGGGACCTTTGGGGGCTGTGAGGAGACTCCCAGCCCGGGCCCCGATGCCGCTGCCTCCCCGGAAGGCAGGTTTGGGGGGGCGGGAGGACGTCCTGGAGCTGCGGGCCAGAAGCCCACATCCCCCTGGCCTTGCAGGCCTGCTGTCCGGGTCACGGGGAGCCCCCTGCACCCCTGCACTGCTGGCCTTCCACGCACTGCTCACTCCTCCTCCTCCCTCCCCGCCCTGGCCCCTGCTCTGCTGCCGCTTCCTAGTCTCCACCCCAGGCCTCAGCGCCCTCTAATGGCGGGGTCGGGGTCTGTTGGCCTCATTTTTAATGGAAGCTGGACCCCAGGCCGGCTCATGGCTTCTCCCTGGCCGGCCAGCCGCAGGCTGCCCGTCTCCGGCTGTGACCCTGCCTCAGCGTCCGGGCTGCAGGCCGAGCAGGCACCGCTGGGTGGGAAGTTCTGTGCCGGTGCCAGAGCCGCACGGCGCGTCCGCCCGCCCCGCTTCACGTCCTGTGGCGGAGAAGAAGGGGGTGTGCGAGAGGCAACTGGTCGATGTTTCTCATCGATGTTTCTTTTTTTCCCTCTCTCAAAATTGAATTTTATTTATTTATTTTATTATTTTAAAATAAATCTTTATTCATATTATTACAAAAGTTCCTTATTTCCCTCCCCCCCTCCATTGCTCCCCTCCACCAGGTTCCCATCCCACCCTCTGCCCTTTCCCCACCCCCCATTGTCCTCATCCATAGGTGCAGTTTATGTTCAGTCCCTTCTCGCACCCCTCACTCCCCTTTCCCCCGAGAATCGTCAGTCCACCCCCCTTCCATACCTCTGATTCTATTATGTTCACCAGTTAATATTGTTCATCATGATTTTTACTTCCCTTGGATTTTAGATTCACTTGTTGATACGTATTTGTTGTTCATATTTTTTCCCCTTTATTTTCTTCCTTTTCCTAAAGAACTCCTTTCAGCAATTCATATAATTCTGGCCTGGCGGTGATGAACTCCTTTAGCTTAAATTTATTTGTGAAGCTCTTTATCTGGCCTTCGATTCTGAGTGATAGCTTTGCTGGGTAGAGTATTTTTGGCTGTAGGTTCTTGTTATTCATCAGCTTGAATATTTCTTGCCATTCCCATCTGGCCTGCATGGTTTCTATTGAGAAATCAGCTTTTCTCTTGCTGCTTTTAATATTCTCTCTTTGTCTTTTGCTCTTGGAATTTTAATTATGATGTGTCTTGGTGTGGTCCTCTTTGGATTCCTTTTGTTTGGGGTTCTCTGCACTTCCTGGACTTGTAAGTCTATTTCTTTCCCCAGGTGGGGGAAGTTTTCTGTAACTATTTCTTCCAATATGTTTTCGGTATCTTGCTCTCTCTCTTCTTCTGGGACCCCCATAATTCTGATGTTGGTTCGCTTGAAGTTGTCCCAGAGGTTTCTTACACTATCTTCAACTTTCTGGATTCTCTTGTCTTCTTGCTTCTGCGGAGGAGTGTCCTCTGGCTCTTTGTGTTCCAAATCTTTAACTTGATTCTTGCAATCTTCCATTCTGTTTTTAGGACTCTGTATAATATTTTTTTATTTCAGACAATGTATTCTTTATTTCTAGTTGATCTTTTATTATTTCTAGTTGTAGAATTTCCAGTCAGGTCAACTTTCCTGTAGTTCTGGATAATGTCCACTTTATATTTTAGTTGTATTTTTTGAAATTGTTGAGTGAGGCCGCAGTTAGGCGTTTACCTATGCCGCCATCTTGGTTTCTCTCATCAATGTTTCTAACTCTCTATCCCTCTCCCTCTCTGTAAAAAAACCCCAATAAAATATATTAAAAAAAAAATAAATAAAAGGCACTGCACACAGGCACGCCGCCGCCTGGGGAAACGTGTCTGTAGCAGGTATACCTGAGCGAGGACCCACGTCCGGGCCACGTGCAGAAGCTCCTCAGATTAGCAAGAAAACGACACACCAGTGGAAAACGGGGGCATGCACGGGTGTTTCCTCAGGGAAGCCGACAAGTCCTGCAGTCACGTGGAAAGGCGTGCACCCTCACTGGCGATCCGTGACACGACGACGAGGCCACGCCGATGTATTCACAGCCTGGAGCCGGTCTGGCCGTTGGCGGGGCTGGAACTCCCAGATGCGCTTGGAGGAAGGTTAATGGGCACAACCTCTTGGTAAAGTAGTTTGGCAGCCTTTACGGTTGTGGAGCAAGACACCTGTAGGTTCTCGGCTAGGCGCACGCGAAGAGAGACCCTGCCCACGGGGGCCAGGGGGCGGATGCCCAGAGAGCAGTGTGAGGGCCAGCAGCAGCCGGGCACACCGTGAACCTCCTCGACCGAGCGAGTGCTGCGCGGCACCGAGCGCAGTGGCCTCGGCCTCGGAGAGCTGCGTGAAGGAACCCTGGGGACACGACGCGGAGAGAGCAAAGCAAGTCCCGAGACTCCGCACGGAAAGGCAGCGTGTCTGTAGAACCAGAGCCAACGTCACCGTGCCTGCAGGGCGTGCACCCATTGGCAGTACACTCACAGCCCGCGGGCACGTGAGCCGCAGCCCCGCAGGGGGCCGTGGCGGGGGCTGTGGCCCAGGGGCCGTGGCAGGGACCGTGGCCGCACGGTGCACCTTCTGGGCGGAGGCCTCGCTCCGGCTGCGTGGGGCTCACCATCATCGTGTGAGGAACCTTGTGACGTGGGCTTATGTCACACGTTTCTCTTGTGCATGCCAACTATTAACTAGAAGGAGGGGGCGGGCAGGAGGGAAGGATTGAGGACGAGGAGTTTTCCTGCAAAGGAGAGCGGTGGACGGGTGACACCTGGCGGGGCCGTGGGGTCAGCAGCGTTGGGTTACACACCACATGGGGAGTTGTGGGGACCGGGGGGAGGCAGGCCCAGGATGCAGGGAGCACTCCGGGGGGGCCCCGGCCCGAGGAGTCGAGGGGGCCTTGGCTTTAGTGGCCGGGGGCCGTGCCCGGTGGCCGGAGGCGCAGAGGTGAGGGCTGGGCCAGAGCTGCCAGGGTCAGGGTCTGCACGGGGGGAGCCCAGTGTCCCCTCGGCCCCTCGGGGGCGCCCTCCCACAGGCCGCCAGGCCCCGGCAGCTGGGCGGGGGCCAGGCGGGACCCAATCTGTCGCCGGGACCTCGGCGCAGCCCCGGGGCCTTTCATGTGGTCTCCGCTCGGCACGGCCGCGAGGGATCGGTCTCACCAGCGCGGCCCGGGTCTGGTTTCCCGCCTCGGAGATAATTGCTGGTTCGTGTGAAGAGGCTGGACCATTCCTTGCTGTAAAAGAGAGAGTGGGCAGGCAGCAGGCACACCGCACTGCTCTTAACAGGACGGGAGGGGGCGTGGGGCCCAGGCGCCCGCACATCAAAGTGGCCAGCAGGCTCTGCGGGCAGCGCGCCCCCCACCCCTATCCCGGTAACACAATCGGAGCCGCCCGGGTGGTGGTGGGGGGCCCACACCTGCGGGCCTGGGTGCCCCCCGCTGCCCACGTCAGCCGGCTAATCTGCGCGGGGGCCCTGGCACACCTGTCGCCGGCAGGTGAGGCCGACCTGCCTCGCCTCCCTCTGGCCTTCGGTCTCCCTCAGACCTGGGTGGGTGGGAACCACCAGCGCCGGAGTCCACAGCCAGGGGGTCATTCTCTAGCTCAGTGTTTCCAAAACTTTTAAAAAAATATATATTTTATTGATATTTTACAGAGAGGAAGGGAGAGGGATAGAGAGTTAGAAACATCGATGAGAGAGAAACATCGATCAGCTGCCTCTTGCACACCCCCCACTGGGGATGTGCTCGCAACCAAGGTACATGCCCTTGACCGGTATCGAACCCGGGACCCTTGAGTCCGCAGGCCAACGCTCTATCCACTGAGCCATACTGGTTTCGGCTGTTTCCCAAACTTCTGACGTATGTGTACCCCTTCCATAATTTTCATAGCGCTGAGTACCCCTCGCCAAAAAAAAAAAGGATGTATTTTAATAACAATCAAAATATATTTATTTTTTCGGTACATATACAAAATAATAATAAACGAAAAATAAAATTATTCATAATAAAATATAAATAAAAGTTATATTATAAATAACATTTATTTGGATCAATGAGAAGGATGAAATGGACTTGACTCATGAGAACGTAGAATTAGGCGCAGCTAAGCACGGTGCAGTGCATTAACCCCACCAAACTCCGGTGCAACGCGTACCCCCACCAAACCCTTCCCGTACCCCCGGAGGTCCGCAGACCGCACTTTGGGAAACGCTGCTCTAGCTGTGTGCATCGGGCCGGCGGCACAGTTGCATTGTGGGGAGAGGCAGGGACACTCACAAGGGCTCAGAGCGCAGTGATGGGGCCCCCGCCTCGGGGGGCCCGGCCGCCTGCCCAGCCCCGCAGTGGGGTTTCCTCGGCTGCGCCCCTCGGCCTGTCCTGCAAAGCAGGGGTGTGTCCGCTCCCTGTGCCCCAGGCCTGGGTGCGGGGTGAGCGGCTGCTCCGCGAGGCTCTGAGGGGGAGACTGGAGAGCAGGATGCTCATCACGAGCCCGCACTCTGCAGACTCGGACGGCCCCTCATCCGGGCAGGGGGTGCAGTGGGGTGGACAGAGGCTGGGCCGGCAGGGGGTGCAGTGGGGTGGACAGAGGCTGGGCCGGCAGGGGGTGCAGTGGGATGGACAGGGGCTGGGCCGGCAGGGGGTGCAGTGGGATGGACAGAGGCTGGGCCGGCCGGGGGTGCAGTGGGATGGACAGGAGCTGGGCCGGCAGGGGGTGCAGTGGGATGGACAGAGGCTGGGCCGGCAGGGGGTGCAGTGGGATGGACAGGGGCTGGGCCGGCAGGGGGTGCAGTGGGATGGACAGGCTGGGCCGGCAGGGGGGGGCAGTGGGATGGACAGAGGGGCTGGGCCGGCAGGCGGGCAAGAGGCTGCCCACAGGCCCAGGCCCCCCTGCTGCCGCGGGCCGAGCGGAGCCTCCGGCAGCCTTTGGGGAAGGGAAGAGGTGTCTGTGGAGGAGGCAGTGGGCTGCTTGTTGGGGAGCTGTGTCCACACCAGCCCCGGAGGCCCGGCGGACTTCCTGGCGGAGGCACACTTCCTGGGCGGGGCGGGGACCCACCGCCGTCTCCCCAGCCGCGGTTTTGTCATCGGCCTGTTTTGAAGGCTCCTCGTGGGGAACCTATCAAGTGAAGGAGGGAAAAGCGGCATCTACTGTGTTTCCCTGAAAATAAGACATCCTCCGAAAATAAGACCGACTCACAGGTTTCCTTCTGAGTGAAATATAAGGCATCCCCTCCCCCTGAAAATAAGGCCCCCAGGCTCTGTCTCAGAATGAAAATTAATTTACCGTAAACTGGTCGCTAGGGCCGCCCCGACTGGCGTCTAGCAACCAGTGACGTGGTTACGCAGAGTCCTGACGTCACTGCTGCGTGAATGGAGAGAAATCAGCGTGGAAACTTGGTGAAACCTCAACTGCAAGAAGTTGTGGCTTGGGTGAAGAATTCACGGGAGAAAATCACTGACAGCTGCATTGCAAATGCACTGCGAGCAGGCTACCCTGACAAGAAGTACTCATTGAAAGACAGTGCTATTGCTAAACATGAGAGATTTGGTCCACTGATTCTGAAAGAAATGGAGCCACAAGAAATTCACCAGGAAATTCAGGAATTGGATTGTTAGGATGATGTTCCAGAAGATGATGACATGATTGTCATTGAATAAATGAGTAAATTCTTGATACTGTAGGATTCACAGTTTGTCTGGTTTGTGTTGACAACTACCATACTCCCGTACCGCATACAGGTAATAAATTTCCTTTATTTTCATTTAACAATGAATGTGTGCCGTATTCTTCTTCATGGAAACATAAAACATCCCCTGAAAATAAGACCTAGCGCATCTTTGGGAGCAAAAATTAATAGAAGACACTGTCTTATTTTTGGGGAAACAGGAACATTTTATTCCCCTCACAGGCACTCGGGGGAGTGATGCCGCAGTGAGGAGTGGTGGCAATGCCAGCCACGTGTTTGAACGCTCGCTCTCTGCAGGGTGTTGGCTTGTTTAACCCTACAGGGGCCACCGGCGTGGCCGCAGGGACCGGTGGAGAAACCGAGGCACAGAGGGGTTGAGTAACTAGTTCCAGGCCACACAGCTGCCATGGCACGGCCGCTCCCGGCCCAGCCTTCCCTCTGGTTCCCTCTGACCCACGTCGGCCCGGGTGCGTGCGCCTGAGATCAGTGTTTGCCGAGCCAACCGCAGTGAGCCGCCACCACAGGGCTGCCCGTCCCGCACACACGGGAAGGTCCCGTGGTCCCGGTGGGCGCTGCGGGCCCCGCAGAGGGTGGTTGGTGACAGGTCTGAGCTTCAGGGAGCAGGCGGGGCTCCTGGTGACTGTCCCCATCTCAGCCCGGGGCACCCGGCATCCTCGGCGGGGTCTGGGCCCCACCTGCCATGACCTTGTTCGGAAAAGGGGGTGGGTGGGGGCCTGGAGAAATGTCCCCCGAGGAAGCCGAGGTGCCGATGGGTGTGTGCCCCGCTTCACACATGGGGTTCAGGGCTGGCCCCGGTGTGGGCCCCGCTTCAAACACGGGGTTCAGGGCTGGCTGGGTGCATGCTCCGCTTCAGACACGGGGTTCAGTGCTGGCCCGGTGTGTGCCCCGCTTCACACATGGGGTTCAGGGCTGACCCCAGTGTGGGCCCTGCTTCAGACACGGGGTTCAGGGCTGGCTGGGTGCGGGCTCCACTTCAGACAAGGGGTTCGGTGCTGGCCCAGTGTGTGTGCCCCGCTTCAGACACGGGGTTCAGGGCTGGCCTGGTGTGTGTGCCCCACTTCAAACACGGGGTTCGTTGGTGGCGCTGCCTGTGCTTTGGAAACTGGCCCTTCTCCCTGCTGCCCTTAGTCCCCGGGGGGCCAGAAGGACCGGAGTGATGTACCTCACGGGGTTTTGGGACATAGGGGGTGAGGAGTTACCGCTGTGTGCCATGCCGGCACTTCCTCACGCGGCTGCTGTCCCTGAGCCTGGACGCGGGCGGAGGGGGGCGTCTGTCCCGGACGAGCTCCCAGGTGCCCATTCAGCCCTGGGTGCTGCTGTCCTCACCGGCACCTGGCAGGCAGGCGGGCGGGCACTGCCAGGGTGCGGGCCGGCCTCTCCCTCCGGGCACCGCCCTCGGGTCTGCACACAGGTGCCGGGCCTTTGTTTCAGGGCTGAGGTGGCACCTCTGAGCCCTCGCCCCCCGCCCCAGCGTGGAGGTGTGCACCAGGGACGCAGCACCTGTGCAGACCCAGCCCCCGAGGACGGGCTCTGGCGCCTGCCCTGGCCCCAGCTGGTGAGGGGGTCCTGCGGGCCTGGCGCGGGCACCGTGCCCATTCAGCAGACGCCCGCAGAGCCAGCTTAGGTGACAGGAAATGCAGGATCGTTCCGCTGCCCCTGCTGTGGGTGGGGCGGGGCCCCCGGCGGTGATTTGCATACAGGTGAGGGCAGAGGCTCCGGGTGTCCAGGGGCAGGGCCAAGGAGGACACACGCCCGGAGAGCAGCCGCCTGGCTCACTCGCAGTCCCAGCGCCGGCCAGCAGAGGGCAGCAGAGCTCCACGGAAAGTGTCCCGGGAGGCGCAGCCCTGCGCGCAGAGGCAGCTGGAGGCAGCTACCCCAGCCCGGACCTCCTTCCTCCTCTACAAAGGCGTCTCCTCCTCCCGCACCTTCCTCAACCCCCAGGCCAGCTCTGGGAGCTCCCTCTGCTCCTCGCAGCCTTTGCTACCCCCACGGGCGCTCACGCCCCGCTCTTTTACCTGGTCTAACCGGTGCTGGGGGACCTGTGGTGGCCCTGACCCGCACTGGGCCCAGAGCAAACATTTGCTGAATTGCACATTGTGGGACGGAGGATAGTGGGGCCTGTGTGCTGGGGCAGTGCGGCAGTGCGCAGCTGCCCTCTCCCACGGAGCCCACCGCCGGTCGCCCGGAGGGCAGGGTGGTGGCCGGGCCCCCTCTGGCCCCGGGGACCCCTGAGCCCACATTCTTGGAGCACCTTTGGGCGCTGGGCCAGCGTCAGAGGGCTCTCCCGTGTGTCAGCGTGCCCACGCACACCCCTGCCTTCCCATCCCTGTCTCCCGGAGGAGGAGGGCTGAGGCTCAGAATGTTCTGGAACCCCCTCCCCAGCAGCATCCACACCCCACTCCCTGCGCAGGACGGGGCCGGCTGCTCCCGGAAGCCGGCGGTGGCGGCGGCGGGCAGGGGCCAGGCCAGGCACTGGCTCCTGGTGAAGGCTCCCAGCCCTCCCGGGAGACTGTCCCACGCCGATCCGACGCCTGGAGCGGGTTTCTGAGATTCAGGGACGTGGTGGGGGCCGCCGGGCCTGCTCCCCACCGGCAGAGTTTCACGGCACAGCTGGGAGGCAGCGACGCTGGGCCGCAGAGGCGTGCAGGCCGGGGCCTCTGCTCTGGCTCGGGGAGGGGCCGCCTGGGGGTGCTTGTGGGGGACGGGTCGGGGGAGTGAGACCGGCAGAGGAGGGTTCCTGCTGGCTGCAGGCAGGGTGCGCCCCCGAGCGGCCTCCCTCCCTCCCCGGCTCTGGG
The DNA here is from genome assembly GCA_963924515.1 of Vespertilio murinus. Classification (NCBI taxonomy): domain Eukaryota; kingdom Metazoa; phylum Chordata; class Mammalia; order Chiroptera; family Vespertilionidae; genus Vespertilio; species Vespertilio murinus. The sequence goes on along the minus strand of OZ004709.1, from coordinate 165,424,028 downwards.
GCCCGTGCTTTCTGGGCGGAGAGTTCTGGGATCTCTTCCCCTCTCTCTCTCTCTCTCTCTCTCTCTCAGAACGAAATCCATCTCCATCTCAGCTGGCAGCACGTGGCAGGAACAGGAAGTTCCTGCGGTGGGGTGGGAGCCGGCCAGCGTGGCCGCTCTCCGCAGCTCACGGGGGCTGGGGTGACCGAGCACCACACACGGGGGGGAGGGGGGCCTTGAACAGCGGGGTCTCTCTCTCTCTCCGTCCGGGGCCGGAGCCCGAGACCGGCCCCGGGGGAGGCTGCCTCCCACCGCCTCCCGCCTCGGGGGCGCAGGCGGCCTCTCTCTCCGTGGCCACGTGGCCTCCTCCTCCTCCGTACATGTTTGTCAGGGCTCTGCCGTGGGACTGAGGGCCCACCCTAACCAGGGTGACCTCATCGGGGAAGACTCTGCATCCTGGTTGGACCCGGATTCCCCCGGAGGAGGTGCTTCTCTCTCAGCGTCCGCCGTGGGCAGCTCGGCTCGCCGTGCGCGGTGACCGCGGGCCCCAGCAGGCTGCCGGCGGCCACGTGCTGGGCCGGAGGGCTGGCGGGGATGGGGAGGGCTGGCAGGGGGGGCTCGGGTGCCTGACTCGGGGCCCACCCCAGGCCTGGCCACGGCCTCGCGTGCACTGTTGAACCCACTTGGGCCTCAGCGTCTGCATTTGTCAAGTGGGCTGACAGTGGTCACAGGGCCGGTTCCCCGCGCAGGTCGGCTTCCTGCATGCCCGGCTCTGGTCCCAGCCCCTCAGACACGGTCAAGGAGAGTTCCGCTGACCCGCCCCTCCCCCGGGCCCCTCGTCCCCACGCAGGTTTCACAGGCGTCACTGGCCGTCGAGGGCAAAACCGGTCCTCGATGGGCCGCAGCGGGGGGTCGGGAGAAGCCGGGTCCGGCAGAAGCGACATCCCAGAGTGTCTGTCGCTTCGATGCCCGCGCCTCGGACCCGGGGCCATGCAGCGTCCACGCCCACGGAGTCCCCACCAGGTTTGTCTGCAGCGAATGGGGTGGCAGGCAGCCAGGTCACAGCAGAGGGAAGGCATTCCCGTGCACCCAGCCCCCCTCCTTCCGGGGTGGGGGGCGGGCAGTGACCTGTTGCCAGTTCCAGGGGGACTCCCTCGCGCCCGCATCGACCGTCTTCCCTTCCAGATGCCGGCGCCACGTCCGCCGGCCGGGCCCCGGCCCTCTGACAGCTCATGCCCCCGCGCAGGCAGAGCCGTGCCCCGGAGGGCTCCCGGGCCCCGTGCTGCCGTGACTGTTTCACGGGCCAGCCGGCGCGCCGTGGTCAGCCCCACCCCATGCTGTCCTCGGGGAAGACCAGTCCCCCCGAACCCAGGCCTCGTCGGTGCCCCTCGGCGGGCTCACCGGGCACAGAGAAGCAGGGACGGCCACGGGGGCACTTCTGATCCCAGGATGGCTGGCACTTGTGCCAAGCGCCTCCCCCCCCAATGCCCCTGCCTGGCTCTCGGCCGCTCCCGGAGGAGCCTGTGGAAGCACCTTTGACGAATGGCTCCGTGCGGGCCCCGGGGGGCCGTGGACCCAGCCCAGGCTTCTGCCCCGGACCCAGGGCTACATGGCAGGTTCCGAGCCTGAGCCGGGCCCCGGGGGCATCCCCGTGTGGAGGCCCCCACTGCCCGAGGCCCCCAGCCCAGCTCTGCCAGCCGCACCCCCCGAGCGGTCAGGGCCCGGGGGCGGGAGGGGGTGGGCTTGTCCCCCCCCCCCGGGGAAGCGCGTGTGTGAATGGTGAGCCCACGCCGCCTGCGGCCCCCTCTCCGGCCGGCCGGTCTGGGAAGCGGATGGCCGGGCTATTTTTGTCCCGCCCGGCGGCCTGATGCGCTTAATAAGGCCATGGTGAGCGTTTCCTTGTGAGCGGCTCGGAGGAAATGTTTGCACACGGAGCACTTTCCCACAGCCGAGGGACAATGCGCCGGGCCCTGCCAAGGATCCCTTCTGCCACCCTCGTCTTTCCTGTCGCTGGAGGTGGCCTGGAGCCGCGCCAGGCCGCGGCCGGCCGAGCCGCCTCCGCCGATGCTATCGGGTGCCCATTGGGCGCGGAGGAGGCCTGGCCGGGGTGGGAGGCCCCCCCCCGCCCCCGTGGGCCTGCAGGGCAGGGGCTGGGGCTGACCGGCAGGGGCTCGAGTGGCCGTGCCGGGCCCGGCCGTGGCCGTGGCCGTGAGAACTGGCCGGCTCCCGGCTCTTTGAAGCGGCTCCAGTTGCCGGCCGGCCTGGTGCGGTGCCCGGCGTGGACGCCTGCCTTTCCGGTCCGTCCGGCTCCGCGATGGGAAACCTCGCCGTCCAGGCCCCCGGCGGCCCCGTGGGAAGCCGCCTCGGGGCGATTCTCTGGGCCGTCAGCCTCCCGCCCCGGGCCTGGCTCCCGCCCGTCTCTGCTCCGGCCGCGCGGCGGCCACGGCTCCGGCCACAGTGGCCAGGCCCTGTCTGGCTCCGGGGCCCGGCCACAGGAAGGCAGAAGGGACAGCACATGGCGGCCTGGGGGTTTTCGGGGACCACAGCCTCTTGGGGGGGGGGTGGAGAGGAGAAAGGATTCTGAGCAAGGATGGTGGCAAAGGGTGTGTCCGAGGAGAGGAAGAAGAGGGCCTGGGGTGTGTTTGTGTGTGTGAGTGTGTGTGTGTATGAGTATGTGTGTGTGAGTGTGTATGTGTGTGTCTCTGTGAGTGTACAAGTGTATGTCTCTATGTGAGTCTATGTCTGTGTGTGAGTGTGTGTGTGTCTGTGACTGTGTATGAGTATGTGAGTGTGTATGTGTGTGTCTCTGTGTGAGTGTGTCTCTGTGTGAGTGTGTGTATATCTGTGTGTATGTCTCTGTGTGAGTCTATGTCTGTGTGTGTGTGTGTCTGTGACTGTATATGAGTATGTGTGTGTGAGTGTGTATGTGTGTGTCTCTGTGTGAGTCTATGTCTGTGTGTAAGTATGTGTGTATATGTGTGTGAGTGTGTGTGAGTGTGTGTGAGTGTGTGTGTCTGTGTGTGAGTGTGTGTATATGTGTGTGTGAGTGTGTGTGTATATGTGTCTCTGTGTGAGTGTGTCTGTGTGTCTGTGTGTGAGTGTGTGTGTCTGTGTGTGAGTGTGTGTGTCTGTGTGTGAGTGTGTGTCTATGTGTGAGTGTGTGTGTCTGTGTGTGAGTGTGTGTCTATGTGTGAGTGTGTGTGTCTGTGTGTGTGTGAGTTTATGTGTCTGTGTGTGTGTCTGTGTGTGAATATGTGTGTGTGTGTGTGTGTGTGTGTGTGTGTGTGTGTGAGTGTGTGTGTCTGGGGTGGGGTAGAGGAGGCAGCGGTGGGGCCAGTGAGCAGGTGGGTAAGGCGGGGAGCGAGCGGGTTCCACGGCGAGGCCCCGGCGCTCTTGGGGCTGGAGACCCGCAGCGGGGAGGACTGGAGAGACCCGCACGCCGGCCCTGGGCTGGGGAGGCCGAGACCAGGAGGCAGGGAGCCGCCCTGGCTGCCCGGCCGGGAGAGGCCCCGTGGCCCCGATCCCGGGCTCACTGGGGAGGGTCCCGGGCGGGGACGGTCGGCCCCGCTGTCCAGGCATTTGTGCCGTCGGTGTGCTGGACCCGGGCGGGCTGGGGAGGCGGCAGGTGTGGACGCTGCCTGAATGCTGCTCCGGACGACAGCGTCCTCCCCGCGGCTCGCTCCTGTGAGGCAGGGACCCGCACCCCCCTCCCCAGCTGTGGGGGGACCGCACCTTCCCCACGACTTTTGTAGTGGTCCCCAAAGATGTCCATGCCCACTCCCGAACCTGGGAATGTGAGTGTTTGGAGAAAAGGGTGTTTGCAGATGTGATCCAGTTAAGGGTTGAATGATGCGATCATCCCAGAAGGGAGAAGACAGTAGAGTCCCTGGGCCAGAGGGCTGTGAGCTGCGGGCGGGGCTCGGATGGGGGAAATGGAGGTGCGGGCATTCTAGCAGAGGGTTATGTGAGCAATGCCCGGCCAGGGAGACACGAGGACAGGGGTGGCCGGGTGGGAGCTCTGTCTCCAAGGCCAGGAGTGGGAGACACTGCCTATTGGGGTCTCCTCAATTGAGATTCTTGCTCAGCTCTAGGAAGGATGAAGCAAGAAATGCTAACTATTCTATTAAAACAACTGTCTTTTGGGGGGATGATCAGTGTTATCCATCCATCCATTCAAACTCCCATTTCTCCTCTCTCCCTTCCTTCTCTCTCTTCATTCAAGTATCCATCTATCCATCCATCCATTCACCTACCCATCCAAATATCCATCCAACCATCCATCCATCCATCCATCCATCCATCCATTCCTCCATCCAAATGTCCATCCATCCAACCATCCATCCATCCATCCATCCATCCATCCATCCATCCAAATGTCCATTCACCCAAATAATCCTCCCTCTTTTCCTCCCTCCCTCCCTGCGTTCAGTGGCAAGCAGACACTGGTGCTTGCTCCCATGTTGAATGGTGGCCATGACACTGAAGAGATGATTACACACAGTGCGAGGAGCTCTAGGAAGAAAGGGGCAGTGTCCACTGGGTGTGTAGCTGGGATCTTGCCTCGTCTGCTGGTCAGGGTGGGCTTTCTAAGCGGACTCACGAGAGAGTGGAGAAGGGTGAGCTTGATGGGGGAACAGAATGTGCAAAGCCTCAGAAGAGGAAAGGTCTGGGAGAGATAAGAAGAGAAAGAGAGCCAGTGCGTGCATGTGTGTGTGCATGTGTGCGTGCGTGCATGTGTGCGTGCGTGCATGTGTGTTGGGTGTGCGGGGGTGGTGAGGAGGAGGCTCAGGATTGGGGAAGACGCTGACGTACTCGGAGTCAGACAGTCAGTCAGTCACTCTGGGGCTCAGCTCAGGGCGGGCCCCTCCGGTTTGGTTTTGCAAGCCTTGCTTTCTCCGAAGGTTGCTTGAAAGGGGCCCTCAAGGTCAAGATGGGCACCGGGAGGCTCTGGATGCCGAAGCAGTTTTGCTTTGGCCGAGTCAGCTGAGGAGCACGCGGGCCCACAGCGAGGCGCGTGTGCGCGGCGACGGGTTCACACGCCCCGAGCGGGCGGCGGGCGGCGCTCCCCTGTCTGTTAATGGTACAATCTGTTCAGACCTTTGGAACATTCCTCAGCGTCTATTTGATCTGGGAAGAATCATTTCTGGAATTAGCATATAAATTGGCCCAAGTCAGCAGCTCCTCTGGAAAGCCCTTGCCCAGGCGGCGGGCAGGGAGGCCGAGGCCGAGGCGAGGGATCCTCTGCCCGTCCGGCCCCTGCCGCTGCCCTCCAAGGGCAGACGCAGGCTCTGGGGGAAGACGCCAGGCTTTTCCCACCAACATGCCGCCCGGGAAAGACCACGTGTCCCCTCCCCTGGCCCCGGAGGGGGCGGTGTGAGCCGGGGCGTGGGGATCCTTTCCGGGAAAAGGGCTCGGAGGGAGCATTTTCCCACGCGCCTGCCTCTGGAACCCCGTCATCGGAAGGGGAAACCGAGGAATGCCCACCCCCGAGCTGTCATGTCTAGTCTGGCTTGGGGGGGGGGGGATATTTTACACATTTTATGGCCCTGCCAGCCCGGGTCTGATGGACAGGGGACCAGTTGATCATTAACTGTTTGCTACATGTGGCATTCCAAATTCTGGCCCAAATCGCTCAGCCCGGCGTGCCGATTCCAGCTGCCCATTGGGCCATGGCCGGGCGGCGGCCGCTGCTGTGGGCGTGGCGAACTCCCCCCCCCCCACTCCCACGCCGGCGGCCGGCCCCGCGGTGGCCCTCAGCTTCCTGGGGCACTGGAACGAGGGCTCGTGCCCTCTCTGTGGGCCCTGCTGCCCATGACCCACTGCCCGACCTGGGCGTCCATCCCCGAGATGTGGGCGTCCACCCCCGAGAAAGCCGGGAGCGATGGGCGTGCGGTCAGCCCACACGGGCACGTGGTGTCCGGGCCGACCACGGGCCTGGTCTCCCCTCGGTGGCTCAGCCCGGGCCTCTGTCCCTCGTCCGCCGGCGTTGTCCACGTTCTCCTTCTGTACCCGACCCCGGCCCAGCGCAGCGGGCGGCTGAGCCAGAGGTCTCCCAGAGGGGCTCCCCGAATTCTCAGCCAGGGTGAGGCGGGGGTGGGGGGGTAGGGGAGTTGTGGGGGACACACTCGTAATCCGTTGCTCATTTTTTGCATCCTTCCAGTTTTCTATCGAACTTCCAGAAACATCCTTTTCTTTCGGAGCCCAAAGGCAATTGCAGGGCATTTGAAAAAGCGCCTACTGTGTGCGAGCGCCTGTCCACCCGGCCCTGCCTCCTTAGGACAAGTGCCCGTGGCCCCACGTCCCCGCTCAGCACCCCATCCTGCCCCACCCCAGGCTTCTTCCCCTCTGGGCACCGGGCCTCAGGGGGCACTTCCCAATGGCAGAGTTCGTCACTTGAACTTGGCACTTTCTTTTCTTTCTTTCTTTCTTTTTTTTAAAAAAAATATTTTATTGATTTTTACAGAGAGGAAGGAAGAGGGACAGAGGGTTAGAAACATCAATGAGAGAGAAACATCGACCAGCTGCCTCTTGCACACCCCCCACCGGGGATGTACCCGCAGCCAAGGTACATGCCCTTGACCGGAATCGAACCGGGGACCCCTCAGTCCGCAGGCCGACGCTCCATCCACGGAGCCAAGCCGGTTTCGGCTGAACTTGGCACTTCCGATGGGTCCTCAGGACACACGTCTGAGAGAACAACAGTCCCAGCCCCTCGTTTGGTCCTAGAAGGTTCTGGGACCTCCCCCCGCGGCACCGGCACCTGAGTCCCCGCGCTCTGTTCCCCTCCCCGACAGCGGGGCTCCGGGGCCCCCTTTCTCTTCCGTGCGCCTCGGGCGGAGCCACCTCGGAGCCCCGCTGCCGAGGATGAGCGGGCGGGCTCGTGCCCAGGGTGGGGCGGGCCGCAGAGACCTGTCCCCGGGCTCTGGGGCGGGTGGCAGCCCCTCCTGTGGGGCAGAGGCTGCCGAGGGCGCGGGCGCGGGGAGCCGGGTGCGCAGACGGGGGTGGCTGGGCGGTGGAAAGCAAGGGCGGGGGAGCAGCCCGACCGGACGCGGTCTGTGCCCCCGCTGTGTGACCTCAGCCAGTGGCCGAACCTCTCTGTGCCCCGTGTTTCCATCACCGTGGAAGCAGGAGTGGCCAGAGCTCTTCCGAGGCCCCACCTCGCGAGGGCTCCGTGCTCGGACTTGAGGGGCAGCCAGGGCCCTGGGGGCAGTAATCTGGGGTGAAAAGACCACGCTGGCACCCGGGAGGGGGCTTTTCGGGGTGCCAGCTTCTCCTCAGCACCGGCTTCCCACCTGTCTCTGCTGGAGGATGGGGGTGGGGGGGGGCCCTGTCCCCACTTTTCACACGCAGGCTGCCTCCGTGCCCTCGGGGGGAGGGGTCCCCAAGGAGTTTGCCTCCGGCTGGGCAGTGCCCCTGTCACTGCTCCTCGGCCCCTTAGTGACCGCAGCACAGCCCGTGGGATTTCCTCAGCCCCTCCAGCCCCTCCCTCAGGCCTCCCACCGGGGAAGGGCCACTCTGTCGGGGAACCTCGGTGCCGGGTGCCCTTATGTCGGGGAGCCTGACCGTACACGGCCGGCCCCACGGACACTCGCCTCCAAGTGACCCTGGAGGAGGCTGTGGACCCGCCGGGACGGTGGACCCGCCGGGCACGCAGCCGCGGCTCGGAGAGACAGGCGTGCCCGCCGCCGCGTCTCCCAGGAGCACGGCCAGGGCGCTATCTCATCTCGCTGGTGCGCGCTAACGTGCGTTATCGTGTGTAATGAGCGCCCGGCGAGCAGCCCAGAAAGCCGCCGAGTCCCGGGGGACGCCCCGCACGCTGGCGTCATCGCGACAGTCCCCCCGAAAGGTGAAAACCTGGAAGTGCCCCGTGCGAGCGACAGAACACGGCTGCCCACCTGCGCGCCCCTGGGCGGTGCCCGTGGCTGTGCCCGCTCTGGGGCGAACGCCTGAGGTTCGGGTGGAGGAATGACAAGGTCACAGCGGGGCGTCCGGGGCTTACCCTCTCAGAGGTGACTCCCCAGCCTGCCCTGTGACCTTGGGGCTCCCCTCCCCGGTCCTTTCCCTCGAGGGCACCTGTGGCTCCCAGGAACAGGAGGGCCGATGGGGGCGGGGTCCCTGCCACGGAGCCACGGCCCCGGGATGCCACCCGGCCGCCGGCCGGCTGCGGGGTCCCGGGGGGAATTCTGCGGAGAGAGCCTTTTCTCCTTGAAGGAATAAAAAGCACGCGCGCACACACATTCCTGCGGGGCAGAGGTGTGCCAGGGGGAAGGAGGGCAGGGCCCCGGCCCGGCTGGCCGCCAGCAGCCCCGGCCACATGACGGCCCCGAAAGCTGCTGGCGCCGACCCAGGCTGGGCGTTTGCAGCGGGCAGCGGTGCCAGGGGCGAGCGGTGGCCTTTCACCAGCTTGGCACCTCGGCCATGTGACGGCCGCTCCTCAGGGGCAGGCAGGTGCCGCCCGAGGGCGCCTGCGTCTGCCCAGCCGCCCGGGCCGGGCCCCGTGCCCGGCTCTGTGCCCGAGCGCCGCCACGTCCGACGGGGAGCGGGTGGGGGGGGGAAGGGGGGAGGGTGGCATGAGGAGGGCCGCGCAGGCCCCGCCACACGTGGGGAATGGGAGCCAAAGGCCCCTTTGTAACGGCCACCAGCCGGCCGGGAGGGCACTGCGCAGTGTCTGGAGCCCGCGCACGTGCGCGTGTGTGTATGTGTGTGTGGTGTGTGTGTATGTGTGTGTGTGTGTGTGTGTGTGTATGTGGTGTGTGTGAGTGTGTGTGTATGTGTGCATGTGGTGTATGTGTGTATGTGTGTGTGGTGTGTGTGTGTGTGTGTGGTGTGTGTGTGTGGTGTGGTGTGTGTGTGTGGTGTGGTGTGTGTGTATATGTGTGTGTGTGTGTGTGTGTGTGTGTGTGTGTGTGTGTGGTGTGTGTGTGTGGTGTGTGTATGTGTGTGTGATGTGTATGTGGTGTGTGTGTATGTGTGTGGGGTGTGTGTATGTATGTGTGTGTATGTGTGTGGTGTGTGTGTGGTGTGTGTGTATGTGGTGTGTGTGTATGATGTGTGTGGGATGTGTGTGTGTGTGGTGTGTGTGTGTGTGTGTGTGTGTGTGTGTGGTGTCTTTGATTCCTTTAGTAACAATGGGAGAGAGAAGCCAGCCTGCGCAGAGGTACGTGGGGAGACGGTGAGTGTCCTGGGGCAGTTGTAACAAAGCACCACAAATGGGGCTCAAGACCTCTGAAATCGAGGTGTCCCGGGTCCCCCCTGCCTCCCCAGCTTTGGGGGCTCCTGGTGCCCCTGGGCGTGTGGCGCACTCCAGCCCTGCTTCTGCCTTCACAGGCCGCCCCTGGATGTCTCACAAATGAGTCCAGACTCCGATTTGCCTCGGGAGAGTCGGAGGACCCACCCGGCCATGCAGGCTGGCGTTCCTGTGGCATCGCGGGGGGGACGGCGGAGGCGTGTGCCCTGTGGATGCGGCGGGCACTCACCAGCTTGCTGGCCCCTTCCCCCCCACCTGCCTGGCACCCCGGATCTGGTCTGACCGGTCCGTGTCACCGCTGGGCACCCCGAGGCGGAGACGGGCACAGCGGGGCCCTGGCCGGGACACCCAGCCCCCGGCCTGGAGCACACGCTCCTGCGGGTCCCCAGGCCGCTCTCGCTCCTGGTCCCCACGGCTCCCTCGCTCGCCCCCGGGGGTTAGGCTGCTAACGACTCGGGACGATGGCGTGTGGGCCGAGTCTTGGGACGAGCAGCCACCTGCACTTACGCTGGGACCCCGGCTGCTCCTCTCCTGTGGGCCCGCTGGGTCCCCGTGCCCGGGACCCCCCGCCTCTGGGCTCCTCCGTCCGGACGGGAAGTCACACGTGGGCATTTCATCCAGATTGGCACACGTGGCAAAGGCTCCTGTCCCCCAGGGCATGAGGATGGGGGGAGGGGTCTCAGCACCCCTGGGTGGTGTGGGGTGAGCTAGAAGCCGCGGGGAGAGCGGCCCAGGGCCTCCCAGGCTCCTGGGGCAGACTCGTGGGTCACGTCTGCGGGCCTCGAGCATGCCAGGCTCGCGTCCGCGTCCCCGGGAGCCTGGCCCCAGTCCTATGACGTGGACGCCATCTCCCACTTTACGGACGAGGGGACGGGGGCGCAGGGAAGTGAAGGGACTTGCCCCCTGAGGTCGGGCTGGGATTCCCGCCCCGTCCCCACCTGGTGCCTACCCCCCCCCATCCCCCGGCCCGCTGTCCTCCGCCCCTCAGAGCCCTCGGGCGAGACCGGCCTGCAGGTTCACCTCCGTGTCCTCCTCTGGCCCCGAGGGCCTCGCAGGGCGGGCGAGGTGGCCAGGTGGGTCCTGGCATCTTGGCGCCGGTGTCCACACCCACAGCAGGCCAGAGAGCGCATGCGAAGCCCCTACAGCAGAGGTGGGGACCGTTTCTCTGCCCAGGGCCCCTTGGATATTCATAGCGCCACCCGAGGGCCACACAAAACCATCCGCTTAAAAGTGAGCCTGCTTGCCAAAACCGGTGTGGCTCAGTGGATAGGGTGTCGGCCTTTGGACTGAAGGTCCTGGGTTCGATTCCGGTCAAGGGCATGTACCTTGGTTGCGGGCACATCCAAGGGTAGGGGGTGTGCAGGAGGCAGCTGGTCGGTGATTCTCTCTCATTGATGTTTCTAACTCTCTATCCCTCTCTCTTCCTTTCTGTAAAAAATCAATGAAATATATATATTAAGAAAAACGAGCCTGCTCTATTAGGCCAGACATTTCATGAACTCACCCCTAATGTCCTGGCAGGGCCAGGCCAAATGACTTCCCGGGCCTCCTGTGGCCCGCAGGTCCAATGTTCCCCAGCCCTGCCCCACAGGGCGCCAGGCACATAGTGGGTGCTTTAACTTTGATCCCATTTGATCCGAACGTCTTGGCGGGGGAGGTAGAATTGTTGTCCCATTTCCCAGGTGGGAGGACAGAGACGTAAGTGGCGCCCGGGACACAGCCGGGGTGAGGCAGAGCCAGGCCCTGAACCAGGCTCTCAGACCCCAGTCTGGCCCAGCCCCCAGGGTGTCAAACGCCTCCGAGACGGTGCTGTGTCCTGCTGAGGCCCCGGGCCCCTGCCTGCATGGGGCTCCCCCGGGGGACGGGCAGCTCTCTGCGGAGCAGGAGACGCGGGGTCCCTGGGGGCCTCGCTCACTCTCCCGGTGCCTCTCCGTGGAGACAGCGTGTCTCGCACCTGTCACCTCCGAGGCTGCGGGTGTGTGTCTCCGGGTGGCCCTGGGCGTGGCCCCTGAGTCCTGTCCGCACCACCGTCCGGCCCCAGCTGCTCCCGGTGACCCGGTGAAGCGAGTCCCCTCTCTGCCTGTGGCAGGCCCAGGGGTTCCCGGAACGGTGGCCGCAGGGCACTGCCTGCCGCCGGATTCCAATGTGCACCCCGTGCAGACAGACAGAGCGGGCGGAGAGCAGAGCTGGGGCCCAGCCAAACCCCCAAACTCCCCACAATCTTCAAGGACCTCCCCCCATTCCCCCATTGCTGATCTGCACTCCAACCGAGGGTCAAGGTGGGCCCCGTGGAGCCGGGCTGACCGGCTGTGCCGTGCTGAGGGTCCCTGGGCTGGTCCCAGCCCCTCCTCGTCTGTCCAGAGGGCCCTGGGTCCCTCCACCTTGGACAGGGCGGGGCCTGCGGACGAGGAGCCCAGTCCTTCGGGAGGCTCGCGGCTCCCAGGGTGGCCTGCATGCAGACGGCGCGGAACCGGCTCTTTGGGAGCTGCCCAGTGGGTGCCTCTGATTCTCCCGGCCGCAGGGTGGACTGGCCTCCCTCAGCGACCCGGCCGCCCCACGGTCTGCCTCCCACGCCGACCGTCGAAGGGCTTGCTCTTCCGGTCACACAGACAGACCCGCTCTGCAGCGGGAACGCCCAGGGAGAGCGGTTAGGCGGTGGCGCGTAGAGGGCACATCCCGGGCACAGGGTGCAGAGCCTGCCCAGAGGTGCAGAGTCGGCAGGTGGAAGGGCTGGGCTTTGACCCCAGCCTGGCCGCTCCCACCCTTCTGAGGACCACGGAGTCAAGTCTCTGAGCCGAAATCCCAGTCCCGCCCCGGCTCTGGCCTCAGTTTCCCCCCAGGGCATGGGTGGGTGGGTAACCTTCCCCTAGCCCTCAGAGTCTTTGCATCACTTCTGCCTATTTTCTTTTAAAAAAAATATATATTTCATTGATTTTTTACAGAGAGGAAGGGAGAGAGATAGAGAGCTAGAAACGTCGATGAGAGAGAAACATCGACCAGCTGCCTCTTGCACACCCCCTAACGGGGATGTGCCCGCAACCAATGTACATGCCCTTGACCGGAATCGAACCTGGCACCTTTCAGTCCGCAGTCCAACGCTCTGTCCACTGAGCCAAACCGGTTTCGGCCTGTCTATGTTCTCAGTGATTTCTCTGGCCGTGGGGCTGAGGGAGGGTGAGGCTGAGTGGGCAGAGAGGCCCAGGACAGGGCCCCCCGGCCACGCCAGGAGCTGCCCCGCCTGAGCTCGATGCTGGGAGAAGCCGGCTCTGCGTCCTGGCACTCAGGCCTTGCAGCTGCCAGGGGCTGGCACGGGTGGCCGGGTGGATCGGGGAGGGCAGGCAGGGTGGGGGTGTGCCGAGGGGGCACCGCATCCATCACTGCCAGCCGCTGTCGCGGGGCCTGCCAAGTCGTGGTGGAACGGGGCCCAGGTGCCCATGTGCTTGGTAACGTGATTGCTGTGTGAAAAGTTAAAGCGGTGACAAGGAAATCTAACCTCCGCATTCATATCAGGAGCCTGGAGAAGGAGGGTGGCTGGGTGTGAAGGGTGGCCAGTGGGAAGGCGCCCCGGACGCAAGAGAGGACGGCGGAGAAACACCCGCCCAGCGCTGGGGAGGAGGGAGAGGCCAACAGCCAGCCGGGCAGAGAGATGGCCGGGCCTGCCCCTCACCGGGGCCAAGACCTGCCTGCCAGTGCCTGGTGCCCGGCCAGCACCTACTATGCGCCCGGTGAACCGACTAGGTCCAGGGGTGGCCAGACATCAGGGTGACGTCTCCAGGCAGGGCGGTGCCTGGGTTTACAAAGAATGTTTTAAAGTCAGAATGAAAACATGACCTTTTACCTGGAAGAAAACGTCTTACTGTATGCAGAGAGCTCGGGCGTGATGGGGACCGCGCCGCTGTGTCCCTGTAAACACGTCCACTTGGAACCCCAGAAGGTGACAGTCGGAAACAGGGGCTTTGCGGAGGGAGGGAATTGGCTAAGATGAAGTCGCAGTGGGGACAGTGGCTTGTAATCCAATGACTGGTGCCCTTCTAAGAAGTCCAAGTGAGGATGGAGGCAGAGTTTGGGAGGACGGGGCGCCAGGCAGGGCCGCCTGCAGCCCCGGGAAGCTGGGCGAGGAGGGAAGGACCCCCACCCCCACCCCCAGAGTATCAGAGCTTGGGGCCCTGAGACCCCTGCAGTTTGGACGTGGGGCCTTGAGGCTGTGAGAGAATCGATTTCTGGTTTGCAGCCCCAGGAGAGTAACACAATATGCACAATTACGTAGCATTTGTCTCAATGCAGTATGAACATACATTATTTTATTATTATTATTAGAGGCCCGGTGCACAAAATTGGTGCATGGGGGTGTGTGTCCCTCAGCCCAGCCTGCACCCTCTTCAATCTGGGATCCCTCTCACAACTCAGAACTGCTGCCTTCAAACTGATAGCCTCCCTGCCTGCCTGATTGCCCCTCACTGCTTCTGCCTGCCAGCCTGACCAACCCCTAATCACTCCCCTGCCAGTCTGATTGATGCTTAACTGCTCCCCTGCCAGCCTGATTGCCCTAACTGGCCCTCCCTTGCAGGCCTGGTCCTTCCCAGCTGCCCTCCCCTGCTGGCCATCTTGTGTCCACATGGGGGCAGCCATCTTTGACCACATGGGGGCAGCCATCTTGTTTGTTGGGGTGATGACCGATTTTCATATTCCTCTTTTCTTAGATAGGATTATTTTATGGAATAAGGAGCCCTTGAAAGCACGAGTCCTCGAGGCTCCTGGAAGTCTTAATTCAAGGTGAGAAATCTGGCCCTTCTCCGAGGAATGCAGGTCCTGGCCTGGGGCGGTGCTGGCAGCGCTGGGGGCTCCCTGAGGGAGGGGGCCCCACACCCGTGCAGGGGGCCGAGGGCACAGATGGGCCCTGTAGTGAGAATCTGGGGTTGTGGGTCTGGCCCCACATTTCCTGGCCGTGTGACCTTGAGAAGGCGCGTGACCTCGCTAAGCCCGAGTTTCCGTCTCCGGGAGCTGCCTGCTCTGGAGGCGCTCGGAGGAGGAGGAGAAGGAGGAGGAGGAGGAGGAGGAGGAGGAGGAGGAGGAGGGGGCGGCAGTGAGAAAGGTCCTGTTGTTCTGGAAGCCCGGCTTCAGAGGTGGGGCCGGCGGGGGCCGTGTGGCTGTGCCGGCCTCCGCCTCCTTCCCGGCCTCCAGCCCGCTCTCGGTCCCGGTCCCCGGCGGCTCTTGTCCTCGCGGTCAGCTCAGCACCATGCAGGCTTTAACCGGGGGGCCCAGGGGGTGTCCCCCTGCTTCTCCCGCCCAGAAGCCCCCTCCCTCTGGCCGTGTGTCCCGGCCAGGCCCCTCCCCTCCGGCACCGGGGCCTTGGCCAGCTTCGGGGACAGAGGCCGGTCCAGGCCGCTGGGCCTCCCGTGAGCTGGACGACGCCCAGCAGCGCCCCGGCCCCAGGCCGGCCCGGAAGGGTTCCCAGCCTGGGATATCTCGGCATCTCGGCACTGACGCCCTGGCACCCAGCCCTCCGTGGGAGTTGGCCCGGAGGCACGGACGTCCAGGCTGTGGGCCCGGGCACAGGTGCACTCCCCGTGTGCCGGGCCTGCTCCATCTCACCGCAGACCTCGTCGGCACTGAGCAGCCGGAGAGACCGGTGCAGACCGGATTTCAGCCCTCGCCTTTCAGAGCAGGAAACTGAGGCACAGAGTGGCTTTTGGTCTTGCCTGTAAACCCCACAGCCAGGCCAGAGGTTACAGTGGGAGAGCAGGCCGCTCCCCCCACCCCCGCCCCCAAATCAGGGGTTCAGACCAGCGGGGAGAGCAGGGGCCGGTGGCCCAGGGACTCAGGGGGTCCCCGCCTCTAGGTGGGGCTTTCTGCTCGGGCTGGGCCGGAAGCTTTGCACCCGGAGCTGCGTGCTCAGGCTGAAGGGCTTGGCGCTGGCGTTTCCTGCTTCCAGAACGTTCAGTCGGAACTGGGATGGGGTGCAAGGGTCCCTCCGAGAGCCCCCCACTGTAGCCCCTCCCTCAAACACTCGGCTCTGCTTCGATTGCAGGGGGTGCTCAGACACTCCCCCACCCTTGCCAGGGGCTGCCGTCCCCCCTGGACAGGCCGGACAGGCCCCAAGTCGCCTCCCGACTCCCCTGTACCTCAGCCCCCGGGGAGGGTCAGCTCTGGCCTCTGTCACCCCCGGGGCTGAAGGGTGGCTCTCAGGAACAGTGGGGGTGTCCGGACAGCCGCCTGTCCTGGCCTGGGAGGTCACCAGGGGCCAGCTGTAGCTGGGAGCTTCTCCAGGTCCCAGTCTCCGCATCTGTGCGATGGGCTCACAGGGCCGGTGAACGCTGACCACGGGAGACCCCGCCCCTCAGTCGCTGGCACGGCGCCTGCTGCCCGAGCGAGCTCGTCCCTTCCTCCAGCTCTACTGCTCCCAGCCACGAGGACCCTTATGTACGGTGTGCGCCCAAACAGGCGCAATGCAGCCTGGCTCTGTGTTCTCGAATGACCACGAGCCGGATGCGAGTTCCGATCTGGGGTTACACGTAAGTGTAAGGGAGCAGGCGAATTCGCAGATGTGGAATGCACAAGCAATGAGGGTGGGCGGGTGGTGCCCAGTCAGTGGGCCTCTGCAGAGGAGACCGGCCGTGTGGAAACTGGCCAGTAGGAAGGCCAGCGGAGGCCTCTCCGAGAAGGTGAAATTAAAGACGAGGCCTGAAGGTGGGGGAGGAAATGGCCCTGAGAGCCTTGTGAGGCTCAGCAGGGTGCGGTCTCAAGGTCAAGCTCAGCAGGGTGCGGTCTCAAGGTCAAGCTCAGCAAGGTGCGGTCTCAAGGTCACGTTCAGAGCAGTCACTGTTTCCTGCAGTATAACCTCGGCACAGTGGGATTTATCTCTGCCCTTTATTTTGAGCTTGCCACCTGGTCGACCTTTTCCCCGTTTTCTTCTCTCCTCTTCTGCTATTTGAAACTTACACATTCAATTTCTAGTCTCTCGGTGGTGACCCTAAAGTCTTTTTTTAAAAAATTATATATTTTGTTGATTTTTCACAGAGAGGAAGGTAGAGGGACAGACAGTTAGAAACATCGATGAGAGAGAAACATCGACCAGCTGCCTCTTGCACACGCCCTACTGGGGATGTGCCCGCAACCAAGGTACATGCCCTTGACTGGAATCGAACCTGGGACCTTTCAGTCCGCAGGCTGACGCTCTTTCCAGTGAGCCAAACCGGTTTCGGCGGCCCTAAAGTCTTTACCAGATGTAGTTAGCTTTTAGCTGTCTACTAGTTAGTCTACCACTATCTTATACTCCTTCCAAATGATATGGGACCTTGGGACATATCCCCACTCTTCTGACTTGTATGCGATGGTGTCATACAGTTTATTTCTAATCTAATGTCCCCCAGTTAGACCTGATTTTTCCCGCTTTGTGCCGTTGGTGTTTTTTTTTTTTTTTTTTTTTTTTTTTAGATTTACCTAGCTATTCCCCATGGCCTTTGCTCATGATATCTTTATTGCATTTTACATCTTCCTTTTTGTGATTATTTCTCTCTGGCCTGACATAGATCCTTTGGGATTGTCATTGCTGGTGGTCTGTGAGTGGCCAACGTCAATTTCATTTGTGTAAATCTAATTGATCCATCTTTTCTTGCGTAGTTTGTATTTTCTGTGCTCAGCTAAAGTTGTTTTCCTTGTATTGTCCTCTCAGAGCCACATGGTTTTGTCCGTCGCCTTTATTGCTAAGCCAGCTGGGAGGGATTTTGTATAAAGTGTGAGTCCGGCCGGGGGATCTGTGGTGGCCACCATTCTCCACAGAATATTTGGGCTCTAAATACCCCAGGCGCACGGTGGGATTGCAGATCCCCCCCAAATCTGCATCAGGCACCCGTGCTTGGTAACAAACGGCCACATCCTCGGCGGTTAACGCCATGCACGCCTGCTTCTCCGCTGGGCTCTCTGCCCAGGTTCTCACCAGACACGGGGACGTGGTGTCCACTGCAGGCTCCGGGAGAACCCGCTTCCAGCTCACGTGGCTGTGGCAGAATTCAACCCTTTGCCGTTTTCTCGCTGGCTGCCAGTGGGGGCACCGTCCTCAGGTCCTGCTGGGTGGCCGGCTCCTCTCGCAACCTGGCAGCTCATGTCTTCCGAGCCAGCTGATGACCCTCACTCCTCTGCCACGGCGTCTTGTGTGGCATAAGGGCATTGTGTGTGTGTGTGTGGTGGGGGGACTCTCCGCACAGGTGTCGGGCATGAGCCCACGCCTGCGTTGGCCAAGGGGGTGTGAGCGGCAGTGGGGCAGGCCGCTCCCGAGAGGAGCTTGTCGTGGGGTCCCCCCACTCTGTAAGGGGGCATAACGACAGCGCTGCGTCTTCTCCAATCTCGGTCCGTCGCACTTACTTTTCTTTCTTTTTTAAAAAAAATTATAGCTTGTCTCATTTTCGATGCTTATAAGCATATTTCCAGTAGGACACGATCTCACTCATCTAGGGGAAATGGTGAACGGCATAGACTGATGAACAAGAACAGACCCGGAGACAAGGAGCCACGGGTCAGACGGTTGGACCTCAGAGGGAGGGTGGGGATAAAAGGGAGAGATCAACCAAAGGACTTGTGTGCACACATATAGCCTAACCAGTGGTCAAGGACAATAGGGGGGTGGGGGCATGGGTGGGGAGGGGTGGGGGATTGGAATGGGGGGTTGAGGACAAATATGTGATACCTTAATCAATAAAGAAATTAAAAAATGAATAAAAATTGATTAATTCCTTTTAAAATATGTTTTTGTTGATTTCAGAGAGGAAGGGAGAAGGACGGAAACATCAATGATGAGAGAGAATGACTGATCGGCTGCCTCTCCTGCACACCCCGGACTGGGGATGGAGCCCACAACCCCGGCATGTGCTCTGACCGGGAATGGAGCTGTGACCTCCTGGCTCATAGGTCGGCGCTTAACTGCCGGGCCATGCCGGCTGGTCTGACGTATTTTTCTCACCGTACTGTCCCGGTAGGGCCTCCAGTACACGTGGTAAGTTTGCATTCCATTCAGACCTTATGTTCATCAAAAGACAGCATAGAACACATGAAAAGTCAAACCACAAAGCGGAGAGGAGATACTGAGAACTGACAACGAATTAGCATGAAAGGAGTGAACGTTTTAATGTGGGTTTTATCACGTGGATGTGGCAAAGCCCACAGACCATGAGGCGGCTGCCACAGGACGGCCTGTGACTCCCACGTCCCCAGCAGAGGAAATGGGCCACCCCACCCTGGGGGCCACCCCGCCCCTGGGGGCCACCCCACCCCTGGGGGCGGCGTGCAGAAGCACCGGGGTTGGGAGGAGACAGAGGGGCGAGGCGGGCGGGCGCCTTTATTGTGGTCTCCGTGGGAGGCGCACACGGGCAGGGCGAGCCGGCGGGGTCGGTGGCTCCGGAGTCCAGGGGTCCCTGGGCACAGGTGGTCTGGTCCCTCCCAGGATGGTCAGGGCAGGGACAGTGGCCCTGAGCCGAGTCCCACACGTGGAAGGTGGTTGGGGTCACGCTCTGGGTGGCTGGTTTGTATCTGAAAATGTGCTGGTGGGTGAGTCACCCTCTGTGTCCAGGAATCAGCCCATCCCGTGGCTCCATCCCACGTCGGGAGCCCACAGATGTCACCAAACTCTCGCACCTGCCGCCCTCCGGCACAAGACCCAAGCTGAGGGGCACTCAGACTCCCCTCAGGAAAGTCCTCCTGCACCTGCCGGGCAGGCCTCCCCGGCGCCTCCATCCCTGTGCCCACCACTGCTCCCTGTCTTACCCAGAGACCGAGGTCAGGCCACGCGTGGGAAATGGCTGAGGCTCTTTCTTCTCCTCGCAGCACACTTCTTTTACACATTTTATTTTTATTTCATTATTATTATTTTTTATTTAAAAATATATTTTATTGATTTTTTACAGAGAGGAAAGGAGAGGGATAGAAAGCTAGAAACATCGATGAGAGAGAATCATCGACCAGCCGCCTCCTGCACACCCCCCACCGGGGATATGTCTGCCAACCAATGCACATGCCCTTGACCGGAATCGAACCCGGGACCTTTCAGTCCTCAGACCGACGCTCTATCCACGGAGCCAAACCGGTTTCGGCTCTTTTATACATTTTATAAAAATGTAATGTCATTAGGTCCTTTCTCTCTCTCTCTTTTAATTTTCTGGGGAAAAAAACCCTTTATTTTGTGTGTTTCTCAGGCATCTTGACATTCCTTCTCAGACTGACCTCACCGCTTCCCTCCAGCTCCCCTCAAGTCCCTGCTGCTTTTGTCCTTGCAAACGCCTCGGTTGCAAAGCAGACCCCTCCCCCCCCCCTCTCTGCGCGGCTCTCATGGAGGCCTTCGGGCCGAGCAGCTGCACCCCTAGCGCCTGCAAGGTGCCTCCTGGGCCATGCGGGCCTCGGCCGGCTCACTCTCTCCCGGGGCGTTGGTCGGCTCCGAAAGCCGCCTGGGTTCACTGATCGGAAAAGGTGTAGTTTTAGGGCCGCTGAACAGATGACTGAGCTGTATGGGAGGACGGTTCGTATTGGCAAAACGCAGTGGTTTCCTCACCTGCTTGTTGCCTAGAGAGATGAGGGTCCGGTAAAGACACCCCCTGCCCGACGCCCACACTTCACTGGCGAGGCCAGCGGGCAGCGGGCCGCTCCTCACCCCCCCCGCAGGGTCCAGCCAGAGCGGCTCCTCCTCCTCCCCTTGGCCCCCAAGCCCGTGTTCTAACCTCTGCACCGCTGGGCCTGGCCACGGCTTGCCTCTCGGCGCGACGAGCGTGGTGGCCTTTGCCGCAGGGACCCTGAGGGCACAGCTTTGCAGACGCTCCCTTGGGCCGTGGGCTCCCGCCCGCGCCCTCGAGGATCCGCAGCCCCCGGCTCCCAGTGGGGTTCGCCCTGTCCCCTCCCGCCGGCGGGCTCCCAGCCCGAGGTGAGAACCATGAAGCGGGTTATTAAGGATTCTGACAAGGTAGGCTGAATAAATTGCGTTTTCTTTGTGAGCCTTAATCCAGTGTTGTATCGGCTCCTCGGACATGGCTAATTTATTTGGAATTTCATTCTGCTCCTGACAGCGGCCCTGGCTAGCTGTTTGATCACCGCGAGCGAAGTTACACACCAGCTTTCAACTTCTCAAGTGCATTCTCCGCCTGGCTCTGTGCTCTGGCCCCAGACGCGGTGGGGGATGCGGCGGGGCCGGGGGCAGCCGGGGGTGGGGGTGGGGGGCCGGCGAGGGCCGTGGGGCCCCCCGCCCTCCCCAGGGGAGCGCTCGGTGCCGGAATTGTAATCTGCTTTTGTGATGCAGGAGGAAAGTAAATCAGTGTCCACATTCCAGCAATGCACACAGGACCTCGGGGGCCGGGAGCCGTGAGCGGAGGGCTGCGGTGGGAATGGGTTTGGCGCGCACGTGCTGGGTGTGGAGCCGCGGTGTCCGCGGAGGAGGAGAGGAATAGCCTTGGTGTCCCCGGCGTCGGCCTCGATCTCTAACGCACACACGGCCCCAGTGACCACCTTCCTTGTGTAACAGCTGTGTGTCTTTTTAAAAAATATATATATTTTATTGATTTTTTTACAGAGAGGGAGGGAGAGGAATAGAGAGTTAGAAACGCCGATGAGAGAGAGAGACATCGACCAGCTGCCTCCTGCACTCCCCTCCCCGCACTGGGGATGTGCCCACAACCAAGGCATATGCCCTTGGCCGGAATCGAACCTGGGACCTTCCAGTCCGCAGGCCCACGCTCTATCCACTGAGCCACACCGGTTTCGGCAGCACGTCCTGTTTGTGCAGGAAGAAGACAACGGCGGTGCTTCTCACTGCCGAGGACCTCGGGCTGAGCTTGGAGCCGCGACGGGCTCACAGGTCAGGCCCTCGGAGCACATGAGCTCCCTTCACCACGGGCTCCTGCGCTGTGCGTGCAACGCCTCCCGCCCCCCTCCCCCCCCCCCGGTGCCTTCCGGTGGCGTCAGCCCTGGGGGGCGCGGTGAGAGCTCCCACTCCAGAAATACACCCCAGACCTCAGGGGATGTTGGTGCTGCGATGAAAGCAAATCCCTCCCCCCGCCCTCCTGGCCCCAACCAACCAACCAACCAACCCAAAGCCAGGGTGACGTGACGGTGGATGGGACGGGTGTGAGAGGACTCAGCCTCACTCACAGCCCTGCCTCCGGGTCTGGCAGGTCCACCGGGTCCTTATTGCATCGGAGCGGTGATGTCCCCCACAGAGTGCTCTCCCTTCCCCGCACCCCCCCACCCCACCCCCGGCCTTGTGTACAGAACCCGGGGGAGGGGCTATGGTCCCATTTCACAGACGAGGAAGCTGAGGCCCGGAGCACGGCAGTGACACCGTGACGGAGGCCCGACTCCCACAGAGCAGGCGACTCGATGGGGTCCGTGGGGCTGGGGCTGGCGCTGTCGCCCCAGCACCCCCGTGAGCGCGGGTCCTGGGTGGGGGCCAGGCTGTGCCTCCATCCCCAGCCCCCCACCACGGCCTCCGCCCGCGGACAGGGCTCGGCTGCTGCGCGTTCTGTTAGGGGGCGGCTAGGGGGCCATGCAGGTGCCCGCTTCACCGGGGGTGGGGGGACGTTCGGGTGTAGGGAGGCCTCCAGGCCATCTGCACCCCGAGTTCAGCCCGGGCCCCTCATCTGTCCTTGGCGGCCAGGGCGGGAGGTCCCCCCCGACTCCGCTCCGTGAGCTGTGGCCAATGCCGGCTCCTGTGGACAGGGACGCTCGTCCCCTCCGGGATCCTGGTCATGGGCGGCGTGCTGGGAGAGGTGACGCCCCCAGGAGGAAGTGGGGGTGGGGATGAGGGCAGGAGGAAAGGGGGGAAAGCCAAGAGGGGGTGTGGGTCAGGCACAGCCAGGCTCACCATGGCACTCTCTCTCTCTCTCTTCTCTCTCTCTCTCTCTCTCTCTCTCTCTCTCTCTCTTGGCCTCTGGAAGCGGAGTTTGGCCTTTGAGTTTGTCCTGGCCCACCAAGAGCTCTCCTCGCCCGCCGCATGACCCGTGTTTGGTGAAGGGCAGCCTGGGCGGGGGGTGGTGGGGGTGCTCCGGCTCTATGTGCCAGGGGGCTCCCCCAGCCGAGGACATCCCCCCAAAAGAGTTGTGTGGAGAGTGAAGGGACCTTGAAGTCAGGGCGGGGCACAGAGGCGGGCGACAGGGCCCAGGCCTGGGGTGCGGCCCTGATCTTCGAGCCCCAGGCCCACCGTTACTGCTACTTGTGGGGTGTCTTGGGGCACTTCCTCCCTGGGAATGGGGGGCACTGGGTGCCCAGTGAGCAATGCCTACAGAGCTGTCCGTGTGCTGTGCTTTAAAAAAACCCACATATTTTATTGATTTTTTTACAGAGAGGGAGAGGGATAGAGAGCTAGAAACATCGATGAAAGAGAAAATCAACCAGCTGCCTCTTGCACACCCCCCACCGGGGATGTACCCACAACCAAGGTACATGCCCTTGACCGGAATCGAACCTGTGACCTTTCAGTCCACAGGCCGACGCTCTATCCACTGAGCCACACTGGTTTCTGCCGTGCTGGGCTTTTATTGCCTCCTCACTATGATTTCCTGTGGGTGCCGCCCGCTTATCCACCGAAGGCCTCTGCACCTGCAGCAGGTAGCTCTCCCCAGAACCGCACCCCCCCCCCCCCCCCGGCCGTGGATTCCCTTCCTTCCCCGAAGGGCTTGGTGACCTTGGCCTGGCCGACTCCCAGGAGCCGGGACGTCCTCGCAGGAATGGGGGGCGGGGGCTCTGTGACCCTGAGTTTCCTTGGGCGGTGTCACGTGACGGGCGCTGTTGACTCGGGGAGCTGGGCAAACAGACTTATCCCAGGCCGCCTGTGGGCGCCGGCAGGGTCGGAGCTGCGGGCGGCGGTGAGAGCGGCCGCCCTGGTGTGCCCGCGCCTCCGGCTCCCACGGGCCGCCCGCCGGGGACTCGGCCTCTCGGGGACGTGAGATGCCGTGGGAATCGGCCTCTCCTTCCACCACCTTCCAGGCCGCTTTCCCCTCCCCGCTCCCCCGAAGGCAGGTGGGCGTCTCAGGAGGGCACCCGGCGGGCGAGGCGTCTGAGGAACCTCCGGGGGGTCCTGGAAGCCCGTCAGCCGCGTGTCCTGCGGAAGCTGGCTGGGATCGGAATTCCCGTGTGTGTGTGAGTGTGTGTGCGCGCGCGTGTGTGCATGTATGTGAGTGCATGTGTGCGTATGTTTGTGT
Source organism: Vespertilio murinus (assembly GCA_963924515.1). Classification (NCBI taxonomy): domain Eukaryota; kingdom Metazoa; phylum Chordata; class Mammalia; order Chiroptera; family Vespertilionidae; genus Vespertilio; species Vespertilio murinus. The sequence goes on along the minus strand of OZ004709.1, from coordinate 165,400,631 downwards.
ATGTGTTTGTGCGTGCATGTGTGTTTGTGTGCGTGTGTTTGTGTGCGCGCGTGTATGAATGTATGTTTGTGTTTGTGTGCGTGTGTGTTTGTGACTGTGTGTTTGTGTGTAATCTTCAAACCTCTGCACCTGCGAATAGACCCAGAGCTGACCGCTAGCTGAGGGGGCCCTTCAGCCAATGCGCGGGACCCCTGGCCCGGTGCAGGCCTGGGCTCTGTGGACAGAGAAGGGCCAGCACAGGGCCCAGACGGCCTTGGCCAGTGGGTGGGGGCTGGGCTGTCAGGGCCGGGGCCGGGTGATGGCGGAGGAGCCGTGGGGAGCTCGGCGGGGGCCTGGGGTTCGCTGGGGTGACCGTGTGAAGACCAGGAGGGAGGGCGCCAGCCGGCGCCGCTGCCCATGGTCAGGGGTGCCCCCGCCCACGCCTTTGCGTTTGCTCTGCAGAACGTTCCGGAAAGGCCGGGTGGGAGCCGGTTGTTGTTTTGAAGGCAAAGGGGTCCAGGCCCTGGTGTCAGTGACCGCAGCCCCGGGGGTCCCTTAGCTCGCTCTGGGGCTCAGGTTCCTGCGGGCCGGACCTCCACCCGGCTCCCAGGATGGGGCACCTGAGACCGGTGCTCCTAGTGGGGCCCTGAGCTCCGTGGGGCCCCTTCCAGGTAAGGGTGGTGGGCTGGGGAGCCACCCAGACAGCGTCTCCCCGACAGAAACTTAGCTCTGAGAGGCCAGGGCTGAACTTGGTGGTGGGCCGAGTCTGTACAGGTGTGTGTCCTGGTGGGCATGCATGTGTGCATGCATATGCATGTGAGCATTCACGCGTGCATATATGTGTGTTCGTGTGTTTGTGTGCATGTGTGTGTGCGTGTGTGTATGTGTGTGTGTGTGCATGCAGGGTAGGCAGACATTTCTCGGGGCCTCGTCTTTGGAGGAGAGGAGGGAGGCCAGAGAGTCTAACCCTGGGCACCGTGTGGTCCTGGTGTGAACACTCTGCCCAATTCTCTCGCAGGCCCGCAAGCGGACGCGTCCCTCGCCTCACCCCCGGAGTGGTGGAGCAGCCTGTCTGAGGTCACTCGGTGAGTCTGCGGTGGAACCTGGTGTGGGGCCGAGGGTCGCTGTGAGGGTGTGCGGGGGGGGGGGGGTCGGGGTCCATGGGACTGTCCCGCCCAGCCCCAGCCGTGGGTCTTGTTCCGGCCTCGGTCCGCCGGCGCGGGCGGGCGGCAGGGGGGCGCTGGGAGTCCTCCCCTGGGCTGTGTCGCCTCGGACTGCACGGGCCCCTCACTGTCACGGGCGGGCGTGGGCAGCCCCTGTGCTAACTGAGCCGGGTTTGGGGGTCCCCCCGGGCTCGAGGGGACCGTCCTCACCCTCTCCCCCTCTCTCCATCCCCTTCCGTTCGCACAGCTCTCTCCTGGCGTCCCCACCGGGCCCGGCGCCCGCCCCACCGGCCGGCTGCTGCTGCCGCGGAGACGGGCGCGGGCCGGCGGCCTCCGGAGCGCTAGCTAATTGGGGAGAGAAAGGGCCCGATTGTCTGCGGGCGGAAGAGCGGCGTGGGCGGCTGAGCGCCCGAGAGGGTGGCCGGCGTCGCCCGGCAGCTGCCGCCGGAGCCGCTCGCAGATTACGTCAGCGCCGGCGGGCGGGCGGGCGGGCAGGGGCGCGGGCCGAGGGGAGGCCGGCGGCCGCCCGCCCCGGGCCCTGACAATGCGGCCATTGTCGGCCCCGGGAGCCGGCCGCGCCGGGTGACCGCTGCGCGGGCCTCGGGGCCACGGAGGCCGCCCGCCGTCCCGGGCCGTCCCCGCACACACCGGGGGGCCCTGGGCCGGAGGGCGGCGGCTCCGGGGCTGCTGCGGAGGGGACGGGGCAGAGCCCTGCCCGGAGCTCAGGGCCCAGCGGCGGTCGGGGCCACCGCACGTCGCTGCTGCCCGCGGGGCCGCCCGCCCGCCCGCCCGCCCTCGGCATGGCCTCCTGGGTCGGGGGGACCGCGGGCCCCGACCCCCTCATGGTCCTGCTGGTGATCATCTTGCTGGCGCGCTTCCTCCTGTGGTCCTGCCTCGGGAGGTACATCGAGTACAGGCTGGCCCGCCGGCGGCCGCCGCCCCCCAAGCCCAAGGAGGACTAGGGCGTCTCCGAACGCCGGGCACGTCCCCTCCGGAGGCCACTGAGATGCCCGACCCCGAGTCCGGAGGTCGTGGGGCCGGGGGCCGTGGAGGATGGGGGCCGGCAAAGGACCCTGGGGCCCGCCCACGGGGCAGAGTGGGCGATGGCCCACCTGGACGGACCGGGGCTGCCCCGATCACGTCCTCCACCCTACGCTGGGGGGCAGAGGGGCCCCCGCTGCCCACCCGCCACTGCCCGGGGGACCCCCCGTCGGAGTGAGTGATCTGGGGGATAGGTCTTGCTCTAAGATGTTCTGTGCTTCTCTTTCTTTATGAACGTGTTTGCAGAAGGGGGTGGGGGTGCACAGAGGGGGTTGGGTGGGGGGCACAAGAACAGATGTGACCCCACCACAGCCAGCCTGCCACCGAGAGTCACCCCACGTGCCGCCGGGGCCTTCCACCGGGCCGGAGCCTCGGCCCCGCTCTTTCCCCTCGCTCACCCAGCCCCCCTGGCCTTAGGGCCTGTGCAGGCTCCACACGGTGCGATGGGCGGGAGAGACGGTCCCTGCCTCCAACAGCCCCGGGGCAGTGGGGACATCGGGTGGCACGTGCTAATGCCCAACTGTGCCCCCCCCCCAGAGGGAAGTGTACGTGCAGGCAGCTGCCTCGGTTTTCCCCGGAGCAGAGCCCCGGGAAGAGGTTTCCTCGGGGCGGGAGGACCTGGCGATGAAGCCGCGGGGCTGGCGGGAAGGGACGTGGGGGCAGAGGCGGGCCGAGGCCGACCTTCAAGGACACACGGCACGGCCCGTCTCTCCGCGCCCCACCGGGTGCCGGTGACCTGCGGGAGACACGGCCCCTGCGCCGCGGGGCGGCCGCCCTGGGGTGTCCTGTGTCCCTGGGGCCTGGGCCCGTCAGTCTGACACAGGGGCGTGCGATGGGGCCCCGGGCCGGGCGGTGCCCGCTGTACACGGGGGCGGGAGCTGGAGACAGGGGCCCGGCACGTGGGCGGCCAGCCGCGTCCAGGAAATGGAGCCAGTGAGGACTCAGGGCGCCCGAGGCGGAGACGAGTCCCTGGGTCTGAGAAGAGCGACCTCGGGGAGGAGTGTGCTTCCTTCCCGCGCCCGCCATGCCGCCGGCATCCGCAGCCACGGGCTGCTGTGGCAAGGAGGCCAGAGCCTTCCACCGGGCCAGAGCCTTGGGCCCCGCTCTTTCCCCTCGCTCACCCAGCCCCACTGGCATTAGGGTTCAGGCTCCACACCGGTGCAATGGGCGGGAGAGACGGTCCCTGCCTCCAACAGCCCTGGGGCAGTGGGGACACTGGGTGGCACGTGACGAATGCCCAGGCCTGGCAGACAGCCCTAAGGGCCACACCAGAGGGTCAGAGGGCCACAGAGAGACACCCGGGGGTCGGGCATTCCTTCTGCCTCAGGGTTTGGGGGGCTGCCTGGAGGAGGAGCTGCCGGGGCGGGGCCTGGGGGCTCGGACAGGCAGGTGTGTGTGGGGGGGACGGTGTTCCAGGAGGAGGGACCGGGAGGAGCCGGGGCCCGGAGGCGGGACGCCCGGGGCAGGGGTAGGGTGCCCAGAGAGCCCCTCAGAGCAGGTCTCCCAGGGGGAGGGGGAGGTTGCTGGGGTGCTGGGCCTGAGCTGGGGAAGGGGGCGGGTACAAAGGGTCGCGTAAGCTGTCTCGCTGGCCTTGGCAAGACCCGGGCCCTCAACTGTGCTGGCTCCTCCGGAGAACAAACTGCTCTTCCGAGATGGGGTGTCCGTGCATCTCAAAAGCATTCACCTAGCTCCCCCCTCCCCGTGCGGCAGCCTCTTCCCCCCAGTCCCCGAGGGGCTTTTTGGAGGGGCTTCCGTGTAAATAAGCTCGCTCCCCGGCCCCTGGCGATCCCAGCCGCTGAGGGCCCGGCTTTCTTGGGTGTGCTCACCGCCTTCTAGCCACCCTTTCCAGCCCGGCCGCGTCCCGGTCCACCCTCCGCGCCCTCGTGGGCGGTCTGCAAAGCCCCGGCGGCAGCGGCGGCGGCGGCGGCGTAGGTAGGTCCGGAACGGGGAAGGGGCAGCGTTGGCTAACACCGCCCCAGCCGCCGCTCCCCCGCCCACGTGGCTTTGTCTTACTGAACGCCCTTTTTCAGTTTCGTACCTTTCTCCCCAAGAGCATTCCACGCACTGTCGGCAGCTGTGCCAAGGAACCCAGAGAAAGCCAATTGGGGTGTTTGGGGTGTACGGGGTGTTCGGGGAAGACGGCGGTCAGTGCCCAGGCCTGGGCTCTCGGTCCGGGCACATTCGAAGGCCAGCCAGGCCCTCTGCCCCGGAACCCCGGCCTCTCCTCTGCCCCCTCGCCACCGCCGACCCCCAGGGGTTCCCCGGAACCTCCGTGTCTCCCCTGCCGCCCCCAACCCTCTTGCTGTCCCACGGCCATATCATCAAGTCCACTCTGAGGTCTCCAGACTCTCGGCCCAGTATCTCCTGCTGCTGCTGTGGGTCCCCCTCCCCCTCCACTTGAATGCGTTTTTTAAAACCGAGGTGCAATTTAGGTCTAGTAAAAGCCATCATATAAAAGTGCACCTCCATGCGCGCGCGTGTTTGTGTGTATGTATGTGTGTGTGTGTCCCTGCAACCATCAGGTCAGAGATCACGGTACCGCCTTTGCTGGCACCCAGGGCTCCCTTGGGGCGCTCCAGCCACTGACACATCCCTCCTCCCGCCTCCCCTCCCCCCGACGCCCCCTCCACCCTCCTGATTTCTATCTGCACAGATTAGCGTCTCCTGTCTTTAAATCTCATACAAGAGAGACAGCGGATGCTTTTTAATAAACGTCTGGCTTCTTTCTCTGGAGTGGTGTCTGCCAGCGTCATTCCTGCTCCATGCGCACCCCAAGCAGACCCCCACGGGGGTTGGGGGTTTGGGGGGTTGGGAGGGTGCATGGGTTTATTTATCCATCGACTGTTGGGGACACCTGGGCCGTCTTCAGGTTTTGATTCCTTTGAACAAAACCTCCGAGCTGAAACCGGTTTGGCTCAGTGGATAGAGCGTCGGCTTGCGGACTGAAAGGTCCCGGGTTCGATTCCGGTCAAGGGCATGTACCTTGGTTGTGGGCACATCCCCAGCTGATGGATGATTCTCTCTCATCGATGTCTCTAACTCTCTATCCCTCTCTCTTCCTCTCTGTAAAAAATCAATAAAAAAAAAAAAAAAAAACACCTCCGAACGCGAGGGCACGTGCCCCTTGATGGCCACAGGCGCAGAGACGCCTGCTCAGAGGCGGGGCTGCTGGGTCTCTGGGGCCGACAGTTCACTCCATCAGCAGCGGCCTCGCCGTCCTGCAGCCGGGGTGCCGGGCCCCCACGTCCGGCCCCCCCGCAGCCGGCGCGGTCCAGGTGCTCCCCGCCTTCTCCGGAACGTGGTCGGTCCCTCCATCCTCCCCAGCCTGCCGGGTGTGCGGCGGCGGCGGCGGCATCGCGTGATCCGGGGTGTTCTGGGTGCGGCCGGCATACACGGAGCACCCATTGCACGTGCGGTCTCTGGCCAGGTGCTGGGGCCATGCCACCGCCTCCAGGAAGCCTGCCCAGGCCCCGGGCCAGGCCAGGGGAGCTCCCAGGGGCCCCCACAGAGCCCCGCGCCCCAGGCACCTCGCCTGCTGTGGGTACCAGGCGGGGCACCCTGCCGTCTGCTGGAGGGAGGGAAGGAGGGAGGAGAAACGGAGGGAAGAGAGAGGGAAAGGGGACGGGAAGGGGGAAGGAGGGGGAGGAAGGCGGCTGGCGGGCACCGTGGGAGCAGAGCGGCGCCCGCTCCCCGCCACCTGGGCGCAGACAGACACGGGGTCCCCGGGAGCCGGCGCCCGCGCTGCCGAGTGTAAACAGAGCCTGCCCCGCTGGTGTCGCCCCGTCTCCCGGCACCGGCCTTCGCCTCCCGCAGAAACCCAAGACCCGGCCGGGGACAAGGGTTGGCAGATGTCTGTGAAAAGGGCCGTCTGCCCTGGCCGATAAGGATGCTCCGCACAATGGGGCGGAATTCCCGCCGGACGCGGGTCAGCAGGCCCAGACGGGCCCGGGCCCCCGGCTCCGCTGGCTCCCAGCGCCCTCTCTGCGGCACCCCTGGCACCAGCTCCCCGCTCAGCGCAGCCCTCGGCCCTCGCCCCTGCGGGATCTCCCCGAGAGGCAGGCCTTCCTCCGAAGGCCCTGAGCCGGGTGTGGGGACCCGGGGCTCAGCCTGCGCCGCCGGGCCCGGGATGGCGAGGGCCAGGAGGGCTGAGGCCCGGGGCCTGGTGTGGGACAGGGGCGCTCAGGGATGGCAAACGGCTAGGGCTCACCTGGCTGGGGGCTCAGAGACAGACAGCCCCCCCCCCCCCGTGAAAGTCTCCTCCAATGTCCCCACGGAGAGACAGCCACGTGGAAGCTAAGGAGGCCACCGAGGTGGCCACGGTCCACAGTGCGGTGCGGAGGGCAGATCCGGGCTGGGCGTGGTCCTTCCTCAGCCCATGCCCGCTTCCTCACGGCAAGTGCTTTAGAAAAGGCAGGCTGTGGACAACCAGGGACCTTCCTTCCTTCCTTCCTTCCTTCCTTCCTTCCTTCCTTCCTTCCTTCCTTCCTCCCTTCCTTCCTCCCTCCCTTCCTCACCAGAACTTCCCCAGAATGCCTTGAGAGAGGAGTAGTGGAAGGTGATGGCTCACGGCTTCCCGGGAGCCACGCTGCTCCGTGGTGCAGAGCCAGGGAGCCGAGGCGACAGGCTCTCCAGGCCCGGCCCTCCCTGCTGGCCCTCCAGGGCCCCTCCAGGAGGGAGAAGGAGGCGCGGACCTGCCTTACGGAGATGCCAAGACGGCCACACGGGCGGGCGTCTGTGCCGCACCCGGCACGCCAGGCACGCGTGCTGAGCCAGAACCGGTGTCCTGGCGGCGGGGGGAGACGGAGGACCCGCCCCTTTCCCCTGTCCCCTCTCAGCGGCCACCCCGCCAGCGCCAGGGGCCAGGCCCTGGGGACCCTGGCGGCTTTGGGCGGGACGGAGCCGCCTTCTCGTCGGCTAAGGCTGCTTCCTCATGGCTCCCTGCAGCCCTCGGGGCCTTTCGCCGGCTCTGGCCGCCCCGCCGGGTGGCCCCGCACCTCGCTTCTCCTGCCTCCCGAGGCGCAGTGACCGGCGTTGGGACAGCCAGCCGGCAGCCTGCACGGGCAGCCTGCGCTCCGGCCGCCGGCGCTGGGCCAAGCTGCCCGGCTGTGCACAGAGCCCTCGTCCGCACGGAAAGAATCGGCAGCACGGACGCTTTGGGGGTTCTTTCCACTTCTTCTCGGGGCTCCGTCATAGACGTAGGCGCCGCCGCCGCCGAAGCTCTGGGCCTGTGCTGCTCACGCGGTGGAAACCCCACCGGCTCTTCAGTCTGCCGGGCGGCTCGGCCACCACCCAGATGAGGTCACAGATCGCAAACCCAGTTTGCTGCAGGTACTTTATCTCTAAACCCTGCCCGGCGGGCCCGTCACCTCTGCGGTGTTTACCAGACCCATGGGAAGGTGGGGTTTGGCCCAGCAGCGCCGTGGGCGAGGACAGGCCGCCCGCTGGCCTCCCGCCATCGGGGGCTCATCACACATCGCCGGGGAAGCCGGGGACGCAGCTTGTCATGCCTGAGGCCCTGCAGCCTGTCAGTCTCTGTCCGCCCCGCGATTGCATTTCAGATTTCCGCGCGTCCGCGGGCGGGCGTCAGCCGGTGAGCTCATACGCCGAAGTGTGCCTCCGCTGTTATCTCTCCCGCCCGCACCCAGGACCTCCCTAAATGGGCCTTTATTGGCAGGCAGCGCCGACCGTGTCCCCCCTGGACAGAGCTCGGTGCCGGCGAGGAAACGAGCTAGCTCGACGGCGCGTCTCAGCCATTTTCCATTTTCCTCGGCCTAATTGAATGAGCAGATGCTTTATCGGCAGCCGCCCCGGACAGAGCGGGTTCCCGCTCCGGCGGCGCCAAATGCACTTTGCTTCCTTAATGCTTCCTGATCCTTTCCAGAGCCGCTCTGTCCGGAGAGGCCCCGTGGGTCAGGGTGGCTCTTCCCTCCCGGAACCCGGGTTTTCCTCCTGGAACCTGGATTTTCCTCCCAGAACCTGGATTTTCCTCCCGGGGACAGCGAGGCCTGTCCCTTCCTCCGGGAAGCCCGGCAGTGCCGCCGCCCTCCTCCAGGGCGAGGGGTGCTGGCCACCCATCTGGCAGCTCTAAACACGGGCTTATTTGCGGCCCCTTATTTTCACTTATTTTCTCAAATTTCCAGCCAGGTGCTGGGTTCTCACCTCCAGCGGTATCATTCTCTGCCTGGGTTGCTGATCCCAGATGCACCCCCATTAATTATGGATGGAGAAACCCCGCCGCTCAGGTGGCCCCTGGGCCAGGTTGGGCTCCGCGGGGACACGGGGAGCCTTTTTGGGGAGCGGGAGGTGGAGACGTGGGGGGTTGAGCTGGGGTCACTGTGGGGGGTGATCGTGGCGGGGGGGTGTCGTTGCTGGCGGGGTTTTATCCAATAGCATGGCTTTATTTTTTGTTTCGACTTCTCTCTCCATGAAGAATCGGCTACTTTTATTCTCCCAGGAAGAAGGAGAACGTTGACCAGAGTTTTCGTGATGTCCAGGGCTGATGCACAGCGGCTCTGATGGGTTTATCACATTTCCCACGGTTTGGGGGTGGAGGAAAAGGGGTTTCCGCTGGGAACTGGTGGTGGTGGGGGGGGGCGAGGGGCAGGCAGCACCCCGTCCCCCTCTCCTCCAGGCCGGTCTGCGGGGAGTTTGACAAACGAGGCCGGAGGGGTGGCGGGGTTCGAGTCAGAGGGCCTGGGGTGTGTGGCGCAGGTGACAGGAAGCCATGGAAAAGTCTGAGGGATCAGGGGGCCGTGTGCCCTGGGTGAGCCGTGTGTCCCAGGGGGGGTGGGTGTCCCAGGAGAGCCGTGTGCCCCAGGGGGCCGTGTGCCCCGGGTGAGCCATGTGCCCCGGGGGTGCGGTGGGACGGGGGTGGGGGGTGGTGTGAACCAGAGGAGGAGTGGATTCTATTCGTGTGGTCCTGAGATAGTCACCATAAAACAAGCAGACTGTCAAATGACAGCGGGGAGGGGAAGGAGACCTGGGGGGGGATAAGAGATCAACCGAAGGACTGGTATGCATGAATATAAGTACAACCAACGAACACAGAACTCTGGGGAGGGAGGGCATGTATGAGAGGTGGGGGGGGGGTGGGCAATGGTAAGCTATGTACACATATAATACCTTAATAAATTTTTTAAAAAATGAAAAAAAAAAGAAAAGTCTGAGGGGTCCCTTGGGCACTACTCTCCTCTTGAGCTGCTGGTGAAGGAGCAGAGGGGAGAGCAAGAGAACCCTCTGCTCTTTTGGCTCCGGGGCCGGATAGAACAGCCGAATGGGCCGGATTCTGCCCGAGGGCCATAGTTTGTCCATGGCTGCTCTCGACGTGGCCGGGGGCAGGGCTGGCTCCATGGACGTGTGCCCTGCGTGGTGGCACAGGGCTCTGCTCTCAGACGTTCCCCCACCCCCCATGGCCGAACACTCTGTCGCTGCGGTAAAATTCCCCCTAGTTTTGGACGGGGAGCTCACTGATTCTGCACTGAGCCCTGAGAGCGATGTGCGGACCAGGTGGGAGGGAGCCGCACCTGACCCCGGCCTCCTGGGCAGCCATGCCCGCCGGCTGGACGCCGCTCTGGGGCGGGGTGCTGCCAGCCTTCCCCTGGGGAATATTCCAGAATGCTGCCTCCTGACCAGCCCCCCCAACCCCTTTCCTGGGCTCTGTTTGCGAAACGAATGAGGGGGACGCGGGAGGACTGAGCTGGCCCTTTATCTCCTCTCGGCAGAGGCATTAGGAGCAGCCCCCCGCCGCCGAGGCCCGCGCAGCGGGTGACGTGAGCCCGCCTTTGGCCATTTGAGCAGTGGCCGCCGATAAGGAGCTCGAGCCCATCTGAGCAGCAGCGACAGGTTCCCCTTCCCGGCGGCGGCGCCGAGAATTAGCCGGCCTATCTCTCCATTTATCAAAGGAGGATGAGGCACCGGGCAGGGCTGCGGACGGCCTCGCGGTCCTCTGGCTTTGCCTGCCTGCCTGCCAGCCTGTCCAGGGTCCCCGGGGTCGGGGTGGCATCCCCCGGGGAGAACCGAGGTCTCCAATCCCGTGGGAGGCGGCCCGGGTCCCTGCCACGATCCATCCTGTGTGGCCGACCACCCGTGGGCCGGGCCGGTGCTGAGGTTTCTGCCCTGCAATGCGGGGGGAACAAGAAGGAGGCAAGGCGTGGGGAGCACCTCTGGAGCTGAGCCTGGGCCCAGTTCAGTGTGGGGGGCCAGGCAAGACGGTGGGGCTGCAACTCAACAGGGGCCCAATGTCCCCTGCTAGAGTTCTGAACCCTCTGAGGAAGTAGAAGGGGAGGCAGAGACCCAGGGGGAGCTGGCACAGTGGAGGGGGGAGGCAGAGGTCCAGGGGGAGCTGGCACAGTGGAGGGGGGAGGCAGGGGCACAGGGGGAGCTGGCACAGTGGAGGGGGGAGGCAGGGGCCCAGGGGGAGCTGGCACAGTGGAGGGGGGAGGCAGAGGCCTGGGGGAGCTGGCACAGTGGAGGGGGGAGGCAGAGGCCCGGGGCAGCTGGCACAGTGGAGGGGTGAGGCAGGGGTCCAGGGGGAGCTGGCACAGTGGAGGGGGGAGGCAGAGGCCTGGGGGAGCTGGCACAGTGGAGGGGGGAGGCAGAGGCCCAGGGGGAGCTGGCACAGTGGAGGGGGAGGCAGAGGCCCAGGGCAGCTGGCACAGTGGAGGGGTGAGGCAGGGGTCCAGGGGGAGCTGGCACAGTGGAGGGGGGAGGCAGAGGCCTGGGGGAGCTGGCACAGTGGAGGGGGGAGGCAGGGACCCAGGGGGAGCTGGCATAGTGGAGGGGGGAGGCAGAGGCCTGGGGGAGCTAGCACAGTGGAGGGGGCAGGCAGGGGCCCGGGGGAGCTGGCACAGTGGAGGGGGCAGGCAGAGGCCCAGGGGGAGCTGGCACAGTGGAGGGGGGAGGCAGGGGCCCAGGGGGAGCTGGGTAGCACCAGCTCACAAGGTAGAAGAGGGGCTGGGGAGGAGGAGGCCCACCAGCACCTGCAGACAGAGTGTAGAGGTGAGGAGGGGCGTCCTCCCTGCAGCCCGCACCTCCATGTTGATTCTGGGTGTCTGTGCCCCGCTGGCCCCTCCACGTTGCCCAGTGACTCGGTGTCAGACCTCCGGCCAGGGAACTGTAGGGGTGAACCTGTGTGGTTTTAAGCCGCCAGCGTCCCAGTAATCCGCCAGGGCGGGGGCTGCACACTGAGCCGGAGCCTGCGCCCTGGGAACCCCCTGGGGCAGAGGGAGGCCTTGTCCACGCAGGGGGGCGAGGGCGAGCGCAGGGGGAGGGCACGGGGTCTGACCCGGGGGGTAGCCATTCCGCAGCCACATGGCCATCGTGGTCGTCAGGGTAACTCCCGCCGAGAGGACGGCCCAGAGAGGCCCTGGAGGGCGGCCCTCCGGGAAGCAGGGTGTCCCCGAGCACGCAGACGGGAGGGACAGAGCTGGGCCCGGCCTGCAGGGAAAGCAGACTGAGGACAAAGTCCCCGGGGTCTACGGGTGAGGCCATTTCTGCAGGAGGCAGCCCCGCCCACCGATCTCTCCTGTCTCTTCATTTGCCTCCCCAGCCCGGTGAGACTCGGTGGACAGGCACAGGGCTAGGACTCCACTGTCAGGCGAGGGGACCTCGCTGGTGGTCACCCCTCCACGGATGGGGTTGTAGGCAGTGCTGCCAGTGGAGAGACAGCGCCCCGGGGCCGGGTGGCAGCTGCGGGTGGGCCTGGTTCTGAGACCCATGAGGCATTTGGATGATGGGGTGCATGCAGGGTGAGTGAGAGGAGGCTGGCGTGTTGTTGGGGGGGGGAGGGGGTCTGGAAGGCCAGGCTGAGAACTTAGACTTTGAATCGCAACACGGGACAGGGGGTTGTGTAGCCGAAGAAGATGAGAAACAGAGAGGGCAAGTGGCTTAGCCGACGTCACACAGCGCTGTGGTGGCGTTCTGGTTCTCCACCCGCAGCCTGGGATCCGGAGTGCGGTCTGGAGTGAAGGCCCAGCGGGGAGTGGGGCCTGCAGCGCCCAGGCCCGCGTCTGGGTGGGGGCGACCCTTCCAGGTTGTCCGAGATCTGCCTTGAAATCGGGGGTGGGTACGTCCTTTGCAACCGGTGTCTTTGGGCCTGACGTGAAATAGCTTTGCTGTCGCCTTGAGCGAAGGCGCTGGGCGGGCCTCCGGGGGCGGGCGGCAGATTGGAACAGCGGGTGGGGTCAGCCCTGGGCCGCACCTCGGATAGCAGACCCTCGGCCACAGACACCCAGAATCAATCAGGGCCCCGCCGACAGCGGCCGTGTTCACATATCACGGCAGATGGGAGGAAGGCCGGGACGCGATTTGTCTTCCTTTCAGATGGATTTCCTGTTTTCTTTAGGCAGCGGGAGAGGGTCCATCTGGTGATCAGATCGCGGGCCGAGATAGCCGCCTCCGGCCGCCGGCCCCCGTGTCCCCTCCGCCGCCCGCCCGGCCGGCCACCGGCCGGTGTCGCGGGGCTCCAGCGTGCCCGGCCTCCACAACTGGGAGCCATCAGGGGCCCCTGCTCCGCGGGAGCTTCCGGAGGCGGTGGGGGGCCGCCCGCCTTTCATCTTCCCCCCACTTCCTCCCGGGGCACCTGGCTTTGCTCACAGCCATTTCATTACTTTTTTTTCCCTTCAAAGGCTCTTTCCAGCGTGTGCAAATATGTGCAAACGTCCATAAGCCCTTGCACGTGTGTGTGTGTGTGTGTGTGTGTGTGTGTGCATGCGTGTGCCCCACGGCCTTCCTCACTGGCCAGCCTGGACCGCTTTGCTGCCTCTGGGCTGTCCTGGGCTCGGCAGCCGGGCAGAGGGGCTCCGTGCCGAAGGGAGGCCCTGGGGCACCGGGTCCCGGCACCGGGTCCGGCCTCCGAGCCAGGCCCTGCTGCCAGCCTGTGACTGGTCTGCGTACGCCATCCCCCCGAACCTCCGTCTCCCCTTCTGCATGACAGCGCCTCCTCCTCCTCCTCCTCCTCCTCCTCCTCCTCCTCCTCCTCCTCCTCCTCCTCCGGCGGTTGTGCAGCCCCAGAGAGCACTGAGGCGAGTCCTCTGCAGAGTTCCTTGTCCTGGCCGTCTTGTTCACGGCCACTCGGACGGCGCCCGGCTCAGGCCTGGGAACGGCGCCTTGGAGCTGGAGGGGCCACCCTCTCTTTGGTCCTCAGCGGGGATGCTGGACACCCCCCCTTCCCTGCCTCTTCTACCCTCCTCCCCCACCCCCCCGCCCCCGGCTGTTCCCAGAGGGTGTCCTTCCGTGGGACCCTGAGCCAGGCGGGGACACGCGGATTCTCTTCTTTTCCGGGAGCTGCTGGGGGTGCTTCGGCTGGGATCCCCTCTCCGGCGTGCTCCCCGCCCCCGCTTATGAAATCTCCCGTCCCCCAAGTTACCCCCAGACAGCAGCGGTAGCTGGCATCTCTCTCCCCCAGCCCCGGGCCCACCAGCCGGTCACAGGGGGCGTTTCACTGGAAAGAGGCGGGCGGCGGCCTGCCGGAATCCCGAGGAAAGGCACCGAGCGAGCCAGCCCGCTGCGGAGCCTCGGCCCACACCTTCGCCGCGGATTTCTGTTTCGGATTCTTGACCGGGTTCTGGGGGCCACTGGAGAATTCAAAGCGACAGCCCGAAGCCACAGGGCGCCGGCCCCGGGCCCTGGGGTGGCCGTAAAACCCGGCCACGTTGCGTAGATGGGGAAACCAAGGCAGCTGGGGGGGGGGGGGAGAATCCCTTCCAATGCGTCCGAGCACTTCTCTGGGAGGACCATGCTGAATGCTTGCCTCTCGGCTGCTCCCCCCACGCCTGAAGCCGCCGAGTCCTTAGGGGCGTCACCCAGGATCCCTTCTTAGCTGGGGTCCTGCTGGGTAATTCCCGGCTCTGTGGGATGTGGGCTTACGCCAGCAGGCCATGACGGACGGGTGGTTGGTGGGGACACTCACTCCGGGAGGCCCTGCAGGTCTACCTGCCACGCAGGTGGGGCGTCTCCCTTCAGAGAGGAGCCCGGGTCGCCTGGGCTGGAGTGAGAGCCTGGGGTGCAGAGTCAAGGCCGTGTGTGCGCAAGAGAGACCAGGAAAGGGAAGGACCGAGGGCCAGAGGGCTGCCGGGCACAGCTGGCCCGAGGACCAGGCGCCGAGCCCCCACGTGGTCAGCAACCAGGTGGCTGGGGCCGGGTCCAGGCGGGGACCCCAGCCCCCTCCTCCTAGACACCAGCCCTGGCTTCTTCTCGGCAGCGGGGAGTGACCACACGTGCTTTGTCAGGTGCCGTGAGGCCAATGAGGCGTCAGGGAGAGGGCTGTCCTCACGGCACTCAGAGAAGCCGGCCCCTCCGCACAGGGAGAGCCCAGCCCGGCTCTGTGCGAGCGTCTGACTCCGGGCGAGTCCTAAAGCCTTGGGCCTCGCGGTCCTCACCTGTGAAATGGAACAGCACAGACCTGCTTCTCAAAGCGGTGCGGCGCACAGGACTGATCCGAGGAGAGCACCCGGCACAGTGCCTGGGAGGCACTCAGTGTGGGTCAGCTGTCCTGGTGTTATGAAGGGGGTGATGATAGTGGTGGTGGTGATGGTGATGATGGTGATGGTGATGATGATGATGGTGGTGGTGGTGATAGTGATGTTGTGATGAGATAGTGACAATAATGATGATGATAGTGGTGGTGATGATGGTGATGATGGTGATGATGATGGTGGTGGTAGATGGTGATGGTGGTGGTGATGGTGATGGTGGTGGTGGTGGTAGATGGTGATGGTGATTATGGTAACGATGAACTAAGCACTTGTTATATGTTAAATCTGCCCCAGGCACACAGGGGTATCGCAATAAGCAAGACAAACATGGTCTCTACAGCCCTGGGAATCAGCACGAATGGGGTAAAGCCAGTGAATATGGAAACTGAAAAATATATAAAATTATGTCCCAGAGGGAAGGGGTAGGGAGCCCTGTGGTGGGTGTGGCCCGCCAGCGGGCCTCTCGGAGAAGGTGATGTGGGGATGCATGAGGGGGTGTTAAGGACAGCCCCTCCCTCTTTCTTCTCTAGGCCCTGCTGTCTGTGTTTTGCCCCTTAGCTGGGGCCCCAAACCCGTGGCACTCTGTGGCTCACTGGATCATTGGACGAGCGCGTCCTTTCTCTGGGGCTCTGCGGTGCCAACTGCACAGCGTGTGTGGGAGGCATCAGACACGCCTCTGGCTTCTTCCATCTCTGGGATCCCAAGAGCCGTGGGCCGGTGCCTGGCCTCGGTCAGCCGCAGAGCAGTTGGCCCCAAATGGTCAGCAGGCGGCCCTCTGGTCAGGGCCCCTCAGTTCCTGTGGCTCTCCTGAGGCGGAGTCGGCTCCAGGAGCAGTTTCCCCGGTTGAAACAGCCTGTGGATCTACCGTGTGCCACTAGCCACGACGTCTTCTGTTCAAACGGTGGCAGCCGGCGAAGGTTATGCACTGAGGCTGGGTGTCTAGGAGGAGAGGCCTGGAGTCCTGGCCCCTGCCCCTGCCCCTGCCCCAGATCCTGTCCCTGCCCAGCCCCCAGCCTCCAGTCACCAGCCCCAGCTCCTGCCCCAGCCTCCAATCCACAGCCCCAGCCCCAGCCCCTACCCCAGCCCCTGCCCCTGCCCCTGCCCTGGCCCCGGTGGAAGGCCCCGCTCAGACATATGGAACCCATTTGGGAAATTCTTTCTGCATAAACCACTTTTTCCAGGTAAGACACATACCAGCATTGACTGTGAAGATGAAATAGCTCTCGCGTAGCCGGCTATGTTTTTATGGATCTTAATTAAACACATGCCCTCACCGGGCTGGGAAAGGGAGCCCTCTGTGCGCGGCCCCTTCTGCAGAGGTGGTGCTGGCCCAGGGGAGGGCCAATTAGAACCCCGTCCGCGCCGCCCCCGGACCTCCCAGGCCCTGCAAACGCTTGGAAACGTGTGCTCGACAGAGGGGCTTTGATTCCGCGCCTGGAGCGCGTTAGGCCTGCTTCCAGGCCCGGCGCGAGGTGGTCGCAGTCCCAGGCCCACTCAGGGAGGCCGGGGGGGGGCTGCAGGGGGGGCGGGGGGCAGGGCTTTCAGACATCACCGAGCACCGGAGCTCAGCTCCCCACCCACCCACACACAGACCCCTGACATGAGCCAGACAAAACCGCGGGGGGGGGGGGGGGGACGGGGCGGGGGGGGGTGCCACGTGGCCCTGGGCTCCCCCCCCCCCCCCAGCAGCCTCAGCCTTGGCCACAGGAAAGGGTCCAGGTGCCGCTGCTGCCTGGACGGTCAGTGAGTGTCCGCGGTGCTGGGTGAGTTAGATTCCTGTGTCGTTCAGATAGTCACAGCAGCCGAGGGGGGCGGGGGCCCCTGCATTCACACCGGTGGGGGACTGGGGTCTGAGTCCCTGGAGCCCGGAAGCTTGGCTGCCTCCCGGGACACGGCCGGGGCTGCAGAGGGGTCCAGGGCTGTGCTCCCAGCTCTGGGTGCTCCCGCCTCCCGTCGAGGTCCCTGTCTGTTGGGGTCTCAGTACGCAGCTCCCTTCCCGTGCCGGCTGTACCCAGCTCCGAGGGCTGGGTGGACGGCCCTCAGCACAGCGCTGGCCATGAGCTCTGGGAACCCCGAGGTTTCTCAGCAGCGCCTCTGTTTCGAGGAGAAGGCGTCTTTGATGCTTTGGGTTTCTGCTAATAGTTCATAGTTAACACAGTGTTTCCCAAACTTTTGACATATGTGTACCCCTTCTATAATTTTCGTAACGCTGAGTACCCCTCCTCAAAAAAAAAATAATGGATGCATTTTAATAACAATCAAAATATATTTATTTTTTCTTTTTTGGGGTACATACACAAAATAATAATAAACGGAAAATAAAATTACTCATAATAAAATAGAAATAAAAGTTACATGATAAATAACATTTGTTTGGATCAATGAGAAGGATGAAATGGACTTGACTCACGAGAAGGTAGAATTAGGCGCAGCTGAGCACGGTGCAGTGCATATGCCCACCAAACTCCGGTGCAACGCGTACCCCCACCAAACTCTCCCCGTACCCCTGGGGGTACGCGTACTGCACTCTGGGAAACACTGGTTTAAGAGATCCGTTGGCCAACACCAGTTTGCTGACCTCGGGGTCATTCCTGCCGGGTGGGGAGAGGGCCGGTCTCCCGGCAGGGCGCCGGTTGGACTCAGAACCCCAACCAGCACAGGGGGCCTTGCCCACCCTGCTCGGAAGCCAGGTTCACGGAGGGTGATTCGCACCCCAAACAAGTCTTCCTTAACAGGGGCTCCTCTCGGGGCATCCTGACCGACGTGCGGCCCAGACCCCTCCCCCATCCTCACGTCACAGAGTGTCCCCACCAGCCCTCCGCTTCCTGCCGCAGTCCCTGCCCACGGGGCCGTGCTCTGTCTCCATGACCTTGCGTTTCCAGAAGGTCGTGCCCAGAGAGTCCTACATTTCGGGGTGCGGGGTGCCCGGGTGCCCGTCGGATGTCTCCCTGAGGTTTCCTGGCCGTGTCCGGGCGGCCTCCCTTCCCTTTCGGAGAATCTTTGGGGGAGGCAGGAGCGCGGCAGATTGCCTGGGGACAATGGGGCCCCCACTCCGGTCGGGTGGCTGCCGGGGCCCCAAACAATAGGCGTGGGCCAGGCCCTCTCCGGCTGCCCACGGCCCGGGACAGATGCCCGGGAGCCCCCCGTGCGCGCCCCGGAGCTGACCTCTCGGGCTGCCCTGTCACTCCGAGGAGGAACCCCGGGGCGGGAGGGAGGCAAACAATGGGGGCCTCATGCCAGGCGCCGGGTCTCCGGCGTGGGCTGCGGGCTCCCGGGGAGAGCGCGGCCTGGCAGGTGCTGCTATTGTGTGTGGGCACCGGGGCCGTCCCCGCCGCGGCCTCCCAGCCCCGCGGCGGCGGCGGCGGGACAGGCCTGGGGCTGGCGGCCCCCTTGTTGTCCTGAGCGGGCCCAACGAGCTGATTTTGTTGGCCCCGTTCGGTCCTGACAGCCCAGCCCAGCCCAGCCCAGCCCTGCACTGGCCTCTAAAAATGCCCTTCAGAAAAGCAATGACCGCTGACCGGCCTCAGACGGCACCGGGGGTGTGAGTGTCAGATTTTACAACCGGACCCGCGCAGGAAATGCCGGACGAGGACCCGACGTTCTTTAGGGGTTGGGGGGATTTTCAGGGGGAATGTCCGCTCAGGAGGGTGCGTGGCGGGTCTGCAGGGTTCTTTCCCTTGGAAAGTCTTGCCTGTGGGGGAAAAAACTCAGGGTCCTTGCCTGAGGGACCAGTGTGTGCGTGTGTGTGTGCCTGTGTGTGCCTGCGTGTGCCTGTGTGTATGTGTGAGCACGTGTGTGGATGCACTCCCCATGATTACTCATAGCAGCTTTGTTGGTAAGAGCCCCCAGTAGGAACCAACCACAACGTTCCCAGTAGGCAGACAGTGAAACACAAGGCAGTGCACACACCAGTCAGCCGTTAAAGAGCACGCCCCATCTACCCACACGACATGGCTTGATCACACGTGGGATTCCTCAGGCTGCCGTGACATCCTACCACAGACTGGGCACAAGCAGCAGAAATGCATCTCTCAGTGCTGGAGGCTGGAGGTCCAAGGTCAGGGTGGAGGTCCAAGGCAGGGTGGGTCTCTTCTGAGGTCTCTCTCCCCCTCACCTGCAGGTGGCCACCCTCTCACGAGTCCCCACCTGGTCCCCGCTCTGTGCACGTGCATCCCGGTGTCTCTTTGTCCAAACCTCCTCTTTTTAAGAGACACCAGGAAGGCTGGACCGGGGTCCACCCAATAGCTTCATTTTATTTTTTTTAATTAAAATATATTTTATTGATTTTTTCACAGAGAGAAAGAGAGGGGGATAGGAAGTCAGAAACATCGATGAGAGAATCATCGATCAGCTGCCTCCTGCACACCCCCCACTGGGGAGGTGCCCCAACCAAGGTACATGCCCTTGACTGGAATCGAACCCGGTACCTTCCAGTCCACAGACCAGCACTCTATCCACTGAGCCAAACCGGTTTCGGCTCAATAGCCTCGTTTTAACTCGGTCACCGCCGTATAGACCCTGTCTCCAAACACAGACACGTTCCGAGGCCCTGGGGGTGGGTGGGGGACACGCGTTCAGCCCACGGCAGGTCTCAGGGTGGTGGGCAGAGTGAACGAAACCATTTCCAAAGGCCCCATCCCGCAGGGCTCCATGTCTGTCACGTTCCGAGCGACCACAGTGGAGAGCTGGCGAGCAGAGCAGCGGGTGTCAGGGGTGACGGGCGGTGGGTGCGGTGGGTGCCACTGACAACAGGTGGGAAAGAGAGACTGTGTGTGATTGCAGAGGGTGCTGGGGACTCCTGCAAACATCCGTCCAGGTGACTCTCAGGAGGACGCGCTGGAGGAGGGCGCCATCCTCTGACGCTGCAGATGGGGGGACGGGCCCTCTGAGAGGCACCTCTCGGCCAAACTGCTTAGATTCCTGGGGCCCACGCCAGATCCATGGGGCTCGACAGTTGGTGTCACCCGCAGCCACTCCCTTCCTCGCCCCGCAGGCTCTGCGACTGGGCATGTGCGGGGGGCCGTGCGCCTACTTGCCTGCCGCAGGGGGTGCCGACGGGAGGGGCTGGATTAAGCTAGGGGTGCCCTGGGTTCGGCATCTGTGACCAGAAATGGTGAGCGTGGCCCGGTGCCCGTGGCAGCTTCCCCCCCCCCTCCCGGAGGTCCTGAGCGTGTACACCCGCAGGCGGCACGGTGTGTCTCGCTTCGAAACGCTCCTCCCCGGTTCTGGGCTGCAGGCCCCGGCCCCTTGGCTGAGGCCCCGGGGCGTTTTGAGGGTGGCCACCCCGAGAGCGTGAGCCACCACGGGGCTAACTTGCCGTATGAGGTGAGGGGAGCCGAATCCCGTGGGAACGGGCCCCTGTCAGCAATGGGGCTCCTTTGGGGCTCCGGTCGGTTTGGGATAACAGGAAAACAATTTCAGAGCTGGAAGGGCCGTTGGGGAGGACCCCTCTGCACAGAAGTGGAGGCCCAGAGGGGAGGGGCTGGTCGGGGTCGCCGTGGGTCAGGGCAGAGCTGCGCCCAGAACAGGGAACAGATGCCCGGTCCCGGGTAGCGGGCCTCGGCCCCTGGGTGCTGGGGCCAGCACCGCTCTGCCCTGGGTGACACGTGATGATTCTCTAGGGGCTTCTGCTTTGCTCACTTAGAGTCCCAAGGACCCTTTGGGGTGGGCGGCACCGGGGGCATTCGGCCCTTTTGCAGATGGGGAAACCGAGGCCCAGGAGGGAGACTTGCTCACGGCCACACATGATTCAGGGGTAGAGCTGGGGTCTGGGGTCACTTAGGATCACCGCCCTCAGTCGGGGGTTGGGGGGGGGCTGGGTGGCAGGTAAGGGATGCCGTGGGGAGGGGACCACCCAGTATGTTGGGGAGGCCTGGACCCATGGCTGTCTTGGCTGGGTCCCTGGAGACACCCCCCTCAGGCTGCTGATGGGAGGGTGGCCCCGCTCCCAGGCAGCGCCCCCTGCCCTGCATCGTTGGTGGCAGTGGCCCCTTTGGCCGGAGCTGTGGGGGGCCAGGGGAGCGCCCCCAGCACCCGCCGGGTGGCAGCGGATGGGAGACACTGCCCCAGGCCTGGGCACTGTGTGGCTCAGTGACAAGGACCCTTGTCCCCGCTGGTTCAGCGTTCGAAGCTGCAGCCAGGCGCGTGGAAGCGGACTTCAGCTCTTAGGAGCTGGCCTGCCCGGCGCGTCCTCACAGAGGGGCTGTGAGGGGCCTGGGAGAGATGGTGGACGCAGAGTGGCCGGGCCGGACGTGGATCCGTGCACTGGACAGGGACCCGGGCACCAGCCAGCCAGCCGGCCCCAGCGAGCGGCCGTTTGCCGGCGGGTGACCTGCTCTGCGAGACGCTTGTCCCCTCCGCCCAGCCGCCCGTGACAAGTGGGCTTTCGGCGGCGATGACAGCCGCTGGGGGGTCCCTGGCCTCGGTCCACGCCGCCACACTTGACTTGCTCAGAGTTCGCTGGCCCGAACTAATGTCCCCAGTGTGCCCGGGCGGGCGGGACATTCGGAGTGGACGACCTGAGCCCCCCCAACCCTCCCTTCTCCCCCCCCATCAACTTTTAATACATTAAACATGCATTACTGGATTTCTAGCCCGTTCCTGTGACAGCTGTGGGGGAAAAAATAAAGAAAATTCGGTTTGAACTTAAAAAAGCCGGGGCTTAATTTATGTCCCGCACCTTTGTCTGGCCCGCTCTTTTCCTCTTCCGCGGCGGGCCCCCGGGGAGCGGGAGACAGAGGCCCGGGCACCCCACGTGGCCCGTGGTGCCCAGCGCCCGGCGCGGAGGGGAGTTTTCAGATGGAAATTCGAGGAGACAATGCAATCATCTGTCTCCCAATCTGTTTTGAAGGGAAGGGGGCGCGGGCGGGCGGGCGGGCGGGCGGGGGGAGCGGGCCGGTCCGTGCGGGGGGAGGCCGCGGCCGGTCGGGGGCGTTTTCAGAGGGGGAGACAGATGTCATGAATGCTGATGTGACGGCCGGCGTCTGCGGATGTTTCTGAAATGTTTCTGATTTGTAAAGACAAACTGCTTTAATGACACGGGGAAACACATGCTGGTGGGAGGGGCTTTTAGCTCATTCTGGTTTAGTTAACTCCCCTTTCCTCCCTCCCTCCCTCTCCCTCCCCCCCTTCTCCCTCCCTCCCTCCCTCCTTTCGTTTTTGGGTCAATGTCATTGAAACGGTCCTTCCCCTGTGCTGAGGGGACAGGGCAGAAGGGAGCAGGGGCCAGGTGAGTGTCCAGAAACCAGGAACGGAGGGGGCTGTCTCCCCGGCCGGCCGTGGGGACCGTGGCCATGAGAAGCATGTTCTTTCTGCCCCTTGCCAGCCCACGGGCCCCGTGGAGCCGAGGCGCCTGCTTTTCCGGAGCACCGGCCTGCCACTTGAACCTCGCGGCGTGTCTGAGTCCGGGGCAGAACGAACGGTTGAGCTAAAAGAGGCAGCAGGCATGTATTAAGCGCCGACCGCCCGCCGGGGGCTGGGGGCACGGAGGTGGGTCAGACACGCCACCTGCCCTTACGGAGCCGTCGGTTTGAGGGAGGAGGCAGGAGGTCAGGCGAGTGGGGGTGAGGTCAGGACTGGGGCTGGGCTCTGGCAGCCCAAGCCCAGGGCCTGGGCCGCCTCCCGTTTCCTGGGGCAGCCAAGTCCACCAAGGTCACCAGACAAGACTGCCCGGGTGGACACCCGGCGTGCACCGGCCCGGGCGGCTCCCGCCGGAGCCCTGTGAGGGAGCCACCACTGCGACGTGCACGCGGCTCACAGGAAACAGAGAGGTGGCGTGACTGGCCCATAGCCACACAGCTCCGTCCGACATGGTGGAGGCCCGTCTGAGGTCAGACCTGGGTTTTAAAGTTTTATTCTAGGGAGAGGAGGAGGGGGGGGAGGAGAGAGAGAGAAATATTGACGTAAGAGAGAAATATCGATGTGAGAGAGAAGCATTGATTGGTGGTCTCCTGTATACTCCCCGACTGGGGATAGAACCCACAACCCGGGTGTGTGCCCCGACAGGGAGTGACACCTGCTGCCTCTGGGTGTATGGGGGTGACGCTCCACCCAACCCAGCTACACTGGCCAGGGCTTTTCGTTTTTAAAAAAATTGTGGTGCCGAAACCGGTTTGGCTCATTGTCTAGAGCGTCTGCCTGCGGACTGAAAGGTCCCGGGTTTGATTCCGGTCAAGGGCATGTACCTCGGTTGCGGGCACATCCCCAGTAGGGGGTGTGCAGGAGGCAGCTGATAAATGATTCTCTCTCATCGATGTTTCTAACTCTCTGTCCCTCTCTCTTCCTCTCTGTAAAAAAAAAATCAATAAAATATATTTTAAAAAATGGTGGTAAACTATGAGATAGTATTTCTCACTTTAGCTACTTGCACGTGTACAGCTCAATGCGTTACATACATCTGTGACGTCCGGCAACCATCGTCACCAGCCATCTACACCTTAACGTTGTCGTCACCCCAACAAAACCTCGGTGCCCATTAACCCACAGCCCCCCAGCCCCGGGGAGGCCCTCCCGTCCTCCCTGTCTCTGGTCTGACTCCTCTTGGGACCTCTCTCAGTGGATCACACAGCGTCTGTCCCACGGCGTCCGGCTCATGCCACCCAGCACCACGAACTCAAGTCCACTGCGCCGCAGCGGGGTCAGAACGCCCTTCCTTTGGACGCTGAAGGACTGTCCGCTGAGCGGAGGGACCACGCTCTGCTTGTCCACTTATCCGCCGACGGCAGAACCTTCGTATGTTTTTGGTGACGACGCTCGTCCCCAGCCGTGTGTCTGGAGGGCGGTGCTGGCCCCTGGCCTGGCTGCAGGAGGCGAGGGGCCGGACCCCCTGCCATGCCCAGCGCTCGGACGCTGCCCACGTCCCGGCAGGGCCCGGGGTGCAGTCAGAGGCTCTGGTGGGCTCCCGGCGCCCTGTTCCCTTCACCAGGGCCCAGCTGTCAGGGGGTAGCCCGGTGCCAAGCCTGGGTGGGGATTCCGAGGCGAGCAAACCACTGTCCCCTAGTGGGGAAGAAGGGCGGTGCGCCCAGCACACGTGTTCACTCAGCAAGTATTGAGCGCCTTCTGTGCACACCAGCCCTGGCATCCGGGATCTCTTGACCCGACTTCCACCCCGGACCTAGGCCAGAGCCTCTCTGATCTCCCCTGCTGAGGGAGAGGTTGGGGAAAGCACCTTCCTCGGTTACCACGGGGATAGCCTGCTGGCATCTGCTTTCCCCAAACCCTTTCCTCTGCTCCACTCCCCGGCTGGGTCTCCCCCGCCCGCCTGGGTCCCATCATCACCAGGTGCCTCACCTCTTCAGTGGGAAAAAAGAGCCCACACAGGGCTGGCAAGGTGCCTGTGAGCCAAGACCTCAAGACCCCAAGTGATTCTTCTTTTTTTTAAAAAAATATATTTTATTGATATTTTACAGAGAGGAAGGGAGAGAGATAGAGAGCTAGAAATGTCAATGAGAGAGAAACATCGACCAGCTGCCTCTTGCACAACCCCTACTGGGGATGTGCTCGCAACTAATGTACACATGCCCTTGGCTGGAATCGAACCTGGGACCTTTCAGTCCGCAGACCGATGCTCTACCACTGAGCCAAACCCGTTTTGGCCCAAGTAATTCTTAAAAATAAAATAAAATTATACACACACACACACACACACACACACACATATATATGTGTGTGTGTGTGTGTGTGTGTGTGTGTGTGTGTGTCAGAGAGGACAGGAGAGGGAGAGAGAGAGAGACAGAAACATCAATGATGAGAAAGAATCACTGATCAGCTGCCTCCCGCATGCCCCCAACTGGGGATTGAGCCCGAAACCTCTGGCCTGTGCCCATGTCCAAAATCGAACCTGAGACCCTTCAGTCTGCAGGCCGATGCTCTATCCACTGAGCCAAACCAGCTGGGGCCCCAGGTGACTCTTAACCCACTGCCCTTGGGGCCGAATGGCTGGCATCCAGGTGGGCTTCCTGGAGGGGCCGCCCTTCTCTGGGCCTGGAAGGATGAGGAGGCGACGGGTGCTGGATGGTGAGAAAGCCCTCGGGAGCCAGACACACCCTTACTGCCCCACGCACCGACGGCTGCGCGATCCCTGCAAACACTCACCTCTCCGTGCCTCAGCGCCCTCACCTATAAAACGGGTCTGAGGCGTCGCCAGCACCCCGCACAGAGCCGGAACACTGGCTGTTAGAAGACTGAGGCGCTTCTCCTTGGACACAGGGCCCTTAACAGAAGCCCCGGGAAGCGAGCTGTGCGAATCTGCTCCCACCGCATAGCTTGGCTCTTGCCCCCGCACTCCCTCCTCGGCCCTCAAATTCAGCCCCCGCACCCCCTCCGCAGGGAAGCCCCCCTGACTTAACGGGGACCCTTGTCCCGCTCCCACGTCCCACTGCTGTCGGCCCCCCTTTCCTCCGTGGGCAGGAGCCGGTCGGGGCACTCCCCACGGCGCCCCTGTGTGCCCCCTGCTCCCCCACCGAGCTGGGGACGTGCTGGCGAAAAGGCGGGGTCTGAAACACAGTCATGCTGGTGGACAGTCATGCTGCTACCGTGCGGCAGGAGCTGGCCGCCCGAACGTGCCTGTTCACCAGCCGGTGAGGGTCTGCGGTTCTCAGGGTGCAGGTCTGGGCCCGGCGGACATGACCTTGGGAAGGCTGCTGCCCTCGGCCTCCCCATCTGCCAACCAGGGCGTGACCCGTGGGATCCGCCAGCCCCGCTGTGGGGAGCGCATCGCTGCGGGCGAGCTGGGTGGGGCAGGAGGTTGCTCCGGGCTAGGCTGTGCGGACGAGGGGCAGGCACAGTGTCTGCGGGAAACCGAGGCCCCTTGGGTCTGTGTCCTCCCCCCCACAAGCCGGGGCGGGCCCTGGCTGCCCGGCTTCCTTCGTGCTCCTGCGGCTTCCACCCACGTTTCCCACACGTGTCGCCGCAGCCACCAGACCAGGAGCGCACGCTCCGTCCGGGGCAGGCACGCTCCGCGGCTTCCCGGGACGCAGGGCAGGCAGCATGTGACCGACCGGGCCACTGCACGGGACAGGGCTGCCGCCAGGGCCACACGCAGGCCGGAGACCGCAGGTGGACACGGTCCCCTTCTGCGGGGGCGCCTCAGAGCCAACGCTGCGGCCTTCCCTAAATCCCCAAAAGAAGAGCTGCTGGGTCAAAGGTCATGCATGGCCTGGGCTGGGGTGCCTGCAGCCGGCTCTTCAGAAGGGGGTCCAGGCTAGTTCCCCAGCGGCGCCTCCACCCCAGACCTCACTAGCCCGCTCTTGCCATGCCGCTCCATCTTTGCCAGTCCGGTAGGTGCGGGCAATGTTTTCCAAGTCTATGCTTCACATCGCATTTCCTTGGTTACTGGGAAAATGAAACCTTTTGCTACCCGCGTTGACAAAACTATACGTTCCTCTTACGAGTCACCCGGTTGTGTCTTTGACCTATTTTTTTTTTTTCTACGAGGGCATTTTTTTCTTCCTTAGTGATTTATAAAAGCTCTTTGCATATTACGGATACGACGGCGGCGGGCCAGAGTTTATGCGCGGATGGCGTGTCTCTTTCCTGGCGGGGGCAGACAGGACGTTCACCTTTTCCCCAAAGGCAGCTGGAGTCTGGCGTCCTCACGGTCTGCTGGTCCCCCACCACCCAGCCCTGTACGTTTGTTTCTTCGCGGTTCACAGCTGTCTGGGCACAAGCACCCCCAGGAGAGCTTGGCCTTGGAGCCGCTGTGGGCCCCCATGTGCAAGAACGGGTGCCCGGGGCCGCACTCGCCGGTGCTCTCTGGCCAGCGGGGAGGGAGGGACCGAGCCGCAGCCACCCCCTCCCCACCCACGGCCCCGGCCCCCACCGAACACTCGGCCACCTCTCCGAGGACAAGCAGACTCTTCAAACCAAGTGTGCCAAACAGACACTTTTATTTTCTCCCCATCCAGGGCAGATGCAAACGGTCTCCTAGGGCGGTTTGGAGGGAAATAAAGGAGCCCGGGCTGGGGCTCCACTAAATCTCTGCGTGGCCACGAGGGCGGGTTTGGGGCCTCGTGAAGGGCCCGGTATGCGGCTTACGAATGATGCCCAGTGATGGCTCCCGCGCCCGCTTCCCCCCCTCCCCTCCCCCGCCCCCCACCCAGTTTAAGGCTGGACCCTAACGTTTGGAGACAAAGGGACCTCTGGGGCTCTCCCTCCTGGAGGAAGGGTCCCAGTGACCCCTCTGTCTGGGCCGAGCTCTGCCTGTGACGGTCCCAGTCCCCACGCCGGCGCCCGCCTGCAGATGGTCCACGCACCCACCGTCTGCTGGAGGCTCCAGGACCCTCGCCGGCGGCGGGCGGGTGTCGTCCCCCCGAGAGGAGTGTCTCCCCTCACTTCCCCAGCAGGCCATGGATGGCGCCGGCGGCGGGCTCCCCCGGGTGCCGCCTCCATGGTCTCCTCCTGCCGGCCCCCTGATGCGAGCTCTGCATCCCCCACCCAAGCCCTCGGCACACGGCCCAGGTGCCATTGCACCAGGGCTGAACGCCACCCACCAGGCCACCCTCCCCCCCCTCGCCCCCACCCCGGAGGAACCCCGCTCTTCCGTCAAGGTTGACCCCAGGAAACCCCGACACTGTGACGCCCGCCTTGATTTCCATCCCGATGCCTGGCAGCCGGCCGCACTCCCATCGCGGGCGGGCGTGGAGCTGGCGCGCATTCCATCCCTCGGTTTCCACCGGGTGCCGCCCTGTTTGCTCACTCCATGCCTGTGGATTCCTTTCCTAGAGAAACATCGGGGTGCATTCCACAGCGGGGGGAGGGGGCGCATGAGCTGGAGGGGCCGGGCGGGGCCCCCTGCCCATCCCTCCCGGTGCGGTACTGGGGACCCACCCCCCCACGTTCGTGTCCACCCGCAGCCTCAGAAGGTGGACTTGCTTGGAAACGGGGTCTCCGTGGCTGTAAGGATCCCGAGGTGAGAAGACCCTGGGTTAGGGTGGGTCCCGAACCTAAGGTGTCCTTACAACAGACAGAGAGGGGAGAGACCCAGGGGAGATGGCCACGTGATGGCGCGGCCACAGCCCCAGGATGGGACGCCTGGAGTCCTCCCCCGAGACCCCCCCTTCCCCCCAGTCTCCCCAGGGCCAATGGGCCTGCGACACCTCCATTTCCGACTTCTGGCAGCAGAGCCCTGAGAGGGAATAAATTTCTTTTCTTTCTTTCTTTCTTTTTTTAAAATATATTTTATTGATATTTTACAGAGAGGAAGAGAGAGAGGTAGCCAGAAACGTCGATGAGAGAGGAACATCGACCAGCTGCTTCTTGCTCACCCCCCACCGGGGATGTGCCCGCAACCAATGCACATGCCCTTGACCGGAATCGAACCTGGGACCCTTCAGTCCACAGGCCGATGCTCTACCACTGAGCCAAACTGGTTTCGGCATGGGAATAAATTTCTGTTGTGTTACCCCCCACACCTCAGGGCACCCCCCCCCCCCCCCCCCGTACTAGAAGTCCTCCCCGAAGGACACAGGCGGGGTTCCCGGGCTGGAGGCTCCAGGTGAGCAGAGCCGGTCTGTCCTCCCTCCACTGACGCTGAAGGCTCCGCCTCTGACCCCCACAGCCACCCCACGGGCAGGACACAGGGCAGTCGGACCCTTCATGGGTGGGGAGGCTGAGAGTCAGAGAAGCGCTGCACCCCCACCCCCAGAGAAACCTGGCCACCGGGTTCGCTCCAGCACGTGGCCTCTGCCCGTGGGACCGGCTCCGGGCCCTGAAGCGGCACCAGAAGCCCAGAGAGAAACTCCCCTCACCTGGTGGCTCCGGACCGGAGTTGCACCTGTGCCACCCCTGGTGGGGGAGCCACGGCTGTCCTGCTGGAGAACGCTTGCTCGGGAGGCAGCAGGAACTCGCCGGATGAAGGCGTGCGCGGCTGTGAGGGAGTGGGCTGATGCAGGCGGCCAGTCTGTGACCCCCAGGGACCACGAGAACTGGGAGCCGTGGCCATCCGCCCTCCCGTCTTTGGAGGGAAAGCCTCAGGGTCCCTGGAGTCAGGCTGCTCAGGGGCGGTGGGCGAGGGGCTCAGGGTCTCAAATGCAGGCCGCGCTGAGTGCCCGGTGTGGGGGGGGGGGCTTAGGTGTGGCTCGGTGGGCATCAGAGGTCACGGCAGTCTGAGTGACGTGTTTCCATCTGTCTGGGGGAGGGTGAGCCCAAAGGGAGATATTGGAGGGGGAGGCCTCAGGTAGCGACTTACCATGCCCAGGTGTGTGGAGAGCGGCTACAGCGTTTGGACAGGGTCAAGCCTCGGACTAATGAGAGGGCTCAGTCCTCTCATGGCCACGTGCAAGCCCCAGCCTGGAGGGCAGGGCCATCCCAGCACAGTGATAGCCAACAGCTGTAGGTGTAAGTGTGAACCTATGGTCCGAACACGTGGCCCCAGGTGCCAGCGTGGTGTGGGCTTGACAGAGGTCAGGTGCATGTGGTTGAGTCCGATCTCAACCCAGGAGAAGGTTGTAAACATCTTGACCACGCCCTTCCTTTGCCGCGTGGCCTCTGCTATAAAACAGAGACACGGCTTGCAGTCCGTGGTGCCGTCTCTCTCTATCAGGGAGGGCAGCGTCCCACCCAGACCCAGCCTTCTTCTCTCATCTGTCTTTTCTCCACCCTTCACCGCTCCCTCTCAGGGTCACTGAACCTGGCGGTGCTGGCTGGCACATAAGGCGCCCCGGGGGCTGAGGATGCCATGGCCGTGCCAGCCCGCCACGCAGGTGTCAGGGAGACCAGGCTGCAGGCTCATCATTCACTTAGTTACTAACTGATGGACCAATGAACCAACTCCCTCCCTCCCTCCCTTCCTTCCTTCCTTCCTTCCTTCCTTCCTTCCTTCCTTCCTTCCTTCCTTCCTTTCTTCCTTTCCCCCTTCTTCCCTTCTTCCTTTCCTTCCTTCCCTCAGTGGGGTGGATCTCACTCTCCTTTAATGCCCCCGGTTCACAGGTGCCTTTGTCAGACTCTATCTGGAAGGTGGACAATGCATCCATTTTCTGGGAACAGCCCAGGGGGGTGCCTCTTGGCAGTGCAGTGATGACCTTGCATCCTCAGAGGTCAACCTCTGGCAGCGTTCTCAGAATCCAGGCGAGCCAGGGCTTGCAGGAAGCTTCAGGGTCTAAAGGTGCTGCAAGCATCTTGGAGCAGGGTCTACGTCACAACAGGAACCACAGCTGGGGGCTCCCAGTTCCGCTGCCGGACTCGGGCCCTGGCCCTACCCCACCCCTGTGACCCGAGTCTGAGCCTGGACCTTGGGGACCTGTCTCCGTTCTGAGGCCCGGAGTCTTCACCCAGAGGAGGGGCTTCTGGGTTTACTACCCGATGGCAGTCTCTCTGGGGGGTCACTACCGCGGCAGGCCGGCCTGAGCTCCCACGGTCCTCGTTCTCATACAAGGAGGCCCCGGCGCGAGAAGTTGAGTGACTTGCCCAGAGTCGTTCCGTCAGCTGCAGGGAAGGGAGCCAGGATTCCAGCTCTGGCCCACACTCCAGAGCTGGGAGGGTTCCCTGCCAGGCCACTGGGAGACAGCTTGTGTCTCCTGGCCCCCAGCCACCTCCCACCTCCTCCCTGCATCCGACACAAAGGCTCGTCTCAGGGTGTTTGGCTGGTATTCCAACTCCAACCTGGCTCAGGATCCCATCTTGTTTGTTGGATCCGTTCCCAGCACAGAGGTGGGTGGGCTATTAACAGCAAAAGAAATGTGGGCTTTGCCACCCATATACCCATTCACCCGCATGCCCATCATCTGTCCATCTATCCATCCATCATCCACCCACCCACTCATCCACCCACCCATCCGTCTATCTATACATCTACCATCTACTCACCCACTCACCCACCCATCCATCCATCCACCCACCCACCCACTCACCCATCCATTCCTTCACTCATCCACATGCCCATCTATCTGTCCATCCATCCACCCACCCATTCATCTATCTATACATCTACTCACCCACTCACCCACCCATCCATCCATCCATCCATCCACCCACCCACCCACCCACCCATCCATTCCTTCACTCATCCACATGCCCATATATATGTCCATCCATTCACCCACCCATCCATTCCTTCACCCACCCACATGCCCATCCATCCATCCATCCATCCATCCATCCATCCATCCATCTTCCCACATCTATTTGCTGATCACCCACTCGCCTTCACTAGGAGAGGCGAGTTTCCTGGAGGAGAGTTAAAAACATGTCCAGGGAACACCCACCCCTGTGTCCCCAACAGCTGGTTTCCTGTCTCCACGAAATGAACAGCTGCACGGGCGGGCCCTGGACGAGGGCTCTTCTCACGCCCCACATTCTTAGTGCCGCCCTCCAGCGACCAGCAGCTGCGTGCTGGTGGCAGCTGACACCACGCCTCTCGGGGCCCCATCCACCCTTTCTGCAGGGGTTTCTCTGCTGCGTTGGCTCTGAGCCCACCTGACGCAGGCACAAACCTAGACGTGCGAAGGGTTCACCCCACTATGGCCGCCCTTGACCCTGGGCGACGAGAGCTGGTGGGTGAACCCCTTTTCTGTCCTGGGGAGGTGCACCGTACATGGCTTTGCAGAGGCCTCCAGCTGGTGGCAGTCCCCGGTGCCCAGAGGGCTCCAGCTGGATGACACAACCCCCGGTGAGTTCCTCCTCCTGCCCTGTCTCCCTCTCACTTTCTGGACTCATCCCCCAACTGTGCCACCTGCACCAGCCCCTTTCTCAGGCCCAGGCAGAGCCCAAGCACTTTGCAATGTTTTGGGGATTCTGCCAATTTAGGGCAACAGGGATTACAAACAAGGAAAAGGCAATCAAATCAGCTTATACTCAGACCCCCCCCCCCTTTCATTTGTTCACTCATTTACGCACGCGTTCATTTCCTCATTCATTCAGGTGGTCGGGCTGCAGCCTCCTCCAGGACTGGGGCCACGCCCGACCTCCTTCTGTTCCCCGTGGTGACCGTGTACACCCTTGAAGCCGAATGGCTCTTGGTGACTTGGGTGAAGGAGGCAGAAGACCAGGTCAGGGGACAGATGTTGGAGCCGGACAGATGAGTTCAAATCCTACTCCCTCCCCCCCCAACTTGGTAGAGGTGAAATCTCGGGCACGGCGTTTCATTTCCCCAAGCCTCAATCTCCCCGTCTGCAGAATGGGCGTAAGAATATGTATCTGAGGGGTCCTGGTGGCGGTGCAACCAGATCTTATACTCCAGGCATGGACCCCGGCAGGCGGCGAACTTGTGGTCAGGGCGAGGCATTGGCTGTCGCTGATGGTGAGTGGGTGCAAGCAGCTTCGGGGGGAGAGGGGGGAGGCGGGCTGGGTTTCTGGGGCCTGGCACCCCAACCCTGTTCCTGAGGCTAGCCGGCACATCCCTTGGCCTTGGACATGGCCAAGAAAACCAGCGGCCCACAGCTAGTTGGTAGGAACCCAAAGAAACAAACACCTTGGTCGCCAGGAGGGGACGGCGCCTTCCCCTCCCAGCGGGGCCGCTGACAGCAGCCCGGCGCGGTGATCAAAGGCGCTGGTGGGGCGATTCGCCTCGCCCTGGATGTGAGAGACGTTTCCTTGGGAAAAATAGCGCTCCTTTATGTGCATGTCAGCCGGTTATGAAATGAGAACTTTCGGAGGCTTAGAGAAACCCACCCCGATCTCTGGAAATCTCTGCCCGCCCTCGTTCAAGTCCCAACAGCATCTCCCCGCCCGGCGGCCCATGAGTCACGGAGGCTAAGCGGGTGACTTTCCCTACCCCAGGAACGGCACCAGAAGAGAATGAGAGTGTTCCAAACAAACGGGAGAGCCGCCTGGATCCCGAGCACGTGCTGAGGCTCCGAGAGGGGGCGACGTGGCCGGGGCTGAGTGCCCGGTGGGTGAACGCGGGCTTTCCTGCCGGGCCCGGCAGGGGTCTCCTTCCAGGAACCGCGGCCCCAAACCTGGTCATTCCTGATGCCCGGGCAGCGATGATTCTGCAAGGACCGGAAGAGACCAGCTCATCTTTTTCTGTTCTTATCATCCGTGCATTTCAGCTGTCTTTCAGGGGAAGCTCCCTGCATCTCACATCCTGCGTCCTCCTCACACTGTCCCTCAGAGCAGGATTCTGTCATCACCCCACGTCACAGCGGCGGCGTCGAGGCTCGGGAAGGGAACGGGCTGTAGACAGGATGCATGCAGCTGGGAGGAGAGAGGTGTGCACTTGAGCCCAGGCCGTCAGCCTGCAGGGCCCTGGTAGTCGCTTCCTCGGCTCCCGCCTGGGCACCCCCGCCGGCCTGTCTCCGTCCCTGGCCCACCCCGTCTGAGATGAGGAATGAGGGGCGCCCTCCGAGGCTGCTCTTCCGTGGGTGGCCTGTGGCCTCTGCAGACCTGTTCCCCGCCGCACCCTTTCTTGAGCTGCCAGGACCTTACCGCCCCGGGCCTGAGGCCTGGTGGGTGGGGTGGCTCAGGGACACGGGTCCTCCTGTGGCCACGGCCCTCATTCCTGAAGGGAGAGCCCAAGGAGAGGAGGGGTGGGGGGCCCCCCTAGAACCCCCCTCCCCCACCATCTTGCAGACGGCCCCCCACGGGCCAGGCTGGCCACGGGGCCATCCTGCCTGGTGCCAGCCAGCCGAGCCTCGTCTGGCCTGCCTGTGCCAAGCAGCCCGGTGGACCGTCCCCATCTGTTTGCCCACGGAGTCCGGAGGATGTCCCCTGGCCCGGCGCCCGGCCGCAGCCTGGTAAACACCATCCTCCAGCCATGGCTCTTTGTCTTAATGTCTTACCCTGTTGGTGAGTGTAGGGCCTTGAGGACTCTCGGGTTCAGACCTCTGGCCCTACCCAGATGGGGAAACCGAGGCACGGGGAGGAAAAGGGGCGGGTTGCTGGCAGAATTAGGCTCGGTCCTGTGTTCTTCCCAAACCCCTGTTGGCTAGCCCCTGTGTCCCCAGAAGCCCTTGTTCACGAACTTGCAGATGCCGGGGTGGGGCTGGAGATGGAGTGGGGACCCTTGGGCATCAGCTGGACCAGTTTGGGCTTTGCTGAGGGGTCTATCTCCCAGTGAGCAAGGGGACCGGGGGCAACGAGAACAGAGGGCTCAGGACCAGCCGTCCCCCCCCGCCCCCCTCCCCACCTCTCCACCTCCCCGGAGCAGCCAGTCTGCGTCCTTCTTACGCAGGGTTTCCATATTTACCCAGGACCCCGACTTCCTCTCCACCCCCCGATGGGTACACACATGTGCCCACCATGTGTGTGAGCAGCGACTGCAGGCAACAGCTCTCTACCCAGAAGACCTCCATCCCGCACACGGAGCGGGGCGCAGAGAGGGAAGTGGTCCCCTAAGACTGCCAGTCCATGATTGTGTGCTGGGGGATGAGATTTCACTCGGAAAAGGGATGGGGTGGGCGCGGCCATTGGAATGGGATTGGGGGTGGCGGGTGGGATGAAGAGGAGGGAAGGGAGGTGTGGCTGGCAGCCTCCAGGTGGGTCCCATGGTCCCAGCCTCCTGGGGTCCACATCCCCTGTCACCTGCTCCCCCCGAGATGGCAAAGGTGGCGGAATGCCACATCTGGACCGAGCGACGTTATGTGAGACTTCCTCAGGCTGTCCCACTGGCTCTAGAGATTCCCCTTGATGGCAGCTGGGGAACCCTCATGGCAAGGAGCTGTGGGCAGCCTGCAGCTGGTGGCCTGGGAGAGGTTGGGGCCCTTAGTCCTACAACCACAAGGAAATGAATTCGGCCAACCACCCGAAGGAGCCTGGGAACAGTCTTCCCCGTCGAGTTCCAGATGAGACCTCGGCCCAGTGGACACTGATGCAGCCTCGTGTGGCCGTGAGCAGAGGGCCCGGGAGGCCGCGCCTGGACTCCTAGTGGGGCAGCAGGTGACTAGCCCAGGGAGGGAGCTGGGCCCTGCTGCTGCCCGTGATGGGTCCAGAGAAGACTGTTGGGTGGGGGGGTGGGGAGAGGAGAGACAGGATCACAACAATACAAAAACAGCTTAGGGGAGGCCCTATCATTCCCCCATGTTACAGATGAGGAGACAGAGACACAGAAAGGCTAAGTTATTAGCCCAAAGCCACACAGCTCTTGTGAACGGGAACCAGTTCTACTGAGAGGCGCACCTGGGCCCTACACCCTGAGCTCCATTTGTTAGAAGCACTTTGTAAACTAACTCGGGAAATCTGATCACGATCGACCGGTGAGTCAGTGCCTAGAGCAGCTCCCTGGGACTGGGGCTGATCCTCCAGTAACCTCATGCTAGGCATCCACTCAGTTCAGCAGACACTCCTGAGCGGCCTGCTCTGTGCCAGCAGAGGCGCAGCCCGGGGCAGCCTGGGCTTTCACCAGGGACTGGCTTTCCCTCGTCTTCCCACGGAGCCCCCACCGCTGCCGGGTGTCCACCGCCGCCCCAGTGGGCTGGGCTCTCCCACCCCAGCCTCCACCCTGCCTCGCCTCGCCCCAAGAGCTCACAAGTTCAGGCTGAGACCCGTGGCAGCCTGGGCTTTGCTGCAGGTGGGGGAGGCTGGGCCCACAGCCCGGATGCTCTTGCTGCCCCACCCACCTGTCCCCAGCCAGGCTTTTTGCCTGGAAAAGCTACAGGGTGCTCCCTCTTCTCTGCAAACAGGTGCCAGTGTTAAGGGCCGAGCCAGCTCCTGGTCTGGGGCTGTTTCTCTTTACCCATAGATGCCTCACCGCTCCCTGTTCTCCTCCCCGTGTCGTATGCATTCACTGAAAAAACAATTATTTTTAAATATATATATATATATATATATATATATATATATATATATATTATTGATTTTTTACAGAGAGAAAAAGAGAGAGATAGGGAGTTAGAAACATCGATGAGAGAGAAACATTCATCAGCTGTCTCCTGCACACCTCCTACCGGGGATGTGCCCGCAGCCAAGGTACATGCCCTTGACAGGAATTGAATCTGGGACCCTTGAGTCTGCAGACCGATGCTCTATCCACTGATCCAAACCAGTTAGGGCTCAGAATTATTTTTTTGAGGTTGAGTGTTGCCACACATATGAGTAATGTGCACAAGTTTTAGGTAGTCAGCTCACTGGATGTTCATGTTGTCTACATCCGGGTAACGATCTCCTAGGTCAAAGCGAATGTCCCCAGCCCCAGCGAGGCTGGCCTGTGTGTACCCTGTCCCAGCCAATGCCCCCCAACAACCTGAGGTGACCATGCATATGGTTCTGTCACCATCGATAGTGCTGCCTGTCTCTGAACTTCACAGAGAACAGAACCCTTCAGTGTGACCTTCTCATCAGCTTCTTCTGACCAACAATCTGTTGTGTTTAACAATGGTTTGCTTTCTCTTTTAATAATTGCTGACTAGTATCCCTTTATACGAATTTATGACAAATGATGCCCATTCATGGCCATTTTTTTCTTGTTCCCAGTCCTGAGCTGTCATTAGTAAAAGTCCACGAACCTCCCAGGACACGTCTGTGGTGGACATAGGCATCCTTTCTCTGGGACTGGAAATGCCAGGCTGGGCATCATCCTTGTTTAACTTTAGTAGATTCTGCCTCTCACTTCTCCAAAGGGGCCTGTTTTCTTTACTCTCCCAACGACAAGCCAAGAGAGTTTTGGTTGCTCCACGTCCTTGTCAACATTTGATATTGTCAGTATTTTTAATTTTAGCCATTCCGTTGCCTATGAAGTAACCGTGGCTTTAATTGCATTTCTCTGATCATTGCAGACACTAAGCACCTTCCCCTATTTCCACTGGCCCCGTGGACAATTCTTTTGTGAAGTGTGTGTTCAAGCCTTTCCTCTACTTAAAAGGAAGTCAGGTTGTCTGTGGTTTTCGCATTGACCTTTAGGAGCTGTTTGTACATCCTCAGGACAAGTCTTTTTTAAAAATATATTTTATTGATTTTTTTACAGAGAGGAAGAGAGAGGGATAGAGAGTTAGAAACAATGCTGAGAGAGAATCATCCATCAGCTGCCTCTTGCACATCCCCGCTGGGGATGTGCCTGCAACCAAGGTTTATGCCCTTGACCAGGACCTTTCAGTCCGAAGGCCGACTCTCTATCCACTGAGCCAAACCGGTTTCGGCCTCAGGCCAAGTCTTTCGTGAAGCTATGGATTGTGAATATCTTCTCCCATTCCCTGGTTTGCCTTTTCATGATTTTAATGGCCTTTTCCCATTCCTTAAACTTTTTCTTTTTTAAAAAAAAATCAGCCCTAACTGGTTTTCTCAATGGTTAGAGCATCAGCCTGCGGACTGTAAGGTCCCAGGTTTGATTCCAGTCAAGGGCATGTACCTTGGTTGTAGGCACATCCCCAGTAGGTGGTGTGCAGGAGGCAGTTGATCGATGTTTCTCTCTAATTTGATGTTTCTAACTATCTCTCTCCCTTCCTCTCTGTAAAAAATCAATAAAAATATATTAAAAAATAAAATAAATTCAATCTTTTATGTTGAGATAATTGTAGATTCACGTGCAGTTGTAAGAAATAACACAGAGAGATTCCATGTACCTGCCCTCTCTGTAGTTCCTCCCAATAACAGGTAACACCGTGTAATGCTGTGGTACACCAACACAACCAGGAAATTGACATGGAACAGTAAATTGAGCATTCCATCAAGGATCCCTCAAGTTGCCTTTGATAGTCTCCCCCACTTCCTCCCCTAACCCCCATTAATTCCTGGCAACTATTGTTGTCATAATCTGAGTGACAAGAGAACCACAATCTGTTCTCCATTTGTATAAAATTTTTTTTGTGGGAAAAGTGTGAAACTTAGGTAAGGACTCTATTGTCTATGGCAGATCAATCACTCCAGTATTTGCAATAAATGCTATCTTCCCTCTACTGAATTGCTCTTGTACCTTTGTCAAAATGAGTGAGGCAAATTTATGTGGGCCTCTATCTGGATTCTTTATTCTGTTTCATTAATCTATATGTCTATTCCTCTGTCAGTAGTTTTGGTTGCTGTAGCT
Source organism: Vespertilio murinus (assembly GCA_963924515.1). Lineage (NCBI taxonomy): Eukaryota > Metazoa > Chordata > Mammalia > Chiroptera > Vespertilionidae > Vespertilio > Vespertilio murinus. The sequence goes on along the minus strand of OZ004709.1, from coordinate 165,363,087 downwards.
GTTTAATAAGTCTTGAAACCAGCTCTACTAGTTTCTCCTACTCCATTCTTCTTTTTCAAAATTGTTTTCAGCTGTTCTAATTCCTTTTTTTTTTGGTTCTAATTCCTTTTCCTTTCTATATACATTTTAGAATAATCTTGATCTATATGCAAAATGTTCTCATTCAGATTTTGAAAGGAATGGCTGTATATCAATCCATATCTTTATATCAATTTAGAGAGAATGGACATCTTTATTATGTTGATTCATTCAATCCATGAACATGGTATGGCTTTTCATTTATTTAGATCTCCATTGATGCCTTTCACAGGGCTGTGCAGTTTTCAGCATAAAGTCCTGCCCATGTTTTGTTAGATTTACACCCATGTTTGAGTAATTTAAATGGTATTATTTTTTAAATGTTGTTATTTCCCCTGTTCTTTGCTATTATATAGGAATACAATCAATTTTTGTATGTTTGTCTTATAGACAGTGGCGTTGTTGAACTTGTTTATTAGTCCTAGAAGTTCCTTTACTTGTACGTGCTCGCAGGTGTGTAGATTCCTTGGGAGTTTTGGCAGACAATCATGTCATTTGCAAATTGGAACAGTTTTATTTTTCCTTCCTCAATTTTATGACTTTTTTTTTCTTGCCTTATGTACTGGCTAGGGCCTTCAGCACTATCCTAAATAAAAGTGATGAGAGCTGACTTCCTTGTTTCTAATCTTGGAAGGAAAGAATTCATTTGAACAAATCTACAGCTAACATAAGTCTTAATATTTCCAAGGTATTCGCTGACTTCACCTAAGCTGTCAAATTTAATTGTGTAGAGTTGATCATGGCACTCAGGTCTTCTGATGCCTCCAGGATCTGTTACATCCTCTGCGCTGTTCTTGGTATTGGCTGTTAGTGTCTTCTCTCTTTTTAACATGTCACTCATAGAGTTCTGTCAAATTTATTGCTTGTCTCAAAGAACCAGCTCTGTGTTTCATTACTTTTTAAATTTCTGTTTTTCTGTTATCAGTTTTCATTGATTTCTGCTTTTATCTTTATTGCTTATTTATTTCTGTTTTCTTTGGGTGTATTTGCTCTCCTCTCCAGGATTTTGAGTGGGAGCTTAAATTGTTGGCTTGAGACTTTTTCTCCTTTCTATAGCATGCATGGCGTGCTATAAGCCTTCCTCTCCGCACCGCGTTGGCTGTGACGCTCAAATGCCGCTGGCGTTTTCATCTTTATTGAGTCCAATGTATTTCTTCGATTTCCCTTGAGACTTCCTGTTTGACCCAAGAATCATTTAAAAGCATATTCTTTTGTTTCCGAGTGTTCAGAGATTTATTTTTTGTTTTTCTGTTACTGGTTTCTAGTTTGATTCCATTGTGGTTGGCGAACATACTCTGACTGATTTCTATTCTTTTAAACGTATGGAGGCTTGTTTTATGGCCTGAATATGGTTTCTCTTGGTACATATTCCACAAACACTTGAAAAGAATGCATTTTCTGCTGTTGTTTTAGTGGAATGATCTAGAAATATCGATGAGATCCCGTGGGCTGCTGCTGTTGTCACGTGCTTCTGTTTCCTTGTCGGTTTTCCGCCTCGCGGTTCTATACATTGCTAGGAGAGTGCTGAGGGGACTGCAGTCTAGGGATCTGGAAACCTCCAACTGTAATTCTGCATTTGTCTATTTATCTCTTCAGTTGTATCAGGTTCCCTTTCTATACTTGCTACTTTCTAGATTTTGTCCTTAGTTTTCAAGAGTTTAGTGAGTATGTGTCTTGCTATGAATTTCTTTGGTTTATCCTGTGTAGGGTTTGCTCAGTGTCTCAAAGCTATAAGTTTATCTCTCTCCCCAAATTTGGGGAATTTTCAGCCATTATTTCTTTCAGGACTTTTCCAGCCTTGCTCTCTGCCTCCTTTCCTTCTGGGACTCTGATGACCTGAAAAAAAAAAACACCATTTTTTTTTTTTTTTAAATATAGCTCCATGGGTCCCCCACGGCTCTGTTCATTTCTCTTTCACTCTGTTTTCTCTCTGCTGCTCGGATTTGGCTACTTCTATTATCCTATCTTCCACTTCACTGATTCTTTCCTCTGTCCCTTTCATTCTGCTGTTGAATCCATCCGTGTGCTCTTATTTTATTTTATTGTTTCTCTTACTGTATTTTTTAGTTCTAACATTTCCATTCGGTTCTTTGTCTTCTATTTTTGCTGAGGATTTCTATTGCTGTTCATTAGTTTTCAGTGTATTCATAATTGCTTATTGAAGCATGTTTTTGTGGGGTTTTTTTTCATGGCTGCTCTATAATCTTTGTCTGATCATTCTAACAACCTTGTCACCTCAGTGTTGGCGTTTGTTGATTGTCATTTTTCACTCAACTGGAGATATTCCTGGTTCTTGGGATGATGAATGATTGTCAAATGAAACCTGTACTTTTCTGTATTATGTTCTGAGACTCTGGATCATAGTTAGACTCTCCCTTTGGTTTTGATTCTGCTCTGGCAAGATAAGGGGGAAGGCTGCCTCATTTTGCCAGGTGAAGGTAAAAGTAATTATTATGCATGATGAAAGTTAGAGGTAAAGGTTTATTTTTCCACATTGGCCATCTGGTCAACCTAGCACCGTCTTTTGAAACATCATCCTTCCCTCCCCTGGATTGCAGTGGTCTTGTGTCTTAAGCCAGGTAATTGTGCAGATGTGGGTCAGTTCTAGACTCACTGATTCATTGTTAAAGTGTCAGCATCCAGGCCAGGAACTAAGAGGTTCCTCATTAAGAGGTAGCCTTGAAAAAAGGGCTACGTGCAATGGTGACGAAGTTTCTGGGCGTATTACAGGGGCATGACAGAAGGGTCCCACACTAACTGGAAGTGGGGTAGGGAGTCAAGGAAGGCATTCTGGAGGTGACATCCCCAGAGCTGTGGATGGATGACTGGCAGGAACTGTCCAAGAGAAGAGTGAGGGCCAGAGAGAGGGGACGGCAGCTGCAGAGACGAGAAGTCAAGAAGCATCCTGCAGCCCACGGGGCGCTGTTAGCAGCTCAGCTTCGCAGGCGCTCAAGATTCAAGGAGGGGAGGATTCAGAGACGAGGCTGGGGACCTGGGTGGGGATGGATCCGAGGCATGACTGACCACCGCGCATAGCTTGGGCTTTACCCTGGGGACCATGGGGGGCCAGGGCAGAGGTGACAGCTGGGGTGGACATGGTCAGAGGATGCTTGAGGATAGAAGAGAAGAGGCATTTGGAGAGACCATGGGAGGGGCTGAAAGGGCCACCACGTGACCAATGCAAGGATCCTCAAGGAGCAAGGAAGAACCAGTCACCCCGTGGCACGGGGCTTGAGGAGGGGGGCGTGGTAGCACCCCGCTCCCCTTGTCAGGCATTTGTCAAGCCAGGGAAAGAGCAACTGGGCTTTAGTGTGGGTCCCTCAAGTGTCCTGGTTGCAGGACCAGAGTGGACACCAGGTCCCTTGCCTGCAGTCCCTTCAGCTCATGGAGACAGAGTCTGCCCGCAGGGGCCTGGGGCGAATGGACCACCCGGCGGGGGAGACAGCTGAGGTGTTCCTCGGCTGCATTGGGGAACCTGCTCTCTCCAAGGCCCTGCAGAACTCAGGCGAACTACGTGGAACACCGTTCAGGTCAAGTGGGAACGTGAGAACGATCAGATAAGCCCGGCAGGTGACAGCAGCCTTGGATGGCGGGTTTGTAAACAGCGCTCTTCCCAGCGCTTCGGGGCACGAGCGAAAACGCTGCCCAAGTTTCTGCCTTTTCCGTACGGCGCCGCGCTCCTGCTCCGGCTCCCGGCGAGCTGACGACCGAGAGGACGTGCCTTTCTGGCTCACCTCCCTTCGCTCAGAACAGTCACGTCTCTTGGGCACCCAGCTCTTGATCTGTTCTCTGCTCTCCTTCCCCTCCTGCCCCCACCACCACAGGAGATGGAGCCAGGATGGCCATCTGACCTCACCTGTGTCAATCCTATTGTCTCTGGACCAGAAGCATTGGCCACCCCTGGCAAGTGCACCACCGAGAAGCAGAGGACAGGGGGGATGAAGAGCGGCAGAGAGCCCTTCCTTGGGTATAAGAGACTCCCTCGCCCCTGTAGAGAAGCCCGCCTGGTTTGGGGCGGCCTGAGAAGGTCTCTGGTGCAGCTCTCAGGAGCCACCTGCTGCTCTAGCCGCGGTTAACATCACGGCACCGCTGAACGAACCACAGAATCCAAACTCAGTGTCTTTCCAAGGGACCTGGCGGCCAGTGGAGGAGCTGGGGCCGTGGGTCGAGGGTCTGGAGCACCGGGTTGGTGGCTGCCACCATGAAGGTTTAGAGTGGCACCTCTTCTCCCAGCTGGGGATGCCAGCTCACAAGTGTCCATCCACCAATCAAGCTGGGTGTCCGTGAGCTTCCCAACGTCCCTGCCCGCAACCGTTGGCACCGTTGTCACCGCTGGCACTGCGGTCGCTGTCGGCACCCTTGGCACCGGCTCAACTGAAAGGGGCCCAGACCGGGATTGTCTTAAGGCGACAGGGCCGAGACAAGCCACATTGAAACCCGTGAGGACGCCTCTCGGGGGGCCTCCTTCCCACGTTGATAGCTCTTGAAAGGCAAGACCCCTTCCGTCTGCAGCGCTGCCCGCCCCCCACGGAGCCGGCAGCCCGGGCCTCGGCGGGGCCCTCGCAAACAGGCCTTCCCCAGCTGGTAGGCGCCGTTCTCGTTTCCCTCCGAGAGGTCTGTTCCCGGTCATAAATCCCGCAGGCCCGACGGCCAGCCTAGGATGTCCTCGTTGGTAAACACGGAGGTTAAAGACGCTCTTCCCGGCTGAGAAAGGCGGCCCGACAATGGGGCCTTGTCCCGGGCAGCAGATCTGACAGCCACCGTCTTTGATTCCTTAACCTTGCTGCAGGCTCGTATGAAATTGCTCCCATTCTCCGGGGGTCCATCAAACGTGCATTTAAACGGCCTCATTAGCATCTCCCTCTGATCCGCAGCCACTCGGGGTCCCAGCGGCCGTGGCCGCGCGGCGCCCGGCTTTCTATCCGGCGAACATCTAAAACTCCTTGACAAAGTTCCTTTTTAACGTTTACGTCCTTTGTTCCGTCCTCGTCTTCTGTGGAGATCTTTAGTGGCCCATGTACTCGGAGATGACTCGGGGACAAAACTCCTGTCTGGCCCGGACAGTAAATCTAGGCTCCATTCAGACGGGTTAAATGCGTGCTTTATGCCTATTGTCGCTGGCTCCTCAAAGCTCCTGCGCCTTTAAGGGTTTCCTACAATAAATTAAACCCATCACACTGTGGTTCTGATCGAGGGAGGGGTAGGCCCGCCTGCGGTGTGGACGGAGGGCCAGCGTCGGCCAGCCGGGCTCAGGCCACGGGGCACAGGCACCCACCTTGGGGCACAGCTCACCAAACTCCCTGGACTTTTGGCCCCGTGCTATTGAGGAGTCTTACAGCATGGCGGCTGTGATGGGGCCGCATGACCATCCCTGACCAAGCAGAGGCCTGGGTCTGACAGGCTAGGCCCGGGCCCTGGGCCCTGGGCCCTCCCTGCCCTTGGCCAGGGCAGTGACTCACACTCAGAGGTCACCCCAGGGCAGGGGGATCCGTCCCCAGAGGCAAATGGGTTCCAGAAGTGGGCTGAATGGGTGCTGGCGCCGTGGTCTCCACCTGGGGCCGCAGTGGCTGGTGGAGGGAGGCTCAGAGGCCGGGAGCCTGGGAGTCTCTGCACCCCGCCTGGGTTTCTTTGCTGTGGCCCCTGATTCTGTCACCGGTGCCATCATGCCTCCGATGGGCTCCTGACACTTCCCTGGCGTTTCTCCAGAGCAGGCTGCTGGCTGGTAGGTGTCAGGGAAGTGATTGTCTCCTAAAGCCTGCGTTCAGGGCTCTGGAGTTGGCCACAAACCCAAGGCCCCGCCCCGAGGCTCTGGGGCACGGGGACCGCGGGCAAACACCTTTGCACCCTGGATCTCCGCCGTGGACTCATCCCACAGAAAGCCTGGCTGAGACCCGGTCCTGATTTGGGCAGTCATGGATCTAGCTGAGAAGTGATGTTTTCCTGGCTTTTTTACCCATGAGGAGAGCCCCATTTCTATACAAGGAAATAAATGGATAGGGGCCATTTTGCAATCAAATTTGATTGATCATGACTTACTTAACGAACCCACCAACCAACCAACCAGCCAGCCAGCCAACCAGAGGGCGCATTTTCTTTTTTTGATCTTGAAATGAATTTTCCAGGAATTACAGAAGGCAGGTGTGCCTTAGCACTAGCTGTCAGCTTGTGTCTATTGTTGAAAAGGAAGAGTCTCGTCAGCATCTTCCCAGGCTGTCAGTGCTGGGAGAAAGAGCAGACCTGAACGAGGGCCCGGAACGCACTTATTTTATTTTATTAAAAAAAAAAGAGAGAGAGAGAGAGGAAGGGAGAGGAATAGAGAATCAGAAACATCCTGCACCCCCCCTCCACCCCCCACTGGGGATGTGCCCGCAACCAAGGTACATGCCCTTGCCCGGAATCGAACCTGGGACCCTTGAGTCTGCAGGTTGATGCTCTATCCACTGAGCCACACCGGTTAGGGTGGGAACGTACTTCTTAAAGAGAACGCTCACAGCCGCCTGCCCGGTATGCAGCTGACATGGAGCGAAAAGGGAAACCGAGTTGGCTGAGCAGGGGCCTGAGTGTCAAAGGCCTGTGGCCCACCTGAGTGTGATGGTCCTTGGGGCGCATCTGGACCCCTGACCTTGTGCCACGGTCTGGAGGTGGGTGGACTCGGAGGGTCCCCTCTCTCAGGTCACATGGTCTACTCCAGCCTGCTCCTCCCACCCACCCTCTGCTTTCTCAGGTCTGTGCTGGAAACCACCCACGTGTCTGTGAATGGCACCCTTCATCGGTCCTGGCCAAGTGGGGGATTGGGGGGGGCCATGACACCTCTGATGGGGTTTCCAGGAAAACATGGCAGGACATTTTCATCCACAAGGAGCCCCTTTTTTGGTGAGGCATCATGGGACACAGAGGTGGACGTGACCCAGCCCCCGTGGGCCTGCCATTACAGGGTGGAGACACACGTGAGGGTGTGAATGGTTGAGGCTCAGACATGAACAATGGCCTCCCAAGTGTTACGTGACAGTGGGGACCAGGGAAGCTCCAGGGTCAGAGAAGGGGCTCAGAGGCAGGTTTGAGGAGTCTGATGAGATCCTGTTACCTGCTCCTGGAGGAGGCAGGCTTGCCCCAGGATGGGAGGCCGCCCGTACCTATTGTCCTGAAAAGGGAAAACAACCTTGTATCCCACCCTCTCTTGTTTGTGGGACAGCCTCCCCCCCCCCCCCCCCCCAGTCTCACACACACATGGTCTGTTTGCTTGTGTCCAGTCATCCGCTCAGGTCCCACAATCCCCATCTCACAGCGGGAGAACTGAGGCTGGGGGTCATGCAGGCATAGCTGCAAAGAAAGGACTGAGGGTCTGCATCTCAGATGCCAGGGCGGAGGGTACGGGGCATGGGGGGGGAGGGCGGGAGGGGAGATGGGGAACGGTAAGGCTGGGGCATTCCCCATGGACGGAAAACAATGACAGTGGCTTTGGCCTTGGGCTGCCCAAAGCCTGTCCAGGACACGGAAAGTGGCCCAGTGCGAGCTGACTGAAGGGTCGGAGGAGGAGGTTCTGGCTGAGGGTCCCTCAGGGCCTGGGATTCCAGGCAAGGTGCGGCCTTGAGTTTGACACCACGGCTCCTGCCATGGTGACCGTGCTGTGTTCCTTCCGAAGCCGCCTTTGTCGGAGCTCCGTGGTGCCGGGCGGGACTCAGAGAAGTTGTCTTCCTGTGTGCTTGTTTTACAGAGAAGAAACGGAGGCTCGGGGGCCGTGAGAACTTTCTGGAAGCACGTAAATGGCCAAGCAAAGCTGAGGCCGCCAGGGCTCTCCCTCGTGGCGGCCTCTCTGTTCCTGGTTCCCCCTCTCCCGTGGGCGATGCTGCATCGGAGCTCAGCCCCGGCGCCTGGCTTTGCCCCGGGTGGCCGCTGTGGGGTGGGCGGTGCGGTGGGGGCAGGGGGTGGTGGCTGATGTGGGGAGGAGTTCAGGGATGGGCAGCTTCTCCCACTCCCATGAAACTGGGACTTCCACGGGCTCAGCCTTGGGAAGGTGGCAATCCACAACCTTGCACTCAGCAGAGGCTGCGGGGGTTGGAGCTGCGCCTACCCTCTCCACATTCCCTTCGGACTCAGGAGAGGCACAGGGCATGGCAGCAGGCCCTCAGGTCCCCAACCGTGGGACTGAGCGCCTCCACGTGGGGATGCCTGGAATTGCAGGCTTGGAAAGCCTGAATTAGGCCAATGAAAGACAGTTCCCTCGTTCTGCTGTCCCCTCACGGCCCTCCCTCCACGACAAGGTGCAGGCTGCTTTCTTGGGTACAGGCATTGCAGGCCTCCCTGCCGGGTCCACAGGAGATCTGCTTAGAAGAACACTACCCAGCCTTCTGAAAGGGGCAATAGTATCTCACTGTCTGCCCTCCTCCATGCATCCATTCATCTCTGCCGTGTCCCTGGGTTTGCAGGAGGCACCACTGATCGCCCATGACCATAATGAAGGTTGAGGGACAGACGCCTGGGTCTACCCCAAGGTTCAGCAGGAGCCTTTCCCCTGCCTACGAGTCAGCCGGCCTCTGGGGCTCACGGCCCCCAGGACACCCTGCTCTGTGGACCTCAGGAGGTCCGGCTTCGGCCCACAATGTCCAGACGCCAAGGCCACCTCTTCCCTCCGGGACCAGAGCTGACCAAGACCCGGAGAGCTTGCCTGGCTGCTCCCTACGGTCACCAGGGTCATGGGTGACACCCACGAGCAGGGGTCGCCCAGACAGACACCTCTCCCTGCCAGAAACTGCACAGGACGTTTCCGATGCGGCCCGACATCAGGCAGATCTGTGGTGCGGTCAGCTTTGTCAAGCGGGTCATTTGTAACGGTTTCTTTCTTGTTCTGAATCAGCGGTCGGTCGCCAACCTTGAGGACCTCGCGGACCACCACTGGCTGGCGACCGCTGTTTTAAATCACCATTTTTGGACACGATTTGTACTTGCAGTTTGGTGTTCTTTTTCTCAAACGGGCCTCCGGGTGCGTCCTCTCTCCTCTCGCCCGGGGTGTGGGGTGAGGCCAGGGTTTCGGATTATGGCACCTCCCACAGGAGATCTGCTTAGAAGAACACTTCCCGGCCTTCTGAAAGGGGCAAAAGCTGTCGCAGGTATTCAATTCCCTGATCCCAAGGTTTGCGGGGACCTTGGGTCCCCACGGGGGCCTCTGCTGAAAAAGGAGGCGAGGGAAGCTGAGAGGGCTGGGGGCAGGGCTTGTGGGATGTGAGTCAGACCAGATGGCGGGAGCAGGTGAGCAGGTGGGCAAGGGAGCAGGTGAGCCGGTGAGCCGGTGAGCAGGGCTCCAGGGCACCCCCCCCGTCCCCTTTCCCAGGGTTTCCGGGCCCCACCCGTGCCCAGTCCAGGACAAGATGGAGAAGAAGCTGCTTTGTGTGGCATTATTGGCCTCAGTGAGAGCCCACCAGCTCCTACAGAGTGTGGGTGGGTGCAGGAGCTTCATGGCAGCAAATGCCCTGCTGTGTGGAGCAGGTGGGTGTGCCATTGTGGGCGTGTCCTCATCGCATGTGTGCCCAGGCATGTGCACATGTTTGAGAAGGGCAGGGGGCAGGTCATGGGGGAGCAAGGAAGAGGTATCATTGCCAGGAGGCAGATCATGCTGAGAGTAAGGACTTCTCATCAGCCTTGGAATCCATACTTGGTTCAATACAGCTCTTGGATCTTGCTAGCCCTGGGGATGTGTCTGTGGATGAATTCAGTCTCTCTTGGCCTAGCATTTCTAAGAAGTCCAAGCAGTTACCATGCAGAAGAAATGTAGGAAAAACCATCTACTCATCAGTTCATAGATCCATCCATTCATCCATCCGCCCAGCATCCATCTACCCATTCATCCACCCATCCATCCATCCATCCATCCATCCATCCATTCATCCATCCACCCACCCACCCATCATCTATTTATCCATTCATCCATCCATTCATTCATCCATCCATCCATCCATCCATCCATCCATTCATCCATCCACCCACCCACCATCATCTATTTATCCATCCATCCATCCATCCATCCATCCATCCATCCACCCATTCATTCATCCATCCATTTATCCACCCATCCATTCACCCATCCATCCATCCATCCATCCATCCATCACCTATGTATCCACCCATCATTCAAGCCACGTTTCATCCATCCACCATCCACCTATCCAACCACGGAGAACTGGGCCCTCGTACCAGCAGCCAGTGCCACCCCACCAGCCTTAGAAGCAGGTCCCCTGCCCTGGTGAAACCTTCAGAGGACTGCCCCTCAGTCAGTGTCTGCCTCCCGCCTCCGGACAGACCTTCTGCCAGCACTGCCGGGCCGCACGCACCTCTGCCAGCCTCCTGCCCCGCAGAAAAGTGAGGACAGCAAATGCTGGTGGTGGTTCTGGCCCACCACACTTTGGGCAGTTTGTTAACGCCACAGAGAGCAAATACATGTGGGCCGGGACCTCTCTGCTGTGCTTCTCGCTGGCCCTCAGGCCGTGTGTGTGTGTGTGTGTGTGTGTGTGTGTGTGTGTGGCATGCACACGCGCACGTGCCTCAGTGCGCCCCTCGGCACAGCGGGTGCTGATCCCCACACAGACTTGCTTGCGGCTGTGGAATCCGGATTGTGTGGCCTCTGCACATCCCGAGCACGGCCCCATTCCCTGCCGGGCTTTCTCTCGCCCCGGTGTGGGCTCCCTCACGGGTGGCTGCACCTTCCCCGGGCAGCGGGGAGCCGGGGCCTGTGAGTGCCCGCGAGGAGTGTGTGAATCAAAGCCGCCGCCGCCGCTGGCGCAATCCCGCCCGGATCCTTGAATGCAGCCTCTTGACAGACGGATTGTGTAACGTCATTCCTCCCAAGGAAACGCGCCTGGCCCTGGGAGAAGGTGTGAGAGCTTCCCAGACGCTGAAAGGGCCCTGCTGGGTAAATTAATTCTTCATTATTCCGTTCCCGGGGCTCTCACGCTGGCCCGGTGCCCGGCTCACAGACGCCCGCCCGCCCGCACGGGGTCACCCAGGCGCGGGGGGCGCCGGTTGCAGGTAGCGTCTGCCACCCCGCAGCCAGGATGCTTCGAAAATGCAAATTCCCCTCCACCCGTGTCCCCGGCGCCGGGCACAAAGGCCCGTTGTTGACAGACGAGCCTGCTCTCCCGTATCTACATGTCTCCCCGCGGACGGCACGCGGGCTCACATCTGGCCGCACTCCACGGCTTTGTGCCGCTGGGGCCCGGGCCAGCGCTGGCTGCTTCCGGCCTCGGTGGGCCATTGTCTGCCCTCCGTCGGGACCGGAAATGCCACCTGCCGTGAAGACTTCCGAGCCGGTTCATCAGAAGCACCCAGCCGGCCAGCTCCTGAGGCGCCGAGTGTGCAGCGCTGGCCTTGGCCCTCCAGAAGTGGGGGTGGGGACGGGGGCGAGGCTGGTGTGACCCATCCCAGGCAGGACGGGGACAGACGGGGAGGTGTCCTTACTTACCGCGATGCCTCCGATGGCACAGCACCCTTCCCGCCCTCGCCCCCTTCACTCAGGCAGCAGAGCAGGGGTTGCAACCCACCGCCCACAGCCACCTCACCCTCGGTGTCCTCCTCTGTAGAATGGGGCCGTAGTCCCGCTTGCATGGGCGCGAGTGGGGCGATTCGTTCACGCTGGGCCCAGAGAGAGGCTCGACGAGAAATAGCGCCTGCGTCAGCCAGCTACCTTCCTGAGAATTTAACCAATGGCCCCCCTCTGCCCACCGCCTCGGGGAGGTGGGTAGTGGGAAAGCCGTGGTCAGAGAATCCCTTCCCGGCATCGCCAAAGGGCCCCTGGGCATGGTGGGGAGGGTTCACCGCTCTGTGCCTTGGTTTCCCCAAATGTGGAGTGGAGGGGGCACTCACAGGGGCTGCCCCACGCGCGGGCTGCGTGGACCCAGTGAGTGCCCGCAGCCTGCTCGGCGCAGTGCCAGGATGACGCGTGCCAGTGTCCACTGTGACTGCCTGACTGTGCGCGCCCTGCTGCAGCGCTGGCATCACTGCGCCGAGAGGCCGGGGCTCGGGGCTCGGGCCGTGGGCCGGGAGGGGGATGTGGTCCCTGATGGGCCAGATGGCAGAGTTTCTGAAAAACGGACCAGCGAGGGACCCTCCCTTGGTGTAGGTGGCCAGGAAGGCAGCAGCAAGAAGCCTCCAGGATGTCTTGCCCACGGAGGCTGGTCTGCAGCACCCCCCCCCCCCAGCTCCTCCTCCGCTATCTTTGGGGTCTGGAAACCGGAGCCGCGGGCGTTTCATCCCCGCGGAACGGGAGTGACTACAGGTGAGGCCATTGTTCCTGAGCGCCGGTGGGGATAATGCGTCCTGACAGCCTCAGGGACGGGCCCCCGGCGGCCTGGCCCGCGCCCGGGGCAGCCCTGCGGGCACCCGCGTCACCCCACATCCTGTGAGCGCGCCCCGAGGGCCCGCCTCTTCATGTGCTTCCAACCCGGAGGAGGCCGGCACACCTGGGAGCCGCGCGGCCCGGGCGCCCGGCGCTCGGCGGCGAAGGTCACCCTCCGCTGGGGACAGAGGGCGCATTGTCGAGGGTGCCAGCCTAGCCTTTGTGCCCCAGCGGCCGCCCCTGACCGCAGGAATCCCGCAGGCTCACCCTCGCTCACACCGGGAGCGCCCCCTCCCTCCCTCCTCTGGTAGCTGCCTCCGGCGGGAGGCCGCAGCCTCCGCCAAGCAGGCCTCGCCCACCGCTTTTCTCCGAAGCTAATTGCCGCTCTGTGCCTGCGATGGGCACCGGCCCAGCGGCCGGCCTGCCAAGAACTTCCCCGTGTGAATACCTGCGCCGGGCACCTCCTGTGGGAACCGGGAGTGACACGGGCCCTGGCGTCCGCGCCCTCCTGTCTTATGACATTAGGCAGATCAAAGCCTCGTTGTCAAAGTCAAGTTCTCCCTCCTCCCGCCCGCCCGCCCCCGGGAGCCCTTCCCTCCTCTGTGGCTCACTCAGGAGGGAGCTGACCACCGAGACGGGACTCCTGCGGCGCCCGGCAGTCCTCCTGGAAGGTGAACTTGTCTCCTGGGTCTCAGGCGGGCACACCCTGAGAAAGAATGAGAGAGCGTGGGGGCAGCCCCGCTCCTCCCCGGCGTCTTCGGGGAGACAAGCCCGCACTTGGTTCTACAAGCAGCTGCTACGAGGGGGAGAGAGACGTCCCCGACGCCGAAATCTCTCACCGAGGCTTCCTGAGCCGGCAGGGGGTGGACAGGGGGTGGGGGCAGGTGGCCGGGGCCTCTCAGCGACCCGGCAGAGAGGCGGCCCTGAAGCGTGAGTCGGTGTCACAGTCCCCCCCGGGGGCAGTTTCCCGGGCTCCCAAGCCCCACCACGGGCGGCCCATAAGGGGGCCAAGCCAGCGATTCAACCGTCCGAGTGACCGTTTGGGAGCTAGAGAGAGCCTTGTCACCTCTTACGTCTCACGGACTGGTTGGTGTGGGCTGCCGGGAGCATGTGCTGAGATGGGGAAGAGAGAGTGCCCGGGTGGATTAGTAATGTCTGCCCGGGTGCCAGGCTCTTCGTGACGGGGCCTGTTTCACGGACCTGCCCCCTCTGGTGTGTCGGTGAGGATAAGCTAGGCTTTGCTGCGATAACAAATAAGCCTCCAAATCTCAAGGGCTTCCTCGTTGTGCAAAGATTCATTTTGCTCTCGCACCTTGGGGTGGGGGTTGGAGGGCAGCTCTCAGGGGATTTGTCCTGCAGGCAGTGGTTCTGTGATCTAGGCTAGGTTCAATCTCACAGTCCTGCCGGAGGAAAGGTGTAGGGGCTTTGACTGCCTGGGCTTGGAATCTTACCTGCTTTTCATGGTCCAGAACTGCTCCTGTGCACACCCTACCTTCCCCTCTCCTGGATGTGCAGGGAGTGTCTGGGAGGGAGGGCAGTCAAACTTGACCTGGTGGAGAGAGAACATCTCTGCACACAATGAGACCCAATCTTTTTTTTTTTTTTTTTTTTTTTTTAAAGACACAAGGCCAATGGTTCCCGGACAGGGAGGTGGCTTGAACTGAGCCAACCAGGGAGTTGGCTGTGGGCAGAGGGGTCAGCCCAACTCACATGCCGGCATTTTGGGTGGTGGTGGTGGTAGAGGGGCACGCCACAGGCCACACTGGCTAGATCCCCCTGTCCACCCATGTCTCCTCTGTAACTCCTGTCACCCCCAGAGGTCCCTTTTCTTACCGGGAAGCCTAGTGGAGGGACCACCTACCTTGGCTGACTCTGCCGACGGGGCTCCCCTCAGAAGCTCTGTGTCTGCTCAGCTGTGGCCCAGGCCCTTGCCAGTCAGGGAGGGGTGAGGTGATGAAGGTGAACAGCCCTTCCGATGGATGAGTCCGAAGGCAGAAACTCCTGTCCTGGGTCTCAGAGCTGTGTGATCAGAGCACCGGAGACAAGTCCTGGCCTTCCTGTAGCCCCCCCATCCCACCCCCCCATGTCCTGCAGTGGTGGGGGGGGGGGTTGTTGCGGTGCTGGGAGGCCTAGGAGAGCCCAGCCACGTGGGGACTTGCGTCTTCATTCGGTCTCCGCTCCCAGGGAGAAGCTGTGTTTTGGGGGTGCACGGAGGGGCACTCAGCGGCGCTGGGTAAATGAACGCAAGAGGGGAAGAATGAATGGTGCGGATGCCAGGGGCACACCCACCGGAGGGAGGCCCGCTGAGGCCCTGTCGTGTGCCAGGGCCATGGCGGGGAGGGCGGAGACGAGGCAGGAGTGTCAAGGGGACCGGAAGGAGTTGGCTGGGGCTCAGGAGGGAACCCAAGAACGCAGGGCCCGGGGGACTAGGAAAAGGCCAAGCGGAAGGAGGCGTGGGGGGCCCTTCCCAAATCAGATGGGAGGCCAGGGGGGTGGGCATGGGTGGAAGAGGCTCTGGGTCAAAGGCCCTGCTGGGGAAACGGGGAGGCTATTCAGGGCCAGGCTGGAGGGAGGGGGCCCTGGAACCCGGCCAGATGGTGCCCGCCTGGGTGCCCGCTGGGTCCACTCGCAGGCTGCTGGGGCACCTTGAGCCTGGGCCTGCATTTCCCCACCTCTGTGGCTGGCAAGTGCCACCTGTGGGCACTGCCAGCTGGAGGCGTCTGGCTGGGGGACAGCACAGCAGACCTTGAGGGGCCTGTGGGCAGAGGTCCTCAGAGGGGCAGCAGCGGAGGCACCTGCTTTATCCCTCCCCAGGGGACGGCGTCACCTGCGTGGGCATCTTTTTTTAAATATATTTTATTGATTTTTTACAGAGAGGAAGAGAGAGGGATAGAGAGTTAGAAACATTGATGAGAGAGAATCATCGACCAGCTGCCTCCTGCACACTCCCAACTGGGGATGTTCCCGCAACCAATGCACATGCCCTTGACAGGAATTGAACCTGGGACCCTCTCCCTGGGAGCAGAGCCGTGGGCACCTGACGCGGGCGGGGTTTCAGCAGGACCCCAATGGCATAGGGTGGGCGCTGAGAGCATGGCCTTGTAGCCTTCATTCATTCATTCATTCATTCATTCAGCATTTACCATGTGCCAGTCGCAGTGCTGGGTTTGCACCTGAGCTCTGCCCCCTCCTCATTCTGTGGCCTCGGGCAAGTCACCGAGCTGCTCTGAGCCCAGGTTCCGCTCCACAAAATGTCCGTTTCCCGTCTCCTGCCCCCAGGAAAGTGAGTCTGAAAATGGGCCTCAGACGGCACTGAGGGAATTCCAGGCCCTGAGTCGGGCCAAGCAGGATGCTGTCGGTTTTGGCCATAGAGGGGGGGGGAGGGCAGAGTGCAGGGATGGGCAGGAGCAGAAACCCCAGGCCACAGCCCCACATGCCCCGGGACCAGGCGATCCCGAGGGCCCCAGGCTCGGTTTGCCGGGGGAGCAATGGGAGCGGGCAGGGCCTCCGTGCGGAGGAGCTGGGCCCGGGCCGTGACAGGCAGGGACCCGCCGCTCAGGCCCCTCCTCGGCGTGGCGGCGGCGTGGGAACGCTCTGGCTCGGGCTGCGTATGTTCCGCAGATTGACAGGGTCCGGGGCCTGGGCGCTGCCTCCCAGGGGACAGGATTGACGGCTGATCAGTGGGGGGCGGGCGGCCCGAGCAGGGTGTGCTGGGAACAGCGAGCCCTGACTCCGTCCCGGCCCCTCCCTCTCCCCCCGGGCTGTCCCTGGCCCCTCCGCTAGGATATCTGAGGGGAAGGGGCTGCCCCCCCCCCCCCCGGCGGCCTGAGGTGGTGGCAGGATCATGGCAGGAAGTCAGCTGGGCATCTGCACCACCAAGGCGTGGGGGGCGCAGAAGGGCCGGGGGCTCTCTGAAGGGCTCGGTCCCCGCACTCTGCCCCCCTGGGGCCTCCTGCTGCCAATGGCACCCTTTCCAGCTCCCTTCCTCACTCTGGGGCGTGGGTGACGCCCTCATGCCCCTCCATTCCTTCCACAGCCCCCCCCCCCTGCTACCTAGCCAGGCCCAGGATCCCCCAGCCTCTTGCCCTATAAAAATCCCCACGTTCCTAACCCACGCCAGCTCCCCAGATGGGCCAGGGCAGAGATGGGAGCATGGTAGTGGTGAGGGGAAGGGTGGCCAAGGGGCACACGGGGCAGGGGAGATCAGAGCCGGACGAACCGAGCATCTTCTCTCTCCAGCGGCCTTCCCGTGGTTTTCATGGCCAGCATCTCAGGGTGCTGAAGCTGGAAGGACCCTTAGCGATGGTCCCGCCAGTGGGTGCGGAGAGGCTTGGAGGGGGAGCGCCAGGGACTGGGGGTGATCCCGCCAGGGCGGGGGCGAAGGCGAGGGCTGGGACCGCAGGGGCTTCATCGGCGGCAGCAGACAACTCGGCGGCCATCGGCCTGTGCTGTCACTCCTGTCCGACCGCCCACCTGTGGCAGAGTTCCTGAGGTGGGCTGTGCCCTCCAGGGACACGTGCCAAGTCGGTGTCCACGCTCCCTCTGGCTTCCTGAGAGGGGAAGCAAAGGGGCTGCTGGTCTACCTACAGCTGCCTGGCTTCCTGGGAAGGATAGGGGAGGTGGGAGGGAAGGCCGTCCTCCTGGTAGTGACTTAGGAGCTGGACTTGGTATATTGGGGTAAAAAATAGGTGCCTTGCAGACAAAGGAAGGAATCCGTGTAAAGCTCCTCCCGGGCCCTCACGCAGGCAGGGCCCGACGTGTGGTTTGAGGATTACGTCTCAGATGGACCCTGAGGCTCAGCTCAGTCCCCCATCCGAAACCGAGGCCTCGAGGCAGTGGCTCTGTCTCGTCTCTTTGGTCCGTACCCAGGGCCAGGAAAGCCTGGGGGAGGGGGACTCCACGGGGGGAGAGGGGGCACGGCGCGGATAGAGGGAAAGTTAAAAGAATCCAGGGACGCGTGATTTGCCGGTGGGAGGGAGGGGAGGAGGGAGGCTGGAGAGAGAGGGAGGCGGTGGACTTGGTGCGCTCACGGGATGCCCTCGGTGCCCGGTGCCCGCGGTCCCGGCGCTGCCACACCAGCGGTGTGACTTCGCTTCAGGACTGCACCTCTCTGATCTCGCTCTGCTTTGTTATCTGTAAGAGGGAGCGGGGCTGTGCCTGCCCCTAGGACATTAAACAAAGCAGTCATGCAAAGGCCTATCGCAAGAATGCCCTCAGCAAATGGCTCCTGCATGCGCTCCCGCCTGCCTCCCTTCGAGGGCACGCCGGGCTCCAGGTCCCAGCAAGGCCAGGGGCCGGCACCGCCATTCCTGCTCTGGGCGTGCCCTGCCCTCCTCCCACCCGGCCCCTCCACCTGCTAAAATCCCCTGGATCGGGCCTCTCCCAGGTATGTCCTGGTTATGTAATCGCCGCCGCCGCCGCCGAGCAGTCACACACCAACCTGGGCTCTTCCCTCCCTCGCCCTGTGTTTACCTTTTGGCTCAGGAGCGAGCTCCATTCAGAAGAAATTGCTATTGTTTCTGAGTCTTCCCATGAGAAAGTGGCCTGAGGGAGGAGCTCCGGGAGCCGGCGGGAGCAGGTGGCGGGGAGGAGGAGACAGGGAGACAGGGGAGCAGGCCCTTGCACAGCCCAGGCATTTTTGATGCACACAGCTTACCATTTCCTTTATCTCTTTACAAGCAAAAGCCTCAGAGAATTTTTCTTGCATGACCTGATTTTTTTTTTATAATCCTGAAACACGGTGGACCATTATCTCATCGACTTTTCCTGTCATGACCTTTTGCTTCACTTCTTACCATGTTTTGTTGCTCGTCACTCATTCATTTATGCATGCATGCCTCCAACTGCCCATCAACTTGTATAACAACCCAGCCAGACACCCTCCAATATGTACCCATTCATCCGTCATCCATCCATCCATCCATCCATCCATCCATCCATCCACCCATCCACTCCCTCCTTCCCTGCCTCCATCCATCCATCCATCCATCCATCTGCCCATCCATCCATCCATCCATCCACCCACCCATCCACTCATCTGTCCCTCCCTCCCTTCCTCTCTTTCCTCACCTGGGCCCAGCATATATTAAATCAGTAGAAGAAGAAA
The DNA here is from genome assembly GCA_963924515.1 of Vespertilio murinus. Lineage (NCBI taxonomy): Eukaryota > Metazoa > Chordata > Mammalia > Chiroptera > Vespertilionidae > Vespertilio > Vespertilio murinus. The sequence goes on along the minus strand of OZ004709.1, from coordinate 165,344,578 downwards.
TACTGGACTAAAAGCCCCATGCGATGGTCTCCATCCTCAGTGCAGCCACTGTGCTGAGGCAGAGTGCCCTGTGCAGAAAGCAAGGTTTGAGAGTGTCATCTCCCCAGGTCGGAGTCTCAGGTCTGTCATTGTGTCTCCTGTCCTCCGCCAGACCCTTACCCTCGCTGAGCTTCTGTTTCCTCATCTGTGAAACTGGGCGGGAATGGTGCTTGCCTTACTGTTTTGAGGACACAATAAGGAAATGCACCCAGGAATTCCTGGAATCAGGTGAGGCCTCCAGTGGGGCCCACCATGCTTTACGGGGGGGGGGGGGGGGGCGCTAAGACAGGGCAAGAGATAGTCCTTGCCTTGGGGGCTCCCCGAGCCGTGGAGCCGACGCAGAAGCAGCCAGCGTCGTGGGGTGTGTGCTGGAGCGGAGCCGGAGAAGGAGGAGGGGACCAGCCAGAGGCATCACAGGGGAGGGTCGCACGGCCGTGGTGGGGACACGAGGCTAGGGTTCCGAGCACCGTGGAACATGGTTGGGCTGGTGTTTTGGAAAGACCCTCTAGCGGCTGTGTAGAAAGTGTGTTAGAAATGGGGTCCCACAAGGAGGGGAACCAGTTAGGAGACCCGAAGTTGCCTCGGTGAAGACCAGGGGATGTGGCCACTAAACTCCACAGACATTCTTCTAAATGCTAAGACCGTGCGGGCACAGGAATCAAAGACTGAGGCCTTGGGTAACCTCGCTCACACCGGATCCCTGGATCCCTGGTCATCCAGTGACGCAGCATGCATGCCTTCCCTGCCCATCCCATGGCCCTGGCAGACATTGCTAATCGAGCACCGTGTTCCTTCTCCGAAAGCCTCAAACGGTGCTGTCCAATGTGGTCACCGCCAGCCCGCATTTAAGGATGGCTATGTGAATCTAAATCACACTAAAAGGAAACAAGATTAGTCATCCTGTGGCTCAGTCACAACAGCCTTATTTCGAGGGCTTCATACCTCGCTGGGCTGGTGGCTCCAGGCCAGTGATCAGCAAACTGCGGCTCACGAGCCACATGTGGCTCGTAAGCCACGATTTGCCGCTCTGTTGACTAATGAGTTTGCCGACCACTGACCTAGACTCTCCGTTCCAACAATTACAGGCTGTTGTTCCTTGTGATTAAGCCCCTACCCCAGGGGTCAGCAGTTTGCCGACCACTGGTCCAGGGGCCTACGGGTGCCTGGCAAGGTCACACTTAGAAGAGCAAAGTCCTTCTGGGCTGACCCTTCTCAAGTTTACTTTCTTTCTGTCCCTTAAGAAAAAAAACAACAAAAACCCAGAAGTAAACCCCTTGCCTCGCAGCGTGGCCACAGACGTAGGTGGCAGCGTCCTTGCTGCCCCGAGCTCACCTCCGCCTCAGGCCCGGAGACACAGTGCTCCTGTTCCGCGTCTATTTTTAGTGCCTCTGGGTGAATGTCATTGCCGCCAGAGGCTGACATTTCATACTCTGGGAACCTCGACCTGCTGCTTTTCCGGTTGCGAGTGGAACCTGTTTTTCATGCCCCAGAAGGAAAGAACAATGCTCATTAATAACCGATATCTTCTGGAAAATCGGAAATGAAGCTCCAGCGATCCCAGGCTGCCCTTCACCCCAGCTGCACAGCCTGCAGCGGCGGCTACAGCATGGCCGACCTCTCGAAGGTCCCAGGGTGCGGAGGCTCCGCCCTGGGGCCACCAGCCATGCCACCGTAGGGAAGGCGGGCAGTGAGCAGTGGGCTGGCCACGTGACCAGGGGGCAGAGGGGGCTGAGACTCAGTGATGGGAACTTGGGGGAGAAAGCGTTTCCAATGGTGTAGAGACCTGTGGCCCACCTCCACCCGGGATGGGTGCTGGAGACACCCTTCTGGGTGCAGAGGGGCAGGGGATAGGGTGGGGGGAGGAGAGGGTACCTTGCTCTGATGGGTGGAAGCATCTCTCTGGGCTGGGGAGCTTGACTCATCCAAAATGCCCAAGCGTCTGACCCTGGGCTGGTCGCAGGGGGTGGAGCAGGGAGTGACGACTGGGGGGCTATGGCTGGCTGCTGGCTGGGGGTGGGGGTAGGGGAGGTGGACATAGGGCCTCACACCTGCCTGGGGGACACACTGGGCGGTGGGCCCCAGGGCACACACAGGGGGCCCCTCCAGCCCCGCTGGGAGTGGGGGGCCAAGGCTGGCCTGGCCTTTGGGGAAAAAGGGCGGAGCTTGCAGAAATCACCTCTGACAAGGAAAACAAAGGTCCCGGGAACAATTCTCCCCTTTCACTCCGGGCACCCTGGCTGGAGCTGACAGAGGGTGTCGGCCCTTCCGCGCTGCCCAAGACAAACAGGGCGGCAGGAAGTTCCCACGCTCCGGGGCTGGCGCCTGGGCCGCCGCGGCCTGGGGCTCGCCGGCAGGTGAGGCCTCAGTCACCCACGGGGAGCCAGACGCCCCACCGCCTGCAGGTGAGGAGGCCGCACGGCCACTGAGCACCTATTCTGTGCTGCGTTTTGCAAACATCGTCTCGCCGAGCCCTCGAACCCTGAACCCCCGCAGAGACCCTACTAGGTTCCCACTGTGACCGTCACCTCCCAGGGCAGGCACCCGAGGCCCAGGAGGTTAAGTGACTCCCTCAGTCACGGTCCCTGGAGAGCGTCCAGACCTGGGCTCCTCTGGTTCTGAGGTCTGTGCTCTGAGTTCTTGTGTGTTTGCTCAGCAAACCTTTGCTGAGCCTCCGCTGTGTGCCAGGCCTGCTACTGGGGGGTGGGGGGTGGAGGGGGGGGCTGGGATGGGAACGCAGCGAGGCCAGCAGCCCCTGGGATTCCTGGCGCCCACGTCAGGGCGAGCCCACCGTGAGCAGTGACCCAGGGTCCCATCTGCAATATGGGCCGCCCTCTGCGGAAAATGCTAGAAGGCGGCAGGACAGCACCCCCAGCTCGGGGTGAGGTGCCGTGGGAACACAGGGTCAGGCCCCTGGTTTCGTGTTGGTGTTCCTTCTCTGGTGTGGGGGAGGCGAGGGGTTCCACTTGAAATCGGGGTCACGGAGGCCCCTTGACCGCCCAGGAGAGGAGCGCCCGTTTCCGAAGAAGCAGAGGATGTGAGGACCAGGCACCCCCGGCCACGGCCACGGCCACGGCCACGGCCACGGCCACGGCCACACGGAGGCGGCCTCTCCTGAGTGCACCGAGGAGTCCGTGCCCCCAAGATGTAAGGTCACCCAGTGCCTGCGCGCTGAGCCGCAGTCCGCACCTCGAGCTGTCGCCGCAGCCGAGGCCCCTCCCAGAGGCGCGGTCAGGTGAGCGGCCTGTCCTCAGGGGGCGCCGAGGGCCCGGGCCCCTGGCTGATGGAATGGCCTCTCGCTGCAGCTTGCCTCCCAGGCCCTTCTTGTCCCAACTGCCTTTCCCTTTCAATGGCTCATTTCTCTCCTCTCAGCGGCCCCGGTAACCCCCTTTTGGTAAAATAAAAGCTTCCAGTTGAGATGAAGGCGTGCCGTGTCTTTTGTCAGCGGTCCCGGGGAAGGAGCGTTCGGCATTCCGTGTCACTTTCCCGCAGGAATGGGAAAGAGAGGTGCGAACATCTGTCCGGGTCACGTGTCCCGAATGGGGTGTCCCAGCCGCCACCGCCGCGCAGGCCCTGCCTCCCCAGCCCGCAGGAGGGGGCTCCGCTGGCCCGGGTGCGCGGGGGACGCGTGCTCGCTCACCGCCGAGCTGGGCCGGGACACGCGTGTTCCCCCGGGGGCGTCCCCTGCGGGCGGCGGCTCCCAGGGCGGGGCTGTGCCGGAGGCGGAGCTGGAACTCCGGCCTGCCTCCTGACACGGGTGGCTGTCCCCTCTCTCCTGCAGGGGACAGACAACGGCCCCGCCTTCGAGGAGGAGACGGGGGGTCAGAGTGGACCTGAGAGACTTGGGCAGGGTCACACCCCGTGGACGCACCTCAGGCCTGTCCGCCACTAACACCCTGCCACTGCGGCCACAGCGAGAGGGCGGCCGATAATGACCAGCCTGTCCCCACGTTCCCGGCTTCCGGGAAGGCAGGTGTCCGAGGAGGATGGCCCCTGCGCCCCCACCCCCGTGTGCTCCCCAAACGTGAGCGTCTCACCTCCGCGGAGACGCAAGCCCACAGCTGCCTCCAGGGCACGGGCTCCGTCTCCTCTCAGCGTGGCGCCCCCGCCTGGCCCGGTCCCTCCTCCCGAGCACCCTCTCCCCTTTGTCTCTGACGTCTCTCCAACCCCAGACCCCGCCGCACAATTGCCCCCGGGCCTGGTAGCAGAACTCAGGTGCCCGTGGGAGAGTTGGACAGGTGGGTGAGGGGTGGGGGGTGTCAGCTGGTTCAGGTGGCCTCTGGTGACCCTTGGCCCCACAGCCTCTCGAGCTCCTTCCGTCTCCAGAGGTGTCCCTGACAGCCCATGGGGTGCTGTGGCAGTGACAGAGCATGGCTTCCCCCGCCAGGTCCTAAGAGGGGCGCGCGTGGCTTCTGCCCCGCTTTCCTCCACCACACGCCATGTTGTGAGGACACTCAGCAGCCCCGGGGAGAGGCCCCGGCGGCAGAAGCCGGGGGGAGGAGCAGTCTGGGGGCGACTCCTCCAGGCCCGGCCCAGCCCTCGGGCCACTGCAGCCCGCCCCCCAACATCACTCACGGGGTAGCTGTCGGGGTCCAATGTGACGCCTGTACTTCCAACGGGGGGTGTGAGGTGCAGACGCTTCCTGATCTGAAACCACCTGCCCCTCCCCAAGGCCAGAAAGGGTGGCACCGCTTTGTCGGACCCCAACCTGACCCATCTGCCACTCAGCAGGGGCAGGGGCGGTGGTGGGTCCTGGGTTTCAACATGGTGGCGGGCGATACCCCAATTACCACCTGTCCTTTGGGAGGTAAGGCGGGTGGTCCCACATTCCAGACCTGGCCATCCCACTGGTAAAACCTGGGGGCCACTCGGAGATGCCTGATGCCCAGAAATGCCCATGAGAACGACAGTGGGAGCGGAGAGAAACCTGAGCAGGCTCCCCCCACCGTGTCGTTTCCGACAAGCACAGCTAGGTCCTCCGGGGACCGAAGCCAGGGAGCCGAGCCAGGAGAGCCGGTTCGGTGCCCAGCGTGAGCACAGGGGCTGTGTGGTCAGCGGCTTGGATCGGACCTCACTTCCGCCACTCGCTTCTCGGGTGACTGCCTGGACCTTGCAGAATTGCTCCGGGCCTCAGTTTCTCCATCTGTGAAGTGGGGGCACTATGCAGGCTGGGAGGATGTGCTTGGCACCTGCTACACACCCGTGAGCCCTCCTGGCTTTGTCCCCCTCTGAGCTTTGCTGCCTTGGTCTACAAGGCGAGGCGCCCTCCCCGAGCCCCGCATGCACCTCTGTTTATTCCTCTTCCCCCAGCTCCCGCGGTTTGGTGAACCGGGAACAGAGTTGCTGCAGCGCAGCCCGCTCGTCCGGACCAATCAGAGTTCCTGCCTCAGGTAGGGCCTGTCCTGGGAAGGTTTTGCTCCACCAGCCGCTGGTCTTTCCTGTCATGTGTCACCTTGCTAAGCCACCAGCTCGGGGACCACCGCCTAACTCAGAGCGCCCTGAGGCAGGTGCATGAAGACCGCCCCCCCAAAACCCACTGCCCCCCCCGCCCCTCCCCAGCTCTATTCCCAGGACCGGCCCGGAGTCTGTCCTCCCGGCCGCAGGCTCTGCCCGCTGAGTGACTGGACTTGGCAGGAGCCCATCTGTCCCCCACGTGCACATTCTTCCTTCCAGAGGAATGTCCCGGACCCAGGTTCCCACAGAGGTGCCTGCACCGGGGGCGGTGGCTCTCCGAGCTGCTCCGACTGTTGTTGAGCTGCGGGAGGAGGCATTCCTTTGAACTTGGCCGAGGGAGCCCGTGAGCGGAGCAGCGCGGAGCTGCAGGAGTTCCTGGGTCAGCGGGCACCCGCGCGGGCAGGGGCTGCCCTCTCCCCGCGGGTCAGCGGGCACGTTGTCGAGTGAAACCCATTCCAATTTAAGGGAACATTAAGCAGGGCCTTTCAGACACAGCCATTTCCGAAAACCCTTTCTCGATGCCAATTAATCCCCCCCGAGGAAGGGGCAGGGATGGTGGGTGGCTGCCAGAGCCCCTCCCGCGAGCCCGGTTCTCCCGGCCCAGTGCCCGCTCTGCGTTTATCTGGGCCTTTCTAGCAACGGGCACTTACAGGCTCCGGGCTTCCTCCGGCACGCCATGGACACGGTGGCCCACGGCCTCAGCCCCGCCCCCGGGGGGAGGTGAGAACCGGAGGGCCTCGGGGAGGTCCAGGAGGTGGGGCACGGCCAAGAGACAGTGCTGGGCCAGGACGACGGCCCACGAGCAGCCTGGACCCATGGCGTTCCTTCCTTCACTCATCAGACATTAATTGAGCGCCTTCTGTGTACAGGCACAGTCCTGGACCCTGAGACAGAGCGCCTGGCTTGTATTTCACTCCGGAGGAAGGACAGGCCTGAGGACGCCCTCACTGCTCCAGCCGGGCCTGTCCAGGGGGCTGTGGGTGCTGGCTGAGTGCCTGGCGGGGTGGGGTGGGGAGGGGCGTGGTCTGGGGCCTGTGAGTTAGGGGGACTGCCCGGGTCCAGGCCACCGTGCTCCACCTCTACCGTCAGGAGCTCCTCAGTGATGGTGGCGATGCCCATCACTGCCACCTCCACCCCCGGGCACGGGGACTTCCAGTGCACACACGCAGCCTCACTCAGCAGCCGGGACCACGCCACGAGGCACTTACTAAATATTCCCACTTAACAGATGGGGACACCGAGGCCCAAAGAAACCCAACAACTCGCCCGAGTCCACGTGCCTGCCCCCTCACACCTGTCTCCTCCTCTGCCCTGCCGTCTCCTCCCCCTCTTCTCTCTCCCATCCCCTCTTTCATTATTAGACTTTTTAACATATATATATATTATTGATTTTTCATAGAGAGGAAGGGAGAGGGATAGAGAGTTAGAAACATCGATGAGAGAGAAATACCGACCAGCTGCCTCTTGCACACCCCCTACTGGGGATGTGCCCGCAACTAAGGTACATGCCCCTGACCGGAATCGAACCTGTGACCTTTCAGTCTGCAGACCAACGCTCTATCCACTGAGCCAAACCAGTTTTGGCAGACTTTTTTTTTTTTTTTTTTGAGTGCCTACCATGCACAGGCTGATGTCAGCCAAGTGTTGGGAATTCCCCAGATGACAGAGGCCCTCCTGGACCTCTCCTCAGCTGGTTAGAGGCCTGGAGGACAAGCAGGTTCATCCCCCGGGCGACCCTGACACATTGGTGATGGCGCCTGGAGGCTGTGTGGGCAGGGAGGGCCGTGAGGCAGAATGTGGCTGGGGAAGCCGTGCTGCCATCCATTAGTGATGTCTGCCAGGCATGTAGGCGTGGGGAGCAGGGGAACTGCGCTACCTACCAGCAGGTCCTAGACCAGCAGAGCCGCTCTAACGCAAGAGTCAGTGCCGGGTGCCTCGCCCGGCCCTCCCGACCAGTTCAGCATTCTTCTCTCCGTTCTCAGACAAGAAAGCAGAGCCCGAGGCCTCACAGCTCCTCCGTGGCAGGCCTGTACTCTGAACCCGGGCTCCCAGGCCCCAGTTTCCCGCCCCTGCCACGTGGCCACAGCCTGCCCCCCTCTTGCTTTGGCTGCTCGGGAGCTCAGGAATGCCACACTGTCCCGGGGTTCGGGGCATCGTGTCACCCCACCTCGGGGCCCTTTCTCCTCCCTGCTGGGCCTCCGTGGAGCAGGCCGGACACAAGTTATCAACTATAAATAAAACCAAGACTTCCGTTCTGGCTCCCGCTTTCGTTTCCTGGTGGCATTTTTTCTTTTCTTTTCAAGTCCTTAATTTGTGGGGTGGGGGGGGGGGGGAGGAGACTCCTAACGGAAGATGACATCAGCATCAGCTGGCTCCGGCGCTGCAGGCCCGCGTGGGCCCTGAATGCCCCCATTATGAGGGGTAACCTCGTTACACCAGTCGCGCTGCACAGTGGAATTCAAATGGCGTTCTGTGGTCTCTGCCCTTCGCGGCAGAGCGCACACAGGGAGCTGCAGTCACCGGCTCCCTCCGCCGCTGCCGGCCTGGCGCCCGGCCACCCAGGGACCACCCCTTCCACCCTGAGTCAGGCTCGTCCTTAGCTCTGACTCAGGGCCCGTTAAAGGGACAGCAGATCCGATTAGCCTGGGCGAGCAGAGGGGGGGGATTCTGCCTGGGGAGGGGAGGGGGTCAGGAGGAAGTTTGGGGGGACCTCCAGAGCTGGGTGGGTAGCCCCTTCTCCCCCCACCCCCCCCAGGATGAAGGGGGTTTCCTGCCAACTCCCAGGGAGATAAGCCTGTGCTTTCTCCCAAAGCTGGCCCGCCTGCAGGACGGGAACCCCGGGGCATTCGGCGACCTTGCTTTGTGCTTGACCAGACACCCTGCCCAAGCTCTGGCCCAGAGGCCAGCAGGCCCGTGCAAGCCACCCACCCTCTCCGTCCTGTCCTGCCTCGCTCTCATCACCGCGGCCTCTGCAGGGCCTAGGACACCCCGCGCTGCCCCCGGCAGCCCCCCCTGACACCGGGAATGCCTGTCCTCCCTTTGAGGGTCCTCCTCTTCCTTTCGGACTCGGCTCCGGGCCACCTGCCCCACCGGGTCGTCCTGCCAGTTCCTGTCTAAGCGGGTCGCTCCCTTCCCGGTAGCACAGGCCGAAGCCCACAGCTCTCTCCAGCCTGCGTGTGTGCCGGCTGGTCCCCACTGGAGAGCACCAGCCCCCGGAGGGAGGGCAGGGGCCCGGGTCTCTCGTTCACAGCACGAGGCCCGGCACACAGTAAGGAAGGGCTCACCACCAAGTTTCTGGATTCATGGCGGGGGGAGGACCCCCCGGATTCCCACATAGCCGTGTCCTGTCAGGGCCCCAGAGAGGGAGTGTGGAGGGTCCCCTCTCTGCCCACATGGGGTGCGAGGGGGACAGAGAAACCCCCGTGTGTGTGGCCGGCAGGCCAAGGGGCTCCTGCAGGGGCCGGTCTGTAATTTCAACTCGGGGCGAGTCTCCGCCTTAGTGAAACCCAGGAAGACTTTCTGTCTGTTTTGCTTCTGTCTGACTCATACCTAGATTTCGAAGTTCCCCTTTTTGTCAGCGCTTCTCCTGAGGTTACGGAGTGGTCAGGCGAGGCCGGCAGGAAGCCGGGCCATGCTTCATTCACAAAAACAGGACCTGCCCGACTCCCGTATCCTGGCTGGGTTCTCAGCCCCCGCCCCCACCCCCATCCTGTAGCATTTGCAGGTTTGCAGGAGGCAGGGTTTAAGTGTATACATCTGCCTGGCTGGTGTTCCTCTCTCTCTCCAGCACCCTCCCGGGGGCCGGGGCAGGGACCAGAGCCGGGGACTGGCCGTAGGAGACCCGGTCCTCCCCTGCGGACGGGTTGGTCTTTGTCCCGGGAACTGGGACAAAGCGCAGGTGGGGCAGCCAGCTCCCTGCCCCGTGGGCCCGCTCCCCTCTGTGGTTCCCACCTCGCAGGCTGGGATGGACCCAGGGATGGGGGGAGAGAAAGGAATAAAGAGAAAATGATGGCCCTCGGGACACAGCAGAGTCTCCTCCCATGGGCACCCGGAGCCCCGGGGGGTCTCACCAGCATCGCCTACTCTTCACTCATCGGCGGGTCCCAGAACTCCTCCGTGCCAGTGATGGTGACGTGATCCCTGGGGGGGCACCTGGGCAGACCCCCAAGGGCGAGGAGACATCAGCCAGGGGAAGGGAGGGCAGGGGGCGAGGCAGGGGTGGGGCTCCAGGAAGAGGACCAGCAGCTCACAGGCTTGGAAGCAAGAGAGAACTGGCGAGCTGCAGGGCCACCGGGGCCGCCCAGAGGGGCCCGGGGGGGTGGGGGGGCAGGACAGCAGGAGGCTGGGGGGGGACAGGGACCCAGCTGACCTGGAAAGCTAAGCCTGGCCTTGGCCAGGTGAGGAAGGGCTGCAGGGCAGGGGCCTGGCAGGGGAGGCATGCCTAGCCCTTCTGCCTAGGCCCTCCCAAAGCTGAGGGGCTGTAGTAGGCCTGGTGGGCAAGGGTGGCCAAAGACATCTAAGACCCTGAACCTTGTTCAGTTTGGGAGGCACTAAGGCCCCAAGCTTGAACCGAAGAGAAGGACTGTTGGGGGAGAGGCCACCACTGGGCCCTGCCCCTGCCCCTGCCTGGGGCCTGGCTCCCGCTCGGGTGGCACGGTGTCCCTGGGACTCTTCCTGAAGCTGCCTCAGCCGCTCCCTCGTCTGCAGGCCCTGGTGGCTCTGGAGCCCAGAGGAGCGGGCCGCGGAGGGGACCCTGAGCCCCCACAGCTCCTTTGCAGCTGAGGGTGGAGGGTCCTTGTCTGGGCGTGGCCGCATTGGTCCCGACGGCATTGCTGGGTCCCATCTGTCACTTGTGGAGCCTTACTTCCGTCACCTCGCTTCTGTCCCGTGGCCACCAACACAGCATGACAGTGCAGCGGAGAAAGGGACAGCGGTTGACCCTCAGAAGCCACCTGCAGGGCATGGATAGAGGAGGAAGGTGCTGGATGTCGCCCTGGGACCTCAGTCTGTGACACCTTCTGGGCCACTTGAGGGGGGTGTGATTTCTCAATGGCATGAGGACAGTCCGTAGGCTCTGCCCCCCTCGCCCGGCTGGCCACCGGCTCCTGTACCATGGACCCCAGGGCGCTGGTTTCATTCTGACCTCATGCGCCCAGCCAGGTGGGCATGGCCTCCCTGAGAAGGCAGAGGGTCCGGAGGACAGCCTGGTCCAGGGTCACACGGTGTTGTGCCAGCCAGCGGTCTCATCACGGCCCCTCCTGACCCCCAGGCCATGGCCGCTGCGGCGGCACTAAACTCACGCATGGAAATGAAGTGCTTTGAAATGCAAAAGCTGTAAGGTATTATTATGATTATAACAACACAGCCAATTATGGTTTTATGGGGCTGAGCTGCCCATCTGGAATTCCCTCTTATCCAGCAATCTCAAAGTGCGGCCGTCCAGAATTAATTAGGCCCCGCAGCCAGGGACCACAGACTGCACCTAGAAGCACGGGGAGGGGCGGGCCGGGGCCGGGCAGGAAGCGACAGGCATTGCTCAGAGTCTCTGCTGCCCTGGAGTCTGGGGCCCAGGCCTTCTCCTGGCCAGTTAGCTGTGCAGGGAGGAGCTGGGGGCCTCACCCTCGCCAACCAGGTGAGGGACGAAGGTCAGCAGCGGCAGGAACAAGGCCAAGGGCTCCACAGTTGGCAAGGTGGGAGGGAAGGAGAAGGGACAGTTTTGTCCGGTCTAGAGGTTCTTTTTTGGGGGTTCCAGATCTGTCTGTCTGTCCCTTGTGACTGTGAGCTCCTGGGAGTCACGGGCCATGACCTGAGTCATGGGGGCTTGGAGATGGACAAGATTTGATAGCTCTAGAGGAAGGAGTGGGCATGGAAGACCGGGGGTAATGGGAAAGCCACAGGGCCTGCTACCTTGTTAAGGCTTACTAAGCTCGAGTCGGTGAATAAGTAATGGATGGGTGAACGGATGGTCAGATCGGTATGTGGAGAGTCAAATGGATTGACAAATGCATGGCGTGGCAGTGGTTGTTGGCAAACTCATTAGTCAACAGAGCCAAATGTCAACAGGACAGCGATTGAAATTTCTTTTGAGAGCCGAATTTTTTAAACTTAAACTTCTTCTAATGCCACGTCTTCAAAACAGACTCACCCAGGCCGTGGTATTTTGTGGAAGAGCCACACTCAAGGGGCCAAAGAGCCTCATATGGTTCGTGAGCTGTAGTTTGCCGACCATGGGTCTAAGGGAGGATAGGTAAATGGGTGGGTAAATGTGTGGATGGATGAATTAATTGATGGCCATGTGGATGGATGGATGGATGGATGGATGGATGGGTGATGGATGGATGCATGGATGCATGGATGGATAGGATAGGTGATGGATGGATGGATGGATGGATGGATGATGAGATGGATGGACAGATGATGGCTGGGTGGGTGAACAAATGGGTGGAAGGGTTAAGGGTGAATGGACAGATGGATAGATCTGGAGAATGGGGCATGGATGAACACAGGGTGAATGTGTGTGTGTGTGTTTCAGATGCTGAGGTCATGGCCAGGCTGCAAGGAAGAGTCACAGTGGATGGATGGGTAGACAGGTGGGCAGATGAATAGATTGCTTGGTGGGTTGGTAGACAAGCGCAATACACATCTGAGTCCACCTCAAGGAGAAACAGTGGGCAATAGGACCTGACTCTGGCAGAGACCTTGGTGGGGCTAGCAGGTCCCGAGCAGAATCTTGGCTTGCCTGGCGTGATGCCCGTGCCTGCCACCAACTGGGCTGCAGCCCGGGGAAACCCAGGATCTAATCTGGGCCTTGCAGCCTGTTCTTCACTCAGTTTCCTCAGCCCCTTGACTTTGGCTGGTCATCCCCGCGTCAGGCCCCCTCCGTTTCCCTGTCTGTAACACCGAGAGGTGCTGGGTGAGATGGGCTTCTCAGGAAAGCAGGGTGAGGTCCCCAGGTCCCCCAGGGGGAGGGGGAGCCACCCAGCCCCTCTCCCCTCCTGCTCACAGGTCCTCCCCACTTCACTCCTGGGCTCAGGCTAGGCACCTGCCACGTACCTCCTTCCCCTCCATCCTCCAAGTGTCCAGGCACAAAGCCAGGCTGAGAGCTGGGTCCCGGGGAGAGAGAGCGGAACTGGCCCCTGCCTGGGGTGAGCGGGCCAGGGCTGCTGTGGCCGCAGATGGCTGCTGAACGGGCCCCAGGGTGGCTGAGTCACCCTGAGTCACCACTGTCACTTCCTACCGCACATTCCTTCATCCATGCAGTGTCTCATTCTTTAGGCCACCTCCCTGGAATCTTTCTGAGCAGTTGCCAAATGTGTGTGTGTGTGTGTGTGTGTGTGTGTGTGTGTGTGTGTGTGTGTGTGTGTGTTTTGGGGCGGGGCCGGGAGAGGTGGATGGGGGGGTCAGACACTGCCTGCCCCAGCTGGATGGCCAAGGCCTTGACTCCTGGAGCCCTGCAGGGCGAGAGGGCTGGACGGTGGGAGGATAGATAAGTGGGTGGATAAATGTGTGGATGGATGAATTAATTGATGGCCATGTGGATGGATGGATGGATGGATGGGTGGGTGATGAGATGGATGGACAGATGATGACTTCCCAGAAAGGGAGGGATGCCTTCTGAGCCCTATTCTGCCCAGAAGCTCTCTGACCCTCGCTGGGCCTGGTGCCCCCTGGGTGGGTGGTGCGGGTCCCCGCTGCTGTGAGGCCCCAGAGCCGCCGCCGGGAGACTTGGGCAGCTGGGAACACAGGTCCCCTCCCAGCGCACGAGTCACCGAGCCGGAGAGGAAAACGGCCCACCTGCCAGGGGCACCTGCCTCCTGCACGCCCCTCATTCACTCCCCTATTCATTCATTTCCCCACTTTCTCAGAGGCACGCGGCCTGCCCTGGAGTAGCCCCTCACCCACGCTCTTCGGATCGCGCTCAGGGAAGGCGAGGCTGCAGCCGGATGCCATCCTGGCGTAACCACCCTGCAAACCACCCGCCCGTCCCCCAGTTCTCTGGGAAGCCCCCTATCTCAGCAAGGCCACACGTGTTTTGTGCTCAAAGCCCCACGAATGTTTCCCTGTTTTGCATTCGAGATCCTCTTTAAACGTACGCGGGAGCCGTGGGACACGGTTACTCCTGACGGTGTTGCCCCGGGGGTGGGCTCGGCGCCCACAGCACCGCTGAGGGCCTGGGCTCTGGGCAGACGCCCGAGATGACAGAGGGGGTCCCGTACCCGGTGGTGTGATGGAAATGACAGCCCTGACCATTCCCGAGCGGCTTGGTGAGCTGGCGTGGGTGCCGGTGTCTTTAGTTGGGATGGTATTAACATTTCACAGGCAGCTGTGAGGCCCCTTGTTGTAGGAGACGCTTCCTTTGTGCCCCTCTCCCAGGAAGGACTTGCGCGTGTCACCCCCAGAGGATGTGGATGGCCGAAACCGGTTTGGCTCAGTGGATAGAGCATCGGCCTGCGGACTGAAAGGTCCCAGGTTCGATTCCGGTGAAGGGCATGTACCTTGGTTGCGGGCACATCCCCGGTGGGGGGTGTGCAAGAGGCAGCTGATCGATGATTCTCTCTCATCAATGTTTCTAACTCTCTATTCTTCTCTCTTCCTCTCTGTAAAAAATCAATAAAATATATTTTTTTAAAAAAGAAGAAGTGAGGGGGATGTGGGAGCAAGAGCGGAGGCCTGGGGGCGAGGGGTCCCACGCGTGTGTGCAGCCGGCAGCCCGCTGTGGGAACGTCAGCAGGCTCCTGGCCTCCCTCGGCTTCGTGGGAAGGGAGGCAGTGTGGTACAATGGTTAGAGCAGAGGCTCCATCCTCGGGCTGGCCCTTTCTCGCTTTGTGTCCTTGGGCAACTCTGAGCCTTGGTTTCTTCATCTGTAAAAGTGGGAATAATGGAAATATAGCCCACCCCTCACGGGGCTGTCTTAAGAATTAAATGAGCTAATGCGTGTAAGCTGACCTGAGACAGGTAATTTAGGGAAGCAGCCGGCGTGGACTGAGGGCTCCGGTGGGACCGGCCATTTGTTATCAGGGTGCCCACGTGTTGGGGGAGCAGCCAGGGCCGAGGGCAGAATTTGCAGGGGGTTACACAGGAGGGGATGGGATGGTCGGAGCTGGGAGGGAGGTGGGGGTCCCAGGTCACAGATGGGAAAACTGAGGCTCAGCTCGCTGCCCCACAGGAAGTGGGGGCTCCACAGAGGCCTCGCTGAGAGGGACTGCACGGTCTCCTGCATGGCCTCGGCCCGGGGGGCTGTGGGGCGCACGGCAGCCTCCTGCCTCATCACCCCTGGGACGGAGGCCCCCGCGGAGCCCGGCCTCGGGGCGAGCGTGCTTGCCCCTTGCCCACAGCCACCCTGTGTTGGCGCCTGTTTCGCAGCGAGAGATCCAGGGGGTCCGGGGAATCAGCCGACTTTCCCAAGTACGTGGGCAGCCAGGGCCGGCACCCAAGTCTGCGCGCCCACCATGTGCCAGCCCATCTCAAGCCATTATTTTGCAAGCTGAATATTCTTAGCTGCATTTTTTACGAATAAGAAATGAGCCTTGCCGAAACCGGTGTGGCTCAGTGGATAGAGCGTCGGTCTGCGGACTGAGAGGTCCCGAGTTCGATTCCAGTCAAGGGCATGTACCTTGGTTGCGGGCACATCCCTGGTGGGGGGTGTGCAAGAGGCAGCCGGTTGATGTTTCTCTCTCATCGACGTTTCTAGCTCTCTATCTCTCTTCCTTCCTCTCTGTGAAATATCAATAAAATATATTAAAAAAAAAAAAAGAGAGAGAAAGAAATGAGCCTCGAGGGGACACCTAGTTGGGGGTGGGAGGCGGGCGGTCAGATTCCCTGGCCTGGGACCCCCCGAGTCTCCGCGGGAGACGCCAGAGAAGGAGGGCCCCCCCTCCCTCCCCCCCCCCCCCCCCCCCGCTGCCTCCTTTCTCTCCCCCCACAACTCCTGCCCCAGGGAAAATTGAGTGGTGAACGTTTTCAAAGTCGACCGTCAAAAGAAAATGGTTGGAGGAAGGAAATGTGCAATTAGGAGCTTCATCGTAATTTCCACCGTGTGGTTTGAGCTCGACTGTAAACACTCAGGATGGGAGGATGCTCTTCACCCCTCCCTGCTCCCCCCCCCCCCAGTCCCCCCGCCCCAGGCTGGGGCTCCTGCCAGCCCTGCTGGGCCCCAGGACCGGGAGAGCCGAGCCGGGGGCACCCGCGGGGAGGCGGTGGACGGCCGGCCTCGGACTGGGGCGCGCTGGGGGCTGCGGGGAGCTGCCGTTCCCAAGAGCGGCTTCTTCCAGCAGAATGCGCCGGCTTTACCGAGAGGAAATATTAACGTTGTAATTATAATTCTGTGTATTCAATTAAGTTATTAAACAGGCCTGGCCTGCGGGAGGGAGAGAGAGAGAAACCCCTCCGTTCCATTCTAATTGTTTCTCCCAGGATGTAATTAGAGACTTATAAAGGAACCGGGCCAGAAAAGGCGGCTGGCTCTGCTGGGCCTGGGTCCGGGCCCAGCGCCTGGGCCTGTGTCTGTGTCTGGGCCAGGATCCGGGGTCTGGGCCTCGATCTAGGCCCAGAGTCTAGGCCTGTGTCTGTGTCTGTGTCTGGGCCCAGGGCCTGGGGTCTGGGCCTCGATCTGGGCCCAGAGTCTAGGCCTGTGTCTGTGTCTGGGTCCGGACTCGGGGTCTGGGCCTGTGTCTGGGAATGGGCCAGCCTCCGGGGTCTGGGCCTCGATCTGGGCCCAGAGTCTAGGCCTGTGTCTGTGTCTGTGTCTGGGCCCAGGGCCTGGGGTCTGGGCTTCGATCTGGGCCCAGAGTCTAGGCCTGGGCCTGGGACCGGGGCCTGGATCTGGATCCGGGACTGTGTCCGGGCTCTGGTTCTCAGGCCTGGAGTCTGGGCCTAGATCAGGATCTGGGGGTCTGTCTCTGTGGCCTGGGGCCTGGGGCCTGGGGCCTGGGATCTGTGCTGGGTTTGGGTCTGAGGTTTGAGCCTGAGGGCTGGGGGCAGGGGGGTGAGCCTGGAGTCTAGGCTGCGGCTGGGGTCTGGGCCTGGGATTTGGGTGGGTGAGTGGGCAGGGCTGGCCCCAGTCAGAGGAGGCTGTGCTCTGAGAACTGGTTGCCACGAGGGCAGGGCTTAGGCCTGTTGGTGTCCCCATAGCCTGGCACGTAGTAGGTGCTCAAGAAATCACTGTGGGGTGAGCGTCCGGGGACCAGTGACCAGCTAGAGGGGCCGGGAGTGGCCGTCCAGCTGCCGTGGAGATCCCGGCAGAGCTGCTCCCGGGACGCAGTGGCTTCCTGCTGGACCCAGGGCCGGGCTGGGCCAGAGCACACGGCTCTGCCTCCCTGGCGGCCAGCACCAACGTCCATCTTGGCTATAACCGTGCTCTGCTGCTGGCCACTGGCACCTGGCGACCAAGGAAACCCGTGTCACCGAGGGAGGGGCCAGCGTTCTGCCAGCCCCAGCCCTGTCCTAGCAACAGAACCCTGTCCCTCCCAAAGGGGTGGGTTTTTAAGCATCGGGTTCAGAGGGCCCTCCTCCAGACCCCCATGTCAGGCCCCCTTTGGGGCCCCTGCTGGACAGGGGGTGGGGTGCGGAGAGGGTGCAGACCCCAGATCCGGCCCCCGCTCCTCCAGCCGACAGCTGCCCCCAGGCTCTGTGCAGAAGCTCTCGTCGGACGGGAAGTGTCCCGTTCCAGCTGGCACGGCCTTATCGAACAGCCCGGCTTTGTCAGCGGGGACAGCTGCGGTGACGGGGCTGGCTCCGCGCTGGGCCGGGGGCCGGCTGCGGGGCCGGATTTGGGAGACCGCGGAGGGGGAGGCCGAAGCCAGCGGCGTCTCCCAGTTGGGCGGGCGGGCGGGGATCATGAAGATCTGGGTCAGCAGGGCCTCCTGGAAAGCCGAGTCCCTCCAGCGGGTGCCAGGGGGTGAGGCCCGACTGGGGGTGACTGTAAAGGGAAGAGGAATGTGCCGGGAGAAGACGGGAGAGGCTGGGCCTGTTCGCGAGGCCGCCTGGTCCCCCCCCCCCCGGCACACAAAAGAGCCATCCTTCAATGGTGACCCTGATGGAGCCACAAAAGTAATCACTTCGGAGGGATAGAAAGATGTGGGGACCCTTCCTATGTACAACCATCTGTCCACCCTGTTTCCCCCAAAATAAGACAGTGTCTTATATTAATTTTTGCTCCCAAAGATGCGCTGGGTCTTATTTTCAGGGGATGTATTATGTTTTCATGAAGTAGGTCTTATTTTTGGAGGATGTCTTATTTTCGGGGAAACACGGTATCTATCTATCTATCTATCTATCTATCTAGCCATCCATCTATCCATCCATCCATCCATCCATCCATTCATCCATCCATCCAATTATCTACCCACCCATCCACCCATCCATTCACCCACCTACCCTTCCACTAATCGACTGATTTACCCATCCATTCATTCATCTACCCACTCACCCATCCATTCATCCACTTAATGACCCACCATCTATCCACCTATCCATTCCTTCGCCCATTCATCCACCTGCCCATCCTGATTCCCAGGTGCTTAACATCAGCAGCTGAAAAAAAATGCGGAGTCATTTGCAGAGACCAGGATGACTCTGGAAGAAATAGGTTCTAACCACAGCGGGGCCCACACCTCCGCCTAAACACATGGGCTCTGGAGCGAGAGAGGCCTGGGTTAGACGCCGAGTCCTAGCACATTCCCTCTTACCCTGGTGTTAGTCCCGAGCTCCTTGAAGTCTCTGGGTCCTCGCCTGGAAAACAGGGCTTGTCGCTTCGTGTGGACGTTATGGCGAGCCACGCAACCTGCTCAGCGCAGTGCCTGCACGGGGTAAGAGCTCAGACAAAGACACTGGTAATCACTACCTGCCCACTGGATGGGGAGCCCCTCACTCCCCTCTCAGCAGCCCTGACAGCAGCCGCTCCCTCTACCCCCGTCCTAAGGTTCTGGAGCCTAGGGCTATGGGGCACCCGGCAGGGCCCTGATGGTCCCAGAATCAAGCAAGATCATACGTCACATGTTGCAAGGGTGGGAGAGAGCAGGAGAATGCATCTGCCTGGAGCCCAGATGGAAGCCCCATGCACGCTGGTTTCCCAAAGCAGCTCTGCTTGGCAGGGGAGGATCTCCACGAGCCTCTGCCTCACGGGGAGCTTGTAGTGAGTAGCTGAGTCTCAAAGGGGACAGAGTTCAGGGAGGCTCTGTGTCCAGGCCGAGTCTGCTGAGAGGTGGGGTTGAAAAGGCACTATTTGGCCTAGAGCGGTTTGGCTCAGTGGATAGAGCGTCAGCCTGCGGACTGAAAGGTCCCAGGTTCGATTCTGGTCAAGGGCATGTAGCTTGGTTGCGGGCACATCCCCAGTAAGGAGTGTGCAGGAGGCAGCTGATGGATGATTCTCTCTCATCGATATTTCTAACTCTCTATTCCTCTCTCTTCTTCTCTGTAAAAAAAAATTAATATATATATATATATATATATATATATATATATATATTTTTTTTTTTAAAGGCACTATTTGCAGTCACCTAAGAGAGCTCAGGGTGGTTGTTTGCTTGTCTGACCTCCCCAGTGGGAGCGAAGGCTTTGGCTCATGCTCCACAGCCTGAGGTGTGAGCTCATCTACTCTCATCTCCATGCGGATGACTTTCTACTATCTCCCTCCCGACCTGGTCTCCCTCCTGGATTTCAGGCCCAAAGCTCCAACTGTGAATATTAACGTCTCTACCTTTCCAGACTTAGACTTTCCACTTGGTTCTCTATCACAGTTTCCATTGCTCTGCCTAGATTCCTTATCTGTTTCCTTATTAAGACTATATTTTCCATGAATTCTTCAAGCATACTATCTTTTAACTTTTGGGAAATAGGAGCTGTTTTGAAGATTTTGTTTGCTGGATCTGTTATCCAGGCCATGTTAGGGTTGATTTCCATTGACTATTGTTTTTCATTCTTGATTATGAGTCACATTTTCTTACTTCTTGATACGTTTGAAATTGCTGAGTACATTTTGCACAAGCCCTGGAGAGGGAGGGGAGGTTGCTACAGGCTGATCCCTGCTGGCTATGATTTGGGGGTTTCTGGTCCCTGATGGTCTCCCACAGGGAAAGAGACAGTGAGAACACCCCCAAGGATGAGGGGATGTGCAGACAGGGCTGTGGGCACATTGATCCCCAGGTGATGCACTGGGGGCCACCTGCAGTCTCCTGAGGACCCCTGGACCCGCAAGAAGACCTGAGATTGGGTGGGTGTCCTGCCCCTCTCCCCTGCATCACAGAGGGACGCTCCCTTTGGCCACTACCTCCCCTTCCCAACGTGCTCCCATTGGGAGTGGGAGATGCCGTGGGTGCACAGGGTGTGTGGCCACGTTCCCTTGGCCCTCCAGGCTCCCTTTCTGCCCCGCTCTCTGCCCCAGAGGCTGAGCCCCATGCGCCCTGTTCCGGGGCCCCATCACACCAGCTCCCCTTTGGGGTCACCGTGGGCAGGCTGAGTCCCTGGATTAAAGGTCACACCTCCCTGCCGGGCAGCTCTCTCTAAGAGTATCTCCTTCCAGGTCCCGGCAATGTTGCCTTCCCCATCCCTTCAACCTACGTAAGGGGGGCAGTGGCCCGGAATGGGGTGCAGGGCCCACTCTCGTGCTCCCCATCCTCTGCAGTTTTCCCAGCTTGAGTCGTCTCTCTCCTGGTGGAACCCTGACTGACACACAGCCCTGGCCCCTGGCGGCACAGAGAGGACTCTGGCCACGCTGCTGCTCCCACAGCCAGCTTAGATGGCTGCACCGGGGCACCGCCCTGTACCCCCGAACCATTCTCCCAGAAAGGTGGGTGGAAGCCAGAGAGACCTCATTCAGAGCAGGGCTCCCGGGTCCATGAGTGAGGCAGCGTCGAAAGGCCAGCCTGGAACAGCATGGCAACCACAAGGGGCAATGACGCCCGTGGGCTTTGGAGTCACAGAGCTTTGGGTTCAAGTTCTGCCTCTTCCTGCTGCTCACTGGGTACCCCTGGGGGGCACCACTTCCTCCCTCTGACCCTCAGGTCCAGCCTGAGCTCCATGACAGGGTCAACAGGAGGCAGCATGCTGCCAGCGGCCTCAGCAGGGCCCACGAGGAGGCACATCCCAGCTTCCCGGGCCTGGGACGAGCACACCTCCTGGGCGAATCGCTGCTGAGTCACGGTTCTAGGTTCCCAAAGTAGAAACTTCGTCAGATCTCAGAGAATGTCAGCCCCGGTGACTCACGTGTGTTTCTCCCCAAAGCAGGCTGGCAGGCCTTTGGGATCAGCTCAGCCATCCCGGAGAGGCATTGCAAAGCTGTGAGTGGAACGCTGGGTTCCGGCCACCGGGGAGCTGCCACTAGGAAAATCTGATTCAGCCAGCGTCTCCTCTCTGGCAGGTTCCCCGCTCCGTGGCAGGGCCTGCAGCTGAGAACTGGGGCTTCGTGCTGGGTTGCCCGGCAGCTGGTGGCAGCGGTGGTTTTGTTGTTATGGTGGTGGTGGTGTTGGCGCTGGTGGTGGAGGGTTGTTTTTAATGGTGGTGGTGATGGATGTCATGGTGGCGGTAGAGTTGATAATGGTGATGGTGGTTGTTGGTGGGTTGTTGGTAAGGGTGATGGTAATGCTGTTGGTGGTGATGGTGATGGTGGGTTGTTGGTGGTGGTGATGGTGGTGATAATGGTGGTGGCAGTGATGGTGGTGGTAATGAATGTGGTGGTAAGGTGGTGGTGGTAGAGATGATGGTGATGTTGGTGGTGGTGATGGTGCTGGTGCTGGTAGTGGTGGTGGTGGGATGTTGATGTTGAAGGTGGTTGTGATGAAGGTGGTGGTGATGAAGATGGTATGGACGCCTCACAGCCTGAGCCCAGGAGCAGAGCAGTAAGTATAAGAAGCGTTGAACTCAGAGAACCTGACTGCTGGCCCAGTTCTGGTGCTAATGACCCAGGCTGCTCCTTTGCTCAGAGACAGTTGCATCTCCATGCAGATGGCCACTGGGTGTGGGGTCCCACCCCCAAGGGCTCTCCTGCGGGAGTCTCTGTGGGCATGCGTGTCCCTCTCTTTGGGGCCTATCGTCACGGTATATCCCAGTTCTTAAGGAAGCTGCCCAGTTATTCCAGAGTGGCTGCAGTGTCCCAGATCCCATCCTGGAAGAGCGTGCAGGTGCTCGCATCCTTGCCAACACCGGGAGTGGTGTGCAGTGGGGCCTCGCTGCGGTTTTGGTGAGCTTCCCCCGGTTATGGACGATAATGAGCCGCGTCCCAGGTGCTGCCCGGCCAGTGAGAGCTCCTCTCTGTTGCCGCAATTTTATTGGGGGGGGGGGGGGGCGGGAGAGCCTCACCACTGAGCTGTAAGAGTGCTTGGGGTATGCTGATTCAACGCCCCTGGCAGCGGGGTGAGTGGCGAATATTCCCTCTGTCTGTGACTTGTGTTTTGTGGGTTTTTGTTTGTTTGTTTGTCTGTTTTTCCAGCAGTTTTTGGAGTGCAGCGTATTTTAATGTTGGCGAAGTCCATGGGTCCCATTTTTCACTTTTGTGGTTCCTGCCCTTTGGGTCCTTGGGATGGCTCCGTTGGCCCGTGGGTCATTTTGCAGTTGGCTTTTATTGATTTTATTTTATTTTTAAATATATTTTATTGATATTTTACAGAGAGGAAGGGAAAGAGTTCTAGAGCTAGAAATGTCGATGAGAGAGAGAAACATCGACCAGCTGCCTCCTGCACACTCCCTACTGGGGATGTGCCCGCAACCAATGTACATGCCCTTGACCAAAATCGAACCCGGGACCTTTCAGTCCGCAGACCAACGCTCTACCGCTGAGCCAAACTGGTCTCGGCTGATTTTGTTTTATTTTCTTCTTTGCTCTGGGTCCCCACAGCTACTGGTTTTTTACTGTGCGCTGCACCTTTGCTCCAATGGGCGGCCCTATTGCTCTCTGCCCCGAACTGGTGTGCACCCGACCTCATCCTTTGTTGGTGGGTTTGGGGGAGCCCTAGATGTTCCCGAGCCCCCGACACGGGGAGATTCGCCTCCCACACTGTCCCCAGAGGTTCCACCTGGGCTTGTGTTCAATTCGCTAGGGGGAGGCTAACGTGGTACAGCCCGAGGATGCCGCCTTGTCCTAGGCTCGCCTTCTTGGTCGGCCGTGGCAGGTCAGGGGTTAGTGAGGCTCTGCCCCCTGCTGGGCCCAGTCCCCGCCACTGCTCAGCCTCCGGAATCACTCCATCCTCGGCTCCCAGCCCCTTGCTGGTACCCTGCCCACAGCTTCCGGAAAGGCCAGCGCCTCCTGCGCTCGGTGGGACCACGGTGACGTCCGAGGACCCCAGCTGGCCGAGCCTCGGCGGGAATGGGCCCAGGAGACCTGTGGTCGTCCCCCCCCCCCCCAAGCTGTCCCTCCCTCGGGGTCATGGTCACGAACAGCTGGCTACCCAGCGCCTGTCAGAGGTGCCGCAAACCTGTCCTCCAGGTGTGTGGCTGCCTGTGGGGAGAGGGCTGGCCTGGAGCGTTTTCATTTTAATTATGTTTTTATCGATTTTAGCGAGAGAGAAAGGAAGAGGGAGAGAGAGAAACAGGGAGAGAAACACTTGATCCCCTTACTGGGGATCAAGTCCCAACCAGTAATCGAACCGGCGACCTCTGGGTGCACAGGTCTATGCTCAGCCACTCAGCCACCCCGGCCAATGTCAGCCTAGAGCAGCCGTGGGCAAACTACGGCCCACGGGCCGGATCCGGCCCATTCAGCTGTTCTATCTGGCCCGCGGAGCCGAAAGAGCGGAGGGTTCTCCTGCTCTCCCCTCCGCTCCTTCACCAGCAGCCCAAGATGAGAGTGCCAGCATGGTCAGGTTGCTTTTGTTCCGGTCCTCCGGTCCAGTTTAAGAACCCATGGTGGCCCTTGAGTCAAAAAGTTTGCCCACCCCTGGCCTAGAGCTTCTTCACACGCCTGCTGGGCTCTCTGGTGGACTCTGAGCCGAAGGCGGACCCCCAAACAGGTCAGCTGCTCCTCGCCAAGATGTGCAAGCGTGAGGGCGGGACAGCAGGCCAGATGCGACTCCGGCATCGCACCGGGCACCTCTGCTCTGGGGGAGGGGCCAGCGCAAGGTCCCTGGGAACCGGATGCTGGGGCTCAGGCCTTGTTTTGTGCGGAAGTTGCCCCGTCGGGTCCAGGGCTGGGGTTCTAACCTATAGGACCTCAGATGGGGAGGGTCACAGTAATGATGTGAACGGGAGGTCATTCGAACGCACCCTGACGCAGTGTGACCAGAGGCCTTATAAAAAGGGGAGATTTGCTGAAGCCAGTTTGGCTCAGTGGTAGAGCGTTGGTCTGCGGACTGAAGGGTCCTGGGTTCGATTCCGGTCAAGGGCATGTACATTGGTTGTGGGCACATCCCCGGTGGGGGGTGTGCAGGAGGTGGCTGGTCAATGTTTCTCTCTCATTGATGTTTCTGGCTCTCTATCTTTCTCCCTTCCTCTCTGTAAAATATCAACAAAATATATTTAAAAAGGGGGGGGGGGTGTTGGGCCCGGCCAGTGTGGCTTAGTGGTTGAGCCTCAACCCATGAACCAAGTGGTCACTGGTTTGATTACCTGTCAGGGCACATGTGCCCAGACTGTGGGCTTGATCCCCAGATAGGGGGCATGCCGGAGGCAGCCGATCGATATTTCTCTCTCATTGATGCTTCTATCTCTCTATCCCCCTCCCTTCCTCTCTTTCTCTCCATTAATAAAAAAATTATTAATACAATTAATAAAAACATACTTAAATAAAAGGGGGGAGGGAGGGACATGGGACACAGCGCCACACATAGAGGGAGAACGCCCTGCGAAGACGAAGATGGCGTATGCAGGCCTGGGGAGGAACTAGCCCTGCCTACACCTGGATCTCAGACCCCCAGCCTCCAGGACTGCAAACCGCCCCTTCCTGTGGCTGACCCCCGCCCCCTGTCTGTGGCACCTTGGATAGCTGCCGGAGCACGCCCCGTAGACCCGGAGGACGGGCGGAAATGAGTAAGAGGGGAGATGAGAGGCCTTCCGGCAGAGGGACCAGCACGGGCAAAGCCCAGGCAGGACAGAGTGCGGGTGATGGAGGGACAGAAGGCGGGGCACGCGCTGGAGCATGGAGCACACGGGGTGGATCCTGAGGCCAGAGGCAGGCATGGGCCGGGTCCTGCAGGCCTGGGGGGCCGTGCCGAGGTGGTAGGGGGGAGAGGGGTGGCAAGAGACATATGGCAGGGTCAGGGGCTAAGTCCAGGGAAGAGGGAGCCAGAAAGAGGGGCAACGTGAAGCAACTCTTCCAGGATTCACGGCCCGCTGTCCTCTGCCCGAGGCCAGGCCTGTGCTTGTGGCTGAGGGTCGGAGCCTTGGAGGCCAGAGCCTGAGCCCCAGGACCCCCCAGACCCTGCTGGGGAAGGAGGTGACTAGCAGACCCCTCTGAAGCAGCCGCAGTTCTGGGCCAAGCCGCAGGCACAGGCAGGGAAACCACCTAACGACCCGCCCCACCTGGCACGTTGCGTTTGAATTTAATAAGGGGGCTGTTTCTCTCCTGGGGGTGGGATGAAACGGGGCCAGCCGAAGAATTTTAATCGCTCGCATAAACGTCCGCAGTCAGCATTCCCCCGGCCACCTTTTCTCTATTTACTGTTCACCTGGACGAGGTGTGGGTCCTGCGTGGGAGCTCCAGCCCTCGGGTCTTTGCCGGTTGGCTGGGAGGCGGGTCCAAGGCACCCATCTGTCACCTGGAGCTGGACCGGCTTGGCCCTGATTGGCTCCCATCAGGGCAGGCGGGCCAGACCCCACCAGTGCTTGAATTCGTGCACCAGGCCTCTAGTTAATTATAATATTGATTACAGCTCCC
Source organism: Vespertilio murinus (assembly GCA_963924515.1). NCBI lineage: Eukaryota > Metazoa > Chordata > Mammalia > Chiroptera > Vespertilionidae > Vespertilio > Vespertilio murinus. The sequence continues at coordinate 165,319,287 of OZ004709.1, read as the reverse complement.
CCTCCCCCATAAACCCTTTAAGAGTTTGAGGATGTTCCCTACTACCCTTAGTTTGCAAAAACTGCCTTAGCAAGAGTGGGTATAAAATTTGACCAAATGCTTTTCCTATATCTATCATCTTAAAATTCATGAAATTTCTTTCTGTTATTTGGTTACTCTTAGGATGCACATTGATCAGTCTTCACATGTTTAGCCAACTTTATATTCCTGGCTTAGCCCTACTTAGTCCTGATGTGTTATTGTTTTATTTACTCATATATTTATGTGTTATATATATATATAGTGGGATTTGACTTGCTAATATTTTTTTAAATATATTTTTTATTGATTTTTTACAGAGAGGAAGGGAGAGGGATAGAGAGCTGGAAATATCAATTAGAGAGAAACATCGACCAGCTGCCTCTTGCACACCCCCCACCGGGGATGTGCCCGCAACCAATGTACATGCCCTTGCCGGAATCGAACCTGGGACCTTTCAGTCCACAGACCGACGCTCTGCCATTGAGCCAAACTGGCTTCGGCGTGACTTGCTAATATTTTAAAAGAATTTTTGTGGCTACATTCATGAGGATGTTCTTCTACACTTTTTAAAAAAATGTCTTTGTGAGGTTTTCTATTAGTTGTGTTCACCTTAAAGTGAGTTGGCAATGTTCCTTCTTCGTTTTCTGAAAAAACAAAAAAACAAAACAAATTTAAAAACCTGTGTCAGATTAGTTTAGTTTTCCCTCAAATGTTTGATAAAACTAACCAGTGAACTCATCTACCTCTGGAATCTCCTTTCTGAAGGCTTATTTTTTTTAATAGAATGAGTTAAATTTTGATAACAGATGTAGGGATGTTCAGATTTTCTGTTTCTTCTGATAAGTTTGATTTTCCCACAAATTTCTCCATTTAAGTTGTGGAACCTGTTGGGATGAAAATGTCCGTGTGACGCTATCTCACAGACTGTGGGAGGATCTGTGATCCTCTCTTCCTTCACCTTCTGGCATTGGTAGTTTGGGTTCTCTCTCTGTTCACGAGTTCAACAGTTCATCGATCTTGTTGGTCTTCTCAAAGAATCAGCTTTCGGCTTCTTCAGTCTGTTTCCTCTGGTTCCTTGTCTTTTTGTTACTATGTCCTTCTTCTTCTTCTTCTTCTTCTTCTTCTTCTTCTTCTTCTTCTTCTTCTTCTTCTTCTCCTTCTTCTTCTCCACACCGTTCTACCTGGCTCTTCTCTCACTCACTCCCCCAGGGCTGCCCCTCAGCGGACTGGCTTCAGGATGCTCCCGGATCCTGACGTAACCACACACAGCTCTGAGTTGTCCTCCAAGCCCTGCCTGGTAGCGTCCCACCCATTTCCACGTGACACATGTCCGTTATCATCGGATCCAAGTTATCTTCTAATTCCTCCTGTGATTTCATCTTTCATTCACGAGTCGTTTGTAGATTCATGAATCATTTATAGATATTTGGGGTTTTCCTAGATGCCTGGTTGTTAATTTCTAATTGGATTCAGCTGTTGTCAGGGAACACACGTGATTTCTGTCCTTTAAAGATGCACCGCGCTTGTTGGATGGCCCGGCATATGGTCCACGTTGGAAACTGTGAAAAGCGTGTGCGCTCTGCAGGATGTAAATAGCAACTAGATCCAAGAATCCAAGAGACTAATAGTGCTGTTTGTACCTTTCAAGTCTTTTTTTAAAAGAGCTATTTATTGTTGACAGTATTACAGATGTCCCCCTCCACCCAGCCTCTGCCCCCACCCCAGGCCTTTCTCACACTATGATCTGTGTCTATAGGTTATGCATACATGCATATATGTTCTTTGGTTAATTTCTTCCTGTACCCCCTCCCCCTCCACCCTGAGACCCATCATTCTGTTCCATGCATCCATACCTATTTTGGACCTATTTTGTTGGCCAGTTTATTTTGTTCATTAGGTTCCACATGAAATCATGTGATACTTGTCTTTCTCTAACTGGTTTATTTCGCTTAGCACAATACTCTCTAGGTCCTTCCATACTGTTGCAAAGGGTAAGATTTCCCTCTTTTTTCTTTTCTTTCTTTCTTTCTTTTTTTTTTTTTTTTTTACAGTCTCATAGTATTCCATTGTGTAAATGTACCACAGCTTTTTTTATCCGCTCATCTACTGATGGGCACTTGGGCAAGTTTTTACTAAATTTTTGTGTATTTTTATATTGACTACTGAAGGGGTGTGTGTGTTCAAATCTCTCTTTACGATGGTGGTAATGTCTGATTGTTCCTTTTATCCTGTCAATTTTGCTTCATGTGCTATAAGGCTCTATTCTTAGGCACATAGAAATGTTTAATTGTTGTGTTTTCCTAATGAATCATCCCTTCTATACAGCAAAATGTCTCTCTTTTTAAAAATAAACATATTTTATTGACTTCAGAGAGAGGATTATCCCTGAGAACTACCACTAACATAAATATTAATTAATATGAACATTATACTGTGTTAGATCTTATGATATTCCCCACAGATTCCTATGACCTGGTCATTTTCTTTCTCAATCTTTTTTTCTCTGTGTTCTTCAAGTTTGGGTATTTTTTTCTTGGTCTATAAATTCACTAAGTTTTGCCTTGGTCATCTCCATTCTGCTATGTCGGGCCCATTCCGTGATGTTTTAAAATATCCAATATTTTATTTGATAATTCTAACATTTGAATATTCTCTTTTAATACTTTTTTTTATCTGCCAAGATTCCTTATCTTCTTATTCACATCAGATGCCGTAGAAGCGGCTTTAAACCCTTTGGCAATTCAATGTTCGAGTCACCTCGGTGTTTGCTTCTGTTGGTTGTTTCATCCCTTGAGAATGCATCGAAATTTCCCATTTCTTTGTATGTCAGGTAATTTTGGATTATATGCGCAATGTGAATGCTGTGTTGTGTAGACTCTGAGTTCCGTTGGCATCCTCTGAGAAATGTTTATTGATTTTTGATTTAGCAGGCAATGAACCCAGTGGAGTACAGACTGTAATAAGATCCAACATTCCCTAAGCAGGCCTCTGCTCTGAGTAATGACCAGCTTCACAATTCGTGTTTCACCGGAGTACACAGTGTAATTAGCGTGTGTGAGTGTGTGAGTGTGTGTGAGTGTGTGTGTGTGAATGTGTGTGTGTGAGTGTGTGTGTGAATGTGTGTGTGTGAGTGTGTGTGTGAGTGGTGTGTGTGTGTGAGTGTGTGGGGGGGGGAGAGGAGAGGGTGAATTATAGAGGGTTTACAGCCCCCTGGCGGACCAGGCTCCTTGCTGGGTTGGTATGTATGCGTGCATCCACGTGACCCCCATCCGATCAATACCCAGGGACTTCCTAGTCCCTCCAGGTCTCACGCCACAGCAGGACCTGCCCCGCACGGTAAGCATCGTTCCACCTGCTTTCACTTCGCCGGCTCAGCCCCTTCGTGAGGCCACACAAACACCTGCTGCAGCCCGTGGAGGCAGGTCGCCGTTCTCACTGCCGAGTGACAGCACACGGGGTGGTGTGAACACCCCACAGTTGGCCTATCTGTCCCACTGTTAATGGGCACCTGGGCGCGGGGTTCCGGCGGAGGGCACCAGGCGGGGCATTTCAGAAGGCAACACGGGGCAGGGTGGCTACAAGCACAGGCCTGGCTCTACCACAGAACCGCTGTGTGGCCTTGGGCAGGTCCCTTGCCCTCTCTGAGTCACAGCCGCCTCCTCTGTGGAGGGAGGACCCCGTTTGTATTGTTTACAGGGTCGTCATGACAACCAAGGAAGATGAGGCAAGTAAATGTTGTCACCTGCCAGCGCAGGTGATCGATAGGTGTCAGCTGTTAAATTACCAGTAGGAGGGGGGTGGAGGGAGCAATCACGAATGTCGGCGCCGGTATCTGATCTGGGTTCCAATTCCAGGTTAAATGAAGCAATTGTTACTAAACACTCCGTGTCGACTACGCAAATAGTAAGCTCGCAGCGCGTTATGCTTATTGCTCTCCGGTGCTTTAAGTCCCAGCGACCTTGGTGACGTTGCCCGCAGTAGGTGTTGCCGTGCCAGGGGGAAGGGGACTTTCTCAGAGACGGGAGGGGGGTGCCCAGGTCACGGATCAGGAGGCCGTGCCGCTGGGACGTGGGTCTAGCCTTGTCCATCCCAGATTGCCTTCCCGATGTGGGGGGCCCGGCTCCCCCGGGTCCAGGCGCTGCCCCACCACCCCCGCAGCCCCGCCTCGAGTGTCAGAAAAGGGTGGACCACCTCCCGGCCCAGCGGGGAGGCCCTGAGACTAAGGAGACCGAGACGGCAGAACTTCTCTCGGGGTCCTGTGTGCAAGCCTCACCGGGTCAGCAGCCCAGGTCCTGTCCAGCGCCCCGGGGCTGGGTAGGTCATGCGGGCACAAGTCCAGGGCACCATTCTCATTGCAGACGGGAGCCCCACTGCCCCGGACGGACGGATGGACGGACGGACAGACAGATGGAGCTCCTTGGGCCCTGCTCTGTGCGCAGACCCACAGGCTGCCCTGCCCTTTCCCCAGCACAGGCTGGTGATGGGGTGCAGGGCCCGTGGCCGGTGCACGGTGCCCGCACTGGCAGGTCGCCTCGGCACTCTGCTTCCTGGGCATTCGGGCTGCCTGGGGAGGGGAGCCATCAGCTGGTCTGCAGGCGCCAGGACCTCGTGAGGGGTGCACCCCAGCTGGGGGGCCCCGAGGAGGAAGGGGAGCGGGTCCCAGGCGGTGCCCTGGGCGGTGAAGGCCCGTCTGGGTCTGTGAGGGGTGGCAGGTTCCGGCGCCCGGGCCTGGGTCTGAATCCGCCCACGTGGCACCCCGGTTCCCTCACCGGTGCTGGGGCCAAGCGTCCCTGCCTCGGGGCCGGGGCCGTGTGGGGATGCAGGCACGTGGCCCGGGGGAGGTGCCGCGGGGTCAGCAGCGGCCGTGCTGACGCCCGAGGCAGCCAGGTCAGGGCAGTGCCACCAAAGGTGTCCAGGGGCCACGCAGCCCTTTGAGAGGTGCCGAAGGCCTTGGGGCCACATACCAACTGCCACCCACACAGGCTGACGTCCCTTCGCATGTCGCAGTGGGGCTAAGGTCACTTGGAATCCCAGAGGGGGCGGGTGAGCGGGGGGTGGGGGCAGGACAGAGTCCTGCGCGGGGAGCGCTCTGTCCCTCCCTCAGCGGGGACCCCAGGCCTCTTCCGGCCGGGTCCAGGCTCTGTCCCAGGCGCGGGAGAGAGGCACGAGGGCTCCCCACCACCCACCAAGTAACTGGGGCCACGGGGTGGAGGGTTGGGGCGGAGAGGGGAGGCAGGTTCTGAGGGAGGGGGGGGCAGATCTGCACATCCCTAGGGCAGGCTCAGAGGGATTAGGTGTGACTTTCGGGGTGGGGGGCAGGTCCTGTGCGTGGGGATCTGAGCCCCCTTCCTGTCCTGTCCCCCGGCCTCTCCTCAGCCTAGAGAGAAGGGCTGGTGTTCAGCGAGCACCCCTGGGTGCCAGGAGAAAACCACAGAACCCCCTGCCAGGTGGCCATCGTCCCCCCACCCCCGTGTTACCCATGAGCAGTGACAGGCTTGGGGCTGCCCAGGGTCGTGGCCAGGGCCACCCGGCCAGACCGAACCGGGCTGGTCTGACACCTCCCCGCCACACACACACCGTCCCTGCCACTGCCTTCCGGCCTCGGTGCGAAGCTGAAGCCCATTGGTTACTCCCAGCGGCTCCACTCCCGGCGTCGCCCGGGAGAGATGGAGAGCGAGTCCGTACGGACACTGCGTGTGAGTGACCACAGCGGCGGCGAGGTGCAGGGAAGCCACAGGGCAGACGCAACCCGAACGCCCACCGCCCGACCCACAAGCAAGTAAAACGTGGCCCGTTCACGCGGGGGAGCGCCCCTCGGCCCTGACGAAGGAGCGAGAGGGGGGCTGACCCTGCTACCCCGTGGGCACCTTAGAGAGCAGCCAGCCCTGGCAGGACAGACCCCGCAGGTTCTTTAAGGGGAAGGCCCGGGACAGGCAAATCCAGAGAGCCAGACGGAGGACTAGCACTGCCAGGCCTGGGGTCTGAGGGGCGTGGGGTTGTTGGGGGGAGTAGGGTCTCGGGGGAGTGATGAAAATGTTCTGGCATCGGCTGCATGGCTCTGAGTACGCCAAACACCATGCGCTGTGCACCTCCAAAGGGTAGCTTGCAAAGCCATGTGACCTTCGTCTCGGGAAGGCTGCTGAAGATAACGGGTCTTGCCGAAACCAGTTTGGCTCAGTGGATAGAGCCTCGGTCTGGGGACTGAAAGGTCCCGGGTTCGATTCCGGTCAAGGGCATGTACCTTGGTTGCGAGCACATCCCCGGTAGGGGGTGTGCAAGAGGCAGCTGATCGATGTTTCTCTCTCATTGACGTTTCTAGCTCTCTAGCTCTCTCCCTTCCTCTCTGTAAAATATCAATAAAAATATATTTTTTAAAAAAGATAACGGATCTGAGGCATGTGGATAGTGCCTATCTCTCTTGGTCAATAAGGAAATGAATGGGTAAAAGGTAATAATCATAATCAATGGACCAAGATCTCACAGAGACGTGCCCGCCCCACACAGCGCCCCTTCCCCTTCGGCACGCAGTGAGTGAATGCCGGTCTCTTTCCTGCTTCTGTTCCTCCCAAAGTGCCTACTGTGCGCTGGGAAGGACGGGCCCGGCAGCCTGGAGCACACTCACTGTGCTGGCGAGACACCTCGGGGTCCACCTGCCAGGGTGAGAGACGCCGAGGGGGCTGCAGAGGAACAGAAGGCGTGAGCGCCCGGCGTGAGGCTCCGGGCGGTTCTGTTCGTCGGTAGATGGCTGCTGGGTCACGGAGAGACCTGGAAATCCGGTGGCATGATCCTGACGTTAATTCCTCAAAAGCAGCCAGACAGGCAGGCCTACCTGGGCTCCTTCTGCCTTCCTGCTCAGCTGGCTGTCTTCAGGAAGTCACTTCCGTCGGATCTCAGGTGGGGAAGGAGGAAGGGAGGACACACCGGCGACCTTATTCACAGTCAGGGCTTGTTGCAAGAGAGTCTGGGAAAAGTGTGTAGCCGAGGGTTTGGGGGAGGGGGCGTGTACCTAGCTCAGCCCTCCGCTGCTTGGCAGGGGTGGGAGGGTGAGGAAACGTGGGTCTCCCGGCCTCTAGCCAGTAAGCACTGGGCATCTCCATTCACCGTTCAAAAGTGAGGGTCAGCCGAGACCGGTTTGGCTCAGTGGATAGAGCGTTGGCCTGCGGACTGAAGGGTCCCAGGTTCGATTCTGGTCAAGGGCATGTACATTGGTTACAGGCACATCCCCGGTAGGGGGCGTGCAAGAGGCAGCTGGTCGATGTTTCTCTCTCATCGAGGTTTCTAGCTCTCTATCTCTCTCCCTTCCTCTCTGTAAAATATCAATAAAATATATTTTTTTTAAAAAGTGAGGGTCAGCCAAGACCGGTTTGGCTCAGTGGATAGAGTGTCGGCCTGCGAACTGAAGGGTCCCGGGTTCGGTTCCGGTCAGGGGCATGTGTCTTGGTTGCGGGCACATCCCCAGTGGGGGGTGTGCATGAGGCAGCTGGCCGATGTTTCTCTCTCATCGATGTTTCTAGCTCTCTGTCCCTTTCCCTTCCTCTCTGTAAAAAAAAAAAAAAAAAAAAAGAGTGAGGGTCACACACCGAGGGCTGCTGGGAAGACAGGACCCAGCACACCCTCCAGAAACGGGAAGGCCCCGCTGCTCCCCTTCTCTCGGAAGCCCCGTCAGGCTGGGGGCCAGGCCCTGGGGTGAGGGGTCTGCCCAGAAGAGCCCTAGCGGGTGGCATGAGGACCCGGCGCAGAGCGGGAGCTCCCCGTGCCCGGAGCAATCACCCCGGGCCTCGGGGAGCCCCCGGGGAGCCCCGGACACTCGGCCTCTGCCAACCTCCGCCGGGCCTGGACCAGCCGGGGAGGCCTCAGCGCTGCCCGCGGCCCGGGGCCCGGCCAAGCGCCCGTGGGCACTGCCCAGCGTGTGATGTCAACTCAGCCTGCCCGGCGCGTACAGCTCTTCCCGCTGCTCTGGCCCCAGACCCACTGGCCAGCCGGACGCTCGATACGTTCTGTTTTGAAAGAAAACAAACTCTTTTGAAACTGTTGCTGGGAGGAGCACAGGCTGCGTCTCTCCCGCTCCCCGTGGGGGGCTGGTGACCGTCTGACTTCCAAGGGAGCCGGACAGGCCAGGCCGCACGTGGGGCAGCCGCCCTGCCCCAGGCCCCGGGGCCGCAGAGGCGGGGGTTGAACTGAGGGTCCATGGACTTCAGAGGGGCCCTGGGTTTTGCCCTGGGAAGCAGGCTCCGTCTCAGGTTTTAAAGGCAGGACACGTGCCCCGGGTGAGCCGGGTGCCCCGGGTGAGCCGGGTGCCCCAGGAGGGCCGGGTGCCCCAGGAGGACCATGTGCCCAGGAGAGCCGTATGCCCCAGGGGAGACATGTGCCCCGGGAGAGCCGTGTGCCGCAGGGAAGCAGTGGGACCCGGGGGGAGGGGCGGTGTGAACCAGAGGAGGAGCGGATTTTATTCATGGGGTCCTGAGATAGTCACCATAAAACAAGCAGATTGTCAAGTGACAGCGGGGAGGGGAAGGAGACCTGGGGGGAGATAAGAGTACAACCGAAGGACTGGTATGCATGCACAACCAATGAACACAGAACTCTGGGGAGGGAGGGCATGAATGGGAGGTGGGGGGGGTAGCAATGGTAAGCTATGTACACATATAATACCTTAATAAATTAAAAAAATAAAAAATAAAAATTTTAACAGAAAAAATAAATAAATAAATTGCAGGCATGAAAAAAAAATAAAGGCAGGACACGGGGTTCCTCTTTGGGGGGTCCTAGGGTCCCAGCAGGGTGGGGGCTTGGGGCGGGCCTGAGATGTGGCGTCCTCGCCATGTCCAATGGCCATCGCTGGCCCGGTTCAGAGCCCGGGGGAGGGAGGAGGGGCGGGTTCCCGCTGGTGGAAGGCCCTGGCCCCCCTTCATCCTCCACGGTGAGAAGGGCTATTCCCGGAGCTCGGGTGGCCGTGGGGTCGCATCCCGCAGCCTGAGGGGGTGCGGAGGCTAGGTAGCTGGGCCCCCGGGGGCCCCAAAACCTGGAGGTAGGAGAGCTGCGTCCCCAGCCCGGAGAAGCATGGTCACCCAGCCTGGCCCCTCTGGATGGCCCAGTGTGGCCGGGCAGGGTGACCCCTGACAGCCTCCGAGAAGCATCGACCCCCTGGGGCTGGGCCAGGGTCTCAGGGCACAGCGTCACCCGTGGTGACCGCCTCCTGGGCCAGCGGCTCGGCTCCAAGCGCGTCTCACGTGTCATCCTGTGTCCTCCTTAAAGAGCCCCGGGAAGTGAAGGCTGTTTGGGTGCCACGCTGCGGAAGAGAAGGGGGTGCTGGCCCCAAGGGGTGTAGGGGGAGGGGGAGGAGCAGGATTCACCCCTGCCCCCCCCCCCCCCCCCCCCCGCTGCCACTTTTCGCTCACAGCTATATGCCAGCTCTGAGCTGTAAGGGCACCAGCATGTGGGGTGTGTGTGTGTGTGTGTGTGTGTGTGTGTGTGTGTGTGTATTGCAATGTTTGTGATGTGTCTGTGTGTACATGCATAGGTGTGGGTGTATATGAGGTGTGCATGCGTGTTTATGGTGTGTGTGTGTGTGTGTGTGTGTGTGCGTGTATGTTTTAACAAAGCTCTCCCTGTGACTGGACACAGGCCTGGCCCGGGACGTGGAGCAGGGTGGCCGCTCCTGCTGGAGCCACAGCCAGAGCCAGGCCCTGGTTGTGCCAAGGGCCCGGCCGTTTCACTTGGGAGAGGTTCCGTCCTGCTTTCATGGCAGGCGAGGCCTCAGCAGGTGAGCCGGGGGGCGGGGCTGCCCGCCCAGCCCCTGTGAGGAGCCCTGAGGGCAGTGGCAGGCTCGGTGGGAGGGAGGGCGGGCCGGCGGCTCTTCCAGGTCCTCTCCTCTTGGCGGGCGGCCTCAGGCCAGGCAGACAGTCCACGGGCAGGGAGGCTGGGCTGCCGTGGGCACCGGGTGAGAGCACAGGAGTGAGCGTGCCTGGCCAGTGCCTCCTGCCACAGGCCCTTTGCACATGCAGACCTTCCCTCCCCACTCCACAAAGGTGGCCAGATCCCAGATCCCCGCCCAGGGCTCACCCCTGACTTCCCCGGCTGGGGTCACCCTCACGGCTTCCAGGTCACACCATGCACGGGGCTACCTACTGCATGCCTGTGTTTTTGTTTTGTTTTGTTTTATGTGTTTTTTTAAGAAAGAACTTGCCGAAACCGGTTTGGCTCAGTGGTAGAGCGTCGGTCTGAGGACTGAAAGGTCCCAGGTTCGATTCCAGTCAAGGGCATGTACATTGGTTCCGGGCACATCCCCAGTGGGGGGGTGTGCAAGAGGCAGCTGGTCGATGTTTCCCTCTCATTGACATTTCTAGCTCTCTATCTCTCTCCCTTCCTCTCTGTAAAAAATCAATAAAATATATTTTTTTTAAAAAAGAAAGAACTTTTAAAATATATATATATTTTATTGATTTTTTTACAGAGAGGAAGAGAGAGGGACAGAGAGCTAGAAACATTGATGAGAGAGAATCATCGACCAGCTGCCTCCTGCACACCCCCCACTGGGGATGTGCCGCAACCAAGGTACATGCCCTTGACCGGAATCGAACCGGGGACCTTTCAGTCTGCAGGCCGACGTTCTATCCACGGAGCCAAACCGGTTTCGGCTATTGCATGTCTGTTTCCCCCACCAGACTGAGGGCCCTGCGGGCGGGCCCCTCCTTGCTAACCGCTGCACCCCAGTGCCCAGCCCGGCCCAGCCCAGGCCCGTGCGGGACCTCACAACGCTCTGTGGGGTGAGTGAAGAGGGAGGAATGTTACCAACCCCTGCGCCCCAGCCCCTTAGCTCCGCAACCCGGAAAGGGGGGCTGAGGAGCCCCCCAGGGCGGCTGTGGTGGCAGGTGGAGGCGTGCTCACAGCCATGGGTCATGGCCAGGCTGCCGCTGACCAGCTCTGCAGCCACGGAGAACTAAACCACCCATGCCTCAGTTTCCCCTTCTAGCAAGTGGGAGCAATGACTTCCCGAAAAGGGCCGATGCCAGGGCTGAATAAGAGCACACATGGAAAGATTTCTGAAAAGTGCTCGGTGCATCGTAAAAGCCGTGTGTGTGTATCAACTTCCTTGATGTCTTTCTTATTTGCTCTACACTGGAAGTCTTTAAAAAATTATATACATAGCCCTAACCGGTTTGGCTCAGTGGATAGAGTGTCAGCCTGTGGACTCAAGGGTCCCAGGTTCAGTTCTGGTCAGGGGCATGTACCTTGGTTGTGGGCACATCCCCCATGGGGGAGGGGTGATGTGCAGGAGGCAGCTGATCGAGGGTTCTCTCTTATTGTTGTTTCTGGCTCTCTCTCCCTCCCCTATCCTCTCTGTAAAAAAATCAATAAAATATATTAAAAGTATCATAAATGTTCAAGGTGCAAACTTAAGAGAACCACACCCCCCCCCCCAACACATAACAATTTAAAAAAAAATTTAAATATCCAGAAATCGCCGAGGCCGGTTTGGCTCAGTGGTAGAGCGTCAGTCTGCGGACTGAAAGGTCCCAGGTTCGATTCCGGTCAAGGGCATGTACCTTGGTTGCGGGCGCATCCCCAGGTAGGGGGTGTGCAGGAGGCAGCTGGTCGATGTTTCTCTCTCATCGACGTTTCCAGCTCTCTATCTCTCTCCCTTCCTCTCTGTAAAAAATCAATTAAAAATATATTAAAAAATTAAATATCCAGAAATCTCTCCAGGCAAAAGTAAATCCTTGGGTAAGTCAGGTTCAAGTTCAGCTTGAGTAGCAAACGACTTCCCGAATAGCAAAGGTCACACCGATGGAGATGTGTTCCTCAGGCCCATGGCAGTCCACAAAGACAGTCCTGCAAAGCCGTCAGAGATCGAGGCCCTGGGACCCGGGCCATCGCCAGCGGGTCCAGAATGGCCGCTGGAGCGCCAGCCTCACACCTGAGTTCCGGACAGCAGGGTGGAAGAAGGGACGGAGACAGTGCACGGCATTTAACTTCCAAGGAGGATATGTGGAAGCTGCAACACGCCATTTCTTCCTCTCTCTCCCTCTCTCTCGTTGACAAATTGCCACACTCACTGCAGGAGAACCTGGGGTATCTGACCTTTTTATCACAGGTGTGCCATGTGCTCAGCTAAGAATTGTGGGTTCTGGGAGAAGGAATACAGGGAGACAGTCATCAATCTTGACACACTCCATCTCCTTTCCCACTCTTGCAGTGTGTGCTCACACACATGCGCACATGTACACACGTGTGCACAGCACACACAGGCAACACTCCCACACGAACATCAAAGCAGCTGTTGGTTCTTGGGTGGCTGACTTGGTTCATCCCAAAAGCAGATCCCAGGTGTCTTTCCGCACCCACAAACAGAGATGCCCATTTTCCAAAGCTGGCTGGTGAGGCCGCCACACCGGCCTTTGGTGGCTCCGGCCGCGTCGGTGCGCGCGGGCTGCCGCCCGTGTGGTGGAACCCACGCTGGAGGCGCCCGGGGGCGTCCTCGGTGCCGGCCGGGAGCGTCTCCTGGGCAGAAGTTCCCAGAAGTGGAAATGCCGGGTCAAAGGGGGGGGGGGGGAACCCTTTTGACGTTTGAACACGAATTGAGAAACTGCCCTTCCAGAAGGTTGTCCCAGTTCACCCCCACCCCCGGCCTGCCGTCGGTCACGTGCGGTGAGGGCAGAGCTGGGGGTGTGCCCAGACCTGAGGCTCGCCCCGCCCCCGTCCCGGCTCCTTGTCCCCACAGGGCTGGCTCCCACAGCTGCTCCAGTCCCCGCCCTCTCCCTCCTACGGGGACTGCGCCTCGAGCCCTCCAGCCCTCCAGGGGCCTGGGCAAAGCTGACCGAAGGGTCCTGCCCGCTTCAGGCAGTGGCGCAGGAGCCTTGCCCGGTGCCTGGGCCGCTGAGGTTCGAGTTAAGCAGGGCCAGTGGCCCAGGGACCTGGGCGAGGGGTGGGGTGGGCAGCTGGTGGTTGACAGGGCGCAGCCCCTCACCCAGAGGGGCGCCGTGTCTGAGAATGCTCAGAGTGAGCGTCTCACTGATGGCTCCAGCCCCGGCTGGCAGCGGGGCTCCCAGATTTAGGAAATAAAAATACGGGGTGGCCAGTTAAGTCCGAATTTCGGACCAGGGGGCCTGGGGCACATGGTTAGCACTTAGGCCGAGTCATGTCTCTTCTGGGGTTCAAGTCCTAACCCCCAGCACCTCAGGATGTGGCTGCACTTGGAGATGGGGGACTTTGGCGAGGTGATTAAGTTAAAATGGGGTCACGGGGTGGGCCCGAACCCCATAGGACCCGTGTCTTTAGGAAAAGGGGAGATGGGGCACAGACACACCGAGAGGGTCCCGGTGGGGACCTCGGGGAAAGCCGGCTGCCTACACACCGAGGGAGAGGCCTCAGGGGGAACCCGCCCTGCGACGCCTCGGTTTTGAACCTGCAGCCTCCAAACTGGGAGGCAGCCGATGTCTGGGGTTCAGGGGCCCGAGCAGACGTGCGGGGAGGGCTGCGGAGCGGTGGCCGGGGAGCAGGCCTGCCCATACCCAGGGGACACGCTCTGAAGGCCGGGCAGGGCCAGGGCCCCCCCGGGGGTGGTAGCTGAGCCGGAGCACTTCCTGCCCCTCTGGTGGTAGCTGATCAGGGCCCTGATCCCCTGGAGCCCACCTGTCCCAGGACACCGGCCCCGGGCAGTGGCCGCGTGCAGGCGGCCTCTGGGGTGGTGGCTGCGGGGTGGCCCCGGAGGACAGGCATTCCAGCTGCTGCCTGTTTGCCTGCCTGGGACCCGGGCCCCCAGTGCCCAGAGAGGAAACCGGGCCGGGGTCCCCGTGCACTCCTGCCCAGCAGCTCCCGTGCCCAGGAAAGGGCACCTCGGGCCTCGAGGCTCCTCCCCCGCCTGCCCCTCAGGCGCCCTGTGGGAGGGGTGGGCGCGTGAGGGCCACACTTGCCTGTGGCCAGGCCTGCGGCGTCCCCGCCGCTTCCTCTCCGGGCGCCTGCTTCCTGTAGCTCCCCCACCGCTCGGCCAGGTCCCACCCTACGCTCCTGCCCCTTTCTTCTCCCCCCGCCACCCTCCCCCTCTGCTGGGGTGGGTGGTTGCCCAGGGCCGGGGGCCGGGCACGTGGCCCTGGTGGAGGCGGAGGTGCGGGGTGCGCTGCCGCTCGGTCCGTTTGGAGCTGCGGGCCCGGGCCCGAGGGGCAGGAAACGCCTGTGCAGCGCCATCCGCTGGCCCGGGGCCGAGCCGCCCCGCGGGGATGAGGTAACGTCCGGCAGCGGCCACGCGGGAAGGGCGGTGCTCTCCCTGGCCCAGGGGACTCCCATGGGTGGCCGGCCTTTTCCAGGGACCCTGGGGTGAGTCATGGTCCCGGGTGACCTCCGGGTTAGGAGGCACACGGCCGGGTCCCCATCCCAGTGTGACCGTGGGGGTCAGGGCCACATCTGGACCCGTCTCCTCTCGGTGAGCAGAGGGCGAGGGGCCAGCCCGCCTACAAATGGGGGATCCTGTCACAATAAAAAGCTGCAGAAAGGGGGGAAAGGCCTGGGTCCCCGGGCCGCACGCCCAGCTCTGTGACCGCACGGCTCTCCTCACCCCTCCTGTCACCGTGCCCAGCACCTGCTGCGGAGCCAGTGGGACCAGGGACTCACGACCCGCGTGCGTGCAGCTGCTGGTGTCATCTCGTCTTCTTCTCGGCTCCACCGCTGCCGTGGCCCCCACTAAGGGGACTCGTCTCGTTGGGGGGACCACGCCTCCGGAAGACCCTGCCCTCCGCCATCTGGGGACATCAGACACACGGGACCCATCGGGCCTTTCCGCCTTCACTCCAGGGAGCGGCGGGCAGGGGGTGAGGGAGGTCCGTGGTGGGCTCTGCCGGAAGGAGGAGGCTCCGGAGGAGAGACAGGGGTGGGGCCCTGCAGGAGGAGGGGGAATCTTGGGAACAAAGTAGACTTTGGGGACCGGCAGAGGGGGTTGGGATCCTGGCTGCCCGGTGCCGGCGCGCCCCGCACACGCCTGGACGTGGAGGCCGCCGCGCACGGCTCCGCGTGGAGCGCTGTCAGCCTCCCGGGTGGGGCCTGAGCGGAGGTGGTTTTCTCTGTTTGGGTGAAAATCTACACGTGGCCCAGTTTCCTCCCGCGCTTGGCTGAGAGGAGGGGACCCCCGATGCTGGCCCGGAGCCCGGCCCCCAGACCGGGACCTTCTTCAAGGGCCCGTCCACCGCCTCCAGGGCTGAAGGGGGCTCCATGAGATGGCAACAGAGGACGGACGAGGTGGGGGTGCAGCACCCGGGCGCCAACGCCGGGGTGCATTTGGTAGTGGCAAAAGCGGGAGGTGGGGGTGGGCGGGTGACGGCGGGTGACCATAGGACTGGGGTGAGCGTCCAGTTCAGCTTGCGGAGACGGAGGGGGTTCCCGGATGGGGGACTTTCAGAGCCAACCCTGGGAAGTCCCAGGGCTCCCCGGCTAGCTGCCCCTCACCAGGAACGGGGGGGGGGGCGGTGAGGGGCACTGCGGCCAGCCGCGAGTGGTCTTCAAGCCCGGGAGGCTGGGCAGGGAGGCTGGGGGTGGGCGCTGTGCTTCCGGAACAACAGCTGACATTTGTTCAGCCCCAGGAGACAAAGCCACCTCGAACCCTCACCCCTGCCGTGGCAGGGGGCCCCCTGTGGACCTCCACTCCTTTCCTGGAAAGGAGATGGAGCCTCCGAGTGGCCGAGGCCCCAGACTCCACCGGGCAGGACCTGGTGAGGGGCCGCCAGGCTTGGCGGGGACAGGGCTCCGGCCTCCTGACTCCCCTCGCCCTGGGCGGCAGCGGGCTCTACGCGCCGCCCGCGCCCCGCGCCGCCCCATTAAGCGCAGGTGCCGTCTGTCTGCCGGCTCCTCGGCTGCCCGGCCGGCTCCCGGCGCACAGGCTGCGGTCTGTTCTCCGAGGCAGCCCGTCGGGGTCCCTCTCCGTCTGGCCCTGCCCGTCTGTCTGGACGTGGAGAGCCACGGTGTTTCCACGGCCCGGGGCTGTTTATTGATCTTGCTGGAGCCCGCGGAGGGGCCTCGGGGGACTCTGCCTGGAACTCGGGGGGATGTGTGGGGGCTGACCGTGGCCAGTCGGGGAGCCAGGACCACACTCAGGCCGCAGACAAGGCCACAAGGCAGGCCAGCCCACTGGGGTGACCACTCCCGGGGGTGAGACCTGAGGAGGTTGGGCAGCCACAGGGACACGTTCCTGGGGCCCCTTCTCCGCCTCGTGACCTCCTCAGCTCTTGAACGCCCTTCGCGGGGCCAGGAGAGCCGGAGGCACCGCCTCCAGGGGGGACTGGCCCCTCCCGCCCCCACCGGGGAGGAGCGAGGAGACCTCGGGATGCCCAGCTACCCCTGCGGCTGCTCAGGCCTGATGCCCAGGGGTTCTGGCCACTGACACGGCCTGGCCTGATGACACCAAACTCCAAGCGGACCTCAGGCAGAGCCCCCGGTGCCTGGGCCACAGACACGGGGCGCCCTCGTGGGGTCTGGGCCGTAGGAGCCCAGTGACCATGAGCTCATGCCCGTCGCCCTCCGGGGGCAGCGGGGACTTGGGATTCCCGGTGGGCGCTGCTTCCAACTGTCCCCCCCTGCAAGCACAGCCAGCCGCGCTGGCACCAGGAAGTGGCCACCAGCCCCGCAGGCCCCCCCACCCCGCGGGGTGGTCTCAGCAATGGTGGGGAAGAGCCGGGCATACGGTGCTCCGTCCACGTTAACCTCCTGAGGCTGGTCCCAAATGAGCCCGAGCTGAGGGTCAGGGATGGGCAGAGGGGACTCGACGTAGGTGATGCACAGGGAAGGGTCGGCAGAGGGCAAAGCCTCCTGACCTCCTCTCTTCCATCAGAGCATGCTGGGCTGAGGCAGCCACCGAGGGGCCAGCCTGGGAGGCCGAGGCCCACCTGCCCGGACAAACCGGAAGCATCGTCAGAGCTGCCCTCGGTTGCCTGCCGGGGGCTCGGGTCACTGTCTGCAGAATGCAGGCCTTACCCGCCACTCACCTGGGGATGCCTCACCCCCACCTGACGCCCGGCCTGTCAGAGCCACAGCCTGTGCGCAGGGGAAGGAAACCATAATGGGAGGGGCGGGCGTGGGAGAAGGAAGACCGCGGGTGAGGCCGGAGATGAGCGATGAGGACATTGCAGGGCCACCCGCATTTGCTGCCAGGGCAGGCGTGAAGGCCGCCGTCACGGACGTCGACGTGGCTCGTCTCAAAGCCTCGGGGCTCTGCAGTCCAGTGCGCGGTCCCAGCCGCACACCCCCAGCCCCGGGCCCCTCACAGCACCGCTGAGTCGGGTCTCGTATCCGCCAGGAGTGAACGACATGAAGCCGCAGCTAGCGGCTTGGAAAGCGAAGATGGAAAGGCCGCAAGATGGAGAGCCTGCTGGGGACAACAGGAAAATTGTCCCGGGGAACAGTTCTGGGCTCCTCAGGCGGGGGACCTGCTGAGTAAGCTCGGGGTTGGGGGCTTCGGTAGGGGAGAAAGGTCAAGGTCAAGGGGCGGGAGGATGCTCAGGAAGCAGAGGGTGAGGTGCAGATGCAAATCCACCTAGAGGGATCTCAGAGCAGCAAAGGATGCTGGGAGTATCCCACAGCCCATCGCTGGAAGAGGCCCGAAGAGGGAGCAAAGCTGGACCTCAGCTCCCAGCCCGGCAGGGCTGAGTTGGCAAAGACGTAGGGGAGCAGGATCGAGAGCACCCCGGTTTTCCACCACGGGGCCCGAGCAGGGCCAGGACGGGGCCATCGTGGGAGCTCCAAGAGGCCCCTGGGAGATGCCTGGGGGCCCCGTTGCCTAGCGACCGGCTTCCTGCCGCCCTGGCGGGCCCCTTGCTCTGGGCGCTGCCCACTCCTGACATTGGCTGCGAGCACGTTTCATTGTTGTTCTGCATGAATGAGCGCCAGGCCTCCTGCCAATTGTCCCCTCTGAAGAGGCAGCCCCGGGGGAAAGGCCTTTTCAAGTGGGACCACGCAGTGCCACCCAGGCTGGGCGGGCATTGTCGGGGCCCGGGTCCCGGCGTGGCGGCGGGCGTCAGGGGCCACACAAAGCATCTCGGCGGAGGAGGCTCCCTGCACTCGGCCCCGGCCGCCCTGTTTATTAATCTGCAAGACCCGCACCGCTGTCTTCGGAGGGGAGGCGGAGTGAACGGACATCTTTCCCCGAAAGCCCTCTGAAGGCACGGGCCTGGGCTGCTCACTAAGCTGAGTTTCGGGGGCAGCACGAACCCCATGGTCAGCCAGGCATACCCCATGGGGTGAGGCCAGGACGTAGGGCGGACAGCAGGCCGTGGTGTGGCTGGGCAGGTACCCCAGGCTGAAGGGGTGGAAGGAGAGTGTTGTTGAGGTCCCTTGAGTGTGCATTTGCACAGCTACCCCCCCCACACACACGCACACTCACGCAGCTGGGTCCTGGTGGAACAACCTGGAAAACGGGGTGTTCTAGACCAGTGGGTGGAAAATGCCCGGAAGCCCAGGTGGACTGGGGCTCAAGACCTGGGCAGGGATACCGAGGCGGGTCCAGGTGACTGGGTCACAGAGGAGGGACCCAGCGGCTCCCTATCGCCTGCTAAGTGGCTCCACGTCTGGCCCACCCGGAAGGCCACGCCCCCACTTGGGCTCTGCTGGGGCCGAGTGCAGGAATGCCCAGCCCCTCGCTGGACCACGCGGGCCCTGTCCTCTGCAGCGATCCACGGGCTGCAGAGGAGGACCCCGCCTTCTCCCCGACCCCCACGGGATGCCGCCCGGCTGCCCCCTCCGTCGGCTCCCGCTCCCGCGTGCAGGGAGTGCGGGAGGGCGCCCAGTCCTCTTCCCACGGGTCGGGAGACAGATGAGGCCTGTCCCCTGACCAAACCCCCAACTCGCTGTCCCCGCCACATGGCCCGCCCGCAGCCTCTGCCCTTCCTCGAGCCTGGGAAAGGAGGCCGCTTCTGCTCCCAGCCCCTGAGGGCCACAGGGCCATGGGCCACGGGGCGGGCCACGGGGCCACGGGGCCGGGGAGGGAACTGTGGGAAAGGCAGCGTCCCCGGGGCTCTGACTGGATCCTTGCGGCTTCTTGCCCCAGATAGAGAGTTTGTGCCTCCGCTGAGCAGCCCCTGGGAGCAGGGTCGGAGTGGAATCCCGCCACCCCCATCCCGGCCAGAGCAGGGCAGGAGTGGAGGGCAGGTTCAGGGCCCTGGGCCCCCACACGGGTATTCTCTGTGCGGGTCCCCGGACAGCCCTGAGGAGGCCAGCAGAGTGCGTGGTCACAGTCCCATTCGCAATCACAGATCTGCTCCCCACTCCTCTTCCTGCCGCTTTCTCCTCTGCACTAGCAGCTCGGGGGAGGGGGAGAGAGGGGAGGGAGGGAAGGACCTCATCTCTCTCCTGACCCGTGGGAAGAAGGGCTGGGCACCCTCCCTGCATGTGTGAGCGGGAGCCGACGGAAAGGGCAGCTGAGCAGCAACCCATAGGGGGCAGGGGGGAGTCGGGGAGAAGGCGGGGGTCCTCCTCTGCCGCCTGCGGTGGAGACCAACCCCAGATCGCTGCAGAGAACAGGGCCCACCCAGTCAAGGCCCGGCCTCGGTGACGGAACCATCCAGAGCGGGGAGGGCCCCCCGGGAGTGGACATCGGGACGCAATCAGGCAGAGACCCCTGTGCACCCCGAGCCTCCTGAACCTAGCCCTCCCCCTTCCTCCAGCCCTGCGCCCCCAAACAGAGCCCTCACCCCACCTGCAGCCGAAGGCACCCGCCTGGCTGAGAAGGAAGCTCTTTTGTTCTGGGAAAGCCACAAAAGGGGGGCCCAGAAAGCTCATTCCCGAACACCCAAGGTGTCGGGGAGCAGAAGAGAGGCCTTCGAGAGCATCTTTCCGGAAACTTCGACCCTGGAGAGCATCTTTCCGGAAAACTACCGGAGCCACCTGCCCGCACGGCTGCCAAGGCCCCGAGGCCGGGCAGCGGACGCCCTGGCCTCCTCCCCTCGCCTCCTCCCCTCGCCTCCTCCCTCGCCTCCTCCCCTCGCCTCCTCCCTCGCCTCCTCCCCTCGCCCGCACGCTCACAGGCCGCTCTGGGCACAGCTACAGGAGAAACGTGTAGGACCCATTAGTGCCTCCTTGCTCCTTGGCCACGTGCCCTGCGGGATCTCACAGCCCCCCGAGAGCTGGAGGAGGACAGGATGCGCACCCACGCACTGTGGGGAGCGCAGACCTGGTGGGAGGGAGAGTGTGGACAGGGGAGGCGGCACTGGCGGGAGAGGAGGGAGCACTTCATTGCCGCTGAGAAGGCGGGCCCTGATCGGGGGTCCGGAGGAGCGGGGAGCAGGAGGAACAGGGGGCAGGGCCAGCTGGGCAGGGACCAGGGCTGAGATGGGTTTGGGGGAGCCCATCGGAGAGGCAGCGGAGGAGGCCGAGAGCACCGACAGCCCCCGGACATGCCTCCTCAGACATGGCCACAGAACCTGTATAGTGCGCATGGCCAGGTGGGACTCTCACCCCAACCGGGAGCCCCGCTCGGCCCCGGCCTCTCCCTACGCTCCTGTGGCGGCTGTTTCTTCAGCGCCTCCGGCAGGCCAGGCCCTGGGGCTGAGGTGGGGACTCCCCACGGACGTGTCCCTTCCTGGATAAGCCAAGCGAAGGAGAAAGACACTAGCCACGTAGTAAATGAAAAGTGCAAGTCGATGTGAGGTGTCAGAGGGGATCAGGTCTGAGAAGGGGTGGGGGTGTGCCTCTCTGGAGAGCGGGCGTGAGTAATCTGTCTGCGGTCGGGTACGAGGAGCTGAGCTAAAGGAAGGGGGACAGCAGAGACGCCCTGTGCTGAGGCTCTGGGGATGGGGGGACATGGTTTACTCAGAAACTTCCAGGACGGCCAGTGTTCAGGGAAGAAACTGTAGGCGGACGCAGCCCCTGATGCCTCTGGGTCTCTCAGTCAGGGGCAGCGAGGAGGCCTCGCTGTGCTGTTACACAAGGGCAGCAGCGGGGTCACATCTCCTGGCTCAGACATTCCTCTGCTAACAAGTGGATTGGTCCACTGGGTAAGAGTGGTAGCAGAAACCAAGCCCTAGTCCAGCCGTGGGCAAACTACGGCCCACGGGCCGGATCCGGCCCGTTCGGCTCTTCTATCCAGCCCGAGGAGCCGAAAGAGCGGAGGGTTCTCTTGCTCTCCCCTCTGCTCCTTCACCAGCAGCCCAAGATGAGAGTGCCAGCATGGTCAGGTTGCTTTTGTTCCAGCCCTCCAGTCCAGTTTAAGAACCCATTGTGGCCCTCGAGTCAAAAAAGTTTGCCCACCCCTGCGCTAGTCATTGTGACAGGGCTGCCAGAAGGTCTGTCCTGAGAATCCTTCCCAAAAATCCCTCTAAAACCCCTCCCAGTACCCCTCCCAGATCCCCTCCCAGGATCCCTCCCAGAACCCCTACCAGAACCATTCCCAGAACCCTTCCCAGAATCCCTCTCAGAACCCCTTCCAGAATCCCTTCCAGGACCCCTCCCAGAATCCCTCCCAGAACCCCTTCCAGAATCCCTCCCAGAACCCCTTCCAGAATCCCTCCCAGAACCCCTTCCAGAATCCCTCCCAGAACCCCTTTCAGAATCCCTCCCAGAACCCCTACCAGAATCCCTTCCAGGACCCCTTCCAGAATCCCTCCCAGAACCCCTTCCAGAATCCCTCCCAGAACCCCTTCCAGAATCCCTTCCAGGACCCTTCCCAGAATCCCTCATAGAACCCCTCCCAGGATTCCTCCCAGAACCCCTTCCAGAATCCCTCCCAGAATCCCTCATAGAACCCCTCCCAGGATTCCTCCCAGAATCCCTCCCAGAACCCCTCGCAGAATCCCTCCCAGGATTCCTCCCAGGATTCCTCCCAGAATCCCTCCCAGGATTCCTCCCAGGATTCCTCCCAGAACCCCTCCCAGAATCCCTCCCAGAATCCCTCCCAGAATCCCTCCCAGGATTCCTCCCAGGATTCCTCCCAGAATCCCTCCCAGGATTCCTCCCAGGATTCCTCCCAGAACCCCTCCCAGAATCCCTCCCAGGATCCCTCCCAGAATCCCTCCCAGGATTCCTCCCAGGATTCCTCCCAGGATTCCTCCCAGAACCCCTACCAGAACCACTCCCAGAACCCCTTCCAGAATCCCTCCCAGGATCCCTCCCAGAGCCCCTCCCAGAACCCCTACCAGAACCCCTTCCAGAATCCCTCCCAGAACCCCTTCCAGAACCCCTCCCAGGATCCCTCCCAGAACCCTCCCAAAAACTCCTCCCAGAAACCTTCCCAGAATCCCTTCCAGACCCCCTCCAGAATCAATCCTAGAATTCTTCCTAGAATCCCTAGTAGAATCCTTCCCAGAATCAGTCCTAGAATCCTTTCTAGAATCCCTAGTAGAATCCCTTCCAGAATACCTCCTAGAAACCCTAGAAGAATCCCTCCAAGAATCAATCCTAGAAACCCTAGTAGAATCCCTCCAAGAATCAATCCTAGAATCCTTTCTAGAATCCCTAATAGAATCCCTCCAAGAATCAATCCTAGAATCCTTTCTAGACTTCCAGTAGAATCCCTCCCAGAATCAATCCTAGAATCCCTCCCAGGATCCCTCTTCAGTGTCTCTCCTCAGGATCCCTCCTCCAAATCCCTCCTCAGGATCTCACCTCTGAACCCTCTGAGCATCTCTCTCCAGTTCTCACCTGAGAATCCCACCTCAGGGTCCTTCCTTGGAGCCCTCCTCCAAATCCCTGCCTGGCCGTCCTTCTCAGGGCGCCAGTCATGCCCAGCTGGCTACCCCCATCACGAGGTCTGCTTAGGAGAGCGGTGAGAAATGGAAACAGCCGTCACTTCACGAAGAGGGAGAAGAGGAGGGGTGATTCCAGCTGAGGACAACCAAGGTGGCGCTGTGCAGACAGAGCTTCGGGAGGTCTGGAGCTCGGGGCTGTGTGGGTGGCAGGAAGGGAGAGCCGAGAACCCTCAGGGCCAGAGCCTGGGGGTAGAGGTTAGGGGGACAGGAGGAGCAGGAGGGCAGGTTACCCAATGGTAGAGGTTGGCGAGGAGTGGGGCAGACTTTGCCTTAGGGACGGACCCCTAGGCCCTGGAAGGGCCCCACCCGCCAGCCATACTGCTTCCCCCTCACCCACCCACAGAAGGCTCGGCCCAGACAGGGCCACGCTGGGCTCGGGTACCACACTCAGATGTTTAAATTATGGGGTAAACATATTTTCCCTTCTCCCTCCCACTGCCCTGCATTCCTGAGGCCGGGCCTGGCCCTGGTTACCAGGCAGCCGAGGCCCTGGAGGGCACCCACCCCGCAGGCTGGCATGAGTCTGAAACTGCTGACAGCTCCTGTTCTTCGGCACCAATTAAGCAAGTTCCAACTGGTGACTGGGTCGCAGTGAGGCGTGGAAACTATCCACCACCAGGATTGCTTTGGGGTGATGGGCGTGTGTGTGTGTGTGTGTGTGTGGGTGTACATGTGTGTGTACATGCACGTGGGGGTGTATTTGCCTGCCTGTGAGTCTGCTTATGCTCCTTGTGTGTGTTATCACAGCATCCGTATGAGTTCCCAAATGCGAACCCAGCACCTATGAGCATGCACGTGTCGGTCCGCGTGTACCTGGGTGTGTGCGATGTTTACACGGCACGGCCCGCCGCTACAGGCGGACTCGGGGCTGAGCTCACACACCTGGGCACCTGTCACACACCTGGGCACCTGTCCGCTGAGCTCACACACCTGTCTCTGTGCACCCCTGGGAAAGGGATGTGCGTGCATGTGTCTCAGCGTGAATACCCCGGGCTGAGGCCTGTGTACATTGGTGCGCAGTGTGGGGTCCCTGTGAGTCTGTGCTGGTGCGCAGGCAAGCATGAGCATGTGCCTGTGCTTCCATGTGACTCTATGTGTGTGCTTCTCCATCCTCCTAACAACCCACCCCTATTTTTTACTGTGGTAAAATATTCATGAAATAATACTTGTTATTTTAATCATTTGTAAGTATATAATTCAGTGGCGTTAACTGTTGTGTGATCACTATCTATATCAAAACTGTTTAATCCCAAATAGAAAGTGTATTTTTAAAAAATATTTTGATTTTATACAGAGAGGAAGAGAGAGGGATAGAGAGTTAGAAACATCAATGAGAGAGAATCATTGATCAGCTGCCTTCTGCACACCCCCCACTGGGGATGTGCCCGTAACCAAGGTACCTGCCCTTGACCAGAATCGAACCTGGGACCTTTCACTCCACAGGCCGACGCTCTATCCACTGAGCCAAACCGGTTTCGGCCCAAATAGAAAGTTTTTACCCATAAAATAATAATGTCTCTTTCTTCCTTCCCCTGGCAACCTGTAAGGTGGCCAGAAAGCTGCCCCCCCCCCCTTTGCCTCCCTGATTTTACTTCCTGGTAAGTCCATCTT
This sequence comes from Vespertilio murinus, assembly GCA_963924515.1. NCBI lineage: Eukaryota > Metazoa > Chordata > Mammalia > Chiroptera > Vespertilionidae > Vespertilio > Vespertilio murinus. The sequence continues at coordinate 165,294,937 of OZ004709.1, read as the reverse complement.
TATTCTGGAGAGTAAGAACTTGGGCTCCCCACACCGGGCCAAGTGAAGCTTATTCCCATGCGCACAGACCCGGGTCCGCCATGGTCCTCTCTCTCAGTCCTCCCAGCATGCCCGGGTACCTCTGCCAGTACTTGACCTTGGGAAGTCCTCAGAGTGTCCTGGGCATGTGTGCCCTGTTTCTGAGGTGGAGGGGGGGCCCATTCCTGGGAGGCCCACCCTGCAGGAGAGGAGTGCCACCCCCACCCCTGCTTCATACCTCTGAGGACCCCCACCCAGCGTGCCCTCCTGCAATGCCCAGGTGCAAAGCCCTACAGTCAGGTGGGGAATGTGGGCTCCGCTAAGAGAGCATTCACCGTCCCCCGGGCTGTCAGCTCTCCCCAGGAAAGACATGGAGTCTCTTTTTCAAGAGAAACATCAAAAGGGCTTTATTCAAAGTAATGTCCATCGCTAGCTACACATCTCCCCATCTTTCAGGTAATTTGCGGGTACCGTCCCAATAGAACTTTCCTGTTAATGAGGCAAACCATTCAGAGACCCAATTTTCCACTTCTTCGTACGTTTTAAAGCTCTGTGCAGGAAGTGTGTGTGCCATCGATCGGAACAAGTGGCCATCTGAAGGAGCATGGTCTGGTGAATATGGCGGGTGGGTTAATACTTCCCAGGCAAGATCTTTTCATGTGTCTTTAACTGGTTTTGAAGTGTGTGGTGATGGTGCATCATCATGAAGCAAAATTACTTTGCCGTGTCTTCTGGCACATTCTGGTCATTTCACGATCAAAGCGTGGTTCAAATTGATTCTTTGTTGTCGGTAGCAGTCAATATTAATGGTTGCACCTGGTTTTAGAAGCTCATCATACACCACACCTTCCTGACCCCACCAAACACAGAGCAATGTCTTCTTTCCGAAGCGATTTGGCCTTGCAGTTGATGTTGATGGTTGACCTGGATCAACCCATGGTTTTGTGTGTTTGGGATTCTCAAAGTAAATCCACTTTTCATCTCCAGTCACAATTCAATGCAAAAAAAAATACCTTCTTTTGTGCCATTAAAGCAACATTTTACTAATTACTTTTTTTGTTTTCCATTTGTCTTTCGTTCAGTTGATGTGGCATCCATTTTCTTTCCTTTAAAATCTTTCCTGTTGCTTGTCTTTGAGGTTGACATGCCTCTTCATCCAATAATGCTTGTAATTGTTGGTCTTCAAACATTTTTGGTTGACCCGGATGTTCTTTGTCTTTCACATCAAAATCATCACTTTTACAGCGTTTAAGCCAGCGTTCACAAGTATCTTGAGATGGAGCGTGCTCGCCACAAGCTTTCCAAAGTATACGATAACTTTCAGCAGCACTTTGTTGCAAAATAAAGTAATGTGTTTAAAACTTCCCACAAATGCTCTCTCTCTCTCTCTCTCTCTCTCTCTCTCTTTCTCTCTTTGGCACGAAATCCAACATTTTTTAAGCATAAAAATATCTAGGATCTTAACACCTTCAGCAAATTTGACATAGGAAGTTTTGAAGCTTGCTGTCAATACAACAAAATAGCAGACGTATCAAATCGCCTTTATATCAACATGTGTGTAACTCCGTCTATTGGAAAAAGTCCGCATTACTAACCGGTGCACCTGGTAAACCGATGATGCCAACCTTTGTCTATCGGCGGGTGTGGGTGCCTCGCTTCTCTGTGGGAGAAGCAGGCTACAGGCCGGAGCACCCCATTTTTAAACAGTCAGTGCCTACCTGCGTGGGCTTCTGGGTGCAGAGGACTGCAGGGCGGTGGGGGGAAATTTGGGGGGGATTGTTTCTGAGGTGGTCTTTTAGGGGCTTTTTACTTTTTCCATGGCTTTGTGCAGTGAGCTAGGGCCATTCTTACAGGACATAACAAAGCCACTTGAGGAAGAGATTCAACTGTAACGCAAACGAAAGCTGTGACTCAATCAACTTCAGATGCAACAAGAAACAACGCAGAGCCACATTTGGGGAGCAGGTGGGGAAATGGAGAAAGGGACCCCCTAGGCCTCCAAGTAGTGAGAGTCACGGCGCCGGCTCAGCCACACCCGGCCTCCCGCCGGGCCCCTGGGGACCCAGCAGCCCCTCCCCAGTGACAACCCGGAGGCCCAGCCAGGGGACGGGACCCAGGGAGCCCTGGAGCGCGCAGTGCCCGCTTACAGCAAAGCGAAGCCACCCCAGAAACCTGGCGTGGCCTTTCCTGGGCTCTAAGGCAGCCCCTGCGGTCCCTCATCCACAGGTGACGTCAGTTCACACCTGTAGGCAGGATGCTGGTGCTTTTCTAAGCAATTTCGCTCCTGCTGACACACAGCGTGTTCCCTCCCTGGGGCCCATGGGAAGCCTCTGCACTGAGCCCGGGGCATAGTAGGTGCTCAGGAAACTGCAGACCCACTGAGCGCTCCGGCTGCCTCTCTCTCTCTCTCTCTCTCTCTCTCACACACACACACACACACACACACACACACACACACACACGAGCACACACTCATCCACTTATTCAAGGAGGTGCATAGAAGCAAGGACCTTCGGATCCGGCCACCTGGGTTGAATCCAGGGCTGTCCCTCGCTTGTGTGGATGTGGAGGGTTCACTCAGCTCACTTTCTCATCTGAAAACCAGGACGCTGCTGGCGCCCCCCTGGAGGGCTGCTGGGAGGTGCGTTCACTCCCCTGCTCCTCCATTCATGCCTGCACCCACAGTCCTTCCCGATGCCCCAGGGCCATGCCCCTGGGAGGCCCGAGGAGCTGCTGGGGAGCAGGAAATCTGAGGACCCACATCCTGCCCAGGACCAGCTGGCCTTGCGGACTCCAGAACTTTCCTCAGCGGCTGGCGAGCCTCGGGGCCAGGAAGCGGAAGGTGCAGAAATAGAAACACACGGCCAGCCGGCTCGCTCCTTTTGCCCGGCAAGGAAGGGAAGCGGGGGGCTGGGGTGAGGGAGGAAGACGGGGTGCACAGGAGAGGGTGCAGGAGGAAACGGAGGGTGGGGTCCTGGGGCCAGGTGGCCAAGGGTCTGCAAAGTCACGGCCTCATCGCCTCCGCAGCCATGGGGAGGCCGTGAGTGTCCAGAACCGGGTCTGCCGGCTCCCCATCCTGACCTCTGACCTACCCTCCCCCCTCCAGGTGTCCCCGCAGAACCTGCCAGAGAAGAGGCCTCCCAGGTCCCGGCTGGGTTGGCGGGGGCACCTGACCACACCCCCACCCCTCCACCTCCCACGGCCAGGCAGCCTCCAGACCAGGGAAGGCCGTACACACGCATGTGGAGGTGCCTGGCCAGGTCTGGGCTCGGCCTGGCCCCCCTGCAGAGCCCTCCCTCCCGGCAGGGACCAGATCGGACCTGGCCCTTGGTCTGGCCCTGGGCCTGGCCCCTTGGACACAGGCATCCGGCGCCTGGCCTTCCTGCTGGGCGCCCGGCGTGTGCGGGCAGGTGGGGTGGGGCAGTGTGAGAGGCCGGGCTCAGTCCCGGTCTCCCGCCCTCGCTCCTGGGAAGAGGAGGGTGACACGTGCCTGACGTGGGGTGCTCACACTCAGAGACCCCGCCAGGGCCTCTGTCTCCATGGCTGCCAGACCCATGGGGCACTGTCAGGAGGAAACACGTCGAGACCCCCCCCTCACACCCAGAGAGAATGACTCCCCCCAGGGACAGGGCGGTCAGCAGACAGGCAGGGTCCCCGGGGGCCTGGCCACCCTCCCTTAGGATTTAACCCTGTTTCTCAACCACAGGCCGGAGGTCCACCCTCCCTGCTAGCTCGGGAAGCAGGGGTGCCTTCCACGTGGGGTCCCGAGAGAGCCCTGGGACAGAGGAAGTTTCAAGCATTCGGGGCTCATCTTAAAAGGCACACCAAGGCCTGTGTCCCCAAGTCCGTCGCCAAACACGCGGGCTTTTCCCTAAATCAGGGGCTGAGCTCATATTCCCTAAATGTCTTTTTACTTTTCTTCGCTCAGGAATGCTAAAAAAAAAAAATTTTTTTTTTTGTTTTTGAAATGACATGATGCGTCTTTTAAATAGCACACGCTTTTCCGCTCATCAAGAAAAATGGGGCCTATGTTTCGCTGAAGTGACGCGATTTTTCCCCTCAATTTATTGTGCAAAGGAATTCGAGAGCCTGCAGCCTCCAAAGGCAGGAAGGGTGTAGGAAAAGTTCAAAATTAGCATTTCCCCAGGCTCCCTCCGAGGCAAGGGCCGAGAACCGGCCCAGTCTCCCGGCGACATTTTCCAGCTCGGATCTCGGGCTTTTATTACTGCAAGTTCCTTTTTATGGCCCCGTTTTCCCGTAACGCCGACAACTTAAAAGGACAGGGTTTGATTTCATGTTGGCAGGGTCTGGGCTGGGGTGGGCCCCTCATGTCTCCTCCTCGGCCCCCTCCCTGCCTTGGGCCCATTGGATGGTTGAGGGGCCCGATGTCCTGATCCATAGATTGGCTTGAAGAAAGATAAAGCCAAGTTTATCGCAGGCGATTCATAGAATCTGTGCCCTTTGGATGGTGATGATTCATGAGGCTTCGTTAAACCTCAACTCGGGTGGGGGGCCAGCGGGGGGACCTGGACACATGTAATACCTTAATCAAAAACAAACAAACAAACAAAATAAAACGGGGGAAAAAAGGACAATGAACTTAAAAAAAAGAATGACTTAGTTATGACTATAGATTAGCTCATGTAAAGTATTATGAATGTTCTTTATGAGAAAATTGCATTTTCCAAGTAAAATATTGTTCTAATGCAGTAATAAATATTTTCACACACAGAAAAAATAAAAATAAAATAAAATAAGAAACACACACAGCCGGAACCAGTTTGGCTCAGTGGATAGAGCATCGGTCTGTGGACTGAGGGGTCCCAGGTTCGATTCCAGTCAAGGGCATGTACATTGGTTGCGGGCGCGTCCCCGGTGGGGGGTGTGCAGGAGGCAGCTGGTCGGTGTTTCTCTCTCATCGATGTTTCTGGCTCTCTGTCCCTCTCCCTTCCTCTCTGTGAAAAATTAATAAAATATATTTAATAATAATAATAATTTTTTTAAAAAAAACCACACACACACAAAACAAACAAACAAACAAACAAACAATCAAAAACCCTCAACTCTACTGCTTCCTCTGCACCCACCGCCTGGGACAGACCACCTCCCGCCCAGCCACCGGCCCCTCGGCGCCCAGGCACGTGAGGCGGCAATGGAAACGTCCTGCTGACAACCTTGAACCTTGGAGCTGAAGTTTAGGAGCGGAGCTTGGGGTAACAATGCCAGAGGCCAAGACGCAGCCAGACATGCTTTCATGAGGAGCACCCGGGCTGCATGGCCCCTCAGCGTGCGACCCCGGGCAGGAAGGGGGCCTGGGCAGGGCCTGGTGACATGCATCAGGAGTCATTGCTAGAATTTTCCCAGGGACGCACCTGCCTGTCGCTGGGTACCCGGGTCATGCTCACTTCTGCCTGGGAGAGGGTCCGGGGACGCGGGAACTTGCTCACCCAGGCACGGAGCTGAAGGTGTCCCCTCTACTTGCTGTGGGCTGGGGGACTCGCTGGGGTTGGGTCAACTAACGCGGCTCCGGGTGGCCACCAGACCCTCGAAACATGGCTGGCCTGCACTGAGCCCGGCTGGAGAACAAAGGAGATGCAGCAGGGAAAAGGGAACGTAAGATATTCCACTGATAATCGCCACGGCGCTTGCATATTGTAGCAATATGTCGGATATGTTGAGTTAAATGGAATAGATGATCAGAATCTACTTCACCTGTTCTTTCTGCTTTATTGAATGTGGCCACCAGAAGGTTTTAGATATACACCGAGTGGCCAGATTATTGGGTGGGGTCCAGCCAGCCTGGCCAGAGGGAGGGGATAGGGACGGTTGGCCGGCCTACCTGCTGGTCAGACTCCGGGTCAAAGGGACAATTTGCATATTAGCCTTTTATTATATAGGATATGCACTGAGTGGCCAGATTATTATGTATTCAGAGATCATAATAATCTGGCCACTCGGTGTATAGCTGATATGTGAGGCTGGCATGATCGTCCTATTGCAAACACTGGTTAGGGGGAGCTGGCTCGGGCCTGGGTCCTTGTCTGTCCCCAGGAGCCTCCCCCCAGGAGCCTCTCCCACCGTCTCCTTTGCCTGCGCTCCTCTTCCCAGAGCACCCATTGTCACCTGACATCCTGCATGCACCTCCTGGTTACTCGCTGTTTATCTGGTAATTGTTCATCTCCCTGCTCTGCAGAATGCCAGCCCTTAGGGGGGCAGAGACTTGTCCTTGGTGCATCCTGGTACCTAAGGGTGTGTGGCACGCACAGAGCGCGGGCGGTATTCATTGAATGAATGGGTACATGCATGCATGAACGCTGGAGCCGATCCTGGACCAAGTTCGGGTGCAGACGACCCACAGAAGATGGGTTACCCCAAACACTGCAGAGACAGGAGAAGTCACCAAGAGGGAAAACTAGGGTGAAAAACTCGGTCCGTGGTCACGAATGACAGCTGTGGTCAGGTGCCGACGGGCCGAGGCCGGCAAGGAGCACGGGCAAACGGCAGTGGCTGCATCTGCGGGCGGGCGAGGACAGTGGACACACGTTCCCCTCCCTCTCACTGACTCTCTGAAGGTTTAGGGGAACCGTCCACGTGGCAACCCCGTCAGATAAAACCTGACCACCCGGGGCTGCTTCGGTGCTGGAGGGAGGGATGGGACTGACCGAGCCTGTCTCTGCTCAGCCACCGTCGGCAAGACCCTGCCACACGTCTCTCGGACCCAGGTTCCCGCCATATCCGTCTCTGTGGTGCCTCAGTGCCGGCCGTCAATGCACCAGTCTCCCTCCCTCTGGGCGGTATCCACACCGAGTGTGTTCCGTGCCAACCTGGTCCACCGCGTAGGCGCCCCTGCGTTAAGGCAGCGGGGTGGGATGGAGGGTCGTGGTAAGGAGCTGGCACGGGTCCGGCTGCGAGCTGGAAGCAGGGGCAACTCCGCGCCCCAGAACCCTGCTGGCAATGGATTGTGCAGTGATAGGAAACCAACACACAGCTTCCTGGAAGCCAGTACATGTTTGGTTCCAGAAAAGCTCCTGGCTCAGGGTTAGAGAGAGATCCTTCCTTCCTCCTTCTTCCTTCCTTCCTTCCTTCCTTCCTTCCTTCCTTCCTTCCTTCCTTCCTTCCTTCTTTCCTCCATTTGCCATTGATCCAAAACACAGTGGAAAATCCCCTCCCGTGTGCTGGGCATCGGGGCTCCCCAAATAGATCCTAAGTGGCCCTGCCCCCAGGAGCCCAGCGGATGGGTGGTAATGCCACAGACCTACAGGACCCCCAGCGCCCGCAGGGGGAACCTGTAGAGGGCGTCTCGGAAACTCTCAGGCTCACCCCTACTTTGGCCGCAGAGCCAGGGCTGGACCTCCCAGCAGAGGCCGCTCAGAACAGGCCACAGGGTAAGGGTCTGGGGAAGCTGGTGCCTGGCCGGGGGACCCATGTCCACTCATGTCCATGAACAGGGCGTCCACTCTCCTGCCCAGGCTCCATTCAGGCTCTGAGCTTCCCCCAAATCATCTGTAGCCCCAGCCCCTCCAGGGAAGTCAGCTCTGCCCCTCTGTCCTCTCACACTGCCCCTGAATGACTGGTCGGGTGAGTGACCAGCGACTTGTTATTCTGTCCTAGGACCATCCAAGTGACCGCCCGCCCACACCACTTGGACAGTTGTGTGGCCAGGAGGCACTGCCCTGGGCTCCCCCGCAGTTAAACATGACCCCTGACCCCGTCCCCTGCACCCAACACAGCCGTGCAGGGAGCAGGCCTGCCGCTTTTGTGGCCTCCCCACTTGTCAAGCTGACCCATGCTCAGCGGGCCTCTCAGACCAGAGCTGGCACAGATACATGCGGCAAGATACCCATGCATGTTCACACACATAAACATGCATGTGTGCATTCACAGACACACATGTGCATGGCAGAGAGTCACACATGTACACATGCACACATGTGCCTGCCCTGTACATTCCCAGCTCCTTTTCCTCTTTTAAGAGAATTCTGATAATTTCTGTAATTGTATTATTTACTTGTTTGCTTAACCTGGGTGATATTTTTTTCCCTTTCTTTCCACCAAAATGCGACTCTTGAGGGCAGAGATTGTTTCTCTTTTGTCTTCTATTTCATTACTAGCACGTGGCATAGTGCCTAGCACACAGTATGCTCAGTGGATGGATGGATGGATGGATGGATGGATGGATGAATAAATAAGTGAATGGATAGATGGATGTGTAGATGGATAAATAGATGAATGGATGGATGGATGGATGGATGGATGGTTGATGGATGGTTGGATGGATGATGGATGGTTGAATGGATGGACGGTGGATGGATGAATGAGTGTATGGATGTATGGGTGGAGAATGGATGGGTGGTTGGGTGGTGGATAGAAAGATAGATGGATGAATGGCAGAGTGGAGAGTAAGTGGCTTTGAATGCTAGCTCTTCCATCTTTATTCTGTGACCATTAGTAAGCCAATTAAGCTAATTGAATCTCTGCTTCTTTTTTTTAAAATATATTTTTAATTGATTTTTTTACAGTGAGGAAGAGAGAGGGATAGAGAGTTAGAAACATCGATGAGAGAGAATCATCGATCAGCTGCCTCTTGCACACCCACCACTGGGGATGTGCCCGCAACCAAGATACATGCCCTTGACTGGAATTGAACCCGGGACCTTCCAGTCTGCAGGCCAACGCTCTATCCACTGAGCCAAACCGGTTTCGGCATGAATCTCTGCTTCTTATTGGTAGAATAAATGAGTCCAATGCAACCCACCGCACAGGATTCCGTTTGTTGTCTGTCTTGCCCACTAGACAGTGCATCCTTGCCCCCAGCCCTATGTCCTGCACTGGGCTCTGTACCTACCAAGCAGTAAGTGACGAATAAATGTTTTGTTGAAAGGACGCATATCCTGAAGGTTGAAGGAAAATCAGGGAAGACCCATTTGTCCGGCATCTTCACCCTCACCACTTTTTACGCCTCTTCTCTGTAAATGAACTGAAAACCTCAGTCCCTGCGCCCTGGGCCAGGAGGCACGCTGCCCTTGGAGTATGCTGCTGAGGCCGGCCAGGAGGAGGGTGTGGCCCGGAGGACTCCGGAGCCATTGAGGCGGGGGCCGGGGGACAGCCCCTCGCTCTCTGCTGGCTGTGAGGAAGCTGTGTGAGCCCCACGGGCCATTCTTTATGGCGGTGTGACCTCCCCTGGAGGACTCTGCAGTGCTGAGGCAGGCCCCAGGGGGAACAAAAACTGCCCTCTCCCTGCAGTGCGGCCTGTCCTCCTGGCTCTGTGCTGCTGGGGGCTGCTGGGATCGGGGAATGAGGCGGGTACAGGGTCAGGCAGGAGACAGTGCTGTGCAGTGAGCAGGACTGCTTGCCATCCGGGGACTCGGCTCCTCAATCTCCTCGCCTATCAAGTTGTCAGGTGGGCAGCCGTGCCGCCCCTGGTGTCCAAAGCCAGGTGCAGCCCATTCTCAGGAAAACAAGTTCAGCTTTGCTCTCGGCTGATCGCACAGCTCACCAAGTCCAAGGGCCGTGGCTCCAAGTGCTGGGGAAGCCCTTGGGGGGCGTCGGGGGTCTCAGCTCTCTCAAGTTCCCGCCCCTCCCAGGGCACTGGCTTCATCCTGGGCACGAGGCCCTGGGGCTTGGAGGGCAACTATTCTGGGAACAGATAGGACTGGGGGGAGCGGTTTCTCCTGCAGGTCCCCGGACCACTCTGGGTCGCTCCTACCCAAACCCCGCCTCTATTTACAAAGACCCCTCCCCTTCTTTTCTGCAGGTTCTTGTTGTGCTGTGTGGCCGGGCCTCTCTCTGGACCAGGGTGGGGGACATGGCAAGACGCAGAGGGTCTGCAGAGATGGGGTGCTCGGGGTCTGGGGTGAATTTCTGAGAGCGGGACCAACCATGAGGAGAGCGGGGAGGCTCCGGGTGGCGTGGAGGTTTCTGATGGGGCAAGTGGGGTTTGCCGAGATGGGGAGAACGAGGTGGGGGTGGCTGTGAGAGAACTGGGGAGGGAATCCAGAAGTCCGGCGTGGCCATGCTCTGTTTGACGTGTCTGGGAGACCCCAAAGGGAGATGTCAAGTGGCCGCCGGATACGAGGGTCGAAGTTCACAGGAGAAGCCATAGCTGCGGAGACAAATTTGGAAGCCATCCGCTCCAGGATATTTAAGTCCATGGGAACTGATGAGATCACCCAGGAGGAAGAGTCCAGAGGAAGAAGAGGAAACCCAGGACCGAACCCCGAGGAGCCCCAGGACCCCTGCCAGAAAGGAGTCTCAGGGGTCACGGGGCTTGTGTGTTTCAGGCACCATGGTATCCCCGACCTCAGAGCAGCCCCGGCTCCCACTAGCTCCTTCCCTTTGGGGGTCTGCAGGGGAGCAGCTGCAGGGGGGAAGGAAGTGGGGAGGAGCCGGGAGAGGAAAGGGCTGCAAGCAGGCGTGGCCTCCTGGATGCACTTCCTCTGTCCAGGAAATGGAGGACAGAGAAGCGGCCACTGGGCTCGGCTACACAGAGTGGCTGTCACCACTGCTGAGGGCCCTTCCGGAGGGCGGGCAGGTGGACTGGAGTGAGTGGGGGGACCCATGACCAGCAGAGACATGAAGGCAGGTGGGGGGGGGTGAGGAGGGGATGGAGGGACCCTCCCTGGAAGGAAGCTGAGTGGTGTGTGGGCCAAGAGGACATTCAACAGAGAAGGAGAGATGGTGGGTGCCGGAGGGGAAGGAGGGCCGGGGGCAGGAAGGCCTTGAGGTGGGGGAGGGATCTGAGCAGCAGGGGAAGCCAGGGAGACAGACATTGGACAAATGGGGAGAAATGGCCGCCAGACCACACAGCCGGGAGGGGCCGGCCCAGGTCCTCGGTGGGTGCGCCTCAGGACCAGCGGCTCCGCGGGCTCTCCTGTCCGGTTTTCTAAACAGGTCCAGATCCCTGAGGAACCTGGGCCTCCTCCGCCCCACACCCTCACCCCTCCACCCCCGCCCCCAGCCAGTGCCCCTACCCCAATGCCGCCTCCTAGGGACCCGCCGCCTGCCCAGCTGTGGGCTTCTGCTGCTGGGCACTGAGGTCCCGGTGGGAGGCGCGGGAGGCGGGCTGCGGACAAATTCCAGGGGCCCATGGTGCAGCGTGGGAAGTCCCTCCTCCGGGGAGGTCAGTGATTGAGGCATTAGAGGACCCTCCTGACAGAGGTGAAACCTGAGACCTGGGCCAGACAAAGGCTCCCAGCCGGAGGCCTGGGCTCAGGAATGGGGCAAAGCTTGTGGGAGACTCATGACTCCAGGAGGGTGGGTGGGCTGGCCAGGCCTGAGGCGGAGAGGCCGGAGTCAGCGTGTGCCTTCAGGTCACAGATGCCCAGATACCCGCACCATGATGCTCCCCAGAGGAAGGCTGCAGGAAGGAGGGATTCAGACCCCTCTCCAAAAGTCAGAACCTGGAGGGGAGGGGGGCTGCAGGCCCGATGCCTCCCCAGGCTGGGGCCTCCACCCTGAGAGTCAGGCCCTGCCCGGCGGGCTCCGGCAGATGTGGGTGTCAGACAGCCTGCGCACTTAGACGGCTGCTGTGTGCCCCGGTGACGCTCTTGCCCTCTCTGAGCTTGGTGTCCTGCCTGTATGCGAAGCCCCCGGTTTCGCTGTCAGGGACAGGGGCGCCTGGCCAACGCACGCGCATGGGCATGCTCCCTACCTAATTGCCCCATCGGTGCCCTGGGCCCGTGGCAGGACCTGGGGCTGCAGGCACCGGGCAGGGCCAGCTCCTGCCGCTCGGTCCCCCGCAGAATTCCTCGGGGTGGGCGGGAGGGCGCCGCCAGGAGCAAATTGCATTCTTGAGGGGTTTGGTTTTTTACAATCTGCCTCTTGTCCTTCCTCTTTTGTGCCCGTCCCTTTCTTCTGCTGCTGCGCGCTTCCGAGGCCTCTGAGGGGCTAACCACGGCGTCGGCGGCGGCGGGGTCTGGGGCTCTGCGAGCCGGCGCTCATCGCACCCTCTGATCCTGCCCCGAGGAGAGGCCCGGCCTTTGTCCCAGGCAGGCCTCCGCAGCCTTCAAACAGCCCCAAAGCCCCCGAGAGCCCCTTTTTGCATAATCCACTGGAATCTGCCAGACAAAGGCCTTGAGCAGCTCGTTGGGGTGATAGGTAACCAGTGAGCGAGCGGAGGAACCGGACGGGGAGGAGGGCATCTGGCCGGAGCCGCGTGTTTGAAAAGGTCCAGGTTACCGGAGGGTTGGGAACGGGGTGCGAATGCCCCCCAGTTGCCCTGGAGCCTCCGGATTCTCCCCGGGGTGGGTTGTCTGGGCTGCCAGGCGGCCTTCTGGCGAATCAGAGGGTTAGCTGGGTCGGCTGACCGGCTGGGCCAGGGGCTCTGGCCTCCCAAGTCGCCAACCCGCCGAGGGGCTTTAGAAACCCCGGCCATCCCACGGGCAGGGGACACGGGTGTCCCCGGGTGCATCTGCGGATCGTGTCCCCGCCGCATCGGCCGTCCATCCCCGTCTGCTCCGGGCCCGTGAGCCAGCGCTGGGAGGGCAGAGGCCGCCTCCTCGGGGCCCGGCCTCCTGGTGGAGGAGACGGGGACGCCCAGACAAGGACACACACAGCCCCACGGCCCGAGAATGAGACAGGCGGTGGTGGTGTGGGCTGAGCCGCGCCCCCCGATTCCTGTCCTGCAGGATTCCTGTCCCCAGCACCGGGGAACGCGACCGTATTCGGGGACGGGTCTTTACAGAGGCGATCAGGTAAAAGGGAGGCCACCGGGGTGCATCCCGAGGTCAGGACACAGACGTGCACGGAGGGGCGGCCGTGCGGGAACATGGGGAGAGGACGGCCGTCGGCACGCCAAGGAGGGAGGCTCGGGAGGAGCAGCCCTGCCCACCTCTGGCCCCTGGATCTGTGAGGCCATACATTCCGGTCGTTTAAGGCCCCGGGAGCGGGTGCGCACAGGTGCCACAGAGCGTGAGGGTGGCGACCTTAGGGGGTGGGCTGGGGCCACCTCTCTGGTGATAAGGGCCAGCCCCGAAGAGCGGAGGGGAGGGGGGCGGTTCTGACATGAGGAAGAGCTTGGTGAGGCCCACACACACACACACACACACACACACTGTCTCAGAGCTAGCTGAAGGCCAGAGCCAGCGAGGACGAGAGAGGCCGGGGAGACGGGAGGCAGGTGGGGGGCCAGGCCTCGAGGGCCGCGGGAATTGGCCCCAGGCGGGCACTGACCTGGCCTTCCCCTCCCACGGGCCACTTTGCCCACGGACACCCTTCCCGGTGGGGCCGCCCGTGCGTGCAGAGCTGGTTTCCTCCCAGAAGGCAGCTGTCTTCTGGAGAGTTCTCCCACCAGGCCCGCCCTCCCGTAGCTATCGGGTTAAGGACCACCAGAGCCTTTCCTTGGTTTTTTTTTTTTAATATATATGTTTTATTGATATTTTACAGAGAGGAAGGGAGAGAGATAGAGAGCTAGAAACGTCGATGAGAGAGAAACATCGACCAGCTGCCTCTTGCACACCCCCCACTGGGGATGTGCCCGCAACCAATGTACATGCCCTTGACCAGAATCAAACCCGGGACCCTTCAGTCCGCAGACCAACGCTCCACCACTGAGCCAAACTGGTTTCGGCTCCTTGGGTTTTGAGCTACAACTGAACCCAGACCACGCTCCTCACACCTCAGCACCCCTTCTCCTCCCGTGTCTCCCCCCCCCATCCCCCACCCACGCACCCCCCATTGCTGGTTCTTCTGACTTGCTCCTGTTCCCCGGGTTTGGTCCCTGGTGTTCCCACGCTTCGGGGGCTGGTAGGATTTGCCTTTTCCCTTCTGCAGGGTGGCCATTCTCTCAGCTCAGCCACACCGGGGTTCCCTGGGTTTACTGCGCTGGCAGCCCGGCGGAGTCAGGGGGTGGACATCCGTGGCCCCGCCCTGCACACCAGGCCACGGTCTCTGCCTGTCCTGGGGCTGCAATTCCGAGCCAGACCCAGCGTGGAGGGCGCGCCAGCCAGCAGCCGCGGGCATAGCTCGGGGTCCTCCTACATCATGGCCTCCGCCTCCCCGGGAAATTGGGGCTCACCGAGGTGACGTCACCTGGGAACCCCCAGGGCAGCACCCTGGCCACTGGACTCTGGAGGCGGTGTCCGTCCCACCCCGGGTCCCCGAGGCGCGTCACCGGGCCACAGCATGGCCCCTGCGGTGCCCGCCCCAGGGGCAGTTCCCACAAGGACAGACCGACAGGCTGGCCTGGCATCCTGGGAATGTGACGGCCACCCGTGTGCCGCTGACCCCACCCCGGGGACGCATTCTGTCCGCCCAGCCCCGGGGCCCTCCCGCCCGTCCCGCCAGCCCGCAGCGCCGCTGGGTTCCCAGGCCGCGGCATTCACTGTTAATTAACCGGGGGATGAATGAGGCCCCAGACCAGGGGCCGCGGAGGGGCCCGCGCTTCCCAGGCCTCCGAGCCTCAAAGGGGCTGGAGACAGCTGCTCTGCAGCCAGGCCGGAGAGACGGAGAGCGAGGGAGAGCGAGGGAGAGCGAAGGGGGAGCCCACCGAGAAAGGGGAAAGGCAGAGAGAAAGGAATGAGGACAGAGAGAGACAGAGAGATGAGCAGAGACGCCGAGACAGAGAGTTCTCCAACCCCAATATTCTCTCCCAGTTTCCAACCCCATGTGGAGGGTCCCCTCCTTCCCCCTCACCCCCCTGTGAGGGCAGGGGACCCCCCTGTTTATTGTTTGCTCTCCAAAGGACTCCGGAGAAGTGTGGGTGCACCCAGGCTTCTGTGAGCACCTTTGCCCGCACACTGGCTCCCACGTGACCCTCAGAGGCGGAGGACCGGAACCCAGGCCTGGCTGCACAGGCCCCAGGAGCCCTCGCGGCAGGTCTGCGGGCCAAGAGGAAGGACACAGCCCACTGCCCCCTGAAAGCCTTCTCCCCTCCCCACTGCACTGGGGTTCAGGAGGGACCCCTTTTCCTCATACAAACCAGACGGCATGGCCTAATGGACTACATATGTGTACCCCTTCTATAATTTTTGTAACACTGAGTACCCCTCGTCAAAAAAAAAAAAGGATGTATTTTAATAACAATCAAATATATTTATTTATTTATTTTGGTACATATTCAAAATGAAAAATAAAATTATTCATAATAAAATATAAGTAAAAGTTATATTATAAATAACAATTATTTGCACACCGGACCATCTCACGCCTCACAAGACTGTCTAGATTTGACTCATGAGAACGTAGAATGAGGCGCAGCTAAGCACGGTGCAGTGCATATCCCCACCAGACTCCCCTGCAACGCGTACCCCCACCAGACTCTTCCCATGCCCCTGGGGGTACGCGTACCACACTAGGCTAGAGAGAACCGGGGGCCCTAGCTGTTGGGGAGACCTCAGTACAGAATGGCGCCCTGCCGAGGGGTCCAGCCCCCAGACCCAAGTCCCCACCCAAAGCTCAGCGTCTGGTCACAGTGGGGGCCCAGACGAGTTGGGCTCGGACCGGCATATTCCCATTTATTTCTCCCCTCGGCCCTACAAAAACGGCAGACGGCTCCATCTCACAGAGAGGAGCCTGAGGCAGGACAAGGTTAAAAAGACGGGGGACCAGGCCAGTATTGCTCAGCGGTTGAGCATCGAACTATGAACCAGGAGGTCAATGGTTCGATTCCTGGTCAGGATATATGCCCGGGTTTCAGGGTCAAGCCCAGTGTGGGGTGTGCAGGGGAGCAGCCCATCAGTGATTCTCTCTCACCATGGATGCTGCTCTCTCTCTCTCCTTTTCGCTTCCTCTCTGACATCAATAAAAATTTATTTTTTTAATTTATTATTTATTTTTTTTAAATATATTTTATTGATATTTTATAGAGAGGAAGGGAGAGAGATAGAGAGCTAGAAACGTCGATGAGAGAGAAACATCGACCAGCTGCCTCTTGCACACCCCTACCGGGGATGTGCCCACAACCAAGGTACATGCCCTTGACCGGAATCGAACCCGGGACCTTTCAGTCCGCAGACTGATGCTCTACCACTGAGCCAAACCGGTTTCGGCGCAAAATTTATTTATTTATTTTTTAAAAAGGCGATGGTAAAACCACCAAATTACAGGGGTAGCGTCTGCTGCCTTCCTCCGTGCACCCTGGCTCTTTGAGGACCCCGAGTGCAAAACTGTGCCTGCACCAACAGCCCGCCACCTCCGGGTGGGCACAGAGCCACAGCGGCCCGGGCAAGCGCAGGAGGAGAGCCGACGAGAGCCGCTCAGGGTGCTGGTGGCTGAGGAGCGGCCCCGTGTGCAAACCTCAGCCCTCCCCAGCCGAGGTGCTGAAGGCCCCGCTTGTTCCCTGGTGGGCCAGACTGGCTCCAGGCCCAAGGCCAGACCAGCAGGGTCTGGGTGGTGGGCACCCCTGCCCACGGCCCTGACAGCCCTTGTTGTCTCATCAGGGGAGGGGGCAGGTACTGGGGAGCTGGCCAGGTGTCCTCGGGACGGGCGAGCTGTGGGAAGTGTGGACGCTCCTGGGAGGTCCCGGCAGGCCCAGCAGCGGCCTGGGACAAAGGCCAGCGCGCCAACGAGGTCAGCCCCGGGACCCTCCGCGGGTGCCCAGGCGAGCGGGACACTGAACTTGGGACGTCACATGCCCACCTCTTGGGTGTGCAGGAGGCAGCTGATGGACGATTCTCTCGTCACTGATGTTTCTTTCTCTCTGAAATCAATGAAAAATATATTTAAAAAATTAAAAAATAAAGTGGGGGGGACTCAGCACTCCCGGGGCTCGTCATGAGAGGTCGCCAGGAGCCCCGAGAAGCAGTTTGCACAGCCCTGGTGCGGTAGTTCCTGAAATGGTCAGCCAGCCAGGCACCACCCCAGGGTGGGTGCACTGGGGGTGGATCCCCTGGGCAGGGGAGAAATGCCACTTGCCAGCTCACCGAGCTCCCAGCCCTCCCCAGGGTTCACCCTGGCATTGAAGGCCTTCCCTGCGGGGCCTCAGCCCGCCTTGGAAGGGGGCGCTCCGTCCCAGAGTCTGCCGAGGCCGGTTTTCCTGAGCCAGGGGGTCGTCCCGCGAGGAGCAGGCTCCGCTCTCAGACACTCAATCACCGCATCTGGGGGGGGTGGGGGGGGGAGGCCGGAAGCAGCCCCTTAGCCACGCTCTCCCCAACCAGCGTTTGTAAACACATGCCTTCTTTATAACATCAGCAAACAGAACATGTTTTCCCACTTAGCAGGATGTGCAGCTGAGTGGCTGGGTTCCCCCACGGCGGCCCCAGCCCTCACGTGCGCGGGGGCATGTGCAGCTGGGACAGCGGTCGGCAAACCGCCGCTCTCGAGCCACGTGCGGCTCTTTGGCCCCTTGAGGGTGGCTCTTCCACAAAACACCACGGGTCTGGGCGAGTCTATTCTGAAGAAGTGGCGTTAGAAGAGGTTTAAGTTTTAAAAAAATGTAGCTCTCAAAAGAAATTTCAATCGCTGTGCTGTTAATATATTTGGCTCTGTTGACTAATGAGTTTGCCGACCACCGAGCTCGGATAAGGCCAGTGACAGGGATTTTTTTTTGGAGGGGGGGAAGAGGGGGGTTGACCAAGCCCCTCCGGTTTGCAGGAGAAGTTCACAGCAGTGTGTGCGTGTCAGGAGCCCCCTCCCTGGCCCTCCTAACCCTGGCCGGAAAGGGGGGCCAGCCTCTTCCCAGCCCCCCTGCCTTTGTCCCCGGGCTGGCTGCCTTCTCACGCTGGAGGGCTGCACTGCTTTCCCTGGAAAGGAAGTCCGACTGGACCATAGGCAAAGAAATGCGTCTCTAACCACACACACACACACACACACACACACACTGTCGCAAGATCTTGAATGTCAACAGTGACCGGCGGGCAGGGGAGCCCAACGGCTATTGTCAGGAGCCGCCACGCCTCGGGATGACACAATTGACCAGAGCCCTGAGCGGGCTGGAGGAGTAAGAAATCCCCTCCTCCCCCCTCTGGTGGAGGGGGCTCCGCAAGGTAGGCGGTGGCTGCAGCCAGGCAGCTGAGACTGCCATTCATAGCGACAGAGGCAGAGGCTCCTGATTGGCCCTCCCAGCCGGCGGCTCCGCCAATCCGCTGTCTGGGAAGCTGGGCCATTCATGAAAGCCGTTGCCTGCGGAGAGGAAGCTGGGGGCAGGGGAGCGCTAGCTAGGTATCCGGGTCCCCCGTCGGTCGGGGCAGCTGGCCCTCCCACGGCCGCACAGCTGGGGCCCCTCGCAGGGAAGAGCCCGGCCAGAGGCTGAAGAACAGGCGAGCTTTCTGGAGGCGCCCTCTTCCCCCACCCCCACCCCCACCCCTGGGGGCAGAGCCTGGCAGCCAAACGCTGCCTCCCTCCCTCAGCCAACTGTGGCCATGAAGTCATTTTCTTCCCCTGCTGATTAAAATCATCTGTTTTCAGTTCCCTGACAAATTCATTGAGTTCCCTCTGAGTCTGGGGCCCCCCCGGCTGCACAGTCTGAACCCACCGCCTGTGGCCCAGACCCACACAGTTCCGTCTCGTTGGGTTCACATGGGTTCTGGTTCCCAGAGGCCCGGCGAGGGGCCCATTTGAGTGGGCAAAGGCCTCCCGGCGAGCCTGCGTCTGTAAGGGCTGTTTGCCCCGCCCGGCCATGATCCCCAAGGTTCCCGGGGCCCCGGATGACAAGGTGGCCAAGGAAAGGCCCAGAACCCTGCGCGTTTCTCTCGGCAAAGGGAAACGGCCACGTGGAATGCTGGCTTCCCCTCCCTCACGTCCTCTTGATATGCAGCGAGTGGTTTAAAAAACACACACACACACATTCCCGGGGCCCCACGTGGAATTCTGTTTTGAACCGCCAGCGGTTGGGAGGAGGGGCAGGGTCTACCTTTGCATGTAACCACGGCAACGGCAAGCCTCGAAGGCCCCCTCGGTACCGTGGGCTGAGTGTAAAAACACCCACCCCTCGGTCTCGGGGCGCGTGCTGCGGAATCAGGAGCGCAGGGCGCCCGGGGTGGGGAGGGGGCTCAGTCACTGACTGCTCGCTGTTACCGGTGAGGTCGGCAGTGTCTGCCCTGGAGGGCAAAAGGGAGGCTCACGTTCCATTTCTGGTGCCAGGATCGGATCACGACACTGAGCCAGCAGAGAGCAGAGGGCTCTGGAATTCTGGGGAGGTCCCGTCTCTTCTCTCTCTCTCTCTCTCTCTCTCTCTCTCTCTCTCTCTCTCTTTCTCTCTCTCTCTCTTGTGGGGGGAGCCCTTCTCAAGTTGCAGGCACCCCCCCCCGCATGCTGGAGCCGCCAGGAGTGTGGGCAGGAGGAGCATTTTTCTCAATGGAAAGATTTCTTCATAAGCAAGTGTTTCGCAAAGCCCTCCTGGGCTATTGATAACGAATCTTGGGTTCTTGACTTCCAAGGGTATTACATAAGCCTAAGAGGCTGCCCCCCCCCCCCCCAAATAAAAATGCAGGTATGCGGCTAGAGAGAGCGGGTGGGCGGGCAGCTGTCCAAGCGCTCTGCCACCTGCCCGGGCCAGGACGCCCCGCCCCCGGCCTGCAGGAACCGTGCTGGGAATGCGGACCAGGAAATCTGGCAAAGGGCCGCCAGAGAAGCCAGGGCCCCAGAGAAGGCCGAGGCCCCGCCCTCTCGCGGGCCTCTCCTGTGAGCCGAAACCCCTCCCCGAGGCAGGGGCCCAGATGTCACCCCGGCAGCTTCCGTGTTTGGGGTGGACAGGGAAGGGGACCTCCACCCCCGTGTGCACCAGGGTTGACTCTCTGCAGCGTCCATGCAGCGCGCGCGGGTGCACGTGGAGGGCAGCGCCGTGGCCCCCCTCCGTGGCTCGTCTCTCAAGACCACGTGAGCCTTGGAGGTGGGGGCCACGGAGAGCAAATACAGGAAGCGGAAGAGGAGGTTGGCCGAGTGGGGAAGCCAGATTTCACCACTTCCCACTTCTGCTGGGATGAATGGGCTTCCCTTTTTATCCGCTTTCCTAAATTAAAGGGGAGAGGAAGCCCGGGTTTTTTTGTTTGTTTGTTTTTATTTTTTCTGATCGGGCTCAGCACCATGCCTTCACCAAGGCAAGCAACGCTTAAAAACACCCAGAGACCATCTTCGTGTGGGGGCCAGAGGCGAGGTTGAGCGCCCGGTAACTTCAGAGCAGTCCCTTACCCCACCCCCCAGGCCTTCCTTTATCGTGTGCAAAATGGCGGCCAGAGTGGATACTCAGCCACCAGCCGGGGGACACAGGCTGGAAAAGCCGTCCGTGCCAGCAAATTGCAGGGTGCTCACGTGTCCTGTCGTGCTCGCCCCAGGAGCACGGGCAGGGCGTCTGGAAGACGTATGGGTGCCCCGCCCCACCACAGGTTGAAGCCCCACCCCCTAATGTGATGGTATTAGGGGGAGGGGGAGCTTTTGGGAGGTGATTATGTTTGGCTGAGGCCATGAGGGCGGGCCCCCGGGGTGGGATGAGGAGAGGAGGAGACACCCCGGAGGGCCCTGTGGGCTGGAACCCGGAGGTGGGCCCTCCCCCAGCCCCTACCCTGCCGGCACCCGGCCTCGAGCTTCGAGGGATAGTGCTGGTTGTTTAAGCCCCGAGCCTGTGGTGCTGGGTCATGGCAGCCCAACGGGTAATATACCAGCTTTTGGAGGTTTTTCCCCCAAACCCCCCAGGTTTCAGACCTCCACATCCAACCCTCACTCTGCGGATGGCACGTGGGAGTGCCTGCTGGCCACGTGTGTCTGTGGGAAGCTGGGCCCGGGCTCGGTTCCGGTGGAGTGGGCGACACTCCAAGTAGGGGGGTTGAGAGGGCAGGTCCGACTATGAGGAAGGATGGAGCAAACAGGACGAAACAGACTGCGGTTGGGCCATTTCTGAGGCTGGTGCTGCTCTGGCCACCTGTCTGGCCCACGCAGGCCCCCGGGAGGGGACAGGGAGCGGAGCCCCTGACTGGGTTGGGGTTCCACCTTGTGCTGTCACAGGGACCGTTCAGGTGCCCGTGCGTGTCCTCTGCCCTCCACCTGCTGCATCGTCACAGGGTGTCCAGGTGCCATCCTGCCTCCCTCCCTCAGATCTGTGTCTGCCGTCACCTCCTCCAGGGAGTCCCCCAACACCACCCCCTGACTGCACGCTCATCTGACTCTCCGTAGGCCTCCATGGGGTTGTCTTCCCCCGAGCTCTGGTCGCCTTCCACGAATGAGTTTATGCCACCGAAACGACCCAGCCACGAGCCACGGCCTAGCTCTGAGCCCGCGTGCAAAGGAGGAAATGAGACGTGCATCCCAGGACGAGCCGGCCCGGCCTCTGCCCCGGAGCATCCTGGCCCCTCGGGAAAGCCAAGCGGCCTGCTCACGTGTGCGAGCCCTTTGCACGCTGTGCCGGGTGCCGAGTCGCCTGGCAGCCCCCTGGCGTCTGGTGCCACCCCTGGGGGAGGGCAGAAGGTGGGCCGCAGCTCTCAATGGGACCCCCTCCCTCTGCCCGTGGCTCCTCCCGGGTTCCCTGGGCTTGTGGGGATGGCTGACCAGCGTACCAGTCGCCCTGACAGAGTCAATCATGAAAAACCAAGGTATGCCTCAACATGGAGGAAAATGATCAAGAATGATACTTTTTTTTTTAGCTTGAAGAGATTTCACCTTCGATGGGGGAAAACTGGCTGTAGGAGGTGGTGCAAGAAGGTCCCATACCTCGGCTGGGCCTGCAGGGACCGTCCTGTGGGCAGTCACTGTTGCTCCAAGGAGACGAGCCTGCGGGCGGAGGGTGAGAATTCTAAACATAGCAGCCGGGGTGGGGAAGTGAGAGCCTCCGTGCCCTCCCCCGGCCTCGGCCGCGTGGACAGCCCCGGCTCAACCCCAGCCCTTCGGCTCCTGACTTTGGGGGGTGGGGTGGAATGCCGGGGCGGCGAGAACCACAGAAGCAGCGTGTTTTTTTCCCCAAAGAATCGTTGCATCAAACATGCAGCCTGGGACGCGTGGCCGGCGTGCACGCAGGGGTGGATCCCCGGTGCAAACGCCCGGGCCTCGGCAGGCGGTTCCGTGCCGACTGCGCAGGCCCCGGACCCTAGCGCTCCTGGCTGCCACGGTCTCCTCTCCTCCCTGGGGCCCCTGAGCGCTGTGTGTCCCTCTGGGGAGATGGACTGTCCCCAGCTCAGCCTGGGCCGTGGTCGCCAGGAAGAGCAGGGCTGGCATGTGGCGTGCTCAGCCGGGCACAGAGCTCCCGGTTACACGGGAGCCGGCGGGGGCATCACCGAGGGCAGCAGAGGAGATGTCCCAGCCAGCGCTCGGCCACGCCATGCCGTGACCACAGTGCCCGTGTGGCCTCCCCTCCCAGGCCGGGCTCAGGGCAGGGGGCCGCCTCTCTCTCAGCTCTCCGCTCTCCACTCTCCGCTCTCCGCCCAGCCTGCCACCCGAGGCCAGTTCTGTCTACCTTCCAGCCAGGGGTTCCCCGCGCCTTTTCCTGCCCGCGTCAGAGCGGGCCCGGCCGGGTCACTGAGCCCCAGCTCCTAAGTCTTGCCTCCAAAAAATGAGCCTTTCTCCCTGTGCCCGGGGCTCTGTGTCCAAAGCGGACTGAGCCTCCGGAAGCTCCCGCTGGCCACCACGCTGTGGGTCAAGCCACAGACAGAGTCCCAGGGCCCAGGGTGGCACCGGGCCTGGGTTTCCTCCTGGCTGGGTGGATGGCGTGCCCATTTCGGAGCGCCTGAGCCAGGGCAGACTCTCGGGGTGTTGGGCCTGCAGGTGGGCACTCTAGGGGCAGCTCCTGCGGCCTCGACCCCAGTGAACCTTCCAGGACACTCTCTCCCCACCTCTCCGGGAGCCCGTGGCCAGCCAGCCCCGCTAGGGAGCCGGGGCCACTGCCTTGGGAAGGCCATCCCCGCCGCGAGGATTGTCCGGCCGCCCAGGCGTGAGTCACAGGCCGCCCTGGGCAGCGCCCGCACATTCGGGCCCGGCCCGTTTCCTGCAGATAAGTGGTGAGCGCGGGGGAACCTGGCCAGGGAGGGGCCACCCTGGGAGCCGCGCTTCCTTCAAAGCCCCCGAGCGCTAATGAGCCATTCCAGGCATAGTTTCACCGGCATTGAGGGATTTCCTCATCAAAATAAACTTCCTCCCAAGCTGTCTTCATTTTTGGCATCTGATACAGGACCCTTTTTTTGGTCTCCTTTATTTATTTTTCCTTTCCGCTCCGAGACGTGGGGCGGGCGGAGCACTCGGCCTGCTGGCTGCGCCGTGGGTGGATGGGCAGGTGAGGATGCAGGAATGTTCCAAAGTGCAGGCTCCAGCAGCCCCTCCCTCCCCACCTCCTTCCCAGGGTCCGCCCGCCTGGCTCCTGGCTGGGAGAGGCATGGTCAGGGTGGTTGTGGAGACCTGCTCAGTTGGGCAGGGGCCCATGGGGCCATTGGGGTACCCTACAAGGTCCCTACAGGGCCCCGCCAGGCCATCCTGTAAGCCCGGGGTCCTCAAGGTGAGGGTCAGCTGAAACCGGCTGGGACGCCAGCCCCAGGACAAGTGAGGGGACTCCCTGGGGCCCCAGTGGGTTTGCTGAGTGGTGCAGAGCGTGAGATAAAACCTGGAACGGGAACGGGAGCTCTTGGCAACTGCCTCCTGGAAACCAGCCCCGTGTGTCAGGAGCCCTTGGGCGCGTGGCCCTGAGGGACAGCGGGACCGGCTCTGTGTACCCATCTCCGGATCCGGATTGCTTCCTGCGACTCCACGTGTCCTCGAGGGCCCATTTCAGCCACAATAGGGGATTTCCTGGAGGCTCTGCCAGAGCCCGGAGTTGACAGGCCTCTCCATGGGGATGAGAGCCGACAACACGTTTCTGTTTGGGGCTGGACAGTCAGTCAGGAAATGAGGTGGGACGGGTGCCACTGCGGGTTGTTTGGGGGAAGCGTCCCTGGAAGGCCACTCTGGGCCTCTGAAGACAGCTGAGCAGGCCCCGCTGCCACGGGGAGCAGGCCAAATGTTTTGGAATCGAGTCGTCAATAATATTCTTATCCTTTTCATGTCTGTAGGGTCTGTAGTGATAGCCCCTCTTTCTTTCTTTTTTTTTTCTTTTTTTTCTTCATGATTCACTTTTGTGGTTTGTGTTTTTGCTCTTTTTTCTTGATTTACTTAGTTGATCTTTTCAGACAAAAAAAAAAAGCTTCTAGCTTTGCCAGCTTCCTCTATTAGCTCTCTACTTTGTGTTTTATGCCTCACCCCCATCCCCTTTATCTTTGTTACTTTCTTCTTTTTTTACTTACCTCAAGCTTATTTTGCTCTTCCTTCTCTAGTGTGGTATGGAGGAGCCTGTGCCATGATTTGAGACCTCTGTCTTTTCTAACATAAACATCTAAAGGGACAAGCTTCCTTAAATATATATATATATATATATATATATATATATATATAGTTCATATTATTACAAATGTTCCTCATTTTTCCCCCCTCCATTGCTCCCCTCCACCAAGTTTCCATCCCACCCTCTGCCCTTTCCCCATCCCCCATTGTCCTCTTCCATAGGTGCAGTTCATGTTCATTCTCTTCCCACCCACCCCCACTCCCAATTTCCCCGAGAATCATCAGTCCATTCCCCTTCCACACCTCTGATTCTATTATATTCACCAGTTAATATTGTTCATCATGATTTTTACTTCCCTTGGTTTTTAGATTCACTTGTTGATAGTTACGTATTTGTTGTTCATAATTTTTATCTTTATTTTCTTCCTCTTCCTAAAGAACCCCTTTCAGCAATTCATATAATTCTGGCTTGGCGGTGATGAACTCCTTTAGCTTAAATTTATTTGTGAAGCTCTTTCTCTGGCCTTCGATTCTGAGTGATAGCTTTGCTGGGTAGAGTATTTTTGGGTGTAGGTTCTTGTTATTCATCACCTTGAATATTTCTTGCCATTCCCGTCTTGCCTGCATGGTTTCTGTTGAGAAATCATCTGACAGTTGTATGGGTGCTCCTTTATAGGTAACTACCTGCTTTTGTCTTGCTGCTTTTAATATTCTCTCTTTGTCTTTAGCTCTTGGAATTTTAATTATGATGTGTCTTGGAGTGGTTCTCTTTGGATTCCTTTTGTTTGGGGATCTGAGTGCTTCCTGGACTTGTAAGTCTATTTCTTTCCCCAGGTGGGGGAAGTTTTCTGTCACTATTTCTTTCAATATGTTTTCAGTATCTTGCTCTCTGTCGTCTTCTGGGACGACCATAATTCTGATGTTGGTTTGCTTGAAGTTGTCCCAGAGGTTTCTTACACTATCTTCAACTTTCTGGATTCTCTTGTCTTCTTGCTTCTGCGGAGGAGTGTCCTCTGGCTCTTTGTGTTCCAAATCTTTGACTTGATTCTTGCAATCTTCCATTCTGTTTTTAGGACTCTGTATAATATTTTTTATTTTATGTATTCTTTATTTCTAGTTGATCCTTTATCATTTCTTGTTGATTCTTTATCATTTCTTGTTGATCTTTTATCATTTCTTGTGGATCCTTTATTATTTCTAGTTGATCCCTTTTCATATCTTCATAGGTCTCGTTTATTTTATCGGCCTTTTCTAGGAGATTCTTGAACAACCTTATAAGCGTGGTTTTGAACTCTATATCCAGTCGCTTTTTGTCCTCCATTTCTTTCATTTGTGATATGTTTCCTCGTCTTGGCATTTTTGCTGCTTCCCTGAGTTGGTAGGTTGGGAGGATCAGCTGTGTCTATGCCAGGAGACAACTGTATTCCACTAGACTTGGAAACCTTAGGCTTTTACAGCTCCTCTGATTGTCCTTCTGGTTTTCTCTTTCCTTCTAGTCGTAGAATTTCCAGTCAGTCAACTTTCCTGTAGCTCTGGATAATGTCCACTTTATATTTTAGTTGTATTTTTTGAAATTGTTGAGTGAGGCTGCAGTTAGGCAGTTTACCTCTGCCGCCATCTTGGTTTTTCTCCGGAAACCCACAAGCTTCCTTTTGAGCACTATAGCTGCATCCCCCACCATATCAATAGTTATACTGCCCAAGGCAGGTTATAAAAAATGATGAAGCTTCCGCTCAATCTGTCCCCTCCCCCCATGCTCAGCCCTGGATTCCAGCCACCATCTTATGAGGAAGCCCAAGCCACACGAAGAGGCCATATGGAGGTGCTCCAGCCACCAATCCCACATTACCTGCCAGATGTGTGAGTGAGCGAGCCTTCCCTGCCTTGCCCTGTCCAAATACCCTGAGCCACAGTATTTGTGAGTGTAACCAATGGTGGGTTTGTATCAGTCACTTTGGGGTTATTTGTATTCAACCACAGGTACAGGGGTTTTACAACAGATTCCCAGAGCTAGCCCCACACTGGAAAAGGAGACTGGCCCTCGGAATAGAGAACCTGGTGACAGACGATTCCTGCCTGGGCAGGAGGCAGGGTGAGAAGGGAGACCGGGAGTGGAAGGTCAACCTTCAGCTGGCCAACCCTCCCCAAGTCATGGGAAGGAGCCCACGCTTTCAGGGGGACAAACCCCATACTGCACCCCTCTTCCTTGCACCAACTGGAGTCTGAACATGCAGAGAAGAAGCAAAATGGAGCAATTTCTGGAAAGGCCAGGGAAGGGGGCTGCAGCTCTCCATAGACACCTCCTTCTGCAGGTGAATACAAGAACGTCTCAGATCCAAAGTGCCACCTTGGGTCCAGTCTCTGGCTTCTTACATTCTCTCTCCCGTCCTCTTCGCCTCCATATCACGATGTCTATGCTACCTGCACCCTTGCTCCTCCACACCTGTCCTTCCACCGGCAGCGCCGCATGGCTGGACAGCTGGCCAGAAAGGTGGGACCCTTGCTAGCCTCCAACCTGCTGAGTCAGAACCCGCAGGACTCCCCAGGCAATCTGCAGGCTCCTATGCTGAGTCATTGGCAAATCAGCTCGCTGGAAGAGCAGAGGGACACTCAGCTCTTGGGGGAAGTGAGAGCACAGACACCCTGCTAATTGCAGCAGGTGCCCGAGGGTGGTGCCAGCCCCACACCTCTGCACATGCGCCCAGATGTTGAGGGGGAACCTCAAGTGGCATCAGCATAGGGGGTGGCAAATGGGTTGGGAAACCTGGCTGGTGGATGTTAGCCAGTGCTCTGGGCTTTGTGGCAAGAGTGTCTAGACTCTGTAGGAGAGAACTCTGTGATCAATTAGTAATGTCTGCCGGGGCCAAAAGGGGCGTGGTGCCGTGTGTGTGTGTGTGTGTGTGTGTGTGTGTGTGTGTGTTTGCTCTTTGCCTAGAAAATGCAGAGTTCGTCTCCAGTTTTTTTTTAATAAAGACTTCTTCCCTCTCTCCCTCCCTCCCTTCCTGCTGGAAGACCTTCCAACAGATGTGACGGCTCCAGCTGGTCAGCCCACCTCTGCACGTGCCAGTCAGCCACCCGCCACTCCATCGGCATTCACATACGTGGATGGGATGCGGGTGGCGCCTGGGGACCACACGGGTTGCTCGGGGGACCACAGAGTCTCCCAAGCTGGCAGTGTGGGCCCCTGGCCCATGAGAGCCACCCCTGGGCTCACTCCCACGGTCCGTGCTTATCGGTCTGGGAAGCAAGGTGTCCAGGCCTTCGTAGTCAGCCTGGCCCCAGTTACGTTCTGAACTTAAGAGCAAGACCGCTGCGTGTTGTGGATCTGGGGACACTGCGCAATTCCCCCCACCCCCGGGTACTTGCTTTCCCCCCCCCCCCGGGGGAAATCCCTCTCCCCTCGCAGGGGCAGCTGTCCTGGCTTCCAGAACCCCTGGGCTCAGAGCTTCCCGCCGAGCCCGAGCTGGGCCTCCCACTTTGTAGATCAGCAGAACACGGCTCCAAGGGACACGGGGAGTGCTAGGTCCGTGGCGTGGCCACCCAGAGGCAGAGCTGGGGGAGCGAACAGAGCAGCCACGCCCCATGGCGTCCTACGAGGGGCACCGTCGCCGACGGCGGGAGACCTCCCCCAGCGGCTCTGAGGGAGCACGTGGGCTCCAAGCCCGCCCACAGAAGCTCTTGGGAAGCAAACCTGGTGACCTCAGAACATTTTTTCCTAACACATCCTTCCTCCCTCGCCCAAAATCTGTGTCTTTGGATCACTTCGCTGTGGCGAGGCCAAGGCAGGCCCGGGGGCCGGGGGCTCCCTCCCGGAGGCGGCCCCGTCTCCACCCTCCCGGCCTGGCCCGCTCGGCCGGGACATTCGGCAGGGAAACCGCACATCATGCTGCTGTTTAGGAGAACATCAGTCTGGGTTTCCACGGCAACGGCCTCTGGAGCCAGCTGTGCCGGCAGCTGACAGCGCCGGGCCGGGCCGGCCCCCGCCTCCCGTGGGCACCGAGGAGAGTGGCCCCCCGTGGTTTCTGAGGCCAGGGGGTCCCAGAGACCCGCCCGCACGGGGAGGGCAGCATGAGTAGCTGGGAGGGTGAGGCCAGCAATTCCAGAGCAAGTCCCCACCCCGGCCACTGGGCGTCTGGGGGCCCGGGCACACGCCTGGAGCGTCACCTGGCCACCCAGCCTCAGGGTCTCCACCCGGCAAGGCAAGCCCACTGCACCCCTTCATCCGGCGGGTTGGGGAGCAGAGGCCCCGGGGGAATCCGCAGCTCACCCTGCACACAGTAGGTGTCTTGTTCCAGAGATCTTATCTGCTCTTCTCTTGGCACCCATACCATCCCCGCCCCCACTCCCCACCCTCAGGGTGCAGACACCTCCAGGGCCTGTGCTGCTAAGGGACAGAGGAGGGGTCTCCGCCCCAGGGGACACCCTGGAGTGACCCAGTCTAATGTTTCGGGTGCTTGCTTTCAGTATCCCGGGTCCTCGGGTGTTTTCTTTCTTTTTTTTTTTTTTTTTAATATATTTCTATTGATATTTTACAGAGAGGAAGGGAGAGAGATAGAGAGCTAGAATCGTCGATGAGAGAGAAACATCGACCAGCTGCCTCTTGCACACCCCCTACCGGGGATGTGCCCGCAACCAATGTACATGCCCTTGGCCGGAATCGAACCCGGGACCTTT
Organism: Vespertilio murinus; assembly: GCA_963924515.1. Classification (NCBI taxonomy): domain Eukaryota; kingdom Metazoa; phylum Chordata; class Mammalia; order Chiroptera; family Vespertilionidae; genus Vespertilio; species Vespertilio murinus. The sequence continues at coordinate 165,266,080 of OZ004709.1, read as the reverse complement.
CAGTCCGCAGGCCGACGCTCTACCACTGAGCCAAACTGACCTCGGCGCTCGGGTGTTTTCTATACTTGATCTCTTGTCTCCCCGGGAGGGATGGCCTCTTACAATCCTGCTTACCAGAGAAGGGAGGTTTGGGAGTGGGTGGGGGGGAGGGGAGCCAGGCCCACTCAGAGCCATGCCGCAGAGGCGATGGCGGTGGCGTTGGGGGCGCTGTCCGGACTTTGCTTCCCGGAGCTCCTCCAATCCCACGACGCCCAGACTCATCCAGGCCAACCTCTGACCCCTGAGCAGAGGCCAGGCACAGGCCCGGCCACCAGACAGAACAGAACTGTGGGGGGTGCAGCACCTCGGGGTCTCCGGATCCCAGAGCAGGCCCTGCAGACAGCCCAGGTACCCCGGGGCCAGGCCCTGGGCCAGGTGACAGGGCACATGCCGCCCAGGGCCTCCCCAGCTCCGGGAGAGCGTTGTGTGGACAAGGGGCCACAAAGCCACCGAACGTCACCCGTGTGGCCCAGGCGGTCTTCAGCCAGCAGCAGGCTTCCCGCGGGGGTGGAGCAGGGTGAGCCCCGGGTGTGACTGGGGTGTCTGCAACCGGGCCGAGGCTGGGCCTGGGCCAGCAGGAAATGTGGTTCCGCCGGGGGGGGGGGGGGTGCAGAGGGAAGTGCTGGCCCCAGGCCCACGGGCGTGACTGTGGGCCGGGCCTGCGCGGGCAGTGCTCAGAGAGGAGGCAACAACTCCCCGCATCAACCATCCACGGGGGGGAAAGGAGCCTGCCTCTTCCATTTGTTCGTGTGAAGCTCCGTGTCCCTACGTCGTCACAGAAACAGGACTGGAGGTGTCTTACAAAACACACACACCATCCTATGTGATTTTTTTAGGGGGTGAGGAAAACAAGGGGGAGGAATAGAAGGCAACGCAGAGGTCAAAATATAAGGTCCTCTGTGCTGTTTGTTTGTAGCAGCTAACCTGACTCTGAGTTCCCTGGCGGCCAATGCAAAAAGGGAAAAACCCATTTAGCGGTGCAGCGGGCAAGGCCCACAGGATGAAACACACACGCTGCTGGGCTGAGAAAGAGGAACATCTGGGTGCACAGCGGCGTGATAGCATCCCTGCAAAAATGAAGCCAGGCCTGTGATGTCACCTCACAGCGCCCCACAGGGCCCAAGAGAAAGCACTTGGGCTGGGAGTATGGCTCCGGCCCCTGCGAGGGAGACGCCTGGGCAGACAGGCACGCAGCAGTGTGGTGGCCAGGAGTGGGACACATATGAGTACAAACCTGGAAGCTCGCTGAAACCAGTTTGGCTCAGTGGATAGGGCGTCAGTCTGGGGACTGAAAGGTCCCAGGTTCGATTCCGGTCAAGGGCATGTACATTGGTTGTGGGCACATCCCCAGTAGGGGGTGTGCAGGAGGCAGCTGGTCGACGTTTCTAGCTCTCATCGTTTCTCTCTCATCAACGTTTCTAGCTCTCTGTTCCTTTCCTGGAAGCTCCCCATTCCCACAAGATTCTGCAAAGCCATGCCCCCCGCTTCCACCCGGGACCAAGCCACAGCACTCCGGTGGGCCACGCGTGGGCGGGAAGCACCGCCGTGGAGCCCGGTGCTCAGCCTTGGCCGCGCTGGAACCACAGGGAGGGTGTGCGGAGACCCTGGCGCTGGCTCCAGCCCAGGTCTGACCTAATCTGCTCTGGGTTTGGCCCGGGCATGAGGGGTTTTCTACGTTCCCGGGTGAGTCCAGCGGGCAGCCACGGTTAGAACCCGGCTCCCCGTGGGCCGGGTTACCCGTCTTCTGTGCAAAGCTCTGGGCTGGCAGTTTGGCAAGCGTCCCACGGCAGAGAGTTGGGGTGGCACCTGAGGAGCCCAGTCCCCAGGGGATGATGGGAGGGAGGGAGGGAGGGCAGCCCTCACGAAGAGGCCTCCCACTTCAGAATGGGGGTTAACCAATAGCAGGGGCGATGCGGGGGGGGGGGGGGTCCCTCTAAAAATAATTCAGGCTCTGCACCAAACCCCAGTGAAGTGGGTGATGGGATCCTTCACTCCTTCGATAAACTTTACACAAAGGTGTCGCTGATCACACGCCTCACGGATCTCATGGGATTTCGGCAGAAGGTGCCCCACGGGCGAGGCGGTAAAGGCATGGGTAGCGGCAAACCTCAGCAGGTCTCCCCACACTGGGCCGGCCCAGCCGACCCACCTCGCCCTGGATGGAAGTACATGCGGGTTCCCCCAAATTGCCCGGCACCAGGCCCGTTTCCCAGGCCTCGTGTTCCTCAGGAACTGGCCTCGTGTCACTGTTCCTACGGCACGTTCGCTAACAGGAGCTGCTGTCAGCATTCCACACAAAGCCCGTCGTTTTTTAAACCCTTCATTAAAGAATTCTCGGGGCCCCACGGGTGCAGCACCAGCTCTGCCTGGCGGGCCTCCTGAGAGGAAGCAGTGAAAACAGGCAACCGGACTGGTCTGCTCGTCAGCCCTCAGCCTCGTGGATGTGGAAAGAGGTTTGTCAAACGCGACGGCTCGGGTTTGGGACCAATGGAATCTGTGCCAACGTACTAGGACCAATCACCTCCCCCCGGAGGTTTCCAGCCGGTGACAAAATAGTCACGTCGTCGGAAGGGTTAATATTTGTGGCATAGCAACACCTCTGGAAAACGAACAAGGAAAAAGCATAATGAACAAATGGGAAATGATAGGAACAAGAAGAAAAAAACACACATTCGAATCAAAATACAGCACTTGGGAACAGTGCATGCCAACTAGTCAGCGTTAAGCTGCAGTAACAAACATCCCCAAACATCCGAGGCTGAAAACGAACCAGGTTTACTCCTTGTTCAGGCAGCAGGCTCTGTGAGACCGGTAAGTCCAGACGCTTCGTCTCCAACCACCTCGAAAAAGGGACTCCGCTGCCTGTCAGCTAAAAACAAAAAGACAAAACACCCCCAACCGGGAAAAGTTGTGTAGTTGTTTCCCACAGACCCGTGGTCGGCAAACTGCGGCTCTCAAACCACATGCGGCTCTTTGGCCCCTTGAGGGTGGCTCTTCCACAAAATACCACGGCCTGGGGCGAGTCTATTTTGAAGAAGCGGCGTTAGGAGAAGTTTAAGTTTAAAAAAATGTGGCTCTCAAAAGAAATTTCAGTTGTTGTCCTGTCGATATGAGTTTGCCGACCGCTGCCATAGATTACAAAGACAAGAGCAAGAGTGGAGGGAAACCTGCCATTTGCCCCGAGGCAAATGCTTATCTTTGGCTGCTTTTTTTTTTTTTTTTTTTTTTGTCTTTTTGAGTACTAAGTACACTTCACCCTAACTCGGGGTCCCAAGATCTGATCGGCTGTCTCTTCTTGCACAGCTGGGAGCTACAGTTGCTTCTTACGTTTTAATGATGGAAAAACATTTTTTTGATAAAAAGAAGAAGACTGTTCTGTGACACCTGACAGAGAGCGAGGACTCCCATTTCACTGGGCAGCGGTGGGCACAGCCCCCTCCTGCTAGGCGGGCTGAGGAGGGGGCACGGACTGGACGAGGCCCCGGAGTCCACATCATGCTCCATCCGGGCCAGGCTTCTCTCTGCGGTGGCTGGGCGAGGTGGGGGGGGGGGCGCAGGCTGGGAACGGGGCGAGAGCGGAGGGCGTCCCCATCAAGCCGCAGGGGAAGCCCGTGAGTAAGGGAACCACTGCGGGGAGCTCACCGGTCTGGGCTCCCCCAGCTGAGTGCTGACCGAGGAGGCTTCTCACGCCAGAACCACGGGCCAGGGCTCTCTCTGCCCTGCCGTTCAGCCTGGACCTCCACGCGGAGAGCAAAGGCCGAAGGACGTGGAGAAGAGAGGCCGACCCTCACCTCGGCCCTCCGGGCAGGGCCAGTCATAGGAAACTGGTATCCAAAGGCGGCCGGTCCCCTACGTGGGTTTGAAAGTGGGGTTCCACTCAGCGCCCCCCCTAGGAGGCTGCATAGTAGATGGAGTTCACACCCAGTTACCTCTCTAAAACCCCAAAAGCCTTTTCTTTTGAGGTCTCTGGTCCTGCCGAGGTTGCTGGCTGTCAGTCCGAGGGTCCGGAGCCCCCAGTTCTGGGCCAGCCTGCCACTCCCTGCCTCCGCTGTCTCAGGCGCAGGTGCTTCCGGCAGTGAGTGTGAGGAGAAGCAGCTGGCCCCGCCCCCGGCGAGGCTGCTGGCAGGCACACGGAGGGACAGAGGGACGCTGCTGGGGACCCCCCGGCATTTCTGGCACCGATGGCCCCTAAGCAAGGGCTGGGCTCACTAGCCGACGGGGCGTGGATTTGGATGCCAGAGGCCCGGGTCCACCACCAAACCGCGTGGCCCTGAGCAGCTGTCCTCCCCTCTCTGGGCCTCAGTTTCCCTCTTTGTAACATCAGACCCAGGCAAAGCCCAGCAGGCCTTCCCGCTTGCTCCACCCTGGACTCGCTGAGCCACACACAGCATTTTCTCAGCCCAGCCCCAGCCACCGGGGCCCCAGGATGGGGCTCTAGCAGCCCCCCACCCTACCCCCCGTGTCTTTGCACCCCTCTCTTTAATTGAAGGGATGGGCAGACTGGCCTTTTCCATTCCCCATGACATGTGCTGGCTTCGGGGTGGAAATCGGACCCTTTCCGGAACCTCGGTTCCCACGGGCGGGGGCCTGGGGGCACCCCGAGGGGCCCGCCTGCCGTGGGGTGCCCGGAGCCGGCCCACTCGCACCGGGCTGGGGAGGGTTTCCACGGGGCTTAGGGTGATTTATAACGGGAAACCTCTGCTCTCCCCCGCCATTGTTCTCCCTGACGGAGGGAAGAAAGAAGGCCCTAAATCTCCTCTCATCATACGCGACGATGAAGCCGCCGCCGCCGCTGCGGCTGCGTCCCCGGTGCCCGAGGCCGCCACAAAGTGCCCTATTGTCATCTATTACTTTTTTATTTTTTCCTTTTCAAAAAAAACCTCAGCCAAAACCGGTGTGGCTCAGTGGATAGAGCGTCGGCCTGTGGACTGAAGGGTCCTGGGTTCGATTCCGGTCAAGGGCTGCAGGCATATCCCCAGTGGCGGGTGTGCAGGAGGCAGCTGGTCAATGTTTCTCTCTCATCGATGTTTCTAGCTCTCTATCCCTCTCTCTTCCTCTCTGTAAAAAAATCAACAAAATATATTTTTTTAAAAAACACAAAACCTCAGCCGCGCACAGGCCAGCGCCATATCTGAAGGGACCTTCCTCACTGTGTGTGCCGAGGGAACGGGCCGTGGCGGCCTGGGTGGTGCCCCTTCCGTCCTTTCCGGGGGCTGCGAGGGCTTCGCCGGGTGAAGCGCCCCACGCTGCTCAGGGCCCTCGGCCCAGGAGGAGAGCGCCTGTGCCGCCGGCCGCCACACGCCGCCTGGCCGTGGGCACCGCCGCCCCTCCGCCCGCGTGGCCTCGTGGCCTGGGTATTACCGTGGGGTGGGGAGAGAAGCTCGGACAGAGTGGGCGCCGGGGCACGGGGCAGGTGGAAGAGATGGAGAGGAATGGGGGGGGGGCGAAGAGGGGGGTCTCCATAGGCACTGTCAGCAGTCAGACGGGGCCCCGACCAGCCACGTCCGGGACCAAGACGCGGCCGCTCCCGCCAGCCTGAATTGCAGAGGTTTTTATTTTATTATTTTATTTTTTTAAAATATATTTTATTGATATTTTACAGAGAGGAAGGGAGAGAGGGATAGAGAGCTAGAAACGTCGATGAGAAACATCGACCAGCTGCCTCTTGCACACCCCCCACTGGGGATGTGCCCGCAACCAAGGTACATGCCCTTGACCGGAATCAAACCCTGGACCTTTCAGTCCGCAGACCGACGCTCTACCCCTGAGCCAAACTGCTTTCGGCAAGAGGTTTTTAAAGGAACAGTGTTCGTCACGTCCAAGGGCAGGAGCAAAACCAAGCCGGGGAGGTACATTCTGTTACGTGCCCAGCCACTCACCCGTCCCCCTCCCACGTTCCTTCGTTTCCGCTTTGCTCGACACCTCAGCGAGTGGGAAAGGGGGTGCTGCGGAGGGGGCAGCCGCCAGCAGCCTGGGCCCCGCCCGACAGCAAGGCGTGCCCTGTGACCCGAGGGGCCCCACGCCCAGTGAGCGTGCGACTCCAGATCCAAAGCAAGGAAGCATTTCGGCCGGGATGGCGCGGGCTGAACCCCCACACGCACAGCTCCTCCGGGGCTGGCCCCGTGTGAGGACCCCGTGTGAGGGCCCGTCCCCCCCGGAGGAGCTCTCAGCACCCCTCTGTCCTTCCAGCCTCTGGGCCCCCAGGGCACGGCCTGACCCGGGGGAGGCCCCGGAACGGTCTCTCCGGCCCAGGATCCGCCAGCCCTGCGACCTCAGGCAAGCCCCTGACCCACCGAGTTTCCCCGAAAATAAGTCATCCTCCGAAAATAAGACCTACTCACAGGTTTCCTTCTAAGTGAAATATAAGGCATCCCCCCCCCCCCTGAAAATAAGGCCCCCCGGCTCTGTCTCAGAATGAAAATTCATTTACCGTAAACTGGTCGCTAGGGCCGCCCTGACTGGCGTCTAGCAACCAGTGACGTCACACCGAGTCCTGACATCACTGCTGTGTGAATGGAGAGAGATTAGCGTGGGAACTTGGTGAAACCTAAACTGCAAGAAGTTGTGACTTGGGTGAAGAAGAATTCATGGGAGAAAATCACTGACAGTTGCATTGCCAATGCACTGTGAGCAGGCTACCTTGGCAAGAAGTACTCATTTAAAGACAGTGCTATTGCTAACCATGAGAGATTTGTTCCACTGACTCTGAAAGAAATGGAGTCACAAGAAACTCACCAGGAAAATTCAGGAACTGGATTGTGAGGATGATGTTCCAGAAGATGATGACATGATTGTCATTGAATAAATGAGTACATTCTTGATACTGTAGGATTCACAGTTTGTCTGGTTTGTGTTGACAACTGCCGTACTACCGTACCGTATACAGGTGATAAACTTCCTTTATTTTCACTTAGCAATAAATGTGTGCCGTCTTCTTCTTCATGGAAAAATAAGACATCCCCTGAAAATAAGACCTAGCGCATCTTTGGGAGCAAAAATTAACAGAAGACACTGTCTTATTTCCGGGGAAACAGGGTAGAGTGTGGGGGACAGTGGCCTCCTCCCGGGGTCACGTGAGCAAGGGAACTCTTGGCACCTGCCCGGTGCTCAGGGGGACGATGCCACAGCCCAAATGTGAATGATGCCACAGCCCAAATGTGAATGATGCCACAGCCCAAATGTGCACGGGCTTCTCCCGTGATGGCAGACGGGGCCACCCTAGCCCTTCCCTCTCCCTCCCTCAGAGCACCCAGCGCCAGCCCCTCGGCTCCTCCCCGGCCCTCCCCGTGCCCAGCCCCTGGCCCTGGGGCACGGATGCCAGCTGGTGGGTGCACGTGCCTGGGGAGGGGAGCTGCGTCCTCACCACACACGGATCTGACCCGTAGCGCCCTCCGCCCCAGGCCCGCCAGGCGGGTGGCCCTGACCCCTTCTTCACCCCACGCGCGCCCCCATCCCCGCCACCGCCGCCGCCTCGTTCCCCCCGGACCTCCCGGGCGGGCCGTTGGGGCCGGGGGCCGTCCCCGCCGTGGCCCTGCCGTGCACAGGGCTGGGGCCTGTCAGAGCTGACCTCCCCAATCAAGAGTGGCGATAAAGCCTGTCCCTCCAAATTAGGCCAGGGCCCCGGAGGCCCGCTGATTGCGGTGCGCGCCGGGGACAAAGGCGCCGAGCGGGGCCCGCCGGGCCATTCACAGGGACGGGGGCCCATTGTTTCTTCAAAGTAGGCCACGGGGCTGCTCCTCGCTCACGCCCGCCCAGGGGTGCCGGGTTCCAGCCGGGCCCCGCGCTGCTGGGGAGGGAAGCGGGCCGTGCATTCCCGGGCGGAAGGCCCGGCTGCAGGGGCTCGTCGCCCTCGGAACCATCCGGAGGAGTGGCCGCGAGGAGCAAGGGAGAATTCTCTGCGCACAGGGAGGGCTCTGCTTCTTGCAAAGCATTCTGTAGTCCTAAGGCCATCCACCCCCCCTCCCCTCACCCCTGGGAGGCGGGCAGCACTTCAGTCTACAGTATCCTTCTCTCTCCTTCTTCCCCGGCGCCTTTGCAGCAGGTCATTTCTTCTTATTATTATTTTTTACTAGAGGCCCGGTGCATGAATTCGTGCACAGGTGGGGTCCGGCCGTCCCATCCCAATCAGGGCTGATCCCATCCCAATCAGGGCTGATCAGAGGGAGGGGCCGTGGGTGGTTGGCCACCCCCTGGTCGAACTCCCCAGTTGAGGGGACAATTTGCACCTTAGCCTTCTATTCTATAGGATTGTGATGATTTTTTAAAACCAAGTTCAGTGACTTGCCCCCAAGGTCACACAGCCCGGGAGCCCCCCTGGAGAGGAGCAGGCCGACTTACCTCGGGCCTCGCATCGGGGCGGGAAGGAAGAAGGCCCAGCTCTGCCTTCCCCAGGCACGGGGCCGGGGCTCAGACCCCAGGGGTGAACCTGGGACCTGCTGGGTGGGCGCCTTCTCCACAGGGAGGGCAGGGGACTCCTGGCTGCAGGCACCGGGGGCTGCCCCAAACTTCAGGGCGGCTGTGGGAACCGCAGGCCCAGCTACATCACGAGTGGGGCCCGGTGAAGAAGGAAAAGGTGAGGTGCTTGATCCGAAATGATCCGAACATTTAATGAAGGGCAAGGTCGCTCTGGGCCCAGTGTGCCTCCTGGAGGGTGGGGACGGGGGTGGGGGGGGGCAGGTCAGGTGCACCCGGCACCCATCTGCCAAGCACTCGCTTAGCGTCCGGCACAGTTCCTCTCCCCCTGGAGGTCTCGTGAGGGGCGAGTGAGGGCCGATAGCAGCTCAGTAACTGCTCTGAAGGAAATGAACTGGGGGGGGGGGGGGCGAGGTGGAGTCGCTGGCGTGCCACGGTGCATGGGGAGTCCCGATGCGTGAGACCCGAGGGTGGCTCAGAGCTGGCCCAGCAGGACGGCGAGAAGGGAGGGAGGAATGGCCGCCGTCCCCCCTGCTGGCTCCCTGCACGGGCACCCAGAGGTGTGGGGGCGCCTTCCCGGTGGCCCCGGCCCCCTGTGGCCCCTGTCCTGGGCCCAGAGGCCCTCAGGGTCACCTCGGGGGACCACCATCTGCCGCCACCCTAACTGCCTCCTCCTTTTTTTTTTTTTTTTAAATATATTTTATTGATTTTTTACAGAGAGGAATGCCTCCTCCTTTCTTAACTCACTCGCACCTCGGTTTTGGATCTTCTCTTCCCAAATGGATACATGTTAACATTTCAGAAAAGGAGTGTTTTAAAAAGCATGATATCACATGTTGTTATGTGAAAACAAGACGGTACCAGAAACAATACAAAGGTAGATGTTTAAAAAACAAACCAGAGAGTGAGTACCTGTGTGTGGCTGGAAGAAATTGCATTACAATGTTAGCCTCCCCTAACCAATTTGGCTCAATGGAGAGAGCATTGGCCTTCAGACTCAAGGGTCCCAGGTTCGATTCTGGTCAAGGGCATGTACCTTGGTTGCGGGCACATTCCCAGTAGGGGGTGTGCAGGAGGCAGCTGGTTGATGATTCTCACTCATCGATGTTTCTAGCTCTCTATTCCTCTCCCTTCCTCTCTGTAAAAAATCAATATATATATAAAATGTTAACCTGTTTGAGGGTTTTTGTTCCCCAGTTAATACTCCTGTGTTTTCTGACGGTTTTTGCAGTAGATTCGCACCAGTTTCACAACCAGAACGCCCCCCCACCCCCCTTGCTCACGCGTGGGGTGAGAGGGGGTGAGGGGAAGCCCAAGGGAGCAGGGGCGGCCGCTCTGCCCCATGTGGCCTTGTTTCCTCTGCCCGCTGGCCCCTGCCCAGGTTGCCCTCACAGCTCTGGCCACTAGCCGGCATCCTCGGCCTCCCTCTCCCAGCACCCACCTCCAAACCGTTGCCCATGTTCTTCCCCAACCCGACCAGCATCCTGCGCGTCTCCGCAGGTGCGCATCTGAGCGTGCGGGCGTCGCAGCCTCCTCGGACCCCTCCGCTAGGGAGACCCCACGCCCCAGGTTCCCTCGCCACCTGCTCTGGCCTCGTGGATGAGGCTGCCCCCTCCCCTGCCCGAGCTCCGGGTGTATCTAGAAGCCCTGTGTCGGCTCTGAGGGCCGAGTCTGCAGCGGACTCTGCTAGGCTGCCAGCCGGGCACACAGTGGGCACTGGGTAGACACACTCTGCACCCACCACTCCCCTCCAGCAAACAGGACAGCGGGGCGAGGCCTCACGGGGCTGGAACTGCCGCCTGGGTGCCCCGCCCCGACCCTATGTCAGAACCCATGGTTCCGTTTGGCAGCCATGGGCAGCGGGCAGCGAGGGGTCCTCGGCTGCCTCTCTCCCAGCGCTGGGCAGGGGAGGCCACTGGAAGGTGACTTGGTGTTCCACTTCTTCCTTAATTTAGTATTTTGTCCTCGCTCTGGGTTGGAAGAGCAGGTGACCAGCCGCGAGCCTACTCCCAGCTTAGGGCTGATGCTTTCCCAGGCGGGCAACTATAAGGCACGAGCTCAGAGTAAAAAGATCCAAGACACTCACGGTTAGATGCTCGGATCCACACGGTTTATTGCCTAAGTCCTGGCGGCTTCCAACACTCAGGCCGGCCACGCGGCGGAGAGGAGCAGACACACACGACGGACCACGACGGGTCACAGGCCGGCCACGGTCGCTCGTGCTCAGCCAAGTCAGGGATCGAGTCCCGGTGGATCCGGCGCGAAGGGTTTTGCGAGAGGAGTCAGAGAGGGAGGACAGTTTCTGTGGAGGCAGAGAACTGCTCTGCGTTCTGGCTGTCAGGCACCTCCTTTTATGTGAATTCCTGCCCGCTTCTGACGTCATCAGTTACGGTAGTCTTCTGGTCTTCGTGTGTCTTATCTCCCTTTGCCAGATGGTGCCGAGGCTGGGGCCCTCTGCTACATGTAGGGTATGTCACACACTTTAATTCACACAGGTTTCACAGTTTAAACAATATCTTATTCTACCACTATTACAATGTTTAATGGTATTTCTATTTAATTCACTTTAATTCACACAGGTTTCACGCTGTTAAGTAATCCACTCATTATTATATTCTAATGTTATACAATCCACACTATCAAACTTCACACAATTATAACATTCTATAATATTACCATAACCCTCGGCACGCCAGGCCACACAGCCGGGCCACCGCTGGCCCAGGCCCTTCTGCACACCTGACCCTAAGTGCGTCCCAGGACCCCCCCCGCCCCCACACCGCCATCAAGGTCTCTACCAAGTCCAAGCGTCTAAACTCTTCATACAGGGAAGGGTGGGTGCGTGGATGGGAAGAGGGGAGGAAGGAAAAGAGACGTCATTGGCTTGCCTAGTTTAAAAGAGGCCAGTTGCCGATGCCTGGAGCATAGTGCGTGCTCAATAAACTTTGGCTGAGTGAGCCGATCCCGGCGTCTGCCAAATTGCATCTGCAACAACCACAACACAATGTGCTCGTGCGCCTCCCGCCTGTCGTCCCTCAGACGGCGCCCCCCTCGGGCCATGGCAGGAGAAGCGTTCGCCGAAGCCTGCTCCAGCCGCACCTGAGCGGACCTGCAGACACGCCCCACCCGGAGCAACACCAGGCGGTCCCCTCCCCCGCCGGCCTCCCCGGAAGCCCCCCCTCCGTCCGAGGGGTCTCCGAGCAATGTCCCCTTCTTCTGAAAGCACCGTCGCACAGGATCGGGGCCGCACTAAGGACCTCGCTTCAGCGACATTGCCGACTCCACGACCCTCCCGCTCCACGAGGTCGTGCCTGGAGGTACGAGGGGTTAGGACTCGAGCGGGTGAGTCTGCAGGGGGTACGACTCAGTCCCTCACACGTCGCTGTCACAAAACCCTCGGAGATCAGCAGGGAGAGGACCGTGGCCCTGGCTCCGCCCCCGTGAGGGAGGACGGTGATTGTGTGGCCCTGGGGAAGCCCCCCTTCACTCCCTCACCCCCACGTGAGCCATCTCCTCCCCGGCCTCTCTTCCCCAGCCTCCCTCTGGCAAGAATGGGGTGCAGTCTCAGCTCCTCCATTGATTAACTGTGCCTCCTTGGGCCACTCACTGGTCCTCTCTGTGCCTCAGTTTCCTTCTCTGCAAATTGGGACGGTGCTAGTCCCTCCGTCGTGTGATTCTGTGGGGATGAAGAAGAGGTGGGTGTTTATCAGGGACGCTGCCCCCGGGAAGGTCCCAGAGCTCTCGCTCCCCGGGGGCGGTGGGGAGGCCCCCCCGGGAACTTGCCTACGGCCCCCGAAGGCAGGGGAGAGCCGGGGCTCAGGTCCAGACGAGGGGGGCTGTGGCCGCGGGAGACCCCGCTGGCGCTCAGCAGGCAGCCCCGGCCGCACCCCGTTTTGTGCGTCTTGCAGAGAAAGCCCCATTTGTGTGCAGCAGTTGTTGGGGCATATTCCTGGAAAGGAAGCCGACAATGAGCCGGCGGGCGGCAAATGAAGACAGCTGCGGGTGCTCCCCGGTGGGCCGGGGCGGAAACCAGGGCTGCGTCTGAGCCGCTTCAAAGAGGGGCCTTTGTCTGGGGCGGCGGCGAGCAAGCGGGGCGGGCAGGCTGGGCTCCGCGCTGCCCGCTCCTGGGGGACCCCACGCCGGCGGTGCTTCTCTCAGGCCTCCGTTCCCCAAGCTGCAGCGAGAAAGGGGGGGGGGGGCGCCGGGACCCGTGGCTTTGAGGAAGTGGGGCTCGGGGGGTGCAGCTGGGTGCTGCAGCCTTCCGGGCAGAGGGCAGAGGGCAGAGGGCAGAGGGCAGAGGGTCAGAGCTGTGCAGCCCCAGGCAGCCGACGGCCAGGGGGGGATCAGGCCCTGGAAGGGCGGGAATGGGCCGAGGGTCCGCGTCTGGGCTGGCGGGGCTGGTGAGCGAGCTACTGTGGGGCAGAGTTGCTAGAAGTACTGTCTGTGCACAGGTAAAAAATGCTAAGCGAGGTAAGGGGGTCCCCCTGGGAATTCGGGTCCCAGGAAACTGTCCCAGGAGAGCATGGGTAGGTGGGTTTCACAGAGATTAAGCCATCGGCAGTAAGGTCTAGTTTTGGTGGACGCTTTAGATTAGGAACTGCCTCTACAGTAGCCAAGAGATGACTCCGGGATATGGTTCAAGCCTTAGGACAGGCGTGAGCGGGACTCTGAACAGAGGTTTAGCTAAAGGCGTCCTAAAATCGGTGAAGATTGGACCAGCCCTCTGTCTTTCGCCTTCTTATGGGCCAGGTGTACCCCTCCTGGGATGGTTCCCCCCACCCTTTTTTGAGATCATGTAACCATTCCCTTGCTCAAGTCCTTACAGGCTCGGCAGTTTGCTGGTTCCAGATGCACTGCCAGTGCCCACCGTGGACCCTGACTCCCTCATGGGGCCAGCAGCTTCCCTCTTCCCGAACCCCAAGCCCCTACTCCTCTTCTTACACTTCCAGGGGGTTTTGCTCTGCACACCCTTGTTGAAGAATGAGTGGATGAGTGAATGAATGGATGAATGGATGAAGGAACCAATCCAATAACGTATCAACGAGTCATTAGATCAAACATAGTCGGTCTGGCCTTTGTCCCAGTTGAGGCCCACGTTCCACTGACGTCAGCGAGCTCCGCCTTCCGAGGAACTAACTACCTGGAGGGACTTCCATGAGGGGTCCTCACCTGGGGCTCCCACTTTAGGATCTACAGGGGGCGCCTGCGTGTTTCAGGCCAGGAGGCCAGTCCTGGGTGTGGCCTCAGCCCACGTCGCTGCGGGGGGCCCGTGGCTAGGCAGTGCTGTGGGACGCGTGGCCTGGAGCGGGTCCCGGGGCTCCTGTGGTCTCTGGGCGTTCATTGTCCCCTACCCGTTGGGTCACCTCTGGGCACCTCCTTCGTGAAGCCACGGAGTGCAAAGAACCTCCTCTTGCGTGTGACTTCCCGGGGCCATCGCTGCGTCTTCTCCGCCAGGGCTGACCCAGAGAAAGAGGCCCGAGCCCAAGCCCCTGACCCCTGCCTTGTCCTGGGCCAAGTGTGGGACCCCGAGGGCGGGGACAGCAAAGGGGGGCATTCGTGGGCAGTCCCCTGAGCCGGGCACTGTTCCCACCAGACACTGGGTTTTACCGTGTTTCCCCGAAAATAAGACATCCTCCGAAAATAAGACCTACTCACAGGTTTCCTTCTGGGTGAACTATAAGGCATCCCCTCCCCCCCTGAAAATAAGGCCCCCAGGCTCTGTCTCAGAATGAAAATTAATTTACCGTAAACTGGTCACTAGGGCCGCCCCAACTGGCGTCTAGCAACCAGTGACGTTACGCCGAGTCCTGGCGTCACCGCTGTATGAATGGAGAGAAATCAGTGTGGAAACTTGGTGAAACCTCAACTGCAACAAGTTGTGACTTGGTTGAAGAATTCATGGGAGAAAATCACTGACAGTTGCATTGCAAATGCCCTGCGAGCAGGCTGCCTTGACAAGAAGGACTCATTGAAAGACAGCGCTATTGCTAACCATGAGAGATTTGGTCCACTGATTCTGAAAGGAATGGAGTCACAAGAAATTCAGCAGGAAATTCAGGAATTGGATTGTTATGATGATGTTCCAGAAGATGATGACATGACTGTCATTGAATATATGAGTACATTCTTGATACTGTAGGATTCACAGTTTGTCTGGTTTGTGTTGACAACTACCGTACTACCGTACCGTATACAGGTAATAAGTTTCCTTTATTTTCATTTAACAATAAATGTGTGCCGTATTCTTCTTCATGGAAAAATAAGACACCCCCTGAAATAAGACCTAGCGCATCTTTGGGAGCAAAAATTAATAGAAGACACTGTCTTATTTTCGGGGAAACAGGGTACTTGACCTCCACGCTGATAGGTGGTCCGGCTCACAGGTGAGGAGACAGAGGGTCAGAGAGGGAGACAGGCATCCAGGACTCAGACACAACCCCCGAAGGTCCCCGGGCCCGGCCCCCACCCCCTCGAGGCTAGCCGGACTGGAGACCGGGGTGTGGGAGCTCCTGGAGTCGGGGCTGGCGATGCCGCTGACCCCGCTGGACTTAAACAACATCCATTCAACAAATATTTATTCCCAGACACCAGAGGAGCCAGGGAGGCCCCTCCCCTCGGCCCGGGTCCCTGCTGCTGAGGCGGGACCCTCCCGAGGGGCCGTGGGCTGCAGGGACCGGGAGGTGGGCAGGCATGTGCTGCAGCGTCTGGCCCGAGGCAGAGGAGTCCCCCGTCTCACGGGGAGCCCGGGGGTGGGGCCTGGCCCTGCGGCACCTCCGCTGGGTGACTCGGCGCAGACTGGCCGGCGCCCGCTGCCCGGCGTGCATGCTGACCCTCCCGCCTGCCAGAGCCAATATTTGCGGTCAAGAGGCAGGTCCGGTGTCTGTGAGCAGGGCGCAGGTGGCCACGGGGTCCCCTCTGGGCCGGTGCCGCCGCCACCCTGCTTCCTGGGGCCAGCCGGGACGCTCCTGGACCGGCCTGCAGGGCCCGGGTCCTCCGCCTGCACCCCAGGGCAGTGGGGAGCTCACCAGGCAGGTGTCCGGTGGGCGGGTGGGCGGGCACCTCTCCCGGAGCCTCCCAGGCCTCCTGCATCAGCACTTCCCCGGGGGGGCCCTTCCCTAGCCACCCAGGCAGGCAGGAGAGTGGCATTCCTCCCACGTTACAGACGGGGAAACTGAGGCCGGGAGAGAGGGAGAGCTCGTGTGGTTCCCCCGTTCCAGGCCCCGTGCGTGGTTCCCACGAGGACCACTGGTCACCTCCGCAGATGCCGAGGATGTGACCGGCATCCCTGGGGACTTGGGGAGGGGGGGGGTGGCACAGTTTGAGGAAAAATCCTGCCAAAGCAGGACCCGTGCCCCCACCACTCACACCACCTCAGGGCCGGATGTGGGGTTAGCTGCAAGTGTTGGGGGTGGGGGGTGAGGGGGCGGTGGGGAGGGGTGCCCTGGAGAGCCGGCCTCGGCTGGTCCCGCCTCTGCCACCACCTGGTCCTCCGAGCTCCACCCAGGGGGCTGGCATCATGATGTCGGTCTGCCCACAGGGCACAGTCTCGTCGGCCTTTGTCTCCCGGTGCCACCTGACCTTGGGCTGCGCCTCCAGACCCAGGGATGACACTAGAAAGCTACCCGTCGACCGAAACCGGTTCGGCTCGGTGGATAGAGCGTCGGCCTGCGGACTGGAAGGTCCCGGGTTCGATTCTGGTCAAGGGCATGTACCTTGATGGCAGGCATATCCCCGGTGTGCAGGAGGTGTGCAGGAGGCAGCTGGTCAGTCTTTCTCTCTCACTGACGTTTCTAGCTCTACCTCTCCCTTCTTCTCTGTTAAAAAAAAAAAAAAAGAAAAGAAAAGAAAAGAAAAAGAGCCGGGACTAGTTTGGCTCAGTGGATAGAGCGTCGGCCTGCGGACTGAAAGGTCCTGGGTTCGATTCCGGTCGAGGGCACTTACCTTGGTTGCGGGCACATCCCCAGTAAGGGGTGTGCAAGAGGCAGCTGATCGATGATTCTTTCTCATCGATGTTTCTAACTCTCTATCCCTCTCTCTTCCTCTCTGTAAAATAAAAAAATCAATAAAATAATTTTTATTAAAAAGAAAAAGAAAGAAAAAGAAAAGAAAAGAAAAGAAAAGAAAAGAAAAGAAAAGAAAAGAAAAGAAAGCCGAGGGCACGTCAGCCCCCAGGGACTCTGGGACCCTGAACCGTGACGCCAGTGCGCCCAGTGGGGCACTCGGCCTTGGAGTCCCAGGGGGGGACCGGTCCGTCCTGGGGCATCCTGGGAGGGCTTCCTGGGGATGAGCCCGCGGCCCTGGAGGTGTGGGCGGCTCCCTCCCGCCCCCCGAGGAGCCCCACGGTGCTCTGGCGATGGGTAGGAGGCTGGGGCTCCAGGCGGGGCTCCTACCGCCGGCCGGCCAGGACCTCCGCCAGGCCGTGTCCCCTGGCCCAGGCCTCTGGCCCTGCCCCCGGTGCCCAGAGCTGGGAGCCGGGCAGCAGGAAAATGTGAGAGTCAGCATGCCCATGGCATTCCTGAGGTCTCCCTCCTGGCAGCCGCCGCCGCCTCTGCCTAACCCCAAAAGCCACCCTGGTGCGCCGGCCCTGCCCGCCGCCTGGGCTCCCGGCCGCCTCCAGCCCGGGAACTGGTTTGGCGGCCGCAGGACCCGGCCGAGCCAAGGCTTTCAAGTGTGTTCCCGGGGGCCCCCGAGGCTGCTGGCAGGCCGGGCATTTCGGGGGACGTCCCCTAAATGAAAACAGGGCAGGAATGCTGGAGGCTGAGCATGGCGTCCCTGCGGGCTGGGTGCGGCCTCCACGCTGGGCAGAGAGGGGGCGGGGAGGACGGAGGCGAGGGAGGGCTGGAGCGAGGGGCCAGGCCGGAGTCCTGGGCCGGCCCGGCGGCCGTGACGGCGGAAGGAGAGGGGCCGGTGAGAGACTCGGGCCTCGGAGACCTCAAACCACGCACGATGCCCGTCCCTGGGGGGCCCGGCTCACCCGTTCCCCACTTTCTCTTCTCATCTGTGGAAGGGGACCCCACGGGGGGCGGGGCTGGGTGGAGGGCTGATGGGGTGCTGGGTGCAGGCCCCGGCATGGCCCTGGTCAGTAACCCAGGCCCCCGCTGCTGTCCCCTCTGCTGGAGAGAGAGCCCAGCGACCAGCGGTGCCTCTTCAGCGGCACCGTCCACGTCCCAGGGAGGTCAGGACGGATCGGATGCGCCTGAAGAGCAACAGTCTACGGAGGGGGAAACTGAGGCGTGGGCCCGGAGGGCATTGGCCAGGCCAGGGGTTCCCGGCTCCTGCCCTGTGGGTGTGGGGTCGCGGCGCCAGCCTCTGCCCCGCCCGCTGGTCCCACCCAGAGGGCCCGGGGGCACCGCGTGCCACCTCCCAGGAAGTTGGTTTGGTTTTCTTGGCACCACGAACATCGCAGTGCCTGTGCGCCTGCGTGGCCAGGCCAGGCGGGCTTTCCCGGGCGCAGCGTCCCAGGACCCCAGGCTCCTGCCCCCTCCTGAGCTCAGAGAGGCGACTGCTGACCCCCCCCCCCCCAGGGTTCCTGGCCGTGGGGCGCGGGGTCCGCCCTGAGTCCCAGCCCTTGGAGCTGCTGCGGGCCACCTCGATGCTCCTCCTCGGTGCACATCACACCCCCCACGGCCACCCCGGCAGCAGGAGGGCCGAGAGGGGCCTTGGTCTAACTTTCGGGGGCGGGGGGTCCCGACAGACCTCACAGGGCATCCTCCGCGTCTGGGCAGCGGTGGCTAATGAAGCGGTCCAGTGGGCCAGGCACCCAGGCACAGTGGCACCTGTGCGGCCTGTCCCAGCGGCCGTCCCGCCCACCCATCCGGGCTCGGTCCCTGGGAGCACGCTGCCGATGGTGAGCCCGCAGGGGCAGGCTCGGGGGGCGGCCGACTCGGGAGGCGTGGCCCTGGGGCCCCCAGGAGCGATGGCCTTTGTCTGAGAGCCCTTCAGTCACCAGTTGGGGGTGGGGGGGCGGCCGGGGGCCCAGAGCGCTGGCTGCTGCCCCCCAACCCCTCCCAGTCTTGGACCTTGAGCCCATCTCTCTGAGACGAGGTTTATGCATCCCCACGGCGGGGCTGCTAGCGGGCTCATGCTCCCGGCCTGGGCATGTGGGGAGAGCTGGGGGATGAGGGAGAGCATCTCCCATGAGCCGCCCAGTGCGGCGAGAAGGTGAGGCCTGGCCTAAGAAGCAAGGAGCGGCTTATGGCCTGCGCCTGCCTCTCGGGAGGGCGGGCGGGCGAGCAGGGCCAGGCCGCCCAGAGCGGGAGCTGCCCGGTCCCGTGGCAGACCGGCGCTGTGCCCTCGGGAGCGGGTTCCCTGCACATGAGGTGACTGACTACCCGGGAAGGCGCCGGCCCTGCAGTCGGGCGCCAGGTCTGTGAGCTGGGCGGGAGGCTCCGGTGCGGGCTGCAGTGTGGGGCGCCGTGCCCCAGCCCTGGGAACGCGCAGGGCCCGGGGCAGCGCCAGCCACCGAAATAGCCGGGGCAGCGTTCCCACAGGCCCGGGGGCGGTATTTTTAGCCCGAGCCTGGGGCTCCAGCACGTCCAGAACAGCCGGGCGATGGGAAAGCGCAGGCCCCGGGGGCGGCCGGGGCTTCGGGGACTCTGTCCACCGCGGTGGCCTCCATCCGGCCGGAGGGCAGGGAGCCCGGGTCACAGATCAGATGGCGAGGTCCCACAGGAAGGGCTCGTGGCCGCTCCCCAGAGGAGCGGTGATCGGGGGAGAGGGTGACTGTCGCTGCAGAGGGCCCCCCGGGGGCCCCAGCCCAGGGCGGGAGTGTCCTTCCCGGGTCACCCGGCCAGAACCCTGCACACGGCCAGCTCCGGGTCCCAGGGGCGTCAGACCTTTGTGCCCACCCCTCCCCCTCTCGCCCTCTTCCCTGGGGACTGGTTCCCCGAGATCTGGGCTTCCCCGGCCCCCCTCAGGCTCCCTCCCAGACCCCCAGCCTCAGCCACGCAGGTCCCAGGAAGGCCCTGCCAGCTGGCCTTTGTCCCCGAGCTGGAGCCTCTGGACATTTTGGGACCGTAAGACAGAGAAACTGGAAAAGCAGGGGCGGCACCGAGGCTCGCACGGACACCTCGTCCCGTGCCTCCTCAGCTCCGAAGCCTTCCATGGCTCCCGGCACCCGCAGCAGCTGGACGTGCTGGTAGCCGATGACACCGTGCTCCCTCCCAGACGAGAAGACAGAACCTGAAGCCGACGAGAGTGAGAAATTCTGAATGCAGGTTGGGGGAGGGAGGGGCCTGAGGCTGCTCCATGCCCCTCCCAGGGCAGGGCCGCACGGGGCAGGGGGGGGAGGGGCGCCTGGCCTTCAAGGCCTAAGGGTGTCACCCACACCCAAGCCCAGCTGAACCGCCGAGGAGGGGGTCTTCCTCCAGGGTCACGGGAGGGGCCGTGACAGAGGAGGCAGAGGCCGGTGATGGAGGCATCGCTGGCGTCGAGATTCCAGCCAACCCCAGGGCCGCCAGCGTCTCTCCTTTGGAAGGCCCTGTCTGTGTCTAGAGCTCCAGCTCTCTTTTTTGTTTTTTCAAATTTATTTTCACTGATTTCAGAAAGGGAAGGGAGAGGGAGAGAGAGTTAGAAACGTCAATGATGAGAATCACCGACCTCCTGCACCGACCTGGGACCAAGCCTGCGACCCCGGGCATGTGCCCTTGACCGGAATCGAACCTGGGACCCCTCGGTCCACACAGGCCAACGCTCTCCATGGAGCCACAGTGGCTAGGGCCTCGGACTCACTTACAAAAAAAAAAATTAATAGACTATTTCTTAGAGGAGTTGAGGTTTCCAGAAAAATGGAACAGAGGATAATAAATACAGTTCTGCCTTTTCCCGGACGTCACGTAGCTGGAATCACGCGGGAAGTGGGCTTTTCAGGCGGCTCCGCACACGTGGTGACACGCGGTCACGTTTCCTCGCGTCTCTTCAGGCCTCCCTAGCTCGCTCCCCTTTGGTGCTGAGCATGCCGGACACGATCCCGTTGCTGGATGGGCCACGGGGTTTTATCCCCACCTGCTGAAGGAGGTCTCAGCTGCTTCCCGTTAGGGGCAAATACGGACAAAACTGCTATAAACCTGTGAGTCAACCCTACGTTCTGTTCTGGTGACGTGGGGGGGAGTTCTTTAGGACCCCAACGGTGTTTGTGGGGAAGAGAGGTGGGCGGCCTCCGGGCTCCCGGGGTGAGAGTGGGGTTGGGGTGGGGGCTGAGGGCCGGGTGGAGAGCTTTGTGGGAAGGGGAGCTGTCCAGCAGCGGGGGGCCGTCTCAAGGAGCCTTTCTCTCCCCCCCGCCGCCCCCCGACATCCTGCCCCCCTCTCCCCCGGGAGATCCAAGCAGCGGCTGCAGAAAGCTGGCAGGGACACCGGTCAGGAGCGTCCCGCTGGGAGAGAAGCTGGAGACCCGAGAGCCCCAGGCCCTGGGGTGGGAGAGGACCCGCTGCCTCTCCTGGTGTCACCCGGGGGCAGCCCCTGAGCCCCTGGGCAGGGAGTGGGTGTTTCATCCCAGCCCACTCCCCACCCCAGGGCCTCAGAGCATCCGCCTGGCACAGGTGTGAGGGGGGGACGGGGGTGGCAGGTCGGCAGCATTAGCAGAGAGGGGCCGTTAGCCACTCCCCTCGACCATCAGCTTTGTCTCCTGGCGGGCGGGCGGGCGGGCGGGTAGGCAGGCGGATGGGGAGAGAAGGAGACAGCACAGAGCTTCCACCTCCCGGCAGCATATCGGTGCCCACGGGAGGCACTCGCCCACGGAAACAGGAAACGTTGGGAAAAAGCCCTTCACCTTCCTCCGATTGTCATCGTCCGATTGTTCTTTGCAAGGCGTGCCACCCGGCTGCATCACCGACACTCTGCTCTGCCGAGACCAGGCCGGAGGAGGCCGGAGGAGGCCAGAGGAGGCCGGGGCCGGGGCCGGGGCCGGGGCTGGGTGGGGTCTGGGGCACGGGCCAAGGCTCAGGCTGCCGGTGCACAAAAAGACCTTGACCTCAGCCTGGTCTTTCGGGGCGAACCCGGGGGCTTTCCGAGGCTCCGGGGGCCGGGGAGAGCTGGCCCGGGGGTGGGAGTGGCCCCTTCACAGTGCCCCCAACCTGCAGAGTGGCAGAGGCAGAGGCAGAGGCAGAGTGGCAGAGGCAGAGACAGCCGGGGGACCCAGAGGAGCCGCCCCATTAGGATGGCGGTGACCCTGGGTGAGCTGGGCCACTTGGAGCAAAATGGGCCTCGGCCCTGAGCGGTGACCATCCACGGGGATGGCTACTTCCTGCGAGAGCCACGGGGAGGAAGCGGGTTCCCAGGGCCCACCCCGCAGCACAGAGAGCGCAGAGGGCTGCTACCTTGAGGGCTCGGTGGGGGTTGGGAGGGTTGGGGGAATTACCCACCCACAGGCCCTGCTCCGCCGGCCGGTGCGCCTCTGGGGTCCCTGGGCTCCCACACGGGGGCAGAGTGTCCGAGGAGCAGCCCCCCACTCCAGGTGAGGACAGGGCTCTCTGCAGGCAACGCCCGCCCCGCACGAGGCCAGGAGGTAGCACTGGGCCCCCCCCCACCCTCCTCCCCCACAGTTCAGAGTCATTCCCTCCGCCCCCTCCTTTCCTCCAAGCAGAGGGGGGGCCCTGCGTGAGCCCCCCCAACCTGGGCCCCGGGGGGTCGCTTGAAGTTGCCCAAGGACCTGGCCAGCGAGATTCGCCTGACCCCAAGGGCACGGCGGCCTCGCCACGGGGAAGTCCAGCCCAGAGTAGCTTGGGTTTGCCTTACTTCCTCCCTTCTCCCTGCCCCTCACGCACCCCACCCCACCCCACCCCGCTTCCATCGGAATGCCAACCCAAAGGTCAGCCCCAAAGGCGGCCCCGAAACGCAGCCTTCGGACCCGCGCGGAGCCGGCCCCGAGGCCCCGGCCGCGCACATTGTTCCATGTTTGGAATTCTTCGGGGGTGAGAGCAGCCCTGGCTGTCAGCGCTGGTTCACAGGGGAGGGGACGCCCCATTGTCCGGATGGCTGCGGCCGCAGGAATGCGCTGGAATGCCGGCCCCGTGGCACGGCCCCAGAGGGGCCTGTGTGTGCCAGCGCCGCCGGGCAGCCGGGCCAGCCCATAAATCACGATGACCTCACCGCGAGTGGCCGGCCGGCCTCTGCTATCGGGCACCCGCCCTGCGACGGGCGGGGGCGCGGGGCGGGCACAGCTTCCCGGGGAACACCTGTCACCGCGGGTCACTTTGACGTGGGCCCCGTCGTCAGGGCGGGAGGCCCGAGCCCCCGCAGCCGCTGTGAGGATGCACGCTCGGACACAGAGGGATGGACGGGGGGCCGGGACCAGGACACCCACGGGAAGGCCGTGCCAGCTCAGCCCCGGGCGGCGTTCTGCCGTCACTTCACCCCCGGGGAGCCAGGATTTTCTTTGGCAGGTGGTCAAGGTCAAGGTCACAGTGGTAGGTCGTGCTGACAGGAAGGAGGAGACTACGGCCCGTCACCTCGGGGGTCCTCCTCCCTCAAACCTGCCACGCGGCACCACCGAGGGGTAAACTCAGGTGAACCCCAGTGAGGGGCATTCCTCAAAATACGTGTGACCAGCCTCCCCCAAAATGTCAAAAAAATAAGGCAAGTCCGAGCAGGTCTCAGAACCAAGAGGAGCCTGAGGAGACCTGGCAGGTTAAAGGTGATGGGCCCAGCCGAAACCGGTTTGGCTCAGTGGAGAGAGCATCAGTCTGTGGACTGAAAGGTCCCGGGTTCAATTCCGGTCAAGGGCATGGACGTTGGTTGCAGGCACATCCCCGGTAGGGGGTGTGCAAGAGGCGGCTGGTCGATGTTTCTCTCTCATCGACATTTCTAGCTCTCTAACTCTCTCCCTTCCTCTCTGTAAAATATCAATTATATATATATATATATATATATATATATATATATATATATATATATATTTTGGTGATGGGCCCTGGACTGGTCCTGGAAGAGAAACGAGGATGAGGTAGGAGACAGGGAAGGCGTGGTAGAGTGTGGACTTGAATGGGCAATCGCGTGTGGACTGTGGTACACTAACTGTGACAACCCCACCACACCAGGATTAGATGTTCATAGTGCGGGAAACCCAGGGTGGGTCCACGGGGACTCTCCGTGGGTGTCTGCGATTTTCCTGGAAATCTAAAAACTGCTCCGAAATGGAACGTTTAGGCTAAAAGCTCCAGTACATCAAGGACGCAGCCCACACGGACAAGTGGCGGTGCTCAGTAGACAGGAGTCCGGGTCCAGGGCCAGCCAGTCCCCGTCACTCTGGATCCGCAGCAAACATGGCACGTCCTCATCCACCCTCCCAGCTCAGGTGCCCCCGCTCACCCAGATCTGCACCTGCTTCCACAGCACCTGGGCAAGGGCTGTCTTAGTCTCCGGTGTATCTACAGGGTCTGGCACGTGATAGACATTCAACAGGTGTTTACTGAGTGGAAGGAAAGAAGGGAGGGAGCGAGGAGGGAGAAAGAAGATAGACGAATAGAAGAATAAATAGATGAAAACAAGGTGAATCATGGATAGATGAATGGATGATGAATGGATGCGTGGTAGATGGATGGATAGTGGTTGGATGGATAAAATGATGTATAAGTGGATGGTGGATGGATGGTGCATGAATAGATGATGGGTTGTGGATGGATAGATGAATACATGATGAAAAAATGGATGGATGGATGGATGAATGGATGGATGGATGGATGGATGGATGGATGGATAAATGGATGGATGGAGTGAGGGAGGGAAAAGAAATGAATGGTAGATGGATGGAGAATGATCTCTGGGATTATTATCTACCAAACCCAGGGCACCAGCGTTTGTCTGAGTTGACTCACCCTGCACCAGGGCACTGCAGATGGTTGTAAAGACCTAATTTACCCCGCACGGTGCTGTCGCCGCTGGCGGCTGGGATCCCTTCCAAAGGAGACGGCGGTGTTCTGTGAGCTCTGAAATCCCCCGCGCAGCGCGGAAAGCACCAGAATCCCGGGGGTTTTCTGGAGCGGGCTCTATTTTGCCGACGAGAAAGAGACTCAGTGGTCAGAGGAGAATTTCCAGAGCAGCGGCGACCTGCCGAATTGAGAGTTCCTTCCCATCCCTGGTCAGCCATCACCCTGACCACCCACCTTGACTGGCCCGCCCCCTGTCCAGGAGAGGTGCCACCCCCCACACGGGGCACCACTTGGCCCTCTCGGACAGCACGCCCCACAGAAACAGCTCTTCCCAAGAGGCTCCTGCATCCGACTGTGACCTGCCTGTCACGGGCGCAGCTGCCTGGGGGTCCACTCTGTGCTCAACACGGCGGGACCCTGGATAACCCAGCCAGGCCACCGGCCTGGCCCCTCAGCACATCCCCACTTAGCAACCCACCCCCCACGTCACGGGGCTCCTTTTCTTGACCCAGCCCCCAGGGTCCGGGGTGGAAGATGAGGGTTTTGAGATCCTCCGCCAAAATAGTAGAGCGTCATAATCAACGAATATGCCCGTGTTTCCCCGAAAATAAGACCTACTTCATGGAAACATAATACATCCCCTGAAAATATGACCTAGCGCATCTTTGGGAGCAAAAATTAATATAAGACACCGTCTTATTTTCGGGGAAACAGGGTATGTGCTGTGAAGTAGAGAATTGGGTTGCAAAGGCGCGTGCACAACAGAACCACGAGCGTAGAGGTGAAGACCAGAATGCCATAGATTAGCAGGCTCCTACCAACCTCCACCTCCACAAAGCTGAGCCCACAGCGCTCAGCTCCCGCTGGATGTGTGTCCGTGGGTGCCCATGCCCTCTGACCATGCCCAGCGGGGGCTGCCCAGGGCACCCTCCCGCCTGCACGCCCACCAGGCCCCTGCATTTAACGTTTGGAGGAAGCGCCAAACTGACCGCACTGTGCAGCATTCCCGCCAACAATGGGAGAGAGTCCCGGCGCCTCCACAGCCTCGCCAACACTGGTCATCGTCTGCCTTGGCGTTAGCCGTCCCCGGGGCTGTGGCGTGGCTCCACGTTATGGTTTGGGTTTGCATCTCTCTAGTCATGAGCGGTGCCGAACCTCTCTTAGGGTGCTTACCGGCCACGCGTGCCTCCACTTTGGAGAAAGGGGTGAGCCTGGAGGTTGTAGGCGCCCAGGACGATATCGGGGAGCCTGGTGGCCCGGCTAACGACGCTGGCTGCCCTGTGTGGGAAGGGGTGCCGGGGAGTGACACTGTCTTCAGAGTGGGGGCCGCACTGTGAGGAACAGACCGCTCTCCAGGCCGGAAGGGGATGGCAGTGACGGAACCGGCGCTGGCGATAAAATCCAGGGTTCGATAAAATCCAGGGTTCGAACCCGGGCCTCTGTGCCCCAGGCCATGCGGCATTCCTGAGCAGAAACCCAGCCCGCTGGCCTGCTCGGCCCCGCCAATACAACCAGCTGCTAAATCGATACTTTGCAAAAACCACGTGTGTTTCCCATCGCAGCGCGCCCCTGCAACTTGGAGGCAGCGCGGCCCCCTGATGTGGCGGAGGACGGGGTGGCTGGCGGGCGCGGGGCGGGGCCTCGGGGAGCCCTCCACAGGGCCCGGGGCGCCCGCCCGCTCACCCGCTGGAAGGAGATGAGAAAGCCGCCCCCCTCCATCCCGAGGCCGCAGGCAGCGGGCTCCCCACTTGAAAGGGACCTCGTATCAATTTCACTTTTTTCTTTTTTCTTTTTTTCCTTCTTGGTGCCTCCCTAATGAGACGATGTTGGAGCTGGGAGTAAATAGAGGGGTGGCTGGGTAAACAGATAAATAGATAAATAAAGCCTGGGTCTCTTCCAGGGGTGCCGGCCCTCCTCCCTTCCCAGGGGGCCGAGAGCTGGAGGCTCCAGGGAGGAGGCGGTGGGAGCAGAACTCCCCGCCACCTTCCTGAGCACCGGCTCGGTGCTCCCTCTCGCTGGGTCTTTACTGGGACCGTGGACTGGGCAGGCATCTCCCCGAGGCGGGTGGGTGCTATTCTCCTCGTGGCTTCTGGGTCACGGCGTAGGAGCGGTCGCGCTGAGGAGGGCTGGGGAGGGCAGCGAGGCCACCTGGACAATGAGGTCAGCTGGCCCAACGGCAGGCCCACGGTCCCGGTTTCTAGGGGAGACGGTGAGCCTGGTCCTGTTCCTCCAGCCTTGCGTGTGCCTGACTCGGCCCAGCAAAGATGGGGGTCCGGAGGCCCCCAGGGGACTGCAAAGAAGCAACGGCTATGGCAGATCCCAGACCCAAGTACAGAGGTGAGGGGCGAGGGGCGGGGACCCTGTGGGGGAGGAGAGGGACAGGGGGTGGGGGTTGGGCAAAGGGGGGGCTAAAGGGGATGAACCGGCTGGTGCTTGACGTGCTTGATGGAGGCCTGGGCCGGAGAGATGAGCCGGGAGCGGAGGTGACCAGCTGAGCAGGGCAGGGGGGGGAAGAGGCTGTGAGCCCAGGGCTGAACGCCTCCCAGGAGTGAGACGCCCCGGGTCTGCAGACAAATCCAGGGCAGAAGACCCACCCCGGGGCCAGGCGCGGCGGGGAGGGGGGGAGAGGCTGAGCCTGGGCCACGGGGAGGAGTGGGCCAGCCGTGAGCATCGTGAGCATCGGGGCCGGAGGGATGTCCCAGACCCTCACCTTCTCAGGGGGACGACCCGGCAGGGGCGGGGCTGGGGCCGGTCCTGACCGCCGGAGGCAGAGCGGGGCAGGGGTGGGCTGAGCCGCTGTGGTCCCTCGGGGAGCACGGGGAGGCCTCGGGGAGGGTCTCGGGGAGCACCCAGAGCCCCCCTGCCCCGTGCTCCAACTAGGAAGGGTGCGGTGAGCCTCACCCCAGTGGGACAAAGGGTAAGTCCCCTTAGTCTCCATTTCAAAATGCCGTTCACGTTTTAGATGAAAAGAAGCACTTTCTGCCGAAACTGGTTTGGCTCAGTGGACAGAGCGTCGGCCTGCGGACTGAAGGGTCCCGGGTTCGATTCCGATCAAGGGCATGTGCCTTGGTTGCCGGCACATCCCCAGTGGAGGGTGTGCAGGAGGCAGCTGATCGGTGTTTCTAATTCTCTATTCCTCTCCCTTCCTCTCTGTAAAAAATCAATAAAATATATTTTTTTTAAAAGAAGGAGAAGAAGAAGCACTTTCTTACAGAACTAAGCATGTTCTTACCACACACTCCGGCAGTCACGCCCCTGGGTGCTTGCCCGGAGGAGCTAAACCCTCGTCCACCAAAACCCGCACGTGGGCGTCACCATAGCTGGGAAGGGGGCGGGTAAATGAACGGTGGGACATATAGAGAAAGGGATCTTCTTCAGCACCAAGAAGTGAGCTACCGCACCCCGTGGAGGATGGGGGGTGCCGGTCCCACGTGAGAGCAGCCGGTCTGAAAAGGCCGCCCGGAGCCCGGAGCCCGGAGCCTGGAGCCCGTCATACGGCGTCTGGAAAGGGCCAAACTCTGGGACATTGGAAGGCTCAGCGGTTGGTAGGTCTGGGGACTCGGGAGACCAGGCAGAATAGTGACACTGCTCTGCCTGATGCTATGATGAGGGGATGGGGGGGTGGGAGGGGGGCTGTCTTTATTCTTTTGTCCAAACCCAGGGAGCACACAGCACTGAGAGCAGGCCCGCACATCCGTGGTGGACTTCAGCTGCGTGACGCATCAGTCCTGGTTTGTGAGCTTAGACACAGGTGCCACACCGGCGCATGCTATTGGTGACAGAACGACAGGGGGAACTGTGTTTGGGGGAAGGGGTGAGGGCACAAGGGAAGTCTCTGAACTCTCTTTAAAAAAAATATATATATATATATATATACATATATATATATATATATATATATATATATATATATATATTTGATTTTTTACAGAGAAGGATAGAGAGTTAGAAACATCGATGAGAGAATCATCAACCAGCTGCCTTTTGCACTGGGGATGTGCCCGCAACCAAGGTACATGCCCTTGACCGGAATCGAACCCGGGACCTTTCAGTCCGCAGGCCGACGCTCTATCCACTGAGCCAAACTGGTTTCAGCAAGTGTCTGAACTTTCTACTCGTTTGTGCTATAAAGCTAAAACCACTGTAAAAAAAATCTATTAATTTTTAAAAACCCGGTCCCCTATGGCCCACGCTGCCGGTGGTCTCTGCAGCTGGTGTTGAACTCTGCAGACCACAGCACCCTGATTGGTCACAACCCCCCCTGCCCCCCATTTACCCAGCCCCGCTCCGTTCCCAGCAGGACCGGGCGCCAGGGCAGCGGGAAGAGCTGGGGCCAGCCGGCCGCCTGCCCCCCGCCCTGCCCTCCGCCCGCAGCTTGGAGATGGCCAGGGAGGCGGCGGCAGCTGTCGGCCGGGCGTGCGGTCGGTGTCAGGGGCCGAAGGGGGTGCGGGAGACCCCCAGGGCCTCCGGGGCCTCCGGGGCTGCACCCCTGGGAGGGGACCCTCCGTCGCCGGCTCTGGGCCACGCCTGGGCGCCCAGGGTGCACCTGCCCCGGACGGCACGGGACTGAGACCAGAGCCCTTCCTGCACGCCCCTCCCTGGAGGGCGAACAAAGCTCCTCTTTGACGGGCCTTTCGGGGACGGAGTCGCATTCCCACGGGGCCGTTCCCCGTCCAAACGCAAGTTGTCGGCGGCCTGACCCGGGGGACAGGCCGCTCTGTTATCGGCCACCAGCCCGCACGGCGGCGGAGGCTTATCAGGCGCTCGTGTTACCCGCGGAGTGCTGGGCCGCGGCCGCCCGCTTTGTCCTCCCGGCCTCGCCCGCCTGGCCCGGCGCACCGCCCTCCCCTTCCCCCCACCCCCCCACCCCCCCCCCCCCCCCCCCGGTTCCCACTCCCTGGCCCCGACACTAATCCGGGGGTATCACTTGCAACTTCCTGGAGTCCTGGGGTTCTGCAAAGCTGCCCCAGGGACTCCCCGGAGGAGGGGGCTCCAGGCCCCCGGTTCCCTTCGGGACTAGGATATTGAGACCCTGTGCGGAGGTTCTTTGAAAAATGACTCTGACTGCAACATGGGTGAGCCTTGAGGACACGGTGCCGAGGGAAGGAGCCAGGCCCGGGGGACCGACACTGGGTTCCGCTCGGTGAGGAGCCTTCTGCCCTACGAGGGGTCTGAGCACCCACCGGGTCCCCGGCTGCTCACGCCACGGGAGAGGGTGTCTGTCTGGGCACCCCGAGAACCCCCTTGGGATCCCACGGTCCTGGATTTCAAGCCTCGCGCAGACCTTCTGGTGTTCACGTCCATCCGGTGTCGGCAAAACTCAGCTTCCTGCGTACGGGGCCAGCGGGACGGGGTCGGGGAAGCCTGGCGGGATTCGGCGGCGCGGACGCCGCCCGCGGAGCCGACAGGGTGCGCTGAGGAACGCGGCATCGATGAATCAGACGTGGGAGGGTGACACTGCCCTGGGAACGTGCCCAGGTTTAAGGATTTTAAGGAAAAAGAAACTTGGCACACAGACGTGGGTTTTTGCTGAACCCGAAACGTTTGAAAGGTGCTTGGCTAACGCCAGCCCTGGGCGTGGCGCCTCCTTTCCCAGAGGCCAGAGGTCGCCGTCGAAGATTCCAGACCTCGCACCACAAGCCCCGGACCCCCTGGCTCCGTCTCCTCCCGCCCCGGGCCTGCCCCGCGAGGAGGCCGCTCACCCCCACGGCCTCCGCCCGGCGGATTTCCTGACCCCTCACTTCCCGTCCTGAACTTCAGCAGCATCTCCTGGGGGCCAATTCCTGAGGATTTTAAAGAAATGTTTTGGATGATTCAGTTGCTTTCAAGACTAGAAAGAAGATTTTTTATTTTGATCATCATCATCATCATCATCAACAACAACAACAACAAAACAAACAAAACAAACAAAAAAACGAAAGCAACCCTTGGCCAGCTGCAGTGCCATCACCATGTGCCTGCGGCCGCTCCTCACGGCCAGGAGGCCCTGGGGGCAGACATCGCAGCTGTTTCCAGGAAATCCCCTGCCACAGAGAGAAAGAGCGGCCCTGGTTCCATTTCTGGGGCAAAGGCAGCCCTCTGCCCTCCCTGGCTCCGGCCGGGCGCCGTGCCTGCATCTTTGCTCAGAACCGCCCTCCCAGGAGCCTCTGCTCCTCTCGCTGCGTGCTGGCGGCCAGCGATGGCCACAGCGGTTTCCCGCACTCCTTTCTCACCGCGCCTCTGGGCTCAGCGTGTGTTGTCTGCCACGTCTGTGAGGTAGGTCTTTGTGCGCCCCTGGTCACCAGCCTGCATGCCCACATTCCCACAGGCATCTTCTGGGCAGACATGGCACGACCTACCGGCTGCCAGAGACGCCTGGACAACAGTCACAGCCTGTGCGTGAGGAGCTCACAGTAGGGGCCAACCCAGCAGATACTTACAGACCTCTGTAAGAACCCATCCACTCCCCATCTGTCTGTCCAGCCACTCACCCATCATCCACCCATCCATCCATCCATCCATCCATCCACACATCTATCTACTCATCCATCCTCACATCCATCATCCATCTATTATCCATCCCTCATCCATCCATCCATCCATCCATCCATCCACCCATCTACTCACTCACCCCCGCACACATCCTTCCCTCCATCCATCCATTCATCTAGCCACCCAGCCAATATGTGTGATGAAGTATATTCATTTTCCATGCTTGCTGTAACAAAATACCAAAATCTGAGTGACTTCAAACAACAGGAGGGTATTTTCTCACAGTTCTGGAAGCCAGCAGTCCACGCTCAAGGTGCCGGCAGGCCCGCGCTGCCCCTGAAAGCTCTGAGGCGGAGGGCCCTTCTCTGCCTCTGCGGCTCCTGGAGGTGGCTGGCTGTCCTCAGCACTCCGTGGCTTGTGGCAGCATCACTCCGTCCTCTGCCTCCATAGTCACATGGAGCTCCGCTCACAGGACAGGCTGAGAAGCCTGCTCTTGAACACAGAGTCCGGGAGGGACTTCATACTGATCCCTTCAGAGGGAGGTGCGAGCCTGGGGTGGCGGGGTGAGGGAAAGGGGTGTGGAGCAAGGCCAGGCGCCCAGGAAAGGGGGGCGCTGTGCAGAGAACACAGCAGGTATCTGGGCAGGACCCGCCCTCACCGAGGCTCCGGCTCTTGTTTCCCGCAGTTCACCTCGTCGTGGGGGTGGACGAGGATGGGGAGACACCGCTCAGGGGTGCGGGCTTCTTCCGTTCTGTTTCCCTGCCCTCTGTCACCAAGCTGTTCCTGCAGGTTCCTCCCCCTGCCCTTTGGCTCAGGGGTGGGGGGAGCCTCCCCTGGCTGCACTCCCAGGACACAGTTCCCCCGACGGAAGGGGGAACGCCGTCTGGGCGCACAGACACCCAGGCCTGCAGCCCTGTCCCTCCACCACGCACAGGTGTGTCGTGTTCTCTCTCCGTGCCTCCTCAGGGAGGTTTGTGTCTGCCCTGGGCGGAGGAGAACGCTCCTGGGGACCGGGGCCAGCAAGGAAGCTGGTGCCATGCTGGAGAGAAGAAGGATGGTAGTAAGGAAAGTGTCATCCAACGGGGGTGGAAGCATGTGCCCTTGGGGACTACCCACCACCCGAACTCCACGCCACTGTGGGCTGGATTCTGGTGTCCAGAGGGCTCTCTGGAGGAGGGGCTAACATTCCACGGAGTGAGCTTTTCTTTAAAAAAAAAAAATATATATATATATATATATATATATATATATATATATATATATATATATATTGATTTTTTACAGAGAGGAAGGGAGAGGGATAGAGAGCTAGAAACATCAATGAGAGAGAAACATCGATCAGCTGCCATCCCGCTACTGGGGATGTGCCTGCAACCAAGGTACATGCCCTTGACCAGAATCGAACCTGGGACCTTTCAGTCCTCAGGCAGATGCTCTATCCACTGAGCCAAACCGGTCCCGTCGAGCTTTTCTTTTATTGAGGAGACACTCATACAACTAGGGCTAGGCATTTTAAAGGGACAGTTCAATGGCCGTTCATTCACCCACAACACCGTGCGACCATCACACAGATGACACAAGGACAGCGAGGGAGAATAAATGGGGGAAGCGGGGAGCTTGGCCATGAAGGAGTAACACCAGGGAGCTGGGGAGGCCGGGGGAGCTATCCCGTGTCCTGACTGTGGTGGCGGTTACATGGATCCACGTGTTAACACTCATAGACCTGTGCGTCTTCTCCAATACAAGTGATTGTGCTGTATGACAATTAAAAAAAATAGAAATGGGTGAACTATTAAGCAGCTTGGGAGACACAGCTGAAAGAAGACTTAATGGAGAAACTGTTTAGAATGCAGCCCAGAGAACGGATATGAAAATAGGAAAGAATGCGTTAACAGTGTGTGCGTTACTTATAAAGAAATTTAGAGTCCTAAATATTTACTGATGAGTAATATCCAAGCTGGGTTTATCTCAGGAATACACGATTGTTCTTTGACCGCAGTGACAGATTTAAAGAGGAAACCCAAATGATTGTTTTAATAAATGCAACAACAACAAAAATGTAATAATAATACTCAGTGTCCAATTATGGTTTCAGGATCTTAGCAAAACAGAAATAAAAAGGAACTTCTTTAATCTGATAAAGAACATCTATTAAAAGTACCTATAATAAAAATACCTACAATAATACTAATACTTAATAGACAGATGCTGATAGAATTCCTTTTAAAATCTAATATTGAAAACTTTTGTATAACATCCACCCTACGGTCCTAACCCAATGCAATAAGACATGAAAAA
This sequence comes from Vespertilio murinus, assembly GCA_963924515.1. Taxonomy (NCBI): domain Eukaryota; kingdom Metazoa; phylum Chordata; class Mammalia; order Chiroptera; family Vespertilionidae; genus Vespertilio; species Vespertilio murinus. The sequence goes on along the minus strand of OZ004709.1, from coordinate 165,232,997 downwards.
ATATCAAGGAAGAAAGGTAGAGAAAAAATTCTTATTCGCTCTAGATGAAAATATTGTCGGCATAGAACACCCCAAAAATAACCTGTGGGAAAAGCGTTAACAAGAGAGTTAAATTAGGTGAGTGGATACCAAACCAATATACAAAGGTCACCTGCATTCCTATGAAGCAGCAACAGTGAGTTAGAAAACACATGTTTTTAAAAGATGCCGCTTGCAACCTGGATGGAATTGGAGAGCATCATGCTGAGTGAAATAAGCCAGTCAATGAAAGAGAAACACCACATGACCTCACTCATTTATGGAAAATAAAGGACATTATAAACTGATGAACCAAAAGATAGATATACAGACAGTAAAGCAACAAGCAGACTGTCAAATGACAGCGGGGAGGGGAAGGAGATCTGGGGAAGAGAAGAGATCAACCGAAGGACTTGTATGCATGCATATAAGTACAACCAATGGACACAAAACTCTGGGGAGGGAGGGCATGTATGGGAGGTGGGGGCGGGGGGCAATGGTAAGATATGTATACATATAATAATTTAATTTTTAAAAGATTATAAAAATAAATAAAGTTCTCTTGCTCAAAATTAATTAATTAATTAATTAATTAAAAGATGCCGCTTGCAATAGCAACAGAAACAAAGAAACACAACAGGCACAGCCTGGAAGTGGGTCTGACAAAATTGCACCTATGTGTCGGACAACAGACTCACCATCATAAAGGTACAGGTTCTCCCCCAAGTTGCATCTATCAGGGCTGGGCAAACTACGGCCCGTGGGCCGGATCCGGTGAATAAAACTATTAAATTAAAAAAAAAAAAAGACCGTACCCTTTTATGTAATGATGTTTATTTTGAATTTATATTAGTTCACACAAACACTCCGTCCATGCTTTTGTTCCAGCCCTCCGGTCCAGTTTGAAGAACCCACTGTGGCCCTCGAGTCCAAAAGTTTGCCCGCCCCTAATTCTAGACTGAGGGTCATTCCAACGCCGAGGAAAATGATGCTGTGACTCCTCTGCAATGCGCTTCGGTGAAGGCTGGTCATCGCTACCCTAAGAAGGTTATGACGCACCTGCCCTTGGGACCTCGGACAAGGCCTGAGTTTCTTCACCGGAAAACAGAAGGATGGATGTGTATGCTCCCTAACGTCTCTCCTGCCCTGGAAAGACCTGGGGGCTCTCAGGAGGGGGCAGGCGTGGTCCGAGTGCCGGGCTCTGTGGCCCTTCCCCGCCACTGCCCACCTGAGGGCCACGACGTAAGACCGTGAAGCTTGGCGGGAATGGGTCCTGAGGCTCCACCCCGAAACCTTGGTTTCTAACAGGACGGGAGGGCAAAGCAAATCACGACACGTCCGAAACGTTATGTAATCACGGCAGACAGCTCCTGGAGGCTTACATAAACACGGAAAGTATGCACGCCACGCCACGTTAGGTGGGGGAGACAGCACGGGGACCGTAATTACCGTTCTGGGTGCAGAGACAGGGTGCAGGGTGCGGAGCTGCCCAAACGGTAGAGTGGCCCCCGGAGACAGGTGGTGGTTGGCCTGCAGGTGATTATTAATTCTAATCATTAATCGCCAGTATTCAAAAAATCCGGGTATTTCACACAAAGGTCCAGATTTCTAGTGTTCCTTAAAAAGGTAAAAATTGGCCAACGCCGGACCCGATTCCCACGTGGGGAACAGGGGCGGACGTGCGCTGGGATTGCCCCTCAGGAGGGGCCACCTGCCAGAACCGGTTTGGCTCGGTGGATAGAGCATCGGCCTGTGGACTGAAAGGTCCCGGGTTCGATTCCGGTCAAGGGCATGTACGTTGGTTGTGGGCACATCCCCAGTGCGGGGGGGGGGGGGGGTGCAGGAGGCAGCTGGTCGATGTTTCTCTCTCATCGATGTTTCTGACTTTCTGTCCCTCTCTCTTCCTCTCTGTAAAAAAAAAAAATCAATAAAATATATTTAAGAAGAAGAAGAAGAAGAAGAAGAAGAAGAAGAAGAAGAAGAAGAAGAAGAAGAAGGAGGAGGAGGAGGAGGAAGAGGAGGAGGAGGAGGAGGGGAGGAGGAGGAGGAGGAGAAGAAGGGGCCGCCTGCTGTCCTGCTGGTCACTGGTCTCCCCGCCTGCCTCTCCCCATCCACGTGAGCGTGTACAGGCGCCTGGACTGGGACGCTGTGTCAACACGGCCATGTCTTGTTCATGGACAGAGACACCCGCTCATGGGCCGGACGCCCGTGCAGTCTCGTTTTCTCCTGCGGGGCGTTCCCCGCTGGCCGTGTCTCAGGAACAACCGCCTGCTCTCGAACCGTGAGCCGCGGCGGCCACTCGGGCATCTTTCTGTCTCCGTCAGGTGCGCAGTCAGACAGGATGGAGCTTTTTCCTCCCGGCGTCCTCTGCCCTGCTCTCTGCTTTCCTTTCCGCCTCCTCCTCCCCCCCTCGGCCTCTGCCAGCAGGACGGCTGTCTGTCTGTCTGTCTGTCTGTCCCACCGTCCACGCTGGCGGGCGCTTTGACCTACGAATCACGGGATGCGAGGAAAGGTTTATCCTGAAGCGGGATGAGCGATGCCACGGGAGGGACACGTGCACCTGAGGAAACACGGTCGCCTGGGCCCCACCCACCGCCTCCCCATCCTGCGAGGGCCAGCCCCGGGGTCTCTCCTGCCCTGTCCCTCTCAGATCAGCTTGTTCCCTGGGAAGGAAAACCTGCCCGTCGGGAGCGAGGGGGAGGAATAGGAGGGGCGCCGTGCACATGGGGAACGGGCAGAGGCAGGCTCGGCTCTGGCCCGCCTGCCGAAATGGAGCGTCTGAGCGCCAGCCGGGTCAGCGGGCACCCTCCGCGGGTCTGCAGGTCCGAGCCTAAGCCTGTGGTCCGGCCAAAAGTCATTCACCTGAGCAGGACGTCCTTTCAGAGGGCCGGAGGGACACATAGCGGAGAGGCCAAGGGCACTTACATCCGGCCTCTAACACCAGGGGCCGTTCGCGAGAGAAAGAAAGAGCCGGATGGGGCCGAAGGGACCTGGACACCTGCCCAGCTGGGATGGGCTACACGAGCTCCTTGCGTTCCCTGCAAGCAAGTCCCGGTCACCACAGCGCACTCCAACACTCGTCCCTGCTCTGGGGGACCTGCCCCCCCCCACACACCCTGAGACTGCGGGAAAGAGCCTGTGAAAGAATGGTTGTCTATAACTAGAGGCCTGGTGCACGAAATTCGTGCATGGCGGTGTGTGTGTGTGGGGGGGGTCCCTCAGCCCAGCCTGCACCCTCTCCAGTCTGGGATCCCTCGAGGGATGTCCAACTGCCTGTTTAGGCCCCATCGGACATCCCTCTCACAACCCAGGACTGTTGGCTCCCAACTGCTCGCCTGCCTGCCTTCCTGATTGCCCCTAACCGCTTTTGCCTGCCAACCTGATCACCCCCTAACCACTCCCCCGCCTGCCTGATTGAAGCCTAACTGCTCCCCTGCCAGCCTGATTGCCCCTAACTGTCCTCCCCTGCAGGTCTGGTTCCCCCTAACTGCTCTTCCCTGCAGGCCTGTTTGTCTCTAACTTCCCTCCTCTACTGGCCTGGTCACCCCTAACTGCTCTCGCCTGCAGGCTTGATCTCCCCCAACCTCCCTCCCTTGAAGGCCTGGTCCCTCCCAACTGCCTTCCCCTGCTGGCCACCTTGTGGTGGTCATTTGTGTCCATAGGGGGGCAGCCATCTTGTGCTTTGGAGTGATGGTCAATTTGCATATTACTCTTTTATTAGGTAGGATAATAGAAATGTAATATGCTAATTATACCAGACGTCCTTCTGGATGAAGCCCGGGTCCTGTGTGGCAGAGGGAAGCCGGTGCCGGCAGCTGGGGGGAGGAAGGCCTACTCTTGCACGGATTTCGTGCATCGGGCCTCTAGTAGTTTTGTATTTCCTTCCCTCTGACTCTGGCTTCTGGTGGCTGTTTCTTTCCCAGTCAGGTGAAATTCGCCCAAGAGAAAACGGGCCATTTCAACGTGAATGATGCACCAGCCCTGCCGAGTTCCAAGACCTGTCATCACCTTCCCCAATAAAGCCGCCGGTTCGCCTCAAGGCCCGTTCCCCTCCCCCCCCCCCTCACCCGCAGCAGCCAGTCACCTGCCCCTATCTCTGTGGATCTGCCTGTTCCGGGCATGTCGGGCACACGGAATCTCACGGGGTGTGTGGTCTCCGGGTCAGGCCTCTTCCCGGAGCCCGGCGTGTGGGAGGCCCCTCCACACGGGGTGGCCGGGTAACACCCACTGTGCGGGTGGACCTTGGCGTGGTGACCCCTCGTCCTCTGATGGACAGCGGCTGCTCCGGCTTTTGACTGCTGTGTGACACTGGGTGACGCTGCTGTGAGCACGTGGAAACAAGCCTTGGTGTGCGCGCCTGCTTACACTTCTTTTGGGCACGTGCCTGGGAGTGGAATTGCTAGGTCCTGGGCCCCAGCTGCTCTCCTCCCCCCCGCCCCCCCGGCTCTCGGGGTCTGGGCATGGCCACAGGTGGGCGCTAGTGTGTGCGCGCTGCTCTGTGTGTCTTTACGTGGCCTCAGTCAGACCAAAGCCGTTTGAGGTCAGGGACAGACCTCGCACATGTGTGTCCCCCAGGGGCCGGAGGTGGGGCCATGGAAGGTGCTGCAGGGAGTCCAGAGCCCAGTGGGGCTGGGGTTCAGTTTCTCCGCTGAAATGCTAAGCGCTCCCTCTCTGCCGAAACCGGTTTGGCTCAGTGGATAGAGCCTCGGCCTGCGGACTGAAAGGTCCCAGGTTCGATTCCGGTCAAGGGCATGTATCTTGGTTGCGGGCACATCCCCAGTAGGGGTTGTGCAGGAGGCAGCTGATCGATGATTCTCTCTCATCGATGTTTCTAACTCTCTATCCCTCTCTCTTCCTCTCTGTGAAAAATCAATAAAATATATAATTTTTTTAAAAAAGAGCTCCCTCCCTGCCTCGCCCTGTGTGTGTGTGTCTCCCTGTGTCTGTCTGTCTCTTCCTCTGTGAGTCTCCCTGCCTCTGCGTCTCTCTGTCTCTCTTCCTACACTGATGACCAATGAGCGGGGAGCCCCCCCCACACACACACCCTCCAGTCCCTCCTCCGGCGTTTCCCTCCCTGCCCAATGGACTCTGAGGTAAGTGGGATGGCCTCCGGCACCGCCTGGAGGATTCTAGGGCCGAGAGGCACGGGGAGAAGGAAGGGACCTCCAAGCACTTCCATGACCTTAGCGGGAGGAGACCTAGAGGGTGGGCTGAACACCCCCTTGCTGCCCCAGGACTTAAAACTGTCTGTTGGGCAAGCCGACCGTCTGTGGGACTTCATTATGAAAGCCACTAAAAATGAATACAGGGAATATCCTGAGGACCAAGAGTATCTTGCTGGTAGGGAGTATCTTTCTGATGGGGAGTATCTTTCTGATGGGGAGTATCTTTCTGATGGGGAGTAGCTTTCTGGTGGGGAGTATCTTGCTTACTAAATCCAGCACATTTCCCCATGAGACTTCCCCTACAGTCCCATAGGAAGCTACTACTGACCTCACAGATGACTGTTGGCCCTGCCCTGGCCTCTGCCCGGCTCCTGACCCTCCTTGTCCCTGGCATTCTGGATTCCTTACCCCCAGCTTCGGTGCTTCCTGCCTGGGGCAGAACGTTCACACCTGGAAATTGTTTGGGGTCCCTTTTGGCAGCAGAGACTTCATCAGCCCCACTCGGTCTCCCTTGGTGCCCCGAGTTTGACAGCCCAGCTCCCCCCCCCCCTTTCCCAACACCCTCTTCGGCATCGATGTGTCCCCAGGCAGCTTCCCACCCTCTGCGAATCTGCGTGACCCTGGGCGAGGAGCCGCACGCCCAGGACGGGGAGGCTGGGAGGCAGGGGCTTCCTGGGTGCAGGGGCCAGGGCTGATGGGACTTCCCTCTGTGAGCACAAGGAAGAGAAGAAAAAAATGCTCCTTCAAGCCACCATCTGGCCACCCCGGACACGGGGAAACAAAGCAGCCCCCCGTGGTGTTCTGGGTGTTAACTAGCCACAGGCTCCCCCCAAACAGTCCCCAAAGCAATCACGTTCCCCACGGCCCTTTCTCTGCCCTGCGCCGCCCCAGACTCCTCACGAGTGTCTGAGAGACGCTCAAGCCTGATGTTCTCGATTTATTTATACTGAAGTCATCAAGATGCTTACTGGTCTGCCTAAAGGGGGTTAGGGGTTCTTTTTATAGACCCCCGTAAGCCTTGTTTGCTTTCAACCATGTCTGGCAGCTATAAATGAATGCATACAGTCTCCACACACATCCCCTGCCACCCCGCTCCCCCCCCCCCAATCCTCACCCCCACCCCCGTTCTTTCATTGTCAGAACGGGCACCTCTGCACAGTGCACGGAGCCACCCACTGAGGACTCCAGGCTCCGGCTCGCCCCGAGCAGCCTCTGGGCGCCTTCAGGAGGCGTTCTTGGGAGGCCAGTGCTCTGAGAGGCAGCGACGACGAATCCCTTGGAGACACTCCCCCCCATACCCACTCCCCGCCCACCCCCATACCTCTGCCCCGGGAAACCAGATCCCACAAGACGCTAAGCCTTCGGATGCCTGTAATTCCACGGCTAATGCTTAGCTTAATTAAGACATCGGCCGTAATGGCCTTCTCACCGATTACCTGAAGAAATGGCAGGTCCGTAAGGTGATATTTCCTGGAGTGTGCGCGGGTATCACGATGAAATCTCCCAAGTCATCGCTTCAACACAGGAAGTCATCAGCTCCCCGCGGCAGCGCCCGGCCCGCCACACAATCGGCCCGCTGTTCGGAGCGTTATCCAAGAGGCCGGGCATCCCCGATCCCCTGCGGCCGGTCGAGGGGGGGCAGAGGGATCAGTTGAGTCCCCGAGCTCCGCACACAGACCTTCTCAACGCCTGGCTTGCTTTGATGCGGAACAGAGAAGTGAGCCCGGTACACTTGAACTGGTCGCCTTATCTCTCCCAGATTTCTGCCGGCCTCAAAGTCAGCTCGAGAACACAGCCAGCTCGGGTTCAATCGGCATTCCTCCGTTTCCTTCTGTGGGTGTCTTTGTGCCCTTTCGTTTTAAAAACAAGCTCCGGCTGAAAACCGGTTTGGCTCAGTGGTAGAGCGTTGGCCTGCGAACTGAAAGGCCCCGGGTTCGATTCCGGTCAAGGGCATGTACCTTGGTTGCGGGCACATCCCCAGTAGGAGGTGTGCAAGAGGCAGCCGGTCGATGTTTCTCTATCATCAATGTTTCTAACTCTCTATCCCTCTCCCTTCCTCTCTGTAAGAAAATAAAAAATATATAAAATAATAATAATAATAACAGGCTCCGTGCTTTTATAGATTCGAGAGACCGGGACGTGTGCTGTCCAGTGGTCACTCAGGGACGCGGCCACCAAGCCGGGGCCACGGAAGCCCAGCTCGGCCTCGGATCCGGGACGCATGGCCGTCCATCTGGTGGGCAGAGTCCTGGGGGGTGGGGGAGGGAAAGAAGAGGAATGTCCAAACAGAATTGGACACATGGTTTCCAAAATGAGTTCTTCTCTCCACCACGCGGGCAGCGTCTGCCCTTTGCAGGACAGTGTCTGTGCCACGTGCTGCTGCCTTTCCAGAGAGGACCAGCTGCCAGCCAGGAGCACCTGTGACAGCGCCCGGAGCTGCCCACGGGGCCTTTCCCGGGACCCTTCTCCGTCATCAGCACGAGTCACAACAGGGCGCCCTCAGAGCGGGGCCAGCAACCACACCCGCCACCCCCGCAGCCCCGGCAGGTTCAGTGCTGAAGCTTCTCATTTCCTTCCTCGGCCAGCTGGCCACATGGGGTCCCCGAGAACTGCCCCACCAGTGTCCGCCGGGGAATAGAGCCGGGGAGTGGCCCGACCTTGTGCGTGTGTCTCTCGTGAAGCCTTAAACCATGAAGTCCTAACACGTTGTCACCATGACAGCCTCCCAAGCCCCCCGCCAGCAGTCAGTGTCAAACGCAGGCCTGGAGACATTGGTGGGAGCTTGGGAAACTCAAGTGCATTGTCATTCCCCCAACACGGTGCTGACAGTAAGGAAACTGGGAGACCCTCACTCAAACAATGAATGGAGCTGAGCGTGCAGTGTAGACGGGACCAGCCCAGGGAACTGGGAGGAGCTGAGCTTGCAGTGTAGACGGGGCCACCCCAGGGAACGGCATGGAGCTGAGCGTGCAGTGTAGATGGGACCACCCCAGGGAATGGCATGGAGCTCAGCATGCAGTGTAGACAGGACCAGCGCGGACAAACTGGGGAAGAAAACAAACCCAGCCAGTAGCTGCCCCTCCCCCTCCCTCTGAACACCCTGGGCTCGATGCCCCAGCACACGCCCACCTCGTCTCTCCTGGAAGAGGAGCGGGTACCGGCTTTGGCTCGGGGGCCGCCTGACCCGGGGCTGCGAGAGGCACGGACCCATTATCCACTCAGCCCGTTTGATCTCTTCATCAGATGTAAATCCCTCATTTTGATAAGAGCCCAAAGGGCGGGGGTGGCGGCTCTCAGAAGCTGAGGTGGAGCCCCAGCTGGCCCAGGTTTTCTGGGAACCCCTCTGGCAGGTGCCTGACACGTGTGGGGCCACTGGGTCGGGGGGTAGGGGGGTCAAAGGAGAACCTGGCCCGGGAGGGGGCCGGGGTGGGACCCGCTGCCCCGCCCCCTCAGCGTGCGGGCGGGCGTGCGTCTGTGAAGACCCGGGCGCCGACTGGCAGGTCCTCTCCGCAGCCGAGGTCCCGCTCCTGCGTGGCCGCCACTCCCCCAGCCCCGCCTGCCACCTCCGGGCCCTGTGGTCAGCCCACCAGAAGCCACTCCCCAGGCCCCCAAGCTCACTGCACCTCCGGGAAGCTATGGGACCCGCCCAGGACCTCCTATTGGCTTGGCCACCATGAGCACCGGCCTGGCATGTGGCTACTCCGCACTCCCAGCCTCCTCCTCGTCCGGAGGGCTGCGTGAGAGCCACTGTCCCAGAAACCCACGCTCAGCCCTGCCCGGGGACCACGGCCCGTGCCTCCAGGCGGGCCAGCTCTGGGCCCCCTGCGGGCTCAGGCAGGCGGAGGCCAGTGCGCGGATGAGACCCGCTGGCTGAGCCCTCCCCGTGGCCCCGGCTGTCCTTCCTCACTCCCTCCCCCCTCACACGTCGCGTGGACCCGGCCCTCGCCTCGGGCGCCGCACCCAGGAAGCCTGACCCTAGACCCGGCCCTTTTAGATCTGGCTCTGCTGCCCTCGCCTCCTCGCTGGAGAGACCTCCTTCCCCCCAATTGTCTCTTCACATGTCCGTGCGTTGCCCCCTCCGTGGGGCTGTGTTTGGAGACAGGGTCGGGAAGGAGGGCATTGGGGTTAAATGCGGTCAGGAGGGTGGGCCGGTCCTCGTCCCCCGGGACTGGGGTTCTATACAAAGGGGAGATGGGGACACACACACACAGGGGAGACGGGGTGGGGACACAGGGCGAAGACAGCCGTGGACTCGCCAAGGGGTGAGCCCTGCAGACACCCTGGCCTTGAACTTCCAGCCTCCAGGGCGGGGACGGTCCCGGTCCGCTGCCCCGCCCGGGGTCTCTGCCTGCGGAGAGCAGACTCGCCCACCCACGCCGTCTATCCTCCCGCGCCCCGCTGTCCCCCCGGGTTCCCTTGAGACAGAATTAAGGTCCTCATCCAGAACATTCTCGTGCCTCTCGGAGGTTTCCCTGTTTAACGTGTTCACCGTTGCATTCTGCACGGGGACCTCGGGATTCCGGGCCTCTACGGGCACCTTTAAAAGCCCGGGCTGGGATCGGATTCCTCGACGCCCCCCAGGCAGGCCGCCTTCCTCTTCCCCAGCTGGCCAGGGTCAGGGGCAACCCAGATGCTATCGCAGACTGGCACGGCGGGCGCAGGACGCGATCCTGGCCGGGCCTCCAACGCCGGCTCCATTCCGGTGGCCCTGGGGACCTCGCCGGGGAACTTAAATTTCTTCCCCTACAGCTGGAGCCTTCCCGGGAAGTCGCCGACTGCACACACCTCGCCCCGAAGATTACAGCGAAACTGAGCACCAAGGCGGTCTTGTCCCCACCCCGGGAGCGAGGCTGCTGGGGGTCCCTCACCCACGGGTCAATCGTCCGGGAGCGCCGGGCCTGAGCTATCTGCCCACCAGACAGCCTCTCGGCGCGTCAGCCATCCTCCAAGATGCTGGAGGGGTTTTCTTCCTCGTTGAAACGGATCCTTTGAGAGCCAGTCAAGAGGAAAGAATGTGGAAGGATGGAGTGCGGTGGGTGCCGCGGTGAATGAGGCCCTTGATGATCCGGGGAACATTGCAGGCGGGACGCGCTCTCCCCGCGCACACACTTCCTTCGTTTCCTATAAATCTCGCTGTCAGAGGAGCGGCCCGTTTGTTTTCTCAAAGAAGGCGGGAGTGGGGGGGCGAGGGGGAGCGTCCACCCCGGCGTTCCCCATTGTGGAGGGCGCGGTTTTGAAGGCAGTGAGAGTGCAGGGTCCTCCGGCCCCCGCGGCCCCCCGAGCCCTGAGAATCCCGAGAGCTGCTTTGCATAAGCTGCCTGTCGGGCAGAAGGGAAATGCAAATACCAGAGGATGGATTAGGGCGGCCCGGCCCTCGCCGGTCGGACAATGGACTCCTCGCCAGACCCAACATCGGCGACAGCCAGGTTGCCTTTTTAAAAGGACTTTTGTGCATATTTTTTTTTCTTTCCTCTCCCCATCGTAGGATTTAGGAGGCCCGTAAAAGACATCAAAAGTGTTTGGTGCGGATACTCAGAAGAAACGAGACCTTTTTTTTTTTTTTCATTTTCCCCCCAGTGTGGCCGCCTTTGTAATAACAGTCTTCTCATGTGCTGGGCACTTGAGTAACCGAAGCTGCCACGACATTTTATAGCCTCCTGGCAGCATGGCGGGAGCCGGGCGGCGTACCTGGGGCTCCTGGTGCCAGGGGGTGGGGTGGGGGTGAGGGGGGAGGTCCGTTTGGGGCCACGGGAAAGGGGGCTCCTTGGGAACCCACCTCCTGCTTTGGGCTCTTCCCACACAACGACTTTTCCTAAAGGCATGTTAAACACACACACACACACACACACACACACACACACACAACACCTCGGTTCTCGGTGATGAGAGAACGAGACAGCGCCGCCGTCTCGGAGACCCGCCGAGGGTTTGCCCGAGAATCCCTAAAGCAAATGGCTTCTGAGCGGATCTGTGTACACGCCGGTGCCCCGCGCTGGCTCGGGGGCATTAAAAACAAGCCGGGCACGCAGGGGCTGGAAGCAGCAGCGCCCGAACCCGGGGCTCTGAACTGCGCGCAGCGGCGGCGGCGGCGGCGGCGGGAGGCGGCGCGTCTTAATGGGCCTCAGATGGCCCGGCTACGAAATGGGTCTAATTACACCCACTGCGTCGGGCCGTTTTGAAGTTTAATTAACGCCTGAGACTGTTTTTGCGATCCTCGGGTGAACGCAGACCGCAAGCGCCGAGTGTTATTACGGGACCCAAGGGGGGGCCGCCTCCCCTCCCGCCGTCGATGCCGGGGCTCCGTCTGACCTTTGCCCCGGCCGGCTGCGGTGGCGACGGTTCGAGGGAGGTCCCTGTGCCCCCGGCACCTGCCTCCCAGCCCGCGTGCGGTCTCTGCCGGCCACCGGCCACGGCCCCAGGGCCCCGGCCCGAGCCCACTCCGGAGCTGCCCCCTTCCCGGGGAAGGAAAAGCATCGCCTGCCGTCTGCTCCGGACGTGTGTTCCTTTCTCCACCGTCACCCCTATCATTTGGGGGCGGACGGCTGGGGTACCCCACATCACCGTGGTGGTCTTTCTTAGGGAGCAGCCGGGGAGAGGGTCAGGCCCTTCCCTTTGCCCCATCCCACCCCGCCATCTCCTGCCCTTCTCCCCCAAGATAACAAAGCAGCGGACGGGGGTCTGGTGGCAGCCGACCGGGGTCTCTCACAGAGGGGTGAGGCCAGCAGGCCGTTCTGCGTGGCCTCGCGATCGGCCATCTTGGAGTCCGGGGTGGGTTTCCTGCCGGATCGTGGGCCCTGGGCGAGGAAAAGGGGTGGAGGCTCCTGTGTGGTCCGGAGCCCCGGGGCCGGCGGGGGACCCGGGGTTGCTGGGTAATCCCCGCTAAGCCATTTTCTCAGGGGTATTATGTGAAACGGAATAATTTTCATTTCCAGCCTCTGACTGGGCGGGAAGGATCGGGACGCCCGCCTCCCTCGTGTGGTCTCGGGCTGTCCCCTCGGCCCGGGTCGCCTCACCCCCGACGGCCCCTCGCTTCCCTCCCGGGTCGCACGCGGAGCTCCGCCGCGCGGACGCCCCTGCGGTCCCGTCCCCCTGCCCGCCACCCCTCGCCATCTCTCGCCTAGTGACGTTTCACCCGGGTGCGCGCTGTCTCCCACTCGAGGACGCGGTGTCCACGGGGCGGGGGTGGAGGGGGCGTCTGTGTCGGGTTCATTGCTGCTCCCCCGCCGGTGATGCTGCCTCTCGCATCATGAGAACGAGACACGGCGCCAGCGGACTGGCCTCAGCTCGGGGTCCTCGGAAAGCGGGCACAGAAGTGAGTGCTGAAGCGAGGGTCCCGGTGAGCGGGACAGAACCGGCGGGCGGGGAGGCTGCGGGGATGTGGGATCGCATCCGGGACTGCTGCGGCCGCCGTGTGCTCCAGGTGCTCCTGGGAGCCTTGTGGCGAGCGTCCCAGGACCTTCCTCTGGAGAGGGGCTGGTCAGTGCCGCCGTGGTCTACCCCGGCCACCCTCCCCTGGACAGAGCCAGCCGCCGGGGCTGGCGTCCTCGCACGGCCAGGTCGCGGTGTGTGAGTGCCAGCGTGTGCCCACGGGGCCCTCGGAGAAGCCCGAGGCGGGACGGCGTGGCCGGCAGCGTGCCCCTGCCAGGAGGCGTGGGTGCGTGACACCCGCTGGCAGTGCCGCTCCCGCTCCGGCCTTTGCTCCCGACTCCGTGACTTTCTGCCTTGGGGGTCACCGCCCCAGAGAACGCCCGTTGTTTGGGTGCATTCGCCACGCGGGGTGAATGGAAGGAAGGCGGGTCCCGGGTTCTGCTGGGTGTCCCCCCTCAGCTGGGTCCCTCAGGCTGACTGCTCCTGCCGATGGGGGTGCAGGACAGAGCTCCGGTCCCCGCTGGGTGCTGTGCCCCCAGCTGTGAGCCGAGTTCTTGGTCCAGGCGAGTGGCAGCTTCTGCCCGCCGTGACGGACGCAGAGCCCCGAGCAGTGCCCCTCCCGGAGGAGAAGGGGTCCGGGGTGATCGCTCATCACCAAGCGGTGGGCTGGTGCCCCCAGGAGAGGGCCTAGCCAAGGACGTGGTGTGTCTGCTGCTGAAAGGCTGGGCACCCCATGAGGAGTGGAATGGCTGGACAAAGAGTGGCTGCCCCCCCCCCTCAGGACTAGCTGCCCCCCACCTGGCGGCTCAGAGCCTGCCTGTGGGACAGGCCATCAGGTGCAGCCGTGGGCAAATTGCGGCCCGTTCGGCTGTTCTATCCGGCCCGCGGAGCCGAAAGAGTGGAGGGTTCTCTTGCTCTTCCCTCCGCTCCTTCACCAGCAGCCCAAAAGGAGAGTGCCAGCATGGTCAGGTTGCTTTTGTTCCAGCCCTCCGGTCCAGTTTAAGAACCCATGGTGGCCCTCAAGTCAAAAAGTTTGCCCAACCCCTGGCTCTGGTGGCCGCGGAGGCCCAGCGCGCTCTGCCTCTCCAGCAGGGGCAGCTCCGGCTCTCCGGATAACTTGCCGCTGATCCCGGTTCGTTCCTCCCAGGCTCCTCCCCCATCAGCCGAGCCTTGTGCTCCCGTCCGGGAGCCGTGACCTCTTACTCCGGACACCTCTGTCCCGGGCGAGTGGGTGGCCGGGGACACTGCCTGAGAGGCCCTGCCCCACGCGGCCAGGGCCGCCGCGCCCCATGTAGCAGATGCTGGAAACAGTCGGGGAGCCGGCGTGATCGGAGTCTCAGGCCGGCGTGATTTGTGGGCCAGGGTGACTCTGGTCCCCGTGGAGGGTCTCGCCGGCCGCCCTTTCCTCGAACTCACCTCTCTGCCTTCCTCCCGGGGACTCTTCCCCTCCGGTAGGTTCCAGCTGCGCTTGAGGGGACACCCCCACACCCCCAAACCGGACCGTCCTCTCCTCGATCTCTGGATCTTTTGTTTGTTTGTTTTGCTTTTTAATATAGTTTATTGATTTTTTTACAGAGAGGAAGGGAGAGGGATAGAGACCTAGAAACATCGATGATGAGAGAAACATCGACAAGCTGTCTCCTGCACACCTCCCACCAGGGATGTGCCCGCAACCAATGCACATGCCCCTGACTGGAATGGAACCCGGGACTCCTCAGTCCTCAGACCGAAGCTCTATCCACTGAGCCAAACCGGTTTCGGCTCTGGATCATTTTCCATTGATTTGTGACGATTGTGTAGGAGTCCAGAACCCACCGGCTGGAAGCCGGTACTGCCCAGCCCAGCCCAGGATGCAGGACGGTGCAGGAAGGTGTGGGAAGTGGCTCTCAGGTGAGGGCCTGGCTCAGGTTGCCGGGGACTGTGGCCCGGGGCACGGGACAGACAGGAGGGGGGCCGGGAGCACCAGGGGGGCCCTGAGTGGGGCAGGAGACGCAGCAGGCACCCACCCCTCCCCTCTGAGGTCTCAGGCCAGGAGGGCAGAGTCCCAAGGATGGACCTACCTTTGAAATCTTCAAAGCTGCGAGCGAAAGGTGTAAGACAAAAGGGAAGCTTGGACCGCCCGCCCATGCTCTCCTCTCCGCCACACACCCCTCAATCAATCAAACACCGCAAGCGTCTCCCCCACTGCCCGCCCCCCGACCCCCCACCCCCGGCAGGGTGAGGGCCCAGCAGGCTGGCCGGCTGGCCGGCTGCAAGTGGAAACTGTGCTGAGGAGGGAGGGATGCTGCGGTCTGCTGACCACACCGAGCCCTTTTGCAAATTGGCAGGTGGAATTTGCCCTGTGAAGATAAAAGGCTTGATTTGGGGGTTTGAAGGGCTGGTTAGATGTTTTTATTAAGTGCAAAAACAAGAGTGGGGGGCGGGGGGTAGGGGTGAGGGGGGGGAACTGACTTAATAAAAATTTTACTGAATTAACTCAGAAACAATGGTAGTATTTGAAAGGAGCCACTTCCATTGAGGTTTTTTATAACAGATTTTACAAGCTGTTTCTTTCCCTTTATTTTTATTTATTTATTTTTTCTTCTGTTTTAAAACTTGCTCCGTGAGGAGCCTTCTAAATTGCTGCTCACCACATAATTTTCAATCCCTGAACCATGATTTTCCCTGCGCCGGGCGGAGGGGCGGGGGGGGGGGGTGCGTGAGGATTCATCTCCCCATTCACAGACGGCAGGCAGGCCATCTCCTGAGGGGCAGCTTCCACAGCGTTCTGCGGGGTTCACCAGTCGCGTCTGCAGAAGCCGCTCCCCGGAACCGCACTCCCACGGGTGCAGGGGCCTCGGATGGGAGACCTCACGCTGTCCACCCTTCTAATGACCCTGGAGCCCACCTCCCGTCTCCTAACCCAAACGTGGGGAGGTGGAGTGAGAAGAACCCCATTTGTGGCAATGAGATGTCTGAGAGCAAAGCAGAGTCATGGACTGAATGTGTGTGCCCCCCCCCCAATTCCTATGTTGAAGCCTAGCCCCCCTCAGGGGATGGTGTTAGGGATGGGCAAACTTTTTGACTCGAGGGCCACCATGGGTTCTTAAACTGGACCGGAGGGCCGGAACAAAAGCAACCTGACCATGCTGGCACTCTCCTCTTGGGCTGCTGGTGAAGGAGCGGAGGGGAGAGCAAGAGAACCCTCCGCTCTTTCGGCTTCGCGGGCCGGATAGAACAGCCGAGCGGGCCAGATCCGGCCTGCGGGCCGTAGTTTGCCCACGGCTGTATTAGGAGGTGAGGCCTGAGGGAGACGAGGAGGCCCTGGGGGTGGGGCCACCTGCCCGGGACCAGAAAGACGGACAGGCCAGGTGCTGAGGGGGGAGGGTCCGGACAGACAGGAAGGTCTCTTTGGAAGGACCTGCTGACACCTGGGCCTGGGGCTTGAGGGGACCCGGACAGCGAAGGGGCTGCGAGGTCCGGGGCTTCCACCCACCAGGATGGGTGCCCCCCGCAGGTGAGGCGGGGCTGAGGGGAGGCAGGGAGGAAGTCAGGAGTCGAGGACGAGGACGCTCTGGGGTGTTTCCAAAAATGTTAAGCCTGGACGTGAGCCGGTGGCCAGGCAGATGTCACCCCGAAACCCCATACATGAGAGTGGGGACTGGCTGGACAGACCAGCCCGGGCGTGGCCAGCGTCCCACTGGCATCCGCAGCCCTGAGCCAGGATGGGCACCGCCACCAGAACAAAGACGCGATCGAAGGACGGTCCGGGGAAATGTCGGTGAGCATCACCCGGTCACACCAGCGAGGCATGTGGGGGGGCTCACTCAGTTCTGGGGTGGCAGAGAGGGCTCCTGTCTTTGGACCTTCGGGGTCACCAGCGAGCTGTCCCCGCCAGTCCTGTGGAAGTGGATCTCCTTCCTGCAGCGCACGCCGGGGATGGCGCAGGGACTTCTGCCACGAGTCCCACCGCCAGCTCCCCTCCTCCGTCCCCCACCCTGGCGTTGGGGTGCCACCCCTCGGAAGGTGCTGTGTGGGCCCGGGGCCCGGGTCTGTCCCTCTCTCACCAGGCCCTCGTGGCCTGCGGGGTCCGGCCCCTGATGCTAGGCTTCAACACAGGAATTTGGGGGAGGGGGGCACACACATTCAGTCCCCAGCACTGGAGCACGTCCTCGCTTTGATACCGAGTTTCCCCCAAAATAAGACCTACTTACAGGTTTCCTTCTGAGTGAAATATAAGGCATCCCCCCCGAAAATAAGGTCCCCAGTCTCTGAATGAAAATTAATTTACCATAAACTGGTCGTTAGGGCCGCCCCGACTGGCGTCTAGCAGCCAGTGACGTTACGCCGAGTCCTGGCGTCACTGCTGTGTGAATGGAGAGAGATCAGCGTGGAAACTTGGTGAAACCTAAATTGCAAGAAGCTGTGACTTGGGTGAAGAATTCATGGGAGAAAAATCACTGACAGCTGCATTGCCAATGCACTGTGAGCAGGCTACCTTGACAAGAAGTACTCATTGAAAGACAGTGCTATTGCTAAACATGAGAGATTTGGTCCACTGATTCTGAAAGACATGGTGTCACAAGAAACTCACCAGGAAATTCAGGAACTGGATTGTCAGGATGATGTTCCAGAAGATGATGACATGATTGTCATTGAATAAATGAGTACATTCTTGATACTGCAGGATTCACAGTTTGTCTGGTTTGTGTTGACAACTACCGTACACCCGTACCGTACACAGGTAACAAATTTCCTTTATTTTCATTTAACAATAAATGTGTGCCGTATTCTTCTTCACGGAAACATAAGACATCCCCTGAAAATAAGACCTAGCCCATCTTTGGGAGCAAAAATTAATAGAGGGCACTGTCTTATTTTGGGGAAACAGGGTAGAACCATGGAATTAACCCTCCCGTGGGTCCGGAAGCCCTTCCCCACCCAGGGACTTGCCTGCCTCCCCCAGGAGGACGGCCCTCATTCCTGCGGGTCCCTTCGGCACAGCTGGACGCAGGCCATCACGCCGTTTGCTTTCCACAATCGCTGTCCGCCTGCCGCCCTGTGGGAAAGTCGGTCCTCCTCCATTCAGAAAACGGGTGTAGGTACATGAGACCGGGTGCCCGGTGGGAGGAGGGTGCACGCAGACTTTTGAGTCCCACCGGAAAGAAGAGGAAAACCGTGTCGGTGGGCTTCGACCAGAGACACGGGCCAGGCACCCGAGCACAGGGGGGGAAACGTTGCAAGGTGCAGCCACGCCCGGCGTGGGTCACCAGCAATGCGCACCTGCCCGTGTCCCCACCTTAAAAACAAAAAATTAAAAATACTTTCAAATTTGTACACAAACGCCGAGAAAAGTCTGGAAAGACCGACAAAGCATTATGACCGCTCCCAGCCGGTAGGGATGTTGCAGGGTTGGATTGTTCTTGTTTTTGTTCATTTTTATTTCCCATAATAAATGTGAATTACGTATCTGAGGAGAAAACACACTTTTTTCCCCCCAGATTTATTTTAGCAAGCTAGAAGAAAATAGAATAACCTTTTCCCCATCTGTGGGAAGGAAACACATTCTCACTAAAGAAATAGAAACAGCCGAAACCGGTTTAGCTCAGTGGATAGAGTGCGTCAGCCTGCGGACTGAAAGGTCCCGGGTTCGATTCTGGTCAAGGGCATGTACCTTGGTTGCGGGCACGTCCCCAGTAGGGGGTGTGCAAGAGACAGCTGATCGATGATTCTCTTTCATCGATGTTTCTAACTCTCTATCCCTCTCTCTTCCTCTCTGTAAAAAATCAATAAAATAAAATAAAAATACAATGGATATGATTTTTTTAAAAAAAAAGAAAAAGAAATGGAAGCATCTCCTTGGAGGAGATGGAGGTTGTAAAAAAAGAAAATTAAACCTATCACACGGGTGATAGAATACAGAAAGAGCAACAGCCACGGGCAAATGGGCAATAGATGCAAATAAAAGCCGACTCCCTCTGCAGATGAAGTGTGACTCTGCAATATACCAGAGCCGCATCCAGTGTCAGTTTCCTAAGTGATTGGAGAGGAAGAAGGAAATACGATTGACACACCAGAAAATTTGGGTAACAAATCATCGCACGAGAAAATGCAAATCTTCTTCACCAGCAATTAAAGAAAGAAGCGCTTAATAACATGATCAGTGCGTCCTCCCCACCCCTCCACCCCTGTCTGGCAGGTTTTCCAGCAGCCTTTTCGCTTTATTAAAGAGGAAAAGACAACTTTTTATAATTTCTACTAGACATCCGTTATCAATAGATGTGACATCAACAGGGTTCCGCTTGCAGGCCAGCGTGCTCCCCTCCTGCAGGACTTCCCAGAGCCTTTGCCAACGGGCCCCAGGAACCTCCCAAGTCCGTCGTCTTTGCCTGACAACTTTAGGAAGATCCCACAGAGCACCAGGCGCCTGGGAACCAGGCTGAGATGCAGAGAAAGAAACGTTCCGTGGGAAGCTGCTCTTTGTAAAAGCGGAAACTGGACCGACCCGAGTGTCCCACGGCCTCGGAAAAATCGTCCACGCAGCTGTGTTCCGTGAGAATCCCTCGAAGGCAGTCCCTCTAGTCTCGGGGTCGGCAAACTGCGGCTCCTGAGCCACACACGGCTCTTTGGCCCCCTGAGTGTTGCTCTTCCACAAAATACCACGGCCTGGGCGAGTCTATGTTGAAGACGTGGCATTAGAAGAAGTTTAAGTTTAAAAACTGTGGCTCTCAGAAGAAATTTCAATCGTTGTCCTCTTGCTATTTGGCTGTGTGGACTCAGAGGTTTGCCGGCCACTGGTCTAGTCTGTCGGTTAGAAGCGCGGGCTCTTGGGACTTCCTATCGCACCCGAGTTCCACTTCCTCGGTGGCCCCGGCTCAGGCAGCCCCTGTTTCATTGAGAAAACCAGCCGGCTGCGTTATCGCCGCGCCCAGAGATGGTATCTGACATCACACGGCCTGCGGCAGCCGGCCCGGAAGGCGTGCGGGGGCTGGACGTTGGGTGTCGGTGACCGTCAGGAAGGGGGGCTCGGGGCCCGCTGGCGGTGGCGGCTGCACAGGCTGGCCCTGCTCGGCTCTTAGCTCCTCCGGGTAAGAACGTGGCCCTGCGAACCCGTTCCCGTCTCATTCAGCCCCCTGTTCGGCGGGAGTACTGGCCGGCTGTGTCCTGGCAAGCGGCCCTGTTTGGAAATGCCCAACCTTCTCCCGGCAGACGAAGGGGAACGGGGATTCGCCCCACTTTGGTCCCAGCGAGGGAGGAAAGGCGGAACCAAAGAAGGAGAAACAAAACCAGAGCATGGAAGGTGCTTTACACCGAGCGGCCAGATGATGATGACCTCTGAACGTATAATAATAATCTGGCCACTCGGTGCACATCCTGTATAATAAAAGGCTAATATGCAAATTGTCCCCTCAACCAGGAGTTCAACCAGCAGGCAGGCCGGCCAACCACCCATGTCCCCTTCCCCTGGCCAGCCTGGCCGGACCCCACCCATGCACGAATTCATGCACTGGGCCTCTAATACACACACACACACACACACACACACACACACACACAAACACACACACACACACACACACACACACAGATTATTATGCGTTCAGAGATCATAATAATCTGGCCGCTCAGTGTAAATGCTGAAGGATATCATAAGTTCACAAGGACAATGGTGGTGAATGCAGGCCCGGGACGCTCCAGGGCACAGAGAAGGAGGGTGGGGACCCACGTTGTGCATATTGATTCTTCCTCCCATCCCTCCCGCACCTCATCCAAGCATCTAACCCAGGGGTGGGCAAACTACGGCCCGTGGGCCGAATCTGGCCTGTTCAGCTGTTCTATCCGGCCCTCGGAGCTGAAAGAGAGGAGGGTTCTCTTGCTCTCCCCTCCGATCCTTCACCAGCAGCCCAAGATGAGAGTGCCAGCATGGTCAGGTTGCTTTTGTTCCAGCCCTCCGGCCCAGTGTAAGAACCCATGGTGGCCCTCGAGTCAAAAAGTTTGCCCACCCCTGATCTAACCCATCCTCCCAATTTTCCCAACACACACACACACACACACACACACACACACACACAATCAGTCTTGTCTTCTCAGTAGCCTGATCTTGGTGATTTGGGAAGCAAAGAGAAATATAGCAAAGTGATCGCTAGCCAAAAAAACCCTCCTGCGACAAACCTCCGGCCTGGAGTGGCCCGGCTCTTCAAGCCAAAAGCATGTCTTTTACACCCTCGTCCCATTCCTTCCTTTGTTCCTCGGCCCAGCGTGTCTGTGCAAAGGCCCTACTGTGTGTCAGGCCCCGAGGGAGGGTAAGGGTGCTTGCCCTCCTGCCTCCCTGAGCTCACAGCCTGGGACACGGACAGTCTCAAACACTGATGTCTAGCAGAAGCGGCTCCGGAGCCAGCCGTGTGCATGCAGCACGGATGGCAGACAGGACGAGGGCCTGTACTTCCCCGATCCCGGAGCCGGCCTGGGAGACCGCCTTCCCCACCGCCGCCGCCGCCCCACCTCAGGAGCCCAGCGCTTGCCCCGCTAGCTTTGGTGACTGCCTTGGGGGCCGGCTCAGCATCTGGTCACAAGTGGAGGTTTGCAAGTTTATCACATTAACTGTGCCCGATCCCCGAGTCCAAATTACAGGCCAAAGCCACAAAACGGTCTCCCAATCAGAGGCCTCTTACCGAACGCCCCCACAAACACCCGTTCCCCTTAATCAGGGCGGGGGGCGGGGCCAGCGCTCTCCCCGGCGACCACGCTCATTTTTCCGATTTCCCCGAGGTTCCTCGGCTGCTGTCTCCCTCCCATTCCCCTGCTCGTGTTCTTTTGAGGAGCCTTGGTGCCCCGAGACCACAATGTCAGGGCCCACAGAACAACTGACAAAGTGCCCAGCCTCCTTCTGCCAAGGCCCCTCGGAGCTGGAGGTCAGCATCCTGTGTGTCCTCATAGTTTCCAAAGAACCGCCTTTGCAGGCCGACCCCCCTTCCCCTCGCATCCCAGCTCCGCATCAGGACTCCGGGCAGGTTCTCCTAACTCCACAGACTCCCAGACAGAAGTCTCCCCTGGCATCTCCTTCCCGTGAGCTCTGGGCAGGCCAGGATGGGGTGAGGGGACAGTGCCCTTGACTGAAGAGCAGGCTGACCCGGTGAGGGCACCGGAGGTGGGGCGGGGATTGAACTTCCAAACCAGCTAGGGGTGTGAGCGGCTTTGGTTTTCCTGAGGCCCTGGTTCTAGCTCTGGGCTAGCTTCTCATGGCTGGGACAGAGGAGACACACTCGAGGGCCACAGGCCACCCCTCCGCCCCCACCCCAAGGCCCAGGCAAGTGAGGAGCCCTCCGCTCCCAGTGAGGCGGCCACTGGTGGCTCTGCAGGCCAGACAGGGGTCCGGGGAGAGAGGAAGAAATCAGGAGATAGGTCTAAGATGATTTTCGCTTGTTAGTGGTACAGGTCAGAGTCCTGGGTTGCTGGGATTCTGAAGGGGCAGGTGTATTCAGTGAAAGTCAGAGCTGACACCCCCCATGTCTGTGCCCAGTCCCCAGGAGCCACCACTCTCCCCCATCGTCACAGCACACGGACCTACACAGCTAATTAGGACAGTGTGTCCATCCTGTCGAGTTTCTCAACTCACAGGGGAAAAAACACACACATTTCTTATGCATAATTGTCTGTGGTTCCAGACAGGAGACCTCCCCTGGGGAAGGAATGAGAGGAAAGATCAAAGAAAAAAAAAAAATGGCAGGAGGAGGAGGAAGAGAAGGGCAGGGCAGGGGGGAGTGAAGTGGCTGAGATGTCCTCACCGGAAGTGTCGGTCTGTCCTGGCCTCCTGGGTCCCAGAGAGTAAACCCCACAAGGTTCTCTCTCAGCTGGAGCACCTGCTAACGCCGAACCCCGCTTTGCAAGAGAAATGGAAGGTGCCGAGCAAAAACTACCCTTCTTCTAGCCGGCAGAAGGAGGGCATGACCCACGAGTCCACCGACTGCTGGATGGATGCACAGAACGTGGCCCGTCGGCACAGTGGAATATTACGCGGCCGTGAAAAAGCGTGGCCTGCGGACACGTGCACAAAACGTGGACGAACCTTGGAAACGTTCTGCTAAGCGAAGAAGCCAGCCACAGAAGGCCCAGGCTGTGGGGGTCCACTTAAATGAAGGGTCCAAAGCAGGTACATCCACAGAGAGACTGCCCCCGGGGGCAGGGGAGTTCTTTTGGGGGAAGACGAAAATGTCCTAAAAATCGATAACGGTGGTGGTTGCACAGCTTCATGCTCAAACCCTGGCTTGTGCGCTTTCGGTGCGTGAACTGTGTCGTGTATAAATTATATCCCTCCACAGCTGTGTTTTCTTTCTAAAGGTGAACCCTGCAATTTCTAGGTGCTTTGTAATCTGCCTCTCCCCCCCCCCCCCCGGGGTTTTAGAATGAGACAGCCAGAAGGCCTCCCAGCTGGGTGGGCCTCCATTTCCCCACCTGCGAAATGGGAACCTGGTGGCCGTCCCCGGGCCGCTGGGATGATGGGTCAGGCACCACCTGGGAAGATGCTGTGCCGGCCGGAGGTCTCCGAAAGCAGGGTCACGTGACCGCCCCCACCAGCATCTCTGCTGGCCTCTGCCCGGAGCAGCCCCGGGGGGACCAGGAGGGATTGCCTCCCAGGGTGAGCTCCTAACTTCCTTTTCCCCCCCTGCCTGCCTCCCCCGCCGGCCTCCTGGCCTTTTGACCTCCCCCCCCACTGAGACTCCCCCTCCACCCCGGCCTGGAACTCTTACCTTCCTCACCCCGGTCCCTTATCTTTCATCTCCTCTTTCCAAACAGCCTCTATTACCCTGAAACCTGCCTGGGAATTCGTTAGTGGGTGGATTCTGAGCTCGGCCTCCTCAGCCAGGAGCCAAAGGGCAGGAGAAGGAGTGGGTGAGGCCCGGGAGGGGGCCACCCGCTGGAAGAGCCCAGGTTCGTCTCCCCAAGAGCTGCGCCCGGGGCTCCCCGCCCTGCTCTCTGCCCTCCGTGGCCCCGAGGCCTCCCTCTCGCCGCTGTCGACCGGCCCGGGGAGTGACAGGAGGCACCCTGAGACCGCTGTTGTTCTAGAAGCACCCGGGAGACAGCCCGCTCCCCAGCACCTGCCTCGGAAGGAAAGCTTGGAGACCCCTCCTTGGGCTGGAAGGGCAGACCCTGGGCACAGCAGCCCTGCTGGTCTGTGTCGGTCTCGTTGGCAGTGATGTAAGCTTTTTATTTGTGTTTTTGTTTTTAATGGAGAGATACGTCGGTGGTGACTTGATGAAGTCACCGTTTCAGAGTGTGGGACCGATGCTGGCTCTCTGCTAGCACGCACGGCTTCCTCTGTGCGGGACCTAACCTGCAGCAAGCCGTCTGATCTCCGTGAAGACCCGTGAGGTCAGTGTCCTCGTCTCCCTCTGACGGGCAAGGAGGCTGAGGCTGGAGCCGGGCCGGCCCCTCGGAGAGCTGGAGCATAGCTGGGGGTCGAGCCTGCAGTCCCAGAGCCCAGCCTCCCGGGGGCGTCACACTTCAAACCCTAGAAATGAGTCCACCTCCTCGCCGCCGCCGCCCTGACCTGTCAATTGTCACCCTTCCTCCTCCTCGGGGGAAGGCCTCTCTGTGCACCTCCTTTTTGCTTAAATGCCTTCCCAGCTGGTGCTTCCAGCTTCATCTGTGGGTAGAGGATAACTAGACAATTCAGGGGCAAAGGACAATGGATGCCCACCTTCCCGGGGCACAGAGGGTGCCCTCCGGCTGGGGGTCCAGGAGCCCTCTCTCCCCAAGAGGCTGCAGCGGAACCTGGTGCTGAAACCCGCCACCGGGCCCCCTCCCCGCCTCGCACTGCAGTGGGCACCCCCCCCCCTAGGGCAGGCTGTGGGTGTCCGCGCCGTGGGCTGGCAGGAGCTTCGTGACCGAGACCCACCCCTCTTTGCACCCAGCCCTGCCACGGGCCCACACCTGGACCCGATTTCCCCTGCGGGTCTCTCCCACTGAGCGGAGAGCGGCCCCTTTTGTGCAGACGAGTGGCGCTGGGTCCCTTCCACCCAGAGGCCTGAGCAGGGCCTGACACTGTGGCAGAAGCCGTCCCTTTTATATCTGTCCCTCGCACTTTCATTGACACTTAGGCCTTAATTAATACGCTTCCTTTTTATTTTTGCTTTATTTAACATATCAAGGTTTTATTGTCATATAATAAAACAAAATATGATGCTCTAGAACTGGCTCACTTGACCTTTTCTCTCCTTATCTCCTCCCAGTTCAAAATGCTTGCATCTCTTGATAGCCAGCATTCTCTTCGATCTGCAGTTAGGCTCAATGCATTCAGGCCTCAGGACAATCTTCTGTGTAGTTTTAGCCTTTTTTTTCCTCTTTTTCTTTTTTTTTAAAATAGGCTTAGTCGGCCCACCACAGCCACTCTGCCTCCTGTGACAGCGCCGCTCCCCCTGCGCACAGAGGATCCTTGCCCTTCTTGTACGTGTTACTGTGCGGGCGGATGCCTGCCACACTTCTCACAGAAAGTTCGGCGGGTGTTAGGAACATTCACCACGCTTGTGAGCGCCATCAGCAGTGAAAACAACATGCTTCCTTTTTATTTTTTAAAATATATTTTATTGATTTTTTTCATAGAGAGGAAGGAAGAAGGATAGAGAGTTAGAAACATCGATGAGATGGAAACATCGACCAGCTGCCTCCTGCACACTCCCTACCAGGGATGTGCCTGCAACCAAGGTACATGCCCTTGACCGGAATCGAACCTGGGACCCTTCAGTCCGCAGACCGACGCTCTATCCACTGAGCCAAACCGGTTTCGGCATATGCTTCCTTTTTCAATCAAGTGTTTGACTTGGGCCGGGTGAGAAGGAAGAAGAGAGGATTCCTGGTCAAGCTTTTCAAAAAATGTATTTGTACGTACATTCTAGGACTTATATCTCACAGGCAGACAGCTCAAGATAGGTCAGCAAATACAAGCGAGTCTGTAGGCTGGGAAGCCATGTTTTAAATTCTCTTTCTGGATAAAAATGGAAACGTTTCATTAATTCCACAGCCGGCACCTATCACACGGCCTTCATTCTGCATGAGAACAAACACATGAGTGGGTGAACCTACCTGGCCTTAGCAAACGCCAGACACAGCACTCCCGGCTGCACGCCTGTTACCTCCATTACTCTCTCCTCGGCCTCGGGATGGGCACAGTCACACCCCTTCCACAGGCGGGCGGGCGGTCTGCCCCGGGCTGCATGCTGCTGGTGGAGGTCGATCTGAGTGGGACACTCGTGTGCAGCGTCCCGAGCGTGGCTGCAAGCTCCCTGGCAGCTGGCGGCAGTGGCTGGCTCTCACGAGTTCTTGAAAAGGGAGATTATTACCCTGGTCAGCTTGGAAGGACCCAGGACACGAGGGAGGCACAGCCCAACCACTCAGGGTGCGGGTCTGACAGGCAGCTCTTCAGGCTGCCAAGGCCGTGGCTGGACTAGGGGACTGTGCCTCATTCCCCCACCCCTTAGGTGCGTGGAGGGAGAGGCCGTTCTGAAGATGAAGTGATGGTGGCGACGAGGGGCTTTCTGGGGGAGGGAGGAGCACCATGCGGGAGAAATGAGGAGCTGAGGATGGGGACAGGAGTGCAGGCTTTTCCTCCAAACCTGCGGGGGTTAAGAGCTGTCACAATGATGGGCTGGTCTGCAGCGTGTTCCCAGCAGCCTCTTCTGTCCACATCCCCACGGCCTGCCTCCACGGGATGGCGGCCAGCGCTCTGTCCAGGCCAGGATTCCGAGAGGTGACCCAGCCACGGCTGGGGGGGGGGGGGGGTGGATGTCACTGTGGGCCCCGGGAGGCACAGGGCAGGCATCCTGCTAGTTAAGGTCAGGCGCTCAGAACGCCCTCTGAGGAAGGAACCTGCAGGACATTTTTTTCCCCAGTTGTGGCCGCTAACAAATATTTTCCTCTGCGCTAAGCCCCCCCTGCGCTCCGCACCCCTAGCACACCATTAGACGGAGACACGAATTGATCTTAAGAAAGAAAAGAGAATTTTTTAAAGGCAATCCGACAGCTGCAGCTCCTCTCCTGCCCTGTCACTGCTGGGAAGCCATCATGGTCACTGGTCCGGTTGGGTCAGGTTCCTCCGATGGACAGTCAGTCACCCTGTTCCGGGCGGCAGTGGGGCCTGAGCACCCGTCCAGCCGGTCTTTACAAAGAAATATGTCACGGCATCAGCGGTGCTGCTCTCCTTATTACGTAAAAAGGCAGCCCCTATCTCTACTGCGGGGAGAGGGCACGGGCACCGCGGCGGGGGCCCTGCGTCCGGTCCTGCAGGCCTGCCTGCTGGGAGGTCCGCTGCGCTCCGGGGGCCGCGAGTGAGTGCGCGCCTTCTCCAAGCCTTACGGTAGCGCAGCGCGCGGAGCGACCACGTGGCGGCAGAACCGAGGCCAGGCGGGAATGCGTGGAATGCGGGGCGCAGCCCGCGCGCTCCCGAGCCAAGAAGGCCTGGGTTCCCGCGGCGCACGCTCCCACCTTCCCCGTCCTCCCAGCCCGGCCGCACCCCTGCCCCCGGCCCGGACACCCAGGCCGGCAAAGGGCAGGTCGAGCCCCAAAAGAGCGCCCAGGAGGCCAGGTTTAGGGACGGAGAGCAGCGGCCCGTTCAGCCCCTCAAACCCACGCACCTAGGACTCCTCCGTGGGTGCAAACCTGCGTCCTGCCACCAGGCCCCACCGTGTTGGGCCGAGGGAACCATAGGAGGGGAGGGGGTGCAGGGCGTTGGGTGTGGAACCCCTTCACGCACCTGGAAAAAAGCCCCTCGGCCACCCCTCCTGGCCAGCGCCCAGAGCCCCGGAACTCAGAGGGTCCCCCCCATCCACCCACCCCCAGGGCCATGGCGAAGGAAGGAAACCGTTCAAGGGCAGAGCAAAGCTGACTTGGAAGGCGTGGGGATGCGGGGTCCTCCCCTCGGTCTCCCATAAAATGCGAGGACAAGCCCTAGAGGTGAGGGAAGGGGCCTCGAGTCCTTCGTAGGAGGGGTGGGCACGCAGCAGGAGTCCAGGAAGGTTTGGGGACCGGTCCTCCTGCCGAGCCCCAGCATCTCCGCTGCGGGTCCCCGCGCCTTCGTCCGAGGCAGGGGTCTGCTCAGCCCGGATGGGTGGGCTGTGGGTTGGCCAAGGGGGACGCGGGAAGCACATGGCTTCCCAGGTCATCACCCCACTCCCCCCGGAGCAGCCTTGGTTGCAGGTGGCTGTCTTCTCACCCCACGACACCAGGTCAGCCCCTGGCCGGGGCCTGAGCAAGCGGCCGGGAAAGTCCTGGTGGGCTTGGTGTTTCCTGTGCCCAGGGTACCAGGCAAGGCCATTTGAGGGGCGCAGGTCGAGGAGTTGGGATCTTTTGTCACCTCCTCCCTCGGGGTCCCAGAGGCAGGGGGAGCCCGCCTCCTCCCACACCCCTCGCCCGAGGCCTTCCGAGGCTGGAAAGGGGTGCCCGGATCCCGCACCCTGCCATACCTACCAGCGGGGCTCGGAGGAGGGGTTAGTCTGTGGGTGGCTGAAATTCAGAGGCCTGGGGAGGTGGGAGGTGCGGCGGCCCCCCGTGCCCAGCTTCTGACGGTCCCGGGCCGGCGCCTGGGCCGGAGCCCGCAGGCAGCCCTGGGGCGCGCGGCCCCGGCGGAGCTGCCGCAGCACGTGGGCCGCCATGCGCGCCCCCAAAGCCAGCAGGCCGGGGGGGGGGGGGAAGGGGAGCCCCGGCACCTCCGGAACTCCGCGGCCCTCATTCGGAAGCGTTTTTCTAGGGCTACTTAAGGGCTTAACAATGAGAAAACTCGCGGAACTGGAGCCAAGTCCTTTCAAGGCGCCGCCAGGTATGCGGCTGCAGGTGACCCCACCTGGGCACGCCGCCGCCGCCCACCCGCCCCTGTCCTCCCCTCTCGGGGGTGGGGGGGAGGAAATAGCGGGTGCCGGCGGTCAGCACCCGTGGGAGATGTCCTCGGGGCCCTGCGCCCCCTCCCCAGACCCCCCTGCGGCGCGGCGCGCAGCCGCGGGGCCGGCCAAGGTCGGCGCCGGCGCCCGCTCCTGAATGGACGCGCCGCCCCCGCCGGAACGGGGTTCCCACCGCCGCCGGGGACGGTGGCGAGCGCGCCCGCGGCGGAATTCGCCCTCTGGAGGCCGGCCACCCGCCCTCCGCCGCGGCCACCCGGGCTGGGCGGGGGCCAGGGGCCGAGGGAAAGCGAGACGGGATCTCAGTGACTTTTGGATTTCCTGGCGAACCAACGTGGTTTCCCTACCGATGGGGCCCTTTGTCTAAAAATGGTCACCCAGAAATGAGAGCGGAGCGCTTTAAATGAGCCCAGAATTCGCAGTTCCTGCTTCGTGGTGGGGTGTTTTTTTTTTCTTCCTTCTTCTTCTTCAATTTTTTTTTTAAGGCAATGCAAAAATTAAACTGCAACAGTCAAGTTTTTTTTTTAAAGTTACTTTTTTTTTTCCTTAGGAAAAAAAATGTTAAAATTAAAAAAAAAATGTATGCCTCCTCTGCTTTCCTTAAAAGGAGCAGCCCTCGAGGGCCCCCCGGTTTGGGGGCCCCCTCGGGAGTTCTGGGGAAAGCAGATCCGAGCTCGCCGGCGGGGGGCGGGGCGGCGGGCGCTCCCCGCTCGCCCGGCCCCCAAATTCCAGCGCCTCCCCCGCGGGTTCCTGGACGGCTCTCCACGCTCGGAGGCCGGGCTTGCACTTTTGCGCCCGTCCCTGAGCCAGGCCCTCAACGGAGTTCCTTGTTGAGATCTGCCCGGTCCGCCTAGTAACAGCGCCGCACCCCCATTGGCTCATGCTAATTCCAGTTTCCTCCGCCCGGCTCCCGGGTGGGGGGGCGGGGGGGGGGAGCTCCCTCTAGGACCGGGAGCCCATTTTGCCGGAGTGGGCGAACCTCGTTACGGCCCGCTGCCCTGGCCGTCGCTGACCCGCCTCGGGCCGACCGGGGGGGTGCCCGCGGGGCCCGGACCCCCAGACCCCCCGGGACAGGAGCCGCCCGGAGATAGCGCGCAGCCTCATAAATCACCCAGGCGGCCACCGGGGCGGAATTTTATGAATGAAAAGCAGCCCGGCCGCCCTCGTGCGCGGGGCTGATGCTGCGAGGCTCCCGAGCGCCCCGCGAGCAAACGCGAGCGTGGGTGCCGCGGGAGGGCGACGGGCGGTGGGCGCTCCCCTGCCCGGGCCACCCACGGCCACCCGCGGCTGAGCCCGGGGGTCAGGACCGTCCCGGACCCGGAGTGTCTGTGGCCCTAGATCCCGCCGAGGGGGGGGGGAGGGGAACGCGGGACGAATCGACCCCCAAAGAGGGGGGGATGTCTTGCCTTGGTATGCGCCCCGCCTTGGAGGGTGCCCCCCTGGCGAAGGGAGGGGTCTTTATTATTTTTTTTTTTTTTGTCCTTTTTCTTTGAGCCTTTGCTGTTAGGGGACACAGTGGTTTGATGACACAGGGAAGTAAAGGAACAGTTTTCTTAATTTGGGGCAGGTAATGTGTAAAACTTTCTTTAAAATGTTAAGATTTGGTAAAATGTCCCTATGTTTAAAAAAAAAACACCTACAAAGACGGAATCTGATAATAAAACACTTTATGTGTTCTTTTATATATATCTCAAATTTGTGATAATATTGAGGACCCTCTCCTGTAACCACGAATAGATTTTTTTTTAATTTTTTTTTTTGTTAAAAACCATCAGGTCCGTACACCCATTTCTTTAACTTAACAATTGTTCTTATTTTTTTTTCGCCCCTGCCACCCCCTTCGGGCTCACGAAGCGGTCCCAGCGCAGATTACGGAGGTGAAAAGGCGCCCACCACCACCCGCCCCCCCAAACAGAACCAATTAGGAGGCTTCCGGTGGTCTTGTCCCGGACGGAGGAGAAGCGACCGATATTTCCAGGGATTTATTTTACTTCTTAATTTTTAAAATGAGCCGGACAGAGACCACTGGTTTTTGCTGCCTTCTATAAAGGTTTTTTTTTTCTTTCTTCCTTTTTCTAGCGGTTACATCGCCAGGACGGGTGGGGTGGGTTTGGGGGACCCTCGCGAGGGGGGACGTGGCCCAGGTAGGAAGACAACCCGCAGATCCCCCAGGCGAGGAGGACAGGATGGAGGAAATGCTGGCCACCATCTTGGGCTGCTGCTGGAATTTTCGGGCATTTATTTTATTTTATTTTATTTTTTTCCCCGAGCGAGCGCACGCCGGGCTGAAATCTCTCGAACGTTTCGCGTTCCCCCCCCCCGGGGCATCGGCGACGACCCCCCTCCGCGCCCGCGCGCCGGGATGGAGTCTCCCGCGGGCTTGCGGGGCTCTAACCGGGTGTCCCTGCGCGTTAAATGGTTCCTGAAATTTACACGTGTTAATGAAAATGAAAGGAGATGCGGGCGCTGAGATTCCTCGGCCGCCTCTCCGCCCGTGGGCGCCTCGTGGCGTTCTCGGAAGTGCGCGCATTCCCCCGGCTCCAGTGCAGGGGTGTCGCCAGGCCCCCGAAGCCCCCTTCCACGTGGTCTCCCCCCTCCCCTCCCCTCCCCCCGCCACCCGCCCGGCTGCGTGTGGCCCGCCCGCCCCTCCCTCCTGGCTGTCCCCCCTCTGCAGAACCACCTCCGCCCCACCCCGCCCCCCAAATCCCAGGGGACCCATTCCGGGAGAACAGCACCCTCCCCCCCCCCCCTTGCACCCCCTCTTCCCCCGCCGGGGAGAAAGGCTGCCTCGGGGCGATTTGCATTTCTATGAAAACCCGGCTTCGGGGGCCACTCGGCCGCGGGACTCAGCCCCTCGCCGCGCCCCGGCGCTCCGCGCTCCGCGCCCGCGCCCCCTCCCCCTGGGCCCGCCCCCGCTCCCCCCCTCCCATTCTCTGCGCGGCTTTGATCTCGGAACAACAGTAACGTCACACCGACTATAGGGGAGTTTTGTTGAAAGTTGCAAAGTCCTGGAGCCTCCAGAGGGCTGTCGGCGCAGTAGCAGCGAGCAGCAGCATCCGCGCGCTCCGGCGAAGGGCAGCAGAGCTCGCGGGAGCCCGGCGCGCAGGAGCTCGGAGCCGAGCGCAGAGCCATCCCTCGACCCACCTCCCGCCCCGGGCCACCCAGGAGAGCCCCAGCCATGGCACACCAGCTCCTGTGCTGCGAGGTGGACACCATCCGCCGGGCGTACCCCGATGCCAACCTCCTCAACGACCGGGTGCTGCGGGCCATGCTCAAGGCGGAGGAGACCTGCGCGCCCTCCGTGTCCTACTTCAAGTGCGTGCAGAAGGAGATCCAGCCGGCCATGCGGAAGGTCGTGGCCACCTGGATGCTGGAGGTGCGGATCTGGGGGCGGTTCTCCCGAGACCACCGCAGCCTGTCGCCCACGCTCTCGTCCCTCTGCCACGCACCCACCCCCCCCCCCACCTCGCCTCCCACCCTAACGCTCAAGTTTTGCCGCGGCGGCTGCTAAGGGAATCGTATTTTCAGACTATATAGAGGTTGCGGGTATTTTTTTTTTTTTTGAACTAGGAAGGCGAGGGGGCGTCAGAAATACCCTTTCCTGGGGGGAGGGGAGCGGCCGGCGAGGGGTCCCCTGGGGGAAAGCCGGTGCCAGGCGCACCCCGGTGGGCCAGGGGGGGTCCAGGCGGGCAGGCTGGGCGCCCTTTGTGGCCCCCCGCCCGCCAGCGAGCCCCGCTGCGCCTCCTCTCCCGGCCGCGCGGAGCCGCCAGCTTCGTGGGGAGAGGGGCGCAGAGTTGATTTTTAAATTAATAGCCCTGGACACGTATGCAAGGGCCGCTCGTGCCAGTATTATGCGCCATCTTTGTTCTTTTATTGCAAAGCTAAAAGTTTATTAATAATTGGGGGCGGGGTGGGGGAGGGGGCCAGCCCGCGCGAGGCGCTGGGGCCGTGGCTAGGGGCCGTGCGGCGGCGGCAAAACTGGTGGGATGGGTGCGGGGACCACGCGCGGGCAATGGGGGGGGGGACCCCGCTCGGGAAAGGGGGGCTCTTTGTTCCAGCAGCGAGCCCCGGGGTGCCCTGCACGGCCAGCCCGGGCCAGCGAGCACACCGGGCTGCAAGGTCGCGTGGCCCCCAAGACTCTGAGGATTGGCCCTCGTCTGCGGGGGTCTCCGCCTGGGCGGCGGGTCTGGAGCGAGCCAGGGGCTCGGGTCACATTTTCAGACTTTCAGTGGGCGCCTGGGGAACCCGCAAGTATTTTTAAATATTTTTTTTTTGAACGTGCGGCGTGGTGCCCTTGCGAGAGAGAAACGGTGCCCGCGCCTAGGGAGGGGGGGGGGCGCCTGGTTTTGAATTCCTGGGGACCTCCCCGGAGCCTGCAACGAGCTCCCGACCCCCGGCCCGGGTAGAGGGCCGCCCGGTGGTCATTTTCAGGTGTTTTTTGCGCGCCCAGGTATTTTTTTTATATTTTTAAATATTTTTTGAAAAGATGACGTCTGGGGAAATGCGGCGCGGCAGCCTGGGACGCCACCTTTGTGTCTCGCAGGCGCTGCGAGCGTGGCGCCCAGCCCCCCCGCCCCGCACCCCATTGGACGCGGCCGCGGCCCAGGCGGGGCCCCTGGCACCCACCCGGGCCGGGGTCCCCGGGGCGCACGCCGCCGCCCAGCCGTGCCCGCTGCCGCCGCCGCCGCCGAGCCGGGCTTCTGAGGAGGACTTTCCCTTTCAGTTTCATTCAGGAGGGGGGTGTCCGGGACACTCGAGGAGGGGAGGTAGCGCATCCATCCACGGAAAGCGTCTGCCGCCCCCCCTCCCCGGACACCCACGAGCTCAGACACCCACGAGCTGGGCGCCGGGCGCGGGGCGCGGGGTCCCGCACGGGGTCGCTGGCGGCAACAGTCAACGTTCCTGGACCTTTTTTTAGCAGGTCTGCGAGGAGCAGAAGTGCGAGGAGGAGGTCTTCCCCCTGGCCATGAACTACCTGGACCGCTTTCTGTCGCTGGAGCCCCTGCCCAAGGGCCGCCTGCAGCTGCTGGGGGCCGCCTGCATGTTCGTGGCCTCGAAGATGAAGGAGACCGTCCCCCTGACGGCCGAGAAGCTGTGCATCTACACTGACAACTCCATCCAGCCCGAGGAGCTGCTGGTAACCCCACTGGCCCCCCCCCCCCCCGGCACCCCGTTAGCCACAGGACCCCGGGGGTGGTGTTGGGGGGGGGAGGGGGAGACCCAGATCCCTTCCGAGGAGCAAGCGGGCCCCCATCCCCCCCGCCCCCGCCCCGCCTCATTTTTGCTTCGGCTGCCGAGGCAGATGAATCCCTAGCGCGGCCGAAAAATGGGCGGTGCGCGCCCCCTAGCGGCCACGGCGCCGGCAGCGCGCGCTAGGGACACGGTCTTGGCGTGCGTTCCCCGGTGCGGGAGACCTCTTTTGTCGCCACGTGTGAGCTGTCATCTGAATAATAATGAACACGAGTCTTTTCACGCGTCACATTCGCTTTTTTTTAAAAAAAAAATCTGGGATTACATGCTGTTCCCCCCCCCCATTTCCTGGGTCCCCCAAGATCCCCATCACTTTTCTCCACTCCCTCCCTCCCTCCCCCACCACCACCTCCCGGGAGTTTCCCTGCACTTTTCATGTTTGGCCACCCGTTTCCACAGCAAATGGAGATGGTGCTCGTGAACAAGCTCAAGTGGAACCTGGCGGCCATGACCCCCCACGATTTCATCGAGCACTTCCTCTCCAAGATGCCGGTGGCCGAAGTCAACAAGCAGATCATCCGCAAACACGCGCAGACCTTTGTCGCCCTGTGTGCCACAGGTAGGGTGGCTCCCCTGGGGGTGCTCCTGGCGGGCCTCAGCCTCCCCACCAGGCCCCTCCTGCTCCCAGAAGTGCCCCTCTCCCCCCTCTTCTGTGGAGCAGAGGGCTCGGCCTGAAGGTGAGCCCGGTGGGGGGAGGGGCTGTGCTCCCGGGGTTGGATGGCTGGCTGTCTGCCTGTGTCCAGCTGCCTGGGTTTCTGCTTTCCCCCCCTTCCTTCCCCCCTCTGCCTCTCCCCACCTCCCTCCAGTTCTTTCCGATGTCCTCACGGAGTCTGCGCTTTGGGGCCCCCTTCTGGCCTCTCCCAGGCTGGGCCACCTGCCAGGGGCGCCTGCAGGGGTGGGGAGCGCGCCTGCACCACGTGCTCCGGGCAGCCAGCGCGGCCCTCCCGGAGGCCCCGTTAGGGGCGCCTCAGCCGAGCCCGGGGAGGAGCCTTGGAGCCGCCTGCCGCTGAGGCCGACGGCAGGGGGCAACGTTCCCCGCCCTGGCCCCAGCTCCCGGCGCAGCCAGCATTTCAAAACCGCAGCCAGCCTTACAAAACCGAGGGTGGGGACACAGACACAGTGCTGCCTCCAGCTTCCCCCAGCCCCGATCCTGACCCCCCTCCCCCCCATGACTACATCCCTGGAGACCCCTGACTGTAGGACGCAGGCCCCATCCCTCCTCAGATGCCACGTCTCTGTGGGGCTCACGCTGAGGGCCACACTTCATCAGAGGGGGAGGCTGGCCTCTTCCCCACCCCCCACGAGGCAGAGCCCCCCCAGCCTGGCAACTTCTTGCACCCTCCCGATGTCTGGGGGCTCTTGGTGGCTGGCATTTCCGGGTTAGGCAAGAGCTGGGAAGATTCTGCCGGTCTCCGCCCCCCGCCTCGTCCTTCCAAGTGAGGCGTGGGGGCCCAGGAGGAGAAGCCAAGGACACCGCTGGGCTGGCCGGCCGGCCTGGGGCGCCCCTTCCCCCGCGCCCCAGCTCTGGCCCGTGGGCGGGGTGGGGAGCCTGTGGGAGGGGCCTCCGGAGACTCCCAGACCGCCTTCTGGGGAGCTGAAAGTTGTTTGGGAAAAGAGCAAGTTTCCTGGAGATCACACGAGGAGAGGTTCTTGCGCGCGCGCGCGCGCGCGCGCGCGCACACACACACACACACACACACTCACATTCACTCACTCACACACACTCACACACACACTCACACACACTCACACACACACTCACACACACTCACACACACACACTCACACACACACACACTCACACACACACACACACACACACACACACACCCGGAGAGCTGGGGCAGCCCGGAGCTCCCCCGCTCCCTCCCCGGATCCCCGGCCAGCGAGGGTGTGGCCTGGGGGTGCTGGCAACGAGGGAAGCAACCCTGGCACACAGCCTGCAAGCTGGCGTTGGTCCGGCTCCCAAGCTGCCCACTCGGGGCCCAGCAGGCACCCCGGGGTGCCTTCTGCTCAGATACCTGCGGGGCCTCAGAGGGAGCAGCACCCAGCCGGGCCTCGGAGGATGCTCAGGCCCTGGTGCTGACTGTGCCCCACAGTCTGGGGGTGACTGAGATGCAGTCGTGCCCTTGGTCACAAAGGGGCCTCTCCGATGGGAGTGACGTCATTGAACTCAGGTGGGCGTCCAAACAAGCTTCCAAAGAGCATGGCGTCCGTGAAGAGAAACGAAAGGATGAGAGGGCCGTTGAAGTACTCAGGAAGAAATCACTACATTATTTAAAATAATAATAATAATAGGAAGTGATATGAAAAAATAGCGGTTTCAAAACATATAACAGAGAACTGAAATGCATAAATATATCACAATATGTATTTACGTACTGTACACGAGGCCCCTAGAACCACAAGAAATGTCAGGTTCGCTGGGAATAACTCACTCTCCTCCAATTGCCCCTGTGGGCGTACGTACGCCCTACGCCGGGAACCACTGGCAGGTCTCCGTCCCTGAGAGGCGACACCGCTGCTCCGGGGGGGTTTTGTCACCTTTCACCGGTGCAAACGGGCTACGTGTTCCCGGGCTCATGCCGAAATGGGGGTGTCCGCTGTCAGGGGGTGCCCTGGCCGGGCCTCTGCTGGCTGTTCAGACGGTGGGACTGGCCAGGACTGCTCCAGGCCTTCCTTGGTGAGTGGAGCCACCGGCTCCCGCCTCGGGCACATCCGGAGCCCCGGGCCTTCCCGGTGCCCGGGCGGGAAAGGAGCCGGGTTGCAGCGACTCCCTCACCCCCTCAGCCAGGCCCCTCGAGTTTGCCGGGATAGGCCCTGTGACAGGGGCACGGATCACAGGGCTCCTGCCGTGTCCCCGCTCACCGCCCTTTGCCTCTCCCTCTCCCTCTGCCGCAGACGTGAAGTTCATTTCCAACCCGCCCTCCATGGTGGCTGCCGGGAGCGTGGTGGCCGCAGTGCAGGGCCTGCACCTGGGAAGCTCCAACAGCTTCCTGTCCTATCACCGCCTCACTCGATTCCTCTCCACACTGATCAAGTGTGACCCGGTAAGTGACCGGGCCCCCCCCCCGGCACGGGCACGGGCAGGGGCGTGCCTGCTGGGCTCGGGGAGGAGATGCGCAGCGCCGGGGTGCTGCAGCCACAGCTGGCTCCAGGGGGATGCTCTGACGAGTGCCGAGGCCCCCCACCCCCGAGATGGGCGGGGGGCACAGGACCAGTCTCACCCACCTCTCCCGGGGACTGACGGGCCCTCGGGGGCCACTGAG
The DNA here is from genome assembly GCA_963924515.1 of Vespertilio murinus. Taxonomy (NCBI): domain Eukaryota; kingdom Metazoa; phylum Chordata; class Mammalia; order Chiroptera; family Vespertilionidae; genus Vespertilio; species Vespertilio murinus. The sequence continues at coordinate 165,196,064 of OZ004709.1, read as the reverse complement.
CCCTCGGGGGAGGGGCCGGCCGGCGGCAGTGGCTCGCACCCTCACGGGTGTGCAGCGGGCCCCGGCGGGCTTTGTCTGGCCACAATGCGGATGCCGATAACCAGCCGCCGTGAAAGGGCTCCTGTGAGGTCCGAGGCCCGCTGGGAGCCTTTTAAATGTCTTTAAAAACGCCATTGTTTCATCCCCAGTTTACTGCTTTCCTTAGAGAATTACAATGACAATGACAAGGGTTTATGGCATTTACCAAATTAGACCAGAGTGGTTTGGTGGGAGTGAGTGACCGCCTTGACCCCGGGCCAGGTCACTAGGCTGTCCCTGGAGGACGCAGTCGTGTCTGTAGAGGCGAGTCCCCCCCCTGCCTCTGGGCGCGCATGCTCACTGGAAAGGCCACTGACCAGGAGGGTGGGCAGGAAATCAGCTGAGGCTGAAATGTGTCAGTCTGGTTACCCGGTGATGGGCATTGCTCAGTCCCGGGACGGGGACGGGTGTCAGGGGGTTGTCTGCCTTTTTCCAAAGCTGGACCTCGGGGACCAACGTCAGCTGATCACAGGATGGGGCTGAGGTCCGGGTGGGCGCCGCGCAAGGCCAGCGCGCCACCCAGGATGCAGGCCGAACGGTATAAAGGGCCCCAGGCCACCCAACGGTCACTGGCAGTCATGCACGGCTTAACGCCTGTAATGGCCACTCACCAGGGCAGGCAGAGGTTCAGTCCGAAAGGCAGGGCTCCGAGGGCCTCCCTGCCCCGGACGGAACGGCTGGGTTCTCCACGGACAGTGGCGGGGCCCGTGGGAACGGCGGGGCCAGGGGCCAGATGGGGCCCGGCAGAGGGAGTCCAGGGACAGGAGGGGGAGGGGGGGGCGCATCTCCCCGCTCACAGGCGATGGCCAGCAGCCCTGTGGTCCTCGGCCCTGAGAGGGGCCATCACTGCCCAGCTGGCAGGGGTCTGTCCTGGGGTTTGGGGGACCAGCTCTTGGGTCTTGGGGTGGGGAGGAGGGTTGGGGGTGGCAACTTTAGGTCACCCTCACTGCTGGGCTAGATCACCATCCGGGTCATGGTGTTTGGGGGGGGTGGGCCCTCCTTCTGAGGCCCTGTCCCCCTCCCCCCTGCCCCCCAGGACTGCCTCCGGTCCTGCCAGGAGCAGATCGAAGCCCTGCTCGAGTCCAGCCTGCGCCGGGCCAAGCAGACCCTGAACCCCAAGGTCGTGGAGGAGGAGGAGGAGGATGCGGACCTGGCCTGCACACCCACTGACGTGCGCGATGTGGACATCTGAGGGGCTGGCAGAGGGAGGGCCGTCTCGGGGGCTTCCCCTCCCGGATGGCCACGCCAGAAGGGAAACCTTTCTTCTTCTTCTGTTTTTTTTTTTTTTTATTTTCTTCTTTTTCCTTTGCTCTTTCTCCTTTCTATCTCTGACTTAAGCAAGAGAGGGGAAAAAAAAAAAGTACCCCAAACTGTCTTTAAAAAAAAAAAAAAATATTCAGAAAAAAAAGTAGCAGTTGCATAACCCCAGGCTCTAGTGGGGCGGAGGGCTGTGCTACGAAAGTAGAGGACTCCCTGGCCCATAATCGACTAGTTTCGTAGGACTGTGTGTGTCTGCGTTGTAAGGGTAGGTTTTTAACACCAGGAGCGAGTCTACAAGGGGGGGGCTTAGGTTTGATTGATGTGTTTAAAGCATAAAAAAATGTTCTATAAAAAAAAAAAAATCCCACAAACCATTGTTAAAGTAGAGGAGGGATTTTTTAGATAGAAAAAAATGTATCCTTGTGTGCTCTCCCGGGGAGCACAGCTTTAAGGCGGCTGTAGGCATCCTGTATCTCGCTTGCTCATGCATGTAGCCACTTTATATGAGTCATTGGTGCGTGTTTATTTCGTAGGTAGGCGTGTAACCTCTTCACCGTGTCCACGGCTGACGTAACCTGTCGGGTAGAACAGTGTACCGAGCATCACCGAGTGCTAGCCCTCTTTCTTCCCGTGGACCGGCCACCGGAGCAGGTGTCGGGCCCCCGGCCAGCGCGTCGTACGCTCTTAAAGAGAGAAGCCGAAATAGCAGCGTCCACAGATTCTATTTTTTTAAAAATCCTCGTATTTTTTTTTTTTTTTCGTAGCTAACTGTGGAGGAGACGCTGCGGGCCACCAGGCCTGCAGCCCGCTGGGATCCAGGTGGAACCCACAGCTCGCTTGTCTGTCTCCTTCTCCATGTTGTCAAACCCATTCCATTTCAAAGCACTTTGGGTCCAGCAGTTCTAGGGAAGGTCTCTTGTCCGTGGGTGGAAAAGGGGGGGTGGGGGGGTGGTTCCCAGTGGAATGGTTGGGATGCCCACTCGCGCCCGCGCGCGCGTGCGCAGACAGGATCGCAAGGCCCCAGGGGGGGAGGGTGTTGTGGAAGGCGAGGTTCCAGTCAAGGAGAAAGTGTGCGTTCCCCCGTTGCCAGGATGTGACGTTCCTTTTCCCCCGTAGAGAGGTTCAAGGTTAGGAGCCCTTTGGAGCCAACTGGTGTTCCAAGGTAGAAAAGCCTTAAAGGTTTGCCTAGAGGACCTGTAGTTTTTAAGGGTTAGGGAGGTTTTTAAACACTAAAATATGTAATTTATAGTTAAGGCTAAAAGGAATATTTATTGCAGAGGATGTTCGTTAAGGCCAGTATGATTTCTCGAGTAATGCACTCTCCCCCTGATTCAAACACCCCAGCCTGCTGCCTTTTAGGGGCGGGCGTGATCCCGCTTAGAGAAGTTAGGTCCTTTTACAGGAGAAGGGCAATTCCCCAGGAAGAAAAAAAACAAAACAAAAAACGTTGATCCGGCCTGTTTGGTGTTCCCCAGCTTGAGCCAATCTGAGAGGCATCAGGCACAGGAGAGTTAGGGTCCCCGAATCAAGCGGTTTCGGCATAGCCCCACGCCCACCCCTCCTTTCAAGAGATGTTAGCAACCAGTAGACAGTGCACATCTTGGCTAATGGACCTGCGAGCAGTGACTAAGTGGTTGAGAGTGTTGAGGGAGGAGGCGAGGGCGCCGGCCTGGTGCCGGGAGAGGACGTGAGGGAGGAAGTGCGGGAGGGGAGGGGGCGGGACCACGAAGGGACAGGCTGCGCACCCCGGTTCTCATTGGCTGCTATCGACGACTTCCCGGCGTGCCCGTGTTCGGAAACAGACTCACCACGCTTCTCTGTATCTCTCACATTGTTTTGCTGCTATCGGAGGATCAGTTTTTCTGTTTTACGATGTCATATATACTGCCATGTTTGAGTTTTAATGTTCTCATAGAAAAAAAAAATGTATTACGGATGCCTTTTGTGTGTAGCATTTTTTTTTTTTTGGTTTGGTTTTCTCTTTGATGTGATCAATTTTGATGTAATGTGATTACTGCTCTATTCCAAAAAGGTTCCCGTTCCACGATACCTCATGCTTCACTTAGCCATGTGTAGACCAGCGGTCGGGCCCCCGTCTGGCCCGAGGCCTCCTGCTTCGGCAAACAGGCACTCAGACCACGAGATCCCCGAAGGGCCCGGTGGGGACGGGCGCCGGGTGGCTTGCGGGCAGCCACCCGGCGTCCGAGGGCCACAGCGGGCGGCCGCGTCCACGTCCCTCCCCGCGCCCCTTGTGCGGGACTCTCCACCCGCCCTAGCATTGACCATCCCGGAAGCTTCTGTGGCTGTGTTGTTTTTGCATGTAGCTATGAAACTCGCGCTGTTATTATTATTGTAACAGGTCTGTCTTGTGTGCCTCGGTGGTGCTGTGCCCTGGCCTGGCCCCGGCCTCCGAGTCGCTGTGCCCGGGGCTCCGGAAGCTGCCGTGTCCCCAGCGCTCTCTGTTCTTCTGTTCAGGGCCGCATGACGCTTAACGCTAAAGAGGCTGCCGGTCTCCCCGAAGCCAGCCGGCGGTGCCGTGTGCCCGCGGTGCCCAGCGTGCTGCCGAACCGAAAGAACGGAGAGACGGCCGGGAGCCGCACAGCGAAGTCTATCCTGAGGCCGGCGAGGCCGCGAGGGTCGGGCGGGTGGGCACTTGGGCGGTGTGTGGTTTTCGGTGGCACGTGGCGGCGTTTTTCCCAGCATGGGCATGTAACCAGCACGTTTCCGGCGGAAAACAAGACAGACGTGAAAAGTCTAGAAATAAAGTTAGTAAAAACGCCAGGGTGGTGCCTGTTTCCTGGGGCAGGCGGGGGCGGGGGGAGCCAGGGGCACAGAGCCTGGTGCTGCGGGCTCCTGGGCTGGGGGTGGCAGGCAGGCAGGATGCCAGGCCCTCCGTGGTGGGGGGCTGTCCTGAGCACTGTGGAGAGTGCAGCTGCATCCTCCGCCTCTACCCACCGATGATGGCATCTCCCCAGTTGTGACAACCAGAAACGTCTGTCGTTGCCAGCTGTCGCTGCCAGCTGTCGCCAGTGATCCAGGAATGGGTGAAGCTCTCACAGCACTGGGAGGGGGGGAGCGGGGGTGCCCTTGGGCCCCGAGAAGACTTTAGGGAAGCGGTTGCTTCTGGCCGGGCAACAGGACTGCCTGGTGAGCCTGCAATTCGCCCTCCCAGGCTGTTTGCAGATGAGGGAGTAAACAGATGCAGCCTCTGCCACCCCTCCCTGGGAGCAAATGGCTGCTTGTCCTGAGGCCCCAGGATCCTGGAGAGCGCAGCATGTGTCCGGGCTGCGTTCTGGGGGCCGTTCACAGGGACTGGATGGGGAGGCCTGGCGGACCCCTGTGGCAGCGCCCTGGGCAGGTATCAGAAGGCCTGGGTCCCGGCTTCCCAGAGGGGGGTGGGAGGGTCCCCTGTGTGTCCTTGCCCCTCGGCTGCCAGATAACAGTGAGTGCTCTGGCCCACCTGTCAAGGATGTCACTACTTGTCAGCTCACTGCGGCCTTTGTGCCCCGCCCAGGAGGGCTCTCCTCGGGGCACCCGCGAGGCTGGCGGGGCACTGGGACTTCCGGGAGGGGGTGGGATGGAACACGAGGCGAGGCTGCCTCGGGAACCTGCAGGGCGCTCCGGAGGGAGCCCACGTGGCAGGAGGCCAAGGAGAAGGCGCCTGGGAGGCCAGGTCCGGCCCACACCATCCATCGTGGCGGCGGCTCTGGCCGGGACGAGCTAGGCGTGTGGACGCAGGGGGCCCAGGGAATCTGTGGCCTCCCCGTGTGTACGGGGGGCTGAGCGGCGGCTGCCACACCACCGGGGCCCGGGTCACGTTGCGGAGCAGGCCTGGGGGAGGGGCGGCAGTCTGAGCGCTGAGTGCCAGCGAGAACAGGGAGCGCGGGGGGGAGGGGGGCCCCCCCGGATGCCTGGGGCTGGACTGCGACACGTGGCGCTCGGTGTCCCCGTGCAGATGGTGGGTGAGGGCTGCCTGGTGGACAGAGTGGAAGGCAGAGTCATGAACTGGACACAGTCCCTGATGGGCTGCACAACTAAAAGCACAGAGGTCCGGGCCGAGCAAGGGGGGGTCCCGTGTCCCCCATGGCCCTGGCTCCTCTGGGAAGCCCCATGGGAGGTGTCTAGAAGGCTCTTCTTCAGGGTGATGCCTTGGGCTGACCTCCCAAGCCACCCACAGCCCCTCGGGTGCCCGCACACGCTCAGAGATGGCAGTGGAGGCCCGTGCCCATGGCGGAAATAAAAGCTGAACTGTTAGGAACTTCACTGCCCTCCCCTGGGCCTGCCGGGCCTTCCGCCCCAGCTCCCTGCCTCAGGAGGCCATGCCACCCTTGCTCACCCCTCCTGGGGCTGCTGGCTCCTCTGGCTCCATCCACGGTCCTGACCCCTGGCCCTTCTCCCCACCCCTTACTCCCCATCTCGCCCCCTCCCCCATCTCCCCTAGCCCGTTTCTGCCCCCTCGGGGCTCCTGCCAGACCCCACCACGTGGGCCCTGGTGTGGGCCTCAGCACAGGCGTCCTGCTGATGCCCTCTGCCCCCAAAGCCGGCCTGGCAAACACAGTGGGTGCTGAGAAGTGGGGGCCGAAGGGAAGGGGCGCGAGCATTCCCACCCAGGCGCTCTGTGAGTCAGAGACCGCCCTGCCTGGCCCAGCGGGCGGGGGGCGGGGAGAGGACAGACCCAGCCTTGTGAGGAGGTGGGGGCAGGGGCCTCTCCAGGGCCCCGGCAGAACCAGGAGGCCCCAGAACCCAGCAGGGCTACGAGATAAGGACAGACAGTCCCTTGCTGGGGCCACGGAGGGGAGAGGTGGGGCCCCAGAGCAGGCAGCTACAGCTGAGATCACAGAGTGAGGCCCCCGGGGGCGGCGCAGCGCCAGGCTCCCCACACCCCTCGGCGGCGCCCATCCTGCAGACCATCCATCCCAGCAGCGGGCTCTGCCGTGTGGGGGTGCAGCCCCGCTCGCTGGGCAGCCTCTAAGCACACAGGGCTCTGTCATCCCAGGAATGCCTTTGATCAGGTTTACACTGAGGGGAAGCAGAGCAGGGCCTCTAATCCGTTCCCACAGTCCCGGCGCTGGCCCCCAGCCCTGAGCCACACCAGGGCCCAGCACACAATAGCCAGGGGGCGGTGGGCGGGCAGCTCCAGGCTCGGGCCTTGAGGCCGCATCCGGGGGTCCCCTCCGCCCGCCCGCCCGCTGCTCTTGAGGAGGATGGGGGAGAGAACTCTGCAGCCCTCCTCCATGGCTGCGGTCAGCCCTGAGCCTGTCAGAGACAGCAGCGGCCATGAAGCCTTGTCAGTCTCAGCGAAGGCAGCTGGGACGGGCCTCCCCCGCAGGCTGCTGAGGACCCCCCGCCCTGGCGCCCGGGGGGGGGGGGGCTGAGTCCGTGAGGGCCCGTGCCTCCCCAGCTTCCATCACGAGAAGGGATCTGCTCACGTTCACTGAGCACAGGCTGGGCACCGGGCACGTGTTAAGTGTCCAACGTAAGGTTTCTCCCTAAATCTTGGAACCCTCCAGGGTAGGCAAGAGGTCGGGGGCACACGGGTGAGTGGGCCCTCGGGAGCCCACCTCCCCACGGGTGTAATTCTCCCCTTCCCCAGGTCAGGGGTCAGCAGACGGGCCACCCGGTCTCTGTCCAACCCCGGCCGCCGAGCAGGAGCGGCGCGGGCGATGACAAACAGATAAGCATGGTGTTAGGGCTGCGCCAGGCGAGCCTCCTCTGCCAGGCGGGCAGCGGGCTGAGTGTGGCCGGGGCTGTTGGCTCTCTGGCCCCTGCTGCAGAGGAGAGGAGAAGTCACCAGGCCGGGGTCACCCAGCCGGGAGCTGCGTCTCGGGAGCCCGCCCTCCGGTCAACCCTCGGCTGCCTCAGAGGAGAAAGGGCACGGTCCTCAAAAGTGGGCTTGAAAACGCACAAAGCCTGCGTCTGACTCCACCCCACGCCGGCACACACTGCAGCCAGGCAGAGAAAGGGGCCTTGTCAGGGTCCCGGGGCTGCCGTAACAGATGACCACAAACTGGGTGGCTTCCAGCAGCAGCAAATCTCTCACGGGGCGAACGTCTGAAACCAAGGTGTCAGGTTCCTGCTCCCTCCCAGCTCTGGCGGCTGCGGGCCCTCCCCTCCCCCCAAGTCCTCGGCTTAGAGCTCAGAGCTCTGATCAGGGCCTCCTGTCCTCATGGCCGCCCTTCCTCTGTGTGTCTGCCTCGGGGAGCTGGGGAAGGAGGGAGCGGGAAGAGGGCAGGGGCGGCTTCCTGGAGGAGGTGACCATTGCACAACTAGCTTTATGCGTTTTCATGTGACCTCAACATGACCCTGAGAACACGACTGTAATTCAGAGATATCAAAAACTATGATTAGCAGCCCAGGACGTCCCAATTTCCAGTCATTCGGGTCCTTAATGAATGAGGAGAGGAACTGGCCTGTTACGGGGGTGGGGGGGGTGGGAGGGGGCGCTAAGTCACTCAGCTGGTGTGATTGATCCCAGGACCCGAGAGGCCAGAAGAGGGGCACGCTTATCCCCAACGGGCAACAAGGCTTCCTAGACACTCGGTCTGGCTCTCCAAGGAGCTGGGCTGGCACAGTCCAGTGCGGGGCCGGGAGACCCTGAGGGTCACTGAGGCAGCCCAGCCTGTGTGATGGGACAGAGGGTTAAGTGGCTGCCCACACTCACACTCACACCTGGTGGGGCAGGCTGAGCTTGAGACAGGGAGGCAGAAGAGGGACGTGTGGGCAGGGGGGCAGTAATAACTGCTGACGGCGGGGCCGGGTCAAGGGGAACTGACGCTTGTCTGAGCACCGTGGGCACCACTTTCCCAGTGACAGCCTCTACATGTGTCCATGAACAGGTGGACAGAACGCTACACGGGGCTGACGCGCTGCGCCTTCCTCTGCACCCAGATCCCAGAGCCCCAGGAAGGCACTGGGGGGGTCGAGTTATAAATAGTCCCAGACGGCCTTTTGCTTTAAAATACAGTTTATTTTTTTCTCCAATTGTAATAATAATGCATTATAAAAGTAGATAACAGAAGACACAAAACCCAGCAAGGAGAGCAGCGGAAACCCTGACTCCCGCCACCTGGAGAGCCCTGGTGGGGTGTGCGCCCCGAGGACCAGCAGGCAGTGCCCGGGCAGCACTGCAGGTCCGCCACCCCTGCCCCCCAACCCCACCCCCACGCTCCCTCTCTAGCACTCAGCAAGGGCGGAAGTGGGGGAGAAAACGCCCGTCAGCCCGGCCCCACGCCCAGCAGTGGGGTTCACAGGACGCTGTGGAGGGCCTGTAAGACTTTTCACTCGTCGGACTCCCTGCTTTCAGAGGTCCTCCCTCCCACAGGAGCAGACGGGAGCCAGCATGCCATCCCGGGGGCACGTGGCGGAGAGGGGGAACGCGTGAGCACAGAGAAACGTGGAGAACCACTCAGCTCAGGGAGGACTGGCCCGGGCCTCTCCCTGCTCGTGAGATAAGCATGGGGACTCCGACCCAAAGGGCACAGTGTCTTGCACACGAGGGTGCACCCCGCGTAGCCCATCGCTTTGTCTCCAGCTTACCACGCTCCCCCTTAACCACTGTGAGTGCTGCAGAGCCCGCCCCACCGGCGGCGAAGTCCCGCTGCCTCTCCTCTCAGCCAGGTCCACAGGTCCCCACTCCTCCCCCGGAGAACGGGAATGACGCCCTGCCACCCCCCTGGTGGGCTACAGAAGGGATCAAATGCAACAGGGAGGCAAGTGCTGTCCAGTCAATGTCACCGCACACGTCCTGCCTCCCCTGCACTTACGGCCTGGCAGCCCTAGGCTCTCGTTCCTGTAGAACGGATCCTGAGGCCGAGTCCAGGCGGGGACCCGCTGTGTGTGGAAGCAGCAGGGCCGCCGCCGGGCTGGACCAGTGAGGCCAGCCAACTCCGGGCAGACGGGGGCCTCACCAGGCCTCACTCAGGCTGCAGGGCAGACGGGGCACCGAGGCGACGCGGGCAGGCTCGGGGAAGGAGCCCTCCCTCCAGAACAATGAATGCCCCATCATTGTTTTCCTTTCATCGCAGTTTTGAACACTTAGCATATGGACATCTGTTCCTTCGTGTTTCATCTTTGTTCATCTGTCATCCTCAAAATGAAAGTCCAGAACCTTCCGCACTGATTTTAAAGTCCGGCTGAACATTTAGTAATGAACAAAGCTGAAAACACAAAAGAGAAGAGGGGGTTTTTATAATCTCATGTATTTTGACTCTCAATCGGAGCATGACTGCCTCTAGCTGCAGCTTCTGTCTCCGTCACGGGCCCTCACGCAAGTCCACCCGGACCCCTGGTTGGCCGGCCCAAAAAGCCCCCAGGCCATCCGCCCAGTGACCCCGGGGCCCGCGCCGCTCTGCCCCAAAGAAACACACGGTGGACAAACCTGTTTAAATTTCCCTCTAATTCTGTCTAAGTCTTCGTGAAGGTTGGCGTAAGTAGGGTCACCGTAAGGGAACTTCTGAATCATGCTGATCAAGGATTCTAAGACCTTCATCTTTTTGCTGTAAAGCACAGAGACAAAGACTTTTAGTCCTCTGTACACACGGGCTCAGGTTATGAAACCACCACGGCCATCACTCACTCAAAAGCAGCAGGCGTGCGAATGGGCCGCGTTCAGAGCTGGATGATTCATTTTCTTATTACGCTAAACAACATTTGTTCACCTAGCAACGTGCTCTTGCCCGCCCCCCGCCTCCACATCAGGTGCACTGAGCGGGCAGACATGCCTCCATCCCAGGCGTGGAGCGGGGACTGGGACAGCCCCCACAAGCACCCGGCCCTGCCTCCCTAGGTCAGAGACGTGGGAACAGATAAAACCAGGCAGGGCAGAGCGCCGGCACGATGGAGCCCGCTCTGGACCCGGGCGGTTCCCGGGACCTGGACACCTCGCTCCCAGAGTTCAGTGGGGGCGAACCAGCTAGTCCCTCCCTGCAAAGGGCAGGCAGGGCGTCTGGTGTGTGAGTCCCGCTCCTGTTCCCAGGAGGAAAGAGCGCTGGGCGGTGGGCGGTTCTGCAGGAAGAGCAGCCCTGAGCCACCGCTCCGAGGAGCTCAGTTACTTAACCCCCGAGCCTCAGTGTCCTCGTCGGTAAAACGGGGAGTTAACAGTGACCCTACCGGCTTTCGAGGCCTCGGATGACCTATGGGAAACGCAGAACTTAGTACAGAGTAGGTGCTCAATAAATCCAGTCTCCTCACTTCCACCAGATCCTGGAGGCCGGGCCACCTGGGGAAGCTCAAGGGTGAAAACAGTCATGCATGTGCACGCACACCTGGGTTATGTGCCACGGGGACCCTGACGGCACCACGCTGGACCACATCCGATCACCTGCGTGTCTAGAGTCTGCTAGCATCTGATTCGTGGGAATCTCAAAGAATTCACCTGGAGGAGGAGCAATAGCAACCAAGATCTCCTGCGAGCCTGCTGTACCGCCGGCTGTAGATACAGCCGTGAGGGAGTCTGCAAGCAAACCGCCGGGCCAGGACCAGGGTGGCCACCTCTCTGAGAAAGTGCAGCGCGGTGAAAGGTCAGAGCAAGTTAATTAAAGCAACAAAGCACTTGGTTTCCAGGGAGATCGCAGACAGAGGCCAGCATGTGGGAAACAGTCGGACTCGAACGTGATATGAAGAACACCACCATTTCCAACTTTGCAAGCAGCGACTTACGCTTCCCTGGCCAGTGACGCTGCTCCGAACACACCCAGCGAAGTCGGTGTGCGCCAGGAGGCGTGGGCCGCTCTCAGCCGCCCAGCTCGGCCTGCATGAGGCTTCCCCAGGCTGCTCACGGGGCAGAGGAGCAGCCCAGAGGTCGTGGAGAAGCTACGGCCACCAGGTGTAAGCACCGTCCTCGGTCCGGGATGCTGCCATCCTAGCTCCTCTGCTGTAAGGAGCCCAATGTCACTGAGCGCTGATACGGACAGGTGTTCCTCTCAGCACCCTCATTTGGGACATACAGAAGCAGAAGATCCTCCATCCGCTTCCTATCATTTTTTCAAAACTGTACTGACCTACAGGAGCCAAAAGCTGCTGGCCGTTCCACCGGCCATTCCGCCGGCCACGGCGCTGAAATAGAGGCCTCTAGGTTGCACGTAAGAGACCCTCAGGCACTGCTGGCAGGGTGGGGGGGCCGCAGGTGGGCTGCAGGCATCCGCCTGCCGGTGCCAAAGCTGCAGTTCCTGCTCTCTGACAGACCAGGCTCAGAGAACCCCTGCTCTGGGCAAGGACTGGAGCCCTAGGTGTGGGCACCGGAGTAACATGCCTCCACCCGCCAGCAGACCTGGCACCGGGGAGACTCAGGGAGAACTCCGGAACGCACTTCCCCTTACCCCTTCATGGATCGGCGTGGAGAGCCAAGCCCAGCTGTGACTGCCACCCAGTGGTGCCCCAGGCTGCCAGTCACTGCTCCAACCAGATCGCCAGCCACCCTGCGCTCCCGCTGACTCCTCAGGGGAAAACCCCGGCAAAGGCGCCAGAACCCGGGCAGTTTCCAACTCTCCGTGCAGATGGAGCGGCTGGCGAGCAGACAAGCCAGAGGGCGAGCAACTTAGGACCAGCCGCTCAGCTGCAAGCACCCTGTTCTATCATCTGAACACAGGGGTGCCCAAACTCCAGGAACTCAAAGTATCTCGAATAAGACAAGTCATAGAGACGGGAATGCCACCTTCTCTGCTCTGCCGCCCACTCTCCTCACGCCCCTCCCGGACTGGGCAAGGCTGCCAGGCATCAGAATGAAGACAGATGCTACGGGCCACACAGTAAGAACAGTTTGAAAAGCCTGTGACAGCCCACAGCACTTAGTGCTTCCAAGTGTAGACGCCTGTTAAACACACCGAACACGCATCTTGTTAGCAGATCCGGTTGGCTATGTTAAACAACTGGTGATGGGGAAGCCAGCATTTCCGAGCCCTAGTCATAACGTGACTTTGTACTTTGTTATTGTACTTTCACCAGTCAGGTACAGGTGAAAGAGAAGCCATAATCAATTTCAAAATTATTTTATTGGCCGGGTACCCGAAGGCCACCACTGCTCTAAATGACGCCATGAAAAGCCAGGGGACGTGAGAACTCTTGAGAAGTAGTAACAACCAGTGTTCATCAGACACTGAAAATGTGCCCAGGACTGTCCATTTGGTAATTTCCCCTTTCCCTCGGGGGGATACAGTCCAAGACCCACAGTGGATGCCTGAAACGAGGATAGTACCCATTGCTACATATATGGTTTCTCTCCCCTCCCCCCCCCCCCCCCCCATACACACTTAAAGGAAACTCTTATGGCTTCTCCATGGTGCATCCTAATTGCCGGCACCACCACTCTTGCACTCTGGGGCCATGATTAAGTAAGATGGGGTGGGGGGTTTGAACACAAGCACTCTGATATCAGGACAGTAGATCTGATCACCGAGATGGCGACTAAGTGACTAACCCACAGGGAGTGTCCAAAGCGTGGACTCGCTGGACACAGGGACCATCTGTGTCCCAGGTAGAACACAGCAGGACGGCACGAGATTTTGTCACACCACTCACTATGGTGCACAATTTAAAACTTATGAGTTGTGCCGAAACCGGTTTGGCTCAGTGGTAGAGCGTCGGTCTGCGGACTGAAAGGTCCCGGGTTCGATTCCGGTCAAGGGCATGTACCTTGGTTGCGGGCACATCCCCCGGTAGGGGGTGTGCAGGAGGCAGCTGGTCGATGTTTCTCTCTCATCGACGACATTTCTAGCTCTCTATCTCTCTCTCTTCCTCTCTGTAAAATATCAATAAAAAAATATATTAAAAAAATAAAAAAATAAAAAAAAAACTTATGAGTTGTTTATTTCTGGGACTTTCCATTTAATATTTTCAGACTGCAGATAAAGGAGAGTTACCGTACTACTTCCCATTCATTTCATTCAACTTTGGCCTGGTTATTTTCTCCCTTTTGCGGATGAGAAGACTGAGGCATTAACTGCCCAGGGTCATAGCAAGCTGTGGAACCAGAACGCTCGGTTCATACACTGAGAAAGAAAGAAGTCTTGCACTTACCTGTCTTTCTCAGTTGCACAGTTGTGCAGGAGACATCTCCAAGCAAACGCGAAACCTTGGTAGCACCCGATCTGCGAAGGCACAAATATTTAAGAGTAAAGTTAATACACAAATAGCTACATATGATTTCATGATTAATCCCTCTAACCAAGAAGGGGGCAGAGGGCAGTGGTGCTTTTTGTATTGCTATTCTGGAATGAGGTGTTGAGCATCAGGCAAGGGGGAGTTGTTAGGTCAAATCATTAGTGGGCCAGCCACGGACCTCAACCCCTCCGACTGCACCAGGGTGGCCGGTATAGCCAGAACATAAAGGAAGAGGGCGCACAGGACTTCTGAGGCTAGACTAGACACACAGCCAGCGTCACCTGTACCTTGCTGTTTCTCACTCACTCAAGTGTCATGAGGACACTACAGCAGACCCACAGACAGGCCCACAGGCGAGAACAGCAGCCGTTCGAGCCATCCTACAAGTGGCTCTTCCAGCCCCAGGGGAGCCCTGGCTGGTCTGACACCGTCATCAGGAAACACCGAGCTGTAAGCACCCAGCTCGGCTGTTCCTGGCCTGCTGGCCCTCAGCAGCTGCTGAGAACCAACGTCTGCTGACCTCAGTCCATACGTTTTGGGCTGATTCTTTCTGCAGCAGCAGATATCCACCTCACGGCCATGACTGCCTCGACTGAGCGTCCAGGGCCAGACGTCTGTGAGTGAGGGCCAATGTAGGACGAAGGGTGAAGAGAAGGAAAACCCTGGCGTTTCAACCTGAATGAAAATGCAGGGCTCCCTCATGACACAGAGCAGTTTTTCTGAGTGAGGACTCAGCTGGCTAAAAACACGAGGTGGCCAAAACCGGTTTGGCTCAGTGGATAGAGCATCGGCCTGCGGACTGAAAGGTCCCAGGTTCGATTCCGGTCAGGGGCATGTACCTTAGTTGCAGGCATATCCCCAGTAGGGGGTGGTGTGCAAGAGGCAGCTGATCGATGATTCTCTCTCATCGATGTTTCTAACTCTCTATCCCTCTCTCTTCCTCTCTGTGTAAAGTCAATAAAATATATTTTTTTAAAAAGCACGAGGTGGCACCGTGACTCTCGCCTGCAACGGAGCTGACTGTGGACTGCTCTTCTCACTCCCCCGCCACACGCACAACGCATTACGTCCATCAGCAATACGTGCTGTCAGTTCTGTGCTAAGAACATTTTTCCATCAACATCCGGTCTCATCAGGGCCATTGTAAGAGGCCTGAAGGGCTGGCTCCATCAGACTGATCAAGCTCTCCACGGTCCACGAGCAGGATGCACTGCTGCGTGGGGGCGGCCACTTACCTCAGACCCGATTTTCGCTCCATATACTGTGCCATGCTGCCTTCCTTCAATTATGCCCAAGCCACTGCCTTCTTCGTAGCCTTCCTGATACCCTTCCCCGCGAAACCTGCGACGGAGAAGTGGGTTTGAGCCAACAGGAGAGAGAGCATTTTTCCTGGGAAAATTTCTCTCCCCTGTTGCCCAGACCCAGCAAGACAACGCACAGAATAATAGATGAAGTACAGAATTTAAGTCAGAAGACTTGGGTTCCAATCCCGGCTGGACCCCTTCTACTCTGTCCTCACTGGACCTCGTGAAGCCCAGCTGGCCTCTTCCGCAATGAGCGATTCCCAAACCTGGTGGCACACCGGAGACACGCTGTGAAATTTCAAAGATGCCAATTCAAGAACCTCGCCCCAATCGTCACTGAGTCTGAAGTCCGACTTAGGAATCTACTTTTTGAAACCTCCCAGGTGACCCTAGTCTGCAGCCACAGTCCTATGAGTCTGTAAGATATACACTCGGCCAATTGTTTCAAAGAACTCTGAGAAATACACAGGGTTTTCCATCACATCAGGGTAGACTAGCAGAGGAAAATGTCATCAGATCACAAAAACGTATGTGGGGCCTAGAGTACAGTACCAGCTCTGACTTTTGAGGACTCGGCCGTAGAAATGGCACCATTTAACCTTCAGGCACCAAAGAGGAAAGTCGTTTGTCAGAGCCCCTAATGAGGCAGAGTATATGGGTCTGGCCTATTTTGGTTGTGGGATTCTGGACAGTGACCCCGTCTCATCTGCAAGACAGGGAGAATAACAGAATCTACTAAAATAGATAATGGGGGCGGGAATTTGCAGCACTCAAGTCAGAGTGGGATTCACAATAAGCTCCAAATAAAAGTCAGCAGCGACTGATTGACATCTATTGCTGTCTCAGAGAGGCACAAAGCAGTTCACAGCCCCTCTTGTCACAGCCCAGGGCTCTCCCAGAGGATCTGGGGGGGTCAGGGATGACGTCTGACACATTTATCAGCATGTCCCTGAATGCTGCCTTATGTCTTACCACGTAGAAACAAGAGAAAGGGGCAGTGCCCAGATGGCAGAGATCTGTCCCGGCCGAGGACGGGGCGTTCCTGGACGAAGACAGTCAACAGAACGAGCAGATGCCTGGGGCAGCCCCGGGCGCGGAGGCGGGTTTGGAGGAGCAGCTGGGCACGTGGGGCCCGCCCCGCCCCAGCGGCCGAGATGTAAAAGGAGAATCAACGGTGGCTCGGCCCCCACACGTGTCCGCGGCTTCTAGGGCCACAGAGCGTCCCTCCCAAGGCCCACGCCGGAGGGACACCAGGCTCGAGCGGCCACTGCAGCCCAGCAGCTGAGAGCGGACCCGACAGGACGGGGACCCACCTGTCATCCGCCATCACGATGGCGTCGAACAGGTCCTGACTCTCGGCCATGGCGGCAGCCCGACCAGCCTCAGCCCGCGGTCTGCGCCAACCGGCGCGGCTACCACCACCCGGCACCGACGCACCTCCACCGGGGAGGCGAACCCTACTTCCGGGTTCGGTTGCGCGGGGCAGGCTGGGAAAGGACGGCACGCCAGAGGGTCCAGCCGAGCCGGCGCGGAGCCGGAACGCGTGCGCTCCTGGCAGCGTCGGGAGGTGCCGGGCGGCGCTGCGCTGGGACGAAGCCCCGCCCCCCGGGCCCACAGCCCCGCCCCCGGGCCCACAGCCCCGCCCCCGGGCCCACAGCCCCGCCCCCGGCCCCACAATGGGCTGCAAGGCCCCTGCAGGGAGCAACCACCTCGCCGCGGGGTGGGGGCGTGGCACGTGTTTTAGGTTTTACAAAAGCCAGCAGATGGGTCTGAATTGCTCAGGCGGCTCCAGAAAGAACCTGGGAAGAAACTGGAAAAGAGAGGCTCTGCCCCAGGGGGTTGGGGGTGAAAAGTTCCAGGAAGGGCAATTCCGGGTGGTCACAAAACCGACCCTTCCCACCCTTCTCCCGCCCTCCACCCACCTCTCACTGACCCGGCTCACAGCGGGGGGCACGAGGAGGGGGGGCAGTTTCCAGCACGACGTGGACCTCGGGCCCAGCCTGAAATGCCTCCAGGCCCACGTTAGCCGTAGCCCAGGGTCTGCGGGCCTCGGTTCCAGAAACACGAGGCTGGCGGACCAGAAGGCTGAGAAGCAGCCTGGCCGTCCTCACACTCAATGGGGAAAGGCAGTCAAGTCATAAATGTTGGCATCCCCTCTTGAACTTTTAAGTGATTTGAAAACTGGAGATAGAAATGCTTGTGTCCTCCCCCCCCTCCACACACACACCTTTGCTGTTGCTTGATTTTAAAGCAGAAGCGGAGTAATTCAGAATTCGTGCAGAGTCCAGTACAGGAAGATGTGTAAGAGTAGCCAGAGGCATCCTTCCCCCAACCCCCCCCCCCATTTTAAAAATTAATGTCTGGTTTTACTTCTCCCATGTGTCGATTCCGGGAGAGAGACTTTCTGAGCGCGATCATTTAAAAGGCGCGTCTAACTATCAGTGGAATATAGACAGGGGTGCGGGAAGCATTCTCAAGAAAGAAAGAAAGAAAGAAAGAAAGAAAGAAAGCCTAAAGCAGATCAGGCTTTCCTCTCAGGCCCATTGCACGTTCTCTACAGCCTCCCAGGGCAGTAACACAGGAAACAGCAGCAAGAAGGCCACCCAAGTATCAGAAAGAAGACACCAAAGTATCATTATTTGTATGTGTGGTGGCCCATCTAGAAACCCCAAAATACGCATTTAAGACATTCTCAGAATTGGTCGTAGCAAAAAGAGAGAGAGAGAGAGAGAGAGAGAGAGAGAGAGAGAGAGAGAGAAATCACTTGCTTTCTGTTATTCTAACAATTACTAGTAGTAGCCAGGGCATGGAGGGCAGCGAAATCAACTCTCAATAGTCACAATAAATGGCTTAGAAATAACAATTGAGCAGAATCTGTGTGAAGAAAACGACAGCCACACCCAGATCCTTGGTAGGAACCATTGCAGCCAAAATGCCACATGATCTGGGGGAAAGGTGTCAAAATTCTAAGTGTCATCTGGATGAATGAACTGATAAGAATAACTAAGATTTCTTTAAAAGAATGATGTGGCCGAAACCGGTTTGGCTCGGTGGATAGAGTGTCGCCCTGCGGACTCAAGGGTCCCAGGTTCAATTCCGGTCAAGGGCATGTACCTTGGTTGCAGGCACATTCCCAGTGGGGCATGTACGGGAGGCAACTGATCGATGTTTCTAACTCTCTATCCCTCGCTCTTCCTCTCTATAAAAAAAAAATCAATAAAACTTATTTTTTAGAAGAATGATATGGAGAACTTACCATACCAGATACAAAAACATAAAGTTTCAATTAAAATATTGTAATGTGTTAGTTCAAGAAGAAACCAGATGAGCGAAATAGAGTAGAATGGCCCACAAAAGGGATTCTCGTGTGATAAAAAGAAGCACAACTTGATATGGAAAATAAATATGAAGCAGTTACTATAACGGGAAAAATGGGCTGTTTAAGGAAAGCCCAGTTCCATTTCTATCTCACCGCATTCATTAAAATAATTCCAGACAAATTAGAGACTTAACATATTTTTTTAAATGGACCTGTAATAATCCAGCGGGACGTTCAGGTGAGCCTGGAGGCGCATTTGTGACGCATAAGAGGCCATGGAGAAAACCACAAAGGAAAAACCTGTGAAGATGCAAACCCTCTGCACCTCAGAAGTGGTAATAACATTAGACACCAAAAGACAATCCTGCGCTATATTTGCCATAAATACGGTAACGAAAAGCATACCATTTCTACTTTACAAAGAACTTGTGCAAGGGAACAAGAAATAAATGCACCCTCACAGGAGGGGGGAAAAAAATGGGCCCGGGGCGTTTTCTAACCACAGAAAAGCACAGGGAAGCCAGGACCGCCTTAAGGGCAAACGGAGGAAGCCAAGAGAAAGAGAAGTAGATGTGGCCATTAGCTTTTACAATAGTTAAAAAGAAATCCTTTCTCTTTTTTGAGAATGGAAAGATATTATCGTGCAAAATCAAAAGCCAACGTTCATTCTGGCGATGGAGAAAGATAGCAAGGGCGTTTTAAATGGTTTTAACTTTGACCTAGTCATTTCACGTCTAGGACGTCATCTCTAGGAAATAACCGGGAGAAAGTGACCGCTTTTTGGTACGGTGATGTCCGGTGCAGCGAGATCTGTAAAAGCCAGGGGTTAGGAACAGTTTGCAGCCACAAAATGGCAAACCAATAGCACCTCCCCGCGGCCCCCGGTGCCCGGGGGCTGCTCTAACCAGCCGAGCCACACCGACCGACCGGGGCTAAACAATTACGTTTTTTAAAAATAGGGACAGTAAGCCCTGGCCCGTGTGGCTCGGTTGGGTGGGCGCTGCTTCAGGCACCAAAAGGTTGGCTTGATTCCCCATCGGAGCACATGCCCAGGGCGTGGGGTGCGGTCCATAGGTGTCTTTCTCTCACATCGATGTTTCTCTTTCAATCTCGCTCTCCCTTCCTCTCTCTCTCTCTAAAAGTCAACTAAAAAGTATATTTTAGCACTATCCATTTGGGCTCAGTGGAGAGAGTATCGGCCTGCGGACTGAAGGGCCCCAGGTTCAATTCCGGTCAAGGGCCTGTACCTCGGTTGCGAGCTCCTCCCTGGCCCAGGCCCTGGCTGGGGCTCTTGCAGGAGGCAACCAATCGATACGTTTCCCTCACATCGCTATTTCTCTGTCTTTCCCTCCGTCTAAAATTCAGTGGGAAAATATCCTCAAGTGAGGGTTTTTTAAAGCATATTTTTAAAGTAATGAAAGTGAGAGTGGCCGTGGTTTCCCGCGGTTGACACAGAGCTCGGACGAACCCGGCGCTCACCCGTCCCCGCCGGCCGCCCAGACGCGGCCTTCGCGGCCTCCTCACGGCGCCGGGAGCAGCCCCAAGGCCCCGCCGTGGCCGCCACGTCCCAGCGCCACGTAACCACTTCTCCTTGGCCGCCCACCATGACAGCCACACAGTCAGGACCAACAGCGACGCTGCCCGTGGATGGGGACAGCGACGCTGACTCCCACCGCACCCAGCTCGCCAGAACTACTGCCCGGATTTGGAGGCGCCGTCACCCAGCAAACTAACTAACGGGAGCTCACCACTTCTTACGCCCCCTTGTCCCTGCCTTACCACCTTGACCGCCGTGACGTGGCTGTGAAGCATTTTGGCTCAGTGGCTGGAGTGCCGGCCTGGGTTTGACTCCGTCCAGGGCTCGGAGCGTGGTGGCAGGCCTGGCAGGCTCCATCCCCGGCAGGGGTGAGTGCGGGAGGCAGCCAGCCAGTTGTCTCTCACTTCTACCTCCCTTTCCCTAGGCCCCCCCTTTAAAAACCAATTACGAAATTAAAAAAAAAATAACGCAGTGACCACCTTCGTAGACAGCAGCTGTAGTTTTCGGCTACCACAGAGCTCGGACGAGCCCGGCGCTGTGCCCGTCCCCGCCAGCCGCCCAGAGGCACCCCCCACCCCCTCACAGCGCCTCGCACAGCCCCAAGGCCCCGCCACCCAGCGCCACGCAGCCGCCTGACCCTTAGCCGCCCACCCACCAAGACGACCACGCGACAGCGATGGCGGTGAGGAGGACCACGGAACGGGGACCACCACCACATCTCGCAGAACTACTGCCTGGGCTCAGGCCGCCAGCAGCCCAGCTCCGCCTGCAGCTCCACGCGTCCTGCGTCCGTCGGTCTGCCTGCTGGTCTGTCTGCCTGCCTGCCTGCCTGCCTGTCCGCGTCTCTCTACTCTGACCACCGCGGAGACATGACGTGGCTTTTAAGAGCTTTGCCACATACGTTCTCCCAGCCTCCTGGGGGGAGTGCGCCAGCTGAGAAACTGGGGGCGCTGCAGCCCCGCTAAGGGTGCGTCTTCCTGCGGGGTCTCCAGAAGCCGGACGCACTCGCTGGGCCCGGAGAGCTCCGGAGGGCGGCTCCATCCCCTGGTCAGGAGTGCGGGAGGCAACCAATTAAAGTGCCTCTCTCACATCCGTGTTTCTCTCTCTCTCTCCCTTCCTCTCTATCTAAAATTTAATAGGAAGTATATTAAAAAAAAAAAAAAAAAAAACAATGAGCCCAAACTGGTTTGGCTCAGTGGATAGAGCGTCAGCCTGCGGACTTAAGGGTCCCAGGTTCAATTCCTGTCAAGGGCATGTACATTGGGTGCAGGCATGGTAATCTTCCTCTCTGTTAAAAATCAATAAAATATATTTTTTTAAAAAAAAAACAATGAAAGAGACAGTCTTTGTGGAGAGTGGCCGTGGTTTCCTGAGTCATCAGAGCTCAGACGAACCCGGCGCTCACCCATCCCCGCCAGCCGCCCAGACGCAGCCTTCGCCGCCTCCTCACGGGCGCGGCTCGGCAAAGACTCCCATGCTGGCGACGATGAGGACGGCAATGGCGGGGATCAGGACCACGGCGGCCGGACCACCGCCGCACCCCTCTCGTCGGCGGGCTCCGACTACTACGCGGACTCGGGGGGCCGCCGTGAGCCCGGCGCGGCCTGTCCGTCTCACCGCGCTGACTGCGAGGATGTGCCCGCGCAACGAGGACGGCGTGGCAATGCCGCCCACGGCGACGGCGACTACCCCGCGCCCACCCGCGGGCTCCAGGCATTCCACCGCCTGCCGGCGTCTCACCACGCTGACCGCCCTGGCGGGCCTTTAACCAACTTCGCCAGACGCGCTCTTCCCCAGCATCCCGAGGAGAGGGGGGCTCGCGGGCTCGATCCCACGGACCGAGGGGTCACGGGCTCCATCTCACGGGGAAGGATCGCAGGTTTGATCCCACGGACGGAGGGGTCACAGGTTCGATCCCACAGTCAGAGCTCGATTCTGGTCAAGGGCACGTGCCCCGTTGCAGGCTCCATCCCCTCCCTGTCGGGGTGAGTGCAACCAGTGGAGGCAGCCCGTGCCTCGCACACCTATGCTTCTCTTTCTCCCGCCCTCTGCCTTCCACTCAAACTAAAAATCAGTTAATTTTTTAAAATAAAGAACGGGACAGTGTTCGCGGAGAGCGGCCGCGGTCTCCCGTGTCAAGAGAGCTCGGACGAGCCCGGCGCTCACCGTCCCCGCCAGCCGCCCAGAGGCAGCCTCCGCCCTCCTCACGGCGCCCGACGGCCCCGCGCCCGCCCCGCGTCCGCCCCAGCGCCCTCCCGTCCTACTGCCCCTGTCCCAGCGCCGCTGTCCCAGTGCCACCACCGCCACCACCACCGCCATCGCCACCACTACCGCCATCGCCACCTTCACCACCATCATTGCCAATACCACCAACACTACGGCCCCATCCCGGAGCCACCGTCATCGTCATCACCACCTTCATCATCACCACCAACAACGCCATTTGCACCACCATCACCACCATCCCAGCACCACTGACCCCGTCCCAATGCCAGGCAGCGGCCTCCCCTGAGCGCCCATGTGGTGACCACACAAGGAGGAGGTGACTGCACCGCATGGGGACCGCGGGGATGGCAGCAGCGACGGCGATGAGGACGCGGCGAGGGACTGCCACCGCACCCGCCTCGCCAGCGGCTCCTGCACCGCCCCGGCTGGAGGCCCCGCAGCCCGGCTCGGCCTGCAGCGCCCGCTTCCCGCGTCTGCCTGTCCCTCTGCCTGTCCGTCTGCCTGTCCCTCTGCCTGTCCGTCTGCCGGGCCGCGACGCACTCCGTGGACCGCAGGGATGTGACCGCACAGCGAGGACGAGGCCAGCGCGGCAATGCCGACCGCGGTGAGGACGGCGTGGCAACAGCGCCAATTGCGACCCTAGTGATGACGGTGCAGCAACAGCGCCAATGCCGACCGCGGTGAAGATGGTGCGGCAACAGCGCCAATTCCGACCCTAGTGATGACGATGCGGCAACAACAGGCAATGCCGACCGCGGTGATGATGGTGCGGCAACAGCGCGACGATACTGACCCCGGTGATGATGATGCGGCGATGGCGAGCAATGCCGACCGCGGGGATGACGGCGCGGGGACGGCGGGCAATGCCAGCCGCGGTGATGACGACGCGGCAACAATGCCAAATGCCGACCGCGGTGATTATGGCGTAGGGACAGCGGGCAATACTGACCATGGTGAATGCCGACCACGGCAACAGCGACCATCTCCGCAGCCACCTCGCAGGCACCAGGAGTGTTATCCCAACTCAGTGACTGCCCGGCTCAGCCTGTAGCCCGGCTCAGCCTGCAGCGCCGCGCTTCCTGCGTCTGCCTGTCCGTCTGTCTGTCCCCTGCCCGGCCGTGTCTCACTACTCTGACCGCCGTGACGGGACGTGGCTTTGAGGAACTTTGCCAAATGTGTTCCCCAGCCTCCTGGGGGGAGGGCGCGAGCTGAGAAACCGGGGGCGCCGCTGCCAGCTGAGGGCGCGCCTTCCTGCGGCGCCTCCAGAAGCCGCACCGCTCGCCGGACGCGCTCGCCGGTGGGCGCGGTGGTGGGGCGGTGGCCCGCGGACGGAGGGCTCGCGTGGTCGATCCCACAGACCGTGGGTTTGTGGGTCCAATTCCACAGGCCGAGGGGTTTTAGGTCCAATTCCACAGGCCGAGGGGCAGCGGGCTCGATTCTGGTCAAGGGCCGTACCCGGCTGCAGGCTCCCTCCCCTGGTCGGTGAGTGCGGGAGGCACAATGGGGGCAGCTTCTCCTTCTACCGCCCTCTCCCTTCCACTCGCTCTAAAATTAATTATTTTTTAAAATAAAGAACGGGACAGCGTTCGCGGAGAGCGGCCGCGGTCTCCCGTGTCAAGAGAGCTCGGACGAGCCCAGCGCTCACCGCCCCCATCAGCCTCCCAGAGGCAGCCTCCGCCCTCCTCACGGCGCCCGGACGGCCCCACGCCTGCCCCGCGTCCGCCCCAGCGCCCGCCTGTCCTACTGCCCCTGTCCCAGCGCCGCTGTCCCAGTGCCACCGCCGCCACCACGACCGCCATCGCCACCGCCATCGCCACCATCCCAGCACCACTGCCAGCACCACTGACCCCGTCCCAATGCCAGGCAGCGGCCTCCCCTGAGCGCCCACGTGGTGACCACACAGGAGGAGGTGGCTGCACCGCAATGAGGACCGCGGGGATGGCAGCAGCGACGGCGATGAGGACGCGGCGAGGGACTGCCACCGCACCCACCTCGCCAGCGGCTCCTACACCGCCCTGGCTGGAGGCCCCGCAGCCCGGCTCAGCCCGCAGCGCCCGCTTCCCGGGTCTGCCTGTCCGTCTGCCTGTCCGTCTGCCTGTCCCTCTGCCTGTCTGTCTGCCTGTCCGTCTGCCTGTCTGTCTGCCGGGCCGCGACGCACTCCGTGGACCGCAGGGATGTGACCGCGCAGCGAGGACGAGGCCAGCGCGGCAATGCCGACCGCGGTGAGGACGGCGCGGCAACAGCGCCATTTCCGACCCTAGTGATGACGGTCAGCAACAGCGCCAATGCCGACCGCGGTGATGACGCGGCGATGGCGAGCAATGCCGATCGCGGCGGTGATGATGGTGTGGCAACAACGCCGATACTGACCTCGGTGATGATGATGCGGCGATGGTGGGCAATGGCGCGGCAATGCCGACCGCGGTGATGCTGGCGTGGGGACGGCGGGCAATGCCAACCGCGGTGATGATGGCGCGGCCACAATGCCAAATGCCGACCGCAGTGATTATGGCATAGGGACAGCGGGCAATACCGACCATGGTGATGACCTTGTGGCAACGGCGGGCAATGCTGACTGCGGTGATGACGGCGCGGGGACGGCGGGCAATGCCGGCCGCGGTGATGACGGTGAGGTGAACACTGGCAATGCCAACCGCGGTTACAACATTGCAGCAATGGCAGGCAATGCCGACCACGGCAACAGCGACCATCTCCGCAGCCACCTCGCAGGCACCACGTCTGCTACCCCGACTCGGGGACCGCCAGCCGCCGGGCTCAGCCTGCAGCGCCGTGCTTCCTGCCTCTGCCTGTCCGTCTGCCTGTCCCCTGCCTGGCCGTGTCTCACTACTCTGACCGCCGTGACGGGACGTGGCTTTGAGGAACTTTGCCAAATGTGTTGCCCAGCCTCCTGGGGGGAGGGCGCGAGCTGAGAAGCCGGGGGCGCTGCTGCCGGCTGAGGGCGCGCCTTCCTGCGGCGCCTCCAGAAGCCGCACCGCTCGCCGGAAGCGCTCGCCGGTGGGCGCGGTGGTGGGGCGGCGGCCCGCGGACGGAGGGCTCGCTTGGTCGATCCCACAGACCGTGGGCTTGTGGGTCCAATTCCACAGACCGAGGGGTTTTAGGTCCAATTCCACAGGCCGAGGGGCAGCGGGCTCGATTCTGGTCAAGGGCCGTACCCGGCTGCAGGCTCGCTCCCCTGGTCGGTGAGTGCGGGAGGCACAATGGGGGCAGCTTCTCCTTCTACCACCCTCTCCCTTCCACTCGCTCTAAAAACCAATTAATGTTTTAAAATAAAGAACGGGACAGTCTTCGCGGAGAGCGGCCGCGGTCTCCCGTGTCAAGAGAGCTCGGACGAGCCCAGCGCTCACCGTCCCCGCCAGCCGCCCAGAGGCAGCCTCCGCCCTCCTCACGGCTCCCGACGGCCCCAGCGCCCGCCCCGTCCCAGCGCCGCTGTCCCAGCGCCGCTGTCCCAGTGCCACCGCCGCCATCGCCACCACCATCGCCACCATCCCAGCACCACTGCCCCGACCCAGGGCCCCCGTCCCAGGGCCAGGCAGCGGCCTCCCCTGAGCGCCCACGTGGTAACCACACAGGAGGAGGTGACTGCACCGCAATGGGGACCGCGAGGATGGCAGCAGCGACGGCGATGAGGACGCGGCGAGGGACTGCCACCGCACCCACCTCGCCAGCGGCTCCTGCACCGCCCCGGCTGGAGGCCCCACAGCCCGGCTCAGCCCGCAGCGCCCGCTTCCCGCGTCTGCCTGTCCGTCTGCCTGTCTGTCTGCCGGGCCGCGACTCACTCCGTGGACCGCAGGGATGTGACCGCGCAGCGAGGACGAGGCCAGCGTGGCAATGCCGACCGCGGTGAGGACGGCGCGGCAACAGCGCCATTTCCGACCCTAGTGATGACGGTGCAGCAATAGCGCCAATACCGACCGCGGAGATGATGGTGCGGCAATGGCGAGCAATGCCGATGGCGCTGATGATGGTGCGGCAATAACGCCGATACTGACCTCGGTGATGATGATGTGGCGATGGTGGGCAATGGCGCGGCAATGCCGACCGCGGTGATGCCGGCGCGGGGACGGCGGGCCATGCTGAACGCGGTGATGACGGCGCGGCCACAATGCCAAATGCCGACCGCAGTGATTATGGCATAGGGACAGCGGGCAATACCGACCATGGTGATGACCTTGTGGCAACGGTGGGCAATGCTGACTGCGGTGATGACGGCGCGGGGACGGCGGGTAATGCCGGCCGCAGTTACAACATTGCAGCAATGGCAGGCAATGCCGACCACAGCAACAGCGACCATCTCCGCAGCCACCTCGCAGGCACCAGGTCTGCTACCCCAACTCGGGGACCACCAGCCGCCCGGCTCAGCCTGCAGCACCGCGCTTCCTGCGTCTGCCTGTCCGTCTGCCTGTCCCCATGCCCGGCCGTGTCTCACTACTCTGACCGCCGTGACAGGACGTGGCTTTGAGGAACTTTGCCAAATGTGTTGCCCAGCCTCCTGGGGGGAGGGCGCGAGCTGAGAAACCGGGGGCGCTGCTGCCGGCTGAGGGCGCGCCTTCCTGCGGCGCCTCCAGAAGCCGCACCGCTCGCCGGACGCGCTCGCCGGTGGGCGCGGTGGTGGGGAGGCGGCCCGCGGACGGAGGGCTCGCTTAGTCGATCCCACAGACCATGGGCTTGTGGGTCCAATTCCACAGACTGAGGGGTTTTAGGTCCAATTCCACAGGCCGAGGGGCAGCGGGCTCGATTCTGGTCAAGGGCCGTACCCGGTGCAGGCTCCCTCCCCTGGTCGGTGAGTGCGGGAGGCACAATGGGGGCAGCTTCTCTTTCTACCGCCCTCGCCCTTCCACTCGCTCTACAAACCAATTAATTTTTTTAAATAAAGAACGGGACAGTCTTCGTGGACAGCGGCCGCGGTCTCCAGTGTCAAGAGAGCTCGGACAGGCCCGGCGCTCACCGTCCCCGCCGGCCGCCCAGAGGCAGCCTCCGCCCTCCTCACGGCGCCCGAGGGCCCCAACCCGCCCCGCGTCCGCCCCAGCGCCCGCCCGTCCTACTGCCCCTGTCCCAGCGCCGCTGTCCCAGTGCCACCGCCGCCACCACCACCATCCCAGCACCACTGCCCCGACCCACTGCCCCCGTCCCAATGCCACGCAGCGGCCTCCCCTGAGCGCCCACGTGATGACCACACAGGGAGGAGGTGGCTGCACCGCAATGGGGACCGCGGGGATGGCAGAAGCGACGGTGATGAGGACGCGGCGAGGGACTGCCACCGCACCCACCTCGCCAGCGGCTCCTGCACCGCCCCGGCTGGAGGCCCCGCAGCCCGGCTCAGCCCGCAGCGCCCGCTTCCCGCATCTGCCTGTCCCTCTGCCTGTCCCTCTGCCTGTCCGTCTGCCTGTCTGTCTGCCGGGCCGCGACTCATTCCGTGGACCGCAGGGATGTGACCGCGCAGCGAGGACGAGGCCAGCGCGGCAATGCCGACCGCGGTGAGGACGGCGCGGCAACAGCGCCATTTCCGACCCTAGTGATGACGGTGCAGCAACAGCGCCAATACCGACCGCGGTGATGACGGTGCGGCGATGGCGAGCAATGCCGATCGCGCTGATGATGGTGCGGCAACAACGCTGATACTGACCTCGGTGATGATGATGCGGCGATGGTGGGCAATGGCGCGGCAATGCCGACCGCGGTGATGCCGGCGCAGGGACGGCGGGCAATGCTGAACGCGGTGATGCCGGCGCGGCCACAATGCCAAATGCCGACCGCAGTGATTATGGCATAGGGACAGCGGGCAATACCGACCATGGTGATGACCTTGTGGCAATGGCGGGCAATGCTGACTGCGGTGATGATGGCACAGAGACGGCAGGCAATGCCGGCCACGGTGATGACGGTGAGGTGAACGCTGGCAAAGCCAACCGCGGTTATAACATTGCAGCAATGGCAGGCAATGCCGACCACGGCAACAGCGACCATCTCCGCAGCCACCTCGCAGGCACCAGGACTGCTACCCCGACTCGGGGACCGCCAGCCGCCCGGCTCAGCCTGCAGCGCAGCGCTTCCTGCGTCTGCCTGTCCGTCTGTCTGTCCCTCTGCCTGTCTGTCTGTCTGTCCCCCTGCCTGGCCGTGTCTCACTACTCTGACCGCCGTGACGGGACGTGGCTTTGAGGAACTTTGCCAAATGTGTTCCCCAGCCTCCTGGGGGGAGGGCGTGAGCTGAGAAACCGGGGGCGCTGCTGCCGGCTGAGGGCGCGCCTTCCTGCGGCGCCTCCAGAAGCCGCACCGCTCGCCGGACGCGCTCACTGGTGGGGGCGGTGGTGGGGCGGCGGCCCGCGGACGGAGGGCTCGCTTGTTCGATCCCACAGACCGTGGGCTTGTGGGTCCAATTCCACAGGCCGAGGGGTTTCATGGTCAGTTCCACAGGCAGAGGGGCAGCGGGCTCGATTCTGGTCAAGGGCCGTACCCGGCTGCAGGCTCCCTCCCCTGGTCGGTGAGTGCGGGAGGCACAATGGGGGCAGCTTCTCCTTCTACCGCCCTCTCCCTTCCACTCGCTCTACAAACCAATCAATTTTTTAAAATAAAGAACGGGACAGCCTTCGTGGAGAGCGGCCGCGGTCTCCCGTGTCAAGAGAGCTCGGACGAGCCCGGCTTTCACCGCCGCCATCGCCACCGCCATCACTGCAATCGCCCCCGTCCCAGGGCCACGCAGCGGCCTCCCCTGAGCGCCCACGTGGTGACCACACAGGGAGGAGGTGACTGCACCGCAATGGGGACCGCGGGGATGGCAGCAGCGACGGCGATGAGGACATGGCGAGGGACTGCCACCGCACCCACCTCGCCAGCGGCTCCTGCACCGCCCCGGCTGGAGGCCACGCAGCCCGGCTCGGCCTGCAGCGCCCGCTTCCCGCGTCTGCCTGTGCGTCTGCCTGGCCGTGTCTCACCACTCTGACCGCCATGACACAGCTTAAAGCGCTCTGCCAAATACGTCCTCCCCAGCCTCCCGGGGGGAGGGTGCGAGCTGAGGAACTGTGGCCGTGCTGAGGGCGCGCCTTCCCGCGGCGTCTCCAGAAGCCGGAGGGCCTGGCCGGGTGGGCGCGGTGGTCGGGGCGGCGACCCGCGGACCGGATGGACGGAGGGCTCGGGCTCCCATGCTGGCCCACCCCCCCTGCCCTGGCCCAGGCGCCTGTGGGAGGCAACCAATCCGTGTGTCTCTCTGACATGGGTGTTCCTCTCTCTGTGTCTCCCCTTCCCTCCACTCTCTCCAACCACCAAAGGGAAACGAACTCCGGTGAGGACTCAGCCACAGAAAGACAGCGGCCCGGATGCTGCCGGCGCGAGGGCAGCAGCCGCGGAGGGAGTGTGCGTGGTGCTGGGGAAAGGCGGACTGCATTGGACTCGCACTCTCTGCCCCGGACAAAAGCATCGTGGTGACCTGGAGCGCACCGCCCGCCCGAAGGAGCAGAGGAACGCGTCCGAGACCCGGGCGGGTCCGCTCGCACCCGCAGACGGGCCTCTCTGACCGTCACCCCGACACAGTCCTGCCCGCAGCCCAGGGGACGATGGTGCTGGTGATGGTGGTGGTGGTGGCGGTGGCAAAGATACCAAATCATTCATGTGCCCCATCCCTTCAGATAAAGTAATTTGCTACTAACATAAACAAACGAACAGAAATAAAGAAAACCAGAAGTGTCCTCCCATTGTTAGCCTACTAACGTGGACTTGATCCGGATTCATCCTTCCTGATTTTCCGATGCTCGCACGGCGAATCTGAGGTTCTCAGGGGGAGCATGCAGAAGTCCGGTAAAAGAAGATTTTTTTTGGAAGGTGAAATTAAATGGGCTTTGTATTATTTTTGTTCTTACAACGCCTCTTCATTTTTCGTTGATCTTTGTTTCAATCCCAACAAAAAATCACAAAACATTTGCAATGTGGACAAAAGAAGCAAGCAAAAACAAGTTCGCTGCTCTGGCCACCAGTACATTTTTTTGCTAATTTTGTTACATTGTTTCCTTTGAGTTTTCACATAAAAATAATGTGGGGGCGGCGGGGAGAGACAAAAGCGCCTATACAGGTGTTCATATGCAAAATCATCCAGTCATTAATGAGTGATAATACAAGAATAAACTCTGGGGATCCCTTTTCAAAACCCCCCTAGAGTGCTGAGAGCTTAGTTACTTTTGCCGTCATGAACTTTGATTCCCTTTTGCTTAAAAAAAAAAAAAAGAAGAATAAACTGTATTTCCCGTACTCACAACTGTAAGCCTCCTTGTGCCCCAACCGGTGTGTACAATCTTTTTTAAAAATAGATATTTTATTGATTTTTTTTTACAGAGAGGAAGGGAGAGGGATAGAGAGTTAGAAACATCAATGAGAGAGAAACATCGATCAGCCGTCTCTTGCACACCCGCCACTGGGGATGTGCCCGCGACCAAGGGACATGCCCTTGACCGGAATCGAACCTGGGACCTTCCGGTCCGCAGACCGACGCTCTATCCACCGAGCCAAACCAGTTTCAGCCGGTGTGTACAATCTCATGCCCACTTAAAATTATATTACAAACACGTTTGAAATAAGGGAACTCTTATTACTATAAAATACATCCTATTACTATAAAATTCATCCATAAACCGTGTCAGCCGAGAGGGAGTAGAACCGGCTCTCTCCCTGGGCTCGGGGAGACAGATGTACACGGTGAAGGGGAGGGAACACGGCCCCGATCGCGGGACAAGGTTCTCTCCAGGCAGGAGAACTTGCGCTGCCAAACCTCCGCGAAGCGGACTCGTTCCGGCGAGAGGGTGTCTACCAAAGCCCGGAGCCGTCATGAAATGAAGCAGATGCTCCCCCTTGCGTATGTGAAAAGTTCGGCAAATTAGTTCGTTTGCCTCCTTTTGCTTATGCGTGATTAAATTTAAGTGTGCATGGAAATTTTAATCACGTTTGCGTGATTAAAATTAAGTGTGCATGGAAAGTCTGATGGCACAGAAAAGTTTTCTACGTGGGTCGCCGTAATGTTAAATTTATGCTGAATAAGGCTTAGGAAATGCGTGCATTCGACACTCACCTCCAATGAGCAGGGCTCGGCTGGGGGGCAGGCTCAGCGCCCCCAGGAACGCGGAGCCAAAGGCCCAAGGTCAGACATGGGCGTCCCGCTCGCCTGACAAAAGCGACGGAAAGTCAGCCTGGCAACACCGGACCGATGAGTGCGCGATGCGGTGAGAGGGAGTGCTGTTCGTTCGCCAACATTGTCTGCGAGCGATGATTCTTGGATTTAAGTGTTAGACTGTTGTAGATACGTAGTATTTCTTTCTCTTTTAAAATATATTTTATTGATTTTTTTACAGAGAGGAAGAGAGAGGGATAGAGAGTCAGAAACATCGATGAGAGAATCATCGAGCAGCTGCCTCTTGCACATCCCCGCTGGGGATGTGCCCTCAACCAAGGTACGTGCCCTTAACTGGAATCGAACCTGGGGACCCTTCAGTCCGCAGGCCGACGCTCTATCCACTGAGCCAACCCGGTTTCGGCAATACCCGGTTTCGTATTTCTTTACTAAAATTTGTTTAAAATAACAGTGAATTAACAACAACAAAAAAATAACCCGCTTCCTTGTAAGCAGATCGTGGTTTAAAAAGCATTTTAAAATTAGCAGGGCGTTCATTGTTGCATATGACATACGAATTGGGAATGCGGCCGTGAAACCCCAAGTCCCATAAATCGAGGTCCGAAAAACCAAGGGTTTACTGAACCGCCCTGTGGAAACGAACGTGCTTTGGACTGGCTCCCGCCCACTCACACCGCCGCCGCCGCTGTCGCCATCGATCTCTGCTCCTGGCCATCGCTCCTTGCTGCCCCTCGGAGGTGCCGGAACATTCTTCCCGGGAGCCTTCGCTTCCCCACGCAGCGGGAACGGTGATGATAAGGACTCGCTGTGAGTCAGACCCTTTTCTTAGGTTATCACTTTAGCTCTTACAAACAGGCCTCAGAGGTGGATTTCACCAACATGACTCACTGAGGCTCTGGGCCGGCTCCCGGCTCCTGAGGGGCAGTTGTCAAGGCCAGCACCGGGACTGACTGCCCCAGGCTGCGTGCCAGCCCCCCAGCCTCTGCCCACCCAGCTCATTAGAGGCGGGTGCAGTGAGCCCCTCCCTCGCTACCCCGTCCTCCCCGTCACTTAGCCTCCCCCATGATGTGGCTCTACAGCGAGGGCTGCCAGAGCAAACCCAGGACACCAGCTCAATGTGAATTTCAGACGAACAAGGGGTAGTTTTTTTCTGTTAGTAGGTCTCAAAAAATCGCATGGGGAATACTCATACTAAAAGAAAAAAAAATGCGTTGCTTATTTGAAATTCAAATGTACCGGGGTCTGCTAGGTTTGCTAAATTGGACAGCAGCACCTAGGGCAGCGGAGGGAGACGCAGCCAGGGGCCCACAACCTCCCATGAGGAGCGGAGGCCGGGGTGCCTCCCCCACTAGGTGGCTAACCCACCGGTCTCAGCTTCGAGGGGTGGTGCGAGCAACCGGAGGCTTATGGGAAGCAACCCAACTTGCTTTATCTAGTCGATGGATGTGTGGGCAAAGAAGTGCCCTAACCGTTTTTGGCTCCGTGGATAGAGCGTCGGCCTGCGGACTGAATCCCAGGTTAGATTTCCTTCAAGGGCATGTACCTTGGTTGCAGGCATGTCCCCAGTGGGGAATGTGCAGGAGGCAGCTGATCGATGTTTCTCTCTCATCGATGTTTCTAACTCTATCCCTCCCCCTTCATCTCTGTAAAAAAAATCAAATATATATATATATATATTTTTTTTTTTTTACAAAAGAAGAGGTGGTACACACACACACACACACACACACACACACATCGGAATATTAGTCAGCCACAGAAAGAATGAAATCTTGCTATCTGCAGCAGCCCGGGTGGACCTCGCTGGGGTGCTGAGTGAAATGAGTCAGGCAAAGACAAACACTGTATGGTTTCACTTATATGTGGAATCTAAAGAACACAGTAAATGAAAAACCAAAACAGAAACAGACTCACGGTCATATCATCAACGCAAAGAGCAGACTGATGGTTGCCAGATGGGGCGGGGGCGGGGGTGGGGGGGCCGGGGGCCGGGTGAGAAAGGGGACGGGGTTGAGGAGCACCAGTTGCTGGCTGTCTCACAGTCACGGGGACACGGAGCGCATCGCGGCGTATCGTAATAACTACATGGGGGCCAGGCGGGCACTAGACTTATCAGGGGGTCATTTCACACATGAAAAGCCTAACTATCCTGTGCACTTGAAACCAATAAAAATATTTAAGTTTTCTTTTTAAAAATATGTGTGTATTGACTGTGGAGAGAAAAAACATGGACGTGAGATGGAAGCATCAGTCTGTTGCCTCCCTTACAAAGTCTGGCCAGAAATTGAACCCGAAGCCCGGGGTATCTGGGGGAATCGAACCATCGACCCTTCGGTGCACAGGATCACGCTCCAACAAACCGAGCCACACAAGTCAGGGCCCAATACGAAATATCGAATAGCAGCTATCATGAAAAAGGAAAGCTTGCAGAAGGCAGTGTGAGTCCTGGACGCAGCAAAAACACGGCACCCATCCTCTCCCCCCTCCAATATTCTGGTTGGTAACAACGCACCACCGCTTGATACAAACTCGCTTTAATGTAAAAACAAAGCCCAGATTCACTTACACACATAAATACAATTCGGGGTATAAATAAAGAAGGGAACTAAGGAGATGTGCCTGTTGAACGAAATAAATTAGTCGAAAGTATCACGTTGGCGACTAAGTGCTGGGAAAAATGCGGCATCCCTGCTGCTTTCACGAGCTGCGCTGGCAAGATGGGGGCGCCTTCGAGTGGACGCGGGTTTGCCTAAGGTTGGAAGCCGCCCCGTCCCCACGGAGTGGCTCGGTGCCGCCGCCGGGGGCAAAAGGGCCAGGAACGGGAAGCAGGTCTTGGCGCCTGCTTTCTCAGGTCAATATCCACAGCGCTCAGGTAGGAGGCAGAGCCCCAACGTGATGGGAGAACTGGGGGTGGTGGTGATGGTGGTGGGACAGCTGAGGGAGGGAGAGGGTCCGTCTCAAAGGCCCCCATGTGACGCCCACTCCCTGACCAAATCGGATGAAACCCGTCCCCGTGGCATGGAGGAGCCGAGGGGACTGTGCCTCAGAGCTGATGGAAGAATGGCTGGTCTTGGGGGGGGACTGGGGGGACCCGAACGAGTACTTTGGGTGTGTGTGCAGAAGGCCAGAGGAAGTAGGTGAGCCAAATAGTCTGGCAGGTTCTCCATCCCAGAACCAGCCAGGGTGGGGTGTTCTCAAGCTCTCCCCTGCTGGAGGGGAGCCCCGGGTTCCCCCTGCCCCAAAAGCCCGCCGGGCCTCGCCTGCACCCCGTCAATTCTGTCCCAGAGGGGCTTGCAGCGGAGACCTGGACCGATCCTCATGTGCGGTGAGATCCTTCCCGCTGCCGCTCAGAGCTGAGCGCCTTTCTCCTAGCGGTCCCTGCCGGAGGTTGGGGCGAATCTACAGGGACCTCCAGCCTGGCTTCAGCAGCCCCCCAAAGATGAGGCGTTCCCGCCAGCGGCGGTATTCGAATAGAACTGGGGCAGCAGGTGGGAAGCAATGACCAAATCCAGGGTAGGGAGCTGGGATAGCATCTGGGAGGCGGGGGTGGGCGTTGGAGGACTTACGCTTTTATGACCATACAAGTCTACCCTCTAGAAACGGGCACAGCCAATGTCACACGGTCTACGTACACGTAATTCTACATGTTTCTTCCTAGCGCTACATAGAACCCGGGCCCGCGGCCAAGGCCACTCGGCAAGCGCCGCAGGCCCCGGAGGGGGGAGGCCGGCGGCGCCCCGGCTATTTCTGGAAGCTGGGGCTCTTCACCAGCCGCAGGCTGCTGGCGATCCCAAAGGGGTCCATGCTGTCTGTTTCCAGGGGCGAGGAGAAGGCGGCCGGCTCGGCGGGGCCCTCGCGGCGCCGGGCTCCGGCGGGGCCGCTGGGCAGCATGGGCAGGAAGTGGGACATGGGCAGGAAGCCCCGGGGCCGGAACAGCTGCCGCTGCCGGGCGCTGCTCAGCGAGACGGGCAGCTGGTGCTTCTGGGACCGGTACACGTTGTAGCCGTCCGGGCGGATCTCCTCCTCGAAAGCGCAGTCCTCGGGCGAGAACTGGGGCTGCGGAGAGAACAGACGACCGGCCGACCGTGAGCTCCGGCGGGCACCCCTTCCCGCTCTCCGTCGGTCGGTCCTGCGTGAGCGGGAGGGCTAAGGCCGTCAATGCCGGATATGAAATACAAAGGCACTGCGAGCACCCCTTTTTATGGAGAGGTGTATGCTTACTGCATGTCGATGTGCATTTGTAGCATTTTTTTCTATCATGTGCATTTGTAGCATTTTTTTAATCATTTCAGTTTATTGTGTTCGCTTTATTTCCCAAGTTGCAAGTTGGCACACAGCATATCCGCTTCAGGTGTGCAACCGGGCTTTACCTTCTACATAATTTTATAAAGCGATCTCCCCGTAAAGCCTAGCAGTCACCCGGCACCATAATTACGATAGTGCTGACTGTATTCCCTGCGCTGTACCGCAACGTTTATGCTATGTATATGTTAAATACATTACATGTGTATACTGAGTGTGTGTGTTTTACACAGATTTACATCTGTACTTTGTATACCTCCGTAATTTACGACCTGCAAACACACACACACACACACACACACACTTCGGGTAGGTTTCACGACTACTCAACATCTGTATATACTTTGCGTTGACCCCTTACATTTTCCTTGCAATGCCACTTTTTTTAAACTTGGTCCGTAAAATCAGAGGCATGCTATCTCTTTACAGTAAATACATACAAGTATTTACGTGAAAAGCGCCCTCGCGGTCCGCAGGCACGCCGGGAAACACTGCTGAACTGTTCTGCTTCGGGACCCGTCTTTTAATTAAGAATCACCCACAGTCCGACCCGGGGACCCAGATTAAAGACTAGTCCCCATTTAGACCCAAATCACAGCGAGGTCCGCGGGCCTTTTTGTCTGGAGCCCCCGGGAGAGCCACCAGCCCCCTCCAGTCCCATCCAGGCAGCCTGCCAGGATCCTCGAGATAAAGACATCCCCCTCCCCCCACCCAGGCCTAGGACCGCGCCTGCACCCAGCAGGGGGTGGGGTGGCCGGAAATGTGCGTGGGGGAGGGGAGCGGAGCGGAGGGGAGGAGGGAGGAGGAAAACCAGGGCCGGGCCCCAGACCGTTCATAGTTGATTGAGAGGTGTACGCGGGCAAGTTCTGCCTCCAGCCCGTGTCATTACCCCTTGGGGACCCAGAGGACCGCCCTCGCCTGGGAGCCAGGAGGGCTGGGCAGCAAACAACCCCAGGAGGCACCCGGCCTCATTTCTGCCCCGGCCTACAAAGGTCGTTGAACTGCAGGTGGGTGATCGCTGTGCTGATAAAGGCCCTGATAAGGCCCGCAGCAGCCCGGGCGCGGGGCTAACGCCGCCAGACAGCGGGCGGTAAATGCGAGTCACAGATAAAAAATAAAACAAGGGCAGTACAACCGAATGACGGGCTTGCAGTGGTTTACGTTTTGGGAGAAGTTAGCCCCTCACTCTCTTTTCCAGACAAATGAACATGTTTCGTTTCTCGGAGAAAGTGGAATGTCTTTTTTTCGTTTTTTTAAATCCTCATTTTTTGCGCAACTATGCCCATGGGATCAAGAGGCAGACTGGATTTTTAGGGGGACCCCCTCCCCCCCCAATCCCCTTTTGGATTAGGAGAACGGTAGGTCAGACCCACCAGCTCCAGCAGGCCCTCCTGCCATTCTCTGAACCCCCAACCCCCCACCCACCCCCACCCCGAGTTGCAGCTAAGGGTTTGAGCGGCTTGGGGTGTCCGCTTTCAGGAAGCACATCACCTCCTTTCTTTGCCTCCCTGCGGGTCGGGGCCATAAAACCTGGCACAGGGCTCCCGGTAAATGGGCCGAACAAGCCGCAAGGCCACAGCACCGTTCTGGGGAACGGAGGGGATGAGTGCAGCCCGGTGGGGGCAGGGAGGGCAGGGGAGCCCTCCCCGAGGCGCAGTCCCCGCCCCCAGCCTCCGGCGGACCCCCAGGCCCACACACAGCGTCCTCCTCCTCCTCGGTGGGGCGGGGGAGGGGGCTCCCTTTGAACTCCCAGTCTTTGTTCGGGGCACTTCCTGGCCCGGGACTCGGTGGGCAGCGGGGCCACCCCACCCCTCGGGCATCTGCTGCACAGGTGAGCTGGACCCCGGGATGGACCCGAGGGGGAGGACGCATGGACCGTTTGTTACTCGGATGGGCCTGCAAAAAGGTTGTCTTTCTGGTAGGTAAAAATAATAATAATAATTTGAAAAATATCGCCAATCCGAAGTGTCCCTTTCCCCTGAGCTGTCGGAAGAGTGAGTGACCTTTTTGTAAAAGACCCGAATTTTGGGTACATCCCTTTTTCTTTTATTTTTCTAAATACTGCGGGGAGGGGAGGGGGTCCGATTGGAGGCCCACCCAAGAGCAGGCCCAGCCGGAAAAGGCCGAGGTGGGTTTTCCTGTGGAGTGTGGCAGCCAGCCAAGGGACCAGGCCACCTTTGGCTCGATTGTTCGTGTACAGGGGGCTTTGGCCCATTCTCCCGCCCCTGGGCCGCTGGCCGAGACCCTGAGCTTCCACCGAAAGGCGTCGGGCATTAACTGAGCCCGGCCCCTGCAGCCGGCCTCCCCCTCGGAGCTCGGAGCCCGGGAGCGGGAGGAAGCCGAGGAAGCTTGGATCCGCTCCAGCGCCCCTCCCCCGGCCCGCTGGCCCGCGGCCAAGCGCCTCCCGCCGGCCGGCGACACCTACCAGCCCCAGCATCCTGCCGTCGCCTCCCATGCAGAGGTACAGGGCGCTGTGCACGCCCTTGATGGCCACTTTCCGCAAGGCGACCGCCCTGATTTCCACCAGACCTGGTGCGAGAGAAGCCAAGAGCTGCAGCCGGGACCGCGGGACCCGCCATGGGTGCATGTGGTTGGTGCCCGTGCCCTGCCCCCCCCGTCTCCCCCACCTCCCCACGCTGTTGGGGGGGGGCAGGGAGGGAGGGGAACGCCGAGATGCCAAGTCCTGGGGCTCCCACGAGTGATGCAGGGTCTGTAGGAGCCAAAGGGGGGTGGTCAGGGGAGGGTAACCCCTGGGTGTGGCGTGTCCACGGGCCCGTGCCCCCTCCCCCCAGCCCTCACGCTGTCGAAGGGACCCGGGGGAGGGTACAGAACGAGGATGTGCCAAAAACCTGGTGTTACGGGGAGTGGGGAGCCCGCGGGAGGAGGAGGAGGAGGAGGAGGAGGTGAGGGACGGAAGGGACCCTGGGCGGGAGGGGGCCCGCGGGCACTCACTGTGCGCGCTCTGGCCCCGCGCGCAGTCCACCGCGCCGTCGGCCCGGATGCGCAGGAAGCAGCTGGACGGGCCGTGGGGGCCGGAGGTGTACAGGTGGCGCAGGCGGATGGACTCCCCCCAGCCGTAGTGCACGTGCGGCCCGGCGTCCGAGAACCCCAGGGGCCCGCCGGCGGAGGCCAGCCAGAGGCTGGCCAAGACCAGGGCTCGGGCCACGACGTGTCTGCTCCACGCGCCTCGCATGGCACCTCTCTCGGGTTCCGGGGGGCGCGCAGTTCCTGGCAGCTGCGGGGCGCGGGGCGCGGGGGCCTGGGGCGGCGGCTGGGGCGCCCTGCGCGGGGGTGTGCGTGCGGAGGCGGGGGTGTCCGCGGGGCGCGCCGGCCGGCCAGCCGTGCGCTCTGGGTGCGCTGCTCCGAGGGCGGGCGCCGCGGCTCCGGGCCAGCGGCCTTATATAGCCCGCCTTACCCTCCCGGCGGGTGGGTGCCCCTGACACCCGAGCATTTCTTATCAGGATTGCATCAGGCCCCCGCCCCCCAACACACCCACTCACACCCCGCCCCCAGCCCCAGCCCCAGCCCCCTCCCGGGGCCCTGCCCAGCGGTCCCGCCCAGGTCGCCGGATCGGGGGCGGAGGAGGCCCC
The DNA here is from genome assembly GCA_963924515.1 of Vespertilio murinus. Classification (NCBI taxonomy): domain Eukaryota; kingdom Metazoa; phylum Chordata; class Mammalia; order Chiroptera; family Vespertilionidae; genus Vespertilio; species Vespertilio murinus. The sequence goes on along the minus strand of OZ004709.1, from coordinate 165,157,222 downwards.
GATTCAGTGTTCCGAGGAGCTCCTCCCCGCGGATCGGTGGCGGGGTGGGCGGCGGGGTCGCTCTGGACTGCGCGAGGTTGATTTTTACAAAGCCATAAAGGGGATGGCGGGGCCCCGCCTCCCGGCTGCGGATCCCCCACCCCCCCAAAAAAAATGCGCTCGTCGTGGGGCGCTAGCTGGGGCGGGGGCGGGGGCGGGAACGCCGGGACTAGAGATTTGGGGGGGCACTGAGCTCTGCCTCCCTCGCCCCCTGTCCGGAGAAACGCTGCCTCCCTGTAGGGCCCTCTCCCCCTTAAATAAAAAGCCCCGTTCGCTCCCCCGCGGCCCCTCGGTGCCGACCCTCCTCCCCACCCGGCGCGGGGGTTGCAGAGCCGCGCGCAGCGTTTCTCCTGCGGCTCGGACCCGCTCACATCCCCCCCAGCTCGTGTTCTCCGGATCCTTGCCCCTCCTCCACCCCGGCCCCCTTGACTTCACAACCATAAATTGTGCCCCGACGGGGGGAGGCGGGGCCGGGCTCGAACCCCGCCTCCCCGCCCCGAGAACAATAGGGCGCCGCGCGGGAGCCGCTAGGTGGCGCTTCCGCCCGGGTTTCGGCTCCGCCGGCCGCGCTCGCGGTGGTTGTTGAAGGGGCTTCTGGGGCTCGGAGGGGGGGAGTGGGGGGGCTTGCAAGCCCCGAGTTAGAAACTGACTCAGGGCTCAGGCCCGGGCGCTGGCAGGAAGCGGGGGCCCCTCTGCTTCTGTCGTTGATGCGGCCCGCGGGTCCCGGACGGAGCGGGCAGCCGAGCCGGGGTGGGGGGCCGGCGCCAGGTGGGGGAACCGGGGGCCACCCCGTGACGGGGCTCGTGCAGACCGGAGGCCTCCTCTAAGGATGCTCTGAGCACGCAAACAGCCTCCGGAGGATGCCCTGGCGGGAGAGAGAGAGAGAGAGGGGTCCTCCCCGGGGGCTTGGGCTCAACACGGGTTCTTTCTCATCTTTTCCCCTCCAGCCCTTCTGCACCCCCGGCTCCGGGGTGTGGGGCCCGGGGCTGGCCTGGGGGGAGAGCTCCCCGGGCTCGGCGGACGGAGGAGACTCCGGAAAGGAACCCGGTGCCCGGCCTGATGGATTTCAATGAGCCGAGGCCACGTTCACACCCCAGCCAGGGACTGGCGTGAATGACACGGAGCACGCCCAGAATGTCACCAGGAGAGTCTCCTACAAAAAAATAATAATAATAATAAAAAGGACCCCATCTCCAAGGCTTTCTGGGGCGGGGACCCCCGCGCCGCCCTGGGCCTCGGTTCAGAAAGCCTCGGCTTCTGTGCAGTCTAATTACTTCCCCCCTGTGGCTCTAAATCGGAGGCGGCTCCCATTAAAGCTAATTGCCCTCCCCTGCAGCTTTGGTTTTTAAAGATCTCGGATGAATGCGGGGGCCCGAGGAGGATGTCAAGGTCTGCACCGGGAGGTGTCCCTATATCGGGCAGGGGGGAGAAGTGGGGGGGACGCCAGCCGCGGGGGTGGGAGAAGAGTGTCCCCCCCCCGCCCGCCAGGCCTGGATCTGGGAGCTCAGGAGGAGGGCAGAGGAGGCAGCTTCCTATTCCGTAACAAGCACGTTATGGGTGTTTACAGGCTTAACCCTCCACAAGAACCCCCCCCCCCCCATGACACCTTGTCCCGTCTCCGCCCCCCCCCCCGCCCCCATTGAACAGATGGGAGCCCTAGAAAAGTGGGAGAGGGACCCCAGGATGCACCCCATGTTACGTGGTGGGCCTGTTATTTGAACTCAGTCGGATGGGCTTGTCAATCCAGGCCATGCGGCGTCTGGGGGAGGCCCTGTGGGCTCTGGGGCCAGACCCTGGGCAGGTTACGGATCTGCTGGGCCCGTGGCCTCCTCGCGCCTGCTCTCGGCCTCGCGCTGTGGTCCTGCGGCGGAGCGGACATGAGGTGCCCGGAGTGTGGTTCCTGAAGAGTGACGGCCGGAACCGGTTTGGCCCCGTGGATAGAGCTTCGGCCTGCGGACTGAAAGGTCCCGGGTTCCATTCTGGTCAAGGGCACGTGCCTTGCTTGCAGACACATCCCCAGTGGGGGGTGTGCAGGAAGCAGTTGATCAATGTTTCTCTCTCATCGATGTTTCTAACTCTCTATCCCTCTCTCCTCCTCTCTGTAAAAAAATCAATACTACATATACATATATATATATATATTTATATATATATATATATATATATATATATATATATATATAATTATTTTTTTTTAAAGAGTGATAATTGTCTCCTAAAGCTCTGTCTGGAGTACCAGGCATTTCATAGTCGCAGCAAATGCTCAGAGTTTAGAGGCTCAATCGGAGCGACGTGTGAGGACACGGAGGCTGAGCCACCAGCACGGGTTTGCACCCCTGTGGGCTGCCAGGGGGAGTCTGAGCCGGCTGGTTGGTGCCCCTGGTCCTTGTGGTTGAAGTCAAGAAGGGCAGAGACTAGGCATCCCTGGTCAGCAGGGGGCGCTGCGGCTAAGGCTGTCCAGGTGAGTTGAAGGTGAGGGCCAGCTCCCCAAGCCTCTCAAAGCACACAGCCCCCTGCGGCCCCCAGGGTGCTGCTGGGTTGGGCTGGCTTTTCTTTTTTCAGGTTGCCCTTGATTTGGTCCTGGTGGCCGAGCCAGCTGACTCACCTGGTGAGGAGATCTCATTCACCGAGTGGAGTGGGCAGTGCCCGCCAGCTCCAGTCCCGGTCATGCCAGCTGCCCCGTCCGGACCAGGCACAGCCTCCCTCTCGGGCGCAGGTGGCCGGAAGGACTGGGCTTGTGGCTTTGTTCTGGATTTGGGGTGAGCCGGGATCTTCTGAATGGTCCCGAACCCTTTACCTGGGGCCGTCCTCCTTCAGCCAGCCTCGTCAGGGTGGCTCCTAGGGATGGAGGCGAATGAATCTCATTGTTCCTGACCCTCGTCCCAGCAGTGAAGAAAGCGGCGTTCAGCTTCCCTTCCAGTCCTGGCATTAGGAAGAGAATCGCTTTTCTTTTCACCTTATGGTTAGAAATTTGCATGACAGTGTGCAACGCGCCTTCTTAAGCACTCCCCAGCCCCCGCCCCACCCTTGGCGGAGAAGGGCTTTGTAGCTGCAGAAGCTGCTGGGTGTCAGTGAAAGTCTTCGTCAGAAAAAGGAGAGCTGCCCTTGCAAACTGGGGGCTGTGGAGCCGTGGCGGAGCGGAAAAGGACGCTTCCTCCGAGCCTCTGTTTCCTCATTCGTGAGAGAGCAAAAGAGGCACCTAATTCTCAGGGTTAAGGTGAGAATTGTCTTAAACAGGTCACATCTCCTTTCTCTCTCTCTCTCTCTCTCTCTCTCTCTCTCTCTCTCTCTCTCTCTTTTGTTTTTTAAATCTGTTTTTAGAGAGAGAGGAAGGGAGATGGAGAGAGAGAAACATTGATGTGGAGAGGGAACATGGATCGGCTGCCTCCTGCAATGCCCCCTATCAGGAATCAAGCCCACAACCTGGGCACAAACGTCCCTGACCAACCAGCAACCTTTCGGTGCACAGGACGACACTCAAGCCACTGAGCCACACCGGCCAGGGTAAGAGATCAATCATACCAAGATGTTTAGCAGAGGAGTAGCTATTCATTTAAAGGCCGTCTTTGCCACATTTTTTCTTCTTTTTAAAATTTTATTGATTTTTTACAGAGAGAAAAGGAGAGGGAAAAAGAGCTAGAAACATTGATGAGAGAGAAACATCAATCAGTTGCCTCCTGCACACACCCCCCAATGGGGATGTGCCTGCAACCAAGGTACATGCCCCTGACCGGAATCGAACCTGGGGCCCTTCAGTCTGCAGGCCGACTGAGCCACACCAGTTTCAGCATTTGCCACACTTCTTATTTTTATTTTTTTGCTGCAAAGAGCTTTATTGTTTCATTCGGTCCAATGCATGGGAGAGGGCTCCAGGATGGTTAAAAGAAGGGCCAATAGTTTTGGGAGGAGGCTCAGGTAAGAGCCGGAGATGCCAGGTGAAGCAGAGGGGTCTCTGGGCTCCAGAGGCTCTCGTCGTGCTGGAGGGTGAGCCTTTCCAAGAGACACTCGCCCAGCCCGGCCCGGGAGCCGCCAGCCTGGGAGTCAGGCCGGTGGGCGCCCATCTTGATCAGTGTCACCTCCTCGTCCGGGGAGTGGTTCTCCCGGAAGTCGCAGGCGTGAGGGCCTGCACGGGTAGAAGCCAGGGCCTGCAGCTCCGAAAGGGTTCGGGCTCCTCTCCAAGGCCGGGGCGGCCTCCCTGGCGTCCTGAGTGCTGCCCACTCCCCTTGGGAAGGTTTCCGGCACGTTCTGGAAGAGACTGCGGCCGCCATGCTTGTTTTGCAACGTAGAGACGCTCAGCGCCCTTGCACCTCTTCTCCGCCATCTTGTGGAAGGAGTGGCCACACCCTCCAGAGCCGCGTGTCCTCAGGGTGGAGACGGCGGCCCAGAGGGAGGAGGTGGGGGAGGCCCACCAAGGCAGGCTGGCCAGGCGGCTGACCACAGCCTCCCCCTCGGTGGGATCACTGAGACGAATCTGGGAGCTCATGGCTGTTGGGCAGCAAGGAGGGAAGGTAGACAAACAGCCGGAGGTGTTTCTGGATGAGACGCAGGAGGGCGGTCGGAGGATGGGAGCAGGGGTGTCCCTGGGTCTGCTCCGTCCAAACACTGCTGAAGCAAGAGGCGGATCCGGGACCTCTGAGGGCACTGCCTTATTGTTATTTTCTAAGATGCAATGGCAGCTCTGCTGTCGGGTGACAGAAAGCTGATGGGCGGTGGCCGGAGGCCGGAGATGGGGTGGGAACCTCGAAAGGCCCAAAGGGGGGTGCTCTGTATTTTGTTTTGGGGTGATGAGTAAACAGGCCCTGGCGTTTGTCCAAACCCATTGAGGGGTACCGTTAACATCAGGGTGAACTGTACTTCCAATCACACCGCAGTCAAGTTGCCTTTGGACGTTGTCATTGCAAAGGGATACCGTGTCAAGGGTGGAAAACTAGGAAAACCCAGAGAAGCAGAACAGAAACAGTGGTCGAACCTGGAACATCGTGGCTGCATTATGAGCCGGTTTGTATTTAGATAGATTTCTTCCTCGGGTTTGAAAAAAGTATTTATGTAATCTTAAAAAAAATAAAGACATTTAAATTATACCGCTCTCCCCACTTAGCTGACCTCATTTCCCATGGCAATAAATGCCCTCCGAAGGCACATTGACACCCACAGAGTTGAGTGGGGTTCTAGGGTAGGCAGTCTGCCCCCTAGTGCTGGGCACTTAGAGTGTCCCCTCCCACACCACACTGGGAGGATTCCCATGGAGATGCCTGTCACTCTCTCACATGTCCACTCACCTGGCCACTCTCACACCTGTCCACTCTCTCACCTGCCCACTCTCTCACCTACCCACTCTCACACCTGTCCACTCACATGTCCACCAACCTGCCCACTCTCTCACCTGTCCACTCTCTCACCTGTCCACTCTCACACCTGTCCACTCTCACCTGTCTACTCTATACCTGGGTCTGGCACCTCCGGAGGCTGGGTCCCCTGAACCCCGACTAAGACCTCTCACTGGGGCTAGCCTGTGAGAGGAGGGACCGCTCCCCGAAGCCGAGTCCGGAACTGCTCTGGGCCATTTACTCTTCATCTGTAGGACCCGGACCGTGCTGGGCCTGTGGGCACCCAGCTCCATCCTGCAGACGGGGAGACTGAGGCACGGGGACAATCAGCCGGCCCTCAGCAGGGAAGGTGGAGGGGCTCCCTGCCCCCGTGCCTCCTCTCACTTCGCCCTTTCTCCCCTTCTCCTAAACTGCCAGGACCCCTTTGTCCGGCGCACACAGCACCTGCCCCATTCTGGCATCTGTGCCCTCCCCACCCCACCCTTACAGGGTGAGCCCCGTTACCTAGGCCGGGCTGCCTACTGCGTCACCCCAGGATCTGCGGAGTGGTGCACAGCGGTCTTGTGCACCTGGGCCCTGTGTGTGCTGGGTCCTGGTGTGTGTATGTGTTTGTGTGAGATCACAGGCCAG